>JAQQWM010000004.1:2400000-3856884 GCA_038363915.1 Apiospora saccharicola
GAGCTTCGGTTGTGATGCACAGTCAGAGTTTCTAAGTGCCATGGTCATGATATGCTATTGATCCAGGGTATTTTGAAGAATACGACATCTAGACTTACCTTTGGCTAAGGAAACCACAACATGGTAAGTGGAAATATAGAATTTCTTAACCCTAGTCACTAGTAGCTGTGATACTTGTGAATTTTGACATAACTTGAGTGTGGACTTCTGCTGCGTAGAACGTTAGCTGCGTCGAACCTTAGCAGTGTTCTGAGTTTCAGCTAAATTCCTTCTAGAAGGAACCAGAGCTACAGCACAACTCTTCCGGCATCTTTTGTCGGACAGGCAGACAGGGGAGACCAGCCAGTGTCTCAAGTACTCGACATTACAGCTTCTTTGGTCTCGATGCCTCTAGCCAAAGTCATCGACCAGGCTTACTTGTCTTGTCAAGACTGAAGTTTATCTAAGAAAGGCTATCATCCTTGCAGACGATGTTGCCGGGCATCACGGCATGTCATTCGCGGACAATGCTTCCAGAGGCCTGCTATCACGCATTGGCTGAGTATGGTCACAAGGTGATTGTGGCGCGCTATTCGGAAATTAGTAAAGCAATTGCACAAGGGTACTAGCTTTGACGTACCAACTAAAGCTCGAATGCCAACGGATCGACATCCGCCATCGTAGTGAAAAGAAATGACTGGCTTGCCGGGTACGGTTTGCTTGACATGCCGCAAGACGAGGCTGATTTATAGTAATTACCTACGTGCATATATATGTAGGGATATTAACCAGTTCTTCCAGAGCCTGATGGCAGCAAGTCGGACTAAACATGTAGATCAGCTGAACTACATAACTAAAGACCAGCAATACAAGCACACACATACCAGAGGCGAGCGGCGGCCAGACACAATCGATCGTATAGTCATGGAGGGTAGGTAGCCCACCCAACTACCGAGACAACAATGGCACATGAGAGAGAGCTGCAGGTGGACTAGAGTCGACGGTAGGGTTGGGGATGTGGACGGGGCATGGGTGGTCCCTGGGGGTTGCAGGGGTCTAGACTGAGCCCAAAAACCGCCCTTCGATTTAACGTAGGATTCGAGGGAGATGTTAGGGAAGCCACACCAACTTCGCCAGAAGTCAATTGCGAGCTGCGTGCCCCTTCGACCAAACCAACACAAAAACACAACCTCGAACCGGTTGCCCCATTCTAAGGGAAGAAATCATCGCAATCGTTTCTCAAACCGCTGCTGTTTGGCTCTTGCACCCCCACTGCACTCTTGTGACCGGGAAGCCTGCCGAGCGGTGACAGGAGATTGCAGTGAGTGCGTGGGCTGTGTGGTCGAGGACTCCGGATCCGAATCAATTGAAGCCTCGCTCTTGAAATTCATAGGCTTCAAGTATCGAATATCCATATCTTTTCTTACCGGATTGCGGCAGTTTAATCCTTTACTCCAGCGCCGATGCCTACTATGGTCCATTCAAGGCATCATCGTCGCAAAGACAACCACGAACATACCCGAATATAGTCTTGAGAGGCCGCCAACTACATAATTATCGTTTGGATCGTTGCATACTCGACGTCTATCCCAGGCCGGACATCAGTACCTTATTCAACCAGCAACAACTTTTTCTTTCTGGTGCACGACGTGTTGCATACGACGGAGTGCATCATGGCACCAAGCGGAAGCAGGAACAAGCCGCCTTCTCTGAGCCATAAAGCCTGGGCCAGCGCGCAGGAATGGGAGTCGCACAGAGAAATCATCACCCGTCTGTTTTGGGACGAGAACCGGCCGCTAAGGGAGGTGGTCGAGATCATGAGTCGGGAGCATGGGTTCAATGCAACGTAAGTCAAGGCCAAGCCACGCAAGCCCAAGATGGGTCGGACGCGAGCCAGGATCCCTACTTACTTACCCATATAGGCCGAAAATGTACAAGGCGCGCACCCGGGAATGGGGCCTGAAGAAGAACCTCAAAGTCAGCGAAACGAGAGAAATCATTCGCCAGGCAAGATATGGCGAGGTCACTGTACCGCTGGAAATACGCGGTCGCAAGATTGGCTCTAAGATGCTAAAAGAGAACCTCCGCGTCGCCAAGTCATCTTCAAGCTCCGATGATGGTGCTGATGATTGGAGTGTGGTCCGCTCAGTGTCGCCATCCCCGGTGGCAAGCATCATCGGCTCTCCAAACATACATCGAATGGCGGAAGCGGCTTTACGGGCGATATCGGACTATTCCACTACGGCCTTTCAATCACCAACCTTCACCTTCGCTTCCAAAACCATGACGCCTTATAACTGGGGCTCAGAGCCGTGCACTTGGCTGCAGAGGTTATGGATTGCAGCCGACAACGTGGCACAAGACCGAGATTCCGCTGCGAACTTCCAGAACCTTAATTGCTGCTTCGACCTGTGTGTATCGACTCTGCGCCAAGAAAGCCCCGAGAGTTTAGCCGTAGCTCATGTAGCTTTCTTCAAGCTGCTGACCGTCGGGCCGGAGCTCGCAAAGGTCTTCAGTCGGTTCCTCCTTGGCTTAAATACCATCAAGAATGGCCGAACACACCCTCTGACGCGATTCTGGCTAAAATACAACGACATGGACCCAGATGAGGCGCGACTGGCGGCCAGCACCGTGTCGAGGGCATACTTCGATTGTGCCTCTGCGTACTTGACGCAATCTAGCTGGATCATAATGTATCTGCAATGCAACCACTCTCGACTGCTCCACAAGCAGGGCGCCTTTCCCCTATCCGAGGTAGAAGCTATCTTTGAGAAGACACTCGCGAAGATGAGAAACGACATGCTCAACGCCTCTTCTGTTACGGAAATGGAAACTCTGGCGCCAGACTTCCGAGCGGTCCAGATGCAGCTGGTCTTCTTCCTTTCAGACAACTGCAGATTCTATGAGGCGGACCAGCTGCTACAGGAGATCGGGTCGTGGTGGGATTCCAACCCTCAAAACGCCCAGAAGTATGCCGTGCTGTACTCGGTCTGGCTGATGGCGAAGGGCAAGACGTTTTACGGCCTGCAACGATACATGGACGCACAGCCCTACTTCTTGGAATACTACGGGCTCGTCAAGGTGAACGCGGGTCTTAGTCACTCGACCACCACCAGTGCATTATATTGGTTGAAGGAGAACACGCTCAAGCTCGAGAGCGTTTCGGCTACCGACGACACAAAGCTGCTAGTGAAGGTCGAGGAAGAGTACAATGACTCCTGGGACATGGCACGAGTTGTCAAGCACGAGACCACAGAAGAAAGACCACTTGGATGAAATGGCCATTCCAAATATGTGTGCGATTAACCACGGAAGCTAAAGCAGGAATATATGGGCCAACCTTCTACGTTCATTGAAAGAAGCGCACCCAAGCTTTCAACTCTAGGTTGACAAGACCATCAGTATGTCTTGCTCACTGATGGAGATCACCACCCCGGTACCGCAAGTTCCCGCATGTTGAAAGTCATCATTTTCACTATCTCGGCGCCTTTCAAGACATCATCAACAACTACTCTTCTCTATTGGCCCTTCCTAGACGAGAGATGCTGGTCTTGTGGATGAAAATGACATCGATCTGGTAATCTCCCCAATCGGGCAAGGACTGTGCCGTGAAGCCAACGCACTTGCACGCCTGCAACCATCCTTCGTTTGATACCACAACGATACGCCGACCGAGTGATGGTGGTGCAGGCCGCGCATCGAGTCCATTTTTGGTGTTGCCTCATGCATATCTGCCCCTCCACCATTCAGACGAGGGCAGCCTGGAAAGTAAGGAGGTGACGCAGCCCTGTTTGCTTGGGAGGTGGCGAAGATGCGAAAACAGTACGCTATCGACTCGCAACTCGCTCATATATGTCAAAATACCACGCAAACTCCACCAAGGCCATGTTCAGGATTCATGACCACATGATAGTATGCTCTACCTCCAATTACGCGAATCTCGGGCACGAAGTGCGAACATGCATTGGAGACCTGGAGAAGAAGCAGTATGGGTGTTGACTGTTTCGAGTAACGACAGGTGTATAAATGTGGTCGCGCAACACGAATATTGACTATGTCACGCGAGCTGTGCAACTGCACAGAACAGAACAAGACGATCAGCGCGAACCGGACCTCACCTGTTCCTGGGGATTCTACAAGTACTGTCCTCGCCAGGTTACCCACCATTTTCCATTTCTAGGTGAAAATGGATTATACGACGCTCACATACTGTTAGAGTGGTGTGACCAACGACCTCCCCATATGTAATTATTGTGATTGCGCCAGTTGGTGGTGTGGAACAACCCTGGGTTCGAGAGACCCCAATGCAACCAAACATGCATTGGCAGACGCATACTGCAACACCCGGGAACAGTCTCGCACTGCAAGCAAGCTAGTGATTAACCATGCACTGGATGCTCAATAGACCAAGTTCTACGACGGCGCTTTGTATGAGAGGAATGTGCCCAGGCGCCAACGCTGTTGCTTCTCTGCAAATGCTTCCCCAAATCTACCTAATTATGCACTGCGGTGCTAGATAACCAAAGAACCATTCCTCAAATACGATTCATCGTGGATATTCTTCCACTTCGTCGAAGTTCATCACCCAACCCAGATTTCAGGACAGTCCACCGCCTCCCTTGCGGAACACGCGCGTTGCGCCTTCACATACGGACCTCGGCCGTAATCATCTGGCACCAACATATGATGCGCAAGCCAAAAATACCTATGTTGTTTGCTAGTTGGCAGCTAAACACATACAAATTGGCCAAGATGGATTTGGATATTACCAAGTTGCGTTTGTTTGCCCATGAAGAAAGAATGTAAATAGATAATCCACCGTCGGGAGGCTTCTCGATTTGGGCTCAGATACCCGGCGGATTTAAAAAGACCAGCGGGTAGTAAGTTGAGTCCCAAACAATGAGCAAACATTACAAATTTAATTATTAACAGTTCTTGCAATAGAGTACCATATATAATGACCATACTTCATCATGTTGACTTGAGATCGAGCATTATGAGGTGGGCAACTTGACCAACACTACTATAAATACACCACCAGCACAATACCGAGGTAAACCATAACCAAAGTCAACCCAAAACAATGGCTAGGACTTCACGATACTTGATAGCTATCAGTGTAGCATTTGCGTTGTTTACTGTAAGAATTTGCCCAACGTCCAAGTTCGGGACTGGTTGCTAGATGGCCCAAGCTAACGGGTTGTGACAGGATGGCGCGATATACACCCTCGTACGTCGCCGCGATGCCTATACCACTGCTGTTTCCAGCATCCTGACGTGACACAGATAGTTCCGTTCTTGCCCGAGCTCTTCGGGGAACGTCTCGCTGTTCCGGCAGTCCAAGGTTAGACTAAGTCTTGACCGGGTCTCGATATGACGCAGCAGTGTAATTTTACTGAGTTGCATACAGTCGAACGATGGACGTCTCTGGCGCTGGCGATGTATGGGATTGCATCGTTGCTCTTTACTTGTACGTTTTATATTTCGATCAATCCGAACAAACATCCATAGCTGACTAGTAGCTTGGGAAAGGGGTGGCTGCTTACTTAACCGACCGCTGCACGCACAAGAGCCGTCTTTTCATGTTCGGCAATGCTGTACTGCTCGTCTCGACACTTTTCTTCTTCTTGGGACCAGCGCCCAGTTACATACTGGCCGCGCGGGCGCTGCAGGGAGCCTCGGGCGCTTTCCTCTACGTATCAGGTTTGGCATTTCTCATATCACGTATTGAACCGGGGGTCCTTGGGACTTACATGGGCAATATGACGCTGGCGACGACGATGGGCGAGCTGGTGGGTCCGCTCATCGGCGGCTCGCTCTACGAGCATGTTGGCCACTGGGCGGTCTTTGGGGTGGCCGAAGGGGTCATCGTCGTCGACATGGCATTGCGAATGCTTATCCGCGAGCCGAAGAGACCGCGGGTCCAAGGTAGCGATACCACCCCGTACGAGGCCATTCCCAACGAAGATGGTCGATGCTCGCATGATGAGGCGCTTTCGTCAGCTCCGACTCAAAGCGAAACCGGAATGGCGGCGGCCTTTGAGAATATGGGTTCAACCAAGATTGAGGCTGAAGACTCTGCGTTCATCGACGTCGATGATGACAACAAAAGAAGCGTGGCGACGTTAAAGATCATCAGGTGGAATGCAGTGATCAGCGTTGCGTTCACCACGGTGACGGGGATAGTGCGCTGCGCATTAGAAGCCGTGAGTGATATGTGCTTTCCTAAGCCTCTGGTTAGGTAACGAGCACCTCGACTTGTTTACTGACAGAAACACGGCCGCTTGGTTGGTGATGTCCAGACGATCCCACTCTAAGTATTCCAACACTTTGCTTGGAACTCCACTCTGGGCGGCGCAGCAATCTTCGTGCTGCTGTCACCCGCGGTTCTGGGTCCCTGGATAGGCCGTTACACGGCACAGCACGGCCCGCAGCGCCTGAGCCTTTACACCTTCGCGGTGGCTGGCACTTTGCTCGCCGTAATGGGGGTCCTTCCCCTCATCGAGCCGCCGTTGGCCACCAGTACCAGTAGCGTTTGGGTGGTGACGGAGTTGCTGTTTGTGGCCAGTGTGTTTGTCGTCGGCGTCGGCGTCGCGGTGTCGACCACGGCGCACATGACGACCCAGTCGGCGTTCGCGCAGAAGGGCGACGAGCTCCTGGCGCGGCTTACTGCTGCCGCCGCTGCTGCTGCTGCTAGCGCCGGTGACGATGATGCGGAGAAAGGGGAGGGTGGTGGCCGTCAAAAGCTGCCCGGTTGGGGACTTGCATGGCTTACCAGCGGGGTCCTTTTGGCCTGCAACAGTACTGCGTGGGCGCTGGGCATGTTCCTTGGGCCGCTGGCGGCGGATCTGCTCGGGTTCGGTTCCGATGGCGAATGGTTGCGTCTCTGTTGGGTTCTGGCGGGCCTGTCCTGGGTCGCCGCGCTGGGGATCGGGTTGGGCTGGCGGATGAATGGTGACCTCTTTCCGCAGGAGACCACAGACTGAACACCCGAATGATCGGGCAACATGTAGCTCAGTAACGCAAGCATTCTATAAGAGGGGTGGTATAAGAGGTGGCAATATAATAATCGAGTAAATATACCATTAAAAGGTCCAAGGATTCGGTCGCCCAACTACAACTTTGGCAGGATAATAGACATCAATACGTCACAGGCGGCAAAACGAGAATAGTAAATTCGGAATGCAGTACGGAGTATGCTGCTTGCTATCTTAGCCTGTGATATTTCGAGACATCTTATATCTTGAATAACGCCATCCAAAGAAATAGGATATATCGCTCTATGATCTTGCGCTCCGGAACCGATTACACGGAAGCAGTTGGTTCTGACGATACATATACCTAAAGTACCGATTGATTCCATCAGTCGGCCGTCGGCTTTTGGTTCAGTTGGCACTTCAACAGAAGCGCAGTTGACAATAAAGCACACTTGCTCCTAGTCAGGGGAACAGAGTGCCGCTAGGTACGAAGTGCACGAGGATGGGTCAGTCGGGTAGATCTTCTTTTGTGGCGCACATTCAGGCAGTCCCCGTACTGGCCCCCGCACTAAGTACTAACCTACAGGGGAGGCAGGCGGCATTTGGGCAACTACGGCAGCTGACTGGCCAGCGTGCGCCGTTTCAGTCAGAAAGCTTGCGCACGCGAAACAATTGAATCTCTCATTTTCGATGCTGCCGCAGAAGTGTTTCTGTCGCCACCGTCCATCTCATCATCATCAACCTGTATCCGCAAGAGAATGACAAAGCTTGCCGTAGCAGTTGACAGTAACAGATGGCTTAGGGAGTGAGTAGGCTTCAGCTTCGATACTGTAGATAAGGAAGACAAAAAGTATCTAGATTTCAACGGTTCTTCTCCACGAGTATAAGTTCAGAACGATCGCGGGTTCTAATCATCCAGATTGATGCTTAAATTCAAACTGCCCGAGGGCTAGTGCCACGAGATGCACGCAGGTGGCACCCAAACTGGACGGATGTACCTGAACTTTAACACACAATACGACTCCGACAAGTGCAGTCGAAGATCGGAGAAACAGCCAAACATGCAGGAAGGCAATCCAGGCTTGCACTATCCAGCCTGGCTTCCCACAGTTAACTTTATCCATGTCTTCGAATTATCTTCCCCATAAACGAAGCCGTTGCGGCTGTCGTTGTTCGTGGCAGTTTTACCGGAAGTGGGGTAAGCTGGCCATCTTTCAGGAACAGGCACTCGCCAGCACATGGATCCTACCTACCAGAGTTACTGAAACTCATCCCGTCTTTTCATGAACCAATAAGTAAAGGGAACATGCCCACACCCGCCCATCGTCTACAGCCTAGCTGCCTACTCTAATGGAAAAGGTAGTTGGAGGGAGGCATCCGAGGCTTAGTAGTAGGCGCGCCGCCACCCCCTTGTCGGGTACTGATGGGCAAGACCCCGTCTCATCCAGTAACCCCATTGTCGTTTACTCGTGCGCCATCTGAACCATGCTCGTGGTTCCAATATCAACCACTGGCCTATTGATCGCCTGGTTCGTTCATGCGCCCGCGGTAATGTTGACTGGAGCCAGCTGGACAGTATAGCTGGACTCGGCCCTTTTGTCAGAATGAGAAGGTATGCATCTCCGAAAGGGTTTAGATACCTATAGTTTGTGACCACTGTGGAAGTGCCGAAGTGACTATAACACCAATCTCCAATGTTGGAAATCTGCAACTATATAATATCCGCCTGCGCTCTACAATCCCGAGGTCCAGGTTGCCTCTTTCCCTTCCGATCTACACAAGTTCCACATCATCACCAATCCCGTTGATCGCCTACCAGGAATCGAGTCTACACGATGCGCGCTTTCGCTAAGGTGGCATTGGCATTGGCCTTTGCCTCGGGTTCCCTAGCTCTCAACTGCAATGGCCACACCGAACTCTGTGATCGGAAGTACAGTAACGTGACGTTCATCGGTGCACACGATTCCTCATTTGTCGGCAGACTCCCTACGCAAAACCAGCTGCAATCTGTCACTGACCAACTCGGCGGCGGCATCCGCTATCTCACGGCCCAGACCCACGCAAAGGACGACGCCATCCAACTATGCCATACATCGTGTGACCTAGAGAATGCTGGCCCGCTCCAAAACTATTTGAGCGATATCAAGGCTTGGATGGATGGCAACCCCAACGAAGTCGTCACTTTACTCCTTACCAACCAAGATGCGATTGATGTCAACAAGTTTGCCGATGCATTCAAGACAACCGGCCTAGACACCTACGCTTACACGCCCGGCGCAGACCTGACCATGGACGAATGGCCTACATTGGGGACCCTGGTTTCAAACAAGCAGCGGTTGGTTGTGTTCATGGGTAAGTCACCCGTTCCATTCGGTTGAGTCACTGCAGATGCTGATAGCGAGACAGACTACCATGCCGACACCTCCAAGGTGCCCTGGATCCTTGACGAGTTCAAGTATTACTTTGAGACACCCTTCGACACAACGGACCCGAATTTTGCGCAATGTACACAGGATCGCCCTCGCCCGGAGGATGCATCGCCTGATGGACGCATGTATCTCGTCAACCACTACCTTGACATCGAACTCCCCTTCGGTATTCGGATGCCGTACTTGGCCGCCGCCGATACGACGAATTCGGTAGCATCGATCCTTGCGCAGACAGACCTGTGTTATAACCAGTACAAACGCACTCCGAATGTGGTCCTTGTAAGTCACTACCCTCCTTTACTCCCATTTTGCCCGGGCATCGACTGACATGGCGCAGCTTGATTATGTTAGTAAAGGTGATGCGATGAAGGCACAGGACGATTTGAACAACCTCGGATAGGGTGATATTTCGGGGCTATGTATTAATGACCAAATGAGACGTATACGCTTTACTATTATAATGAACTAAGCTATTCTATTTAACTCTTTGCCTGTGGCCGACATAATTTTGCGGGTCGAATTATTTAGTCGTGGTGATACCAATCTAGGTAGTAACCCCATTGCCAGTTAGGATCACAACCATCCCCCAACTATGTCCTTTCTAGCTACATGCATCCTACTGCGACTTATCTCGTCCTTTGCAATCCAAACCTCCAATCCCACGCCGAGATAAGGTTTGCATGAACGGAAATTAGTGGGCAGATGTCGCTGTGGAACAGAACTTCAGTTTCTTCTCAGCCCCGATTACCTAAAGCGGCTATCGCCAGTCGACAGAAGAAAGCAGCGCATGTCCCCCACACGCACATGTATGGCGTTGAAACTAGCGGCCGCCGATGAGGCAGATACTGCTCCAATCTTCAGCGTCGGATGGGTTGCCGGATGGGCAATCCACTGTTGGCTAAATTTATCTTTAGCAAAGTAAGTAATTGCGCACACCCAATCGATCACACTGCTGTCATCGTTGCATTGAAGTTTTGCTGGGGCCGGCGAGCAGGGGGTTCGGCGGCTGCTCACGCCAGCGACCAATCAGCGTCCGGGTGGTATTTTTGGGCCGGCCAATTGGCGCTTCTGCACTCCCGGGACGCTGGTCTCGGCGTTGCCATTGCCGCCAGGAAAACGCGTTCTCGGCGGTTGGAGAGGAGAAGCGGGCAGTAGTCATTTCTTTTTGGAGTGTGCCTGTGAAGACAATTATAAAGATGACTGGCCTTTCTGGGCTCGTCTAAGTATGCATGGCATTCTGACTTGTGTGGGTGTGCTATCTATAATTGCGAGTCGAACCTCTTCTTGTTTTTGTTGATCTTGTTGGTTCTTCTACATTTCGCTTCATTCCTGGATTGAGTGAGCGTTTTTGGTAACTAATACCCGTGGGATATTCGTTTGACTCCCTCTTTTCTCTTATTTTCTCCTTGTCTTTTCACAATAGGACATCGTCCTCGTTCCTTTTTCAAAATGCGCTTTACACAATTCTTTAATACGGCGTTGATCTCGTGTAAGTAGGACCCATCTTTTGCTGGCTGATGGGAGGACTCTCCAGCTAACTCACTGCGATCTATAGCAGTATGTTATACGATAGGCGCTTTGGCCCAGAGTGTGGCAGGACCACAGGGTAGCAACAACACAGTCGCGTCGTCCATCTTCGTCAGCGACAACCAGGACATCGCCTTCGCGCTCAACGTCCCCAACAACTCGGCGACGGATTTGTACTTCTCCATCATGGTGCCGACCCAGCGCGCCTGGGGCGCCATCGGCCTCGGCGCCAACCAGATGGCTGGCGCCCTCATGCTCGTCGTGTACGGCTCCGAGGACGGCCAGAACGTGACCGTCTCGCCGCGGCTCGCCTCGGGCCACTCCGAGCCCGTCTTCACTCCAGACATCAACATCCAGACATTGCCGGGGACGGGGCTCGTCAACGGGTCCGCGGCGTACCTGTTCAACGGCAAGTGCACCAACTGCCGGTCTTGGAAGAGCAGCGTCAAGGGCGACAGCGACGGCAAGAACAAGACGCTCGACATCAAGAGCACGGAGCAGAGTTTCCTCTACGCCACGGGTCCGCTGGGCCGGGGCGCCATCCAGAGCAACGCCAAGGACGCCCCGCTCAAGCTGCATTATAGCTACGGCACGTTTACGTTGGACATGGTGCGCGCGACGGGTGCCGGCGGTGTCCCCGTCATCAGCCAGAACGGCACGAACCCGGGCCGCGTCGGCACGACGCAGCGGCTCATGGTCGAGGGCAAGACGAGCCGGGCCGGCACGGCGCACGCCATCATCATGGTCTTCGTCTTCGTGGGCCTGTTCCCCTTCGGCACGTTGGTGCTGCGGCTCGGCAACTGGGTCCGCTGGCACGCGATCAACCAGGCGTTCGGCGGGCTGCTGGTCATTATCGGGTTCGGTCTGGGGGCGGATATCAGCAAGCTCTACAATAGGGTAAGTCACTTACCTGTCTCTGAGAGTGAAAGCAAAAGAAATAAGTTTACTGACATACACACGTCATAGTCCAAGAACTTCAGCAGCGCCCATCAGGTCATCGGTATCTTCATCTTCATCTTCGTCCTTGGCCAGTTCGCCTTGGGCTTCTTCCACCATCGCATCTACCAGCAGACGCAGCAGCCGAGCAAGATGGCCCCGATCCACATCTGGCTCGGTCGATTTATCATTGTCCTAGGAGTCATTAACGGTTTCTTGTAAGTCAATCCCTTCATCGCATCCCAATCAATGATTTCATCCCGCTAACCAATTTCATCTCAGGGGCTTCAATCTCGCGCAGAGCAGCTACTGGAATCTCATTCTCGGAGGGCTCGTCATCTTCGTCTTCCCCGTGATCGCGCTCATCCTCGTCACGAAGCACTTCATCTCCAAGAAGTGGAATAACCACAACAGCAAGGACGGTCCCAAGGAGGGCGCGGTGGGCGGTTTCGATATGGAGCCCTGGCGCCAGACGGCGGAGACGCAGCAGTACCAGCAGGCCAGCTACCAGCCGAACCCCATCATTGCGCGACCTCAGACGGCGCATGGCCAGGGCGGTCCTAGCCTGTCGGGAATGCCAATGGGGACGACACCGGGTTACCAGGTCCATATTGGTACCGGCCCAGCGCCCCTGGGCCCGCAGCAGTCGACGCGTGAGTATGTGTAACTGGAAAAGGGGGAACACAGGACGGAAATAATGCCGCATGCCTTTTCGTTTGTGACATGGCATGGAAAGGGATTTAATACCTCGGACGGACAGCAGGACGCATGTCCAAACCAATGCGGGGTTTCCAGGGGCGTTCAAGGTCAGGTAACGGCTATAGGTTCAACATCACCACGATTAATGTGATACAAAAACATTTACCATAACACCGCATCATTCATGTAACTTGATGTTCTCACATCTCACATTCGTACCTTTGGGCTGTTTGTCTCATGTCGAGTTGATTTCACGCAGCTTCTTCAGCTCCGAGATCTACATTGCTCAACGAGTGCTCGAGGTCTCACTTTCGACTTATGATTCGTCAAATGGTTGGGCACCTGTTGGTTCTAGCATCTTTAACTCTGATGTGACCCTCCACAACCATGCATTTCTGCATCGCATCACATACAACGAACCAACACGGTGGATATAGTAGGAAAATGGCCAGTTGATTGGATAACTCAGGTCATTTCATTTCGCTTGACTCCGCCATGGACGGCCCCTTCCTGGACCGTACCTACCAAGTAAATGGAATAATATGAGGAACATATGAGCAGTCAAAGTGGGCAAAGTACGATCTCTTAAGCGGTCGCTTGATGAGTGGCCGTTTGCTGCAGAGTTGGTTGAACAACGGGAAGGTGCAGATATGTTGACGTTTCCATTAAATTCAGAACCACCCAAACGGAGGGGGATAATCACTCAAGTGCTTGATATGGAATAAACGTAACTACCCACACCCGCAATTGCTCACTCGGGTATCCTCGAGCTTCACCCTTGCTGCTATCTGATCCATTTTGCTCTCTTCGTTTTTCCCCAGTTGATATTAGAATGGCAGTCGCGACCACAGAAGCTCCAACCGCGACCGCCAACGGGTTACCAACCCAAGTAACGCCATTCTCGTTCAACGCCCCCGGCGATCCTTGTCATCTTTCGGTGTACTGTCCTTACCTGACTTACCTCGCATATTCAAAATCACCCAATGCCCTTCGGTTTGAAAAGTGCCTTGGTATCCAGACTGGGGGAGTTTTCGGCACGGCCTTGACCCATCAAGAGAAATGTTTTCCCAGCGGCTACTTCACGATATTCCCAAATGAATACGACCCCCTTTACATTTCCAACCCGATTACCGATGAAGGAGACCGGTCAACCCTAGCATATCCGGGAACTGCTTGTCTAGCCGGATGGACGACGGCCTGCACCACGACGCTCACCCATCAGGACTCTCTCTACCCGCAGGCCTGGTGTTGCCCTTCGGGCGGCTGGTCCTGCGCAACCGAGACAGATGCGTCTGATAAGGCAGCACCGCAGCGTCTGTGCCAGAGTCCACTGTCAGAGAGCACCACGATTTGGATGACCTGGGACCCTCCCTATTCCCTGATGGGAACAGAGATTTATACGTGGACCGCCGAGGTCACAAGCGAGGAACCCCAGGATGCGGCAACTGTCTTCCACAAGGTCTTTCCACTGCAGTTGACAACCGGCGTGGAACCTTCATCCGGAGGCCAAGGAATCCCCAGCGAGACAGCAGGAAATGGGGATGAGAGCTCCGGGACCCATCTTCCCAAACGAGCGATTGCGGGAATCGCCGTGGGATCTTCGCTGGTGGTAATGTGTATTGCCTTCGGAATGTTCCTGCTGTACAGACGTCGCAAGAAGAGGGCACCCGAGCACGAAACTGTCGCCTTACAGCAACCAGACCACCAGCAAGACTCGTGGGAGGGCAAACCGGAGCTCGACGGTACGACCGTGACCCGACCCGATGAGGCGCCCAAGTCGGAACTCGACGCCGTCGACGCCGCGCGTGAATCAACAGTGCCCGCTGCCAGCGTCAGCGAGCTCGGAGCGCTCAGCCCAAGATCACCTGCGACTGCTGATGGTTTCCCATCGCCAGACAGTCGACATAGCCACGTGTTTGAGATGCAAGGCTAAAGTAGCTGGCTATACTGGAGAAAACTGGACATACCAGCGTTCACCAACCCGCCGCGACGAGAGGACCATGAGCGGCGACCCTGGACAAGGATCTTTGTCATAGTTAGTACGAAAATGCCAGCCTTTGGGTTGGGTTGATGGGATTGCAATATGTATCGGTGCTTGTTGAAATATGGTACAGTATTCTTGTTCATCTTAGACACATGAATACGACTTCACATTGGATGGTGGGAAGCAATATTTTTGTTTGTTAAGACGATATGTGATTTACCGCATGGTTGTACCCGACTCTCGAGTGATCAACTTCGGGCAACACAATTCCTGTAGGCGGTTCGATTCTCGTTGGGGTGCATTGATGACCGAGGTGCGGGCACGTGGTCATCTTTGGTAACGAGGCCGGTACCAAAAAGGAAGCTCTTTTCTACTTGGATGCAATAATCGTGTCCGATATCATTCGATAAGGACACACAAGATAGGGTAATCAAAAGAGAGAAGACAGAATGCGACCCAACTTCCCGAACCCAATCCCGGGCCTGCGAGCCTGCAACCTTGCAGCTGAAGGCAAGGTGTTTACCCATCTTGGCGAATAAAGCAGAACGGTCTGGAATGCGTCACACTGGTTGTGGATAGAGCTTCTAACCCTTCAGGATTGTCATTAAAATACACTGCATTAACCATAGCTTTGTCGGGCTGTCTTCGCTGTGACGGCTCGCTCATTCATTGGGGACCTTGTCAAGACTCTCTCCCCCTTACTAACCAATCTCGCCATCTAAATGGGCAGTCTTCAAACAGCCATCCACAGATACAATATAGGCCGAACAATCAAGACAAACTCGAGCTATCAGTATTTTCTCAAATCTCTATACTAAACCATACTATTCAGTCGTCATACGATCAGCATTAGCATCATCTCATTTGGTGTTAGACCTATCTAATTAGTCCGCAGTTTTGTCAAATGCACTTCTATTCCGGCCACGATATCGGTGCTACCACTCTGAGCAACAAACTCTCATGATTTTGGATATGCTGGGATTGCAGCTCCATGCGTCTCTTCAGTCTTACAACTCCAATCAGAGGCTCGGTAATGGCCCAGACTCGGTCGCGACAGGGTCTGGTTGGGTAGCGTTCCGCTGCCCCAAGGTGACCTGAGCATAGGCTGAATTGCAGATCAATATGAATTCTCCCCCCCATCGCAATATGGCTCTATATTACTCCCACCACTCACGACGAGAACTATTGGGAACTTGCCTTCAAGCGACTCCTGCACTACGACCATGATATGCATCATCGCTTGCTATTTGTTGCTATTCTTGGACATGCTCGCCTTGTTTGAAGCGAGCCCAGTCATGGAAAGACTTCACCGCGTGACTGTCGACGATGCCGAAATCTACAAGTAAGGATGCGTCCCGATACCCTACCACGATCAAGCTTTGATGTACTTCTCAAACAGGTCGTGATTTGCTTCTTGCAACTTCAAGCGTGTGGTCTCATCATAATGGGAGCGACTATACTCCATCGTCTTTGGTTGATCGCGGCTCTCCTTGCTGTCAGGGTGGTTGCCGATTGCGCCAGCTATGGCGTAGATTTTGCTAACGGAGGTTCTTACAATATCGATGGATCCTCAAATGAGAACTTCAGCTTCACGACCATATTCCAGGGTTCGTAGCGTCAATTTGTGAGCGGGCTGATCGTGAGTGAGCTGACCGTTGGGATACTCCTGATCTACTAGGCTGCGCAGAAGAGTCGATTACACCGGTGCTGAGAGACTCGGACGAGAACTCATATGTGTGCTCGGCGATCAACACCATGCCCGAGGGGACTTCGGTTACTTCGACTTGGTAAATACTCACAGCTTTGGACGTCAACATAGCATGCTGACCAGTTTCCAGCGGAATCCCGTATTCTCAGATGCGGACGGGTCAATGGAGGATTATTCTGTCTGGGCGCCAGCTAGCCGTCCAGCGAGTTATCAATCTTACTGTCGGCAAGCCAGAGACTGTGGTGATTACCGTGAGTGCGGCAAACTCCAAGGGATCGAGCCCTGTCTGACCCAGAACTGCTCAGGCGACACCAACAATAACTATTGGCATTACGAGCACACCAGAAGCCATCAGTAAGTCCAGCACTCCCCGGGGTCAATATGCGAACATGAAGACAGGGGCTAACAGTTGTGCAGCCGTCATCGCAACTAGGACCATCACTCAAACGTTGATCTTGCCACCGCAAACTGTAACTACGCCGTGCAACAGGCCTACGTATACCGTCACCATCACGCCAACCCCACCGACGGTTATCCGAGTAAGTAGAGATCAGCACACAAGAAGCTTCTTGCGGCGAAAGCTTGCACGCATTGACATCTACCCTGCAGACATCTACTGCCGTGAGGACCGAGACCGACCGGACCGTGACCAGCTCGGTGTACGTGACCATCACGCGGTCGGCGTACTGCCACTTTCCCACCTCCAAGACCACGACAGCCAAGTGGCCCCCGTGGCCGGCGGCGACCGCCAACAACGCCAACGCAAGGCAGGACGCGACCGACGTGCAAGACGCGCCGCTCCAGATCAAGGCGCCCGAGCCGCCGGCGCCTACGGACTTTGCCCCGCTGGCGGCGACTACTATTACGGTGACTGAGACGACGTACACCGTCACGCTCACGAGCGTCACGACGTTACCTGCGGCGACGACAACGGAGACTTCGACTAGGACGAACACTGCTACCATGTAAGTCATGACCTGTGACAGCGCTCACTGATCCCAGCTCAGCTCTTTGTGCATGGGCCCACCAGACTTGCTTCCCCACCAACTCCGACCCTGTTGAGATCAAAATGGCTGACACATCCCCCCACAGTACGCCTCCGCCCAGCACCGTCTGTGGCGGTCCCGGTGGTCCCGACAAGACCGTCACCATCACTAGGCCGTATTCGACCGTCTTCTTAACGACCGTTACGTATAGCACAACCCATGTAACGGGCACTGTCACAGTTGGGTACGTAACAAGCCCATCTCCTCTTCGTAGCTTTCTCCTTTCTGTCATCCTGCTGTTCAACGACCATCAAACTGACATAATGAGGATTCCTATCACTTCAGTCAAACGACGGAGAGTACAGTCACCAATCGCGCGGCGGCCACAGTCTGCTGGAGACAGGGGGGTGGTTTGGATACCCATAAGGGATAGAAACAGCTGGCCCTGGCGTTATCTTCACCCAGTCAATTTTCCATTTGGTATCACTAATTCATGTATGGACTGAGGCGTGGAAGTATGACTGGTAGAGGTCCCATAAATACTGAATGCGGAAACAGCATATATGCTAGCGAAGCTATTGATTCGATGTATGTGATCTCTGATCAACACATGACCAGCACGTAGGAAATTTGTGCTTTTCCAAAAGCTTGATACTCATCTTCGAACGCTTCTATTCTGTATTGTAGAGATGTGAGATTAGCCTAAGGTCGAACGGGTTGGGGTGAGATGATTCACTTTGAAATAGGGGGAAGCGTTTCTCTTCCCTTTTGCCCAAGCTGTAATTGAAAGGCTCTGGCAGGAACATAAGACTTTTTACATCAATAGGATGAGTCCCGCCACAGTCACAACGAAAGCAAGGACCCCGTCGACGGATATGCTAGTACGAACGGCAGCTGACGTAGGCGGGGTTAAACTGCAACTCCCTGATGTCACATCCACCATCTCCAGCAACACCGCCTCGGCCCGTCTCATCGTAACCGTAACAGCGCCGTCTTCGCCAACCTTGACGGACTCCTTGGTCTCCTCGCCCACCATGTCGCCCGTCTCGGGATCGAACGACATGCCAGAGACCGTCACGTTGCTCTTGGCATTAGTACCTGGACCCCGCAGCCGCGTCACGGTGACGTTTTGCCCGGCGCACCACGAGGTCGCAATGCTCAAGGTGCGGTTCGGCCGCGCGCCCTCGCTGAACATGGTACCGTCCGTCGCCGACAGTGTCGAAGGGTTGCTGAGCCCCTCAGTGCCGTTCCATATGCCCATGTCGAGGAAAACGAGCTTGTCGAGACGCGGCTTCGTCTTCTCCGCGGCCCCTGAGTAGACGGCGTACCCGCTCAGCGAGCTCGAGTTGGCATCCCCGCCCAGCGCCGTAACTCCGTATGACTTCTTCAGGCCCTTCGGCGCCGCAACCACTTTGGCTACGAAGTAGTGACTGTACCAGTTAGGCCGGATCCCGCCTGTCAGGGTCTCGTTCTTGAGCTCGTAGTCGTGGCCGGCGGGCGTGAAGGCGCTGTACTCGCTCTGGGCGCCGAGGTGGAAGTACGTCTTCTCGAGCCCCAGGGAGGCGCCCAGCAGCACGTAGTCGACGGTCCAGAGCGCGGCGCCGAAGGTGTCGCTGATGCCGCTGCGGCCGCTGCAGCTGACCGAGTTGGTCTCGCCCATGACGAGCGGGGCGCCGGCGCGGTCGGCGGCGGCGACTTGCGGGGCGTACTGGGATACGTTTTGCCAGAGGACTAAGTGGTTGGATAGGAGGTCTAGGCGCATGCGGTGCCTAGCGCTTTGGTGTCAGTCTTACTTTTTCGGCGGTCAAATCAGAAAGGGGACTGAGAGGTACATACCATCGCGCTGTGTCACATGTTGACTGCGGGTACAAGTGCATGGCGTAACTTCCGATGATGTCCTTATCCTGTTCCCGCTCCACAATGCCCCCAACGCGGCTATGATCAGTGGCAAGGGTAGTAAGGTTCTCGATGGAAAAGTCGTCAATCTCGTCGTGCTGGTCGGGTACCCAGGGCGGGTCCGCGAAGACGCCGGCCTGGAACTTAGGCCGCTGGGCCTCGGGCGTCTCCCTGTACCAATCGGACGCCACGATCTGTCCCGTGAGGTTGCGGAACTGATCGATATAGCGCTCGACGCCCCAGTCAGCACCGCGCCAGCCCTTATTGATGAAGTGGTCGATCTCGTTGCCGAGCTCAAACATCTTCAACTTGCCCCCGAGCGCCGCGTGCACGGCCTCGGCCTGCGCGACGGCGTTGGCCCAGGCGGACTCGTTGGCCCGGAAGTTGAGCGAGTAGATCAGGTCCGTCCCCGCCGGGAAGCAATCGGCCCAGGCGCCGTACCAGGCGGGCGTAACGTTGAACTGCTGGACCGTGGACAGCTCGCCCCGGATGGCGTCCCAGTCGTGGCCGCTGGGTAGCGTCTCGTGCTGGTAGGTCTGGTCGGCTGTGTTGCCGCCCACGCGGATCGGCGGCGGCTTGCCCGTGACGGCGCCAATGGCGCTCAGGAGCTTGGCTGCTTTTGGGTTGTCGGTGTAGGCATTTACCCAGATGGGCTCAATGGAGTAGCCGAAAACATCGCGGACCAGAGGCCGGGTCTTCACGTCGTCTATGGGGATCTTAATGGACGAGGTTTCCTGGCCTAAGACTCTAGCGGCAGCTGCGAGAGCGACGATAAGGCTTGTAAGTCTTGTCATGATGGGCCGGACTGTGGTATGCCTTTGCTTGCTCGCAAAGGGTTGAGCTGGACAGCTCCATCTTTTGTACTGTGGGCGCCTTTGAGGCGACGTTGATAGTTCAAGGCTCGTGATTCTCCCTTCTCCTCACCTATTCCATTCTCGGCCTCCAAGCCGGTTCCTGTCAAGGCCAAGATGTAACCATAGCTTAAACGAGGATCCAAACCGGGGGCTTACAGTGGAGTGCGGGGTGAATGGGACGATCCGGGGAGCTGGAGCCGAAAGACACGAATGCCGCCTAAGCCAGCCATTAATAACGAAAGTCCAAGCGCCCTTAAGACTCGTCGATTGCATTTCAATAAAAGCTGTGTTCAATAACGTCTCTCTTATTAGTACTTCAAATAGAGTTGTTGACATTGCAGCTGCGGAGGATTACGTAAAGCATAAGTAAGTAAGCACTTAATGAAGGAACTTATGTAAAGAAGGTTACCACGTCTGGTAAAACTTCCACAGGACATGCAACACCTTTCAAACCCCAGTAACATCAAGCTGCAACGCAGTATTGGCTCTGACCTTTTCCCGCAAGCGGAAAGAGAATGAGAAGATATTGTCTCCTTGACGTTGGTGAACGGTTTCAAGGATATAATTAAGCTTGTGGGTCTTATCGTCGTCCCGGGCGGGTTTTCTACTATAATGACGGACGCTGTTCGATTACAGGTGAAGTCAAGATACAGCAATGCGTCAACCCAAGGAACCTCTTTGGAGATACACGCTTCCAGAAGTTGGCAATGACACACACTTCTCTCAAGAGGGCATTATCTATATGGCAACTGTTTTCCTGGCAGCCAGAAGGCAAACCTCTTGCAGAGGCGTTGTTGGCTTCGACGCCGAGTTCAATACATGTACATGCATCTCTACAGTGGTGGGGCTACAGTATTGTCGGTAACCAGTTTTAGGTGTTGAAGCCCGCAGTGTCCCCTGTATCTTTTCAGCCCGATGCTTCATGCTTGACAGAAGGGCGCGTGTGACAACCGGCGGCCTTGAATTATTGATTTCTAGACGATACCTGATACTTCTGATACTTGGTCTGAATTATTCTGGGTGGAACACGGAGCAATCGTTCTATGGGGAATCATTGTTGCTCAATCGTATCGTTATATGCACCGATAGATAGAGAACAAACATCATGGAGTTTTGTTCTCTATTAAACCACAACGAGCACCTATCAATGCGGTAGCAATTATCTGTGGTTAACTAAATGTACATGTTCCACTGGTGTATCTTGTGACGTGGCTGAGTTGGTAATACCTCGCCTAGCCGCAAGCAAACACGGAATACAGCTGTCATTTTCCCCTTGAGCATATCACGCTGTTAGGTTGAAGAACTGCTACTTTGGAACCAGGCCTCTAAGCTGTCACTGCATATGGCAGAATCATCGAAAGGAAAGACGACGGAGGGGGCCTACAAGGCCGTACCGGAGATCTGCAATGACCTACCGAGCGACACGTCAATCAGGCTGCTCGAGCTATCGAGCCTGGAGCGCCTTAGTTCGACATCCCAAAGAGCATTGAATTTCAGCATAGCAGCCTTTGAGCTAGACGACAGCCCCGACTTCGTCGCCTTGTCATATACGTGGGCCAACCCTATGAACGACGATGCCGATCCAGCAAGGCCCACACACAACGGGGTAGGAAGTACCGAATTGGCACGAGCCTGTAGCTCCGGCAGCAACGATGTTCTGAAACAGCACCAGGCTCAAGAGGAGCAGAAATGTCTCGCAATGTTTGCTATATTACAGTCGGAAGCTGATACTGGTGGTGTTGATCTCCAGGCTGCCCCATCCTGCAACTTCAAGGTGGCGAAGGGCCTGAAGGTGACAGAAAGTTTCCAGGCTGCCTTGTGGAGTCTCATGGCAGCCGGTTACGCCGACACGTGGATATGGGTCGATGCGGTCTGTATCGACCAGGATAACGAGCAAGAGAAGAACGTGCAGGTCGCGCGCATGGATGCTATCTACCCGGCAGCAAGAGAAGTAGTTGTGTGGCTCGGGGACGACACAACGGACCTGGCTGTGTTTCAATGGCTCCATTACGAGTTCCTAGATGCCCTTAGCAATTGCTTCAGAGAGGGCAGGTTTGACGAGTTGAAGCAGCGCCATCCATTAGACGTGGATTTCAATGCGGAGCTCGGCATTTCCGTGCCTGGCGGTAGCTGGTATGAGTGCTGGCGCAAGTACAACAATTTTTACCGCCGCCGGCGTTGGTTTACAAGGGCGTGGGTGGTTCAAGAGGTGATAATGGCACGAGAAGCGCTGGTCATTGCCGGGAATGCAAAACTTGCCTGGGGCCGGCTTGTTGCTCTGCCGGTAGCCCTTGAAATGCTCGGGTGGCTATTACTATTCGGACACAATTTACCATCGGGAATGGGAGAACTAGGAGGAACCTTAGGAAATGAAATCCTCAGATTTCGGCACATCGAGGCGATTTACAAATTTCCAGAGCGCTATGTCCCCAGGTTCAATGAAGGCCAGGCCGATAAACCCGACAGAGCTTGTTGTCCAACCCTTGCTTCAGTGGCATCTTGCATGAAAATGAGCTGGACGAAAGTTTTGCAGGACATACTACGGCTCAAATTCACCGAAGTCAATGAAGGACAAGCCAATGATCCCGACGGAGCAAAGGATTCAGCTCTAGTTTCAAAATTCTCTCGTGAGAAACTGGGCTGGATGAGGCTTTTGCAGGAGATACTACGACTCACGCGTAGTGTTTCGGCCACAGATCCTCGAGACAAGATATACGCTCTATTCGGGCTCCTCAAACGCAATTTGCCAGCTGGCTTGTCGATTCCCTTTTTGCCGAACTATTCGCCTAATTCAACCCCTGCATCTCTTTTCACCTCTGTCGCTTCCGTCCTCATTAATGAGGTTCCTCGACTTGAAACGTTGACACATGTTGAGGATCACTCAAGAACAAATATCCAAGGACTACCATCATGGGTGCCGGATTACAGTTGTAACTTGGTGAGCAACAGTCTGGATCAATTGCAGAAGAATTCGCCAATCAAATTCGAATGTGCTCTGACACGATCACTGGAGCTTTCGCCATTTACATTCAACTGTGATCCCGATCCCGTGGGAGAAGATACTCAGATTTGTAGCATCTCCGGAGGCAAGCTCACTGTTACTGGAGCCAAGTTCGACACTGTTGTGGACTCACACCTTCCCATATCGGACAGCCTATCTCCTCAGATTCTTGGATGCTTGGAGATGTGCCAAAGTATCAGCTCTGAATACTTTCCCATACATTCTGACCCCGGCGAGGTGCTGTAGCGGACGATGGTAGTCAACGTGTTCCCGTGGGGGCCCGCACGTCAAGCCATGGGAGAAAGTTTTCGAGCTTTCTTGATTTGGCATCTGGCCGAACACTTCCTCCCCGAAAGAGACGAGGATGGGAAACCACGAGCTTAAATTGGATGAAGTCAATATGAAAACGATTCTGAAGATCGTCGACGATTTAGCTCCCACAACAGGGAATCGTTGCATCCCCAGCGCAGACCAAGTTATGCAGACATGCCAACTAATGTACAAGGACATACAGTCCTCAAACAGGTCAGGCGATGAAGGCTCTCATATGGAACCCACTCCTGAGTCGCAGCAGCTCGAACCGTTGGAGAGACGGCTGGGAACCTTCAGGTTTGCCATGAGCTTCGCTGTCGCTTGTAGAAGATTGTATCGCACCTCTAAAGGCCGTCTTGGCTTGGGGCCTACATCACTTCAGGCTGGAGATCAAGTATGGATGCTAAGGACTGTCAGGGTGCCCTTCGTTTTACGGCCAAGAGACGATGGGTCTTACATGTTTATGGGAGAGACGTACGTGCACGGCTATATGAAGGGCGAAATGAAGGATCAGAGTGACGACTTGGAGGATGTTGTTTTGCGATGAGCACCTGTTAAACTGTAGATTGAGGCTTTTCTTCCTTTTCTTTCTCTTTTTCTTTAGCTTTTATCTAGCAGCAATCGTGTGGTTTGGAGCCGACACGACGGATCTGGATGCGTTGGTCTGGCTTCCTGGTACGTCAGTACCTGAACAACATTCGCAAATACGGCACGGAGCTTAGGGTGAACTACATGAGGCGTCTCCTGTCAATCGAACCCCAGATTCGCCGCGCAGTTTGGCACAGATATACCTGGTGGCAGCTAGCAAGCGTGCTGGAAAGGGGCTTCCAGCTTCTACCTCCGGTGTCGGTGCTTTCCCCGGGCGTGGATCGTTCAGGAGGTGACGCTGACTCGAAGTTGTGAGAATACTATGTGGGCGGACCATCATTTACCGTGACAAATTTGGGGTTCTTCTGGGACAAACCAGGCAATGCGCTCAACCGAAAGCCCCTATCCAGGGAGTCTCGCGCGTGTGATGAGGTTGCTGAGTGCTCGATTGACCAAGATCAAGTCGGACTTTCAGTCCACCATCAAAAGACCCGATTGCTCGAGATCGGATGTCACGGCCGGCGCATCTGACAGATTTCCCGGTCTGGCTCTAGGTTCGACCCTTCCTGAAGAAAGATTGGGTTCGATGCGTTGGTTCCAGAAGTTGTTATCGAAGGCTTGTTTCTACTCTGTCACAGACCCTCGAGATAGAGTGCAAACTTTGTTAGGACTTCTCGAATGGAATTTGCCAGTCGACTTGTCAGTTTCATTTTCGCCCGACTATACGCAGTCATCAATAACCATTTTCGTACTTGCTTCGGTCGCGACGCTTCTTCTGGAATTGACCACCGACTTGAAATGTTGTCGCACGTGGAGGATCACTTGGGCGCCAAGTTCGAGAGTTTAGCGTCATGGGTACCGGAATATAGATTCAATATGTCAGGTAGGTAGGTGGCTGACAATCCAGGTCTCATGGGAAAGCAGTGCATAGTTGTAAGTGTCTCAGGACGCGAACTCACGGTTCCCGGGGCCAACTTTTACCAGGCTGTAAAGGTCTGCCATACTCGGGCGACTGACAACTACCGAGAGCTGTGTCAAAATATCAGCTCTAGATACTTCCCTGAACATTCCGGTCCAGGTGAGATGTTCTTGCGAACCATGACTGCTGATTCATTCGAACACGCAACCGTGCATACAGGTATTGGTAACACTTTCCGAAAATGAATGTCCCTCAGCTGGCCATAAACCCCTCCCTTATCTAGTCACCTTCTACAGCGAGACGAAGAAGGGAAAATCCGTAGAAACGAGGAAGGAAAGTCTTTGCCAAGAGCCCGGACGAAGCCAAGGTGAAAAAATCACTGGAAATCCACAACCAGCTTCGCAACACAGGTCTTGGGCAAGAGGAATCGAGCATCTTTAGCGCAGACTTCGTTATATCGGTGTGCCGATTGCGACTCCGCAGTATATCACAAAGCAAAAAGATCATTCCGGGAGACGATACCCCAACGCCAGAAGAGCTAGAGCGTGTGCTAGAAGCGAGGAGGGAAGCTGCTAGGAAAGGAGCTGGATGCGCTGGATGATCTGAGCCCCATATGGGTCGCTATCCATTTTAGGAAACCATATCGCACCTCCAGAGGCCGCTTTGGCCTGGCGCTTTGGCCTGGGACCCGTGTCTTCGCATGTCGGGCATCAAGTATGGCTGATGAAGAGCGCCCGGTGCCCTTCGTTTTGCGCCCGGTCTTTCAAGACCGTGGAAGAAACGGATATGACATGGCCTTAATGACCGGCGAAATGAAGGACCAGGTTCATGACCGAAGTAGGGACATACCGGTAGTTTGCGATGAGCAACTGTCAAACTGTGGGCTGAGTTTTTCTTTCCCCCCCTTATTTCGTTCGCTTTCATGGAAGGAACAAGCAATGATGGGCGTGCGTTTCTTTTCGTTCCAAGTATTCAGGTTTCGAACTATCGCCGGTGCTTTCCTTAATTTTAGTAGCCAGTCTCGCCTAAATTTACCCGCTACAGAGCCTCCCATACAGCTGCCCACTGCCATCTCGATTATAAATCGTTGCTTTTTGTGGCGCAGTCCAGATCCAATGCCACGATGCGCCCCGCCCTCCCCGGATTAAGGAAACTAGAAGACGACCCTGCATCTGGTTAATCAATCAAATCGAATCCCCGCGACTCGCGCCATCCTTCATGCGCCGTCTTCATGTCGGTGACGAGTTTATTCACCTCGCAGATTCGCAAGGGGTGGGTGCCTTTTCTACCTTTAAGGCCTTTTAGGCAGCTGTGAGATCCTTCTCCGCTTCCACGACGGAATTGCCGAGGTGGGCAGGTGGCTGGTTGTGGAGGCGACCGCCTTAGCCGCAGATTGGCCCAGAAAACACCAAGACCGACTGATCGATTACCGAGACGTCCGAAGGCTAGAAGCTGAGAAGGTCAAGCAGCCAGCAAGCCCCCGCGAGAATAAACCGGTCTCTTCTTTAACAGAATGAAGGGTTGTAACTCTTATTTTACAGCCACAGTAGTAATGTAAAATTTTCGAAAAAACGTCCAATAATAAATAAAAAGTAGAAGAATATTACATTATTTTTTTACGATTTGTTTTCGATTTGCAATGGGGGGCAATTGATCCAAGTAGGTGGTGTCAATGGAGAGAATACGGTTTATTTCCGCGACCGCTTGCCAGCTTTCTAACATGAACCACACATGCACGTGCGGCTCTCTACCCGCCACGGGGGGGTTTTCAATGCGCTGGCGGCACTGAACCAATTGCTGACAGCAAAAGCAACGCCGAGACGGGCCAGGAAGCGATGGGGTCGGCAACGCTACCTTCACCATAGCTGCATGACGTATACTAATCGTGGAGACATCGCAGGTTTAATTTCGATCTCCGTCTCCGCACCTATTCCGCAGAGGTGGCATAGGTTGTGGATAAGTAGGTTCAATAAGTTTCCTCGTTGTACAACGCTACAATTTCTTTTGTCGGTATTCTCCACGAACTAGGTACTTCCTATAAGTCTGCCGCCCGTCGAGGCCATCTCCTTGTCAGTTGTTCTCTAACACCAAGGCTCGGACAAGACAAGATGCAGATGATATCATTGGCCCAATCACTCCTGGGAGCGCTCATGCTCGCCGGGGGTAGCTCAGCAGCACCGCCTAACCACTGGCGACGCGCCGCCATGTCCTCGACGCCGCTGCCGCCCAGCAAGGACCCCTGGTACACCGCCCCGGCCGACTTCGAGTCCGCGGCGCCCGGTGCGGTCTTGCGCGTACGTGCTGCACCCGGCAACCTCACTGCCTCCATCGCCAACGCCTCGGCATCGTACCACATCCTGTACCGCACGACCAACAGTCGCTACCTACCCGACTGGGCGGTAACTACGCTGTTTGTCCCGGAATCCCCGGTGGTTGACAGCAGCTCGAACGCGACCACCCCTGGTGGCGCCACCGCCCTCCTGTCGTACCAGATCCCGTACGACTCGGCTGCCGTGGATGCGAGCCCCAGTTATGCGCTCTATGCCAAGGGCGCTAGTGGTACGGACGACATTTCCGCTTCGCTCGGCCGCGGGTGGTACGTAAGCGTGCCGGACTATGAGGGACCTTTGGCATCATGTAAGCTTCATCTCCGTCCTCGTACGGTCAACGTCAGTTCAAATCCACTAACAAGAATGTAGTCACGGCTGGAGTGCAATCCGGCCACGCCACCATCGACGCCGTCCGGGCTGTCCTATCGTCCGGCTTTGGCCTGGCGAACAGCCCAGACGTACGCTACGCCATGTGGGGATACTCGGGCGGCGCTCTAGCTAGCGAGTGGGCTGCTGAACTGCAAGTGCAGTACGCCCCCGAGCTCAACTTTGCCGGCGCGGCGCTGGGTGGATTGACGCCCAACATCACGACGGTGATGGAGGCCTGCTCGGAGCAGCTCTGTGCTGGCCTGAGCCCGCCCGGCGTCATCGGTCTCGCGAGCCAGTTCCCCGAGGTGCTGGAGTACATCAAGTCGCAGTTGCAGACTGAGGGCCCTCTGAACGCCACCTCGTTCCTCTCGGTGCAGACCATGTCCTTGGCTCAGACGTCGAGGCTGTTCGCGTTCCAGGACATCACCAAATACTTCAAGACCAATATCTTCGAGAGCCCCCTCGTCGCCAAGGTCATGAACAGCGACGGCCGCATGGGCTACCACGGCGTGCCGCAGATGCCGCTCTTCGTCTACAAGGCGATAAAGGACGAGATCAGCCCCGTCAAGGATACTGACGATCTCGTAAACAAGTACTGCCAGGTCGGCGCTACCATTCAGTATCAGCGCAACACCGTCGGCGGCCACAGCGCCGGCGCCGTCAACGGGGAGGCCAGCGCCTTCCAGTTCCTGGTCCAGGTGCTCGGCGGCACCTATGCGGTGCCAGAGCAGGGCTGCTCCATTAAGGACGTGTCGTACAATGTCACCTCATCGCCGATGAAGCGTCGCTCGGAGCTGACTTATGTGTCGCCCCTGTTCTAATCTAAATAATATTTATCCAATTGAATAAGAACATTATACAAGATTACAACTACTGTTTCTCCATTGCTGAACTAACCATAACCCTTCATGCTCTCATTGAGAACTAATCTTTTGACTTTCAACCTCGTCTTGATACGAACCTGCATTCCTACTGGGTATCCACTGCGATAGATATCTCCATTGACATAGAGAGAAACATGGTACCCTTCGAAGTCAAATATCTTGATGGGTCTCCAAAAGCTTCTGAGCGCCATCACCACAACTCCGAACTTTCGGTCAAAAATGGGCCTCTCACAGTGCTCCATGAATGAATTACCAATCTATACATAGCCGCTTTTTCTTTTTCACGGCACACGCACATATCCTCAGTCACCCTAGCAACCCCTTTACAATTTCCCCTATATATCAAATATATCAAGTATCAAATCACCATGCCTTCACGCATATTCAGATCCAGGCTTCGCTTAACGCCGCCGAGCCCAGTATTACCTGGTATCGCTACGGCCGCAGCTATCTTTTATATAGTCGCTCGTATGTAAGTAAGACCGCACAAAAATCTTCCCTCCTCTCGGCATGACATTATATATGTTACTTTGGGGGACTTTTGGCCTGGTATCCCATCATTCCTTCCTATACACGTCCTAACTTAGTACATTAAAGACCGCCTAACCCACCAGAGCCAGCCTACTGGTGTCTCACGATCCACGACATCCAGCGCCGCGGCGACGTCGAGGACGCCCCTCACCTTGGCGGCATGACCGGCATCCTTGATTTCCCTGCCACGCGCCGTCGCATGGCGAACGTTGACTTCTTGGCTACGCACCGCAGCATCGCCAACATGGCTGACCCTACCGCCGTACTCCGCCGCGCGACGAACGTCGATTTCGATGCTATTCACCGCCGCATGGGGGAGCGGGCGGTCCAGAACTATGGCAGACTTCCTACGGCCAAAGAGTTTGCCTTGCATTTCGCGGCCAAGCTCGTTTCCGACATCAAGTCGCTTCCTGGGAATGTTGCTGCGGGATATCGTTTTATCCGGCGATTGTGGCCATGAGTTCACTGCGTCATCTCGTGAAGAAGCTACGCACTACAATATTCTTGTTTCTGTCGGAGCATTGGAGGACGTCATGATTGCTGGAAACATGGCTCTCTATATACTGGAACTATTCTGGAGTTGTAGCGCACAGAGCTGAATGGACACGGCGCAACTGGCTGATGGGTATTCCTCTTTAATTTCTAGCAATATTATAATCTATATTTCCTATCTGTATGAGGTCGATGCCTCCTTGACTTGATGCTCATTTCTTGTCGCCCAACCTGCTCATCCCAGACGAAACTACAAAGTCAAAGGCAGGCTATAACCCCAAGTAACTACATGACATAATCTTTCAACAAGAACCAACTAGGAATAAAGACAACTTGGCCCCTGTGGGTAGGAACTCATACAAGAGACGTCCGTTCGCAACTATAACCACCTGGGCATCAAAGGGATCTCGCCGCAGACAGCAGGAGCAGAGGTTCAAACGAACCCTCATTGCACCCACAGTAGGTTTCATGTACCCTCGACAATTTGATTATATTGGGTATGGAATAACTCATGGATGTGCTGGGCATAAGTTGATCTAGCTTTTCTCCGATAAGTACTTTTTATCTGTTATTATACCACAAAAAAAGGAGGGACCGCTTCGGAGTTAGGCATTATAAGGTTTCCTTGCTTTTGGCAGCACCCATGGTTTGAGTATAGACTGTATAAAAATATATATCATTCTTCCCCCATCTCCTTTGCATTCGTCGTTTCCAGTCCGGTAATTATATTAGCCCAGTGCTTTCCCAACCATCGGTATCCCCCTATTTTGCACGCCGCATAATCACTACAGCGATTCAAACACATCACTTCCGTCCTCTATCTGTCACTAATATACCAAGATGGCTCGAATAATAGAGGCCAGCATTATATTCGTTGCCAATAGTTTGCGACATCGCCCCATTCCTCGATCCATCCCGCCACAAATACCCAAACTGTACTGTCCTGATGCATCTCGTCGGCCACCCACCCAAACCAGGAGCCAGCCTAGCCAGCCATGTCGGCCGGCCAGTCACCAACCCAGCCCGCCAAAACCCCCACAACGCCGCCCTGATCAGCCAAAGCGCTCTGATCAGTCCAGTCAGTCCAACAAGTCATCCGACAAGCTTCTTGCTCTGTTTCACCTGTGCGTGTACGCAGTTTTTGTAGGCCACTATGCATATACAAAGTGAGACTCCATGATGATTGTTCTGCAATATTGACTCGAGGCGTTTCGCCGTTACCTTCTGTTCCTAGCTGCTGATGAGTCTATATTAACCAAACAACAGGGATGAGAGCCCAAATATTCGAGGACCAACTGAAACTCCTCGAGGAGTTGCAAGCTATGGATGATAAGCGCTGAGGGCTCGGAAGTTGACGGGAAACGAAGAGTCCCGGTAAATCGAGGTAATTAGTGGGAACTTGAGCATATTTCAGGTTACTGCACCGCACCGGAGCGTCAACAAGACCAAAAGGAAAGAACAACGCTGATTCCTGTTTCCTTCCAAGTCCTACACCAAGTATCCCGCTTAGGTTAGGCTTACCAAAGGCAGATGATAGGCATAGGAACTTCTTTTATAAAAGTTTGTATAGGAAGAATATAGTAGATACCCAATACACCCAGTCACTCTAATATGGACACAAGATCCGAAGTCTCCCGTGTGCAATTCTTTCCCATTTAACTCAGATAGTCACAAGCCAGCTCGTTATTTTGCAACTTCAAGGAAGCTCTCAAACCATCTTGGATTGAGAACAAGACTTTTCTTGTTGGAATCGGAGATGGCTATGACATGCGGTATGTATATAAACGTCGTACGGTTTGAAGCTCTTCTTTATTCCTTTCCTCCTTTTCCATAATCCACTCTCAACTTTGTAACATTACCCACTTGCCGTCATCACTTAACCCAACAACCACCCTCAGCAGTCACTTTTCCCTCCTGTTCATTCACCACCCACCCGAAAATTTGTCACGACTCCCGTTAGCAATGTCGACCAGGGCCTACACTGATCTCGCTCGACGAGTCCAAAAGCTCGAAAGCTTTAGGGACGTAACGCTCCTTTTCAAAAAACCTGGAATAGTTATTAATGGGCTGGCCATCGGCATACTCTACTACATGTATGAAGAGTAAGTAGGAATACCTCTTTGTTATACGCATAAACATGCGCACGAACACCCCTCACCCTGCCAGCAAATCCCAGGTTTCACTAACACACAGATACTTCCCTGTAATTACTAGCCAGCAGAAAATGAAAGAAGAAATCAGACAGCTCAATCGAGACAGAGACCAGCTCGAAAGACTGTTCAATCAGAGCGCCTGCACCATGTGCTTCAAATCGGAGGCTTACGAGTCGCAAATGATGCGCATGATCCGCGAGATGGAGGAGAAACGCAAAGAGCGAAGGAACTACAGTTGGCTGCGGCGATCGAATCTGGCCCAGTGCACACAGCAACTCTGTCTATCAGACACACACACACACACACACATGTACCCTAAGTTGTGGGCACATGGATACACAACAAACTCAACTCTCTCTGGCTTGAAGAAAGCCAAACCAGGATAACCTAATCCGTATTATTCACTCGAACTCCACTCAGTTTCAAGATACCCTCTCCTTAGATTAGAAAAGACTAAGAGACTTCCTAAATACACTGTTTAAACAGACCTACTACATACTTCGAACTTGTGTGTACGTTGCCTAACGATATTCTCTAGAGGCACACACATAATAGACATATGTAACCGCCTACCTCCTCGATGTAAAGAGATATGCTCTGACTTAAATTGGTATGAACCAGAGTATGCTTACACCAAGTTTCATAAAACCCTATCTCCGTATTAATGCCAACCGTCCCTTCATACGGGGCATAAATGTGATCGATGACAATGTATGGAACCAACATTCATCATTCCACAACACCACACTAGCCACCTCCTTTCCTTCACTGCCTCCTCCACTCCACCAGCCAAAGAATAGCACGGATCCCAATGGCACGAGCGTCGTCGAACCGAAACCGCTCACAGCTCTCCGCCAAACGAGCCGGAGTCCCCAGCAAGAACTCCCAAAAGATATATCACCATGGGGTCATCATAAGCCGTGGCTCGCCAGCTTATCAGCAGACTGACGCACGCTTTCTAAAAGCGGCACGAAAGGTAAAAGAGACACTGCGATCTGATTATTACTGAGAACACTTTCTTCCGTCCTCCTCTTCAGACAGTTTGTCCACTGCTAGTAGCTAAACACGATTGCTAGGCAATAGAGCGTATAGAGCGTAGAGAAAAACGAAAGGCCCAGCGTCGTTCTTCCTCCCCAAAGGTTACCAGCAATACTTCAAACTCACCCGGGGGCCCACGTACATTTGTGCTGGTCGACCGTACATCTGCTGCTCCGGCCTGACCGATGGGGCTGGCGAAGGGGCCAAGCACAAGAGAAAAGGGGCTGTTAGTTGGACGGGGCAGATACCAGATACGGCGCCTGGGATGCTGCCATTTACGAATAATACAAATTATCAACTTTCAGCCATTCATTCAAATATACATTGCGACAGGAAAACAGGTGAGGGTATATGTGACTTTCAGTGCCGTCTTCTTATTTTTGGTGTGGTGTATCCGCAGATGACTGCGTGGTCTATCTACGAACGACGAAACACCCATAACTCCAACGAATACCCAATCCGCCTAAGAAGGGGGAGAGGAGCATGCATACAGAAAACATGGATCAGCACCCGTGACGAAGGTGTGATATTACATTCCACCGTACAGGACTGCGTTTTACCACCGACCATGATGAAATGGTTTGTGAGTAATAAGAAAGGACATATGCGCGGATCCAAACCGTAGTGCCCTTACCCGATGGCGCAGAGCCGAACGAGGTCGAACAAGATGGCAGGGTATACTAAGCGGCCGGATGCAAACAATGGATTAAGGAAACAGCCCAAAAAGGACTGAGGACAGACAAAAGTACCACATGCGAACGCCGGGGAGAAAGGGGAAAAAAGAATATAGCCATGAACCCCTAGTCTATGCTGCCTTTCCGATGCCAGTGAGGAATGAAGGGGAAGAAAAGTAGTCATATATCATCGTGATGCGGTATGTGCAATAGCGCTGCCTCTTCCATCTCCAAATGCTCGGTCGTACGTGTGCCAGCGGTGACGCTGGATGCTAGATGCTGGATATCGTATGTCGTAACGCTAAAATCCACAGTGCCATGCTCGGAAACCTTCATGCTCTTTACTAATCCATCAGCTGATGCGCTCAGCCTCAGCATCATGGGTTTTCCGAACCAAAATTCTTCGGATCTCTTTTCGAGCCTGTGGTTCCCTACCAGGGACCAACCCTGACAGGGGCACCGTAGTTGCCCGACAAAAGCTCATTGAGGATCGAGTGTTGTTGCGGCTGCTGTTGTTCTTCGTTCGAGGGGCCTCCGCCAACCCAGCCAACATTTGCTGCCATGGCGCTCATGGCGGTTCCCAGTCGACCTCCAGATTGCTGGTTGTGCTTGGAAAGGATCTGGTCCCAGCCGCCAGAGTGCAGTACGAAACCTCCGCCTCGCTTGGCAGCCTCGTTGATGACTAATGCCCATGCTCTCGAGATCTCATCGTAAGCATTCTCCTTGTGGTGGCGGTAGTTGTGGCTCTCCCATTCAGGGAGGTTGTGGATGACCTTGGTGGCACCATCGAGGTATTGCAGAGAAATGTTGGCCTGGGTCTCATTCGGGGGGCAGATATTGCGGCGTGAAGTCGGCGAGGGCATCCATGAGAGCGATCAGAGGCGCCTTCACACGGTAGTAGGTATAGTCCGAGCTCGTGTCGCCGTAAGGGAAGGCAACCCGCATCTTCTGCTGGTATTCCTCCAAGACCTGCAGAGCATTGGGAACCGATGGCTTAGGTGCACCCTTAACGACCTCCTCTCCAATCTCCGGTTGCCTTTCGCAGATTTTCTGAAGAACCATACGTAAGGATGCGGCATCGAGCGTCTCGAGGAGTCTGGGGAGAGTAAGCGGGCGACCGGCCATTTCGTTAGAGCGGATCTTTTTCGAGGGGCGCGAGAGTTGACGGTTCTGGATCGCAGGCGAGCTCATGGGCGAAACGGACATTTCATCGCCGTCGTCCTCGGCCTTACGTTTTCGGTTGCTCGACATGTTGCCGTGCTGAAACGGAGACACTATATGAGCAATATGGTTAGCTCAGGAACTCATCATTAATTGCCTCGTGTAGAGGGAGATAGAGATATGCTGCATCCTCGAGTCCCACAGCACTCGTATTATGGCAGGTCGAAATACAGCCAAAGAGCCGATTGAACCAGGAAGACTCACTTGATCGTGTGGGAGAGCGACGGGAGGTAGCGTTGTGCTGGTGAGGGAGGAACGAAGGCTGTGGTGACAACAGCACGTTCATTGTGGCCAGTCAGCCCCCCAAGGATGGAAATCTCGAGTTTTTGCTGTAAAGCGGCTGTTTGTTGATGGATCGATGATGAAAGGTCTGGTACCCTTTTTCGTTGTTGGCAATTATTCGGTTATGATGGCGTTTGATGCCGACAGTCGGTGCGTAGTGAGAGTGAAATGGATCGGTGGTACGGTCGGCAAGTCTAGTCGGCTGCAATAATGCTGTGCCACTATTTACGTCGATGCGACCGAATTTGCGGATGACGGCAGCCTGTGATAGAGATCTTCGAAGGGTACGAAGATAGCCGGTCGGTGCCTGCTGCAAGCAAAAATGAAAGAGACGAAATGAGAAGGGTCTCGGGAGGGGGGATGGATTCGATTTGAAGTAAAAAAGAGGAAGAATGCAGAAGTCGAGTTGTTTAGCCTGTGGATTTCCCCAAGGAACGAACCAAGGACCAGCAAGTCAGGCGGTATGGTTGGTACAGTAGTCGAGTTGTGTTATTGGTATGGATGGTACTTTTATTAGGAAGCAGATATGCAGGCATGCAAGTATTTGGCTGGGAAGCGGATGCTTGGATCTGAGGTGGGTACGGGCGCCTGAGTGAGAACCAGAGTGTGTTCCGGTTGACGCAAGGCCGCCGCTAGACTGGGCCGGAGTCAAGTCAAATCAGCCAACCACCACCGGCTCTGCATGCAGGTGCGAGGTATTGGTTCTTGACGCGGTCCAAAGTCAGCTCAGCTACTGGCTGCTAGCTATGTCTCTCCTAGTCATGTACCTGGAGGTCGGTCACACTGAGAGGCCATCCACGAATATCAAGGTCAGGTTAGGCATTAAAAAGACGGGAAACATTGTCTGGTGTGGCTCAAATCTTCTTCTGCCACTGGTGGAGGGATGGATGGATCTTAGCGGAGGCCAAGTCTATCCGCACAGAAGGTGGTTCCAAAAGTGACCACCCCAAGAGCCCAACACCCCTCCCCCCCTCCATCAGCGCCCCGGTCATCGCTAAAGAGGCCCCGGCCGACATCCATTCCCAGATTGCCAGTGAGACCCGGACTGTCCACTTTCACGACCGAGATAGCCAGCTCTGGGTTACGGATATAAAATTAAATGTTTGTCTGCGGATTGAGGCAGAAACTAGGATATACTTACGACTTGTACAGTATCTCAATATATAATTCTTAATTTTCTCAAGTGGATTTGACTGTTATGAAGCGTTGACCATGTGTCGCATTCTCCCCAGGTAGCTCTGGTGCTAGATCTGGTTAGCCCAGAGTCTTGTCAAAGGCGCGAGGGCGCTTCTGGGTAAGTCTCCATCCTACTAGCTGCTAGCTAACTAGGGCTTGGAGGGATGGTAGCATCGTTGCATCGTTACGACAACGCTCTTTCTTCAAGCACGCGAAGCGGCCCCCTTTCACCTGTAATTTGCACGCACCCCTGGGTCGCAAGTCACAAGTCATCTTCCGAGCTGTCTGGGAAGCCTTGCCCTTGGCAGCAGCAAGCAGGCAATCATTTATGGCAGCATGGAGAGAGAATTATTCTTAGCAAAAGCGGTCAGGGAATCAGAAACATCCACCCTATCTCAGCTATGCTATGCGGGTCTTGGATAGCGGCCCTGCCAATGCTGTTCGACATCTTACTACCCCTGCTTTCATAGGGCATAATATCATGCAGCTATTCCCGATACCCATTCAGGATTCCTGCAATATCGAAACAAAAACCACCCCATGATGTGATATTTCATAGGCTACTTACTTACCCAGCTGTCTCACAACCCTCCACGTCGTCGCCCGAATTATTCCTTCTCTTTCTTTCTTAATACGTCTCTGGGTGAACCCTGACTGGCTTAGATGCTGGACTCAAGTTAGCCAAACAGCGCCTTGCTGAGTTGTCCGCCATCCTCCAATGGCTGCACTCGGAGCCAGAAGCTCTATTTATGACCTGCAGCCGTCCAAGGTGACTGGCTGAGTGTGGGGAGTAGCAAGTCACATTGGATCAAGATCCGTCCAATCAAACCCCCTCGTATACGATGCCCGCTCTCTTTTGCTGGGTCACTTGGCCATAGCACACCACGTAACAACGCTCGCTCTGCGGAACCCTTCCGATCTGGGTTAGTTACCCAGGTAATCTGCGTTGGTTTGGCTTCCCGAATTATCTCTCTCAATCCTCTCAATCCAAACGAAACTCAATCGCCACGGCTAATGACAGGGTTTCAGATGCGAAAGCCAGCGTTTTCGCTCCCGAGATAGGATAATCAACGGGAGACATAAAACCGGTCCTGGACGATAACACCGACTCCCGTGTCGAGTGTTACCAAGGACTGCCAGACGTAGATCGCTGCAGGAGCATAAGAAGAAAAATAAGAAGATAGCGAACAAAATAAAAACCCATTTCCCAAACGCTTTGATGATTTGATCGGGAATGAATGGTTCCACCCTGTGACTGCAACCCTACTAGTAAGGTTAATATCATCATTCCCATGTGGCTCCCCCAAAACAGCACAACACACAGCAGACTCCATTGCGGCAACGTCCGCCGCGGTTGGGTGGGAAACTCTGTTCGGTGTCGCCTTTCCTCACCGCCGCTGAGGGGGAGCGCACCTGTGGCTTGGTGGCAGATTGTCGGATCAGGCCCGAAATTGAGCCACTTGTCTGCGCAGACGTCATCAGAGCAGGCAACTTTCATCATCCTCTTCGTGTGTATACATATGTGTATCTAGATGCGCTTGGTATCAAAATCCTCAAACCTGAGTGAAAAAGAAAGACGGAAAAACTAAAGGGATTTGCAGCAGAAGACCGTCACTGACTCCAGGCCAATGATACAAGATTGCCGCCAATAAGTACCTAAGGTATCCTCCCTTTCTGGTACATCTTAGCGCGGCCCCTTGTTCACCATTGAACTCATCAATCATATAATGGGCCGGGCCAGCTAGCGAAGGCATCTAAATCTATCCAATTCGCAAGGCACAGGACTTCCGCGCCAGTTTGAAACAAGCTGCTGGTTGAAGCGCATGTCGTGCTTGTCGCGGACCAACTCGGCTAGGCGCTCGCTCCTCACATCGGTACGAGGCCTACAAGCTTGACGATGCGGCCACGGGTTGTGATGCGATTCCCGTCTGACGTACATCGGTGCTCGCAGTCGCAGCACTACAAACGTTTCCTTTGCCAGTCGTCTTCACTTCCTCTGACTCCCGTCCCTATCACACTACTCCCAAGCGTAGCACATGCAGGAGCCCGTTCTCCTACCAGCATCGCCAATGCATCTAGGTGAAAGCGAGCACCTTCCGGTAGGCAGGCTCGCCGGACCTGGGAAACCGACCAATGGTCGAAGTAATCGTGCTGCCGACCTGCACCGCCTCCTGCTAGCTCCTGCCGCGGCTGACGCAGAAACAGGACGAGTACCCTCCCGCACATCGCTAGGAATGGGGGTCGGTCGTCGTGAGCCGCCTCGACGCCAAGAAGATGGAACGCCTCGCTTGCGTACCAAAAATCCAAATTACTACGGGACGGCGAGCGGCGTGTCCGACAGTTTCCAGTGGCAGAAACTGGGGGCGATGGGCCACGCAGGCCGATCCGGACTTCTTGACCTTTGGACTGGGAGAACGGACATGTCCTGGGCGCCGGTTAGCGGAACACGCGATCGACATTTCGCTATATATGTTCCTACCAAGGTTTGATATTCGATTGAGGAGGAACACATTCCTGGCCACAGACACTACCAATCGAGCAGCATTTCTATCGCCGCGGGCTTATCGTTGACTAAGGGGACACGAGAAAAGTGAAGCATTCTGGGGTGACGCTGTGCGCTGGTTTCTTATTAGGTGACCTTCCCATGCGATTACTGCATATCTCCCATACAGCAATGAATATATCATCGCTGGTTGAGAAATGTTTCTCGCTGGCCAAGCTCACATGATAGTCATGCCCTGGTCATCTATCTAGGTGGTCATCATTCCTGGGTAGGTCTGATCATCTATCTACCAAGGTATCAGTCTACCTTACGTGGTTTATTCTTACAAATACCGCCACAACAACCCTCTCAGTTGCTGATCTCAAGGCCCTCCAGATCTAGTGCTAGGGTGTCCATCTTCAACTTCAACTCGTTGTTCTTGGCCGTCAATCCGTTCTTGGGCTTCGGATTGAGTTGGTCAAGAATGTCAAGTATTGAAGGTGTTATGTCGTCTGATTCTGAATCGGTTTCCTAGGCCCATCGCGAGCCAAGGAGCCCGGCTGCACCAAGGTTGTGTCTGATTCCGCGCACGTTCGGGAGCACGTTACGCAGACCTTGGCTGCCAGTACGACTGCTAGCCACCTGGGAGCTTTGGGTTGGAGTCATTGGCGAGGGTGTCTGCAAGTGGGGTAGGAGTCTCGTATTCTCTTGGTTGGCAAATGTCTGAGACTGCTGGTTTGCGTTGCCTTCATGCACTTGCGATGCAATAGATGATGCTTCCAGTTGAGGGTTGGTTCTGCTGACCGGCTCATGACCCTCTTGCTTCATTGCCTGCTCGGTGCTATCGGGGTTCTGACCAAGAGTATTGACTTCGGCGGAGGTAGAGGCGAATGGCGTAATCAGAGGCGAAGACTGGATAGGTTCATCATCAAACACCAGAGTGGATGGTCCAGCCACTTGCTGCTGCTCTCTCGACTCGGAGTGATCTGGGGGAGGAGTCAATCTACCGGGGTTGTTGTGGGTATCAGGCAAGTTCAAGGGCGACGGCAAGGTCACAGCTTGATCGTCTGTGGGGGTGGGAGGATTCAGGAACTGGGTGGAGTTCTCTGCCAATCTGACGATGTTCTGTCGTTCATACGGTGGTGCATTGGGGGCAGTTACTCGAGGAGCCACCATGTAATGATTCTCTTCAACCATGGCATTGAAGTCATCTACATCAGAACTTGGACTGTGCTGACGCTCGTCGTTGAGATCCAGCATCTGATCAATCGTGTACGTGATGCGACTACTTGTCACACCCCGATATACCTTCTCATAAATGAAGGCCACTGTGTTCAACTTGTCATCGTCATTGAAGGATCGGAACATAGCGCTCTGATGTAGAGCTTGCAAGCTTGCCATTAATGTGGCATTCTCAAGCCGGCGATCGGGGAACACGTCCATTTCAACAAATGCCTCGCAAAGCCCTTTGGCCAACATGATCAAGCCGTCGTACTTGCCCTTCGTCATACCCATCATTAGCTTTTCGGATGCAGAAGACAGATTGCGTACTGGAAGCATTCTCTCCACATTATGTAGCTGGATGCGGGCAGCCTTAGGGACTGGGGCAAGTACAGGCTCTGTGTTCTGCTCAGGCTCGACGGGAATATTGTTACCAAGCGTGTTGATCTCGGCTTCGGTGTCGTGATCGTCAATGTGATCAAAGGCGTCCTGAGCCGCGGCGTTCTTGTCACCAAAGTGATTATCCAGATATTCGGTGCCACGGCGGCCCTTTGCCGGAGAAGTGGTCCAGCCCTCGGGGCCCTGAGGAGCAGCGGGGGTATCCTCAGTGATGGGGGTTGCCGGGACAGACGGTTGTCCCGAAATATGTCCGAGACGAGACTCTGGCTGTTGCTTCAACGTGTTGTGCATAGATGTCTTGACATCGGTAGAGTCGATCGGCTTCGCCACGCTTAGGTTGGGTCGTGAGCTCTGCTGGAATAAGCCTCTGGTTGCTTCCGTAGAAGGTTGTTTATTTGCAGACTCTGCTCTGGCAGACGATGATGTTGCCTCGTATGTGATGTCCCTTAGATCCTCCGATGCCGGTCGCTTGCCCTTGTCGTCGGCTTCAATCTTAATAAGCTTTGTGGGCATAGGCGAGACTTGAGCTCCTCGAGCTCTTGCGTCCCCATTCACGGGCGATGTCATATCAATGAGGGATGATGCTGAATCCTCCTGCTGCTGCGAACTACTTGTACCATGCTGCATGGGTCGAGAAGAGACCGGACTCTTGCGCTCGTTGGTCTCTGGGTTCTGTGCAGGAAGGGTGTTCTTGGCAGTTCTCTTATGAGGAGGAATTGTGTTATCCTTTGGGACGTCTCCGTGCTTATGGTTCTGTGCAGCATTATTCGCATTCGATACGACTTGGGCATCGCCTTGGTTGTTGTCTTTAGTTGAAGGCTGACCAGCCTTCTGGGTAGACTTCGGCGTCGGGTGTAACTCCCGAAGCGCCTGGACATCAACATCACCAATATTTGAGGCCTTGAAGTTTTGTTCCTCAAAACGCGGGGCGTTGACGTGATCCATGCGCTTCTGGTTCTCCTCGATAAGACGTTTTAGCTCTTCGGCTGCATGCATGTTGGGAAACAACAGGGTATCCGTTGCTATAGGTTGATTTTCATCGGCTCGGCGTCGAAGGATTTTATTGCTGCCAACACCAAAGATGGGAAGAAACGCTCTCACATCATCCCGAGTGACGAATTTATTGTCTCTTTGCAGCTCCCAGATGACCCATCCATCAACTGTGGGATGTGTGTACAGAAACACCTTCACGCTTGTAGGAGTTGTTCCATCAGGACTGGAACGTGGGCTTGTGATACTGGCATCGCTCTCAAACATTATGTTGAGGCTTTGATGTGGCTGGGGAGTTCGTCGGTCCTGCTGGCTGGTCCCATTGTGATGTTTCTGATTTGAGCCACTCTGGGAAGGCTTGGCAGCAATTGGACCAGAAGCAGAACCCGAAGGAACACGTCCAGACTGACCTGAGACAGGTTGCAAGTGAGGAGGTGTTGCTCTAACGCGCTTGTGAGAGGGGTTGATGTTGCCATTCATTTGACCAGGGAACAAGTGCTGACGAGGCACTGCACCGACGACACTTGCGGTTGAGAAGAGGGTCGAAGTCTGGCCCTGTATGGGAAGGGGGTTGAGCCCGCTTGGTGGCTAGCTGAACGCTTCTGGTTGCTGTTCAAGGTTGAAGATGCACTAGGTGCATCGAACATTGTAGGTCCCTTCGGCGGAAGAGGCTGAGTGGGTGTACTACGAGGAAGAGTCGGCGCTGACTTGCTATTCTCGAAAGTGAAGACGCTGGCTCCGGGTGGGAGAACAACGCCATGATAGGTCACCTGACCGGTCGGACCGGAGCCGTAGTTTGAGGCTTGATGGTGCCGGTTTCCAAAGTGTGCTGAACGGGCTGTCATCCGAGGGTTCCTGTCAGTCTTGGTTAGCGAAAGGCCAATGATGGGAAGGTTGGGTTTTTTCACCTACTTGGGATCGTATCTAGGCATTCTAGCACCATTGCCAAAGTTGGTATGAGATCCAGGATGGCCACTGCTCTGGGCAGTTCGCGCGAGACTGAGGCCATGGGGTCTGTTTCCAGCTCCAGATCCGGCAGCGGCAGTTTTGCGGATAGCGTGAAGGCGGCCGCCAGCGATGGGATCCAGACCGTTCACGGCTTTGGCATCTTCATCATCGAATTTGTTGTTCTGGACAGCATCTTCGTATCATGTAAGTTTATCGAAAGCTGATTTGAGTAGGTGCTGAGTTAGGTGAACTTACTTTGCCAATCGTTATCTCCATTGGATTTGACAGGTGCGGCAGCAGGAATGTATCTGTCCTGGCGGGCTTGCTTATCATCATCTTGGGCGTGGTCCTCCATGCGCCCGAGGCCCAGGTCATTCTAGTCGAGTTTACTTATCAGCCACGAGCCCAAAGTATTGTTTTCATGATGAAGCGACAACAACAATCTGGGACGAGGATTGGATGATGATGAAATCCATCGACAGCCAAAACCCAAAAAGTCCCGAGATCGCTACTAGCATCAAGAAAAGAAAACTGTGTCAGACTTACCATCATGGATAACATTGCGTTCCCGGTCTTGCGGTTGGCAGCATCATCGTGATGACCGCCAGCGCCTTTGAAGGGCACAACGAAACCCTCCATCTTGATACAAAGACGGCTTCTTACTTTCCTTGAATGTATGGCATTGATGGGGAAGTGAATTGACTTGGGGTAGGATGGTGGGATAACCGTGTCCAAAGGACAAGAGCTGGCTGCGTGAAGAGTCGCAAAGCCAGGCAGGTATGAGGTGATAATTACCTTTTTGCTTGAAGGGAAGTCTGGAATTTATGGTGACAGGACAGGTTCCGGTGAAATATCTGTGTGGTGGGCTTGGTGTTGTTTACTTGGCTGATGTAAACTAGTGTTGTGGTTTGGGGGGTGGGAAGGAAGTGGGTGGAGACCAGGAAAGTCGTGGGAAGGAACAACGGAAACAACGACCGGAGTTAGAGGTGACCTAACTGAATTTCGTTTTCATTTCGGTCGGGGAGGGAAGAGCCAGAGGCAACCTAACTAAATTTCGTTCGCGTTTCAGTCGGGAAGGGAAGCGTTTCAATCGGGGGAGAGACTTGGTAGAATCTCTTAGCCAGCAGGCGGAGATAAAAACAAAAAGTATGCTTGCGTGGGGGGAGAGAGAACGACTCTGCAGTGGGTGAAGCCCTGTGGGATTATAAGGGCTTCAAATCGCAATGCCGTCGTCGATGTTAATGCGGAACATGGGTTGGGGACATTGGCGACAGGCAAGACGGAGAGGTTCATGAAGAGAGGGAGCGGTTGATATAGTTCGGCGATGACCACGATCGATGCAGTGGGAATATGACCCTACATCGAGACTGGTGGGATATTGTACAAAAGGGGCATACCCAAGGGCCTTATACGCAGGATCACGTTGATTTGGCAGAGATGCCTCGTGATATGGAGGGTAGGCATGATATGGTATGCAGGACGCTTGCGTTGTCATGTTTTCACACCTTGTGTAAGTAATCGGTGACCGATCGAATATTTTCCTGGCAACACTGGGCACCCATTCTGCAATATTTTGACGATAATGCTGAACGTATCAGACCAACACGTGGTCATGCAATGTATCATCCATGACACAAAGGGGTTGGCATCGATATGCTAGTTGCGAGATAAGCATTTGCTCTGTGAAAGGCTTCATTGATGCTCTGCACTGTCTCCGCATACCAAGCTACAGGCTCGTGCCCTTTCAACCCTTACTAGCAAGTATATATGATGGCAGTTCACCGCCTCACCGAACTGGGTTTCTGTTTGCTTTCTTTGTTCGCTAAATGAAATGTGAACGAAACAAATACGATCGAAACGGATCGAGAAGTTGTAATTAACACATACGAAACGAGATACATTTCCTCTAGTTTCGTGACGACGCTGCCAGACGGTGATTAAGCAGGCTCACGATGCCATCCACAAATCAGATCTTACCATCAGCGTGATAGGGCCAATGTTAGTGTAATTGGCCACAAAGATATGTATATGAGATTTGGCGGTTGATAGTTGCAGATCCATCCCAGAGATGGATGGGCTCCAACACGTCATATATCCATGAGCGCATCCCAAAATGACACACCTGTAAGTCACGTTACCGAGGGCTTCAAGTACCCTTGATGTCACCCACAAAAGATGAGACGAAGATAGAGGGAGTAGATACTGCCATGCTTCACGAGTACGACAGGAACATTTATGATATGGGGCTGTCTACGGTTCCTACGGAAACATAGTTTGTTGCAGGTCTGGCTGTGTTTCAATGTGTACGATTTGAAATAAACACCTTGTCACGAATCAAGAAGCCTACTAGGTTCAAATTTTGTATAATTCTGATATGTAAGGACCTTGTTAGACCTGGCTACAACAAGAAAGCCACCATGGTTTATAATGTCACGGATGGCTGGAAAGGGGGGTTGACGATTGGCAAGATGGAGAAGGGCGAGCCTTTCCTCCGGTTACGTGCTACATGCGACTGATATCTGTGTTATCTAGGATGACTTGGTCAGTAAAGAGTTATTAATAATATTCAACATATTTACAAGTGTGTGTTCCAAGTACGATTGAATACGTATGATTCCGGGTGGCAAGGGTGCGGGCCTGCTTGATCTAAGCTGTGACCCCTATTTAAGGTACATCTTCTAGATAAAGTATCAATATTGACATCCCGCCAGTGCCTCCATCTTAGATACACAATTCAGTTATGTAGCTGATTATTACGAGCTTTAATTTAACCATGATAATAGATGCTGACGTACAAGCACTTGTACAGCTATGCATATTGCAGCACCCAAAAGGTAAGGGAAACTGAAGGCGTCATCATTTCTTAATGCTTCGAACGCCAGGTCGGCTCGGGTTATGAATCCAACTACAGTAACCGGTCCGAACCTGTAATTGCTGTCAGACCAATTGCCCACCCAAGCAATAGGTGTCGGATCTTCCGCCTCTATCCAGAGGTCATACAACCTCTCCCCCACTAGGGGAATCTCTTGTACATTGCTGACACAGCCATAGGTAGATGGGCGTTCCGCTGGGGTTTCGTGGTACGAACTGTTCAGGAGGCGGTGGCTATGGTAGCGAGGCATCCAGGCGATAACTTTTTGACTTCCTTCTCTAGAATCATTCGTGCATTGTTGTCGGCCAACAGAAACAATACATATACTGTTGCCAAGGTCTCCTTCTTCATCAGACTTGGCGGTAGACAACCCCTGAAAAAGGCATCAGCGATCAGACCCCTCTACAGATTTGGAGAAAGTTAACTTACCGGGATATTTCCTGCGTACCGGAGATTATATCTCTCTCGTCAAGGCCTTGTAAGGCGGCACGAAAGAAAGCTGGATGGCGGAATACGTACAACGTCGTCCGACTGATTCCGCTGGACAAGAGCAAGTGCTTAGACAGGTAATCCGACCATTGAATAGTGGCTTGGGTTTATTCGAAAGCTTTTGCATCTTGACATTCTGGTTCTTCGGTACGATGTCATCGGGGCGCCGTTGTGGAAAGAGCCGGCTAATTGGCGTGGCGGTGCTCTCGCCCGACTCCCATTGAGGGCACAAAACAGCCGACCAGTGATGACACTACTGGGCTAAGATTGCGGTAGCAAACATGATTCGAACCATGGGATCGGGAACAGATCCCGGAAGGGCCAAATTCTGGCCATGAAGGGTTTGGTAGAGGTTTGCTCGATAAACGTCTGCCTGTATTCTTAGCAGCCTGATGAGCATTAGGCATTGGTTGATATTCGCCCGTATCCTTTCTCCAAGGAAGGCTGCTTGGAGTTCTTTGTTGACTTGAGTTAATTACTGCGTCAGGCTGTGGGGATCGAAGGTAACCGTGTCTATGTTCTATGCCGACTAGGCGAATCGGTTGACCGAGGTAGTTGGATCAATGGGGGAAGTTGCCAACTTCATCGTAGAGAATTCATTCGGGTGAAAGATTCACTTATTTCTGCAGAAACTGTGCTGAGAATCAATAAGTAATGTTTGACATTCATCAGACTTGATCGTCGATCAGGACGTGGGAGATCAAAGTGGTGGCAGCGTTACGCATCACGCAAGAATCTAGAAGCCCGCAAGGCATAAATTCCGTGATTACTTGGGTGCAGACTCCTTAGGCATGGTTGCCTTGTGTTCAGCTGAGAGTGCAATGACCTTTTGGAACACTGGCATGGGGAAATTTACTGCAAGCAAAAAAGATGGAGGGCACTATTCAGAAGCGACGCTCCTTGTAACCGTGGCCGTGTCATGCCGGGGACCGCCCCTCGTCATAAGCAGCTGAAAGAACGATACGGAAGTTGATAGTTGGGATATCATCATAATCAAAGCGACAATACCAACAACCGAAACCCAGAAAACCACGCTACCAGATTGAGTCGAGAAGGACAAAGGTATCTTGGACGTCGATGGATGGGCACGTATCCCAATACCCTCTGAACCCAAGCGTAGAGAATCATAGGCAAATACCCGAGTCTGGGGCAGACCCAAAGTCAGGGCAAATTATAGATTTCTCCAGAGAGGCGGGTATGTTTCTCGTTCAGGTTATTGGAGGAATTAGTGAAACGAAAGTCGGGATGATTTCCCCCAGCATTTCCTTCATTGTGCGAAAACATCGTGACTCGCGGGAAGTCTTGACAGAGATATTGGCATACAACGATTGTGGAAACTCTCCAATTAAGGCTTCTATCTTAATTAAGTACATTCCCAAGTAGACTATCCTGATCACCCAATAACCTTGAGCCGTGGAGAGTCCGGGTCTTGACTGATCGAACAGTCAAACAGCGCACTTGTCGGTCCAGTGACAGCCACATCAACCGGCATTGCTTACATTGTGCGTTTCTCGTATCTCCTGGAGAATCTGCACCAGCATGTCGGACGGCTATCTACGATCTCCATACTAAAACCATTCGCCACTTCCTTGGGCCTTTCAGTCTCCCCACATTGTAGCCAGAACCCGACAATGTGGAAGAAATTCTGCTTCCAAGCAAGATCCGAGAGTAGTCTGGTAACATCCACCAAAGACACGGTCGTATGTCATCTCGCGAAGGCGTTAAGATCTGTAAAACCAGCTGATCAGAGCCATTCCGGGCCTAGACTCGAGCGAAGTTCTGAACGAGATCCCGCATATTGTTAACAAGCTACTCAGGCCTGCCCAAATGAGGTCGCAGTGACTGTCCCAAAGAAGCATCAGACACGGGACATATTGTTACTGATGTTTTCACGAAATGCAACGAGAAAGAACCGTTTCTCGTCGTCTTCATATGCTAGATAGAAGGATGACCGAGAAAGTACGAGTACGAAACAACCTTCCTCATTCCAGCGACAGGCAACCGTGAAATTTGGCCATCGGCCACCATGGTCTCGTTCAGCCTTCAGCGGGACCGCGTGAGAGCATTTGGCCAGCAGCAAACAGGAACGGCTCAGACAAGAGAGATGACCAAAGCTGTCAGTCTGGTAACAATGACCTCGAGCAACACAACCACAGCCGAGGACAGTCGACCACGGCGTGAATACCAGGCGGCTAAACGCCAGGCGAATCCTGGGCAAAGGGGCTCTGGACAGCGGGGTGATTGCAATCAATTTCAAATCTAGGTGGCATCGGTGATCAAACATCTATCAAAATGACAATATTTTAATGATTGCTACTATAATGGGATTCAAAATCATACTGATGTAACTAAATACCCTGTGATTTATACAGCACGGCATAAGTCTGGCAGGGGCTGCGTTTCCGCCATGGAGGGGACAATCACACTACGCCAATCCAAATCATTCCACTATCCTGCAGGTAGCATCTGGTAAAGCGCTGTCGAAGGCATATGGTATTCCTATGGAGGCAAGTAAACTGCAAATAAAATCATTTCTCATGCCAATCCGTAAACGCCGCTGCCGTATGAATCCCATTGTTTTCGTATTAAAGGGCTGATCCGAACGACAATTACACCAATTCCTGTTACCGCGTCAAGCCATGCCTCCTCTATCGCTTCTTGACGCTGGGTCGAGGCTTGCACTCGTCGCCCTGAACGGGATGGAGCATCACCTTGTTCGGGTACTGAGGGCTGTTGCCCTGGTGGCCCTTGCTCCAGTCGTAGCCGACGGCGTAGGCGAAGATGCTGCCTGAGTTGTTGAAGGTGGTGGCCACGATGCTGCCACCCACGGTCGGGTATCCCTTAAGGCGGTGCTTAGCGTCCTTATCCCAGAAATGGAACGTGCCGTCGCTACCAGCGGTCGAAAAGGTGCCGTGCTGGGGGTGGAAGGAGATATCGTTTACGCTGTAAACGTTGGTGACGTTGCCCTGCGGGGGTCTCGGTGGCACTTAAAACTGAAGTTGGAGGTCGCATCTTTCTCCTCCACGTATTGGATGGCGCAGCGGCCCTCGATGGAGCCAACCGCGAAGCCCGAGGCATCGGTGAAGCAGCTGACCACGCGCGTCTGCCACTTGAGCGGACTCTGGATCGTCTTGTAGAACTTAAGAGGATCCTGCAGGTTCACGACGTTGATGTAGCGGTCTGCGGTGCCGATGACAAGGAGGTTGTTGCGGACGTCCATCGAGTAGATTCGCTCCTGCGCGGTGACGGTGCCGACGGGCGTGCTCTGTCGGAGATCCCAATATTTGATCGTCTTATCCCAGCTGCCAGTGACCAGCATGGTGCTATTGGACTGTGGTGACTCGAAGAACTTGGCGCACTTGATGGGTTGATCGTGAGCGGCTACTTGCTGCGCCTGGAGGTTGCCGCCGAGGTCGCAGAGTTTGGCCATTTTATCGGCGCCGGCGGAGACGAGCTTTGTGCCATCCTGTACGAGCCATGTTAGTATGCTGGTCGTGCATGAAACGGAGAAGCCAGAAGAAACTTACCTTGGAGAAGTCGACACTGAACACAGGGGCATCGTGGTCGTAGGCATGCTTCCCTTGACTTTGTCCCGAGTTGTCAATCTCGTATACGCGCACTTTCTTGTCCCAGCTCGATACCGCCAAGATCTCCGCGGTGGGAGAGAAGACGAGGTCGGTGACGGTGTCCTCCGGGGGCTGGTTGAGAGCGACATCCTTGGAAAGGTCGCCCTGAGTGTTCGTCGATGACGCCGACGCCGCGGGAGCAGAGCCGAACAGCGACATCTTGTCTAAATTCGTCTAAACAATCCTCTAAGATGCTATCTTGGGCAAATTATTCGTTAGAAACCTCGTTGGTTGTTGTAAAAGGGATGTTGCTGGGGTGATGTGTCGGTCAAATGCTCCTGGGATTGAGGCTGTCTCGGTCGTAGGCAACCCTCGTCGCGCCTTACGTTTTAATTTTTGGTCAATTGAGAGCTCCCAACGCGATTGACCTGCATTAAGGCAGGTAGCAGTACCCGGATAAACGATAAGACTCGAACCGGGCCTGGGCTAGGCAGGTACTAATATCGGTTTGGTGCATGCCGTCCCGCTGATTATGACAATGCTCCATTCCCTACTTATTTTGCATCAAAACGGCCTTTCTGGCACACGCAGCTGGGTCATTGACAACATTGAAGTAGGTAACCTCCAAATGGCCAATTTTATAAGACCGATTGATGCGCTCGTATTGATCCTGCAAGTGTCTATGTGCTCAGTTATACCCATCTGACTGTCATGAGAGCAGATGGCAGCTTGTATATATTTTTTAGTACTTAGATCAGGTGAACTTGGGTTTTGTCAATGGAACTTCCAGCACATAGACAAGATGCAAAGGAATCCGGTTGCTATACGTGACCAGTTCAAAATCACTATGCTAATAGACCTTAATAGCTCTTTTGATGTGTTAGAATTCGAGGTTTGTTGATTTCATTGCTGTGACCATCCTAAGGAAGTTTATGCCGTGTATGTGCATATCTGTACCTGCCTCCTGCCTGCAATCCAATGCAGGCGTGCAAAGTTTAGTGGATTCGAAAGGCATGAGGACCCACCTAAGCTCCAGGCCCATTCTGAAATTTCTGTATAAAAATTCAATCAAGCTCTCTCAGAAGCCTTTTCTTTCTCTTTCCTTTCTCCTTCAAGCCACCCCTCGTCCGAAAAATCGCTATCGAAGCTACACACAGAGAGATCTTCATGATCTCTCCTTTCAGTTGCTTTGGGAGAAAGTCCCCGGACACCTTTTCTTGATTCTATCAAGAAAAGAAGAGCGGAAACGCGCCGCCATAAAAGCACAGCGGCTTACCTTACCTCTCGCCTTTCTTCCCTTTCCCTTTCTGCCCCGGATTGTTATTCCAAAACTATTCGTTCTTGTCGCACAATGTCGCATCTCTTGGCTACGGCGGGTTGAGCCCCAACGGACGAAGATATGAGTCTGCCTCTTCACGTGTCGGGCTGAGGGGTCGTGGCGCGCGTGCGACGGTGCGGGTGGTGACTCTCTGGCCGCCTGGAGATGGGAGGGAGGTGCTACAAGGCCGAGTTGGGAACCATCTAGTCGAGATCCAAAAGTTATGCGATTACCTCCGGTCTTCAACTTCGCGTTGAGGCAGGTGGCAACTCGACGGGGCTTATTCTCGGTGCGAGGGGGGCTCCAAATCATGTTCTTGATTTTTTTCCTGTTGAGAACTGAAGAAGCTGAGAAATGCTTCGGATCTGATATGTTTTACACTCTGGGCTTCGTGGGAAGCTCCCCCTTCCATCCCTCTGATCTGATGTGTTTTGACGCTCTTCAACATTCTACTAGTGGGCACTGGGGGCTTTACGTTCATGTGATGAGAACCATTTAATAGAGTCAAGCACCGAGACACAAAGTGTCGACGACGACAAAAAATGCGTTATGGTATCTGATGAACATTCATCCTTTTGGTTGAACAATATACAGACATGTCTGGCAAGCGCCAGATCGTCCTATCCCATCCCCTATATAGATGCGACACCAGTTTTCAGAAAGATACAAACATATACAAGACATAAGATGCCTATGCTGAACTTCAAGTACATCTATCTCTGTGCCACAAATATGAAATGAATCGTTTACACATTGAGCTGAAGTCTCTGTACTGAGCAACCGTATATAAGATTGGATGCGTGCTCTCCATCGTATATACAATGGTTTTCGTGATATAGTAAGTAGCCTCCCTGATATGCCTCATCGAACGCCGTTATCCCCTCGAGTAAATCGCTGCCCACCCAAAGACACTTATATACCTTCCGCCCGGTCCCATCCCTCCTTGATAGTGCAAGGCGTCTATTTTTTCTTACATCAACCCTCCCAAGACAACCTTACTGACGTTACCGACTTCTTGCTTAAGCCCAACCCGGCTCGAATCCTCAAACTCCTTGACCACGCCTTGGATGATAATCTTGCGCACCCTTGCGTCGGCCTTGGTGAACAGCTCCGCAATGGGAGGCGTGCACTCCCGGGAGCTGGGTATCAAGCTCATGAGCCGCGTGTAGCAGTCGATGAGCACGTCGCAAAGCGTAGCAAACGTCTCGAAGAAGTCCGGGTCGAAGGGCAGGCTGGGCGTGAGCAGATGCGTGTACTCCTCACCGGGGAGCAGGTCATTGCCCTCGCCGCCGAGCCCGAACGAAATGACCGACGTGGGCGTCTGGTTCACGAGGCTGTTGCTGCCCATGGAGAGACCACCACCGCCGCCGTCGCCCGACTCGGGGATTTGTCCAAGGTCGCCGGCGCCCGAGGTCCTCCGCCCTTTCCCGCCGGGCCCGCGGCGGAACATCTGGGGTAGGCGCGCGCGCGATAGCGAAGAGGCGTTGATGCCATTCTCGGTGTGGATTGCCTGGAAGGATTCGAACTCAGTGAGGAGCGTGTTGAGGGACCGGAGGAACTCGAGCGGCGTGGACGAGTTAAGGTCAACGACGGTAGGCAAGGAAAGCCCTAGAAGAAGGTAATTTGTCGCGCGCCGAGCTAGTTTCCGCGAGTCGAAATAGGGCATGCGAGCCAAGTCGGGCTTGTCGAATAGCAATGTGTTAAACCAGTAAACTCGGCCTTCGTGACTATGAAGGGAAAACGTTAGCGAGAAAATGACTCCCTTGCACCAATGCATGCAATTCAGTTGGGGTTGCGTACGCCTTGCGTAAATAGTCCAATGTCGATATCCTCTTATTCGCAATTTCTTGGATATGCTGATATATAATATTGCTTTCATTCTGCGGCCCTAATCCTCCCTGGGCGCTGACGGAACCGTGCCTCTCCGTCGGCATAGGCGGCGACGTCACGGCGTTATTGAATCCATTGGAAGTGGGTGCGGTGCGGCTCAACATCCTGCTGAATGAGTCGACAGAAGCGGGCGAGGCTGTGGCGGTAGATTCGTATTCTTTGGAGTACTTGGCAGCATTGGCGAGAGCGTGTTCGGGAAGGGCAGGTGGTGCAGTGTCGTCGACTATATTCTGTCCGCCCGCCGTCCCATTCGATACACTGCCTCGGCGCTTCCCCGAGAATGAGGCTCGGCGAACGAGACCTGTGAAGGAAGGTTTGCGGTCGCGCTCTTTGGTGAGAAGCCGGGGCCTCTCTTTCGCGGGCTGTGCGGTTTCTTCGCGCTCCTCGTGGCTGGTGCTGGGTCTGGATCGTTGGCCGGGGTGGTTGGAGGTCAGACTGCTGCTGTTGCTGTCGTTGTGGCCGTTGTTGATGTTGCGACGACTATTAGCTCCAGAAATGCTGGCGGATCTCGAAAAGGGAGCCGCTGATACATTTTGGTCCTGCATGCTGACTGACTCTTCGGGGCAATGGGCCGGGCTGGGCTCGAGTGTTTAGCGCACTAAAACCCGTCCTGCTTCTCCTGCCTCCTGCAGGAGCGCCTGACACCTGGAATGAGCCGGACCCTTCAATTGATTGGATGTGGGGGCGGAAACAAAGACAAATGCCCGATCGACGAGTTAGACGAGTTACAGGGAGAAATATCCGCGTATCGTATGAGATGGTTGTGTTAGAGGATTATAATTAATCTGAAGTTCCGCGGCATACAAGCGAAAGAATGAGAAGAAAAAAGTCAAAAACAGCCAGTGAGCCGAGTGAGCCCACTGATGGAAGGATGGAAGGATGTAAGTCATACACAAAGTAGGAAGAAATCGACTGATACCAATAGCGAAATACAGTAATAAGTAAAAGACAGCCGATGTCCTCTCGTGGTCCAGAAGGTCAACTCAAGACATACCCAGACAGTGCCCGCGACATGAACTAGTCAGCCATGATTATTGGTCTGAATTAGCAGTTTGGAGGCTGAATCTGTCTTTGCCCAAAAGTGCGACAACAGCAAGACACACACGCGAGGACTGACATGGCAAAGCGAGAGGGTAAATCCTGTCTGGCTCGCGGCGATTGGGTTTCCCTTATGTATGATGTATTGCCGCGTCTGCAACATTCAGTTTCGAGCTGTCAAAAGTGAAGTTGCAAGGGTTGCTGGCGCCCATAGCGGGCAGCATTATGACCGCCAAAGGTCCGTGACCCAGTATTCATACCACGCTGTCGTTGCATTAGGAATATCTTGTTGACCCTTGTTGACTGAAGTCTGATTTGCTAGACTCAACCCAGGACCCTGAAACAAATATTACGTCCAAGTTGACGTCGGAACCGCTGCCGAGACCATGAGTCGTGGGCGTTCGATATTCTTCATGACATGGCGCGCTGTTGGTCAGCTCGTAGCCCCTCCGAAGATTGCAGCTTTTCATTGGCCTGGTGGCTGAAACCGGGTCCTGCTGTCAAGCCCAGTACGGGATACATACTAGAAACACGAACAAAAGTTTCAATGAGGCGAGAACATCAGGGTTTGTGGCCGCGAAGGGGAGATATTGAGACATGGACGTTGGTGACCTTTCAGATTCGCTATGTCTATATATGGAAAATACGACGTAGTATGTAAACAACTGGAACAAGCAGGGTCAGCACCTCTCAGGTTGGGAAGAACAGATTGGATGTGTGATGTTGGTATGACACTGTTGGATGTGATTATTACGGTTGCGTTGTATGCTGCCAGCGCCTGGAACCACCAGCACATGCTAATCAAATGTAAGCTAGGCAACCCTGGACATCCCCCTCCTGCTGTGGGTGTTTTTAGTTGACAGGCGATTGGCCTGTCAAAAATACCCCGCCTATCCCCTGTCACTTTGCTGAAGGCTATCGGCGGGATGTACTTGTTAGCGTAGCGAGCGCGCTACGCGATAAGATAGAAGCCCAAACAGCTCTATAGACGCGTGCAATTAGCCAAGCTCTGGTATGAATTGGTCTTAAACAAATACCGGTGTCAATCATCCCCATCTTCTGCTCCTAAGCTTGCTCGATGTCGCGGTGATGCCCAGGTATGCACCAGGAAACCCACACTCTAGATCATCTTCTCTGACAGATAATTACATAGGGAAATTATCACCATCCAGGCCGGCCAGTGCGGCAACAGCAGTCAGTCTCTACTTTCCAAATCTTAACCCCCACCCAATCCAGACCAATGCCCATGTCAAGAGCTACGACGACTTCAAGGGGCAAATAGGGAAACGATGGAACGATCAGACTGACATGTTTCGGCAGTCGGTAGTCAGTTCTGGCAGCAGTTGTGCCAGGAGCACGGAATCAACCAAGATGGCAACTTAGAGGACTTTGCGACTGAGGGCGGTGACCGGAAGGATGTGTTTTACTACCAGAGCGACGATACCCGATACATACCGCGCGCAGTTCTCATCGATCTCGAACCTCGTGTCATCAACGGTATTCAGACCGGCCCGTACAAAAACATCTACAATCCAGAGAATTTCTTCGTTGGAAAGAACGGCATAGGAGCCGGCAACAACTGGGGTGATGGATACCAGACAGGCGAATTGGTGCATGAGGAAATTATGGAGATGATCGACCGCGAGGCGGACGGCAGTGACTCTTTGGAGGGCTTCATGCTGCTTCACTCGATAGCAGGTGGCACGGGATCAGGCCTTGGCTCATTTCTACTCGAACGAATGAACGACAGATTCCCCAAGAAGATCATCCAGACGTACTCGGTTTTCCCGGATACTACTGCTGCTGGCGATAATGTTGTGGTCCACCCGTACAACAGTATCCTCGCAATGCGCCGACTGACGCAGAATGCCGACTCCGTGGTGGTACTAGACAATGGTGCTCTATCCAGCATCGCAGCCGATCGCCTGCACGTACAAGAGCCCTCTTTCCAGCAAACGAACCAGCTAGTCTCGACAGTCATGTCTGCCAGCACGACGACCCTACGATACCCCGGCTACATGCACAACGATCTGGTCAGCATCCTCGCCTCGCTTATTCCTACGCCACGATGCCATTTCCTGATGACAGCTTATACCCCCTTTACGGGCGACCAAGTCGAGCAAGCCAAGACGGTGCGGAAAACTACAGTTCTTGATGTGATGCGGAGATTGTTGCAGCCCAAGAATCGCATGGTCTCTACACAGCCCGGCAAGAAAAGCTGTTACATCTCCATTCTCAACGTTATCCAGGGCGAGGTGGACCCGACAGATGTTCACAAGAGTCTCCTCCGTATTCGCGAGCGAAGATTAGCGACTTTCATTCCTTGGGGTCCGGCCAGTATTCAAGTCGCATTGACAAAGCGCAGCCCTTACGTACCGATGAGCCACCGGGTCAGTGGCCTCATGCTGGCAAACCACACGAGTATTGCGACTGTAAGTAAACTATTGGGCGTAGGGTCCCAAAGGAAACACGGACTAATCATTTCGTAGCTCTTCAAACGAATTGTGCGGTCGTATGACTTCATGCGGAAACGCAACGCCTTCATCGAGGCTTACAAGAAAACATCGCCTTTTGCTGACAACCTCGACGAGTTTGACGAGTCACGACAAGTTGTTACGGATTTGATCGCCGAGTATGAGGCGGCAGAGGAAGCAAACTACCTGAATCCGGACGAGGGAGGCCCGGCTACCAGTGTGGAGACAGACAAAAGACTCGGTTGAACTGGTCAATCGACTGGTCAATCCGAAATGAATGAAGATATGGCGTTGGTGGTGTTAGAATCACGATATCAATAAACCTTCTGAGCATTATAATATCATAGAGTTGGCTGCATGTTTGGTGAATGTAGGCGAGGAGGCGAGTCCCTTCGAGAAGCATCTGTGAGATAGTATGAGGTAGTTGGAGCTCAGCCAGGAAAACCTGAAAATCCTGCCGTCGCATCACCGTCGATCCCGTAGAGCTCTACCTGGTTGCTGATGTAAAATCGGATAAAGATCGTGTACTATCCGGTCTGGTTGCCCCTCAATATCGACAATAAATCGAGATCTGCTCCAACGACCTACGGTTTGCCAACTCGTATTACGTCTTCAGTGGGTTGCCAACCGCGCTTTTTGCCCAGGCCCCAGGCTGACACGGTCAAGGCTGTCAATTGGCAACGGGTATTGGGTACCTGAATAAGTTTTCCGCTGAATAGTCCCGCGTTACCGCCAGGGACCCCGCCGCGGCGCTCAAGTGTCAAGTGAGGCTCCCCACAGGCTTTGACGTCAAGTTAGGTGACGTCAATGTACAGAAGCAAACGGAGGTAAGCTCCGGACGAGTACCTAAGAGCCTCAACGGATCGCCATATTCGAACCTCTACATACATAAGGCATGACCATAACCTCTGTATTCCAGACTTTTGCTATAATTCATCAAACAAGCAACTCACCACAAGACCAAAACAACTACAGCAACCATCAACATCACATATCAATCATTCCACACATCAACAACAAAACAGTAAGTTCTACTACCTACTCCCCTTCGCCTCACCCAACATAAGATGCCACGCAATCGTGGTATTTGACTTTCTGGAGACGATGGACTTTCGTGGGTATCAATTGCGCAATAACGAGAGTTGTTTGCGTCAAGATGCTTTCGCAAGTGAAATCTACGTCATCTCTTAACCCCGTCGACTTCACCTCGCACCCCACCCACCATTGAACGCATACCTTCTACTCAGCCCTCAAAACACATCACTAACTTCCACATCAGCTCTTCAACATGACTCAGTCCAAGGCCGATAAGATCGAGGAGGTCCGCTCCAACCTGCCCAAGCCTGAGGACCCTCCCGTCAAGTCTGACTTCAACACCGCCGATGGCTCCGCCACCAACGTCGGCTCCGGCGGCGTCTCCAGCGACGTCTCTACCGGTGCTGGCTCTTCTTCGGGCCTGCGCGAGCCCGCCTCCACCAAGGAGGCTGACCTGAGCAAGGTCGGCCGTGAGGGTCACGACAACCTGTCTGGTCCCCCCAAGGACGCCGCTGCCAAATAAGCTATGTCCCGACTCGGAGACAACCCATTCAGCGATGGCGTTTTCCTTTTCATCATAGCATACGAAACAACAACAACACACAGAGGCGCGAGGCGGACAGGGGATACTACACCACCGACGTTACGAGATATGGCTTGATGACAAACTTGAGATATGCAACTGAATTGCACTGTATAGGGCAACCTCGATTGATGAGGCATCTCGAGACTACCTGACTAGTCGGATCAATTGAAAATTTGACACCACACTGTTATGACCATCGCATGTGAACCAGTGAATGTGAAAACATTGAGCAATGTGGAAAATGCGTGTCAATAAGATCAATATAACAATTAGGACAAGTTGAACGGGTTCTTGGTTTACTGATTTCGGGTCCATCAATTTAGATCAAACTGAAGGCTTTGAAGGCTTACAAATAAGTGCGGCCGGTCTGTTGGATCCATGCAGCTTCGTCGTGAACTTTGGGGGTGTTTTCATCTGATGGTGCCGGAGAAAACAAATCGAAAGTCAAATTCCGGTTGACAGTATTCTCATATTCGGATGTTCGCTTCTATAACCACGTGTTTCACTGCAGTGAGCCACCCACGTAAGCCAAGAAATCCTGCGTATTCGCCTACGTAGGTGAAATGTTGCTCTTGGAGTAAGTAAAAGATGTTTGTCTGGGCTGGATAAGAATGGCGGGCTATGAGCTTGGTGGGACGCGTCGAGACTGATGGGTCTCCGGGGAGGGAATTTCCTTGATATCATGGCGGTATTGCCACAGCATCCGCGATACTGATGTGGCACTTTGATGCAGTTCCTGATCTCTTCGCCATCATCCGCGAATTTGGTATTAAGGATAGGATGATCCCATCTGGCGGTTGGTATTTAGCACAGACAGCTGCGGCATACAGCTTGAAACGAAAGGCTTGCAGAGGAAACGAAAACGAAGAGGGTTGGGATCAGTAAGATGTCATTATTCATGGTCAGTCGTTTGAGTATATGCGAGTGCTGCGTTCGATTCCATGTATAAGTTTGTTCGATCACCCTATATAGTTATTTCTTATAGGGTGTTTGTACTATCATAACCACTTATATTATTACCTCTGGGACGAACCTTGGCTTGCGACAAGAGCAAAAAGGGGTTCCGCATCACTTACTTCCCTTAATGACCATGGAGAACCAAAGATGGCCAAGATCAATGAGCTGGAGAGCCCAACAATACGCACGGGTCGGCAAGAAAGATGACCCAGGCGACGGCGATTACTTCTCTCAACCACACGATAACAATGATGCCGATAACAAGAGATCGCCGGGGCCTCTCTCAAGACTTGACCAGCTTCGTCGCAGCCAGGGCTTTACGTCGTCGCGAGTATCACTGCGGGAGCGGCTCTTGCACTTTACCTGGTGCTGGTTCGAGTGCACCATGTCGACGGGCGCCCTCGCCGCCCTACTTGGATTCCAAGAGGAAGAACAGCCCTTTTATGACGACTCGACCCGCCACCTTATCCTGCGACGTGCCGGTCAGGGGTTCTTCATTCTGGACGTACTCCTGTTTGGGCTGTTCTTCGTGCTCATCTCGGTTCGCTTCATGATCCGGCCTGCCGCGCTGAAGGCTTCGCTGCATCATCCGCATGAGGTAAGTACGAATGACAGACACAGTGTCGGCATGCTGGATCCGCTCTTGATCAATCAACGCTAATGAACTTATTTTTGATGCAGAGTTTCTTTTACGGCACCTTCTGGGTATCTCTCGCCCTGCTACTAGAAGGGTTGCAGGAATACGGCGTCCCCTGGATCACCAGCCTCATCGGCGGCGGCGAGCCGCCTTCATGGCTACACCAGGTGATTGAGGCGCTGTTCTGGATCTACGCGGCCGGCGCGCTGCAGCTCGTCATCTTCCAGTACCACGTCATCTTCGACGAAGAGCGGCTGCCCATCGTGCAGGAGGCGATGCCCACCTGGATCCTGCCCGCGTACCCCTTCATCATCATGGGCCCGCTCGCGGCCGTCATACTCAGTGATAACAATCAGCAGCCAGGCCAAGATCAGAGCGCCAAGTCCATGCTCATTGGGGGTATCGTCTTCGCGGGCCTGGGGTGGAGTCTCGCCTTCATCATGTATACCGTTTACTTCACTCGTCTGATCAGCGGGGCGCTACCGAAGGCGAAGAAGAGACCGGACATGTTCGTGGCTGTAGGGCCTGCCGGTAATGTGGTTCCCTTTTCTCGTTCCGTTCTACAATTATCGCGTTTTTCATCACCTAGTTTCATTATTACTGCATACTTACTAAGACGTTTCTTTCATTGCGCATAGGCTACACAGCGACCACCCTATCAGGCCTCGGCATGCAGGCGCCTAAGGTGGTCCCAGCAACATACCTAGGCATCACGTCGGGCGTGCCGACTGGGGACCTATGGAAGGCGATGTCAGTCCCGGCGGCCATGTTCATATGGATGGTGGGGTTCTGGTTCTTCGCACAGGCAGCGGTGTCGACCCTGCGAGGGGCGCGCCGGATGCGCTTCACGCTCAGCTGGTGGGCGTTCATCTTCCCCAACGCCGGCCTGACGCTAGGTATGGCTCACATCGGCCAAGCCATCGACTCGGCCGTCATCCGGGACGCCGTCGTACCCGCCGCCACGGCGATCCTGGTCGCGGTGTGGTTGCTCGTCGCCGTCATGAACGTCTGGGCTGTCTGGCGGGGCGACGTGCTCTGGCCCGGCAAGGATGAGGATATGGAATATCTCATAGATGAGAGCAACGGGAACGGGGGGTCGAAAGCAGGGCACGACGACTAGGCGGTTAAGGCCGCAGAGAAAGCATCAAGCCTTGGCATTATGTAAGCCACATAGATTCATCTCTGGAAAACCTCATTCCGTGTCTCACATCACTTCAACGGTTGAGTGTGGTGCAGCTGAAGTGTGTTGACGTCATGCTTATTTGTTGCATTTATCAGTAGAACCTTCTCCATTCTCCGAATTCTAGTATGTATGATTTACAGAAACGCATCTTACTGACAAGTCTCTATAATACTAAGAACAATGGCTGCACCAAATACTCAATCGGCCATCTATTGGCCGGAGCACTTCCTCCCTGGAACCACCGAAAACTTCGTCTCCAACGAGGTCATCGTCAAAGGGTTGACCGCGCGACAGGTCTGGGACTTGCTCGCGGACGTCAGCAAGTGGGAGAGCTACTACAAGAACGCCTCGCAAATCACGGCGCCCGAGTCCGGCCCGGTCCTCGCGAAGGGCGACGCCTTCAAGTTCAGCACGTTCGGGTTTCCCGTCATTCCCTGCTCCGTCGAAGAGTCCGTGCCGCCGCTGCCTGACCAAGCATCAACGACCCGGTCGTGCCGGATCGCCTGGTCGGCCAAGCTGGATGCTCCCAACCCCGAGGAGAGCGTCGAGGTCTACCACGCGTAGCTCCTTGAGGACCTCGAGGGCGGGCGCGTGCGGATTTTGACCCAGGAGAGCCAGATTGGAAAGCCCGCCGCGCAGCTGGCTGGGATGAAACCGAATAAGATGCTGCTGGGCCATCAGGACTGGCTGGATGGGCTGGTGGCGGCGGCAATGGGCCAGAATATAGGACAAACCAATCTGGGCGCTATTGCAGGATGAGAGATGTTTCTGACTTCAAGGAAGCCATACTCATTTAGGTAGTTCCTAGGCTCCATATTGGAGCAAGGGTGGTTTCGCGACAATTTCACCATCAGCCGAGGAAAGGGCAGAGCATTGATAATAAAGAAGACAAACTCAAATGGATAGGGCAGATGCCTCCATGTACATTAGCGAACCAACCTCGCAGAAACCTTCAGCGTCTTCAGACTTTCAAGGCGGGGGGTTGTGTCGGTGTAATCCATCATGTACCGGCCCGACAAAACAAGACCGTCCCCGCAGGCTGGACGACGTATGCATTTCCCAACCAAGAGAGCTAAGAAATGCCGTATATCGGATCAGAGACGACGAACATGGCATGACCAAAGTGCTATCACTGAACCGAATCCCGGGAGCGGGTCTTCTTCCATGCAGCCAGCCTCGCAGCCCGGCAAGAGAGTGGTAAGCGGGACCGATGTTCTAGCGTAACTGCCAAGCCAGCGTCGCAACGGTAGCCAATGGCGCAATTGCTTTTTATTGCTATCTACCCAATATTTCGCTCAATCGTGGCCGCAATAGGAAGGTCCTCTTCTTCCTTCCCTGCTGCAAAATTCATGACTCAATTGCGATAGGCAGGTCAGACCAGCCTCAACGGTTAATCACCAAGGGGATGCTTTTCCGGTCCCTACGCCGCATGGTACCCCGCGCGAATGCTTACGGGCGGGAACATGAAAGACGTAATGTAGTATTTCCGTTCTGCGGTAAGCCGTGTCCCTGGGTCGTATGGCCATGGAAAGGTTGGTCCGAGAGGTGAGACAGGCAAGTGTACCTGAGCACATACAAAGCTCCTTAGGTACCCTGTATTACCATGGGCGCTCGTCTCTCTGGCTCGTTCATGTGTAGCCTGATCTAGAGTAATCTTGTGCACTCTACAGTCAATCGTCTCTCATACAAGGCAAGGACTCAAGAGACACCACCATGGGACGTGGCTTCTTGTCATGCGCGTTAGCGCTCTATGCTGGCTTGTCCAGTGTTACCGCGTTGACCCCAGAGGGTATGATCTCGGCAAACCGCTACGGTGATGCGATTCCCAATCCTACTGGTGTATGTTCTGAAATCCATGTTTTCCCTTTGGTCAAGCGTGACTAACGCCCCTCTAGGAATTCGCTCTCTTCACGGTTTCCAAATACTCTTTTGAGAACCACACTTCCTCTACCAAGTGGGCCAAGCTGGATTTGAAGACCGGTGCCATCAGCGACTGGGAGGGAGACGAGTCCATCTCTGAATTCCTTTTCATTGGCCCTTCGTCTTCGTCCATCCTGTACGTCAACGGCACGAACGCGGAAGACGACGGCGGCGTAAGTTTGTACTTCGGCGACGCTTTGAAGATCGGTGATGCCAAGCTCGTAGCATCGATCCCTGCTCCACTGTCCGGTCTCAAGGCGGCATTGACCTCATCCGGCGACATCAACTTCCTTCTTTCGGGCCTGGCTTATCCCAACGGAACGGCTTACAACGAGAACCTTGCTACCAAGCCCGCAAGTGCCGGCCGCATTTACACCTCGCTTTATCCCCGACTATGGGTGAGTAGTGAATCGTCCCAGACAGCTTTCTTAACCACACCTAATTCTGTTTCTAGGACCATTGGCTTACCCCCCAAAAATACGCTGTCTTTGGAGGAACCTTGAAAAGCGATGCAGCATCCAGCAACGGAACTTACGGTACTGGAAGCAGATTCTCATTCGATGGCAAGCTGACCAATTATGTCACTGGCATCTGCAACGTTACATGTGCTGAGAGCCCAGTCGACACCGAAGGAGACGAGAGCGATTATGATTTGGCACCAGACGGAAGCAAGCTCGTCTTCAGGTCGAAGGATATTGACCTGCCTCTGTCCAACTACACGAGCACCCCGCTTTACCTTGTTCCTTTCACAGGAACATCAGAAGATGCCGTTCTTCTCAATCCCCGAGGAGCCCCTCCCTACACCGATGCTGAAGGTTACTCGACGGTCCCCAAGTTCTCGCCCAAGGGCGACAAGATCGCCTACTTCCAGCAAAATGGCATCAACTACGAATCCGATCGCAAAATCCTTTACATTGCCAACTCTGACGCCAAGAATGCCGAGATTACCAAGCTCGCCGGCAAGTGGGACCGCTCTCCGGCCACGCTCGCGTGGGCCAAGGATGGCCAGACCGTATTTGTTCAAGCTAACGATCTTGGCCGCGATCGTATCTTCCCCATCCCAACGACGGCTGATGATGACTTCGTACCGAAGAACATTACAGACGAGGGCACACCCTCTGGATTCCACGTCATCCCGGATGGGCTGATCGTCTCGGACTCCAAGATCTGGTCCAGCCGCGATATCTACACCGTCTCCGCCACGGGCGAGCCACTCAAGACCTACTTCCAAGCAAACAAGGTCGATCCCGAGCTCGCTGGTCTTGGCCCCGAAGATGTCACCGAGTTTTACTACGCCACCAACAGCTCTGAGATCAAGCAGCAGTCGTGGGTCGTATACCCTGAAGGCTTCGACAAGACCAAGAAATACCCTCTTGCGTTCCTTGTCCACGGAGGCCCCCAAGGAAGCTGGGCAAACTCGTGGTCGACTCGATGGAACCTCAAGACCTGGGCCGACCAAGGCTACGTCGTGGTTGCACCGAATCCGACGGCATCGCAAGGTTGGGGCCAGAATCTGACAGACGCAATCGCTGGGAACTGGGGCTCATACCCCTACTGGGATCTGGTCCACGCCTGGAAGTATGTCAACGAGACGCTCGACTTCGTTGACACCACTCGTGGTATCGAAGCTGGTGCCTCCTTCGGTGGATACATGACTAACTGGTAAGAAGCAAATCACTTTACTCTGAGAGTACTATGGACATGTAGCTAATACCTTGACAGGATCGCTGGACAAGAGATGGGCCAATGGTTCAAAGCTCTCATGACCCACGACGGTGTCACTCAGACCCTGGGCGCCTACGATAGCGACGAGCTCTGGTTCATGAACCACGACTACCAAGGTCCCTACAATAGCACCGGCATGGTGCCCGGCTCGCCCTACTACGACTGGAACCCGCTGCTGTACTCCGACAACTGGTCGACTCCCCATTTCGTGGTGCACAATGAGCTCGACTACCGCCTGCCCATCAGCGAGGGTATCCTCCTGTTCAACATGCTCCAGGTCAAGGGCATCCCAAGCAAGTTCCTCAGCTTCCCTGACGAGAACCACCTCACGCTCAAGCCCGAGAACAGCCTGGTCTGGCACACTGAGATCTTCAAGTGGATCAACTTCTACAGTGGTGTCAGCAACGCTACGAGCCCGTTCTAGGCTGCAGTTATGGGCCTTGAGATACCAGAGTCATCTTGTTGACAATGCTGGTAAACGAGAAGCGCCTTTACAAGTCATGAAGTACCATAATGTTAGCACAGTAATATAATTAATCACCTAATGAGCCCGGTATATTTTGATATCAAGAAGGTGGTGATATCTGTTACATGTCCAATGTGATTTCTCCCAATTTGTAGATGCAACAAATAAAAAGTCTTACTCATGGAGCCGTAACCAGCAATGTCAGAGGTTTGTTCCCTCCAGTTCCAGCGGTTATTCATCGCCATCCCCGTGATTCGAACACGACAATTGTACGTCCTTAGTCAAGAAATTGCACTCATCAAAACCGCGTCTGAGCATCCGGGCCATTTACTAAACGGCAATATGACCCGACTTTTGCCAAATCACTGGTCACAAGAACATAAGCATCAGGGAAATATGTCTTGGAGTAGAACCATGTTCATAATCTTGTAGACGTAAACTCCCTTGCAACTTGGTATGTATGTCTGTGGCTGCTGGGAGGCTGATAGGGGTCAAGCAGAATGGTGTGAGATATCTAAGTTGGTGAATGTCTTGACGAGATATTGTTCTACGGTATTGATGGTGCTTTGAGTACAAGGAGGGGACTTGGAGTACCATAGGTTGGTAATCATTAATGAGTTTGGGATGTTCTTAATAGATTAGATATAAAACATGTCACTGGTCTTGGTGGGAGGGAACCTCAAGTTACAGAGCTACGGCTCAATGGTATAGGAGTCACGGGATCGTAGATGCAGGATTTATATACGGTAGAGCATCTACTCCTTAACACTGAACACGAACTGAACATGAAGCGTAGGTGAGGTAGGGTGAAGCACGCGTGGGTTGGGTGTTGAGCAGGTACCTGAGTAGCCGTTTCTTGCCCAAGGCACTCTCGAGGGCAGGAAGTGGGCACACCTTACCTTTTCGGGAAGAGATCAAGCAGAAATCTCGAGAGACCCAATAGAAAAATCCCTATCAGATGTGCCTTACAGGAGGGCACCTGGATTAATGGGCCAATCAGAAAAATAGAAATTGGGCGGGTACGTACCGCTGGCTCCCCTAAACAAGGTGCGGCTCTGCTATGCCGTAGGGACCCCGAAACGTTTTTGACCAATCAAAAGATTCCTCACCTTGCGTTTGCACTGGCATAGGGCCCTGGCATCGACAGCCAGGTCGGCGCATCCAGATCAAGCATCGGTTTACTGATTGTGGACTGGTTCTGCCCATCTGGAGGCATTCAAAAGGACCCAACTTTCCTCCCCAGTTCCCAACTTCTTCCCTCCCTCCCCCATCAACCCAAACACCTTCAGTCAAGACATGGGTCCTCGACCAACATCAACCTTCTTCACCATCCTCCTTCATCAAGGTTCAACATCATCCATCTTCATCAAGCCTCATCATCAAACACCTTCACCAACTTGATGAAGCATCATCTTCAACACATCATTGCTTCCACCTTCCACCTTCCACATTGGTACACCATACCACACATACCACTTGACAACACCAACCTTGCCTTGGTACAACACCTCAACACAACAACCAAATCTCACGCCCTGCCTTCAGCACTGATGGCAAGGGTATCCAGGTTCAGGTGAACATCTTCCCACTTGAGACATCATCCACCAACAACATCGGAAGCAATGATCAAGATGTCTTCTCACGCAAGCTGACTCTACCATACAAAGTAAGTTCAACCCAACTCAGCAAGCCTTATCACTCATTGAAGATACCTAACCATCATCCCCCACAGCTTTCCACACATGACCACCATCCACTTCCTTTCCCACATTACCTTCAGCACACCTGTCCTTGCACCTCACATCCCCAGTACGACCTCTTCCATCCCATTATGTCAGTACCTTGGCAAGCCTTGCACAAAAGCAGAACTCCAGCGTCTCCTTGTGGCTGCACAATGGCTCTTCTGCGCATCGCGACTTCATCCTGGACTCATAAGTCGAGCGTACTTCGGTGCTGCATCTCGCAGAGTTCCAGTTGATTTAATGCCAATAAGGAACGCGTCTTTGGATAGTTGGGGATCTGGAACATGGGATTACTGAGATAAACCTGGTCATGGTCACTACTGTTGGTGATATGCAGAATTGGAATCTTGGACGAGTCGATAAAAAACAACCTGAGTCAGCTTCTCATCAAGGATTATGGTGGCGATGCTTTACCCGCCTTCAAGGTAAGATACCCATTCACCCCCATCATCTCCAATATCCTACTAACATTCAAGATGAACATATCAGTACCAAGCGAAGTCCAAGATCCGACCGATACACACGAGGCAAGACAAACAAACAAGGCGGGAGCATCATGGCAATAGTGGAGGACAAATCGGATATTGGACATAGGATTGGCAGGGAAATTGGAAATACTGTGATTGGAAACATTCATTCATACATACACACATACACATGAAACTTCATGGAGGTGACATGAGGGACGGTGGCGGGCACTTACTTCAATCTCTGCTTTTGCGGCTCGAATGCAACATAACACAACTCATCATATCATACATAGCATTCAAGCACTCAAATCAACACAGCTGCAAAGCAATTGAAGACAACTAATTTTTGTTCACTCCAATGACTTCTCTTCTGGTGCTAGATCAAATTCTCGATATGTTGAAGCTGGCCTTTGTCCTGTCAATCTACGTGGCTAACAGGCAGTTGTGTGATCGTTCTGAGCTGCCACCAAGTAGGCGATCAATCGCTGCCATGGCTAGCTACAATATATGCTCACGTGCCTTTAGCTACCTCTGTTGTGCCTTGACAATACTTTCGATTTACGATGAGCCCAGCAAACGGCTGTATGAGAAATGGCGATTCTACTTGCGGCAGATGTTTGTGATTTCACCCATGTTGACATATCTGAAGCGCCTAACTAAACCAAAAACACTTGGGCATCGGCCTTTGGGCAATGCTGGCATGTGATGAGAAGACAAGCAGTTCAAATCCGCATGCAGATCCGGGTAACACGACCGAAGAATGACATGCCAAGACCTCGCTGTCCATCAGCAACCAGGATCCCACCGTGCGCACTTTGGGGAGCCCTGACCAATCTTCGCAACGCCTAAGAACCCCTAACCGCATTGAACCCGGCGCCTATGTGGCATGAAGAGAGAATACCGGATGGAGCGTGGCGTGACCTGCGTGGGCGGCGGGATTTCGCTCGCGTGATGCCGTGACGCCATGCCGAATCCGAACGGCGGACGTCGTGGCTCCGGCTCCACCCTGCAGAGTTGTCACCTCGTTTCGGCGACCCGGAACCGCCAGAAGGGCTTGTTTGGAAAGCTGAGCCTCTATGGGCATGGTCTCTATTGCACCCATTGGAGGGATTTGGAAATGGCAGGACGCATCGAGCAGCCTGCATGCGTCGGAAACGGTGGGATGGCGGGACGCACGATGCGATCACCCATCCATCTTGAGGATGTGCCATGCTGATCGACTTGGCCACAATACTTATAACAGATGAATGCCGCCTGTCTTCATTTATTTGGGATTCTTCCTTCCTTGTGAGATCTGAATCAGCCTTCCCTCGACCCGTCGAAAGTCAACAGAAGTGACTCCTTCATCGGCTCAGCAGCTTGCGTCTCTCACCCGAATCGACCCGCCACCCACGATGCGCAACAACGCCCTTCTCGGCCTCGCGACCAGCGCCTCGCTCGCCTCCGCCCACACCATCTTCGTGCAGCTCCAGAGCGGCGGGACGACCTACCCGGTGTCGCACGGGATCCGGACCCCCTCCTACGACGGGCCCATCCAGGATGTGAGCTCGGACTCGCTGGCGTGCAACGGCCCGCCGAACCCGACGACCCCCTCTGACGCGATCATCGACGTCCAAGCCGGCAGCACCGTGACCGCAGTCTGGCGGCACACGTTGACCTCGGGCGCGGACGATGTCATGGATGCTTCTCACAAGGGCCCGACTTTGGCTTATCTGAAGAAGGTGGATAGTGCTACGTCTGCTGCTGGGCCGGGTAACGGTTGGTAAGTCGCGACTCAAATCGTTGCCAAGTCCTTTCTTCTACCACAATGAGACAAAGAACTGACCGGGGGTTTCTTTACTACAGGTTCAAGATCCAGCAAGATGGGCTCAACGGCGGTGTCTGGGGCACCTCCAAGGTCATCGAGAACGGCGGTCTCCACTCCATCAAGATCCCCGACTGCATAGCCGATGGACAGTACCTCCTGCGCGCTGAGATGATCGCCCTGCACGCCGCAGGCTCTTCTGGCGGTGCCCAGCTCTACGTAAGCCAAATTTACCAAGCGTTTCCCATCCAATGCTCCAACTTACATGGATTCTCTCCAGATGGAATGCGCCCAGATCAACATTAAGGGAGGAAAGGCCTCAGCTTCTCCCCAGACATACAGCATCCCCGGTATCTACAAGGTACGATGATTTAGGTTCTCCTTTTCGTATCCAACAGCTGAGTCCAACACTGATGCTGATTTGATTTTCACAGGCGAACGATCCCGGTCTATTGATCAACATCTACTCCATGGGTAGCAGCAGCTACGTGATTCCTGGTAAGCCTCCGCTTACTTTTACAACCACAGTATCCCCAACGGACGTACATACACTTCACCGAAGAGGCTTCAGCTAACAATGATCCCAACCAGGCCCCGATCCCTTCACCTGCGGCGCCAGCCCCGGTGCGGGCAACCCCGCGTCCGCACCCACCACCACGAAAGCCGCTCCGACCACCATCGTCACATCTACCAAGGCCTCGGCCCCGACTACCACGGCCAGCCCCGGACAGGGAGGTGGCTGTAGCCCCGCGGCCCAGTGGGGTCAATGCGGCGGCAAGGACTTCACTGGTTGTACGGCGTGCTCCGGTTCTTACAAGTGTGTTGTGAGCAACGAGTACTACTCACAATGCCAGTAAATCCAGTGGACGGGAAGGGGAGATTGAGCTATGCTAGAGGGTTATTCTAGAGTAGGGTCTTCTGAGGTTGGATGAATAGTATGAGATGCAATTTTAAGTATATACCCAATCGGTCTATATGTGAGACGATAACTGTCCACAGAGCAGTTGATAGTGGTTGTGAACAGCTTTTATTCGTCCAGTACCAATTTATACTTAGGGCAGCAAAGCCTCATCTTGATACCGAGTGCGCGCTAGATTTGAGAGATGTAAAAGTGAAGGCAGGGCCATTGTTGGACTTAGGAGGGATTTCGGTGGATATTCGCTCATACTCCCTCCAGGTGATAGGTCCCAGTTCAACATCCAAACTCGACCAAGGCGTCTCCCAGCAAGGCGGTCCACCACTCAACCCAGTAGCCGATCCAGAACCACATCTCGGCCTGGTAGGCCAAGAGGCATGTGGAAAATCCCTCTGACCAAAATAATGTGTTGAATATTGTCATCGCGCATACGGTGACGAGCCCTGAGCAGAGTGGCAGGGCCCGGTGGAATTTCCCGTGGTGCTCTTTGTCATAAGAATCATATCGCAGATATCCATGGGCAAGCAGCAGAATCAGCGAGGTGACGACGCCAATAAATTTAGCCCAGAAGAAGGCTCCGAAGAATCCTGCAGCTGGCTGCTCGCGGTAATGGCGGGCTATTACCAAAGCAGTGAGCTCTACAGCAGCCAGCCCAAGGCAAGCTTGGCTGGTACTGGGAGCTGGGCTTTTGACGGCATGTTGCTCGTTGGCAGGCATTATGGGGTTTGCTCGTCGCACGTCGCTTGCTGGGAGAAGAGGCGTCCGTGAGTTGGCTGGCGCGGAACAGGTTCGGGGAATATATGTGGTAACCATTCAAAAGAGGCTTGCCAAATTTGTTGTTACAACTGCTGACGGCAAGCGGATTTGGTTTGTAATACAGGACAAGCCAGGAGCGAGGATGCTTTTTTAATATGTAGACTTCGGAATTGCCCGTAAGGAGGGAGCCAGTTTGAGTTCCCGTTGCACAGGATACCCTTCCTAGGCAAGCTTTCAATGATTAATCGAAACTACCCCTGCTGGATCGCCTATGAAAGGCTTGGAGGCGGAAACCAAGAAGGGGATGAACTCTCTCGCCCCTAAACTCTTCAGCTATGCCTAACATTATAGAAACAGTCAAAAGCAAAGTCTTCATGTAACCGCCTCTTAATTTGAATTGACCCTCTCATGGATGCTCCGTTCAACCACGAGTTCATTCAGGGGTATTTGTGGCCCAAACCACCCTCAATTGAATACATATTATGAGCTACAGTTAGAATAACAAATGCAAATGCAATAACCAGTTCATACGATGTAAACGAGATCGACTTGGCTCGAGGGAAGGGTTCATTGTGCATCAATTTGGTAAATCCCTTCTCACTAGCTCGGAGTGCACGGCAGACACAAGGCAGCAGTTGGCAACCTCTAACTGTCTTACATCGAAGCTTTTCTCTTCCAGATGCATTTAGACTAGTCTTGGCGCATCAAGAACAAGGAAGTCTGTTCGACTACATTGTCTTGGGACAAAGAGCATCGCTAAGAATAGTGCATTCTCCGGATTGGTACCGTCTTTATCCAGCCCCACGATGACAAAGGCAGAGTCCTTCGATGTCCTACGTGTTAGGAACTATTACTGCAACCTTCCATACTTAAGAAGTTGAATAGATATACAGGACCATGGAAGCGTTCTATAGACACACTCGTTGAAAAAACTGGAATACAGAATCGAAATAGAAAAGAAAAGAAAAGCGACATCTTGGATGAGTATCCGCAAAGATGTCGGTCAACGTCACTAGATCATCCGTCCTGGAAGATGGCATCTTGAAATTTACCACAAGAGGCCCCAAGAGTATCCCCATTCCAGACAGAAAGGACGTAACGTATGGAGGAAACGCTCTAAGGGGCCTCAACCTGCTGCAGACACGATACGATGCCCCGATCGCATCTTCCAGCCTGGCGAGCGCCCTAGAGTATCAATACGACCACCTGCCATCCAAGGTTCGGGAACTCATAACGTGGATATCGCCGGACGACATGGACCTTTTCCCGGACCATCTCGAGTTGGGGGACACCGAGGGGTACAAGCGGTGGCACGAAAAACACCGAGCCGACCCTACGATCGACTTCGAGACCACTTACAAATCCATACGCGAAAACGAGTACTTGATACAGCAGGTCGACACAAAAGACGACCACTACGTCACCGTTATCCTCCACCTCCGCAAAGAGAACCCGGAAGACCGGCGCGCCCCCTTCACCACCGTCGACCGGTCCGTCTTCGTCGACCCCTCGACGGGTCCCGCGGCTCAGGCCCGCGTCGCCTTGGTGCGCGCGCGGCTGGTCGAGTTCATGCGCCCCGTGCTCGGCAACATCGACGACCGCGCCGCGCACGAGGGCGAGCTGTGGGTGCCCCCTTCCCAGGACATGGACGAGTACTTCAGCTCGGGTCTGCGGGCGTATATCCTGTTCGAGGAGGTTTGCCGCCGTCTCATCGAGCTCTACTGCCACGGCAAGACGTACGACCCCGACTTCCTCTCGCGCCCGACTTGCGCCTGGACTAACCTCGAGAAGGCCCGCGACGACATGATCGGCGCCGCGTCCCGTCAGGTCCGCCGCTACCTGGATTTCGTCCCGCGCGTCACCCTGGCGCTGCTCAAGGGGCCCAAGAACGGCAAGGAGGACAGGCGGGCGACGGTGCAGCTGCGGCTGTATACGCCGCCTGAGGTTGGCCGGATCCCGAAGTCTCGTGTCGTCCCCAATGACGACGAGGATTTGGAGATGAGCGATGCGGGAGAAGTGGACGATGCCTCTTCTGTGTCGGTGTCGGGTGATGAGGATGTTGGTAGTAGCAATCCGCCTCACGCTGCGCGAAAGAGCTTGCCGTCGTCGCACACTGGGCGTAAGGGACTGCCGCGTATTGAATCGGATGAATCAGGCGAGGAAGACTTGCACCAGCGTGTCGACGATGCCTTCATGAAGCTTGCTGGTGGTGACGAGGTCGATGAGAAAAAAGAGGAGGAGGAAGCAGAAGCGGAAGGAGCCAAGCCTGCATCGATCATAGCTGCCTCGCCTGCGATCGAGGACTTAACGAAGCATGCTCTTGGATGCATAGAGACGGCGCCTCTTACTGAGGATGCGAATATGGCACGTCTGGTTGAGGATGCGCAGGCGGGGTTTGTCGGTGACGCAGATGTCGAAAAAGCAGAGTGTGTGGATGTGACGATGCAGGATGTCCCGAATGCTGCCCCTGCTGATGAAGCTGGAGACGACAGCGATGGGTATTCGATGCAACGTGGCTGCGACTTCAGGGAAGACAAGGACGGCCGGATCTTCCGCGGACCTGGTGGCGAGCGACTCGCTTTATCAGAAGTCAGCGATTGGGCTGGTGTCCAACTCAGCCGTCGGAACTCGCGAAACGGTGCCGCTCAAAAGTCTGTACTGCAGATCGACACCGGTGCGGCGGAGCAGCAGCACAACGATGATGAGACCCCGGTATTCTACGGTCCCCAATGGCCCGGGGAGGTTCCTCGTCCGGCGTCGGCGGCCGCGCGGTATTTGGCTAACCGACTCGATCTGCAGACACCAGAAACAAGCCTCACTGTCAAGGATGAAGCAGCCGACGCCCTTCCTGGGGAGGCCGTGAGTACGGTCAAGCAGGACCGTTTCGAAATCCAAGTGGAGTCGTCCGCCGTTCTGGGGGAGCAGGAGGAGCACTCTCTCTTCGTGGCCCCCTCCGATAACGTCGAGATCACCCCCCCGGATGCACCTCGAGCAGCATTCCCGGTGGTGAAAAATGACAGGTACGATTCCCTCCACTACCAACCGCAAGAATCGCGGAGTGACTTATTGTTCAGCAGCAGCCCACCCCCGGCACCAGCCGATAGAGGGGCGGAGTACGCGGATGAGGACGAGGACGACGTGGATGGGACTTTCTGTCGCAGCGATGCGCCGAGCCCCGATTTCGACTCGGCACCCATGGAATCACGGCCTCCCATGCCGGCCGTGGAGAAGAGCGCGAAGCGGAAGCTCAGTGTGGTGAGTGATTACGACGACGACACAAACACCCAGCTGGAGGAGTCTCCTGCGAAGCGGCAGCATACCGAGCTGCCATCAACTCCTGAGGCTGGTGTTGCCGCGGTGGTGGAATACGACCCGGCGTTCCCGGCTCTGGGCAACCCGACGTGGACGTGGGATGGTGTCCATTCGACGGGCAGCCAGATTCCGGGGCTTGGCCCAGCGCAAGAGCAGGCCGTTCCAACCGAGACGTCGACAGTGACCGAAACTCAGGCCACAGTAGCAGAAGGTGAAGAAGCACAGGCAGAGGGGACTCCTTCCTACATAGCTTAAGAGTGGTGCGGTGGGAAATCGCTGTAACACGATCGGGTAGTTTAGGGTTGTATGATATGTGTATACATAGATCGTTGTTCAATTGATTAATGTCGTGTACCTAAGAAGGATTTAGAGTGATGCTATGGCTTTAAGTGTATCTACGCGTGATAACCCAGTTGGCTTTGTCGGTAAACGAGGGACTCAGGGGTAACACTTCAACGGCGATGAATTCTTGCAAGATTGACTGCGCAGCCCAATTGCTTTTAGCGTGCCTGAGATGCAGTCCCATTAACACCCACCTAAGATGCGTCAAGCGTCGCCTTTATTGATATTCGTCCGCCGTTTCTTAGGTAGGAGAGCGTGCTTGAACAGAGCAAGGACATCATCGCCATAGATAACACCGGTCTTGCGGGAGAGGACGAGCTGCCCACCCACTTTACGAATTGACCCTTCATAGACTGTTTTCTTCCTCCTCCATCGCATCAATGCACTCCTTCCATTTCGCCCAAGCCGCATCACCTCCCGGCAACCCCCGAGCAAAGGCAAGCGCGTCCCATCCGGGTCGCCGAACCCGCGAAGCCGGCTGATGGCCTCCTTGATGCCGACGGTGCCCGTCTGCACGACGAGCTCCTCCATGGCGCTGAGCTTGTACTGGAGCTCGCGGCGGCGGCGGACCTCGTCCTCGGTGATTCCCACCGTCTTGGTCGAGAGGTCGAACAGCTTGACGACCGTCTTGGGGAAGAAGCCCGCGCACCCGTCGATGGCGCCCGCGCCGCCTACCGTCACGACGGGTAGCAGCTGCTGGCCCAGCCCCGAGAAGGTCTGGAACTGGGCGTGGTCGATGTGCGGGTTGGAGGCGACTTGGGCGTGGTACGACATGTCGCCGTGCGAGAGTTTGCAGCCTACGATGTTGGGGTGCTTGGACAGTGTTGCGTATGTCGAGGGGACGACTTTGACGTTGTTGGAGACTCCGGGGTAGTGGTAACTGGGTATAGTGTTAGTGGGCTTGATATGTTGACGCAGTAGGCGAATTAATGTCAGACGACAAAGATTGAGACCTACATCAAGATTGGAATGGGGCTTTGGTCAGCGACGGCGGTAAACCATTGAATGATGCCCTCCTGTGTGCTGGCGCCCGCGAAGAAGCCCGGAACAAGGCATAGTCCCCACTGGGCGCCGGCCTCCTTGGCTCCTTTCAGCTGGGAAACACACTCCCCGACATTTTGGGTGGCAGTGCCGGCGATGATGGGGTATTCCTTGAAGCCGGCCCCTTCGAGAGCCTTCCGCACGCTTGACAGGATCTCGGAGCGCTCCTGGTTCGTCAGGTGGATGGCCTCGCCCGTGCTGCCGAGGACGACGAGCCCCTTGATGCCCGCCTTGGCCAGGTACACCGAGTGCGCCGCCTGGGTGTCGGCATCGTACGGCGAGGCGATGGTGTTGTAAGTCGCCGACTTCTTGGACTGGAAGAAGGTGGGGACCGGCACGTAGATGCCGGCCGGGGGAACTGGGGCCATGGTGGGTGGTTCTTTGGACTTATACGGTTTGGAAATAAGGGTAACTCAAGTCGTAAAAGGTTCAAAGATTCGCCAATGGATTGAATGAGACCTTTTTGACTTTTATTCGATATCTGTCCCTTTTCCATTACCCAGGCCTTTACATACACGTATTTATGGTTTCGGGGGCTTGCGCGGGGTTCTCCAGGAAATGACACCGTACCCGATTACCGAGGACTGGGGTCGGTGATTCGGTGCAGCATTGCAGCGATCGCATATTTAATAGCGATTGACGGTCGGTGGTGGCCGACGCGACATGACTTCCGTCGGGCGACGGCCGCAGAATGCAAGTAAATATGAGCTTGTCAGTACTAAAATCAAATTGCATTGCAATTCAATCTTTAGAGATATCTCTTAGTTCGATGATTGACTACATGTCTTCCCATGCCGAGATATGAGATATGCAGCATCAAGTCAACTACATATCCATTGATACAGCTTGGCCGAATGACGAAAAAATCAATTCATGGCGACTTCCTCCAACAACCACCATGCGTAACTCCATAACCTCTCGAAGTACATGAGAAAGCGTCCAAGACTGCATATATATATCCATTCATATGATTCATAGCTGTAGAGCTTTTGCAAGGTAATAGAAATCAACCTTAGCGGGAGGCGCATTTAGGCAGTCGCGTGCACAGCCTACAGATGGGTTGGCACGCTGCGCCTTATTGATTAGGCTATTGGTCTTAGTTTTAGGCAGCACCATGCTACAAAGCCGTAACTGCAACAAACAACACGAAACTTGCTGTACTGGACAGTTCTTTGTTTACAACTTTGACATCGTTTGTTAGGCATTCGTCAAATAATCTCCTTCAAATAACAACTTCCTATTTGATTAAGAATCAGTCATGCAAGCGAACCTGAAGGCCAGCATCTTGGCTCAGAAGAAGCCGGAGCCAAAACCGGAGCCGAGAAAACAGCCAATCCCCGTCGTGACCTCCTACGAGTCCAAGGATGTCGCGATCCCAGCCGACTTCCTACGGGATGAGAACCACACCGTTGATTCCATCAGCTACAAAGTGATCAACTTCAAGGAGACGGTCCTGCCCCAGTACGAGCCGTGCTACGCGGCCGTGCTGGACAACGTGCTCACGCCGGCGGAATGCGTAACGCTCCTGCAGCTCGCCGAGTCGAGCGTGCGGGACGAAGATAAGGCCAAGGACGGCAACCCCTGGCGCCCGGCCATGGTCAACGTGGGTGGCGGCCGCGAAGTGCTGGAGACGAGCTACCGCAACAGCGACCGGATCATCTGGGATAACCAGGAGGTCGTGGACCGGATCTGGGCGCGGATCGCGCAGGTGCCCGGGATCATGGACACGCTGGGGTCAATCACGGGCGAGGCGCTGCTGGGGGTCACGAAGCCCGGCAAGGCGCAGACGTGGTGGGACTTCCACGGCATCAACAAGCGGATGCGCTGCCTCAAGTACGGCGGCGGCCAGTTCTTCGCGCCGCACTGCGACGGGCCCTACAGCACCAAGGAGGACGATGGCACCGTCTACCGCACCCACTACACCGTGCACATCTACCTCAACGACTCCAAGGCCGAGGCCAGCGAGGAGGACAAGGACGGCACCGAGCTCGAGGGCGGTGCTACGACGTTCCTCTCGACCGACGAGAAGCGCCGGCTCGATGTCAATCCCAAGACCGGCCGCGTCTTGATCTTCCAGCACCGCAGGCTGTACCACTCCGGCGACAATGTTCTGGCGGGTACCAAATACACCATCAGGACGGATCTCCTGTACAAGATGAGGAAGGGTGACAATGGTAGCTTGGAGGTTTGATTGATGTTATCCAAAGGGGGCGGGGGTAAATTATGGCGTAGCGACCTAAGGTAATCGCGGCAACGAAACAAATTAGATTCACGATTTAATGAAATCCCACAAATAAACCTTATACATCTGACTCTATTATCTTAAGCGTAAGGCAGTCAGTCATGGCATGTTTCTCGAAATTACCAGCTACACTCCGAAATGTGTACAGTTGAGTTCAATGCTTTAGTAAACTTGCCGCTGTGCTGCCGACGATAGTCTAGGCAGCTGGTGGCTTTAGTGCACTAGGGGGATTGATCTTCACTAAAATCGGCAGCAGGGCCACTGTGGCTGCCATTCCTGTAGGCGTCTCAGGCTTGTAGGTGGCAGTGGATCTTTCGTTCCCCCCACCACATCCCGGAAACCCATATCTTCTGTCCCGACTCCGACTAATGTTGAAGAGAAAGGTTCTAGCTCAAGCTTAAGATTATTCTCAAAGAGCAGAGAACAAGAACATTTACGATGTTTCATATCTTCGTATCTTCCTGCAATAGCTCCATGCCCCTACAATAAGACCAAAATATAGGACGCCTTCCCTGTGCTCATGGCATGGTTACTCAGTAGCGTACATTTGATCGCTGGAAAAATAAATAACACGAGGCCCCCAAATATGACCCTGTTTCAACCACATGGCCTTGTTGGTCCTCAAGATGAATGGAGTCCTACTGGACATCATAATAAGGCTCTCGTAAGCCATTGAACATGATCATACCTCCGTGTAGATATATGGCAACGTTACGTATGCAAGCGACACCTTCAAAGAGACGGCCATCTCAACTGCGATGATCTTATATAAGAGAGGTGCTAGCCCTACGATCCGGAATTTACATGGTAGGTATAAGGCCCTGTCACCAGCTACAATACACGGACTTCACCGCCACACCTATTCTTAAGTGGTATGTACCTGAAGGTTCCCGGCACTCTCATCTTGCCGGCGCTGACAACTGCCTCTTAACAGTCTCCCTGGCGCAGCACATCGGCCGATAATAATATAGTGTTCCGGCGCAGGTCTTAGTATCATTTTAATCTTAACCTATGCACCATATCGGCCGGTGATTTAACGCACCGGCCGGTGTTGACGGACCGCACCGGCCGGCCGGTATTAACGCACCGCACCGGCCCGGAGTTGACGCAACACACCGGCCGGCAAGGCAAAAGGACTTCAAATCTTTAGGTACACACGTAATTGTATTTCAAAGTTTTCATTGTGCCTAGATTGTAAGAAGATAAAGCCAAATAAAAATCAAGCATCCAAAACAAGGAAGAAACCAGTAGTAGCCTAATATTTGCACAATACTCAGGCTACAAGAACCGGGCTTCTTGCAAAATAGGTTCTAAGCATGCATTCCATCAATGCCATTCTCTAGGTCCGTAAGTTACCAAATCCTCCAACCCAAACATGATCTCTCCTACCCGCATACTGTGCAGATCTAACTTGGGACTCGTATAGTAACATCCAAAGCACCTCGTTATACGTCAAGACCTTCGAGCGAACATACCAAGATGGAATCTATGGAGTCACAGGAGGGGAGCCTGACAAGCGAGAGCCCTACCTGGAGCACGAGTGACTCCTCAGACGACTTGACTGATTCCGAGAGCGGGTTTAACGCTCTTGATAATCTTCTTGGTGTTTTGGATTTGGATGATTACCCTCGAATAACTGGCCTTTGCAAACATTTATGGCCATCCATGATTGAAGATACGATCAAGTTTGAGTGTTATTTCGATGGTGACAATAACAGACAACTCGCTTTATGGTTCTCGGAATATGGCGAGGGTGGTAGCGCCCAAGTCATTCAGCACGAACTATTATTACGTATTCCGGTAAAGCAAACATCCATTCCACGCACAGTTGCTATTCTCCAGTATCTGGAGAAGTACACGGGCATCTCGGCTCCTAGGGTCGTCAAATGGGACGTAACAAAGGACAATCCGTTAGGTGTTGGCTACCTCCTAGTTACCAATTTCTCAGGGGATACTTACGATTACTATGAGCCAGATCTCTCACACGACCAGAGAATCGTCTTCGCCAAACAGTTGGCAGCCCTGTACCGACAGATGGAGTCCATCACCAGTCCCGTCGCGGGCATCATCGAGGCTCGCCTTAGCACAGTTAACAGCAGTATTTGCAGCACCCCCGACGAACCCATATGTGTGCGAGCTTTCGGTACTGAGTGTTGTATCCAGGTGGAAGATCGCGACACTGGCTGGGACGGCGAAGTTGAAGATGTCGACAAGCTCCTGCATAACCTGCTGTGTCGGGATCCGCCGGGCTTGACAGTAGCCGACGCCATGCTTAGAATCTATCAGCGACATATGCACTATTCGCCCGAGTGTCGCAAGGAAGGCCATGACCACTCTCTCGAGTTGCTCGAGCTTCTTCAGGAGAAGATGCAAGAACTAGTCGACCTGAAGATATTTGGGTCCAACAAAATATGCCTTCAACGCCCCGATCTTTTCGACCGCAACATCATGGTCGAGATTGATGCCGACGGTAACCCCGTCCTCACCGCAGTCGTTGACTGGGACGATGCCCTGTTCGTACCACGGTTCGCAGCCCGAGAACCGCCGCGGTGGCTGTGGGGTCAGTACGACTTAAAGTACTACGGGGGCAGCCTGAAGAAAGGGGAGTCGATCCTGAGCACGCCCAGCACTCTACTCACAGCAATGACCCCGGAGAACGAAGACATCAAGCGAGCCTTTACAGAGGCGATAGGAGAGGACTGGATGGCCGAGGCCGAAGACGAACGCCTCGCCCTTGTGCGGGCCCTGCTGCACTTTAGCCGAGAGGTGGTCTGCCCCGACCCTTCGAAGCCCCCGGTTGCCCGAAAGGCGGTCTGGGAGGCCTTCTTAAAGGGCTCATCTACCACTACCCATCCCAGAATTCAAGAACCGATTCATCCATGTCCTCATATTGCGCTGATGGAAGCCGATGGTGAGATTGACATCTTCGCGCCCGGACATATATATGCTCCGCCTCCCCTGAGGCAAGCCCAACAGCAAAAGGATGCTACCCCAAATACAATTTGGTGTGCCTATTGCAACGATATCATTGATGAGGATACAGAGTAATTTGGCCAGCTGAAGGAGAGGAAGGACATCAAAGCAACGAGAGCTTACCTGATGTCCATTCCAATAGGGGCGGAATTGGGTAGGAACTCTATTGGAGTCCTAGCGATAGGATATTGACACAACTGCTACGGTCATAAATACAATGTCCGTCGACATAACCAGTCTTGGCGCCACTACGTATTGCTGGTCCTCTTATCATTCTGAATCATCCTCTACGTGCCCTGACTAATGCGTTTTGATCAGTGATAATATGAAACACCTGTAATGTGTATTTATTTTCAAGACGCAGGCTTATTGGATATTCCGCCCCAATAACCGATCCTGGTTTTATGCAGCGCCAATCTAGTAGAAGCACACCAGACGTCATCCCCTTTCTCACACGTCTCGTCGGGCTGCTATAGATTCTCTGATACTCAGTATTCGATCCTATGAACCGACTGCTCGCCACAGGAGGTTCAGCCCGCCACCTCCCTTGTGGGGGACAGATGCTACTACAACAATTACTCGACAAAGACTTAGAACGACCCTCGGACAGTTTACCTCGATAAATGTTGCACATATGGCGTAGGGTATGGGCTCGCGGCTGGGCTTGAGAATACCTTCAATAACGTCTTTTTGGTAACGGTACGAGAGACGATGCTAAACAATTGGTAGTAACTAGGTGTCTGGGGCAACAGCTACTCGGAGACGCATGGATCGAGCGACTTTGGGCGAACGGTACGGTCCGATCACTGGCTTGGCGGTGTTCCGGATATGGAAGCTTACATCGCAAAGGTTATGGTGAGGGTGCCATGGGGACCATTCTGTTAAAACTACTACCTGCTCGGATTGGTTTCACAGGCGAGTTGCAGCGGACACCTACCCGTAAAATTGCTCATAAGTTGCGAAACCTCTAGAAACAACAAATAATACAATTCAACAGTGCATTCAATGAGCTTACTGAATTGCAAACCGGTGCACACAAAAATTACAACTGATCCAGATCCCTATGATTTGGTTCCTCCTCGCCAGTATCAACAAACAAATCCAGAAACCCAGCATCACATAACACCAAACCATCGAATCAGAACCTCCTGAACAGATTCTCCGAATGGAATCGAACGATACCAAGGCGATGCGTCACCCACGCAAGACACACACTTGGCGTGTTGACATGCCTTTGCCAAGCGCCCGACCAACCAGCGATTACCGCGACTACCAATTGCATGACGATCCTGCGCTGCAATCTGAAGCGGACGAAGGATTCCCTCGATCAACTGCCCTTTGCCGACACCTGTGGCCCTCAGCCATTGCTGAGACAATAGAGATCGAGTATCTTGGTATGGGATGTCACAACCAAGTCCTTGGTCTGTCCTTCATAGAGAGAGACGAAACCAAGGGAGGCCGAGAAGTTCCCCATGATCTGGTTCTACGCATTACCTCCGGCCAGAAATCTGTACTACCGACGGTCGCCATTCTTCAGTATTTGGAAATGCATACGAGCCTCAAAGTTCCAAGGGTCATCAAATATGACACGACAAGGGACAACCCATTGGGATTTCGATACATAATTCTTTCCAGAATCCCTGGTTGGTCGCTTAACGAGATCTGGGATCACCTTACTGATAGGGAGAAGCACATTCTCGCCGCCCAATTGGCAACCCTGTATTCTGAACTGGAGTCTGTCACCAGCTCCGTTGCGGGACACATCATGGTCCATCAAGAGGGATTCGTCCAGGGCCACTGCGATATCGAGGACTTCATGTTCTTAAAGCCACTCGTTACCCCAGATCATCCATCATCATGGGGACCTGAAACTGTGTGGCTGAACAACAAAGATAGAATGGGACTGCTCGACCGTATTCAACGTGATCCACCCGGGTTATCTGTTGAGGCTATCATGCATTCTGTCGTCTTAAGACGCCTCTACCGCACCAAAGGTAGAGGTGGTGACATTGCTAAGTACGAAGCTGAGAAGCAAACTGTACAGTGTGCGGCGGATAGTAACCTCTTCAACCCAAACAACGATGTTATCTGTCTTCACCACCCGGATCTTCATCCCGGAAATATCATGGTGAACTTCACAACCGACGACATCCCGGTAATCACTGGAGTGGTCGACTGGGATAGCGCTTCTTTCGTCCCCAGATATGCAACTCGAGTCATACCGGAGTGGCTGCTGTGGGATAACACCGATGAATACACGACTGATGAGTACGTATCGACCTTCAAGAAAGTCATAGGGGAGGATTGGACGTCTGAGGCGGAAAACAAGTTGCTCGACGAGGCGAGATCATTGCTCAAATTCTCCAGCGAGTCAAAGACTAGGCGAAGGATGGAGCAAATGCGTATGGCAGAGAGGCTCACCTAATTGGTCTCCAGTGGAGGAGGGTTTATGGAAACCTCCATAGCCGGTTCCCTCAATAGCCATCGCGGACTGAGAAGCGACAGAGCTTTGCCAAGAAGATTAGAAAGACGCTATTACTTCGATGGGCAACATATCCATCTGCTACGAGTAAGTCAACACATCTCATCCCATTACATTCCTAGGCCTCATGATACTTGCTTGCTAACATGCGACACAAAACTACCAGGTGTTACATCATTCAATCCGGCGACTACTTTGACAAAGTCGACAGGAAACACGGCATGATATTCGGTCAGCTGCTTTACTGGAACCCGGAAAGCGAGATGTATCGCTCTAACCTGCAGCTCTGTGTGGCGCATTGTGTCCATGGCGGTTGCGAGACACCATATGGAGTTGCCCGGTCTTGAACTGGATGCGTGTGTGACACCGGAGCCGTCTGCGGGAGGTGGAAGACTATCTTACGGGTGGCCGGGGATGAAAGCGCGATACTACAAATGAGGAGCGGGAATATTTATCTTGAGGAGTCACCTCGCCCAGGCGATTGGTGTTGTAGGGTTTTGTAAACCATGGTTTGGTTGCCTCATACATGTGTACGTCCTGGGGCAATTGACAAGGAGGTGTGTTGCTAGGAAAATATGGACTTCACTACGACATGAGGTGAAGGCTGTCTTCGTTTGGCAGTTGATTTTCCCCTATCTAATGAGTAAAACAGTTTTCGCTGCATATAAAATATTAGTCCGATATGCATGTCCCGTACCCAACCTCTGTGACATTGTCTGTACAAGTTGTGCAGACGCTTGAACTCGTTTGCGTCATCTCTCAGCTGTGCTGGCTGGCAGTAATAGCACACATCACCATGTCTTCTTCTGAGCAATCTCAAAAGGCCATAAAACCCAGGCTTTAGAAACCATTTACTCAGTTCACCAGAAGACGCCGCCTCTTCATCGAAGAAGGAAAACAAGAAACCTCGAAATCAGGACAACATACATCGCATTCGACTGTACTGCCAACTCGCTCGCTCAATAACGTAAGAATAGGCATGCCGCGCCGCTCCAGTGGCCATCGAGGGCATAATCGCCGCCACCGCCGCCACAATCACGGGCGGCATTCATATAGCTCAGCGCAGTTACGTGTCATGCAGTTCTTCGGCGGAAGTGGTTCTGGAACAGCGGAGTACCTGGGCCGTCGCCGGTGGAATACGATCGATCTGGGTACGGAATGGCGCGGCGGCGCAGGAAAGACAGTCAGGCATGTACGGTGATGTGAGTGTAGCGAGATCTTGAATGAGGTTTTATTTCGTGTATGCAAGAGACGGTGCTATCCTTGACTAGCCTTGGATGACCTTGGCGCCCTCGGCGGGTTCTAATACTTTCCACTTGCACTCGATGTTCTCCTGCTTGAACCTCGCGATAATCCTGTCGGCGATTTCCTCGAAGTTGCCTAAGTGGTGTTATATTAGCATACATCCCGGACAGTTCCTTCGCCCATTCGGTGCTCAATTGGTGGGAGCAGCCCATCGTGGGTGCGCGAGGAGAAAACTTACTTGTGGCAAGTGCCAGGATAGTGGGGCCAGCGCCCGAAAGGCAGACTCCAAGCAGACCGGGCTGGGTAGAGGGCGACATGGACGCGATGATGTCACCGAGGCCGGGGATGAGCGTCTGACGGTACTGCTGGTGCAGCTTGTCCTGCATGGCGAGGTAGATCATGTCGGGGTCGGGCGGGGACTGGCCGAGCGCGACGGGCAGGAGCGCGATGCGCTGGAGGTTGAACGTGACGTCCTGTCGCGGGTAGTGCGTCGGCAGGACCTCGCGCGCCTTAGCCGTCGGCACCTCGAACGCGGGCATGATGGCGATGGCCTTGATCTCCTTGGACCAGGGGAACTTGATGTGGTGGCCGATGCCGAACGGCGGCACGGGCGGGCTCTTGCCGGTGTCTTCTCCGCCTGCTGGCGCGGGCAGGACTTCACTCAGGGGAATCTCAACACGTGCGACATCCTCAGGAGCCAAAGGCTTGAGGTATGTGCCGACGAAGCCTCCGAAGAGTGCGGCACCGACGTTGTCGGGATGACGTTCTGGGGGGTTCTGTTAGCAATTCGGGTGTCATATAGATCGAAAAGGGTAGTATCAGGGCAGCGCACCAATCATAAGGCAGAAGTCAAACAGGCGCTCATGGCTCAAGTTCAATTTGCCCACGGTGTTGCCCAGCAGCACACCGGCCACAACCGCAGCACCAGAAGAACCCAGGCCGCCTCCCAGCGGAATGGGGTTGTTAATGTGCACATGAGTTTCCACGGGGAAGGCTCGCTGGTCATGGCATCTCAGGACATAGAGGGCGACGCGAGTGAGAAGGTTGGCGGAGGGGTCGAGGGGTACTTCGCCCGTCTCGGCGCCCTGGCCCTCGTAGGTGATTTTGCAGTTCAGGGGTTCCTGCGAGGAGGTCTTGGACCGGTCAATGGTGACGGTCAGCTCGAGGTATATGGACAGGGCCAGTCCAATGACGTCGAAGCCAGGGCCGATGTTGGCTGACGAGCAGGGGGCTCGGATGGTGAAGGTCTCCATTTTGTCGCAGTCGCAATGCGCACACACACACCGATACCCGAACGACAAGTAGAATATGACAGGGGAAACAGAGAGTAAAAGATCACGGATCGGAACAGGTTGTTTATTTCCGCGCCGAAAGATTCCGTATTCAGCCGGTAGCAATCAGGCCATTCACTTCTTGAAACCTTTATTACTCACACAGAATCTAGGGTGTTCCCGCCTTCGTGAGATCCTGCCGACTTCGGGCGGGACGAGCAAAAATGAGAAAGGTGGGGTGGGAGTTAGACTTCGACCCTCAGCCCTACATGTGGGGGTCTCGATCAGCTCGAGACCCCTTATTTGAAATATGTCATGTCGTTGAGCTTTTTGCCCCTGATCCTGACATGGATATTCATAGAGACTGTATCTAGGACCATCAGAATCTGCTTCGTTGACGGAATCGATCCGGATTTGGCAAGTCACTGGAGTGCTTATTGGACCAATTGGTTCCTGGTCTTGCCGTGGTGCACTTGCGGGGTAAAGTTGTCATGATGAAGATGGGTACAGCTCGATGTCTGAGCCGGGAAAAAAGAGTACCGCAAGCAGCTCGGCTCGGAAAGTATCAGAGGCTAGGAAAGGAAGACATTGTCTTAGTGAATTTGCGTCGCCTAGGGTTCTAATACACATCATAGTGGTAGATTGCTTGACGCCAGGCACAAAATACCACTCTAGAATTCTGGTATAATTGCCTTCATACTCTAAAGAGAATAACAAAATCTTGGGATATTCAATTCAGTCACTGATATTTACCATGAGGAACAACTTAGTGTCGCCGATAAGCAGTTAGGAGCTACCCCGTATACTTGAGGCTATCATGGAAGCTGTCCCTTAAAACATGTGGCAGCCATTTTTGTTTTACCGCCTTCTCCGTTGAGCTTAGTGCGGGGTGGATTTAGCGTCTCTGCAGCATTCTTAGGGACCACCATAGCGTGGGAAAGGAGTGGGCGCAGTGTCGATGACCCATCAATTGGTGACAGCTTGCCAGAAGCCTGAAGCTATTCTGCCGCCCAAAAGGAGCAACAACTAATGATACTTGCCTCATATTATTCATTCTGCTAATCCTTCTTCGTTTCACGAGGGCTTTGTTTGTTTCCGTTCGATTCTCCTGCGACAGCCCGTCCTTTTGCGCATGTGTCACGGCAGGCCAGCATGAACTTTCTCAAATCAGCAGTGGCTTCTGCCATTGCTCAAGGGCCCCCGTTTCCCTACTCCTTTGGCGACAAGGTCGATATCGACTCTTCCATCTGGACGCTCTACAATGGCACGAAACGAGTTAGTAAACTCCGCAGCGACCAGCAATTCGCAAATTCCAGAAGCTCACAGTGGATATAGGAAGATGGCAGCAATTGCAGTATCTTCTCCTTCGATGTTGTCGCAAATAAGAGCCGCTTGACTCTCGCCAAGAATGCGCTCAAGAAACTGCGGACAATCCGACACCCTGGCGTGATCAAAGTGTTGGACGCTGTCGAGGTACGAAATAACAGCTAGACGAACCCCTACAAATGCCAATGCTTACGAACCTTTCAACAGACCGAAACCTATATTTACATTGCAACCGAGCGCGTTGTCCCATTGCGGTGGCATGTTAAGAGGAAGAGCTTGAGCCCAGAGACAATGAAATGGGGCCTCTATATTGTTGCAGTACGTTTTCTTTCGAGCGACTCCTTCTCGACATTGCGACATGTACTAACTTGTCCAAGCGTACTGTCAAATTCATCAACGACGAAGGCTCCTCGATACACGGCAACCTCAAGATCGCTTCAGTATATACTTCCGAAAGCGGAGAATGGAAGCTGGGCGGCTTCGAAGTCTTGAGTAATGTCAAGGACGACGATGCTGTCGTATACACATACGGAAGCTTGGTGCCTGACTCGGGGAGATATGCGCCTCCAGAAGTCGCCCGCGGCGGCTGGGATTCTATCAAGAAGAACCCGCACTCTTCTATCGATGCCTACAACTACGGCACCCTGATCTACGAGGTTTTCAACGGTGATTTTGTCGGCCCCGATCAAGCAGGCCAAACGAAAGGGATACCGCCAGCTATGCATGCGAGCTACAAGCGACTAGTCAACGCTACCCCGAAGGCTAGGATTACGGTCGGTGCTTTCCTACAACAGGGACAACGAAATGGGGGCTTTTTTGACAGCCCCTTGATCAAGTTGACGGACGGAATCGACAATTTGGGCATGAAGTCGGAGGAAGAGAGGGATATCTTCTTGAGCGACCTTGACTCGTTGACTGACGACTTCCCCGAAGATTTCTTCAAGATGAAGGTGTTACCGGAGCTGCTCAAGTCTGTCGAGTTTGGAGGCGGTGGCCCGAAGGCCTTCGGTGTGGTTATGAAGATAACTACGAAGCTCTCTAGCGACGACTTCGAATCGCGAGTACAGCCAGTGGTAGTCAGACTGTTCGGAAACCCGGATCGTGCGATTCGAGTCTGTCTATTGGATAACCTGCCTCTCATGATTGACCGTCTCCCGCCGAAGGTTGTCAATGATAAGATATTTCCTAATTTGGTAAGTGTTTCCGTGGTTCGTATCATCTTTGGTATGTACTGATGTCCCAATTCTAGGTTTCCGGCTTCACGGATCTGGCACCGGTGGTACGAGAGCAGACACTCAAGTCGGTTCTAGTGATCATATCGAAGCTTTCGGACCGTGTCATCAACGGCGAGCTTCTAAAATACCTTGCCAAGACTGCCAACGATGAGCAACCCGGCATCCGAACCAACACCACTATCTGCCTAGGGAAAATCGCAAAGAATCTAGGCATTGCATCGCGCTCGAAGGTGCTAATAGCCGCCTTTACTCGTTCCTTGCGAGATCCCTTTGTGCACGCCCGTAGCGCAGCTTTGATGGCTCTCGGCGCAACTACCGAACATTTCACCGATGAGGATTGCGCGACAAAGCTCATGCCCGCCATCTGCCCGTCTCTTATTGACAAAGAGAAGATTGTGAGAGACCAAGCGGTGAAGACACTAGACGTCTATATGCAAAGGGTTCGCAAGGCCGCGTCCGCAATGCCGGACACGGTTATACCCGCACAAACCACAACCGAAGGCGCTGCTGGTCCCCGCATGAGTACACCGCAGCCATCCGAAGCATCATCCTGGACCGGCTGGGCGATCTCGTCATTCACCAACAAGATATCCGCTGTGGGAGGTGAGATCCAGACCGATAGTGGCAACAACGGCACTGCGAACCCAGCAAGTCACAGTGCGCCTACACCCCCGGGATCTGCGCGCATGACGCCTACGATGTCCTCTGCTTCGGCTCTCCATCGCCAAGCCGTCAAGTCGCCGCCCCCAGCCACCATGTCCCGAACCTCTTCCACCACGGCCGCCGACGCCTACTTCAAGGACCCCGAGCCGGACTTTGAGGATGAGGGCGCTGATGACGCGTGGGGCGACATGGGCGATATGGACGAAAACGACGACGGCACCGCCGATACCTTCTTCGATGCCAAGCCAGCGGCAGCATCGAAGCCCACTACGAAGAAGGCCGCCGAGCCCGTGCCCTTTGACGATGGTGCCGAGCCCGACTTTGCCGGCTGGCTCGCGGCGCAGGCCTCCAAGAAGAGCGGCGCGCCCGGTAGCAAGCCGCTCCCCAAGGGTTTGGCCAAGGGAGGATCGGCAGCGACTTCGAGGAAGTCGAGCGCGACGTCGGTAGTGAAGCCGAAACCGAAACCAGTGGTAGCCAAGAAGATCGACACGACGCCCAAGGAGGCTAATGACGATGACGATGGCTGGGGCGATGGATGGTAAAACTTACACAGCGCAAGGAGCAAGCTAGCAAGCAATTCAGATTTGGACGATGGATTGGGGAATGCGACGAGGTGCGAGATCCCCTCCTGCTGATTAACATTGGCATTGATTGGCATGGCATGGCGTTTTGGTGTTTCAGCTCTCTGGTCGAGGATTGTATCACCTTTTGGTTAATCAAGATATATATACCACATAATCGTCTCAGGCAAGACGGTCAATATCAAGAAATCAAGTCGACGTTACAGACCTCGGAGAACACATTCTACGTGAAAACGAGCATATGAAGAAGCAAAAATCGTATTAATGCGTCGTGAAGCTGATTCCTTCCCTTCTCCCATATGGATGCATTCGGTGCATCGGAAAAAAGACTTATGTAATCGCTGATCGGGGGACCCAAACCCAAGCACAAATGGGTCAACTATACCTAACATGGAATGCAAAGCATGAGAAGAAGAAGAAAAGAGAAATGCAGTATCCGACTCCCCCTTCCCTCAAACGCCGTGCGGAACGAGAAGTGAGGGTCCCCAAACGAAAAGCATGTCGGTTTGGGACCTCAATGATGAAAAACAAGTAATACAAAGATGCGCAGCCATGATGCTGCAAGGCAATACCACTTTGCTCTTCCAAATAAAACGCTTTCCCAAACTGAGAATGGTGCTGCAGAACTGATTGACTGTTATCGCAAAAAAGAATCCCGGGCAGAATGTGTTTAAGTGCGACGACGTGGCAGCACACCTCGGAACCGATTACGCAGTCGCGTCAGCATGTCGCCCTGCTGGTAGAGCGGCGCATCCTCCCACTCGGAACCAGCTTCATCATCTGTTTCCACAATCGCCTCGCTTTCCAGACTGCCGATTGACACAGCGTCCGTCCATTCATCATTAGTCACATTGGCACTGTCCTCAGCCACGCCATTGACGCCGGCATTACCGTTGGTCTCGCCACTGATCACGCTGTCGGTTGCGCCATCGGGCACATAGTCGGGTATTCCATCGGTAATACCAGCATCTGCATTGCTGATGTAGGGGGAAGGCGGACGTGGGCGAAAGCTGCCCCTGTTGCCTCCTCTAGCCAAAGCCCTGCTTGGACGTCGGCCTCGGCCACGGCTAGCCGCATTCGACGTGTTGGGATCATGCTTTCTCTTCTTCTTGGTCTGCTTGGTGGAACTAACTGACGCCGATCTTGCCAACTGCTTAGTCGACTGCTCTTGCACGTCTTTGCGATGGACGGGCCCATTCGGAACGAACCGGCAAGCTTCCTTCTAGCGAGCCTCCGAGTAATCGTTCAAGGCAACACACACAGCACCGCGATGGTGTCCGTTATACTGCCGAATCACTTGCTGTGAGTGCAGCTCCCAGAGTCGGGCGTAATGGTCCGAGCAGGCCGTTACGAGATAGGCCGAATCGGCACTGAAGGCACAATCCCACACCCAACGCTGGTGGCCTGTCAAGGTAGCCTCGAGGGGCCAGGGCTTAGGCGTGTTGGGGTCCTTGGGTGGGCTTCCATTAGCGTCAGGAGACGTAATGGCGTTTGGGCTGATCGTGTTGTTGATAGTATCGGAAGGAAGAACGCGGGGAGTAGACGTTTGAGGGTTGATTATGGGAACCTCGATGGAAGGATCAACGTCGGCGACAACCCAAATCTTGGCCGTATGATCCGCCGAGCAAGTTGCCAGCTTCTTGACATCTGGCGACAGTAGAATGCGTGTGATGTACTCCTTGTGTGCAGAGAAGTGGGTAACAGGGAGCAGCTGCGTGTGATGGAAGTCTTGAATCAATGCCCAGACGTAGACATTGCCCTGCATCATTGTTAGCTAAACATGATAATAACTTTGCAAACAAAGTCTAAACTTACGTTATTATTCGCTGCACAGAGCAATGTTCCATCGCTAGCGACCGTGACACTGCTGACACTCACATCTTCCTCGGGGATCAGCTCGTGGCTGCAGTTGTTCTCTGCCAGATCCCAGATCCTCACGGATCCCCTACGATCGCAGCTGATAATCTCACCCTGGTTAGGGTGGATTACGACGTCATTGACAGGGCTCCCGTGGCTGTAGGTTCGCTGGACGGTACCGCTGCGTGTTTCCCAGATCTTGACAAAGCCATCCTCCGAGGACGTGACCATCCACTTGCCCTCGCAGTGGAATGCGACACCGGTGATGTTGCTGGTGTGGCCTTCGAAGGTGAGGAGGGGATTGGGATTCGTCGACTTGATATCGTACAGCTTGACGGTGTGGTGGCCAGCTGCTGCTAAGAATCGCTTGTCAGGCGAAATGCACAAACGGTTCACCTGCGAGTCGGGGTGCTGGATCGTTCGCGAACAGATTCCGGATAAGGCCTCCCAGAACCTGAGTAGATGTATGTTAGTATCGTCATCATTCACTCTGTCCCACAGAGGGCTGTGTCGCGATCGGGGCGAGCATACCTGATGGTGTGGTCGTAGCCGGCTGCAATTGGAGGTTAGCCACTTCGCATACCACTGCTAACAAGGGACCTGGTTCTTGCTTACCTGTGCAAAGAATCACTGACATGATGAATCTTAGTCGTCGCAACACAGCAGACAGGCCTTGGTTTGAAGGATATTAATCTTCCAAGTGGGATGTTGCATAAAGTGGCCGGTAGCGAAAACGAGACAGCGCTCAGCTTGAATTGTTTCCTGGCTTGTACGTCGCATGTAAAGCATGCGTGGATTGGAGGCCATTTGGTAAGCGCGAACCAAGCAACCTCGAGGGGGTCACCGTATCGATAACGATAAGGTTTCTCCAGCTACGATAGGACGCTAATGGCGCAACTCCAGGGATTAGCTGCCCATCGGTTATTAGAGCTATCCACAATGTGTCTCCGGACTTAGACATGAACTGCTCTAGAGATTGGGCTCGATGCGGTGGTATAAAAGCCTATATAGCCTTCATTTGTGTTCGCTTGGTTTATATAGCCCCTTTCCTGTGTTCCTGGGACTATAGGCAACAAACAACCTAGCAAGTATGTCCCAGGCTCTGCCATCAATACCTAATTATATTTCCCAGTGTGGTGTGTCTTATATGTTCTTCACAGGCGAGAAAGAAACACTATGTTACAAGTCTCACTGGATTCAATAGGAGGTCACTCGTATGTACTTCCTCTGTGTGAAGTATCCTCCCACCTGGGTTTCGGGTACGCAAGTGGTGTAAGGAAGAATAGACCGGGTTTTCGTACCTACCTCGATACTCTTTATCTTTTAATCTTAATAGAAAATTAACGAACAGAATAAGAAAATTTAAAAAATTAATTAAGTATTTCTAGAAATTTAAGTTATTTTATATATATTTTTATAGATTATATTTTCTTATACTTAAATTTTTAAAAGAAATCTTACTTAGGTTGGGGTGAAGCTGTTAAAACTAGAAAGGTGCTAATTTTCTCTTTACACCACTTGGTACGCTCCTGCCCAAACACATAGAAGGGGAAGCTTCGCCACACAGCGTATGCCAGTAGCAATGTATGGGGGCTGTGAAAACGACAAGGCTCTTCCGGCTCCATGGTTACGGATGGCTTCTCAATGGGCCCTACCTCAAGCGACGATTCTCCCAGTCACTAGAGCATAGAACTGGCCATCTGATTGGCATTGTTGACACTTGGCTTGCCTGACTGCCTGGCTCAGCCACCACTGCTGGATACCCCGCCCAGACTCTGCCACCAGAGCTGACAGCATGTAGGGGCTGAGGAATTGATTTGCGCAGAAGCCATTTCACCCATCTCTCATTCTCAATCTCGTTCGCCGTGCTTCAATATTCGCTGCAGTGGCAGTTCTTCCAAGGCTTGAGAGCTTCATACTGTACCATCTTGTTTACATCGCCCTGAAGTTGTGATTTGCATGAGATTCTCACCAGACCTCGTATCAAGTGTTTCTCGGAGTTGTCGCCTCCTAATTACTGATTCACCAACTTCAAGATTGACGAAATGGAGCCCGGTACTGCTTCCCGAAGGCATGTGCCGATTCCAGCTACCGGGTTGACTACCGTCGTCGAGCCATCTCAACCATCGATGGAGTAAGTTCAGTATGATGCGTTCGTTGTTGTGTACAAGCTGACCCCAGTAGCATCGTGTTCGTTGTTGTGTACAAGCTGACCCCAGTAGCATCGTGTTCGTTCATGGGTTTACCGGTCACCCTGAAAGAACATGGGCCAAGGCTAAAGGAGACATGGATCATGCCGACGATGAAGCGTCGGCATCGTCTGAACGACCTCAGAAAATGAGGAGATTCAATCTGCTTCCTGCTTCAGGGTCCAGCAATAGCCACGGATATAGGTCGGTCTTCTGGCCACGCGATCTTCTCCCTACTACTGCACCTAATGCTAGGGTCATGACGTACGGCTACGACACAAACATCAGGCACTGGATTGGCCCACAAGTCAGCCAAAACACAGTGTAAGCTCAGCACCCTGACAACGCCCCCCCCTAATAACGCCCCCCCTGAAATTGAGTAAAAAAACAAAGTTAACAGAGCAATAAATTAATTAATTAATTAATATATATTATATTTAAATATACGATTTAACGCGTTTGAATATAAATTAACTCTTTTATATTATCGGCTCGATTTTAATTAATTTCTAGAGCTTTTAAAGCCTTCCTTTTCGGCCTCTTTCTCGGCCTGCCCTCTCTTATATCGGCCTGGACCTGCTTAATATCTATTAACGAAATAAACCCTTTATTAAGGTCTTTATCGACCTTCCTTTTTTTTTAAGCTTTTATTTTCTTTAAATCTACCTTTAAACTAGATTTCTTATATTCTAACTAGCTAACCTTAAATATTAAATTATCGATACTCTTATTAAGTTTCGCTTATAAAAACCGATAAATAGGATTACCGGTAACGATATTATTTTTAAAGTATTTAATTATTAAATCTTTTAATTACTAGCCCGTTTTAAATATATCGATCCTTTTATACTCTAATTCGGGTAGTTAGGTTACTTCTTTAGCTTTAAGTACGGCATTAATAACTCGGATTATAGTCGACCTCCGAAGCTGGTTATTTATAGGTTTCCGGATATTAACCGGTTATAATCCGTTAAACTCCTATCCTTTAATAATATATTAAAAGATAAGCCGACTTTCTAAATATTAACTTAAGCTCGGAAGAAGTCCCCTTTTTTTATATAATTATTATTATTAATAATATACGTTAACTTTAATTTTTATAAAAACCTCCTTTTTAAAACCGTAAAATAACTTATATTTAAAAGTTAAAAAATATAATTATTATAAAAGGATAAATAAAGGAATTAAATTTTAACCTTTAAAGCCGTTAATATAAATTCCGGGTTAATATAATTATTATAATTATCGAAGATAAAGAGGCATTATTAAAAGGGGTTATTTAATTAGGTTTTAAATATAAAGATTTTTTTAAATTATTTTAAAATAATAAGGATTGAGGTCTAGCCTTTCGGCGATATTTTAAAGGACTAATCCTTATAAAGGGCGTTTACCTTATCCTCGTCGGTTAAGAATTATTATTATTAAATCGATTACTTTTTAAAGATTATTAAAAGGGGGAGAACTTAGCCGGTAATATTAATATATTTTAAAATAATAATCTATTCATAATTAATTAAGTTATTCGTTATAAGACTTTTTACCTTTATTAATCCAATAATAAAAGAACCCCTTTCGATTATTATTAATATTCCTACTTTATCGATATTAAATTAAAGGTATAATAAGATCGATATAATAAATTAATTAATAAACTTATTAAATAAATTTTATATTAATTTATTTAAAATATATATAAGATATTAGAAATTAATCGCTTTAAATTATACGGATTTAAGGGTTTTATAATAATATAGAAATTAGGATAATTATTTCCTTCTAAGGGGTAAAGGTCGCCTTTTATAATAAAGAGGCGTTATATATATATACGAAATAGCCGGTAAATCGAAGTATACCTTAAATTAATTTAAAAGAATATTTATTATATTAAAAACTTCTCCTCCTTTTTAGTAAATATCTATTTATCTTAATCGGCCTCTTTCTTATTCTTACCTTTAAATAGCCGGCGCCTAAAGGTCCGTTTAATAATGTTATTTTTTCTAATAGCCGATTTAATAAAGAATCCTTCTAAAACCTCCTAGATAGTAGTTTAAAGCTATTCTTCTTTATTAAGTATAATAGTATTAAAAAGAGGAGAAAAAGAGGTTTAATTTAATATACTTTATATTAAATAAGAAGGAGAATTAACCCCCTTCTTATAGGGTTAATATAGCTTAAGGGGTGTTATTTATTTAATTTAAAGGGGGGGCGTTGTTAGGGGGGGGCGTTATCAGGGTGCTGAGCTTATAACATCGCTTGGGATTTCCTTGTTTCATTGGAGGCTTCAAGGAGAACGGATCCCACAAGGCCAATCATGCTCATCGCGCATAGCCTCGGCGGAATCGTGATAAAGGAGATGTTGAGAAGGTCCAGCATGTGTAGACTGGGCCAGAGCCATCTGAACTCAGTCTTCAGTTCAACAACAGGGATCATTTTCTTTGGAACGCCACACGGAGGGTCCGATCCACGAGGCATTGTTCAATCAGTTGCAGAGAGGCTGATCAAAGCTGTGGGGTTCACCGTTAACCAACAGATTGTTGACACTCTTTTGCCATCGTCTGAGCGACTTCGCGAACTCCGAGATGAGTTTTCTCCTTTGGCCAGCCAGCAGGGATGGGCCGTCCACTCCTTTCAAGAGCAGATGGGGGTCAAGCTTCTTAGCGGCCGCAAGGTGGTTGATGACACTTCTTCGTACATAAATGCTCCTGAAATCGAGGTTACAGAGCATATTGGTCAGAACCACATGGAGATGTGTCGTTTTATGGGCCCTTGTGACCCTGAATACCGAAAGGTATCTGCAGCAGTCGCCCGGCTCATTTCAAGGAAAGAAACGGCCATGGCAAGTCCGAACCACACCAGGGAGCCTGAAGTCGATCAAGGGGCTTTGCAAAAGATTGTGGACTCGTTGGTCTTTGATCAACACGACGCACGACATCATAACATCAAGTCAGCTCACGCCAAAGCCTGCAAGTGGCTACTACGGAGCAAGATCTACGGGGATTGGGTCAAATCAAAACACCTCGAGGATAACCACGGCTTCTTTTGGATGAAGGGTAAACCTGGAACCGGAAAGTCCACCATTATGAAGTTTCTCTTCGCAAATGCGCGACGCACGATGAAAGACAAGATACTCATCTCGTTCTTCTTCAACGCCCGGGGGCACGCTCTAGAGCGGTCGACTACCGGACTATACAGGTCACTGCTGTTACAGCTTCTTGAGCAGAAGCCTTCACTTCAAGAAGTATTGGGATTCGACTCGCTTCGGAACCGGGGCACTTCAGGTTGGAGCCTTGAGTTGCTAAAGTCATTATTTGAGCAGGCTGTCCAAAGCTTGGCAGGTATCCCTGTGGTTTGCTTCGTCGATGCATTAGACGAATGCCCCGAGACCGAGGTCCGGGAAATGGTGTCCTCATTTTCTCATCTTGGCCAACTCGCGGTATCTGGGGGATACGAGTTCAAGGTCTGCTTTTCAAGCAGGCATTATCCACACATCACAATCAACAAGAAGATTGAGCTCGTCCTCGAAGAGCATGAAGGGCACGGCGACGACATATCACTTTACGTGGCAAGCGAATTGAATATTGGCGAGAGCAAACTGGCCGATGAAATCCGACAGACTATACAGACCAAGTCTTCTGGTATCTTCATGTGGGTAGTCCTTGTGGTCCAAATACTCAACAAAGAATACGACAGTGGGAATGTACACAAGCTCCGACGACGACTCAAAGAGATACCAGAAGATCTGCATGATCTATTTCGTGACATACTTACCGGAGATGCCAGGAATGGAAAAGAATTGGTATTGTGTCTTCAATGGGTTCTGTTTGCGAAGGGCCCGATGAAACCAAAAGAGCTGTACTTTGCAATCTTGAGCGGTGCCGACTCTGAGGCTTTAAAAGACTATAGCGTGGAAGATCTATCAGACTCAGATGTCGACAGATACATCTTGAACTGCTCCAAGGGATTGATCGAAACCACCAAGTCGAAGAGCTGTACAGCCCAGTTCATTCATGAGTCTGTTAGGGATTTCCTGCTCAAGGATGACGGGTCCAGGTCCGTCCTAGAAGAGGAGACGAATGATAGCTTTGAAGGACTCGGTCACGAAAAGCTCAAGCAATGTTGCTTAGCCCAAATGGAGATCGCAAGCCCCGACAATGACCCAGCAATGTTATTGAACCGATTTCCATTCCTCCAATATGCCGTCAACAGCGTATTGTATCATGCCGACAGAGCACAGAAACTCGGGGTATCCCAGAGTGAATTTCTGACCAAATTCCATACGGCTGCATCGGTTAAACTGAATAACGCATGCGAGAAATACCAAGCTCGCAAATATCCTTCCGGCGCTCGGCTGCTATATATTATACTGGCAGAGAAGAATCTCTCGAATCTACTCACCATATTCCCAGCAACCTCGTCAAATCTCGAAATGGGACCAGAGCGGTACCTGTGTCCTTTGTATGCTGCTATGGCTATGGGGAGTCACGACGCTGCTAAAGTACTACTCTGGCCGAGAATTGAAACTCTTCCAGCCACACATGAAGCACGGCGGTACTTTGCAGAGCTTTTCTCACGAAAAGACCCTTGGCCAGCATTTTCACGACAGTCCAATTTTCAAAAAAAAAAAAAAAAAAAAAAAGGGGGATTGTACCATGAAATCTTGCAAAGCAGCGAAGAATTAGCGTTATTCTTCCTAAGTGCTGGATTTATAAGTGAACAGAACCAAGTCGATATCGGTTACATGTTTCGGTCTGCATGCCGTCGTAGACGCGGGCTGGTCGCAAATAAACTCTTGAAAAGCGCTACCCGGGATCAGATCGTGTCGTGGGAGCGTGTACCTTTTCACGTGGCAGCAAAACAGGATCTACCAGAGGTTGCGAGTAAGCTGCTTGAAATCATGCCTACCAGCTCAGAGTTTGATACCCGCGACAAAGTAGGAAGAACACCTTTGTCATATGCGGCGGGAACCTATAGTGTGGGGGTTACAAGGCTGTTGTTGGACACCGGTCTGGTAGATGTTAATAATCGCGACAATGAAGGCCGGTCACCTTTGTCCCATGCAGCCAATGGTATGTGTGGAGGAGCACTGGTTCACAACGCCGAAACGACCATAAAGTTGCTTCTAGACTCAGGAAAGGCAGATATCGGGTCTTGCGACAATAAAGGGAGGAACGCGTTATCCTGGACATTGGATCCAGGAAGTGGTGAATATTCAAAGAAGAAAATGGAGCTTCTTCCGACCTATGGGAAAGAAGAAGCTAAGAGAATAGACCACGACGGACGCCCATGTCTATCTCATGCCATGAGTATGGGGAGATTCTGGGCCGCGGAAGTTCTATTGACTTTCGGAGAGGCAGACGTTGACGCCCGAGACAGACAAGGTCGAACGCCTTTGTCGTTGTTAGCAGGGATGATGACTGCAAATTGGAATACCCATGGCCTTTTTAACGAGATGGAACAAGCAGCCATGACATTAGTCCAGCATGGGGCTGACATCAACACCCAGGATAACTCAGGTCGGACGCCACTATCATGGGCTATCACTGTCGGACTTGTGTACGAAGATGGGAGCATCTGCGGCAAATGGCCTTCACCTTCACTTAGGGGTGTGTATCTGCTTCTTGACCTAGGAGCGAATCCAGCGATTCGAGACTTTGAAGGTCTTACACCATATGATCGTGTGGGTGGGAATCGCGAACAGGAGCTGCATGATATACTTGCACCCTTAACCTTTGGCAAGAACTCTGTATGTTAGATTATGTTGATTTCACTATTTTGTATTTCGTTTCTAAGGTAGGACTATATAATTGAAGCTATATGAATATAAATATTTTCAATAGATACAGTTTTAACCTTATACCTGGGAGGATTGGTGCGTAGTATAATGTCCCTGGCTAATGCCCTGAGCTGAGATGAACGTAAGTTCTAGATCATGCTTTTCCAGTGCTAACATGCTTTAAACATATACCACGTTATTTCATTGTAATCTATTCCTATTGATAGTAAACATATCCCATTTCAGCTATTGACTAGTCCATTGTAAAAATGCTTATTAGATTGATGAACTGTAAAGTAACGTGCCAGGCTGTCCAGCAGCCACTGCGTGATCCATGATACGAAGCCAGCCATTACACAAAATCAATATCCTATTTCCTCATTTTGGGGGCTTAGACTTGTGCTGTCTCGTACGTTTCCTCGTACTCCTGTGCCCCCGAGATGATTCTGGAACCGGTATGAAATCGGTGTCGACTGCAGTGCTTGGGTCTCCATGCACGGGACATATGCCGTACACAACAAGCCTAGTGTTGTTGCACTTGTCACAGCTGTAAACTTTGGTTAGCTTCCGTCGATTTCCATCACGTTTGAGATGGTTTACGTACTCTGTCTTCATGCTGCCGTTGCAGTCTGGACATGTGCATAAGAGCCTCCCGCGAATACACTGGCAACTATCCTCCTCGTCAAAGTATGATGCATCAGGTACCTGTGGCATTGTTGTTGGTTGAGACTCGCGCTGATAGGTAATTCAAGTGCGTCTGGGTCGAGACTTGTATCCTGCTTCTTCCAGGATAGTTGACTAGAAGACAATATGCGGCACTCCTTGGTGATATGTACGAACTGTTTTCGGTCGATATCCACAAAGGTTGGTCTGATAACACCGTGGGTTGGATTTATTCTAGGAGAAGCTGATTGTCCAGACCTGAAATTCTGAGGAAGACTGTGTTTTATATACTGTAGCTATTTGCTTCTCCTAGAAATGATGTACCTCGGCTCCAGATACATTCAGAGCCATCGGTGGCGTCCAGCCACCTCCGAAGTTCATCAGGAAGAAAGGCTGTGAGAGGATCGACGTCAGGCATCCTGGTTTCTCGAAGGCAAGCACAAGATTGGTCTCAGTTGCCTAGCCTGGCAGCGTCGGCGTCGTAAGGCACCAAAGTGCGGCTATAATTATCACCATCCGTAGGAGGGTCTCGGGGTAATGTTTGCCATAGAGTGACGTAGGGTAAGCATGTTTCGGCCGCACGCGTTTCTCTTTTTCGGGTAGTACAAGCGGCCTGGCTGAACTCGGGGGACCTGCATCTGACGGGAAGCAGGACATTGGATGGCATTTGGCACGTACGGTCAAACCAGATCTCGAAAGGTGACTGCGCATTCTTACTCGAATCTGGAGATCGAAAGCTTACGCATGATATGCAGGTGATCGCCAATGTGACAAGTGCGACTTAGAAGAAAGGAGGAGTGTGTAGTGGTTACTGCACCTAGTGGGATTGAGGGCCCTCCCTGACTCAACACATGGTACCGGTGTTCGATGAGGATAGAGCGTGCAGCTCAGCATGATAGATCCTGCGCAAATCCGCCGAGGGGAGAAAATGGGCGAACTTGACCCAATGAACGCGCGTAAGCCATGTGTCGAATCATGTCGGCATCCGTGGCACCGTGTTACCGCCGCACCGACCCGATCACCCCTCAAGGGCGCGGGATTGGAGACACGTAGCCCTCTCGACCTCTCGGGTTCCGTGCCTTGGTAACATAAGTAAGGTAGCCAAGGCCTTTGGGATTTGCCCGCTCGCCCGTCCGCCACTGGGTGGGCGGGTTTGAGAGGACTGCAAACAGAATAAGCGGTGACAGAAGGAAAGGGGTTGCGCAACGACTGCATGTGGCTCAAACCCATCGAGGGAATGTCGGTGCAACGCTCTACAAGATGTCCGAACTTTGATTCGCTTTCTCGCTTTCGGGAAACCGAAGGTTAATAAATCCTCGACGGCTTGTACGCTTTCGCCATGTACATGGTCAGCTTTTTACTGAGGCTTGTGGCCACAAGGTCTTTGGCATACTCGCTTCTTGAGGAGATGGGATCGACGTGAGATATCATTTGCGTGATTACATAAAAACATTGGCATCTAGATGCACCCCCGTGCCGCGTGGTAGCGGTTCATCCCGCCGACGCGCGTAGGGCAGAATGTGCAAGCGGTACACCACAGTCGGGAAGTACTGAGGCATGTGCTACCATTCCGGTAGGAAACATGCTTTCGCAGAAAGTGGCATAACGTGGGATGACTTGTCGCCGGGTATGTTTGAAATGTAGCAATCACTCCAGTGCCTGATTGCGAATGAAGAATGATATTTGTCACGGCCTGGAAAAGACACCGCTTGCGCGGCCAGATCCGAGACATCGCGTAGATATCCAGTCCGTTGCAAGGCCCCTTCCGAGTCCACAGATGCCATATGCCGGCCGCTGCAGCCGTGTATATGCAGGATACCCTTCGATGCATCATCTGGGAAGCGGCATACTTCTGCGTTCACCGACTGTTGCAACTATGGTACCTCGGTCATGATTTCTCTCGATGTCGAAACCTAACCTGACATCGTACGTTCATTTAAAAATCATTGTTGTACTCTGTGACATGTATATCATTGGAGGCAGGTATCATCCGCCCTGACAAGGAGATGACAAATAGCGGAAGGGAGAGATTGACTGCGTCACTGGGCCACGAAGCGCGATGAGACGATTGAGGGAGACGTAATCATGATTGCGTAGACTCAACTGCCCAGAGCTGGGCGGGCCGAGAATTAAATGCTCTTGGAGGATCGAGCCGTTGTCTAGCAAAAGGTGATATTGTTTGTCGGCGAGAAAAAGGAAAATAAATCAAACGCAGACAAGGCAGGCAATAGAGAACCATGCGCTGCCCAAATCCTTTGTCTTGTATGTACCATGTGTCGTGACAAGATCCAGGCATGTGGTATTCATCATATAGGCGGCCCACGTGACCTACATATAACAGTAATGGTCATGACCGGCTTGAGATGAATCCTGCCTTCGAGTTATCTGCTGCTTCGGCTGTTGGACGCAGCTTGGCGTCCAGGGCCGTGGGAGCGGCGGTGGTTGGGCTTTCTGCCGTTAGAGCCAGAGTAATTGTGCTGGGCCGGAACAAAAGTCCCAGGACCCAGGTCAACACCGGTCCCGCCGCACTGGGTGCATGATTCGACGCTATGTATCGCGCCTGTCAGTCTATAATATCTTGCCAGGGGAATTCACCAACTACTCACAGTCTTTGAGAGCCTCTGCAGCTCGAGCAGACGTACACAGGCTGTCGTTGGTCTCCTATTCCATACATAAGCCAGTCTTCGTGACCGCAAGTGACGTTTTCTTGCTGCTGTTGGCCAGGTCCGAAGGGCGGTGATTGCTGCGGCGGCATTTCTATAACAGCTAGTAAGGGGTGGAGAGTGTAGAGTCTAGTCAGATAATTCTGATTAAATTGGTCGGTTTGGTAGCTAGACGATCAGAATTTCTCAATACTAAGATCATTCCTTGGCTGTATTGCGCTTTATTTATATTTGTCAAGACATGGAATTCTTCCTGCCACGATGATCGCTACCTCTATAGCTCTTAGTCAGGACCGAATAATTCGGAAACCTGCTCACCGCCGTCATAGTCAAGAGCAGCATCAACAGGGGCAGCTTCCGTATCTAGACCGAACAAGTTATCAAACCCCGAGTCTTCATCCGTCGCCTGATTCGCGGGCAGGGTGGCTTAAAGGCGCAAGGCAACCATCAATCGGAGCGGTAGTCATCTTATCTTCCATCAAACCCTGCATGGAGTGAAGCTAGCATCCCTGCAGATGCGTCAATGGCCTTCAGCCAATGGACTTGCTTTTCCCAATCCTCTTGCCGAGTGTGGCTGACCCTCCCGGTGGAGGATCCGACAGGGAAGGTGCTCCCCAGTCCCAGTCAATTCCCAAAAGAGTATGAAGCTATGAGCCAAGTGATCTCACTAGAAAAGATTCCGAGAAGTTCGAAAAGCAGCCCGCATTGGGCTTTCGTCATCAGCAACCAACAGGATGAAATTGATGCCAAGCTCCATGCTCTTTCTTTTACACACTCCCTCCGAATTGGTACAAACGCTCGTGGATCCATCTTAGGACCTATTCTAGCCCTTATCTTGAAACCAACTCGGCTCGGAGTAAAGCCCGGCTACCTGCATGACAGTCATTACCGCATCAATCATCACTTTACCCAAGACACACTCTTTTTACAACTTCGCGGGGCCCCTTTGCCAGCGAAGAGTAGCGGTGTCTTCTATTAGGCGGTCCCCTCCTTCGCCAACTGGCATGCCACAGCATTATTGCACCATCCATCATCCATCTGCAGAACATATCACCAGAATGGCCTGGCTTGTATCTCAATATTCTTTCATCGCAACCTATTGAGGTGCGTGACACCAGGAACAGATGTCATTGCCCTTACCGCTACCGAAATCACATCATCGGATGCTTGACAATGGATGACAGATGCAAAAGCAGTTCGTCTGATTTATCAAGCATCTTGTGCAACGTGGGATACCCTTTGGCCCGGCTAGAGGTTTTCATCGACATATCACACACCGGAGAGCAAAGCTACGTAACCTGTAAGTGGTACAAACACTCACCCGGTAAATTTTACGATTCCCTAGGTACCTCGTACAACCTGAATTCGCCAGCCCTTGGTTTTTTCAATTTAATGCCATGGAAGCCGTTACGAACGTCTCGCATTGGGCGCCCGTCGAACATTTATTGAATGATCTCACTAGGACAATTATGTTGACCAGTATTTTCTCGATGTACAAAAGCAGCATTTCCTCTTGTCCCTCACAACGTTCCGTATATGCTACTTGTTTCTTTCAAACACGTCCTACCACCACACGCGCCATCGATCTCATCTTCCGACATTCATCTCATAAGGTGGTGTTACAGAACCTTTCATGGAGGCGCCTTCTGCGACAAACGGTGGGTTCACAGAGTAGACTGACCCCGTAAGTGACCGTTACCGGCTCTAACATAGTGTGTATCACATCTATGTTCTTCGAGGGCGTGAGCAAGGCGACTCAATGAAACTGGTTGCCTCAGCTTCAACAATCAATAATGATGCTTCAATTGGTCAGAAATCAATGCATGTGCTACCAACGTACGACCACCGGAGCGGTCGCGGGTAAAAAACTCAGGAAAGCTGTTCTCCCCTCTTTTTGATAGCGTTACAATGAGCAAGAGATGACCAAACCATGCCTAGTGATTCTAGATGCAAATTACCAACGACGATCGGATTTTGATCGACGAGCGCAAATCGATATCTGGTGTTCGGTGTGCCCAATCTGGCCAGTTATATCGCTCCACGATCCACACCCTCCAGGTCAACCACCAGCACCCCTGTCTTGTTGGTCAGACGATCTAGCTCCGCCGTTATCTGATTAGATCTACGAAAACACATGACCGGCAGGTGCTGCCCCCATGACCTCAATCGGACTGGTAAAGGCAATGCCTGTCGAGCTCGGTCTGGAACGGACGAAGATATCGTCAACTTTGCCGCCGCCAGTCATGTGATGCCTCGTACGCCTAGTTAGGCAAAGCCACATCGACATCTTGTGTGACTCTGGAAGGTCAAATCCACCCTAACGGCGTCGCCGAGGGTACAGAGCATCATCAGCACAACTGCCAAGCTTTGCCTTGATTCTCCCCAGCCGCTAGCCGGACGACTAAATCAATATCTTTTGTGCACTCTTGGATAATATTCATCGGATCGGATACTGTCTGATTCAATATTGCCGGTCCTCTTCCGCGCTATACATCTCCTCGGCGAATCGACTTTCGAGTGGCACTTACACTTGATGGCACACAGAACCTTACATTGCAGCTGGGATTTGCTTATCTCTCGTACAAGTCGGCAATTCCCCGAGCTTCTGGTAAATTCACAACTGAGAAGGCTGTTCATATTTCCAGTTGATTGCTCAGGTCAGAATATTTGATAGGCGGCACATATTGCAGCTCGATAACTGTCCATATGTTACGATGCTTTCCAAGTTAAGAGAGGTTGCCGGACGTTGCAACTACAAATCGATCTGTCTGTTCAAGATCCTCGGTTATCTGCATAAGCCAAGATGTAACTCTGTCTTGGCAAATGTTCCTTTTCGACTTCATCGGACAGCTATAGAGCAGTCACTGTGATGTCACCTCTATTACCAAGCATAGCCAGTAAAAGTTCCTATACCACACGAGAAGGTCAGCTCGCCCACTGGGCGACTTTTTCAAGCCTTCTGGTCAAGCTCGACAGAGTCCTACAGTCGGGATGTCTTTGCATGCACGAAATCCCGAAAGACGTGTTCCGTCGACCCCCATCCGACCTCCAAGCCTACTCCACTTCATCAACCGAGACGACAAGAAAGGAACCACTATATGTGTTATGTCGAATGGTATGTTCAACCCGTTCTGAAGTTGGACTCACACTACCCGATGACCGTTGGATGCCACAGACAAGATGTTGTCAAAAGCGTTTCGCGAAAGAGGTTTGAGATCCCGCCTCTGGGACTCTCGATAGCCACCAGTCAGTATCCTTCTTCACCAGGGCTAAAGCTAAAGGGCCAGACCAGTGCGCTGTTACTAGTCTACTTCCTTATCCCACTAGTGACACACTAAGAGACAACAGGCCTGCCGAGAAGTAAGCCTCTCCGCTCAACGGATATCTGCATTCGATATACTCTCTCCACCCCTTTACAAATGAGCCCCTCATTAGAGACCTTACGTTCCTGGAACTCTTCACTCTTTCCCCGAGGCTTGACAACAAACATCGTATCTATCATTTCTTCTTTGAGACACAGACATCCAAGGTGAAGATTCGAGAATAAAAGTATTTCAAACAATACTTTGTTACCTATAACCCCGACGGCTGGCTCTGCAGCTCCACGGGCATACATATCTAACGAGGACATTTAGCATAGAGACAGCAGCCGGACCATCAATACATCGAGGGCCTCTTTGCAACACCGAAACCCAAATCTCGAACCGCTTTTAGTGATAAGGCAAGTGTGGTACCAAAACCTCGCTACTGAAAAATGTGCAAGTCGTGGAGAGATTGGAATTTCGAGCCGAGCCGAGCCGCCTGGCTAAGCTCATGATTTGTTGCAAGTGACCCTGGCTCGCTTAGTTTTCCGGCTCCCCAGTAGGTACTTACATCTACCGGCCGCTATGCCCAGTGCCTGACGATCATTGGCTAACTGGCACTAGTGCTGCTTCTTACTGGGAGTTACTTTAGGCGAGGAGCGGCATATCGGCTTTAAGCCATCCGCACGTGTGAGATATTCAACCCATCGGGGTGCAACATCTTGCAGACACTGCAGAGTTACATCCGCACGCTTTTTTCTTCCTATTCAGTTGGAGAGATTGGGATCGGAGGGTTGTCACGGCTTTCTACCAACTCAAACTCTAGGCTATACCGTGACGTCGGCCGGGTTGCAAGGGCGATGGTGGCGAATGTAGAACGTGTCTTATCTTCATGGCCAACTGAAGATATAGTCAGGTGCAGTCTTTCCTCCCCTTGTTTATTCCCTTTTCCCCTATCGCCTACGTCCTGCGCTTGGGCCCACCCCCCTGCGAAAATAGAATGCCGACTTCTATATCAGACTATATTACTCTAACACGCAGTTTTAAGCAATAAAAGCAATTAGAGAAAATTGAAGAAAAATAGGAAGTATTAAAAAGATATATTTAAAAGCTTTATTAAATTTTCTACTTTAATTTTTAATAGCTGTATCGAGAGCGATCGTAGGATAAGTTACGAGCGTTAATAAGAAATACTTGCAAGTGGCATTCTAATCGCGCTACCTCTTGGGCTTTAATAAAGATCGGCGCGCCTTACTGGCTGTAGCGTAGCGGGCAGCGGGGCGACCAATCATATCACGTACCGAGTCCCGCTCTCATCTCCCTGACACAATGCCGAACTGGAAGACAGGAAAGGCATCCGCTCCTCAGCCACTATCAAAAACTGCGGAGTGCGTACAGGGGCGCAATCCATCATGTCCGTCAAAGCGCGACATTTTCAGCTGTGTTCAGACCCCCGGCTAAGAATGGCCGATTCAGGAACCCGGCTTCGCTCTATCTTGACGACATAGCCAGGGACTCGGACCCTGTGCAGACCCTGCTAGTATACTCGCTATGACCACGCCTGCACTGGAACCGGCCAGCTGGGACCTCGAACCGTGGGGCTGCAGGGCACCCTAGAGGACCCGACTGGCTGCTTGACGATACTCTACCGGGGATGGTTTTCTCTTTTCGACAACACTGCCGAGTGGGACTGGAATACCCTAGACAGACACTCTTAAACACGCTCGCTCCTCCGCCTGCCCCTCCGTCCACTGAAGGGGAAAATGGTCTAGCTGGTGAATTTTGATTAGCGGCCGTGTCCCTCGCATGTATGAAGATGCCGAAGACATCCCCCAAATTTCAATGCATTCATATATCTTGGGCAATCCATGCATCGCCGGCACTTTCTGGATATGCTACCCTCGAGCTTGTTAAGATCAGCCAACATATCGTTCTTCTCCGGTTTCACGTGGTTGTTACCGCTTCCCTAATAATACCGGCTGCGGATCTTGTCGTGTGAAGAGCCGACATGTCAACCTCTGATGATTTGTTGGTCCGTTTTGCGGGCCACACTGTACCCGTCACCTTCGATCCCGGCTTCGTCGTCTTGAGCTTTGTCGTCAGCCTGATCGGTGCCGGCTGCACCCTCGAGCTGATCAACCGCCGCACATCACTGAAGGGTCTGTTCAACCAGTAAGTCAAATGACGCCAGAGAACTTTGGCAAGGATAGGAAACTTACAGTATAACTGTCAGTCTGCTCCTCGTTGGTGCCGCTGTTTCCATGGGAGGCATTGCCATATGGTCTATGGTAAGTCAAGATGCCATTCCTTATCAGGGGAGGCAATGCGCTAACACACATCGAAGCACTACATAGGAAACAGAGCGATTATTATCCTAAACAACGAACCCGAGTTACAGATCTCATACTCCTCAGGAATAACCGCGGCGTCTTTCTTTCTGCCTATCTTCGTACTACTCCTCGCCTTTATTGCCGTCGGCTCCAACGACGAAATACCACGGTGGCGGGTGGGCCTCTCTGGCTCACTCTCCGGAGGTGCCATCTGCGGCATGCACTATCTCGGAAACGCCTCCATCAGCAACTACCGCTGCGAGTACGCCATCGGCAACGTGATCGGCGCTTCCGTCATTGCTGTCTCGGCTAGCACCCTTGCGCTCTCCATGTTCTTCGTCTTCCGTGCTGCCTGGACCAACTCCTGGCTCAAGAAGACTGGATGCATGTTCTTGCTCGCTGGCGCAGTCTCCGGTATGCACTGGTGCGCCTCGATAGGCACTAAGTACTCACTGATTCAGTCGGCAACTACGGTTGGGGATGGTAACTCACGCACAGCTACCACAGCTGTTGTCATCGCTCTATCATTTGTTGCCGCCTTAGTCATGCTCTTGGCGGCGGGCCTTACTGCCAGAACGAAGCGCAAGTATGCCAACAAGGCGCAACTGGTTACTTTAGCTGCAGCAGTCTTCGACAAGCAGGGCCGCATCCTGGTCAGTCCAGACGGCTTGTTGCCCAGCGAAAAGATCACCGATGCGTTCCCCCAGAAGTCGCACGACGATGTGTTCACCACCGCTCACCCCCTTTTCCACTGGATGTACCGTGCCTCTCGCGACTGGTCGAGTGTCAGTTCCCTCCTCCCCTGGATGTCGGATCACATCACCAATCTTCCACGCCATGGTCGTGACCGCTCGGCCGTCAAGATGTACGAAGAGAACGGCCAGCTTGTGGGGAGCCATGTGACCATCTTTCGAGAGCTGTTCTGCCTGGCTGCTTCGTCGCTGGCAGCTAAGATGTCCGAAGACGTCACGAAAGCTGGAACGCTCTGGGATGAGATTTTCCATACCGGTGCCGAGCTGAGACCCACCAATCCCGCTCCATCTGTTTCCGATATCACCTTGAAGGGGTCAACCCCCGAGCATTCCGGCGCGGACGACGCCAGCCGGCTTGAACAAGGACTTGGTCACCGCCACGACTCTTACGGCCGGGGCTGTATCATGTTTCTGGTCCGCCACGTCGAGAGCGACAGTGCCGTCGCGAAGCTCGAAGCAGCCGGTTTCCGTTTCGCCGAGCCGCATCGTGTTGTCGACATCATCAAGTCTAGCATGCAGATCAAGACTCTCCTGCTGGAGGAAAAGCTCCGCGAAATGGCCAGTTTTGCGCCAGAAGATGGTCTCACCGAGCCTGGTGTCCATGTCGGCGTGTTTGCGATCCGCGCCCGCCTTGATAGGTTCGGCTTTGATGTGCTAGTTGACAGGCAGAAACGCATGGCGCTGCCTACCGGCAGACTTCCCTACAGGAAGCTAGAGCAGTGGCAACTGGACATCCTCTCTGACTTGGACGGCTTGCATGTGCAAACGCTCCTGATACGTCTTGCGTCCGCACAAGACTACACACCGAGAGAAATCGAGTTTGCCACGCAACTTCGTCGTAGCATCACTAAGCTCATGTCCACCTTCCCTGATGCTACGGCGGATAGCGCAAGACTTTCGTCAAAGGTCGCTCAGATACCTTGCCCGCCAGGCGAGAAGGGAGAGGATGTGTCGTGCTCCATCATCACATTGCAGATTCTCCTTGATATTGGCTCCAACGCAGAATCCTTCAAGTATTGTTTCATTCCGCTGCAACTCCTAAAGGTCCATCAGTTCATCCTCGACAACTCTCCCCACAAGGCTGCCTTCTCCCGTGCCTTACATCGCGAGATGGGGGCCGTGATATCCTACGCCCCTACAGCCCCAGTCGTTACCAACGAGCGTCAACAGGGTAGAGCCTCCTCCAGAGCCTCTTCGACCAGAGAGCTCTGTAGTCCGGTGACTTCCCAGGTCGAGGAGATGTCCTCGGGACGTACCTCACTTTCCAAGGATCGCCCGTCTACGCCGCATGGCCGTAAGCCATCTCTCATATTCGGCGGGATCATGGTGTCACAGGAGATCGCGATCCAGGTGGAAGAAGGGGCCGCTCCGAGTACTGTTCGGGAAGGGTTTCCAATCCGGACTCCTCACCGCTCCAGCTTTGGGCGTCTTTTGGAAAGAGGGGCCGCCAAGGCCAAGGCCACGACGGCCGCCAAGAAGAGCAAGCTCAGCACCACCTGCACGGCGGAACCGGTGAGGTCGCAGTCGCCATCCTCTGGTGAGGACCCCATGGAGATGATGGAATGTGCCAAGGCGGGTCGACGGGCCATCTTGGCCAGGGGTGGTAGTGAGACCGATGGCTTTGGTACGGCAGAGAAGGGGGATGCGGAGGAGACGTTTGTGGATGAGCTCTTTGTGGCTTGTATTAGCCAGAGGCGTGTGTAGACGACCTCAGTTTCTCTTATTCCCAGCGTTTGATGTTTTGTTGTGTACGATACCTAGTCATTATACCCCATTAATTGTACATCACGTCCGGACTACTGGGTCACTAGTGTTTGCTTTTTGACGTTTACCCCGGACTTGGCAATGTCCGTTTCTGGATCAGCCCCCTGCATATTCCGTTGATTGGCCGGGTATGGCTATATGTATGATCGACAAATAAGTGCCAGGGTAAACAACCACCGCATTGCCCCCTGAATGGTGCAATGGATGGTTCTGTCGCAACAATGATCCTCAGTTCCAGACGGGCATACTGCGAGACAGGGGGGTTGGGATAAATTGAGTTTCGCTAGTACTTATGGCTGGACCTTGACTTATACGCGGCCAATGAGAGTCCTCTTTCTGGATCGGTTGGATGAACCTTGCAGATGACAGTATCTCTATTCTGGCCTCAGCTAATCTCGCCCAGAATTCCACTTCCAGAGCTGCCAATTTTCGATTACATAGTCTCATCCAAACGGAACTCATTGGCTGGCACGACGTCTACCAGCATGTATATCCAGTAACATATGCAAATCATGGAAGTCAACGGTTAGGTTTCATCAAGAGAATTGAAAGGGAAAGGTAGGTGCCAGTGGTCAGGTAAGTCAGCTGGGATCATTGAATTGGATGGTGAACAAGTAGTGCTTGAGGGAGACTGCGGGGTAACAGAAGGGGTTCATTCCGGCGTTATTTTGACGGCCAAGATGGTCGGCCCTCTTTGTCATCCTTACTCACATGTCTTGAAGATGTTCCAGAGTATCACAAGAAGTGACTTGTCCAAACGTGAAAAGGTTGTTATATCAGGAAACGGCCAAATTAAGAGGATGTTGATTCTCACGGAAGAGGTGTTGGATGTATACTTGAGAATACGATATCAGAGCTGGAAAACAGCATACACCCATCTCTGTGTTGGTTGCTGGGCACAGAACCTAGATGGAAATTCAAAAATACCGTGTGGCACAGTTCCCCAATTAGGAAGATAGATTGCCCGTTACCGGAGTCGAACCGGCGTCGGCCATCAACTACCGACAGCAGTGATGGGTGCTTTACCGTTAAGCTAAACTGGTCTAATGTTCAGAAAATAGTAACACATGTATACACGGCGACACCTTTATTGCTACTATAAAGAGCGGCCGGCTCTGTACTGCTTAAGCCAGATAAGAGAGAAAAAGGAGATGGCTAAGCAAAAGAGAAGGTTCTTGCGTTAGATGGGACGGTCACTAAAAAACCAGAAAAAAGTATTAGCCCACTCCCGGATTCGAACCAGGATCTTCCCATCTCTACCGGGGGTAGAGATGTCATGGCGCTTTACCACTTAAGCTAAGCGGGCCTTATCATGAGCAACAGGCGATGGATGCTGGATAATCGGATCGATGGCACTTATAAGGACTCGTTCAGATCATCATCGTCGTCGTCGTCGCCGCCGCCGATGACGCTTTTAGGGGTGGGTTGTTCCGTCGGCGACGGAACTCGTGAGATCAATCATCGCCGATAGTGTTCGTCGGGAGAGCAGTTGTGTCGGCGACAGGGCTGATCCCAAAAAGGTACTAGGGATATGCCCGATACTGGAGTCGAACCAGCGACCGCTATTACTTGCTACAGTAGTAGGTGCTTTACCGTTAAGCTAACAGGGCCTTGTAGCAGGGTGCAGTGGTGATGTTAGCGATGAGCTTCATAGTCATTATATGGCCTGGCTGTTCTAATGCATTCAATGGGGAATACTCAAGGGAGTCTTTTTTAACCAGCTAAACTCTGTTATTTAAGGATATGGGCCGCCCTGATAGCCCTTCATATAGGGCCATCAAGTGATAATCAAGAGTGCTATCCTACCTGATCGGTTACCAATAGGTTTCAGCTTAGGAATAACTCCTATATCATGCAGTCTTCACCTTGAGTAAAACGCGAAGACAATAGCTAAGTAGAAACCAATAGACTAGCATGAGCAAGGCACATTTGCATGAACTGAACTCAAAGACATATATGATTATATCCATTCTACCGTATATACATCACCATCTCTCCTCTTTTACTGTGACACTATGGAAAGGAGATCGATATACCCAAGGCCAATTTGCCTTAGTCCTTTATGTCCGGCACAAAATAGAATTCAAAGCTTATACGTCCTAATACCTGAACACCAACAATACCTCCCTGATGTTGTCCCAGGCTACCCCAATATCCCGTTGTCTCTAGGCAGTCTACCAAGATGAGTTACCCGCTTCACCAGTATTGGGTCGTCTTGTAAGTTTTGGCCCCCGCCGTCTTCGCCCTTGTATGAATCTGAGGACCTTCCATCCCGTCTGAGACATGGAGCGACTTGCTCTGCATATCAAAGCAGCTCTTCGTTTCCTGCTTCCTCTCCCCCGCCTCCACCACGGCACGCCTCCCTCGTACAACGCCAGAAGAGTTTGTGTTGGTATGCATGATAGCCTCTTCTTCGCCTTCTTGACACAGCGGATACAGCCTCCATATCGCAGAAGAGCCTCTCAGTCATGGAGACCGTATCCGCACCGTACGACGTCGCAGACTCGCAGAGCTCCTTGGCGCTGTGGCCCGGGTCGGACGTGACGATCAGGTTATCAAACCCGCGACGACTGCGCTTTTTCGCCAGGGCACGTCGGCCCTTCTTCTGTCGAGGCAGCATGAAGTCAGGGACGGTCAGGTTCCCGTACCCCTCGCCGCGGCTGGCATGCCAAGCCCGTTTGTGGTTGCCGCCGCTGTACATGGCGACGCTCTTGTCGTACTGGACCTTGTCCTTGACCCGCTCGATATCCTTGTCGCGCCCGATGCCGCCGCTCTTAGCGTCGGTCACGTACTCGAGCGGCGGGTCGAAGAACGGGATAAGAGAGTCCGCCTCGAGATCGCCCCAAAACGAGAAGCGCGGGGTACTCTTGCAGAGCGAGTCGATATCCTCGCCGAACTGCGCGACCCGATCGTCGTTGGCGATCATGTCCGGGATGTGGAAGCTCAGGGCCTGCGAGTTGATCCCCTCGGACCCGTCGTTGTCGAGCCAGACGCAGGCGGGCATCTGGCCCGACTCGCCGACGCGCCGGTTGCTCTGGTACCACGACATGCCGCAGGGCTTTCCGACGTCGCCGAACCAGGTCGTCGTCGTCTTGGTCTCGGTGATGTAGATGGCGGAGACGCAGATGGCGTCGTTGTCCACGTTACTCAGCAGGACGTAGGCGGCCTAGTTGCCCGTCTTGGCGCCCTGTTCGTGCTTGATCTCCATGTCGATCGAGGCGCCGGCCTTGTCGCCCCAGCCGACCTTGCCCTGGCCGATCCGTTGGCCTTCCTCGTTCCAGAGGGCTGCCGAGGGCCAGTGGCCGCCCTGATTACGTACCGTACAAGTTAGTTTCTTTTGATTTGATTCTTTTGGTAGTGGTGGGGCAGATAAGATGTTATGGGCTGGAAGACAAAGTCTTGGCATACCATTTGTTCGGTACCTGTACCGATGAGAATCTCGACATGGGTTGAGTCTTCTTTACCTTTGCCCGCGGCCGAGATGTCCGAGGCCATGAGTCCAAGTGAGGCAATGCTGGCCGCATTGAAGATAAAGCCGGGAAAGGAGGCCATTTTCAGAGATGAAAAGTGGATTACGGGCTTCAGTTCTGCAAGAGTATATTTCAGAGGGGAAGTGAAGAAGGCAAGCTTTCGACTTCAGACACACTTGAAGTACGAAAGGAAAAATGATGTAAATGGAGGTCATGGTGGTCTTTGATGTCTGTGGAGTGTTGCTGTTGTTCTTTATGCAGTGTCATGACAAAAGAAGAGCGATGTGTTGATGGCTTTATACTGATCTACTCCATCTTGTCAACTCATCTTCTTCTTGGCTAGCTGATTTCGTTGGTTTCGTCGGCATCGATTCTGTTGTGATATCGCCAACGGAGATTAAAGCCCTCTGTTCAAAGCCTTCTCTTTGATGACCACTTCGACGCCACGCAGCAACTTCGTATCCAGAAAAAGCGAAGATGCAGAATATAACAGCCCCCACGAGAGGCTTTCTTTTTCGGGTTCTATGCCCGCCTCCAGCGTACCTACAGCCCTTCACCTGCAGTCAGGAGAGACCTTTTACGGCCAAGGCGTCTGCAGGGTCGGAAGGATGCACTGGAGGTTGCATTTGCGGGATGATGTGACGCAGGGGTTCTTTAGCGGGCCGATGCCAAGGGTCTGGTATGGGGTCGACGTCGTGGCGGGTTGATGCTGATTTCGCCCCGGGCCGGGGAGATGATCTCACATTGGGGTCCCCAACTGCAACTTTGATCCTTCTGCCAGCGGCTTGTCCATAAGCGATGGACCGTCGACATTTAGATTTGCTTGAAATGGCCTTATGTTGGTTTCAAGTTAACAGAAACATGTCCCAACTGCGTCCGACTCGACCCCAATTGTGTCATCACAGTTGGAAGCTGGCCTCACTCGGTGATATTCTCACGCATCATCATGGCCACTTGTATAATTTTAAACTTCGTGTATGCAGATTGAACTACCATGGAGGATTCGGGAAAGCCTCTCGATAAGCGCTGAGCCTTTGAGGTAGATAATTACAGACCAACATGTGTGGCCAATACCCGAGGGACGGCTCGATGTTGGCTCATAGTCGTTACTTCATCTAAATGGTGTTCTGAATATAGAAAAAAGTGACGTGATTTTGCTTGTTGTAGACTTATCATCTTCTTTCGTTGGCCATGTAGCCCCAATATGCACCGTTATCAGACATCTTCGTGCACATCATCGCCCACAGCAACTTTGTTGTATAAAGCTCTGATCTCCCTTACGGTTCGAGTCCCACTCCCTGTCCACCCCTTGCTTTGAAGAACACTGCACACACCGTCACATCAGCCAGCACACGCAAAAACACAACATGCGCAAAAGCGTATTGACTTCTAACTCCACCACCTTACAACCACCCTTAGACTATCCTTTGAACCTTTGAAGGAATAGTCCGATCAGCATGCATTTCTGTCTCGGAACAACCGCAGCACTTGCCCTTCTGAGTGCGGAGAGCCTCTTTCTCAGCGTCAGCGGCGCCCCACTCGGTCCGTCCCGAGATAGAGAGATCCATTCCGTAAGTGTCTCTGGAGCAGAACCGAAAGAGGAACGAAGAACATTATAAACATGAGCTGACCTACACTGTAGATCTCTAACCGCGGTTCGTGTCGCCCGGGTTATATTTGGACTACCGAGGGCTGTGTGGGCTTCGCTGAGAAGCGAGCAGGCGGAGGTGGTAGGCTTGTTGGAGTCGGAGAGGGTAAGGGCGGTAGCAAAGGAGATGACGGCTCATCTTCCGGTGGCGCCGGCAAGTCCGGCTCCAACAAGGGGGATGAGGGAAGCTCTGGCCCCAATCCCGGCGGTTTTAAAGGCATTGGCGTAAGTAGTCTCTCCCCCCTTTTTAATAGCTCGTTCCTCTGTCCACAGTGACCATTCTAACTTCTTATTCAAGGAGCCGAAGAAGACCTACCCGCCAAAGGCGATCCCTGACCCCTTCCAAGGCCATGGGTACGAGCTCCGAGCCAGCGACAAGACTCTTGGAGAGTATGACCAGGACTACGGCAAGATGTATGGCGTCTGGAACAGCCGCTACGAGGACGGTCAGAAGCCTGTTTACAGAATTGGCATCCGCGAGGACGATAACTCCATCAACACCCTCGATGCCTTCAACAAGGAGCAGAAGTGGCCAGACGGCACCACGCACAAGGACACCACCATCGAGCTCTCTGACGTGCAGATGCACCTCTTCGCTACCCAGGGAAGGAAGCGCCCCCAGGACCTGAGCATCATGCGGTACGACAACGTTATCGAAAGCGACACTGATGCGGCGATGTATTCCGCCATCGACAAGCTCCCTAATCAGTCGGGGGAGGCGGGCACCGTAGTCACCGTGTCCTCCAAAGCAGCACCCGATAGTGAGGAAGGGAAGGTCTTCCGGGAGTTGCTAAAGGCCCCTCTTGGGATGAACGTTGACAAAACCCTCCAGCAATATTCGGTTGGGAAGCAGATCCAGTCTTTCAAGATCACCGAGAAAAGCTCATCCGCTCATCTCGAGGTCCAGCTTGGTTAAAAAGATGTCTCGGTTAGGAAGTCGGTAAACGATATTCAAAAAAGGGGGCGAAATTAGCAGGTCTATCTGCATCTTCTCAGGTCGGGAAACTGTTCGATATTTTGGGGAGTTTTTGCAGTTTTGACCTTTTTCCTATGGATTTCTTCTTTCAATCCCATGTGCACGGGTTCCAATAAGGCGTAGCTCACCTATGGGATGAATGTTCGGTAAATCGGTTAGATGATGATTCGCTTTAAATTCCACTCGTTTAAGAAGAGGAAACTGTTTGAAATACGCGTTTCCAGATTATCTATATTACAATGTGTTGTACGTGATGTCAAAATAACACTTCTCAAAAAAAAGGGTAGCCCCCCTAGACCTGGCCTGAACCCGCTGCAACATGGCATTTGGAGTTGCTTTAGCTCAAAGGCTCCCCGCACCGATCCTGGCCAATGAAGAAAGAGTGTCTCACAAATGTCGTTACCCCTCCTGAAATAATGTTGGTTTTCAAGGGAATGGGCTTATCAGGCAGCTTGGCTTCTCTTTTCTTCTTCCTCTCTGGTCTCGACCTCCTGAGGCAACTCATCTTTTCAATCCAATTGAGTTTATGTAATGGGATGGAATGTCTCTTGAGAGCTGCCCCAACGAAATTGTTCACAGAGTGCTTTATTATTCCATTCTAACACGCGGACTGCGTAGAGGTCTCCGGCTCAAGCTCGTCAGCAAGTTCTTCTACAATGCGCTGCAGCCGGCTCTATTTGAGGCAAGGGTGCTGGATACAATCGCCTCGGATCCTTACTATGGCCCCAGCGCCATATTCCAGCAACACAGCGCCAGAAATTACAAAGGTAACGGCCCACATAAGTTGTGGCATGCCTACGCTGTTATGAGAGTCACTACGGACCATGACCCATCTATCAGTCGATGCGCTCATATCCGGCATGTGGCTACGGTGCTCTCCAAACGAACAGGTCAAAGCCTCGCTAAGACCATCGCTGAGCTGTGTTGGTTTGCAGAGGGCCAATGGTTCGAAGCGGCCTCGTCGGACCCTGTCGACGAGGCTCCGAAACCCATTAGCGATCTTCTAAGCGCTGCAACCTACTTTGGTGATAAGCCGCTAGTCCTGGAGCTGTTGGGGAATCTTCCTATATTCCTGGACGACAGGAACTTGCTCCCTTCACCAATGTACATGGCAGCATATACCGGGAACAAGGAATTGCTTCTCCTTTTCCAGGAGAGGGTGCCCGAGTGGGTCGGTCAAGGACAAGTGAAGCAGTGCGATGACCCGGAATGGAGAGGCAAGATCACGCGTGGCTCCATGCACGGCGCTGTAAGAAGAGGGGAGATGGACATTCTCCTGCTCGCCATGAATCCGCCCTCGAGTAAGATAAAAGACTTTCGCGACAATGACGAACTACGGGCCGCTGTCTGGTATGCCTCGCTGGGATGCATACCACCCAACATAGAGACATTTGAGTACTTCAGGTCGGCAGTAGGGAATGGCTACTACGGGGTTGATATAGCCACATACGCTGCTCTAGGTCACATGAGCATGGTCCGACACTGTCTTGACAATGGTGCAGACCCCCAGGGAGACATGGCCCCGGGACGAAGTCCGCTGAGTCAGGCAGTGCGCCATTGCCACTGGGAGGTTGTCGAATTGTTACTAGAGCGCGGGGCAAAGATACAGTTCTGGGCTCCGCTGCAAGACATTGCCATGTCCACCCAGAAACGCAGACTCAGTTCTTCAGTGGTCGTGGCAGCGGTGCAGAGTGGGAGCCTATCCATGGTTCGGAGACTGTTCGAACGCGGCGCCGTCCTAGAATACACTCGTTACCAGAGGACATTGTTCGCAGGTCACCTTGCGCTTAGTCGTGCTGTCGAGTTGGAGCACACCGCAATGATTGAGTTTCTTCTGGAGAAGGGAGCTGGTGATCTATTCCTGCCCTTTTTCCGACGGGTCTTGTGGAACAGAGAAGAACGAAAATGGCCACTGACGAAGGCTTTTAGTCTTGGGCTAGACTCCATGGTGCATGTTCTCCGACGAAACGGCATAACTAGGGAGTCAATCGATAAAGACCGATGGATAATCTGGCATTTCGACTAACCAGCGCCTTTCCTAATATATGTGTGTTATCTATTTAGGTTGTCAAGTTGGTTGAAGAGTAGGCTAGATATCATTATGAAAGCAGCGGCGGGCTTCTTACCTTGTACGAGTCGAAGTGTAATATATGTTAAATAGTACTATTTCTCTATCTTCCCAATCCAGAGTCACCCCTACCAAGTATGACTAGTCAGCCTGTTTTAATTGTCATCTATGCCAATCGCGACATGGTCAAGTACGGCGACTATCTACCTGGCTCCAAATGGAACGTACCAGCAATCAGGGAGCTCGATGTCTTTTGATGTGGATGCGCCATCAGCGCCAACAAAGCAGGGCTGTCCCGTATCCTGCTGTTGTCTGGTCAGGTATGTTCGTTTGCTAATGAATACTCCTTTCCCCTGCCAAAGGCGGAAGCATTGGATTACGTCCCACGGGGGTGTCCAGGGAGTCCACCATTAACAGTGGAGCGGAGGTAAGAAAATGCTAACACAATCAAGGAACAGCAAGTTTGTAACGCGGATCAAGCTTAGCAATAACAGCAGCGTCGATATTGCCGTCAAGCGGGAATGCCCTCGATGACAAGACAAGATTGTGTTTATAAATGCCATCACTTAATTATTACTTTTATAGGTTGTATTAAACTCATAGGGATTCATTATGTATATACTTACTGAAGTGTTATACGAGCGTGGGCAACGTATCGATCATACCTTACCTGTCGCTTGGTGCTGGTTCTGGCAAGTGTCTTCTCAAAGTCAATTCTAGGCGAGTATTTGAGAAGGTACGGAGGCAAATCGACGTTGGTGGGATACAATCAATTATGAAGCAGCCCTGCATTCAGCCTCGGCTACAGGAAAAAAAGAAATACCCATTGCTATCGCGAGCTCTGACATGTTGGATTGTACTGCTTCACCCCTGCCCTGCAATAAATCCATTGTGAACCCTACTCATGAAGCCATAAACTCGTAATCACAGGAAACCATCGAACTGTCAAGCAAATAGACCCTTGTGGGCACATCAGACAACCGACCAGGTAGCCGTGAGAACCACTTCTTCTGGCCACATCTGCAAACCTGCAAACGCCATACTTCCGAGAAGCAATAAAACTCCGGATTCGCAAGGGTGCCAGCACCTCACATCTGAGAGATACTCGGTGCGCTCGTAATCAATCCAACGAGAACAGCTGCGCCGCCGATGGCCCCTCCAATGGCACAGGCTGCAAAGTCGGCGAGACGACGTCTCTTGGCGGGTGGAGCCGATGTAGGTGCTTTCGAAACCTGGCCCTGTGTGCCAACTGTGTCCTGGGATGCAGCCGAAGGCTCCGTGACAGAAGCGGTGGCAACGGTGTCCTTGGTAACGACAGGTAGAGTTCGAGAAGTCGCACTGACAGGCTGTGAAACCATAGAGGTGGTCTCAAAGTCCTCGTCGTCTTCACTAACCTCATCAAATGGGCGCTTGTAAGGGCGGTAAGGACGGCAAGTCGACATGCTAGGAGGACTAGGGCTAGGTGGAGAGTACAATGGGGATGATGCCTTCTCCGAGTCCTGGGCCAGCAAATCCGGGATAGTCATACGACGGGTGTTGCGCATGACTTTAATCTCATTGGCATCATTGATAGCCGCCTGTTTGCTTTTCTGGAATGCAAACGCACTGGTCATATCATGCTCGGGGCTCTGGAATCGTGTACGTTTCTCAGAGTCTGGGGAAATATGACCATGAAACGAGCTGGTGATATTAGAGGTAGCCCAAATGGGAGCAGTGTAATGTAAGTCCGCATCTTGTTGAGAAAACGATCGCTGTCTCTGCACGGCACGGATATTGAGAGGCTGGCCACCGCTGTGAGCTCGAGGAATGAAAGCTTGACAGGGGGGTGCAACGGGCTGCGGCTGGAAGAGATTGGTACGCCAAGGTGCCTTGGACGCAGCATTGGAGTCCGGATGATGTGGCCCCTGATTGTTGTTGGCTTGCTGAGAGGGCGCTGGAGAACTCGGGAAAATGTTGTACGATGAATCGTCGGCTTTGAAAGGCGATGGCAGCGCATTGCTCTCCTGGTTGATGATTGTGTACTGGTCAGGAGTAAGCTGAGCTGGACCGGCTTGCATAATCACCTTGTTCCCATCCCTGGCATTGAAGTACTCCATTTTGCCCGTCTTCTCACCAAGAGCTTGTGCGGTGGTCTTGGCATCAGAATTGGATCCAGAGGCGGGCATTTTCACCATTGCCGCATCCGAAGGACTTGGCTGCCTCGCCAGAGCAGTCAGATTGTGGGTAATGTCGTTGGCCAGATTATTCATAAGATTGGGCGGGGCTGTTGCTGGCAATGATTCGCAGTTGGAACTGGAACTGAACAGTGCCCTGCAAGAATGAAGATGCGGATATACAGGGTCCAGCTTGAGGATTGGGTGTGTGGTAGTGGCCACTGGGGAAGACTTGGGCGACTGTGTGGATGTTGAGGTTTTGTCGAAAATGCTAGTTTCGATAAGATCGGACTCAGAATCGCTCGATGAAAGAATGTCTGTGTCGCAGGGCTCGTCGAGATCACCTAGGAGGCCACAGTTTAGTATACACATGCATGGTGGAAATGGGCTGTTTCGGAAGGACACAACTTACTGGCATCTTCGCCCTCAGAATCGTCCGAGTTGGTATGTTCGTCCACTGCCTCGACATCGTCATCATCAGAACTCCAATGCGAGTCCATGTCTGCTTCGTCCTCGCTGCTGTCGTCGCTGTCACCTTGGCAGTCGAGCTCATCCGACATCAAAGAGTCGTCATCTTCACCTTCATCTTCGGTGTCGATGTAGGAGGGCATCGGCATAGGAACATTAAACCCTTCAATGTTACCCGCTTGTTGAGCCACCAGATCTGAGATGACTGTAGGAGGATGATGGAGCTCTATACTCTCTCCTGATGTTTCAGAAGACTGGTTCATCGAAGCCGTGGCAGATACACTCGAGTCCTGGGATTGGCGTGGGTTACATGTCTCCTGCGTATCCTCAAGATCGTGTACCAAAATAGCTGGCGAAGCCGGCTGGTTGGGCCAGTTGCTAGGGTCGGGCGAGTACCCCCGGATAGACGATCGTTCATCTTCATCGATCTCGGAGGTCAAGTCGATAACATCTGAGCTCGATTCGGTAGTGAACAGTCCCTGTGATGTCAAGCCATGACGGGCACGGCCATTTGCATTTGGGTCGGCCTCCTGAGTCAGGTCCACGACCATCGGCTCGTCCGGCGGGTTGACATCAGGGAGCGCAGGGAGTGTAAAGTCCTCCTTCTCCATCATCATGACAGAGCCACTGTCACTCATCATGTCGTCGTCCTCTGCATCGGGAACGGTGAAGTGGTTGGTAGAAGCCGACCCTTCATGCAACGACGTAGCACTAAACACATGTTAGTGATATGGTAAATCAGGTGAGGGATGGGCAAATGACATACGTATTAAGCCACTCCATTGTCACGTCGACCTCGCAAGGAGGAAATGTTTCACGTCCACGCAGTATCTCGATACCAAAACGAATCTTGTCACCACTGGCCAGCTCAGCAGCTTCGTTTTCGTCCAGTCGCTTCTCTGGGCCGGAAGTGTCGTTCTTTGCAATGAATGTGCCGTGAAGAGATCCAATATCCTTGATGTAAACCGTCTAGAGTGGCTAGTTAATATATTTATCTTGCGCCTTGAGGGTTGGGGTGGAGAACATGCCTTGGTGTCCAAATGGGCAATAAGTTCGGCGTGTGTTCTGGACATCACTGGAGAATCAAACCAAGCATTGTCTGCGGTAGCAATAAATCCCTTTGTCGCTACCTTGGAAGCTCTGCCAATACGTTCTGGGATATTGTGCCGAAGGGCGATACGTCGTGCTGGGATGCTTGAGTGCGGACCTCGGTTGGAGGATGCAAATGTGACGACAACTAGCCAAGAAGAGTATCAGAGCTGTGCGATGAGATATATGCTGGGTAAGTGGGATGGAATGAATGAACGAAGTCAGCGAGCTGGTTCTAGACATACCTCTGGCGTCGTCAGCCACTGATTGAGGATCGGAATCAGAGGTCATTTTGTCGAAGTAGGTCAAGGATCCTGCTCGATTCTTTGGTATGACAAGCAGTCAAAGGAGTCCTCTGATGACTCGAGATCCAAGAGGGAAAGATGCCTTAGACTTTTGGCGTGGATGGCATCAGATGGAAGCTGTTTGCCTTTAGCTATGGACAAAAGTACGAAGCACGATTGTCACGTCCAAGGCGGAGGTTAAGTGAAAGTAGAAGTGCTCGAAGTGTGAAAGGTGGGGTGATTGTCCAGCACGTCTCAGGCAGAGCCGGGAGAGGATGACTGCCCGCCCAAGGAACAACAGCAGCTAATGACTGCCTGCAGAACCGTGAAGGGAGGGGGGCGAAGAAAGCTTGGGAGGAAATAGAAATCAGTTGTGAAATGGAAGGGAAGGGGGCGAGAAGTAAGAGAGCAGTCGAGGCGAAGTTACAAGATCATACCAGACAATCAATCAATCATATGGATATTGCCTTGCAAGGGGAGAGGAGGGGAAGTTGCGAAGTCCAAGTCACGACTTTGGAGGTTCAAGTTGACTGACCAAGAGAAGGCCCCAGCAATCGCAATCAATCCGCCCAGGTGCCCTTTCCAACAGTGAATCAACGGAACTAGGACCAATTAGCGCTTGTATCTGGGGTAGAAGTGGGGCATGGACTGGGATGACCAGGACTCAGAAGTGTACTTACCTGGCAGTGTCCAGGCAGAACTGGGTGCCGATAAAGCTGCCTGCAGGTGCCTTATCACCTCCCGTCCACTTCACCCCACCTACCTACCTAACCTTGATGGGTACTTTTAGGCATTTACAGCTGACCTCATGTGGTTGTTTCAACAGAGGGGCGGCTTCGACGGTCTGTACGACTAATAGTTCCCCAGGTCATCCGACAAGATTCTGCCTCAAGTTCGACCAAATGGCCCGATAGGTGCGATTGGGATTTATAAAGGAAATTATACTTCAAGTGTGTCGGTAGTTAATAATCTGAGGCTTTCAGGCTTGTTTCACTGTTGTCAGCGGCCTCACATGGGCAAGTGGTTCAGCTGGATAGCTCTTATCTACGAGGCCACCATGCGATAAAGGTCCTGGATCCCCCTGGTCTGGTGCAAGGGTCTAAGGTTAGGAGTGGAAAGAGAGTGGATGCCTTTACAAGTAGGGGTACGATGGCGGGGTTATCAATTATCATGGGCATGCATGGCAGGATACCGACCTTTGAAGCCCCCCGAGTACATTCGAGCGGGATACATAATCTATGAATAGGTAGAATGGTATGGACATATCCTTTTTAGAATGCCTAATACGCGGTACATGGGGGTTATTTTCTTTAGCGATACCTATCGTATCTAGTTATCGTAGCACCATTCCATGTCATCTTCGAGCGATCTGCTTCACTGTTCGACTTGTGTATGGAGACCAATGTCGATGTGCGCAATTGTGGATACTCTGCCTGCCCGAAACCATCTTCGTTAGTTCGCTTAAAGTGCGAAGGAAATAGCTATAATTATATATCCCTTAAGCCTTTATAAAAATATATTAATAAAATCTTTTAAGAATAACGTAATCTATAAACGAAATAATTATATAAATAAATTAATTACTTTTTAGCACTTTATATAAAAAAGTATAAATTAATTCCGCTATAACGTATTTAATATATTAAAATTAATCGGAATCCTTATCTTTAGATATATCTATATCGTTTTAATAAATATATATATTATACCCGGGCTCCCCGTAGATTTTATAACGCCGCGGGCGCGTTTTAAGTTTTTTCGTATAATTATTATTCCGGCGCGATTTATTTTATAATTATTTATTAATATCTTTTTAAGATTATAAATCTTCTTTAATTTATATATAAAATAATCCTTTATTTTATAACTATTTCTTTTTTATAAAGCGGCGTCGGTTAAATATCTTATTTACCTCTTATAATACGGTTACTTTATCCTTTAATAAAGCGAGTTAATATATTATTTACGTTATACTTTTCGCGATCTAATTAAATTTAATAAAAATTAATATCGGAAAGCTATTTTAATATCGCGCGATTCGATTTTTAACGTACTTAGTTTAGAATTAGGCTTTAATTACGTTATTTAAGGTCTTTAATTCTTAAGGTATAAATAAACCGGAAAAAGTCGCCGATAACGTCGGTATATATAGTTTTATATTTAATTATAAAATAATAAATTCCGGATTATATAATATAAATCCTATCCCTCGGAAACTTCCTTAAATATTTAAGATAATAAAAATCGTTTAAAACATTTTTAAAAACGTTAATAAAAAGTCCTCCTTTAAAATATAAATAATATACGCTTATATAAAACCCTTAATTTCTTTCCTATACGACCTTTTTAATATATAAAAATAGCCGATATTAAAAGGTTAGAATTTATATAATAAATAAGAAGGTATATAAAATATAATAATTAAGTTCTCTTTATAATAAAGTTCGAAGGTTATTAAATAATAACTTTTATAATTATTTAAGATTAATAAATAATAAATATCCTTTTTATAAAATTTCGTATATTTATTAAAATATTAAATTTAATTTTTACCTCTTTTATTTATAATTTAATCGTTTTTAATAATTATAATTACTTAATCCTTCGGTAATAAGCTATTTTCGTATTAAGAAAAAAGGTACGTTTTTCCGATAAATATAATATACGGAAGGATAGTATAACCGGACAATCCGATATTTTAAATAATTATAATTTATTCCCGGTTCCTTTATTATATTATCTTAAACCTTCCGTATCGATTAAAGGTAATAACGATTATTTTAAATAAGATTTAATTTATAAAAAAGTTAGTTTTATTAAAGTTATAAATATCCTCTTTTTAAATCCTATATTTATAAATTATATTTTATATAAAAGTAAATTATATATAATATATATCGGGATCTTTATAAAGGATTCTTTAATAATCGATTCTTTAATTAAAATACGTCCGGAAGTTTAATTACCGTTATATAAAATTAAAAGCTTAATTAATATCGATATATCCTATATCACGTTAATAAAGTAGTTTATTCGCTATATTTTTAATATTATTTATTTAAAAAGGAAATAATTGTAAATCTAATTCGATTATATATTATATAATTATATTTTCTTCGGAATCCGTTAATTTTTAAGAATTAACGGATATTTCGCGTTTTATAAGAATATTAAGCTATTAGTTATAAAAGGTCGTATAAGGGACTTCGTACGTTTAAGCTACGCGTCGGAGACTTAATTTTAAGTTATTCTTAAGCGTTTAAAGCGCTAGAATTATTTACCTTTCTTCTTAAATATTAATTATAATAAGTAATAAAAGAATTAAATTATAAAAGTTATTTATATAAAATTTAGCGAAAGTAATTAATTCGTTTATATAGTTATTTCGCTTATAGGCTACGTTAGTTTAAATTTAATTAAAATTAATTAAAGTGTATAGTTATATACGGATTTATTTTCTATAGGGAAAAAGGTGTCCGACTATATAATATGTCCGAGTATATAGTAAACCACGTTATAAGAAATCTATAATTCTTTTAAAGATTATAGAAAATATACCGACGGTGTTTTAAAAGATATAGGAAGGTAGCTAGTCTAACAGGCCTTTGGGTGTATGCATTTTATTTCGACACGCATACTCCGTAAGCCTCCTACGATTCATCAAGTCCAGCCTACCTACTCCGTACTGTCCATCGATCTGCAATCATCATACAGACAGGTATGTAGAAGACGAACAAGAAGAGCGGGTCAGATTTGCGGAGTTCCGCGATGGCCTGGGCTCGGCCGTGGTCAATATGTTCGTGATTCGTGATTCAGGTACGCCCAATATGGGCTGGCACGTCTCGTAGCACAGTTCAACTGGAGACGCAAATCTGCATTAGTTGTGCCACTCGTGCACCGATGGTAGTAGCACCCTCTTTTGGAGTGGTTGCATACATGAGAAGACATATGTAGACACAATTCTCACCTGCGACCTGGTTGTGGCATCAAATTGATGTGCGTGTACGTTATCCTGGGTTCAACTATTTCTGTCATCGACGAGTAAGTGCAACCTGCAGTAGTTGGTAATGCACATGTAGGTACAACAAAATGATGGAACCGTGTGCAGACAGCAAACCATTCAATTTATCCCAGTGGCATGTCATGGGTCGGGAGATTTGCTGGTGATGATTCCATGGTTGCAAAGGACAATTTTGCCACTTTCGGTATCCAAATCTAGCAGTTTCCTACCACTCTCACCTGTAATACATGTAGTAATCAATAAGAAGAGTCACGGGTCGAATAGTGTCCACGGATTTCCCGTTGTTGAGTCCATACTGGTAAAGTAAGCAGATATCCAGCCTGCCCGCGTTGGGCCTCTGGAGTCTTTGTGAAGTCATAAGTGGAGGATCGTAGCGCATCGGATTGAATGCCAGGGTACCCCGCCTTTGCTGCTCGTGACGGCCTGTAGCTCGTAGGGCTTATCGTGGAGTGCTGCAAAGGCCCTCCAGTTTATGGGCAGTTGTTAGTGCCAAAAGTGGACAGGTCGTGTCGCTTCAATAAGCTCGAATGATGAGCCCACCACTATGACGTGTTTGCGTCATTCGGGCCAAAGTCAGAATGGAAGCAAAGTGTGTCGAAGAATAAGGCTTCAGGCGCTTTTTTGCCCAGCCGAAGACGAATTGGAGTTGGAGAGACATGTGCCAACAGCCGAGCTTGTCTTGCTTCCGAAGTACCTGATTCTGACTTGGGGGAAATCCCTTGCAGATTCTATTTACCCCGTCCCCGACTTTCCCATTACTTATCCATTGTCCTGTTTTGCCAGAAGAAAAAAACTCTGGTGTGCATTGCAAATTCCTTCACCTCTTTGCTTTCGCGAACTTGGTATTCGGAGATACCTTCCCAAACACCCAAATTCTTAATCAGAGAAACTTCTGATTGACTGAGCGCTCATCATACTTCAACAAACTGTTCTCCATGGAATCTACATTTAACGCTACTCATCAATACTGCACTTATTACTTTGTTACTTGACGACACTTATAACCTTAACGAACACTTCAGAGCTATACATAAACCGACGTACCTCAGACTTTGTGGACTCTGCACAACCTACTGTAAAACAACCAGACACAAGCCACCATGAGAGACTTGAGAAAGAAGATCTTGCTCGAGTCTGGCAAGACCGTGTCCCGAAAGGCACGCGCAAAACCCGACTCCAGCTTTGGCTCTACAACGACCTCCCCCGCTAGCTCCCGGCCTGCTTCTCGCGCGCCGAGTCGCTACGCATCTGATGCCGAAAGCGACGACAGCGATATCAACGAAAGCCTCACCAACTCGGTCATCGACTCAGAAGACGGAGATACTATCTCCGACTGGACCGACAAGCTGAAGGCCTGCATCACTGAGATCCTTGACCGAAAGCGCAGTAGTGTCAAGGGCCGTGAGGCGTATTTGGCTGGCTACGTGCACCTGACCCGACATCATTTCGCCGATACCATAATCGAAGGGCAACTGCATGAGCTTGTCCCCGCCATGCTGAAGAGCATCCGAAGCGGTCGCAACACAGAAGAGGTCTTGGCTGGTCTGAAAGCTCTGACCATGAGTATCCTGTCAACCGAGTCAGACAGCATCTATGATGACGTCTATTCGAGCTTGAAACAGGTATGCGAGAACTCGGACGAAGGAGTCGTGAAAGTGGAGGCTATCAATGCTATGACAGTCGCTACTGTATTTGGCGGTGGCATGGGCGCTACGATGCAGGAGCTCATGGACTACTTGCTAGAGATCGTCGAAAGCGATGGGCATAACATTGACGCTCCCGACAACGGTCCAGTCGTTACTGCTGCTCTGATTTGCTGGGGTATTTTGGCCACTTATGAAGAAGACCTCATGCAGCAGTCTGAGGCTGCCCTCGAGGCCTTCACGGAGCAGCTCGATAGCTCCGATGTCGATGTGCAGGTCTCAGCCGGATCAAACATTGCCCTTATCTTTGAGGTAATGCGAGCATACAACGAAAGGGTGGAGGAGGAACATGACCAAAGACAAGAGGAAGCAAGGCTGGAGGCGAAGCGTCTGAAGCTGGACTTCGAATACGAGGAGTACAATCCGTTTGACTTGCAATATGACCAGCACAAGATTGTCCACCGGGTCTCAGAATTGGCCGGTGAATCCTCGCGAGCAGTATCCAAGAAGGACCGCCGCAAACTCCACCAACAGTTCGCCAGCATCCTCACGTCAATAGAACTCGGCAAAGGTCCGAAGTATTCTAAAGCTGGGCGAGCGGCAAGGCAATCCGACCGGGATGGCGATAGAGTATACGGCAACGAGAAGGACGTCTATCAAGAGGTGGGTTATCGCGATATGATCCGCGACGAGAACGGGAGAGTGCTCTCGATCGAGTCATGGTCACTCGGGTTACGTGTAGCGTTCTTGAGGAAGATTCTAGGTGGTGGTTTTAACACGCACTGGCGGCTGAATCCGGTAGTCGAGGAGACATTTGATAGTGCGTGATGCAGGACCTAGGAAGCCCCTATCTGACGCGTTTCTTATGTATATATAGCAGTTCTCTATTTTGCGATACCCCAACCCCTTTGCAGCATGAGTCTTTTCGAGTTCCCTCACGAGACCCTCAAAGCATCCTAAGGATGAAATACCTGATTCATATCCTACCATCCACTCCTACGACACGTTAGAGAGTTATGATACACGAGGCATATCGTTATTCAAATTTACTGATAAATCAATTGTTACATGTTTATCGGAAGCTGTAGAATGAAAGTGGCCCTTCTCCTTTGAGACGTCGTGTCGCTTTCTTGCATATCCGGTGGAGTTGTGTCACCAATCTTCGGGTAGCTTGGGAGGCTGGCATGCAAACGGAGGGTAGGTAAACAGACAACCATAGGACAATAACCTGCCTAATATATGGTCTATCACGAAACGAAAACACGATGCCGGTAATGAACCCCCTCGCCCTAGCAATTCTCAGTTGTGATAAGTGTCCTGCACAAAGTGAGGTTCCGTAAGCGTCTCAATTCGTATCAAGACGGAGGACGATTCCTATGCGCACTATTGGCTGTGTGGTTTTGATTTTTTTTCCCTTTTGCATTCGATGAAATATCCAAGCTGAAACTATCGCATATTTCTATGGGTATGGTTGGTAGCTCGAAACAAATACATAAGAGCCAGTGACGTGGTATTATGGGACCTCTACAATAGATATTGAGGAACGGGTAGCTTGATGCAGCGGAATAACCCGAAAGCGCAGCTCGGCATCGCGAGCGGGGATTGTGAAATGGATGTGACGGAGAAGCCGTTTACCTACTACACCCCAACAATCAATCAATCACCCGCCATCCAACGACTGTTAGGCGTAACAGCGATTCAAGAAGGACGAGACGCGCGGTGGAGTTGCCAACCGAAGCACGAGGCAGTCAACCAGTGCTCTCTTGTGAGGCCTCGGAACGCAGCACGACCGACTTGTTCTTCTTTTTTATTTGGGTTCAAGACTTGGGCGTGATCGGAGTCGTGGTTGACTGGCAACACACGAACACAAAGAGAGACAAACCTGTCAAATTGTCATATGAAAGTGTCTCGGTAACACGATACCCATCTTCGGCCAAACACCTCCACCTCCCCGCTATGCTCCAAGTTGCCACAGATTGACTTACCAACTCCCCGGGGCTTGTTGATCCAGGTCGATCCAGGGGTTTTTGGTTTGGTTTGGGTTGTTTGGTCTGGTCGAGAACTCTTTTCTGTACTCTACGCTGTATTCGGAAACTTGATGTGCAGCAAGTGCTGTAGCTTTTCGCCGATAGGCAGTGTTCAATAAGTCGGTGAGAGCTGTGGATCTGGTGAATGCGACCAACAAGAGCCGACAAAGCGGCTCTCTCCAAGGCAAGGCGACACAGGATGCGCACCATTCGCCATATCTGGTTTTCCGTGGTAGTCTCTAGGTTCTCTCTCTGCAGTAGTTGAGCAGATGCGAAGTCGCCAAGCCCTTTCTGGTAGGTTTGCCTCCCTCAACCGGCATACCTTCCATGGTAGTCGATATCCCCAAGCTCCAAGTTTCAATAGACTGACCGATGAGACCTTCTCTTGACAGGGCATCTTCTAATCGCGAGGCTGGAAGGCATTACGATTCTCCTAGTTACCATGCACAATCAATAAATCATTTCGATTGCCAGTGGCACCATTGCATTACTTGACGTGATCTAATTTAACATAGCTTCCTATCTAGTGTGATGGTGATTCCCAGAGCAGGCAGGTCTCGGTGCCAGCCTGGAACTCATCATGTCATTATGGGATTTTGGCTGTCTGGGGAGCCCAAGAAATGGCAGGGGGTGGATCGGTTCCCGTCATACCATGTTTTTCCGGCGATCGACCTTCTTCTGATCGACCATCGTCACCCTGCCAGAGAAACTGGGTGCCCGAGCCACCTTGCGGCTTCGCGATGGAGACGCTCGTTCCTACTCTTGTTTCTAAGCTGTTACTCTGTCAACCATGCCCAGAAATAGCTTTGGGACCCAACCACCAACGACTTTCTTTCCGCGACATTGACGGGTATTTTAAATAATACCCTCTTCACGCTGGCGTCCCCCGATGGCAGGTTTACGGAGTTTTATCTGGCCATGTAGAAAACCGATGTAGTAAGCTAAAAGCAGCCATCTTCAGGATGTTCCCCGACTTGCATGCCGCATAGATCCGGGCTGCATTAGAAGCAAGACCTTTTCATTTGGCCGGACATGAAAAGGCCTCTACACAGCCAAGCCTCCTCCGTTGCTACTTTACATGAACGCAAATCTATGTGCCTTGCCTGTGTCTTTATCACGGATTGTAGTAACCCTGGTCAAGTATGAGCTGCACTTATGATGATCACCGTTGAGCTAGGGACCATCTGTTAGGTAGCAAGCAAACATGTGCCCGCAGCCTCGTCAACTAGTCACCCGAATTCGACGATTAGATGCGCTGACTCGGCATCGCGTTTCAGGCCAGGAAAAGAGTCAAATCACGAATGCATCTCTCTTTGATCAATCATCCCACTCCATGCCAGATGCCAAACCTGCTGCTCCCTGCTTGTGCATTCCGCAGCCTCTGCCAGAAGGGTTTCTCATCACGAGATTGGTCCAAGTGCGGACCCTGGTCTGATGCGTTGTTCAAGAGCGCTGCCCAACCCCAACCGCCACATTCAGCAAGCAAGATGCGCCAGACCTGAGTTTCGAAGCTCTTCGTCTGCTCTCGACACATTTGAGCATGCTTCTTTTGATATTCACTGGTAGCTGGTGAAGCCGGAAAAATATGGACTGACGGGCATTGCAGCTAAATGCTGCAAGTTCTTTCTCCGATCCTGCATATCCATCCGTTCGTGAGGAGTCTTGTTCTGCAATCTTTCACCCTGCAGTAGCCTGTCTGCTTGAGTCGTAGTGTGCCCCTGTCCCGTACCTAGAACTTGGAGGCGACGAAAGATCAGCCCCTCCGCAAGCACAGCCGAATCACATAGAGTAGTGGGCCCCCCGTATCTACGTACATCCTCACCTGCACCAACCCACCCTGGACCTATTGCCTATGTATCTCTGTGTCTATCTCATTTACCTCCTCATCGCCTTACCTCGACAATTACTCGTGTTGTCTGTTTTCCCCCTCTTTTCTCCCTCCGAACTCACCTCCACTCAATATAGTCGTGCATCGCCAATTGTTCTCGACTTTCCTCGTTAGCTGTGAGTCATTACGTTGCGCATTGCAAGTGTTGCGGGTAGGCAGCATTGCGTCGATGCAAGACGGACTGACTGACAACTGCCTAAAGTGAAAAGACTATTGAGGACCTACAAGCCATCAAGCAACACGTGGGGCGAAACGACAGACGAGCAAGCCATTTTTAATAGAGCGGCTGGGAAAGCTGAGCTTCAGTTTCTAAGACAGCAAACAGGATCCTCTAACGTCTCCTGCACTCCTCCGTCTAATTATCTTTACTTAATCTGAGGTAATTGCTTATTCTTCTATCTTGGTTTGCCTGTTGTTCTTTTCAACCATTTTTATCCAATTCCGCCGAATAGAAGAAAACAAAAAAAAACCCGAGGCGGTTGTATACATGTATTTTTATCCGATGTAAACAAAATTCTGGGGCTTTGCGACACAGCGACCTAACCAGCTACTATTCACGCAGTGTTCACACCGACCACCTCATTTTTGGGTCTCGACGTTACTTCGAGATTGATCACCCCCCTGCTGCAGCACACCCACCACACCCACCTCCTCGTTCTCTTGTGCACAACCCAAGCATGTCGTTTTTGCAGCATCTTTAACGCCCGAATTACTTTGCCAATCGCCAACCCTGGGCGCACTTGCTGGATATCGGCACAGCGATACCTCGGCCGTCAGCCAAGTACTTCCAGTTCGCTCCGCTGATTGTCGACTCCACATTGTGGGCAATCTCCAGCGGGTAAACAACAAACTGGACAAGGTGCGGTCCCAAACACAACAGGAACCCATACATTACAAACTTGTACAAGAAGAAAAGAGACAGGGTAACACACGCACACCTGGTCAATTTTTAGGGGGGCCCGACATTTCGCCCTATACTATCCATTAGCATAATGGGTATCGAGTCGAAAAAGGCTCCTCCATTGCCAGCACCCACCGAGTCCGACTCTGTCATCTCTTCACCGACTGAGCTGGCGACTGAGTTCTCCAAACACGCATACGACGAGAAATCTTCCTTCTCTCTTCCCGACGACGGTACCCCCGTCACCATCAAAACTCGGAGCTACCAAGAGCACGACAAGTCCCAGACTTCGTTGCTGATTGAGTACTTTGAGCACAGCAAGAGCCCAGAGTCCTCCGAACGCGGCAGCCGCAGTCGCAAGCGCAGGCCGAGCGTCCGCGTGCGCCTCACACCATCCAGGAACCGCGAAAGGAACGGTCACATCCAGATCACAGAGACTAAGAGCTCACGCAAGACTTCAATGGGGAAGAAGTCAAGGGCTGAGGGACCGCTGGTCCAGAACCCTAGCAGGAGTGAGCTCGACGTCATGACAGACCCCGAAGATAGTAGGAGCATGAATTCCTACGCCTCGGCGACCGAAGAGTCTAATGTGTCGCGGCATCCAATTGAAGTCGAGATCAATCCCAGTGTTCGGAGCAGTAGAAGAGATCGCAAGGTATCGAGTCCTCTCATCCCTGCGGCTGATAGCAAGGTATCATCCCAATCTCAATATGTGCCACCCAACATGTCCGACATCTCAGCTATTCCCACCGATAGCTTTCTGGACGGATCCGGTGGCACTGGCGAAACAACTCTTTCCAACCGCAAGGAAGAACGCGAGGATCGCAGCAGAAGCCGGACGCGCATGGAGCCATTGGCAACTGGCGCACTAGGGGCTATTACTGCTTCAGCGGTCGCCGACAAGATGAATCGTAAGACTCGCAGTGCGAGCGACGATAGAAAAATAATAGAAAGGGCCGTCGAGAAGGCGAGCAGGCCCGACAAGAAGCACAGTCGATCCTCCAGTGGCTATCGACGAAGCATTGGTAACGAAGCAGATATGGACAGCAAAACATCGTCCCGGAGGAAGTCAAGAGGCCACAAGGAATCCGTTGTCTCAGCCGCCGATTCGAGCGTGCTGTCTTCCCAGCTCTCACCCAGTCAAAGATCCTACGACTCACATAACTCGTCGAAGGTGTCAATCAACAACCCCAAGCTTCTTGAAACTGTAGAAGATGCAATCAGGCGGTTGATACTTCCCGAACTAGATGCAATCAAGCGGGAACGTAGCACACGAGAACCACCTGGACGACGGCCCAAGGACAAGGAATCGCTGTCCAGTCTCACTTCGGTATCAAGAGAGGAGTTGGCAGCCAACAACAAGCGAATATCAGCCGATACAACACATTCAATCAAGTCAAGAGGCAGAGAAGCCCGTAATGACTTGTCGCCACACAGCAGTGTGGAACACATCTCTGTCGTGGACTCCTTTAATGATCATGATGACACACCACGACGTGGCCATGACCATCTCGGAAATGCCGCGCTGCTGGGCGCGGACGCGGCTGCGGGAGCGGCCGCGGCGGAGCGAGATCGCTCGAGAGACGACAAGCGCCAACGCCGGCGGCGGAGAGCCAAGACACCAGAGCGGGGGAGGGCATCGGAAGATTACCGGGAATCTGAGCACGAGGTGGTTCCGCCTATGCCACTCCAGAGTGAGATTAACCCGTCTGAAATGACGAGAACTTCAATCCTGTCGGCCAACACCGATAGACCCCACTCCGCTAGCGAAGAGATGACTCCTATACAAGAGGTGGCCAGAGGTTCCATGGAGTCAATGCACGACACGCCGACACCTACACGCACGCCACAGCAACAACAGCATACTCTGCAGAGTCTCGGGGCAACACATGCCAATATTTCCCACGGCGATCTCAAGGCTCTTCCGCGAAAGGGTCTTGGCGAGTACGAAGACCAGGAACTAACCGAGAGCGACTTGAGCCAGAACTATGACCAATACGATGACGAGTTTGAAGATGGTCATTTGGGTGAGCCAGGCATGTTCGAGCCAGGCATGTCAGGCTACTACCAACAAGACGTGCCCCCACCCCTGCGATATGTGCCTTACCAGCAGGAACGCCGCGGTTTGAGTCCCATTCAGAGTGTTTCTGGTTATACTGATGGAGGGAGTGACCTCCACCATCGCCGAGATTCGAGAGCTACCCACAGCGAGATTTCTTCGCCGGATAAGTCGGACCTATGTGGTCAATCGCCAAGCTCTGTTCCCAGCAACTTGATGAGCCGCGAATTTGGTGATGCGGAGAGTGACGTCCGCAGCTCGGGTTACTATAGGGATACCCAATACACGGACGACAGCGAGTTGGATGCGATTACTTCAGGCCAAGCCGTCCGCGGTGTTGGTGCCAATCCTCAATTCGTGCACCAACCAATTGGCACGGAGTCTGCCGTGGCGTCCCTGGTTGACGGATCTGTCCTTGACCCATCTGTTGTGAGCGGTGGACAGGGATATCGCGACTCACAAGTCTCTTATGATGGTAGAGATATGAGCCGTGTCTCGGCGGCTTCTACGCCAGGCAAGCGTTCGTTCGAAAGCCGAAGGGAGATCTTCGAGAGGGCAAGCCAGTCGCCCGCCGTTTCTAACCATTCCCGATCTAAGCTCTCACGCGAGTTTGACGAGTACGACTTGGATGAATTTGGACGGAAGGTGCCCCGCAACTACCGACACTCCCCATCACCCTCGGAGGCTGCCATTACTAGTGCAGCCCTCGGCAGGGCGGCAGCGGCAGCAAAGGCCAAGAACGAAGAAAACACTTCGCCTGCTACCTTCACAGCTGAGGGCGTACCTCAGCGAAACCGGTCCTTTAAGGAGCGGGCAAAGGATGGGTACAGGCCAGATGCGACGCCGCGACACAGCGCCGATCGACTGTCGGAAGACTATGATCGTCCAAAGATGGAGGCTAGTGGCTTGCCTGATGCGAACGACCCTCTCCCGGAGATTGGCTACTTCATGGAACACCAGACTCCATCCCTGGTTCAGGAACCTCTCCGTGGTGCTGAGTACGGAAAGGAGCAACAGTGGGGCGGCGACGTGACTCCCACTCAAGAGAAGACTTTCGACTACGAAAACGAGCGATCGATGACGCCCAAGGCCAACGGCAACGGACTGGGTATAACGGAGGCAGCAGCAGCAGCAGCCATGGCCGCAGCGGTTGGTATGGCGTCGACTCACGAAGAGCAGGATGACGAATGGCAGCGAACTTCTGGTGAACGAAAGCGGGATACTATCGTCACCAACCCGTATGGGGATACCAGCCCCATCGCCAATCTTCCTGGCCTGGAAGGCAATATTCTTGACGGCTTTGACCACAACGGCTACCGTGGGGGGTTCAACACAGGCAGCCCTGGCATGCCTCAGGGTGACGAAGGATACGAGACTGCGCCCAACGAAACTCGGGATATGCAAGCCATTAAGGGCAAAGGCGTTGAATTCCAGGATCAACCCGGCATGAGTGGCAACAGTGATGATCCATTTTACGCGCCAAACCACCAGCGACACCTGAGTGGTTTGTCCCAAGGTATGGGATCGCCTTTCTACGATGCTGCGACTGGCACCGGAATGGATAGGATTGAATCCAGGGATGTCATTGCCTTGATGGAACATGTAAGTTCAGCAAGTATAACAAGGTTGGAGGTGCTTTCGACTAACATTCACATAGCTCATGGTTCGCGACGCTCAGCGAAGTGCTAGAGACCGAGAGATGATCGAGACCGTCTGCCAAGTCATCAAGGAGATGCACTCTTCTTTCAGAGACGTCAAGCGAGCCCTTGCTGATACCGAAGATCAGATCATCAACGAGGTCAAGGACAACACTGACAAGACTGTGCAAAGACACGTCGGCGGGCCACGGCCTCTTCCCGGCAGCGGCTCCAGGTCTCTTCAAGGCGGCTCGCAGGCGGGCACGATTGACGACATGCCAGCCAAGAAGCGAGGCCTTTTCCGCCGAGCGCTCAAGGGCCTTAGCTCCAAGGGCAACAACGACCTCGGCCGTATCGAAGATATGCTAATGCACCTACTTACCGAAGTTGATGTCCTCAAGCAACAGACCGGGGGACCTGCAACGCTAGCTGCTATGAGCACCCGCAACCAGTCCCTGGAGAACATGCAGCCCGAGATGCAGTATGAGCAAGATCGTGGTTATGAACCCGAAGGCAATGCTGGAACATCGACTGCAAGCCACGCTAGCCAGTCAGGCCAGTTCTCCATGTCATCGCGCGGACAACCTGGACGAATGGGATACGAGCGTAAATTCTCGGACCACAGAATCAGCACGGTGCACGAAGGCCCCGAGGAAGAATACAACCAGCCACAAGTGGCTGCCGCCAACAATTATTCCAACCCCGACCTACTCATGTCGCCAGCCGTTGGGCCTGCTCGTGCCGGATCTGTCCCACTTGGAACACCGCCTCAGGCTCTCGCCCCAGAGAACCACACCAGCTTCAGCAATGAGAACACACCTACTGACAATAGCAGGAAGCATAAGTCCAAGGGCTCCTCTAGCTTCCTTCCCAAGATTTCCCGCTGGTCAGAGACCACTACCTCTAGCATTGGAAAGGTCTTCAACCGTAACAGTGGCAACTCGAAGTCCAACAAAAACGACATCGAGGAGTTCCTGCGAGCACCTCCGTCGCGGTCTGGTTCCGACCTTAACTACTCGGTCTATGAGCCGCAAGATCCTTATCCCGTCGACAAGCTGCACTCGGGTTTCTCCGAGCAAAACCTTACGAGCGATGCGGCCACGCCTCGGTACCACCTTGAGGATGCACCCATGCCAAACACCTACTCTACTCCGGAAGATCCCAAGTACAAGGCCCACCGTAATAGCGTGAACCTTCAGCACCCTCAACCACGTCCTGGACAGACTGAGCGCTTTCGCACAGCTCTCGAGTCCTCGGCCATCCACTACGATAACCCGATGAGCCCTCGCAGTACGGACTGGGCCGGTTCGGCTACGAGTTTGAACCGTTTCCCCGGTCAGCAGTCCAATCGGTACAGCGATCAGAGCGCTGCCGACGAGTACCGCAACACCTACGGGTCTTCGCCCGGTGCCCAAGGGCCACCTCGGCCGCCTAAGGAGCCGCTCGACACGGCCACACCCCCGCGCAACGATCGCGTCAACAAGCTCCAAAAGAAACAGCCAAGCCCCCTTCCTTACCACTCAGTGGAAAGCGGCTACGGCACAATGACGGGCACGCAACATGCTCGGACTGAGAGCTATCACTCTACCAGCCCAAGGATGGAAAACCGAAACCTCAGCGGCGCTCTCAGCAATGGCGCACCCGCGAGACGACCCAGTGGGCCCAGAGCCATGACACCTACTAGGGGTCTCGGCAGCGATGATGGAGACCGACGGAGCCTCAAATCCCCTCTCGGGGACAGTGGCTCTCGGGATGATCGGAGACGAAAGAGAGGTAAGCACTAATTTTCCCTTCAACGTCTGCACGATACAGCTTACTAACTTGAAGCAGACACTTTCGGCACAGTCGGCAGCCGCGACACGGCCCTGAGCCAAGAATCCGAGACTTTCTAGGAGAGACGTACTCGTATATTGGATGTGGCCATGCCTAGTGGGTCACCCTTTCAAGTCGACTTTCGGCCTCCGGGTGGCACCAGATGAGAGCAATTTCTTTCACCTAATTTTACAAATCGCCCATATAGACTGGCGATACCAACCACGACCACGACTGCTATTGCATTTCGATTGTATATGAGCGTGTCTATTTACGCACACGAGGAGGCATATAGGACCGGCTGAGCCTTCGCAGACTAGGCGGTGGCGGATGCAGAAGGGGACGAGACGCACACGAAAGAGAGCCGAGGAATCTGCATAAAACATGGCGATTTGCTTTGCGACACGATACATATACCATTTTGGAGTTTCTGCGAAACATGGAAAAGATAGGGGAATAGGGCATCGCGATGATCATCAGGCTCCTGTCTGCGCTGAGTCGCGAGGAGAACGGCGTTTCTGATTCATTTGGCAAGCCTTTCACGCTGTTTAATTGTCTTAATTGTTTTGCTTCATTTCTTTGGCTTTGTCTTCTCTTCCACTCATCCTTCTTACTACCGGTGGATTCATGATGCATGATGACGATATGAGGAATCTTTCTATGAATCAGGGTTTTGGGAACGATTTGAGGAAAGCGTAACGAAGTGGAAGTTTCCAGTATTATTTCCAGACGGCGGCTTGTTTTTTCTGGAATGACTGCAAATTGTTCAATGCGAATGACGACCAAAGGGACTTGGTTTTCGAGGTGAAGGGGGAGGGACTTGAACGATGTGACGACGGTGGTGTATAGGTAGACAGACTCGCGAGAGAGACGCACGCTGCCTTCGACTAGGCAGGTGTTATATGTGAAAGATTCCATCCTCTCCGATATTCTTGGGTTTTACTCGTAACCGATGTGTCTTGATATGACTTAGCTTGACTGGCTGATATTTTACCAGGCGCGATATACATTTGCTTTCTTGACCCCTTGAATACTACGAATGTGCGGTGCGTTGTTGCTTGACGATGTGATTACACAATTACGTACAGTACACAAATTGGAACCACCCCAGTTACTTTGAAATCCCGCTGCTGCTACACGTATCAGAGATGTGACCCGATTTTCTTGGCCCGCTTCATCTCTTCGCGGAAGGCCAAATCGTTCAAGATCTCCTCGGAGCCGCCGCCGACCACGTTCATGCGCAGGTCTCGCGTGATCTGCTCGACCTTGGCGCCGCCGCCGGGCCCGTCCTTCTGGTACGCGACGCCGCCCATGATCTGCTGCGCCTCGCGGGCGGCCAGCTCGAGGACGCGGCCGCCCGAGACCTTGGCCAGCGCGATCCGGCCCGCGATGGACTCGCTCTGCCAGCCTCGGGGGTCGGAGTCGACGTGGTACGCGATCTGCTCCAGCCAGGCCCAGTGGGCCTCGACCTCGCGCGCGAGGGTGGCGAGCTTGTGCCGGATCACCTGGTGGTTCACCAGGGGCTGGCCGAAGGTCTCGCGCTCGAGGGCGTAGGCCAGCGCGGTCGAGAGGCAGGTCCGCGCGTGCCGGTTGCAGGACACGGCGAGCACAAAGCGTTCCTTGTTGAAGTTGGTCATGATGAGCTTGAAGCCGGCATTCTCGGCGCCGAGCAGGTGGTCGACGGGCACGCGGACATCGTGGAGCCGGACCCAGCTGGCGCCGCCAGCGTTCTGGCCGCTGTTGTGAATTTTCTCGATGGTGATGCCCGCGGAGGAGAGGGGGATGACGAGGAGGGAGATGCCGGCAATCCCCGATGTCGGGGTGCCGGTGCGGACGGCGGTCGTCATGTGTGTTGCCCAGGGGGAGCCGGTGATCCATTTCTTGGTCCCGTTCACGACGTAATGTGACCCGTCCTCCGACTTGGTGGCGGCAGTCCGCAGGTTCCCCACGTCGCTGCCGCCGCTGGGTTCTGTAATGCCCAAGCAGAAGTTCGTCTCCCACGTGAACAAGCCGGGCAGCCAGCGGCGCTTCTGGGCCTCGGTCCCGTGGTGAATGACGGGCGGCAGCCCGATGACGTTGGCGCCCGCTAGACCCGTCGCGACGCCGCCTTGGAACCGGGAGCACTCGTCGTTGAGGATCAGTAGGTGGAACGCGTCGAGCTGGTCCAAGGGGATCTCCATGGTGTCCGTCTTGATCGTCTTGTGTCCCGCCGGGCGGTACTCCAGGGGCACGTCGAGCAAAGATAGACCTGTCGCAGTCCAGGCTTTCCGCGCCGCTTCGGGACACTCGCCCGTAGCTTCCCATGCGGGGGCATTGGGTATTATGTGCGTGTCGATATAGCGCCGCGCGTGGTCGCGCAGGGCGCGGTGGGTGGCGTTGTAGTAGGGTGAGGCTAGGGTGTTACACCAGGCTGGCTCGGCCCAGGGGAACTTGTCGCCGAAGAGTTCTGGCGGCTTCTGGGCTCTGTCACTGTCATCGATGGTGTTGAGGCCGGTGCGGGCGAAGGCACCACTCTTACTCTGACCATCGTCAGCTTGCTGTGGTTTGGACGGAGACATGTTGATAACGGTAGTCAACTAGCCGATTGATGATGAAAAGCAATGGCATTTGTTGATGCGGGACGACGAAAGAGGGGCAGGTGTAATCGGCCTTCTGGAAGAACTCAATTGGAGATGTTGCAATAAAGTGCTGCTGCCAAGGAGGGGATCATCTGCATGTCCCGGGGCTGGGTGTGGTTGCATTGCGGAGGTGGTCCAAGGTGTCGATTCCTTTTGCCTCGGCCGCGGGGTTGGGGTTTCTCCAATGCATGTTTGCGGCAAAGATTACTGCAAGTGGTGTCCATTGAGAACTTGACATCAAGACTCTCATTTAATCTTACTGCTATCATAGCAGTTGGAAATACGATTCTACGTCTGTTTCGTCTTGTACTCTCTTACCACACTCAAGTCGGAGATTTTCCGATAACCCGCCCGACACATTAGCAGTAACTCCTGACATCTTTGAGTAGCCTCAGGCAAAGTTAGGGTGATGAACTGAGAAGTTTCATAAGATGTAGATTCAGAAGATCCCGTTATTTAATATCGCAAGTTGATCATCTAGGTAGGCTTGGAATGATAGGGGTTTCGACTGATATTGCAATCACAAAGAAGCGGACAGTATTGAGATTATACCTTCTAATCAGAGTGTCGACTAACTATGCTGGTATAGTGCTTTATATATTCATGTATGTTCTAGTATAACTCATTGGCCATCTCCCGCACAGAGCCCAGCCTCAGGTGATGATGGCAGATATGTACTTACTCGACGACGTGAACATATTGATGCATCAACGTTCAGCCACGACATCGCAACCCAGGATGGAGACGACATTTCAACTTGGCCGGGAATTGTCTCTATCTGAAAGAGCCCTAGACTGAATGCTAAGTCCCCTCAAGTCGATCCGAGCCATGTCAGATTGACGAATGCGACTCTCGTGGTTGTTCGGATTGATGTGACAAAGGCAGACTTATCAAATGCATGGCAATATAGCCTTATAAGCCCGAAGTGAATTCCCCGGATAGCATGAAGCAGAAAATGGGATAGGCTGTTTCGATGCCAGAACAGACTTCCAGCTCTAGGGCTAGGTATTGATCAATGTTACAGGCAGCTTCATGGCCGGGTACCCAGGGGCGTCGAGTCAAGTCAGCAAAATGGACTGCCTCGAAGCTCTGATATCTATTCTTTGCTATTACTTGTCGCTTCAGCGCCATCGGTTGGTTCGACTGGCCCCTTGACCAAACCATAGGCACGGGTGTAGGCCCATCCGGCAGGCGTCAGCGCAAGGGGTGCGTGTAAGTCAGTCCACTCGGTGCCCTCCACCTTGAGCAAGTGATGGACGTAGCGGGGCTCAAAGATGTTGATGCAAACAAACACGCCGCCGGGCTTGAGAATCCGGAAGACCTTTGGGCCAAAGTTAGGTTGTGTCATTCGGAGCCTAATTTTAGGGCGATGTAAGGAGGTGCAGGTAGTGTTTGTGTCCCAACTTACCTCGCGGCTGTAGGCTGCCGTGTCTTTCACTATCACCTGCGGGATGCTCTTCAATAAGTGTGTCGGACCATATGCACACATGGCATAAAAAGTCGCTTTATCAAATGCGAAATCAAACGAATTGGACTCGATCTCTGGCATGTTGCGCAGATCGTGCGGCAGCCATTTGATTGTGGGATTCTGGAGCGCCATTTGAGCAATGACAGCTTCCGAGAACTCTATGCAGGTCTGGTCGGTGTAGCCCCGCGCAAACATCTCAAACGGTACGCTCTGTTGGTCGATAACCAGCCAGCAGAAGTCAGCATGCCCGGATAATAATAACAGCAAACATTTTACATCAATACGAAGAATACAGCACCAACACACTTACGCTGGCGCCAGAGCCAAGCTGGACAATCTTGGGTACCGTTCCCTTGGGCCATCTGGAGTAGATATTTTCCTCGAGGTACCCCTCGAGTTTTTCGGGGCCGAGGTGCCACTCCTTGGTCGCGGGGTCGTCCTCGTTGCTGTATCTGCTGTCCCAGTAATCGGCATTGCGCATCTGCGCTGCTTCGGAGTCGGCCATCTTTGTTTGGATGTACTTCTTTAATCAACCCCGTGCTGTTCGATAAACAGGAAACATGCCTTTTGAGGATAATCTTATGCTTAGTCCAGATAACCGTCGTAGACGCTCAATTGTAGCACCTATTCCATAAGCCAAATGGGTCACCTTACCTTAGTCGAGCGCCTCAAGCTCCAACCCAAGTCCATCCGTCACCTACCCAGATTACCATCTGCTCAAAGGCATCTGGTTCTTTCCATCCCTACCCATTCTCCCACTACATATACTTCCATTACAAGAGTTTTCTCAACAAGCGGCCTAACATGTGGGACGATGCCAACATCGTCTCATCACAGCGGACATAGCTCAGTTGGGAGAGCGCCAGACTGAAGTCAACTTCAGGATTCATCAATCTGGAGGTCGTGTGTTCAATCCACACTGGCCGCATCATTACCTTTTGCATTATCTACACGTTGTTTTAACTTAGAGACACATTGTTGAACTTAGCATTGACCTTTTTTATTGGTTTATTCCTCAGTTGGATTTTACAATGTGGCTGGCGGGCATTGCAACTCTGCTATGTCGAAATCCTAATTACTCTCACCAGCTCGTAACTGGTAAATAAGCCCCCATCAAGTCATCCGACCGGCACCGGCATTGTCCATCTTGATGGACGGCCATTTTAGTATACTGAGCCTCCGGCCAACGTATTCTGATTTATAATGAGTTCATATGCCAAGACAGTCTTGTTTACCTCTATGAGCCCGCCACGAGAGAGCTGTGGTCCACTTACCGGGAAATTCCCCGTGGTTTACCGCCTAGCGGAGAAAGGCATACAGCGTATATTGACGTAACAACTGGCAGCGATACCATCCGCAACGTACCAAACATACCTATATCAATATCAAGCTGAGGGGCCCTTTCTGTATACACACTACTAATTGCATATTACCATTGTCTAGCCATGGCGGGAGTATCTTCGAAGAAGGATGGCGCTGCCGACGACGTGCGCATAGAGCTCATGAGCAACACTGACGACTTCGCCGCGGGGTACCAGGCCCTGTGCGGGGCCTTCGGCCGCCAGACCAACGACGCCATCTGGTAAGCGGCTCTTCCAGTCTATCCCAGGGCTTCGAGAGATCAAAGAGGAAAAGAAAAGCTAATGGCGAGGACTGGACTAGGACCGCCATGAACCCAGGCTGGGACACCGTCGAAGGCAAGAAGGAACACGTCGCGCGCTTGGTCCAGCGCTGGGAGTCCACCACCACCAACAAGAACGGGGACCCCAACGCGGTGTTCCTCAAAGCCACGGTGCCGGACCCAGACGACAACCAGAAACGCGCCGTCGCGGGCATGGCCATCTGGTGCCAACTCTCCTTCGTTGAGGGACTGGGAGACGAGCCCAAGGACGACCCGCCACCCTGGCTCGGCGAGATGTATCCCGGCGACGAGCGGGGGCAACGCTTCTGCACGCAGATGATCCGGAACCTCGTGCGCCGCCGCATCGAGTACGTGCGGTCCCTATCCGAGTCACCCTCCAACGACGGTAGCAAGGTGCCCGCGGTCTTCACCCTGGACATCTGCGCCGTCGACCCGCGGTTCCAGCGCCACGGCGTCGCGAACAGACTCGTGCAGTGGGGGCTGGACGAGGCGCGGCGGCGCGGCGGGCTCGAGGCCACGACCGAGGCCTCGGCCATGGGGCGGCACGCGTACGCGCGCCTGGGGTTCCGGCCCGAGGAGGGGCGCGGGGACTTGGTGTACGACGTGGACGAGGAGTTCAGGGATCGCGAGCTGCCGCCCAACTTGTTCATGCGGACGGGCGTGGTGGCGACGGCGTAGTAGGTAGTACCGGTCATGATCTATCAAGATGGTTCGAGTGCATGGTGGACTTGGACTGACTGGATGGTTCTTTCATCCTACGACGGGAGAAGAGGCCATTTAGGTCGATGGGCTAGATGCTGCATCTACGTATCGAATGTGAACGAAACCATCTCGTACAAACATGATTCTTCATTGCTTGCGTCGTGGCTCCTCACTCATAGCCTACTAGAAGAAGCGCCAAAGTGTTAAGATATGCCTTATGACTATGACCTTCAGTAATAGATTGGCGACATCAGATGGCTCTCATACACAAATACAAATGGGTAAGGTGTACTACGCCTGTCAGAAACTGACCAGTTCACACGACGCGTGACGTTAGCTTTAAGGGGTTACAATGTCTTGGCGTCTGAGGAATTGTAGCATCCGCGAGCCGCCTGATGATACCCAAAACCGTGCGCCCGGTGACAGGCGAACTTTCCAAAACCCTGGGTCGCGCGATCGAAGCACTCATTACTCAACACATATGTAAAAGGTTCCACGAAAAACAGCAAGTAGTATGTTTGAAATGTTTTATGATTTCTGCATGAAGCAATATTGCTTCATGCCATCGGCCTCACACAAAGTGTGAGACGCCATTTGCTATGTAAAATACAATCGATTTGTTCCATCGCGCGCTCTCGCTGTTGGGGGGTATATCCGTCGCCGCACTAAACCAAAGTTCACCAGAAACATGCGCCCTTCAATCGCCAAAATGCCCTTTGGAATTTCCCGATTCAATATATTCCCCGGAGTCATGCCAGCCGGGGACGACACACACTTCAAAATCCTTTTGAGTGTGTCGTGGGTATTTCGCTCCAAAAATCATTTGAGCTTGTCGCTTTGCTCTGAGGCCCCAAAAATGCTCTCATTTTTTCCTTTCCCGCCGTTGTTTTTCCCGTAAGTTGATAAAATAGATCCCGTGCGCCGTGCTTATAATGCAATTCGTTAAGAGGAGTCGAGTGAAGTATATGTTCAGACGGCCGAAGCGCTCATAGCTTCGACATCCAGTTGGTGCAAAATAGCGCGATCTCAATCAGCTCGGCTGGTGCTGCGGCGCAGGGTGCTCGTGATGCGCTCCATGATGTTGGAGCGGATGCTGCCCGAGGAGTTGGAGCTGGTCACACTGCTGGCGTCCGAGTTCTTTCGCTGGCTGGCGGGGGCGCCCTTGACGAAGGCGTTGCCGGCGCCGCCGCGGCCGACGTAGCCAGTGGCCTTCTGCTCGACCATGGCCTGCAGCTTGTACGACTCCTCGAACGACATGACGGGTCGCTTAGCAGAAGACTGGGCGTTGCCGGCGCCGCCGCGGCCAGAGTAGAAGCGGCCCACGCTGGGACGGGGAGCGGTGGTGATGGGCTCAGTAGAAATGCCAGTAGCGGGCGTGGTCTCCGGGGCGCGGAAGAAGTTGCCAGCGCCGCCACGGCCGGAGTGCGTGAAGGAGTCCTTCGCGACGGTGGGGTGAGGCTCGTTGACGGTGAAGCGAGGCATCGTGGTGTAAGTGGTTGGTGGTGGTAGCTGTTTAGGATGCTGTTCTTGGCGTATGTGTATGCTTGCTTCGATTGGCGGGGCCTTCTTCGAAATCCGGGGTAGATCGTAGATATGTGCGTTTATTTGGCTTAGAGATGTATAGGTGTGATAAAGCGTACTTCAAGGGTTCAATTCAAAGGAAACAAAGAGGACTGTGAACAAAGGCCAGAGGGGGATGGGATATTATATTCATCGTGGGCCGTAAGGGGGGGCGTTGGTCTCGGACTTGTTAGTCACATTTACATATTTACTCGAAAGTTCCAATAACCAGACTCGTAAGCGAGTGCAGGCAGGCAGTCGTTCCAGCACTGGTACGGTACCTACGGGAATTACGTTACCTCTGAGAAATTTGCTGGGACCACCACTGCAGAAGAAATTTGAAATGTACCACCTGACTGTCTTTGCGGTGCTAGAGTACAGTAATAATTGCAAGGTGGAAACAAAAGGGAGAGTCCACAAGGTCTGGTGTTGGTTTGGACGGTGGAGAGAGGCCAATGGCCGGCTTGGGATTGCCCGAAACAGCAACCGGCAACAAGAAAATCAAATGAGCCAGCACAAAGGAAAATTTCTCTTGGCTCTCGCTACTCTCGCTCCTTGGCCTTCTCGCTTTCTGGGTCCGACCGTAGGGCGCTTAGCAGTTAACGGCAAGAGAGTGGAATCCGGGGTAGCTAGCCAGGCGGTTTTAGTGGCCCGCGTGATGCCACAGCAGGGAAGCCATTAGCTACCTATTAGCTAACAGCTTCCTCTGGTGTCAGGCTGGCACAGGCTGGCATCCATCACCAGACCTGTGCCCGGGTTTTGCTCAGCAAACCATTACCCCATAGTTTCCCAGTACCCGACAGGGGGCCGTGTCTGGTCCTGCTGTCGTCAGTGTCTCAGCTCATGAGGTGAATCTTTGCTGACGCTGCAGGTACGCTTCTACCTCCCAATAACTCCCTGCCAAGCGAAAAAGGGACAGACAGCTACTAACTACATAGGGCGTCTTCCGTCGTCCGCCCAATCATGCGGGCGCCCTGGCCTGGCTGACCGCAACGATGCACTACCATTGGCCTGATCTCATCTCCATAAGCCCCGATGCACCATAGCCAGTCGACCTACTCACGATGCCGTGATTCTCCCCGGTGATGGTGTACCTAGAGTCCAGAAGGGCGGTGTCATCCACAAGCGAGACACGGAATCCTGCAACCATCCATACGGGTGAGGTGAGGCCAGAAAGCAATAATCTGCCCGTGCCAGGTGACACAACATTACCTAGCAAGCATGCCTTTGCACTTCCGCGGAGGAGAGTCTGGGTGGTTCGGTAGCATTGCCTTCGGAATGCATTCGTCAATTCGTATGTTTTGCCATTAGTTGCGTGCGATGGCAGGACATAGATTAATTCATTACACACGTCCCGACGTGTCACCACGCTAGTTGATGCGATCGTGTCTTTTGCTTCAAACCAATGACCTTGAGAAGTTTTTTTCCTTCTCCCAAAGGGCCGAAGCAAGCTGGTTTCTGTGGTGCCCATTTAGCGTACGGGACCTGCTCGCTCGCCGCCCGCCCCATTCTGAGGAGAATTTTTGCAGCGCTTTTTGCAGAGCTATTCCTACCACATTATGCACTAATAACCTTTTTTCGCAGAGGAGCTTCTGGAGGGGGGTAACATGCGGTTGAAGGAGGGGTACTTCTTCAGGGCCTTTCCCCATTTGCACCACAGCGATCTTGGAATGCCAGATGTCGATCTGCCGCCTGACCAGACTAGCAAAGATTTGAATATCAAGACCGCTCTCTGCCTTGGAAATGAATTAGCCAGAAATCTGCCTTGTTGGGTATCGACAACGACAACACACTCTTCACTGCCGGCTGATCAATTGATCAAGTTTAGGACCTTCAGGCTTGGACGGGCGGCTTTGAGCGTGGCAAACCAGAGTGGATGACATCACATACACAAACAAACGTAAGCCGCCTCGGTTTAGGCACTCTCCGTCCCGGTGGAAGCCGCCATAGAACCTTTTCAGGTTCTGGACTCTGACTCCTGTCTGCCCTGGGCAACAAACAGGAAATACGCCGCAAAATTCTCACCCAAAGAATTTTTCAGCTCTCTCCGGCCCATTTATTGATGTCAGCCGATGCACAACTTGGTTTGCCCTCAGCTTCTCTTGAGAGATGATGCACGTTCCATGTTATGTTCGCGGCTTGACCGACATCGCTGATCGATTCGCTTGCTGAGGTCCCATTGATTGCTGGAGATCAGCCATTTTTCGCTGGTCTCCGTGTCTCCTGATGTGGGTGGGCTCAATCACAGTACGCCCTGACCATCTGTTGCTGAATGCCAACGTAACTGGACCCTGTAAATGCGACCTCCCCTAATTGAATGTCACGAGTTCTCCTCAATTGCATCTATCCACTCTTCTATTGGAATGATTATTCCACCTCGCCCAAATGCCGTGCCCAAAGACTCGAATGGGACACGTTGATTGATCCATATGCAATGTGTATTGAGTCACAATTGGTTTCCTGATTTTGTACATTTCGATGGTGCGGACGTTTTTACAGTTCGCCGGACATAGTCTGACGGCACAAAGGCGTTCATGCTCGCGACGTAGGTTAAGGGGCAAGGGGCAAATGCACAGGCACCAAAAGGCAAACCCAATTTGTTTCTGGTGAAGCGTTCGAGACCATTTGCCTTATGCGCCGGATGACATCCCGCGACTACGTGTCAAGAGGTTTGGAGTTATGGGATATGGTCACATACAGAACAAAGCGTTATTCAGGGCGATTATGATTGGTAAGGGGACATTCATTTGCGAAGCTGGGGCCATCATTTGCCAATATTGAATACATAGGTAGGTTCACCAAATCCACCCTCCTTTCACCTCCTCGGTCATTACTCGACGTCGTTGCCTGGATAGCTGCGCGACAGTCTCAGCACCTCCTCGACCTGTGTGTACTTTGTCATCCTTTTCACGGAGGCCTGCACCAAGAACGAGGGCAGGAACTGCACGAGCCACCCAAAAAGGGCGCTCTGTCCGCGCCAGATCCGCGACGGTGGTGCTGCCTTCTTCTGCAGGTCTTGCACGACCTGCTTCGCCCATTTGGCCGGCGGCATCCAGCCTCCATCGTACCCGCGGCGCATGATGCCCTCGACGATTTCCCTCGCCGGCGCGTAGATGGACTCCTTGGGCAGGATGGGCGCGGAGGTGTCGGGATGAACACCGCCGCCGTCGCCGTTAGCGGTCCGGGCCAGGCTGGTGTTGTTTGCGATCAGCTTGGTCGGCCCCACGGCGCCCGTCTTGAGCTCGACGACGTGCAGCCCGAAGGCTTCGAGCTCCAGGCGCATGGTGTCGCAGAACATGGCCATGGCGGCCTTGGAGGCGCTGTAGACGCCAAAGAAGGGGACGGGCACTGTGGATGCGACCGAGGTGTTGACGGCGACGATACCGCCACCAGCCTTTCGCCGAGCCGACTCGAGCAGCAACGGTAAGAACGCCTGCGTCACCGCCAGCACGCCCCAGACGTTGGTGTCGAAGATACCCTTGGCCTGGGGGATCGACACGTCGGCCATGGGCATGGTCATCATGGTACCAGCGTTATTGACGAGGATGTCGAGGCGCTTGACGCGGGCGACGCAGTCCGCGATAGACGAGGCCGACTGCACGTCCAGTGGCAGCGTCTCGATTCCCCCGCCCTCGGCCACGCACAGCTGGTCCATCTTGGCGACGTCGCGCGCCGTGGCATAGACGTGGAACCCGGCCTCGTGGAAGGCGAGGGCGAGGGCGGCGCCCAGGCCGCCGTCGGAGCAGCCGGCGATCAGTACGGCGGGTTTGTTTTCATTGGCCATCATTGACGTAGGTAGTATTACCCTTGGGGCTATGTGTTAAGACTATTGCTGTCACTGGTGATACTATTAGGTGTTATCGCTTGGAATACACGTTTCCACCGGCAAGCGAGGGGTCAAGTTGCTAGGCACAAAGTCCATGACGCAAGTGACCAAGGTGAAGTTTAAGGGGTTGAAGCAGAAGCGTGTTGCGGTTGGAGAGGAGCGGGGATGAAGCGCCAACGAGCACAAGCTTTATGTACGTTTGACTAGTATGCCTTAATGGAAGATTTATCTGTAACATCTCATGTTTTTGGGTTGGTTTTGCGAATTGCATGCGTAGCCGCTACTTGGTCACGGGGTTTGGTGACTTGACGAGTGCCCTATCTAGTGGAAGGCCAATGGAATACAAATGACAGTCATTGGAAATGAATAGGTAGTAATGCTATCATAACTTTGTATTCATTGCCAGGCCGTTCGTGTATCTGTAGCAATATCTCAACAACCGCACTATTTAGAAAATCGCGAATTTGAGGCATCCCTAGTCTGCATTGAGCCATTCATCCCAATCCAAATCCAAAAACGGAGCACCTCCAGTATATTCCCCTGTGAAATCAGCATCTGTTGCTGTATCCCTACCCAGCTGATCGCCATTTCCTACTGCATATCGACTCTGGTGAAGTGCCGGACTCTTGTTTGCTCTCGCACCATCGTTGTCCAGTGGCAGGCTTGCAGTCGATGTTTCCAGACCGATGGCAAACCCTTCGTCTGACCACCTGTCAGGTTCGGTATGATCATCATCTACTGAGTCCGACATTTCCTCAGATTCGGGGTCATCAGGTGCGTTAGAAACGGTGCTAAGTTCTCGTCCCATTGGTAATTTTGTATTACCACCTGCTGATTGAAGGAGAGCTGCCATTTTGGGCTCCACGGGAATCTCGAAAACCGTTCTACCAATTCCATCACGCTTACAAAAATCAACTTCACCAGTTTTCAAAAGAGCCTTTGTAACCCTCAATGCCCCCTGCACAACTGCAATATGGAGTGGAGTATCGCCAGCCCCATTGGCATCGTTCAGGTGATCCATTGAATAAGGCAGTATCATCTTGAAGAGTTGGATCATATCCTTCCTGCATGTGTAATGGAGGGGCCGATCTTGATAAAAGAGGTTGGTCTTTGGGCGCATATCGTTGACGAAACCATGCTCCAATAGAGCCTTAACGCAACGGCGGCGGTTGCGTGACAGTGCTTTGTAAAGTGGGCTATCGCCGGTCGTACTTTTCACCTGCGTGATGTTGTCGTCCATATAATGCAATAGCAAGACCAGAGCTTGTCCGGTATCCGAGTCCAGCGCTTTTTCCATGGTATGTTCCGATAAGATCTTCGGAACATCGCTTCGTGGTATGAAGCTGAAAATGTATTCGTATAGATTTTCGTCGCCATACTCTGGTTCGATAGAACAAACGTGGTTTAATGCAACCTGAAATATCCTCCAGTATCCCAATGGTCGCCTTCTGCGAGAGTTGAGTTTCAAAAGCATGCCCAAAATCTCCCGTTTGCCGCAATTAACAGCAAGACCCAAGTATAAGTCGAAGTTGCGTTTGAGACATTCATTAATCTCACCCGGTGTGGCTATACTTTCCAAAAGCCGACACGCATTGACGTTGCGCTCACAAATACCCAGACGTAGGGCACCGCCGTTGACGTGGTCAAACTTTTCAATGAAGATATCACAGACGTTGCTCGCCAAATATCGGGATAACTCGGCACGGCCATTCTTCGCAGCCTCGAAAAGATGTGTGTTGTTAAACTTGACACCCTTCTCCTGAAATTTCATGATCGCTTGAATATCGCCTTCTGAGCAAGCGGCATATATGTTGCCTTTCCTACTCGAAGTGGGAAATAACCGTAATTGGCCGCTGACCTGGTTGCTATGTGCTTTCTTGATATGATGCTTCAAGTCGGCGAGCGTAAAAAACCCGACCTTTCCTCGAGAACAACCATCAGTGGAGCAAATGAACTCTGCATAGTGACAAGCAATATGAGAGTCTCTTGCTTTCTTGCTTCCGAATCCATGAGAGAATTGAAGGCATCGGGGCTTGGGACATTTGAATTGAGGCTTTCCGTTCAACGAAAGGAACACATCTTTGTTCCGGCTGTCTAGAGGAGAGAGGTCCATGTTCTCTAGAACCTTTCTGATAGCAGTTGAGAGGTGCTCTAGGCGTTGTATGCAGCGCTTGAGTCTCTTGGCATCAAACAATCCTGTTATATCACCTAGGTTGTCCCCAAAGCCTTCGGGTGTCTCTCTGGAATCGAGGTGTCGGAAAATCCTGATAACTTCTTGATGAAGATCCTGGAGTGTTGACGAGAACAGTTCTTGGCTGCGTTCCAAGCTGAGTTTCAAGTGCTCCTGCCAAGAGAACACCGCGTAATCGAGGAAACCGTAATAACCGTTTAGTGCATGTTCAAGGATAGTCGCAGCGGAATCGACCCTGAACGGTAGCGACGCCAAGTATATGGATGAAAAGATAGCCATGCTAGCATTGGCTTCTGGTAAGTTGACCCAGCTCCTTTGGATCAAGTACCTGATTAATAGATCAGTTAGTTATGTACAAATAAAACGTTGCTATGCATCTCTGTACCTTTGGGCCGTGTCATGAACAAGACCCACCACTGGATCGGTGCCATCCAGGCAAACCATCCCAGACTCGGATTGATCGATCTCCACGAACGATCCACATATATATTTGCAGTTATCGACACGACGATTTCTTGGTCTGCATACCCCATTACGTGGATCGATGCAAAAGAGACATTGTATCTCTCTCCACCTGAGAGGCCTCACCGCGCAAGTCAGCCATTTCAGGATTTTCTGTGCAGCTTCCCGTTGCGACTGCGAACGAGTAGGATGGTCAAAAATGCGGAAGGCGACACGTTCGTATCTAGCGAAAGGTTAGATCTCCATTACACCAACGGCTCAGGGGTAACTTGCGCCTCATCCAACCCTTTCGGGAAGTTAACGTTCAACTCGTCATCCAGTTCATCTGCTGAGCACTGGGCCATAAGATTGTCCATAACCACCTTCACATAGAGAAACATTGCTAGGTAATATGTGTTAGCGAGTGCCCCAAGTTGATAACCAACACAAAGCAACACACATGAGTACTAACCTCCGGCAGCTGATGTTACCTTTTGAGCAATGCTTTCCTCCTCGCCTGGATCGAGTGGAAACCGTTGTCCAATATCAGATGCGCGAGTCTTGGCAAAGGATCGGATGTCTTCAATGTGAAGCATTGAGTTGTCGAGAGAAAATGATGGGTAACCAGAAAGCACATGGTCGACCACACCATCTCTCTGCCCTAGGCCCAACAGTCGCATCTCTGATTGCCCGTTGAGGCAATTCGGCAGGATGGAATTTAAAAACCATTCCATGATTTTTGTAGCCTCGTGTCCATTGCCATGGTGGTTGCATTCATCCAAGCCATCGAGAATTATGATGCAACTGGTCTGAGTCTTGAGAAGCTCGGCCGCCCAGTTCTTCAGTGTAGCTTCTGACTGTGCTTCTATCGTGCTAACTGAACAGCATTTCTCATATAGCATATGAGCCAGAGAAGCGTCTTGGCGTACCAGTTGAGCCAGAAAAGCTCGCAGCATGTGACTCATCGAACTTTTCTCGTTGCTATCATGCTTGAAAAAGAAATACAAGAGTGATGTGTGATTGTGGCCTTGTTGAGCTGAAAGATGATCGATTATACGAGCAGCCAAGGACGTTTTACCTGTTTTGGTCGATTAGTATCAAAATCGTGATTTTATTTGGCTCCTTGAGCTCGCATACCTGCACCTGGCATACCGTGGATGAACAGTATACAGTCTGGAAACGCGCGGGACTGCATCCAGTTCAGAAAGGAGAGGCTTTGGAAGATCCAAGTGCCTGATATTCCATGGCATGACTTCAAGGCCGCTTGCAAATCGGCTCTATAATCGGAAGGGCTCAGCTTGGCAAGCATAGCATTCATTTCTTGATGAGAAAGCCCTTGCTGCAATGTTTCTCCAATCCTTTCGGATGACTGGGTCAGTCCATATATCTGACCCGAGAGCTCTTCGTATAAGTCATCAACTTTGCTATTCAGCGCGTCAAAGTTAGCTGATGACTTGTAAGCCGTGTTTTTGAGGAGCTGCGATGTTTCATCCCTGCTGTCACGAATCCCCGCTACAGCTGCGTTAAGTCGTTCATCCAGGAGAAGAGCTCTATGGCGCTTCAGACTTTGAAGTATTGGGTTGAATCAACTTCTGAATGTTCTCCAAGTCGATTCAAAACATGACTTCCAACCTTTAGGGTCTCTACATTAGATAATCGATGATTCTAAAGATGGACATGCTTGCTTACCTGGCCTTGCGAACACATCCATAGCATTCCGGTGAAATTCCAGAATGTCGCAGAAGTACCTTTCGAGGACTTCAAGAACTGCGGGAGCATCCTTGAATAAAGATTCATACTGTTGGAGACTTGGAATCACCTCGCCGATCTCGACATAGGTGTCCAGCAACTGTTCTAGTGTCTGAACACGTGTGCCTGCCATCTTTAGGGGCAATTAGTACTTTAAGAAACTGGCCGTGGATATTGGAGCCTGAATACCATGAGCGCGAGTTTGATCGGTCCCTGCAGAGTTGTCAGCGCATAGGTCGGGGTGTTTTTGACCAGAGAGTGTGATGCCTACCCAGACAAACGCCACAACCTCCGAAACATTGAGAAATATCAGAACCAACTGTTCAATTTGAGCCATGACCTCTAAGAACTTCGAAAGTCTGCCCAAACTACGAAGCTTCTTCGTGGATCCATATCGGCCTTGTATGAACTGGATCTCATCTTTGACCCTTTCGAGAGATGATGCAACGAATAGCTTCTTCTGTTCATCCGTTAGGCTCTTTCGAAATTTGTCGATGGCCCGATTCAAAACGATGTCGGGCATGTTGGTTGTGTGGTTTTACGTCTGCATAACAAGAAGCCTAACCACCTGCGGTTGTTTTGATAAGGATGAACGTTCCTGGCCTCAGCAAAAAGACGCAAGAGGAAGCCAGTAGCATTTGAGTCGGAGGCAGAATGAACCGATGTGGGAGTGTTGCACGCACTGTATATGTTAACGGGCACTGTTAGGGCTGCGCCCCTCTTGTCCCGCGGCATTGCTGACCTCCAATCCTGATTAGTGGCTCTCAACCCGCCAGAACTGCAGCTACATGCGTCTGAATGCTACGTACATACATAATGTGTGTAGCACAGCCCACCTGGCGTGTTGCAAGGCATAACACCCCGGTAAATACGCCTACAAATAACCTGTCATTATCAATTTGGCACACTTTAATCAGGGTTTCCTGATACAAATAAGCATCGCCGAATTCAACGAAACTATTTGACATTCTCCTATCGAGATCGACCGACGACGATTTTCCTATAGCCTTATTGAGACGCTTAAATTGCAGTCATATGGTGATTTTAGCTACCATATCCAATGCTGGCCACCACACATGTCAAGCGGGGAAATCCAGATCCCCATGGCGAGGGAGAAAATGTATGGGCGAAGCGCCGCTGTGCCCAGCAGTCAGAAGCCACCTTTCCAGTCATGGGCGATCAATCTCCCAATTCGTGAGTCAGATACTCCAAGCATTGCATTAGCACCTTACCTGTGTAAAATAATATGCTAATTTTGTTTCTCTTAGCAGCGCAAATGAGCCCAAATTCAGAGATAGGTTTGGTGACAATGATGATGATTCTGAAAGCATGTGCGTTGATGCGCCACCTGCCCCTGCAGCCGATGAAATTGTTTGCTACGGAGCAGTACGTCAAGAGTTGTCTAGCCCACATACCATCTCAATATATGTAACTAACAGTGGATAAAGTTATGTGATGCGAAATTGAGAATGGAGTCAACATCGCTTCAGGATTTCCCCGTTACAGCTTGGAGCCGTTTTTACGAACTCGAAATTTTCCAAAGGGATACGCACTACTACCTGCGACAGAGGCAGCTTGAAAAGGAGTTAGGAATGTTGGATGTTGTGACTACAGAGACCCTCAAGTCACTTCGCGAACGGTCCCATGTGACGCAAATAGCTGTTCTGGATGCATCCGCCCTCCCAAAACCCCTCAAGAAGAAAGCCCCGCATGTTATGGTCGATATATCTGTCAACCTATCGGGCCCCAGTCATATGATTGACGTTATCGGGGATGATCTGACAAAATCCAACGGGTTCCTGCAACATCCGTGTTTTTTACCTGCCAGGACGCCATATGTCAACCCACATTACTATTATTCCAGTGGCCTCAGAACTGACCTTACGCACCTTATTGGACCCAGAACCGAGGACGCAGAGGCTTTGGAGCTTTCGCATGGATTAAGTAATGTTTTGAATAGCCTTGCCGAGGCAGACTGGTCATCTTCCGTGGGATCGACCTCACCTGTGACAGAAGGGAAAATTATTACCACGTTAAAGAGGCAAGATCAATATTCAGCGTTGTCTACTACATAACTCTCAAAATCTAACATACTTATGCATAGTCACCAGAAAGAAGGAATCATCTCGATTCTAAAAAGAGAAGAAGGGGACTATACTGCGTCGGCTACCGGTGTACTCAAGAGTTATATTGGAAATAAGTGAGCACAGCTTTGTGAAGTGTCTGGATACACACTGTGGCTAACTGCGATTCATAAGAGAGTTCAACAGTCATTCAGGCCCGTTAGTGGGCGGCATTGTCGCGGACGTTATGGGCCTCGGAAAGTCCTTGACTATGTTAAGCGCTGTGGTGTGTTCATTGCCAAGTGCAGCAGAGTTCTCCCGCGTGAAGATGGAAACCCCGACAACAAGGGCAACCCTCATTATCACCACGTCTCCGCGTAAGTGGCCCTTAGTACTATCATCTACTTCTACTAACTAGTCAGAGGTCATGGGAGTATGGAAGTCGGAAATCGAGAAGTGTGTCCCACAAATACATTTTCGATTCCTAGTTTAACTAACGACATCAAACTTAAGACATATCATGCCCGGTACAATACAATTCTGCATCTTCCATGGCAGTAGCCGTGCAAAGATACCAGAAAATATTGTTAACCATGATGTGGTCTTGACTACATATCATACACTGGTTTCTGACTGGAAGTCTCACAGGCTGCTCCAGGGAATCATGTGGTTTCGTGTTGTCCTGGATGAGGGTATGATTGCCACACCTTGTTCTGATTCAAGATACAATTGAAGCTAACTGGATTAGCTCACTGGATCCGTAATACCAGTTCTCAGCAGTTTAAGGCTGCTAAAGAACTCAAGGCTCAAAGACGGTGGTGTCTAAGTGGCACTCCTATACAGAACACCTTGGATGATCTAAGGTCATTGTTGGACTTCCTCCACTTTAAACCATTCTCAGAACCAGGTTTCTTCCGAAAGCACATCATCGAGTCGCTACACGTCAGCTCCCTTGATCCTTTCCGAAATCTACGTCTGCTGTTACGAATAACGTGCTTCCGCCGTACAGCAGAGTTAATATGTCTCCCACCGCATGAGACTAGAGAGATCACCGTTTCCTTGTCTGACATGGAAACAAACCTGTACGACGGGATTTTGGATCGTTGCAAGGAAGAATTCGAAGAGATTTCGTATGGGAGGTCAAACAAGAAACGATATGCATTGCTGTTCGCTGCTACGATGAGACTACGCCGACTTTGCAACCACGGCACATTCAAAGAGCCCCAGCACTCGCCAAGGTCGGAGACTCCAAGGCGAAAGGGTAAAGCTTCATCGAGAAATAAATCCGAAGAAGCGAGCGATGAGCCGATGTGTGCATACTGTTATGGAGACAATGCAGACATCAGTGCCGATATGGGTGCTCTCGAAGTGTGCCCTGAATGTTCAAGGGTACTGGATCAGGGCACAACCGCATCATTGCCTTTGAGCGAGGGAGAAGTTACAGCACATGGAGCGCGCAACCACCAAACGTCTACGATTTCGAATTTATTGAATATTGCACACGAAGGGGATCTCCATTTCTCCTCCAAGCTCAATGCTGTTGTTGACAACATCCGAAATTGCCCATCCTCGAAACAGTAAGTTCCACCACTACCCCTGACACCAATGTATCCATACCGAGTACAAGCAGCCTTGTATTTACGTCCTGGCGTTTGACCCTTGAACTTTTACAGCATCTGCTGGCTCAGCAAAGGATAGTCAACAGTAGGATTGATGGACGGACCTCTTTCGCAGAGAGAGAACTGATACTCCAGGAATTCTCTCGAGAGAATGGTCCAAGCGTCCTGTTGTTATCTATTGCCACTGGAGCAGTCGGGTACGTTTAACTACAACATCTCATGCATCTTTACTTGAGGATAGCGAGACTAATACGTCGTGAACAGCTTGACACTGACCGTTGCTGACAAAGTACACATCGTAGAGCCTCAGTGGAATCCGTCAGTCGAAGAGCAGGCCATTGGTAGAGCTCTAAGAATGGGCCAGCAACGCAACGTTACTATATACAAGTACATAGCAAAGCGTACAGTTGAAGAGGTAATATTTGCCCTTGTAAAATTGATTACTAAAAGACCGTTTACTGACTTCATCAAGAATATCGTCTTCCTTCAGATGCGGAAAAGTCACCTAGCAAAGATCTCTTTTGACGGACACGCCGGTAGCCAAGGTGGAGACAAGCTCGATGTAGGTTCCCCGAAACTTTCTTATTTCCATGCCTGCTAATAGCTCTTTAGGATATGTTGTTTGTTCTTCAGAATGGTTCAGCTCATCAGAAGACTTCGGTGTAGACATAGGGGTACCGATACTCAGATGGCTTTTTTGGTATTCCAGCCTGTAAACACGAGTTTCGAATAGATACACGAATGCATAGTATATATACCGAATCATATGTCAATTAAAGGGTTCTGAATGGATATAATGCACAACTTCTACCTATCAGGAGTGTAATTCCTCCAACTTCGCAACACAAACGCCATCCTCTCCTCCGTACTCCCCACACTGCGCGGCAAGACCACGTAGCTCAGCCGCGCCTCCTTGAGCACCTGGCAGAACACCTCGTGCGTCCGGAACCACTCCTCCCGGCTCGCCGGCATCAGCCGCACCCCGTCGTCCGTCAGCCAGTCAACCCCGGCCTCGCACAGCACGATCAGCGACCCGGCCATGCGGTCGCGCATCCCCCGCCACTCGGCCGTCATCAGGCTCCTCGCCGCGCCGGGGCCCACGTACTGCCACGCGTACGCGACGGGGTCCAGGGCCGACCGGTCCGACACCAGCCAGTGATGTTGCTGCTGCTGCGACCAATTCGACTTGGTGGATTTGACGGCCGCTTCGTGTTCCGCGCGTGCCTGGGCCGCCAGGATACGGCGTTGCAGGTCCAGCGACCGCGTGGGCGAGGCGCGGATGTCGTCAGCAGTGAAGCCGCCGCCGCCACCGCTGCTGCCGTGCCGCCTGCTATCACAGGCGCTGTTGATACCGCGCTGCCGCAACAGCGTACGCGCGACTTCGTGGATTACAGTAGGAGGAGAGGGTAATCGGCGGAAGTGGGCCTCTAGCGCGTGTACCAAAGTGGTTTTGCCTGTGCTCTGGGCGCCTATGATGTATATGCTTTGGGGTGGCGATGGCTGTAATCGCTGAGGAGGCTTCATTCTAAGGATTGGGAGATTGGAAAACAAGACGTTAATGCTATAATTTGGATTGGAAGTTCGAATCTCAAGTTACGTCGTGTCGCGTCGAAGTGAATCCAGATATGGCAACCGAGCGTTGGCATTTGGTTGGCCAGTCTGAGACAACATCGTATGATGATCAGGCGACCACGTGATAACCTTGATCGCCGATGCTGAATACTTAATTCCACACCCGACCTTCTCTGGCTATATGTGATATATCAGATATATTCTAGTTCCATTTAATAAAAGGTGCTACTACCCAAGTACTAACAGACCAGGGGCTAAAATAGTGCAGCAACGTCGATCGTGAGCTGGCTAGCTTGCCAAAACCTGACCTTATCTCACATCTTACACATCTTCTAGTCTTGGATATTCATTCATTACTTTACTCTTAGTTTGAGTGAAGTGAGCGAGCGCCCTTAGAAGGGAATACAGAAATATGAGACATCACATATCGGCTGCGATCTACCCGATTATCATGACCACCATTTCATTCCATCTATCTAGAGTACCCAAGGCGTCCGTTCGAACGTATCAGCTCTAGATATTCTTACTTAATGACCAAGTAAGGCTCTGCTTGACTTTGATCACACGGCCAAATCGTCGGCTTATTGGGTGCCTAATGGGATCAATGGTACTTTGTAGACCGAGACATATGTGGAAAGTGATGTTACAAACTGGCATATCAGATTGCCAGAGACTCCCGCTTCATACCATGGTGTACGTAGCACCAGCAAGACTTTGCCCAGGCATGTGTACCTAATCCGTGTTGAACAAGTATCTATTGACGTTGATGCAAAATGTGAGAATCATAGGAACTGCCAACCTCTTTCTGAGCTGTAACCACACAGTCACGACAACTACGAGCGAGAGTTTTCGATAAAACAGGTTGCGAGGCATGGTAACTGAACGCTAGGGTTGATAGTTTACAGGGCCTCTAAGAGTCCCCTTCCCTCCCGGAACGGCATGGGCGCTGCCCTCCTGATCAAGTGACGAAGCCCCAAGTGCAGCTGTCGCATTTCACTCCGACGGTAAGTCAGCGCAGCAAAATTCTGCAAATTGAAAATGGCGTTGGTAAGTAGTTTCTAGCCCAATGCCAGCTTGATCCAGGATTGATAATTAGCCGCCCAGCTGAAGAACCCGCGGCGCCTGTGCCGCTAGACTAGGCTCCATCTAGTAGTTAGCGGAGAACGTCAGGTACAATATCTATTTTAAGAACCATAATCAACCAACTGCGGCACAGCAAGAGGGGAGATGGTGCAACGTCTTTGATTTCTGAAAGCGAAAGCCAAATCGTTTGTGGTGTAATAATATAAATTGAATCATATTCCCTCTTTACCGAAGTCTTCAAACGCGTTCTGGCAAATGCGACCCTTTCAACAAGATCCTAATCCTCCGCGATGTCCCGATATACCACACCCACGACCGAGCCGGTGGAGGAGACCACCAAGCTTTATTTCGGAGTCAGGATTGAAGAGTCAAACAGCGCCGAAAGGTCATTTTCCAACATGCCTCCAAGGACGACGACGGAATCCGCCGCTTCGAGGCGCTGGAACCCGGGGTTCAAGGCCAACTTGCCCAAGACGTTCGTGCTGACTCTGCTCGGTTGCGTCCTTTGGTGTGGCGCCTGCATCGGCGTGGTCGTGGCCGCCAATCGTCACCGGGCCGACTCCTGGAAGATCTCCCCGACCGTCATTCTCGCCATCCTGGGGCCGCTGGGAAGCATGATGCTACAGTATTCCCTTTCCTGCGGGATGGCCATCACCTGGTGGAGCTCGGCTCTGGGCGGAACGACGCTGGGGACCCTGCACAGCCAGTGGGAACACGGTACCAGCGTCTGGGCCTCGGCCACGTCAGGACGGTCTTTTGATAGGATATCCCTGGCCAAGCTCATGGTGCTGTCCGTCTTCGCCGTCAATCCACTGCTCCAAAGGGCCCTCACGAGTCAAGTCTCCACAGTGGAAGATACCGCCCGAGTATCAACCGCCGTAGCCACGGACAATCAGTCGATGCGGGATATGAACTTCACCGATACTCTCACCACCGCGGGAAAGGCAGTTTCCAATCAAATGAACCAGGTCATACGGCAATTTACGGAGCGGGTACCCATAACCGGTGCCATTTCCGGCTGCACTGGGAAATGTTCTGGGACTCTCAAGGCTGCCGGCTTCGATGCTAGATGCAAAAGGTCGCTCAACAGCAGTTTTATCGTACCCTGGGACGATAACTCCTTAGGGGGTGCTCCGGTCGAGGTGTTTCGAATTCTCCCATCACAGGTATGGAATGAAGCCGTCCACTTGAACATATTATACAGCGACGTTACCGCCGACGGAACGGGCGACTGCAGGGGAGTCGCGACAGAAGTCGAGTGTTCCGTCGAACACGCAGTCGTCGAGTATCCGTTTTCGCAGAAGGACGGCGCCGCCGTCCCCGAAACCCGGAGGGACCGCGTCCGCGTCCTCTCCGCCGAGGTCCCCGCCATGGAGGACAACCTCATGGTCCCTCTCTTCAACGGCCTGGTCATCGCCGCCGAGCAGCTGTTCGTGACGTCGGCCGAGTTCGCCCAGGCGGGGTTCGGCTGGTACTACAACACGAAAGGGCCGCTCGCCTCGACGTACACCACCCGCTACAACACGACCGCGGACTGCTCGGTGGCGTACCGGGACCCCACCGAGGACATCCTGGGCAAGCTCAAGGAGCTCATGTTCCGCCTCGCCGTCGCCATGCCCAACGCCTCCAGCCCGCGGACCGAGTTTGACGTCCGGCAGGAGACCCTGACCATCGTCTACGAGTCGCGCTTCGCCTACATGTGGGTCGCGCTGGGCATCACCGTCCTGGCCGTGGCGGCCGTGGCGCGGACCGCGTCGGGCTTCCAGGACTTGGGCCGGCCCGTCACGCTCAGCCCGCTCGAGATCGCCAACGCGTTTGGTTCGCAGCTGATGCAGGAGAAACTGTCGGGTACTTCGAATATGACCGTTGCCGAGCTGATGAAGGTGTACCGGGATACCCAGATCCAATATGCATCGACTGATGGCGATTATGGTGGGGTAGAGGTTACGGAGGCAGGCGCTCTCAGGAAGAGAATGCAGATGTGTCTTCCGGGGCATGGAAGAAGGCCAGAGTCGCAGGAGCTGTTTACTGGTTAAATGAGCTGTTGTTCGCGTGGATCTGAAAGCTCCCTGCACTTGTAACTCATATTTCAAATCATTTCATAGAACTGAAGAGTGACTTCATAGAAATGCTGCGCTTGGCTTGTAACATAGAGAATGTTATATACATAATCAAACCCGGGTGACTCCTGCTAGAATAACCAGACCCCAGACCCAGACCGCCATGATATCAAATCAGATGCAAAAACACAAATCCACCAAAAAGACCAAATGGTCCTATCAAAAAAGAGAAATGCTGGAAAAAGGAATCATCCAATGCTACCCCGCTGCCCATATGCTTCCAAATGTCCCAAAAGAATGTCTAGAAAGTAAAAAGTTGCCGCCAAGAGGTGAGAAAAAAGTCCCAATTGGTCGGTTGTGCCATCATGCTAATGGCTGCGAGAAAGGTACCGCTGTGTGCGAAGATGCCCAAAGTGGGTAATCATCTATTTGGGGCACTTTCCGTTGCAGACGCTGAGGCACTTCTTCTGGATCAGGGCGAGGACGGTCGAGTTGCAAGTGACGGCGCAGGCGCCGCGGCAGACCTGGCCGCCGGTAAGGGGGGCGGGCTCCGGGTCGCGGGCGGTGAGCTCGGATCGCTTCTTGCAGGCGGCCTGGCAGGCGCCCTTGGCGGCGGCGTTGGGGATGGCGGTGCAGACGCCCGCGCAGCCCTTCTGGCAGAGCTCCTTGGCCTTGCCCTTGAACAGGCCGCAGGCCCGGTCCTCGAGCAGGGCCCGGCGCTCGACCTCGGCCTCGGCGGCCTCGGCCTCGCTCAGGGACTCGGGCTCGACGTCGCGCTTGCGGTTGCACGAGGCGGCGCAGGCGGCGGAGCCGACGGGGTTGGGGATGACGTTCTGGGAGAGTTAGTTAGTAAGGAAGGAGGTAAGAATGTTGGAGGAGAAGGAGGAACACTCACGCAAGCGATCTTGCAAGCAGCCTGGCAGGCCTTGAGGGCCTTGCCCTTGAGGAGGCCGGCGCCGCAGGAGCGGGCGTGGAGCTGGAAGGGCTCCATGTGGGTGGAGTTCATCTTGGGCATGGCGTTGATGCCGGTGGCGACGGCCAGGAAGAGGGTGGCGAATTGAGTGAACTGCATCTTGGCGGTGTTGGGTGGTTGGCGAAGAGAGGTGGTGAAAGGTGGAAAAGGTGGTTGAAATGGGGTATCAAGTGATGGAGAGAAGTTGGAATTTTGAAGTGAAGAAAGAAGGCGACTGGCGCAGAAAGTTCGAAGTGAAGCTGAATGCGGAAGAGGACTGTTGGAAGTTGTTGGTGGTGAGTGATGAGGAAAAAAGTTGTCTATTCGGGTCGATCGTCACGTCCTTATATAGAGAATTCGTCTCCCAATGCAACATTCGTTTCCTTCAATGTTTCCTTCTCACGAAGACTAAAAAAAGATTTCACGATGTTGAACTCCCCCGCTTACACGGGAGAGCTGAGCCTACAAACCACCCACCCAGCCATTATTCGCTGCGCTGGCAGGGATGTTGTTGTTTCGAAACTTCGCGCCGCCTCGCTGGCCAAGCCTTCTGTTCTCTCGTTCTCTCAATGGGGTCGACAGGGCATGTGGTTCTATTTTCGAGCTGTCTGCTAAACTCTAATAGAAACACATAGGCCAAAAGTGGAATTGCATGGCATCCGATGTTTATTCTTGGAAGTTCTTGCCAAGCCTTCCCATGTGAGCTTGGCTTTTGCGGCTCTGCGGGCGGCTTGGGCATGGGGGGAAATGGCCAATGCGCTGGGTGGAGAGAACATGTAGGGATACGCCTCGATCGGATGGTACCTGAGCAGGGATGTGGGTTCTAGGGGTTGCATAGGCAGTTCCTATAACATGACTCGGTCGCGTTATGCGTTCACAACCTCCAGCCGGGAAAAGTGGGAAATCGCGTTTCAGATCACAAGATAAACCACTTTAGAGTGGTATGGACAGCTAGATAAGAATACCATTTTGATCTCGTCATCGCCTGCTTTGCCAGATTTTCAGAACAAGCGAGCGAATAGCATTTCAGCCAGGGACCCAGCCCAGTAGTAAAAGATACCGGGATAATGATTCAATAACGATATCCATTGAACAAGCTACCCAAAGCATGTAAGCGAGTAATGGTAGGAGAGAATGTTTCCCTCCAATGTCAAGCCTGCAACGTGTTTGATGTTTCTAAAAGGGTATCCCCGTCAAGCCTGCACGGGAATCAGATAGATGAGCAGCGAGTTGGCTCTCAATGCATCACAGCTCGAGATGAGCTAATAGTAATACGTGAGGGCTGCTTCCTACCTCATCGGGAAAGTAACGAGTGTCTTGGGTGATATCTGAGTGTCTGATTGATTTAGAAACTCGAGGACGTTCTAAAAATAGGCCTTGGAGCAATTACCTCCTGACGGCTCTCCCCCTCCCCTTTCAAACTTGCGTCTGTAGGCTCGGCAGAGAATGGGGTGGAGTTGGAGTTGTCAAGACACTTTCGCTCGTTTTCATTCCGCTTACAGCTTGAGCTCGTGCGAGGACTCCTTCCCCCACGGCGCAATCGAGTGCGGGAAGTAGAAGCGCTCCTCGGGGTCGTACTCGAGCTTCAACCTCTGCAGCTTCTCCAAGTTGTCCCCAAAGTACAGCCTCTGCGCGTCGTCGCGGCTCAGCGTCGGGTCCGGGTAATTGGCATACGCGCCCCATCTCTTGTCGTCGCCGCTCTCGCTGTCCAGCGCCTTGGTCATGTTTGAGACCCAGTCGTTGAGCAGCGACATGCCGCCCTCGGGGTACGCCAGGTGGGTCGCCACGGCGTCGTAGAACTGGATGATGAAGGTCTTGTCGCGGTGACCAAAGGACGTGGGGCCGAGCTTGGGGTCGGGATGGGCGTAGGCCGAGTGCACCCCGCCCGCGGCGTCGATCTGGAACCACCATTTGCGGTCGACCGGGAGGGCAGTGCCGTACCAGTAGTCGACGAAGGCCTCCGCTACACTGCCGCTCAGGCTGTCCAGGGTGAGGCTCTTGGCGAAGAAGTTGTCGGGCTTGGCGAATGGTTTGATCGTGTTAGCTGGTGGGGACTGATATAGGCCAAACAGGGGAAAAAAAGAAACAGGTATAAGAAGGGACGGATTGTTTTTCTTACCGGACCGGGCTCGAAGAAATCAACAGGAACATGGGCGGTGGACGCGTTGAGGGTGTTGTCGGCGGCGTAGTGCTTGATAGCGTCGATCCAATCGACCTGCTCCGATGCGTAGAGAGTGCCGTTGGAGACAGCCATGAACTCTGCGAGGTCATCTTTCATCTGTTTCTCGGTACCGTAATATAGCCCTTCGGCGAATGGGTGACCCCGTTCGTAGTCAGCTATGCGGAAATTGAGCGCGTTCGGCATTCTCCACTTGATGTAGTCCTCTACAGCGGCCAAATAACCAGCGGCGGTGCTCTGGTTCCAGCCAAGGATGACGCGGAACCAAGTCAGGTCCCTCGGCGCCTCGAAGGTCCGGAGCCGCCACTGTGCCACGATGCCAAAGTTCGGGCCGGCCCCGCGCATGGCCCAGAACAGATCCGGGTTCTCCTTGAGGCTGGTCTCGACGATACTGCCGTTGGCGAGCACGACGGTGGCCCCCTCGACGAAGTCGAGAGCGAGACCGTGCGTGTGAGAACTCATGCCATAGCCGCCGGAAACCAGATGTCCCGATGCACCCACCCTGTGTGTACACGTTAGCATAGATGCGCGTTGATTTCCTGTTCAGAAATGAGCAATTAATTGACTTACCTGGGACAGGTTCCATGAGAAACAGAACGGTTCCCTTGCTTGTAAATCTCCGTGGCCATATGCCCCAGTCGTGTCCCAGGATCGACGGTAGCGATATTGGTGTCGTTGTTAAGCTTGACGTCGGTCATGCGATCAAGCTGAACGATAAGATGGCCGCTCTCTCCGCCGAAGCCCCCGCCCGTATAGCTATGGCCTCCGGCCTTGGGAGACACCTTGAGGCCCAAGTCTCCGCCGCACTTGACGGCGCCCTGGATTTGCGATATGGTCTTGGGCACTGCGATGGCGACAGGGGTGTAGGTGGGCAGACGGACGTTGAAGGCCGCCGCGTCCCGAATCCAATCAACCGAGCCTTTCTCATCGATAGGAACGCCGGACTTTCGAAGACAGTCGTTGATATCAGACTTTGATGTGTCGGTCGTGTCCTGGCCCATGGACAGGAGGCCACCAAGGATCCATCCACGTGAATGCATGTCTTCGAGCTTGTCTGGGGAACTTATGTCACTGATAAGCTGTGATAAAATCGATATTTGGGTGGAATTATGAGAGAGACATGTGTTCAGATCTGGTCGAAGCCGACTCCTATATATCCCACAATAGTGTACGAGAGACTTTGAAACATGACAACAATGGATACTAAAGTCACGGTGTGAGTTGAACTACATGAAAAATATCAACGAAGCGTATGCATGGAAACCCGAGAGACAAGTGGTGTCAATCATGATGAGTATGTGCCACTAGCTTGGGATGCATTGTCGACTCATGGGCGCCTCAGAAGCTCGCCAACGTATTCTTTTCGGATATGGCTGACAGCCCCGGTCGCACCGAAGGCTGCATATGAGACGTCAATGTGATGATCATCTCCTCGGTGTCCAAGTATCTCGTTACAATACTCTACAACAATAGAAATTGCTGCAAATTCAAAGTCAGAAGGCAAGCTACCCCAGTCTGCGACACATGAAGTCTATATTCGTGAATCAGCGAACGAAAAAGCTAACATGGTCGCGTTTACTTGCCCTATTTCTAGTGAGACCAAAATGATATTCTCGCGAATGGAGTACATAAACGAACTTGAAACGGTTTGGATGGTTTCGACGAAGCATAACGACCGGACCTGACATCAGCTGTCACCAGCTCTGATCATTACCGTACCCAAAGATCCATCGTGCGTGTGTCGTCAGACCAGACGCCTCAGCTCGGTTCAAGCCGCCACAAGTGGAGAAGTTTGACCTTGTGTAACCTGAAGTGGTTTCCTGACGTACCATTTCCTTAAAAAAAAGCTTAACCTTTACCGAAGACAAAAGGGGTGCCAAAGCAGCCTTATTGCCCGTGATACCACTTGGGCATGCCCGAAGATCTGCTTCATGCCACAGGGACGACCAGACAGCTCCTCCTTACCTTCAACCGAGCGTAAGCTTCGACGCCCAGGATACACAAGTAAACATGCAGTAAGCTTGGTTCAACGCGGTCCTAAGGCATTTAAGACTGTGCCATGATGAAATCTGATGCATGACCATGAATTTCACCAACGTATGGACTCATATAGTCCAGAAGTAAACGAGAGCAGGAAATATACAGCTTTTTCCAAGCTCAATGTTATTGTCTTGGTTGTGCACCGGTGTGTCGCGGATCAAGCATCCAAGTGAGCACGAAAGAGTGACGGGAGAACTCCTCAACTGTGCAGTCACAGTAATAGGCATGAACGGTATGGGGAGTCTTAACTTGAACCAGACAGTCAAGCCAGCCGTTACTCGGCCTACCGAGACATCCGCGATGTGCCGCATGTCTTATGTGACCGCCAGCTTTCCGCATTTCCATCATCACCAAATTGATTCAATGACCGTATGAGCCGACCTTGACTCTGTCACGGCTGTTCCCGTCTGTTTCGTGCAAGGTGGTCGCGGTACTCTTAACCTTACTGGAAAGGGATACAAGGTGGCGGCCGGGGCAGCCTCAACAAATCTTAAACTGTAAAAGCCTGGTTAGCCTCCGGGCGGCTGAGCTCCTCGGTGCCTCAAGACTAACCGTTAGGATGGATTCACAGTGCGGGATGTTCGGAACAGATGTACAGTTGAATCCAGGTTCCCACCGTTTCTCAATTGACTTGACCTCATAATGCCGTGTTCAATCGAAGTTCTGAACGCCAGTACACATACCATGAGCTTTCATGTTCGGGGTGCACTGTTTGCGCACGGTGTGAAACTGACATAGCAATAACGAACTCATGTGTTGACATGTGCAGTATCCAGTCACGTTGTTAGTACCACTACTCGGTACCTTATGGGAGTTCGACGCCATCTGTTATTTCTCGCTTCCATGAAAGCGAATAACGGATCATGTCTATTACACCAGGTCCTGTCAGGCGGCAGTGAACCATGATCCTCTCCATATGGGATTCACAGCTCCAGAGGGGTTTGTTACGTCGTGCATACATTACGCCTCCAATGTTGTACCGGCTCATCACTCGATGCAACAAGGTCTCACGGCCAATAATGCATCATAATTTCCCTCTTCGAAATCTGTCCCCAGCGGCAACTACTCTCCATGCTCATGCCCTGAGGGCTACACTCCAGGGTGTGTTCCCAACACCAACTCCGCTGTATGCACATCCAATCATCGCCATGTTGTCATCGAAGAGGCCACAACGGTCTCGACAACAAGAAGGGGAACATGTGAAAACAAAAACGGCTCGGAGCTGGCAAGCAGAGACGTCCCGGGTGAGCTGCATGGGCGAACGGTGAATTTGGAAAGCGTGTAACTTGGTGGGCAGAGTGTGAGGTATCTATTGCATGAGATTCCGTTGAAAACAATCGAGCATTGTATGTATCTTGTGTGTACTATATCTCAGTATTCCTTGTTTCCTGGCACACCTTTTACTCCAGTCCCGTTCAGTCAGACCCTATCGCAAACTGCAATGAAAGGTGAAATAACACCTGCGATCAAAAGTATTAGCCCAGTTGCAAGCAATTGGATGAAGTGGGGGCTGGGACCAAGAACGAGAGAGCATGACTTACCACTAAAGAACAACCGCCCCGTCGCCGCATCATGCACGACCGACGTAGCCATGGGCAAGACCTCCCCCAGCCCATCCTCGAGCACCTTCACGACCTCCCACCCACCGTCCGGGCCCTTCCCCTTGCGGATGCGCATCGCAGCCGCGGCCACGCCGTGTTCGCCGTAGGGATCATGGAGCACCGCGCCGATGTCTTTGCCAACAGGGAAGACCGGGGCCCAGACATCGCCATCCCTGTCGACCATGAGGTTATCAATGGAGTACCCGACGTCGACCGTGTCGGCCTTGACGTGTGAGAGGGACCCGTTCGGGGCGGGCTCGTAGATGTCGATCGTGCCCAGGAGCGAGCTCGGCACGTACAAGCGGCCGTCGTGGTGGTTGCGCACGAGCCCGTTGGGGAAGGCGAGACCGCTAGGGATGGCGGCGTGGCAGTTGGGGCGGTTGTCGCTGTTGCTGCTGGTGCAGTGGGCGACGCTGCCTCGGCTGAAGAAGAAGGCCATGTTACCACGTATCCATTGGTTCAGGCTGTGCCCATGATCATTGACCACCCAAAACGCATTCGTCTCGTCCCCGACCGCCGCGACGCGGTTGGGCGTCATGATCAGCGGGTGCGAGAAGGTCTCCAAGTGCTCCAACTCCGCTACCTTGTGTCCCCCAACGGTCTGAAACACCTCGATCGTCTGGTTGCCGCCCGATGCGGACTGGTCCTCGAGGACCCTGCCCGTTACGGGGTCGACCGACGGCTTGACGTCAATGAGCCACAACCGCACGCTGCCGTCGGGGTCGTCATGGCCGCTCATGCCCAGGACGTTCAAGACCCCATCGCCGTGCGTGCCGGGGTATCCGGGGGTCTTAAGGACGCGGGTGGTGAAGCCGGCGCCCTCGGGCTCGTCGATGTCGAGCACCGTGACGTGGCCGGTCAGGCTGCGGCCCGAAGCGTTATACTGGGCAACACTAGTGTCCTTGTTAATTTGCGCGATATATGTGGCAAGCAGCGTGGTTTCGTCAATGACTTACTTAGGAGCCCACTGCATCCGCCCGTTCGGCTCCGAGCACGCCAAGAACAACTGCCGCGTGGCCTCGGAGAGCCACATGTCCTCGCAGGCCTGCAGGCGCTTGTCCTCGATCCGGCGGCACTTGTACGGGAACGCGCTGAGTGGCTCAAGCGTGTGGCCCACGCCGAGGAAGAGGCGGGTGCCGGTGTAGAGCACCGAGTGGACATTGCTTTGATACAGAATCGCCAGGACGGCCGCAAGGACTCCCAGCGTGAAGTTTGCCAGTGCGCCCATGATATCTGTCTAACTTATCTTGTTAGCGATAATGTGAAGACCATGTCTGGACTGGAGGTGGACTGGGGCTTACGCCGGAGCGGGTCTACACCAACAAGTAAGCGCTACCAAGACGATGATGTAAATAACAAGGGGATGATTTCACCGTTTGCTGATTGGGATAAACAGTTGTAAACAGTTAGCTTCGCTCAATTGAAAGAAATCAGCTCTTTCTTCAGCACCCGTCAAAAATGAGTGAACTATTTACATGTGGAGAAAGGAATTGCAAGCTTTTATCACCATCGATTCTGAGGGGCGGCCCAATCCTCCCGTCTTACATGTTGTGGAGCCCCGTCAGCACCCCATCCCATGATTGCTTACCGAGCTATCCACCAGCTCCGCGTCTTATCTTATTGGTCCCCCGATACGAAACGTGCGCATAGTTAAGCGCCAGTCGTATATCCGAACCATCAATGCGCTTACGATATGTTCTCATCCCGAACCCATCCGTAATGGTGTGGTGATTCAATCTGGGCCTCATTATTCCTTCCAAGATCCCGACCAACATCCAAATCAACCTGGTCCCTCAAATCCTTCCCCCTCATGAAGTGTGCTTGATGACGACCTTGCCCTTGGACCGGCCGGTCTTGAGCCGCTGGAACGCCTTGGGCGCGTCCTCGTAGCTGAAGACCTCGTCGACGACGGCCTTGACCTTGCCCTCCTGCATCCACGTGCCGATCTGCGCGAGGGCGTCCTGGTCGTTCTTGGCCATCATGAGGCTGAACTTGCTCTTGCCGCCGCCCAGGAAGCCGGGCAGCAGCATGCGCTCGACCAGGGTCTTGGCGCCCCCGAGCGACGCCGACGCGCCCACCTGCACGAACTGGCCGCCGGGCACCAGGAACGTGCCCGCCTGCTTGTACAGGTCCGACGGGCTGGACCCGACGTTGTCGACCACGACCTTGAATACGGGGCCTTTGGCCTTGAGCACCTCGGTCACGTTCTGGGTCGCGTAGTCGATCACTTCGTCGGCGCCTAGGCGCTTGCACAGGTCCGCGTTGCCGGCCGAGCAGCTCGCGACGACCTTCGTGCAGCCGAGCGCTTTCGCCATCTGGATGCCCCAAGTACCAGTGCCGCCGCTGCCGCCGTTGATGAAGACGGAGTCGCCGGGCACCACGTAAGGCGCCAAGCTCTGGTAAGCAGTCAGTCCCGCGGTGCCGACGCAAGCCGCATCAACAGGATCCACGTTAGCCGGGAGAGGCGCACAACCCGCGCGCGTCGCAATGACGAACTCGCCCAGGGTACCGAAGCGGCACGGCTCCAAGCGACCAAAGACGGGCGTGCCCTCGGCGAGCCCACCGCTGCTGTTGGAGGCCGACGAAGCGACGACGACGCCGGCGTAGTCGAGGCCCGGAATGGCCGGGTGGCCGAACATGGCGCGGGTGCCGAGGCCGCCGAGGCCCTCGGGCAGCTTGTAGTCGATGGGATTGATGGTGGCGGCGGTGACGCGGACGAGCACCTCGTCCTTCTTGCTGCTGGCGAGGATTCCCGCGGGCTTGGGGTGCGGAGCGTCGGCGCTCAGGTGGAGACACGACTCCAGGTTGGGCGAGGCCGCCGTGTAGGTCCAGGCGCGCATGGTTTTGGGGTGCTGGGCGGTAGCGCCGGTCGAGGCGCCGGTGTCCTTGGTATCAGACATGGTGTTCTGTTGCTGCTGCTGCTGCTATCAAAGATAAGACGGTTTCAAGGTGGATGGATGTGGGGATGTATGACTGGTGAACTTTCGAGGATGGATGATGGTGCAGTAGTGACATAGACTGTTGATGGTGGGGGAACGCCACGCCACGGGAATGTTAGTGTTTCGGGGGAAATCAAGATACTCAAATTTCGTCGTGGACAGGGCCCACTTAAGAAACAGATGCCGCCGTCAACCAGGACTAAGACGTGAAATTACGGGCGGAACTCTGTGCGACCAATGATGTACAACACTACGCGCGCTGTGATACCACCAGTGATAAGAGTTATTGGGGGCAATGTGCAACGATGCCGTCTCATCGTAGCAATCCACAAACATGCGACGATAAGGGCTGTGTACGACCGGCTGACTAAGTACATAGTCGTGACGTCACGGCTGTGCTTATATAAAAGCTAGGCTGTTCGTGATAGCCGACTCCACTATTATGTACTGAAGAAAGCTAGTGCAGCATGTTATTCTTGCAGTAGTTCTAATAAGCGGCCCAAATTGGAGTTCATAAAACTTATGGCGCGGCTTAATACCTAGATGCCAAAGAGCACGAGAGATTCGTATATCTTGGTTTCCCGAATATAACTTGAAACCATATCGAGTTCCCTTTTCCCAAGACCCAGCTGTTGAGATGGTAGTCACATGCCTTGCCTATAAGCTCAGCACCCTAACAACGCCCCCCCCTAATAACACCCCCCTTTAAATTAAATAAATAACACCCCCTAAGCTATATTAACCCTATAAGAAAGGGGTTAATTCTCCTTCCTACTCGATATAAAGTATATTAAATTAAACCTCTTTTTCTCCTCTTTTTAATATTATTATACCTAATAAAGAAGAACGGCTTTAAACCGCTATCTAGGAGGTTTTAAAAAGATTCTTTATTAAATCGGCTATTAAAAAGAATAACGTTATTAAACGGACCCTCGGGCGCCGGCTACTTAAGGATAAGAGTAAGAAAGAAACCGATTAAGATAAATAAATATTTATTAAAAAGGAGGAGAAGTTTTTAATATAATAAACATTCTTTTAAATTAATTTAAAGTACGCTTTAATTTATCGGCTATTTTATATATATATATAACGCCTCCTTATCGTAAAAAGCGACCCTTACCCCCTCGGAAAAAAGTAATTACCCCGATTTCTATATCGCTATAAGGCCCTTAAATCTATACGATTTAAAGCAATCGATTTCTAACGTTTTATATATACTTTAAACGAGTTAATACGAAATTTATTTAATAAATTTATTAATTAGTTTATTATATCGATCCTATTATACCTCCGATTTAACGTTAATAAAGTAAAAGTATTAATAACGATTAAAAGGGGCTCTTTTATTATTAAACCAGTAAGGATAAAGAGTTTTATAATAAATAACTTAATTAATCGCGAATAAACTACTATTTTAAAATATATTAATACCGCCGGTTAAGCTCTCCCCCTTTAATAATCTTTAAAGGGTAATCAGTCTAATAATAATAATTCCTAATTAATAAAGATAAGATAAACGCCCTTTATAAAAACTAATCCTTTAAAGCGTCGTTAAAAAGTTAGACCTCGATCCCTATTATTTTAAAATAATTTAAAAAGATCTTTATACCTAAAACCTAACCGGATAACCCCTCTTAATAACACCTCCTTATCCTTAATAACTACGGTAATTATATTAACCCGGAGTTTATATTAACGGCTTTAAAGGTTAAGATCTAGCTCCTCTACTTACCCCCTTATAATAATTATATCCTCTAACCCTTAAATATAAACTATTTTATAACTTTAAAAAGGAGGTTCTTACGAAAATTAAAATTAATATATATTATTAATAATAATAATTATATAAAAAAAAGGACTTCCTTTAAACTTAAATTAACATTTAAAAAGTCGGTTTATTTCTTAAATATATCGTTAAAAGATAAAAACTTAACGGATTATAACTGGTTAATATCCGGAAGCTTATAAATAATTAATTCCGGAAATCGATTATAATCTAAACTATTAATACCGTACTTAAGGCCGAGGAAACGACCCGGCCGCTTAAACCGAAATATAAAAAGATCGATATACTTAAAACGGGCCGGTAATTAAAAAATTTAACGATTAAATACCTTAAAAATAATACCGTTACCGGTAATCCTATTTATCGATTCTTATAGGCGAAACTCGGTAAGAATATCGATAACTTAATATCTAAAGTTAACCGGCTAGAATATAAGAAATTTAATCTAAAAACAAATTTAAAGAAAATAAGAGCTTAAAAAAGAAAGAAAGTCGATAAGGACCCTAATAAGGGGTTTATTTCATTAATAGATATTAAATAAGTTCAGGCCGATATAAGAAAGGGCAAGTTAAGAAAGAGGCCGAAAAGGAAGGCTTTAAAAGCTCTAAAAATTAATTAAAATCGAGCCGATAATATAAGAGAGTCAATTTACGTTCAAACGCGTTAAATCGTATATTTAGATATAATATATATTAATTAATTAATTAATTTATTGCTCTATTAACTTTGTTTTTTCATTCAATTTCAGGGGGGGCGTTGTCAAGGTGCTGAGCTTACGTACATATTATAGTCACATCTCGGAGCTTCTCTCTGAAGGTCTCTTCTTTCCTTCCTCAATCAACTCGTTGCTCACTACTCCCTGCGTCCTCTGTTTACACCAGCACATCGGCCAATCATTCGTATACCTGGCCTTCCACAACCTCCCCAACGTCCTGCATGTCGCACCCAAACGCGAGATGACCGGGGCTAATCTCTTGGAATCCAACTGACGGTCTCGTGGGACAAGAGGTCACGCCCCATTTCAATTCCCCCACCGCGAGCCTGTAAAGAGCAGACGTGTTTCTGGTTTCCGATACCCGGTCTCGAGCCTCGGGAAGCTCACCGGGCAGTAATGCTCTTGTATCAGTCGAGGCGGGCGAGCTTAGCTTTTGGATTGGAAGACAGTGACAGGCAGCGGAGATCACGGCAGAACAGTTCCCCATCACTGCCATCTTCCTGGGCAGCTTTATGAGAGCGATGGCGATGGGGACAAGAGCCAAAGCGGTGCATATAACGAACGAGATCAAGATCGCCGGCGGTGAGTATAATAACCCCGTCATGGTGCTCCAAACTTCATATGGGTAGTATGCCCCGTAGCCTTCACTCCCATTCATAATTAGTAAATCCAATGATCGTTGGTTGTAAGTTGCAAAAGACTCACCTTCCAGGATGACAAGGTATATGCAGTTTGAAAAAAGCCAATGGAGTATTGCACTCACGACCAGAAGTGGGACCGACCATAGGTATGGTAATTGCAATCGATAGCTCGATAGCTGCTGGCCTTTTTCATGGGTCACCCTTAAAGGGAGGTACGTTGTACTATAGCGTGCCCATTCGAACTCGCTCGACATCCTTGTAAACAGGCCATTATAGGTAACATAGCACATGGAAAGGATCACCTGGGGCAAGTTCGCAAGAACAGTAAGTGCTGAAGTCGGCGATGCTGCTCTGGAAGTAGAATCGAAATGCATGAGCTTGCTAACATCCGCCGGGGGGTTTCTAGTGCTGGTTCCGAACTGTGATCTGGAGCAAGAGAATGGGCAATTCTAATTAGTTTCCTGGTTCTCAAATTGCGGATTGATAACAAGAAAAACAAAACCAAACAAATAGAAAAAGACAAGAAAGACTCACGTCCTATTGCTGCTGCCCACCATTGTTGGGTACAATAGAAACCCGGCCGCGGCAAGCCATATCGTGATCATTACATACGTCAATGCCCATGTAGATATCGGAACAGCAGAGCCAAGCCGCCTAGTTGGCGTCTTCCAAGGAGTGGGAACGTGCTGCCATGAGGTGTCGTCATGAGACACGTGAACCTCGAAATCGTCTCGGCCAGATGTGCATATTTCAAGTGTTGTCACGTCTGGCCGGATTATGAAGGATTCAATTGCATCGCCGAGAGTTATTAGGGGTCCCTCTCCATATGTTTCATCAATATAGTGCAACAGATGATGCTTTTGATGAAACATATGAGGCAAACAGCCCCCAACAACTGATTGTCAATGTCAATTTTGCAATCAACGTGATGAGGCTCCGAGAGGCAATAGTGCGCCTTCATGCGATGAAAGTCGTTTTTCAGCGAATATTGAACTTGGTCGTGGTCATGAGACTTGTTTTTCGGGTAAAACATGCCGGTACTCAGATCAATCGTGATTCTCTGGTCGAGATAACCTTCACGCATTTCTCGCGGCATTGTCCCTTCCGTCGCATCAAATATATCAAAGTACCAAATAGGGCTACGAACGTGGGCCAGCTGCGGCATGACGCTAGGGGCAGGATCGTTGTACACCTCGGCGATGCTCCAGCCTTTCGTCTCGCCCAGGCTCTCGTTCTGGTTACTGATCAGGAGTACACCGTGTCGATAGTTGGTGAAAGCAGTATCCCTTGCGTTATAGCGGGTATAGCAATCTTGGAGACTGAGGCTTTCCCATCCCTTAAAGTAGTAGCGAATTCTACGAAGGTCTTCCGTTGCTTTGTTTCCGCACCCATTCAGGGCCTCACATCCACTCGGAGAAATCTGGCCTCGAGAAGAGAGAGTGCTGTTCCGACTCAGGGCGTTGCACCCATTGGGAAAGGCGTCACACCCAGGGACGAAAATCGGGATATGGTTAGTATATTCGGTGATCCAGGCTTCTGTGATCATGGTAAAGCCATAGTGTGTGAATGCATTTCTCTCGATGACGGAACTGTTGAATATCAGGTGGAGGGGAATGGTCGAAAGTGCTAGCAACAGCCATAACGCCGAGTTCAGGACGGGGATGAACCGCACATTGTGCCACGATTGAACTCCGATTTCGAGCCAACGGCCACGAGCGTGCGCCTTATCGACCTCGTGTCGGGTAGGTGCCACTAATACCTGCATGAAGAAGTTGGACGATGCGAGGATAGCGCTGCTGGCTATGTTGATGGCCAGATGTAGAAATGTGTTTCTGCGCGCGGCTTCATCACATGCGCCAGTAAAAAGGCGGCTGGTTTGACTCGTCGCAGACCAGTCATGATTTGCAATGAAGACCGAGTGGAAGAACAAGGCAGTGAGAAGGACGGTCATGGAACTTATCAACGCCGTGTTCAAAAAAGCAGCACAACGCCATCCTGCCAGGGGGTGCGGTTTGGCTGCGACATTGCTCCGTTTACGCTGATTAAAGAAAAAGAACAGAGAAAGACAAAGAACACACTGATTGAAAGTCTCCAAATGTTATGCGCGGAATTTGTAGCGACAGCTCATGAAGAAAATGAAAGTAGGTGAATTTTGCAAAAAGGGGGGACATAGAAGTACATGTAAATGAATGGGTACGGAGGCAGGCTGGCTACAAAATACTACCTGGGGGCCAGAGCCGGGGCCTGATTTGTGCCTTGTTTACTTCTGTAATAAAGTAGGGAGGTTTATGCAATTTATTCGCCATGATCATATTGGGGGCAGCATAGTGGAGTTTCATGGAACTCTGCAGGTGGTATAACATCAAGATACATCCCGAACACAAACATGGTTATAAATTGGCATTTTATTAGCAATGGGATAATCAGGTATGTTTATAATGGGATAACTAGACGCGCATTGGATAAATGGATAGGGATGGAATAACTGGCTACACCTTTTCTGTAACACGAACACCCCATGACATGTCAGCAGCTACCCAATGTTGGTTTTAGTGCGAACTGATACCTTGCAAGTCAGCATGGCATGAGAAACGGAAACCGCGAAGCAAATTAGGTAATCTGGATGGGAAATAACAGCCCGTACCACACCAGGACCAACGACTTCGTACCATTTCATTTCATCACAACTTCGACTCATATTCTCTGTATGATAGGATTTATGCCATCAAACATTCATTGCACTCTTTATCAGACCACATTGACAGTATCAAGCTTATTATCAGTTAGCTTTACAAGTCAGCCACCATGCCCCGAAACTCGGATATCAACTTCGGCGTCGAGATCGAGACGGTGTTCGCGATGGATCCAGACATCCCCGACACATTCCCCGATTGCGACGATTTTTGGCCGTTCTGCGCCACGCAGGGCCAGATCTACGTCGATCAACTCGGTCCAGAGCTCGAGTCACGGCTCTGGTCCATCGGAGACGATTACCGGCAATGGCAGTTCTCCCGGGACCTGACCATCGAAGATGGCGTCATTAAGCCCAGTGGTTTGTGCCCTCCGATTCCTCAATCATCTGCAGGTAGACTGACATACTACTACTGCATTCAGACCACGCGGTTCCACTGGAGATCAAGTCGCGCGTCTTCTCGTACGACTCGAGCAACGAGTAGCAATCGGAGCTCCGGCACATCTGGTCCCGCATCGGGGCCGAGATCATGACGTCGCAGCCGAAGTTCTTCAGAAACTGCTCTACCCACCTCCACTTCTCCTTCCCCGAGCAGGAGCACAAGAACGAGAGGGTCGACGACTTCCCGGTGAAGAAGGCGAAGCGGCTGTTCCTCGCCGCCCAGGTGTTCGAGAAGGCCATCGACGACCTGATGCCGAACGGGTACAAGAATAGGCGCTACGCCAAAAGCCTGCAGATGCCGTCTCACGAGTCTTCGTCGTATTGCTTGTCCGACGTGGCGGGGATCCCGAAGCGGGTAGACGACCTGTGCGAGTTCTAGAGGGCCATGAAAGGCTGCCTGACGATGCCGCAGCTGGCCGGAGTGGTCAACTGCGTGCTCGACTATACCGAGGATCCCAACGGCAAGTGCAAGGAGTCGAGATACTTCAAGTGGAACTGCTTCAGTTTTGTTCCCCAGCTTCACTACCGCACCCTCGAGTTTCGTCAAATGCCGCCGGCGCTCTCATCTCGTGACGTGGAGCTCTGGATCCACTTTGCGGTGGGCTTCATCCGGGCCGCGCTCGCGGTCGACGAGGCCAGCATCGACAAGGCCATCGACGATGCGGTCGAGGCGGGCAACGACGCTCCCATTTACGCGCTGTACTTCGACGAGGGGACGCTACCGGCGGACCTGGTAGCGCTGAAGGCGTTTATGGGCCATAAACTCCCGCTGGAGATGACGAACTTTTGGGACGAGCTGACCAATATCAAGGAGAAGATCGATACTTTCTTCGAGCTGGGCAATGTCTTGGAGAAGATGGAGAGAGTTTTTGGGACACGTAACTGGAGGGAACGACGCCCCTACTGATGAGCATTATGTTACTTGTCATTCTTTCATTTGCCATTGCTATCTTTGGGCGACTTAGGGCGCTCATCGCGCAAGTGTGGTGGCGTTGATTTTGGGACACGCCAGTTAGTTGTCCGAGTAGCGATAACCCCGGGGGCACTGCAAACAACAGCAGCCCGATGATATATGTAGACAATAGCGATGTTGATTGAAACTCAATTCCGAAGCCGCGGGACATATTATGACTTGATGTGAGCCGCTGATGATTTGAGCATTCACATACTATCCGAGAGGCTACTTTGGCCCCCAAAACTTCATGATCACGACAACTCAGCAGAGACAAATCGAACTAGCACATATTATCGTTCTGACTTAACCGGGAATAAATAGAATATTTGAAGGACTTCCTGCTGTAACTGGGAGAAATAGGAATAATCAAAGTGGTATACACTGGATCATGCACGCAACTCGAACCCCTCGTAATCGCCTAACTCCGCTGGCCCCCATCTCTTCCGTTGCACCTCCGAGTCGTCTGGCGGTGTCTCAACCTCGCACAGGGGCGTTGACGGGAGCTCACCCGTGCGCACCGCCTCTGATTGCTGTTGTTGCCGGCTTTGCATGCCATCGTCGCCATTCCGGCTATACTTGTCGCCCGATATGTAGACGCCAGAATCACCGCCGGTGACATGGTCCTGCCGTTCTTCCTTGCCATCCTCCAGGCGGTTCAGCAGACGCCACATGAAGAAACAGCAAGCACCCAGGAATGCGGACAGAGGGATGCCGAGTCCTAGACCAAGGCCAACGCCGAGTTTCTGCTCTCCACTTAGGCCGCTGTCACTGTTGCTTGGTGTTGCCGACGGCAATGATGAAGCGGTAAAGGTTGCAGTAGACGATGTAGTTGAATCACCACCCCTGGAGTCGGTAGAAATTGATGATGGCGACTGGGGAGCGGAACCATTACCCGAGGCGGTGATGTTGAACTCTCGGCTGATGGCCTCGGGGTTTTGCTTCCCCTCAAAGAAGAGGCTGAAGCTGAAGACATGACTGTGATCTAGAGTCTGGCTCGTGACAACGGTCCACTTCCAGTTTCCCTTCTTGCTGGGGAGTGAGACATTGCCTATGCACCATACGTAAGAACGAGATCAAGGTATTGGAGGGGGCAGCGGCGACCGCCGGTGTACTCACGGAAGATATGCTCGGCATCCTCTGGCGGACTGTTGTTCTGGAAGAGGAGAAGCGAGATGGGGTCCTTGAGGTCATCATCCGAGGCCCACTCGACCGTCAAGCTCGAGCCGACGGGGTGGATGGAGTTGGTTGCGAAGTCCACGGCATCCCCTTCGAACCTTTGCGGCGGATTGACGAAGACCAACGCGCCACGAGCTCCTGCTGAAAATATATGAAGCCATGCCACTGCTGCTGTGAACGCAGAGAGCCGTGATAGAAGTAGTGTGAGAAGCATTCCATTTCGTTTGTCTGTCTGTCTTTCTACGGTAGAATAATGCGAAAGTATGGGGGGTCATTAAGAACAAGACAGAAACTCTACGAGAGCGGGAACTGATACTAATTGCATGTCAATTTGCCAACTGGAGACAGACAGCCATACATGCAAGAGAGAGACAGTCTGGCACCCTCCAGAGGTCTGTGCAACACACCATTAGCACCCAATGAATGAGTGCATCGCGTTAATGCTGGGTCGAAAAGCTTCCCCTTACACCCGCAGTGCAACGTCTGGATCTGGGGTTTGGAGGCTCTAGTGCTTCTCTAAATGTGATCGCAAGCGATGTTCTGAAACTTCATGTTACTTGGATTGTTGTCGTATAGAATTGGGTCGTCTAATGTGTTATCTATTCAAGGTAGTCATCCCCGCGAGCCTTTTCCAACGTCCCATGGCATCTTTCCCTCTGGGATCGGCGTTTGCGCTGTTTCTCTTTTCTTTCCTTTTTGCCAATCATCCACAGCCGGCCTGTCGCTCTTTGCAGGATCCTCCTGCAAGCCCCAAATCACCTTCAACAGCCCGGTATTGGCAAGCTTGAACCAGAGCCTTATTGCTGATCCGTACCTGGTTGCGCCCAGGAGTAAGCACTAGCCCTCAGCTGTGGCATGTGTCTATCAGGCTCCCGCTGTTCGTTGTTCCAGCCTTGCCAGCGCTAATCGTGTTCGTGGCGGCCCCAACAGGGACCTAGCGTGTCAGCCCACAAGGCTGGTCAACTGGAACAACCGCACTGCAAGCCTAGAGGTTAGTGGGCAAATTGGCAAGTTAGCAAGTAAGCCCCCGGACAGCCTAATGTAAGCAACCAAAGGACATCTACAATCAAGAGTTGGGGAACTAACATGGTATCAAAAACAAGTCCAATTGCCCAGCTCAACAGGCTGCATGCGTCTCGGTGCACCCTCCACTTCGTATAGCTCCGTTGAAAATATCTCTCTAGGGACCGAGCTCTTCGGTTCCACTGACGTGAGTTCTCTAGGCGTCACAGCCCTCGCATATGTACCCATCATCACTGCCGCCAAAGTTCCGCTTCCCCTTCTCAAAGTCGCTTGTGGCAGCCGCTTTAAAAATGTATGAGGGGCACTTCTTAATCAGAAAGCGCCAGACCAGGAAGCAAGCGAGTCCCATGAAGCTCATGATGGTCACTCCCATGCCGATGTCGAGCCCGAGCCCGAGTTTTAGGTCTCCACCGCTGGTTCCCTTCTCATCTCTGACGACATTTAATGAGAGGAAGACCGACGTCGATCCCGAACCCGAGCACCAGCCTCGTGTCTCCGCCGATATAGCTGGCAGGGATTGTGTATCATGCAGATATGTAGATTGTAGTCTTTCAGCCATCCACTGTCGAGGTTTGGTGAACTGAAGAACTGCTGATACGGTAAAGGCGGATGAAGTAAGCGACCGGTGGTCGTGATAGTGTCAGGCGCCGGCGCATAGGTGACTGCAGAGAGGTAGTCGCTCGGTATGGTAGTTGTGCCTTAGGTGGCGAGCTGATATCCGTGTAGGAAATTTTCACCTACTCACCATACTCGTGATGAAGGCATAATATGGTACGCAAGTCAAGGCTATATGATTGAGACTACCACGTTATTTGTTCTGAAAGCTGTTATGTATGGGAACATTGGAACCATACTGTAGGGCTCAAGATAATCGAATAACGCGTGAATAAGGAAACGAAATGCTAAGTACGCCATTGAGAGAGAGCCTGGCTGTTTGGGGCCCTTCCGTGGCCGGTGCAACACATCTACACATGTAGCCTTTGTGATCTCGAGTCAAGAGGTAAGTCTGCCTGCGTCTAGCCCCCTGATCATGCCGCCTCCTGGGGGCCTCGAGGTCGAGTTGCTGACCTTCAGGATTGAAAACGGCCCCATGCCCAGACCGACACTGCAGGAAGCTGCAGACCCTTTTCTGGCCAGCCCTATGAAACCGACATCTTCCTCGTCGGCCAATCACCGGGCCCCTTGATACGGTCGTCCCTCCTTCCTACATTGTTTCGTCACCTGCGCGACCGTTATGGTGCTGACCTGCTGCTTGTCGGAGTCAATTGGCTATCCTTGGCATTGCCCCTGACTCTTGTCCTGTCGGCCCCGCCGCGCCACAGGAAGAAGCATAAGACGGTGATGAGCGGGATACCAATACCAATACCAAGGCCAAGTCCAATGTTAGCTTCGGTGCTGAGACTGCCGCCCGCGCCGCCATTGTCCGGTACGGATGAGCCCGCTGTCGAACCGGCCGGTCCCACACTGGAGATCACACCAGTAGTGCTGGTAGATGTTGTCGAGTCTTTTAAATACGGATATAGTGAGGAGATTGCGGACAGTGGGAGTGTCGAAAATTGAGCAGTGGCGGCGTCGCCGGCCGGTGCAGCATTGATGTCAGCACCGAGAGCAACCCCCACGTAAAGCCATAACGCAACGGCCAAGTAAAAGCACCGTAGAGGTTGGCGTAGAAAAATAGTTAGGCCGTATCCGTGGACAACACTGCCGCCGGGCTTGGACATGCTGGCCGAGATCAACAGGTTCGGCTAGTCATCAAACGAAAAGGGTAAAGCAGAGAGTACCGTTAATTATGAAAAAGGGGAGAATATGGAACAGCTAAATAAATATGTAACGTCTATTACAGTGCTTCGCTTTCCCAGTCTAAGTAAACGAGAAGGGTGAAAATTCGCAGGGAGCAGCTGCATGCCGCCGATCAGACCCTGATACCTGAGTCTTATCTGAGCTGAGCTAAATCTTGGCCGCATCCTCGTCATGTTCAGCCCGCTATCTCCGCAGCGGCCATTCAGCAAACATGTTTGCACAAAAGAATCTTCCATTGCGGCGTCTCTAGTGCGTGACCCCTTGCAGGTGAGAGCCTGATGGCTTCTATGCGGAGCCACCAGTTCGTTTCCATGTTGGCGCCTTTCGCATTCTCTGGGCGCATTGTCTCAGTCAGCATCCGGCTGGAACCTTCTCCCGCTCCATATGGAAACTTCACCTTGGTAGCTCAGCTACCTATCATTGGCAATGAAAAAGCAGGCGTGCCCTGGCGATATCGGAGCTTTCCCGCCAAACCAACTACTACTCGAATGTAGTTCACTTCTACATCATACAGGCTCACACGCTCATATGCTGAGCTCAACAGACCTTGTTGCTTGGTTCGCCGCGACACGGTGGCCATCTCTATCGGCCTCATAACAGCTCCGTCGAGTGGAGCTCTGGCTTACGCTCCTTGCCATCAGCCTCAAAAATCTCTGTTGATTGGAGCTCCTTTGCCGACCCCGTTCCGTTTCTATCTCCTACATGCTCCTCAAAATCAACTGGTAGGTCTCGGCCCTGCTTCTGCCGTCCCCACAGCCGCCATAACAAGAAGCAGCCGAGACTTAACAGGGCAATGAGTGGAGGACCAATACCGAGACCAATCCCAAGCCCGATCTTCAGTCCTTCGCCGAGACCGGTATCCGCGCCGCTGTCGTTTAATGTCTTCGAGAAATTTGACCGTGGCGGCTCAGCCGGGGTGGTCATCACTGGGGAGGGGGACGTTATTGTCGGTATTTCGCCGGTTTTGGTCCCATTTCCGGATAGCTTCAAGTCGGTGGCGTCGGGAGAGACACCAATACTCTTAGCTTCACTTGTATATTGATGAATCGGCGGTCCAAGGGAATCTGAGGCTACAGGTATTCCTATAGGTAAGGGCACAGATGATAGCTTGCTTGCAGAAGTGGGTTCTTCATAGGTGTAGATCCTGGTGGTAGGAAGCGCAGGCTTTCCCGCATAGTCGATAGGTACTGAGAACACTACTACTGTAGTTTTACCCTCCGTCAGAACACCTAACATGCAGAGCCGCAGTAATATGGCCAGAAAGAAACCTCCTTGTATTGGCGTGAGCGGCGGAGCGTTACGTCCATAGCAACGTCTGCTGTTGGGTTCGGGCATGCTGGGCCAGTTGAAAGAATAAGAAGGGGGTGACCGAAAACGAAACGAAGGCAATGTATTTTGACGAAGAATAGGCACTATCTGTCGCCTACGGACGGACGTGTATGCGTGACATCCGAGTATAATCTAATGTATGTTTGTCACCATGTGGGGTTTTCTGAGTTCAGGGGAAAAGAGACCGATAAGACTTGAGGCCTTTGCCATCGGGACCATAATGGTAGCAAGGGTTCACGACCCACCAATTTGTTTCGTCTTGGTGTCCTTCGCATCTATCAGGTGCATGAAGAACAACCAATCCTTAGAGCTCTAGATGAAGGACCCTTGCAGGTCTCTAAATCCATCATTCATTTATAGCCATTGGCAGGCATGCTTTCCTAGCAGTCTCGAAACGTTACTGCTGGATCTCTACGTGAGTCTGTTCTGATTTGCGTTCTCGGCGGCTACTTGTCAAGGGGCTGTTTTTTATAGAAACGAAATCACACTGTTGGCCAACAAGTCGGGGGCCAATCTGCAACGCCCCTCTGGCTGGTGTATCACCACGTAGTATCCGGAATGGTTACTCTTTCTGGTGAACACCTCCCTCCATCTTGCAGCGTGCTGTACGCGCCCCGACTTGGAAAAGCGTAGCTATCCAGGTGCATGTTTCCTCTCCCGGTTCGGTTCACTCAAGGTGGAGTGGCAAGGCCAAGCTTTGAGAACGTGGGTATCATTCATCTCTACACTAGATGACTTCTCTTCAATATTACAGTTGCGCAGGCCATCGTCTTCCTGCATAGTCTTCGTCCACACAGCCGTCTATCCTCATCAAGTTTCCACCGGAACTCCAATTGCCAACTTTATCGCTTTCTGCCGTTAACGTTTAGAAGTATATGGTTTAAGGCGGGGGAATAATGGTCGTAGCCCTTCAATGGCTAGCAGCACGTTGCCTACATGGCCAGCGATGACAGCGGGAGCTAGGGCGAGCGTGTCGTATTCTTCACCATAATAATGGCTGGCTGTGATTACGTGAACTTGGTGTGGATGATGTCGGGGTTCTCGTGCCAATCGTCTATGCTCACCCACATCTGCAAACTGTTAGCTCCACACGACCAGCGTGGGGTTTGAGTGGGAATTGACATACCTTTCTAAATGTACTCAGACCCGCCAGAATACTACCGCCTATCCAGGTCGAGTATTTTCTCTCGGGCGGGGCAAAGATCTTGATGCGCATATCCTTCACGGCCAGCTTCTTGACCTCGTTCAATAGCCGGTCACCAAAGCCCTTGGTCAAAGTGCTTCCACCGCTGAGTACAATGTTGCTGAAGAGCGCCTTCCGGAGATCCAAGTCGGTGCGGTTGATGGCATCGGTGACGATTTGCTGAACACCGGGGTATTCCAGTCCAATGATTTCGGGGTCGAACAAGATCTCAGGCGCACGGAATCGCTCGGGGCCAATCTTCAGCCTGTGGCCATCAGGAAGAACGTAGTCCACAGCTTTGCCTTGGTCCATCTTGGTAGATGCCCATTCCTTCTCTTCGCGCTTCGGATCTGCCGCAACGTAGGAAACGGACTCCTTGATCAGTCGAACCACCTCCTTCTCGGCCGATGTGTGGAAGATATAGCCGCTCTTCCGTAGCAATGTCTGCATGTATTCTGTGACATCTCGACCGGCGACATCGATTCGGCGCATCGATGAGGGAATGGCGAAACCTTCGTATACAGGTACAGCATGTGAAACACCATCACCAGAGTCGAGCACACATCCTGTCGTCCGACCGGAAGCATACAGAGACAAGACGGCTTGGATAGATGTGTAGAGGGCTGGTACGTTGAAGGTCTCGAAGAGGATCTGGGCGGCGGTGTCGCGGTTCGCGCGGGGGTTCAGGGGCGGTTCTGTTAAAAGGACAGGATGCTATGACGCGACAGGCGCAGTGTCAGTATTGTAATCCGCGACTGATTGGGAAGTCAGGTAACGGCATGGCATACCTCTTCACTCATAGCGTTGAGCCCTTCGCTGTAGACATACTCCCAAATCTTCTCCATATCGTCCCAGTCGGTGACAATGCCATGTTCTAAAGGATATTTGATCTTGAGGAGGCCTCGAAGCTCAGTCGCGGCTTTTTGGCCTATAAACACGTCGCCCTCCAATGCGCCGGCAAGAACTCTGAGATGTTTCGGGCGTCCGACGAACGAAGGGAAGTAGCAGGCGGGAAGATCGGTTCCCGCGTAACCGGCTCGTATGGTGCCCGAACCATTATCGAGCACGATGGGCGCGTTGTGTAGAGGCTCCCCCATATTTTCGACCTGGTATTATCCTATTTCCCAGATTCATGTGGGTTCATCCAATTGTGTCGGTGTTTCTGGCCTCTGGAGACCTTGTCGTCGTTGCGATGTTTGTGTCGGCGGTGCGTGCACGACGTGGATTCGTCTGTTTGCGAAGGAAATTGCGGGCTGGGCGACAGCTGCCAACAGGCTGTGAGCTCTCGAGAAGCTCAATGGATGCTCAGGCAAGAGCAGAAGTCCCAAGATACGCAGACAGAAGGGTCGGTCCAAAGGTTGTCCGATTAGCGAAGGGTGTACCGTGGCGGAGGTGAGTTGAAATGGAGAGGAGTGCTGTGCTAATGCTCCATAGCTCACGGGACGCGTTGGCCCCAAAATGTAATGTTGCCAAAAGTTCAGGAGCTTGCCTCTGCAGGGGGTGGAATTGGGGCGGACAGGGCGCATCTGATTGGACTAGGCCGGGTCGAAGATAAGCTAATCCAAACATGGGGAAGGCACGAAAAAGGGTCTCTCATCCCGTCAGTAATTCGCAGTTGCACTCACAATAGCCCATGGTGATAGGGTCATTTCTCGTTCTAATTCATTGAGATCCAATGTCACTGGTCTCAAACTGAGATTGCGCATCTCTCATTGACATCATGAACGAGAGTTGAGGCCAAGTATTGGAACCCCAATCCGGTTGACTAGCACAATGTTGTTACCACCACCTGATGGAGGGAGGTAAGCAGGATATTGGAGGGCATGGTTCAGCCAATGCACTCTCAATTCCAGCCATATGAAATATCTCGTCTAACTTCAATGTTGTTGGATATCCGCCCCTTTATAGACTGCGACGTTAGGGCAACCTCTACAGCAATTGATCAATTCTGCTCACTGTAACCTACCACTGATTAAACAACCAACATCGACGTTACTCGGAAAAAGAAAGCCAGCCAGCACCATAATGATGGAGAATTATAAAATACAATGATACCATGCGATGGTTTCGGGTTGCTCCCTGCTCTACCAATGTTTTCGGGCTTTATTCTCAACGGACACGGCCTCAATATACATATCTAAGCAGACCATGTCACGGGACTAGTGCACTAATATTTAGCACGTTGCTTGGCTTCCAAGGTGACAGGGCCGACGAACAAAGCACGTACCCGACCGGGGCCGATTATTGCCCGTGCCCGTCCATGAGCCGGCACACATCCCATCCATTTCAGACAGCAACCTGGCTCCTCACCTGCACCCCTCCGACTGCTCGTCAATCTATGTAGTCGATCCTGGTTGGCAATGATCAGATATTCCTGACCCAGATGGCTGGCAGGTATGGCTCCACCACAAACGGACCTCTACAAGGATATAATCCCCGCCGAGACGCTATCGCACGTCACGGCACTGTCTTCGACGCCAACCAGCAACGGTAGCGGGCGCCGGCACCATGATTTCGGCCGGGAAAGGGACGCGCCCCAACTTCCCCCGCATTATCAGGATCTTACCAAGCAGTCACATCCTCAAATTCCCCGTCATGGCCTCGACGATCGAGCTCCATAATACGGGTGTAAAATAACTCCCGTGCATCTGGGTGCGGGGAAGTTTTTCGTAAGGCGAGACAAACCAACCAGCCAACTAACCACAGCTTCTGGAACAGCCACATCCTTTGCTTACACGAGTCATCCTGGCCCACTTCAAGGCTCATCCTTATACCGTAGTAGTGGATATTGTCGACTCAGATATCGTATATATTAACCCTAAGGTGTCGCCTACCTTGCTGAACCGCCATTGACAGTAAGAATCCATTTCTCCGTGCCCACCAAGACACTTGTTCCCAGATCAGACCCACAGCACACCTGGAACTTCGATATTCACAGCCATTCATACGACCAGCCTCACGGCGTCACCTGACATCAGCAAGGAGTTAAGATGGCCTCCAGAACGCCCTATACGCCCCCGCAGCCCTCGCCCGTACCTCTCACAGTCCTGATAGTAGGCGCCGGCTTCGCCGGTCTCGCCGCCGCCATCGAGTGCCACCGCCATGGCCTCAAGCCCATCGTGATCGAGAAGTTCCGTGCCCTGAAGCCGCTGGGCGACATCATCAGCTTCGCCTCCAACAGCTCGCGCATCTTCGAGCGGTGGCCGGGCGTCGCCGAGCAGATGGAGCCCATCACCCTGCGCCCCAAGGACGGCTTCGGCATTCGCGCCTCCACCACGGGCGAGACGCTGCTGCAGCAGGTCTGGACCGAGGAGCAGAACAGCTGGGGCAACCGATACGACGGCCACCGCGGCGAGTACCACACCATCGTCTACCGCCACGCGGTCGAGGACTTGGGCATCGACATCCGGCTCGGCGCGGGGGTCGCGGACTACTATGAGACCGACGAGGATGGCGGTAGTGCGGGGGTGGTGCTCGAGTCCGGCGAGATGGTCACGGCCGATGTGGTGATCGCGGCCGAGGGCGTGCGGTCCAAGGGCCGCACCACGGTGCTGGGGTACGAGGACCGCCCCAAGCCTTCAGGTTACGCCGTGTACCGGTCCTGGTTCGAGACCAAGGACACCATCGCCCAGGACCCGGACCTGCGCTGGCTGATCGAGGGCGGCGACAAGCACATCGCCTGGCTGGCGCCCGACATCCACTTCATCATCGCGGTCCTCAAGGGCGGCCAGGACATCTCGTGGGTCTGTACACACCGCGACACCGAAGACATCGACGAGTCGTGGCAACTCGAGGCCCCCCTGTCCGACGCCCGGAAAGTCCTCGCCGGCTGGGAGCCCACCATCCAGAAGATCCTCGACCGGACCCCCGAGCCCCTCGTCGACTGGAAGCTCGTGTTCCGCGACCCCCTCGAGAAGTGGATCTCCCCGCTGCGCCGCATCGGCCTGATCGGTGATGCGGCCCACCCGTTCCTGCCCACCAGCATTCAGGGCGCCAGCCAGTCCATGGAGGACGGCGCCACCATCGCCGTGTGCCTCCGGAAGGCGTGCGAGCGGGCCGTGGCCGCCACGTCGCAGACCAACGGCGACACGACGGCCGACACGCGCGCGCGGGCCGTCAAGGAGGCCGTCGCGACGTTCGAGGCCCTGCGGTACGAGCGCGTTAAGAGCGCCCAGAAGACGGGCACGCAGACGCGCGATATCTGGCACAAGGCCGACTTCGTCGCGGCCCGTAAGGATCCCCAGAGCCTGCGGCTGCGCCGAGAGGCCTGGCTCCTTAACTTCGATGCCGAGCGGTACGCAGAGGAGTGGTACGACCGTACTGCCGACGCGGTGCGGGAGAAGGGGGTCGTCGAGGCGCGGAAACTCCATGTGCCAGAGGGGGCCCGGTTCGGGTTCATGGAGTACGAAACGAAGCCTGTTTCGTAGTACTTAGGCAAGTGTGTAATACGTAGGTGTACATAGATAGTAGAGGGGTTTGCTAGAGCTAATACCATGTTTTATATGCGCTTTGTAAAAATGAATTAAGTGCTCTTGGTATGCTACTTTTGTTGTTATATGTGGTAATCGTTCCTTAATATGTTAACACGTTACCGGATAAGCTTATGCGGTATATTGTCTTTGTGATTATGACAAGACTCTTGCAACTGAACACCCGTGTCTCTTGATGGACTGCATTGCATCTACGTCATATCCTTCGTCTTATACTAAACTGGTTATTTCGGTGGGTGTGACTCCCACCCAGTGCCCTTATATCAAGCTAATAGCCAAACTATACCAACGTTTATAGTCGAATATACTAAGCATTCTCCACGTCCTATTCATTCTCTAAATCTCACCCGCAAGAATTTATAGCACAGGCTTATCTCGGAGAATTTCTATACACAATGTATAAAATCCCCTCGTTATATATCCAGCCTCGCTAGTATCACGTGAAATTACACAGTCGTATTTCGAGAAAGTAATAAATAATTTAAAATATATATGCCGATAGCTGCGCTGTGCCCTTGCAAAGAACGAGAAAAGCGCCGGTCTTGTGCAAATGCCAAAATATGCACCAGGGAGTTATAATCAACTCGCTCATCCAATGATGTCCCCTCAACCCCTCAAGGGGTCGGACTCTCTTGCTCTTCTCCTGCTTCATACCTCATTTGGGATTATGCCACCCCCCCATGATTATTACGGCTCTTCCACCATCTCAAAGGTTCAGCAGGAATATGGGCATCTGCCGTTGCCCCAGAACCTTTCTCGACTTTTCCGGATTGCTCATTCGGTTGTCGTGCTGCTTTTCGTGATTTTCCGTGTATTCGACTGGGGTCGGTTCGTCATTCGACCTCGGTCCAGTCGCCCCTGTGCAGCACAAACTCGGTCGAGCGTTGCTGAACAATCGCATCGCCGCCGCTCCCAGGGTTATCCATCTCGACATCCCCATCGTCGTCGAAGAGGCGGGCCTTGCCTTTCCCCTTGGCGCGCTTCTTGCGCTGCTGTGCCTTCGCTTGCTGGTCCGCGTGGTACGCCTCCTTCAGCTTGCCCAATTCGGACAGGGCCGCCATCCAGGACGGGTTGGTCTTGACCCGGTCCGGCAGCTCCTGCTTCCTGTATGAGGGCAGATGCCCCTTGGTTGCCTTACCTTGCGCCAGTCGCCTGGCCGCCTGACCGAAGTTCTGGGGATCCTTGCGATTTCCCCGGGCCTTGATCTCCGCTTGCTTTTGCGCATGCCACTCCGGGGTCCTGGCATGGGTCCAGTGTGTCCAAGGATTGAAATGGGCAGCAACCTTTGGCACAGGCCGCGAAGATGGAATTGCCCGTAAAGCGTAGGGAGGGATGTCGTAGAACACCGACTTTGGCTTACTGGACTCATTGGCTTTGGAATAGATCACCGAGTCAAACTCGTCCGCATCGTGCATGTCTACCAGCATCTTACGCCGTTGCACAGGGGTGAGCTGATGCCATCTCTCGGAAGTAATGTTCTTCCAGCGCCGGTCCGAGGTGAGCAATGGACGATCCGAGTCCGAGACCTTATCACCAGACACGGTCGCCGCAGCCGGATCGCCGATGGTCTGGGCCTTAGCCTGGACCGGGGCCGGGCTCGGGCTCGGGCTCGGGGCCGGGGTAGCCGCGGCTTTCGAGCTTCGGATCGCATCAGCTACTGATCGATCGGAGTCTAAGTCATTGCCGTCCATCGGGGCTTTGGCTAATTTCGGAGCTGCCGCGGCTCTCCGGCGATCCATTAGTGGCCGATCCGAGTCGGAGGTCTTACCACCAGATACGTTCTCGTCCAAAACTGGGACTGCTGCAACAGTCTTACTCTGGGTCTTTTGTGGCCGGTCTGAGTCCAATACCTTCCCACCAATTCCATTCACGGCCATTTCCGGGCCCGTGACTGGTTCCTGGCGATCCATTGAAGAACGCCCCGAGCCCATGGTTCTACTACCAGGTTCATTGGTAGCCGCTCCCGGAGCTGGTGCTGGTGCTGGTGCCGGTGCTTGACGGTTCATCCAAGGCCTACCCGCATTCCGAACTGCATCTCTGGCTTCTTGCACTTTAGCCTCCAGAGGAGTGGCAGGCTTCCAGGGATCACTCTTATCACCAGAAACAACCGAGGCTGTGACTCCAATTGTTACTGCGTTCGGAGGTTCTTGGCTTGCTACCGCTGAGCCATTTGGGATTCTCTGCTTCTCTTGCGATGCCTGCCGTGTCTGCTTCTCCAACTGCGCTTGATTTGCAGAAAGCGGATGTGCCGGAGTTGGGTGGGTGGAGGCCATCCGTCTCTTTGCCGAGTCTTCATCACTACTTGAGTCTGTGGTGATAAATAGTGGCTCAATAGGTGCTTTTTGACCATTTTGCCCCTCGACCATATGAGCAATTGGAGCACGGAGACCATTAATAGTGGGCGCCACCGCAGCAGGCGGCAGCTTAGGAGACGAGAAGCTGGACTGCTCAAAACCGTCGCCATTGGAGGAAAACGTTTCCGAGTAACTAAGCGCTCTCTGCGCTGCTGTCTGCGCTGATTGAACATGCTGCGGAGTGGGACTGTGATGGATTGCCCTTGATGGATTACCGAAGTGCAGAAAGTTATGACCTGGAAGCTTCATCTCGTAGCGGTGACTGTCTGCTGTGCTCTGCGAATTCGAGCTCGGAGTTGAGTTGGGGACTCTTGCAGCTGTTTGGGTGTGCGAGACACCGTTTTGCTGGGTATTATTACTGGTTTGCGCATTATTGGCTTGTGCGCTGCTTCCACCTGGATTCGTCCGTGGTTTTGTATCCTGCTGCCGATGTAAGGTTCCGGGATTAGGAGACTGCGATCGCCCCAGTCCGGTCCTGCGTTCGTTCCGGTTGGGGTGAAGACCAAACCCGCTGAAGCCGTTTATATCAGACGCCAGCGGGCTGTTTCTGGGTGGTCTCGGTGGCTGGGAGTGCGAGTGGCTTCCAAAGAGGGGACTTTGTGACTGTGCGCCCGCCTTCTGCGGCCCCTGCCCAAATGACGTCTCGCGATTAAGGAGATGGTTTGGGTTCCGAGCTTGCTGCTGCGGCTGCGGCGCTATTATAGATGTACTCTGAGTGGCACGATTGGTTGAGGCTGTTTGATCCGAACCTCCTCGTGCTGGATTGGTAGCAGGCGGTGGGTTTTGCAACTTGTCCAAGACGGAAGGTGGGGAAGGGTTCCCATGTGTCGGCACCGGTGCTGGGCGAATATGCTGCGCTGGCCATAATGAGGCACTCGAGCACTCAGCGTCACCTCTCGCCTGGATCATGAACACATTCTTAATTGGCACTTTTGGCCTTATATTCGCATTTTTTGCCGCAACGGGTTTTGGGAATTCCTTCGGCCTGGTATGTGCATTTTCCCGACCCACACTTCCATTTGCTGGAGGCGAAGGATTTTCAGTCTGGGCGCGCAAGTTGAAGTTCTTGTTCTCATTGAATCGACGCCGGTTATCGACGCGAGAGCCTTCATGGGTGATAGTCGGCTTGGGCGCTGCCATTGGAGGTTGGCGCCTGTCGCCAGCACCAACATCTGAAGAAGAACTAACGCTCGCCTCCGTTCCCAACAGACTCGTTCGAGCCTTTTTACGGGGCGGACCATTTAGTTCATCGTCCCGATGGTTCTCCTCGTTCCTAGGTGCAGGCTCTGGGGACGCGGCCACCACGATTTCGGCCGCGGTCGCCGCAGCCGAATTGGAAGTCGGCTGTGGCTTCGTTTTGCCCACCGTTTTTCTAGCAGCAAATTTAGCATCAAGCTGCTTTTTATTGCCGTCAAGCTTCGGCGAGTGGGTTGACACCCCGTGCATGTCCGACCGATGCTCAGTCTGGGAGGCCAGTGTCTCATGAGCAGCATTTAACTTGGATTGTCCAATATTCTTATGAGAACTCCCCATTCTCGTCTGAATGTGTTTTGCCCCAGCTGGGCTAGACGACGATGACGCAGATCTGAACTGCGCTGGACCGATTAAAGGCGTACTGCCTCGCTTGTGTCCTGCATGCAACTGGCAAAGAGGGCCACCAGTAAAGCACAACTTGCCGCAACCATCTACACTACACAGCTGGCCCATGTGGTTTTGGACGCTACTACCGGTGGCGGACGAGGCAGGTCTGGTCACCGGTGACCCGCGGTCAGATGACAATTCCGATGATGATGATCTGGACATTGTCGTAACTGACGATGATGGAGTCCGCGGGACCATGGGGGCAGGTCTACGGTCAACTTGGGCTCAGAGTGTTGCTGGATCATTGTACTCGAAATGTCCGTTGTTAATGTACGCACTCCCCAGAACCGGCTGTTTCAATGGGTTAGCAAACACGAGTCTGAATATCAGTATGAAAAAGGATTGTTTGAGTTAGTGCGACGAAGTGATCGCTGGAATAGGTTGAGTAAAAGACCGCCGAGGAAGGGAGTCAAGTGATGGATCGCCGAGTCAAGGGTGGCTATACATACGTTGTCCTGTTTGGTCTTTTGCGAACAGCAATTCATGCATGCGCAGCCGGCTGGCACAATTGATTTTGTGTATACGATCTATTATTTTGCGATGCAAACTGGCCCATTGGCGGGCAGAAACTAAATCGTATATACACACAAAGTGTGGGCTGTGTCTGAGACGAAGGTTAGTCAAGACTGGTGAAATAGTAGTTGTTGATGGGAGGAAGGCGGGGCTGTGTTGGTTCAAAGCAGAAATCAATCCACCCGTCTCAGGTCTTTTCAGTTTTTATTGTAACATCATGCTGCTCACCACAGCGGCTTCGAAAGCTGCATCTTGCTGACACATTGCTGAGCTAGGCTCAATTGTCGGCTGCGGCCTTTGGCTTGGCTCTATAGAGGCATACTGATACCAAGCTCCAAAATTGCGGCCCTGTCAAAAGCGAGTTTGACATTCATATACATTGACCCTAATGAGGACTTGGTGATATGGTGCACAACAGAAGTTGCGATCTGTCAAGTCCGAACAAAGCGGGTTGATGTGCGCCTTCCTCACGGTCGGCGCTGGTAACGATCGGCAGATATAGACTCCAGAACCAGAAGTGGTTAAAGAACAGTCCGACCTTTTACCAGGTTGCTCATCATTGACGGGTGGAATGAATAGGAGATGAAGAAGTTCCCAATGGAAACGCGGCCAAACTTACCTAGCTCAGTGCAAAGAAATCACGAGAAAAGCATGAAAGAGACAAGAAACCGAGCCGGAAATCATGCATAACCTTAAGCGGCCTTCCAGAAATGGTAGAAGTAAGTACTGTAACGTGTCGGTCATAAGAACATGAAGTTCATACGGGTGTGGGTGGTGGGGCAAGCTTGGCTTGAGTGTCCTCCGTCCGGCGCGCTCTTTTGGCGACTCGATAGGTCGCGAAGCAGTAACAGTTGATGGATAAGCTCCCAGTCCACGCAGCAACGATCGTGGCTAGGCGGGAGCAATAATGAGATGGCCGGATCGTGGCCTTGATGCAAAACCCTCCAGTGCGATGGAAACCCGTCAAGGGGCCCTGCAGTCGTCGTAAAAAATCAAAAACAAATTAAGAGGTTCCTTTGGCGCGTAAGAGCAGATAGGTAGATCACGGTGGAATACAATAGCAGCAGCAACTTGCGAGCATGTGGCCCGAGCGCCCGTTACTTTCATCGGCAGGCTAAAAGTTGTTCCGCTCCATTGCTTCTTGGTTGGGAAGGCGCGTGGGTGCAGGCACAACCAACCTGCCTGTCATTGCGACGCGTCAATCAGTCGGAATCGTGTAGAGGGCAGAAATGTTTAGAGATATATGGCTCCTTCCTACCAAAGTATAATAACTTCCGACGCCTGGCATGTATGCTACCAGAGCGTAGCCTTGCCTTTTGGAAGAGACATCGTGACTTTTTCCAAACTAGTAAAGCAGGCAAGACCGGTTGCATCCGCAGCTTTGCGCGCACGCTGCATCCGTGGATAGTGGTCCCTTCTGCTCTTATATACAAGTACTTGAGTAAGAGAGCGACCTGAGTCCAAAATAATTCAGTTGATTCAAAGCCATAAGAGGGAGGATGCATGGTGTACGGATAGTACGAAGAAGTGTGGAAAGTAGGTGCAGCTAGCTCGATAGTATCGTATCATGAAAATATAGGCGCGAATGAGTCATCTCTCAGCCATGCGTTTGCTTCCCCAACATGGAGCGCATTGAGATCCAGTCGGTGGCACAAGCCGACCGACATATTGTGTTGTCGTCAATACTGGATTCAATGCTAGATTCAATGCTGGATGAGGGGAAAAGGCCAAGGAAAGAAGTCATGTTTATTTTAGCGGTCAGGTCGTCAAGTCAGGCAGGTGTTTGATGGAAATTGATTAATGAAAGCAAGCAAGCATGGATGAAAGGATGGGATGGGGATTGCGTTTGCGGTCAATTGAATCTTGTCATCAATCTGGCTCGGCATCTACGAGAAGGGACGGGACGGAACCATGGGAGTCCAACAGCTAATTCCATCAAATCCATTGGGTACGAGAGGTTCGCATTGCTTATCAGAGCCTTACCTGAGCATTAGCTGGGTAATGTAGCATCTAGATGCTCTCAGCCTCAAATAATCGAAAGTTACTCGCAGTCACCTGTCGCGTGGTCAATGTGACACCCCTCAAATATACGCAGCATTGCAGCCATTCCCAATGCCTTAAAAAGAGGAAGTCAAAGTTCTAGGCCCCACGCCGGACCGGCGCAGTTCAATCGTTGTAGTAAGCGCGCGTGTCCCCGCCAGGGATTGGCCCCCAAAATGCAGGAAACCAGCGACAAAAGCTCGGAGGTTGCCATCAGTGCAGCCAAGGGTTTTTTCGGGATTTTGACGCTGCATCGCACCACATCACACCACCGCGGCCACAACATGGCACCATCCGCCGTAACAACCGCAAGACAATGACGATTTCTCCCGCTAAACGAGAATGGATTTTCTCCAGATTCCAGAATTAAGATGAACTCGTGATAGAATTTTGCTGGGCCCCCAGCGTCCCTTTTAGGGAAATGACGGTGCCTTCCCCTGTTTTTCCCTTATGCGGTGCCTCCTGTAGCGCCAACTGGCCGGGACTGTGGACGCAGTCAGACGCAATATCTCGGAAGGAGCCAGGATATCGGGTCCTGCATCCCTCCGCCCCCAGAATTTCCAGAAATGACGACTATGCAGATGCAAATGCAAACCTGGCATGTGCTAAAAGGGATAGCTGCAGAGAAGCCAGAATAATATATTTTTGGTCATATATAAACTACCGAACTCGCTCGTGATCCCGTTCTTCTACACCTTGCTCACCACCAGCTTCACCACAGATCTTCACACACACCTTGCCTCTTGGCTTACATACTTACATCTACTTCTTCAAGTCCATCATCACTCTCACACTCACACAACAACTTTGAGTCACTCATCAACCCACACAAACACACAAACCACCAACCACAACCTATTTTCAAGATGAACTCTCAAATCTTCCGTCAAGCTACCCGGGCTGCTGCCCGCCAGGCTGCCGCTCGCCGGGCTTTCACCAGCAGCAGCAAGTCGGCACCGGCTGACTACGGTCGCCTCTTCCAGCAGGCACGCCGCACAGGCATTGTGTATGTTACCCAGGATATTGCCGTATACCACCTATCTAAAGGCCCTTGTACTGACCATCCCCCTTTAGCTACGTCCCCGGTCTCGCGATCGTCCTGGGCTGGCCGTTCGCCGCCGCCAAGATGGTCGACACTGCGTCTTCATAGAGATTCTACCAATAATTTTCACGACACGATATCATGGCCACATTTCTTGTACATACACTTTAGGGGTAACGGATAGAGGCGTTGGAGGTAAATCATCATTTCTTTAGAAATGGATCAGGATAACCATTTTGCATAAAAATACACCCGAGATTCTTTGTACATGATTCTAGTTTCCTTTTTGTCTCATATACCTTGCAAAACCAGGGCGTGAAAAATGATATATACATGGCATCTCAGCCAACAGATTAACCTGCGTCTTCTAATCGCTCCTAATTTTGTAACATAACTCAAACAGAAGCACCCTTACTCAAAAGATTCAGAGCGCTGCCGGCAAGGATGAATAGAGCCTGGTCCTCGCTGATCGCATGCTTCGTCTTGATGACGAACTCCTCGCCCGACTTGTGCTTCTTGACCCGGAGGCTCACCTCGCCCTTGCCACCGTCGCGTAACATATCATACAAGCCCTCAGTGGCAACTTCATCGCTCGCACCAATCTTGTCATAGTCGGCCTCATTGGCAAACGTCAGGGGCACGACACCCTGCTTCTTGAGGTTGGTCTCGTGTATACGGGCGAACGACTTGCAGAGAACAATGCGCGCGCCGAGGTAGCGCGGTTGCAGAGCAGCATGCTCACGCGCGGATCCTTCACCGTAGTTGTGCTCGGCAACGACGAGCCACGGTTGTTGAGCTTCCTTCCAACGCTGTCCGAGCTCCGGGATGGTGTGCTTGGAGCCGTCGAGGTCATACGCAGCGTTGACTTCACCGGTCTCAGCATTGGTGGCGGTGTTGAGTGTGTTGGTGCTGATGTTGGGCAGGTGACCCTTGTACTTAAGCCAAGGGCCGGCGGCAGATATGGTATCCGTCGTGCACTTGCCGGTAATCTTGACCAGGACGCGGAGACCAGACAGGTCAGAGTTGGGGAATTGCTCAAAAGGCTCAAGCAGCGCGAGGCGCTCGGAACTTGGCGAGATTGCAATGTTGACTGATGCGTTAGGAGGCTGGATGATAGCCTGGAACTCGGGGCGGGCAGACTCGAACGGCTTGGTGGGAATCTCGGAGCCTGTAGGAGGTGAGAAACGGAATTCCTTGCCAGACGGGGTACGGAGGCTATCGGTGACAGGGTTGAATGTAGTGGAACCGGCGAATGACATGGCGGTGACGATCTCCGGTGACGCCAAGAAATTCATCGTGTCAGGGTTTCCATCGTTCCGGCCACGGAAATTCCGGTTGTACGAGGTAAGAATAGCATTCGGCGTGCCCTTTTCGACACCATCCTGTCGCTTCCATTGGCCAATGCAAGGGCCGCATGCATTAGACAGAACGGTACCTCCTGCTTCTTTGAATGTCTCAAGGGGACCATCACGTGCCAGTGTCTCGCGGATTTGGTCGCTGCCCGGGGTAATGTAGAAATCGGAGGCTGGCTTCAAGCCTGCTTCCAGGGCTTCCCGAACCATACTCTCTACACGGGTCATGTCCTCGTATGAGCTGTTTGTGCAGCTACCAATCAGTCCAGCAGACAGCTTCTCAGGCCATTTCTGCTCCTGCACTGTTTCCTTGAATTGAGACAAAGGTGTTGACAGATCGGGAGTGAAAGGGCCGTTGATGTGAGGCTCCAGGGATGATAGGTCGATGGTGATGACCTCATCATACTTTGCGCCATTGTCCGCCCTCAAGTTGACAATATCAGAGAACTTCTTAGCTTCCGCGGCGACATCGTGGCGGTGGGTCGCTTCCAAATATCTAACGTGCGCAGGGCTGAAGGGGAAGATCGACGTGGTGGCGCCGACCTCGGCGCCCATGTTGCAGACGGTAGCCATACCAGTACAGCTAAGTGTCTCGACGCCGGGCCCGAAGTACTCGACAATGAAGCCTGTACCTCCACGGACAGTAAGCTGTCCAGCCAGGTTCAGGATGATATCCTTAGGTGATGCCCAGCCGCTCAGTTGTCCCTTCAGCTCGACTCCGAGAACGCGGGGTGCCTTCAGTTCCCACGGTGCGCCAACGAGGGCCTCGACCGCATCAGCACCGCCAACACCGATCGCAATTGTTGAAAGACCTCCACAGTTTGGCGTGTGACTGTCGGTGCCAAGCATCATTAGGCCAGGCGCACCGTAGTTCTCCAGGACACTTTGGTGGATGATGCCAGCTCCTGGAGGCCAAAACTCGATACCGTATTTCTTGGCAGCAGACTCGAGGAAGTCAAAGACCTCCTGGTTCACCTTGATACCCGACTCGAGATCCGCCTTGGCGCCGTGCTCGCCAACAATCAAGTGGTCGCAGTGTATACTCGCGGGAATCGCGGTCGAAGGGAGGTTGCAGGTCATGAATTGAAGCAGAGCCATCTGGGCAGAGGCATCTTGCATAGCGACTCGGTCGGGCTTGAGCTTGAGGTTGGCGCTGCCGCGAATGTTGCGTCCGCCATTGGTGTTGGTCATCAAAGACTCCTCGACGTTGTCCAGATGCGAATAGAGAATCTTCTCGGCTAGGGTCAGAGCGGTGCCCCGCCCCAGAACCTCGCGCACCTTCTCATAGTTCTTGAGGAGCTTGAAGTAGGGCGGTATGCGTGGGTTCGTGCTGTCGAAGGAGGGTGTCGCGAAGGATCGGGTGCCTGCAATTCGGGTTCTCGTGGCTAGGCGCTGCTCGTACGATCGGTCAAGTTAGTAAATTGAGTGTCAACTCGGCGGTTTGCGTCTTTGCCCGCCAAAACGTACATTGAATGCCGTGCCACGGCGGCATGCAAGCTCGACAGCCCTCATATTCCCAATTGACTCTGCCGGAACTTGGGAACAGCGATGCAGGTAACAAAACGTTGTGGTGTATCACGATGTCGCCTGGCGGAGGAGATTTCAGGCTTGCTATTGCCACCGCTCTGATTGGCCATTTCGCGCGCTTTCGCTAAAGATTCGGCCGATGCCGGCCCTGAAGATGGGTCTGGGGAAAGACAGGCGCACGCACCACCTCCGTACCCACCATCTGCATAAGGCCCCCGGGTTTGCCCCGGGTTTTTTAAAATAGAATGCGCCTGGCACTCTGTAAGGCACCGGTTGATGTAAATCAAGAAACCAAGAGTTCAAGAGCGGGAGGTAATTCTATCCGATACGGTAATCGACGGCCAGGTGCTCTTTATTTGCTTCCTTGGCCATTCTTTACTTCCATCCCAGACTTGCCCCGGTGCAGTTCGCGCGCACGAAGAGGAGTTTTATATCCCAACCATTATTCTAAGCCTTGGTGACATGATATATCGCCTATTCTCATAGCGCCAGTATAGATGAGTATTGATCTTGGAATACTTCTCGCCTCAATTGGTCGCTAGCCTCGTGCTCAGCACCGAGTGAGCGCTTATACGTGTCACGAGTGGTGAGGAGCCCTTCCACAATCCCACAACGGTGATTGGAGCGGGTGCGGGGGATGGGGCTTATACGTGCCGCGTCTTACATAAGAACGACGCGCTTCCTGTCAAACAGCCAGGGGACGAGATGTATCCCAAATAATGTTCAGTGTGCTTCTTTACTTCTCAGAAAATCGACTCCAGTTTGTTTGCCCCTCTACAAACTTGGCATTGATGATCACCGCTGGAGAATCGTAAAACAGCATACTTTGGTCCCACTTCTAGCCGTCAACTTTAGGACGCACGGCCGACAAAACATCATGAGGCTCATCAATACCTCAACCTTGAAACTAGAGGAGTTTGGGCCGCAAAACACTCCTGAGTATGCAATACTTTCGCATCGATGGATTGATGGTCAAGAAGTATCCTTCGAGGAGATGCGGGGGTCTCATCCCGTAGAGAAAAGCGGCTACACCAAGATAAAGCAATGCTGTAAGCAGGCCAGGAACGATGGGTTCGCGTTTGCCTGGGTAGACACCTGCTGTGAGTTTCTCACTGCCGAATACTTCCGTGATTCCTCATCTCACTTCAATTAGGCATTGACAAGGGCAGCAGCTCGGAGTTGTCCGAGTCTATCAACTCCATGTTCCGCTGGTACGCCGGTGCTCAAGTATGCTACGCCTACCTGGAAGATATGCCAGACGAAGGCAACTGGGACACATTCAAGGACAGTATTTGGTTCACTAGAGGCTGGACCCTGCAGGAATTACTCAGCCCTTCATCATTAATATTCTACTCGGCTGGATGGGAAATGATAGGTCACAGATCCAAGCTGTCGCAGGAGGTGTCTCAAATCACAGGGATAGAGCAGAGTATACTCAAGCGTCACCAACGCGTCGGCCACGTTCCAGATCTATCCAACATCTCAGTCGCCCAACGAATGAGCTGGGCAGCTCGAAGAGAAACCAGTCGCGAGGAAGACATGGCCTACTCGTTGCTTGGAGTGTTTGGTGTGAGTATGAGTCTGCTCTACGGAGAGGGCGGCAAAGAAGCATTTCGAAGATTGCAGGAAGAGATCATCAAAAACTCAAACGACAACTCCATATTTGCTTGGGCACAGCCCGAGACTCAAGGTCTGGCCCATTTGAGCGCTCTTGCCACAGCCGCACCCCAGTTTGCGTATTCGTCCAATGTTCCTGTCATACCCGGACCGTCGACATCACCGACGGAGCTTACAAATGAGGCAATCAAGGTCACGATTCACCTCGAGAAGATTCGGAGTAGATGGTATGGAATCCTCAAGCCTCATGGCCAGCATTCAGCATGCGATTATGCGATCCCGTTAGAGGAGATTCTGCCTAGCACATTTGTGCGACTGGCTGGGCAGGTTATCATTCTGGAAGACAACTGGACGCCTCGCGGTACTCCCAAATACGTATCCCTGGTCAATAGGCCAGGGAAGTTTGGTGGGATCTTCAGGCCCGCTCCCAGTCGTCACACAGCTGTCATGGTTCGGAGTCTGCCCCCAGGCTATGTCATCTCGTCAGTGGGTCGCTATGAGGTCAGAGGAAATAGGGACGACTTATTTCTCAACCGCCCATTTCAGATCAGAGGTTCAACCTGGATTGAAATCCGCTCCGTTGGCCAATCCGAAGCCTACATATTCTGCATTCACCCACGGCTTGCCGGAGACGAGCGCCGCCGAAAGTGGAGGGAGGAATGGGTATATTATTCAACCAGCTCCAGGGGAGTCTCCGAACTTGTTGCAGAAAAGGGCAGGCAATTGGCAGAGCGACCGGTAATCTACCGCCGAGGAGGAATGGGAGATCGAATACGAGTTCGTGTCGAGGCACGCACAGTGGATCTCTCTCTGACAATCGCCAAACCCGCCGGACCCGAAATCGAACTGGACAAGAAGATGCCAAAGAAGCCAGTCTCAGGCGAAGACGTACTGGTGATTGACGTGACGGACGCGCATCCAGGCACTTTCCTTACACAAAGTATGCGTTCTCTAACCACCATCACAGACGTCATGGAAACTTGCTAACTCCATGGGTATAGAGCTACTGCGAGCTAAGATCACTGTGGATAATGCGATCAACAGAATCCTTTATATGCCGAGGATGCTACAACGAAACAGAATGGTCAGATTCATCGTTTGGATACCCAAGACTCTGTTTATGATACTATGCATTCTGACATCTTTGGCATGTCTTCACATCAACCTGTTCGTCAAGTTGATTCAATATAGGGTGTACGGCGATTACATGTCGCGACTCAATCTAGAACTGGCATTTGTGGCATTGGGAAGGGGATCGTCTGGTAGATAATATGATGGTGTTGGAGGTCAAGGTTCATATCGAGTTTTCCGGAAACACTCTCCTGCGCTAAAATTGCTAAGTAGGCTTGCTTGGGCTTGCTTCCATCGAGACAGCTGCCTACTCGAGCCGCGCCTATACTACCTACGTTACCTACTAGTATCTCCAAGCATCTAATAGACCTAGAAGAAGTTTAGCAGCAGAGCATGACGATCTCTTATGTGTGAAAACAGTTCATCAAGATGAAAACATGACTTAAGTTCTCTGGGGTCTGCGCTTGGCCAGTCCATACATGTGTTTCTTCTCTATGAGTAATATGATATCGAAAATATTTCTTCCGGTTCTGCCCCCATCGTTCGACCATACATCACCTTATGGCCCCCGATTTCAGATATCCGACCCCGTCAACCACGTGTTTTGGTGGGTACCCACCTGATCACGACGATTGTTGTTCTAGGTGAGGGTGAGGTGAAGGCATTGTGTAGGAGCTACACCACCCCGGCAGCGCGCCTCCAGTACCTATGTAGCTACCCTACCTAAGTAGCTACCTGCCTGACAATCGGTAGGTAGCTATCTAGTCCTTATAATTACTAGTAACCGCCTCTTCTCCCAACAGCACCCGCACCCACAACAATGTCAAGGGGCCTGGCCCCTCCTTGGCATAGTGGCCGGGTGGTCTGTTCGGAGTAAAATTCCCCTGTCCGGAGCGCGCCCGGACTGGGGGGTTTTCGTAGGCTGCAACCTCGGGTTCGATCCTCCCAATGGGCATTAAAGAGGGGAGTGACACCGGTCCGGGCTTGCAGTTGAGCTTTTGCCATTTTGTTCTTCTCTTTTTGTATTCCTTTTCCTTTTTTTTCTATCTCTTTTAGCTATTTTTCTCTCGTAGTTCTCCCTGTTGTAGTTCTCCCTGTTTCCGAGCCCTTCTTTTCATTCTCACATCCAGAATCGGCATCGTGGCTGCTCGAGGACACATCGGCCGCTGATTTCGATTATCTCTCTTTGAATCACCTGGCCGGTACTTTCACCGCCACATCCATACGCCCCCGACCAGGATGAAGAAAACGACTTTTGCCGCCCCTTCCTGCTGCTGAGAGGTCGGCGCTGGCTCAGCCTCGATCGGTTTCGACTCCTCTGTTCGGGTTCGTGTCGAGGCGCTCGTAATCAACGATGCGAAGTCGGAGAAACATTTCTGCCTTGTCGTGAACGTGACGAGCTGAAGCCCGTCGACTTTTATTAGGAAAAGTTTGTTCCCTTCGATTCCAAAAAACTACGTCGCCTTAATAGTTACATCCAACATGCCTATTCGAGGCTAAGCATGAAGCGAGGATGTAACCTATAAGCCCTTCAGATATGCAGATAACAGCAGTGTCATGACTTGACTGCAAGGGGGATTGATATGTAGGCAGCATTTATGACCTAAGACTTTGAGACAAACATAATTTACGCGATCAAACACCCCCTCAACACCGACCCAATTATATATTTTAACCCTACACAAATTGAGGGACTCGAGGCCATTTTTCTTCAGCTCTATTGATCTCCCCAAAGCATTCGTATAACGAGTTAATCTTCTTTTGCCAGTCATTATGGTATCCAAACCATTTCTTCCGGCTCCACCCCCGTCACCTGATCATACATCTCCCCATGCCCTCAATTTCAGATTTCTGAGTCCGCCATTCATGTATTTGGCTACCCATCTGACCAAGTGGGTGGAACCGGCGCCGTGGCGCTCGAGGACACCTCCACCGCTGATTTTGATTTCCTCTCCTTGGATCGCCTGACGCGCGGCACCTTCACCGCGACCACGACGCGCCTCTCGGACCAAGATGCCGAGAACACCTTCTGCCGCTGTACCCTGCTCCTTGGAGGCCGGCGCTGGCCAAGCCTTGACCGGTTCCGACTCATTCTTAATGCCGTTGCCTACGACAGTCTTGCAATAGAGTGGACCGAGGACGGCACCGCACCGACGCCGACTTCCGAGGAGCGCGGCTCAGCCATCAATCTCCCTGGCTCCATCCGAAGGGGTTGTCGGTAGGGACGAAATTGGCGATGTTGCTACCGAGATCTGCGTCGCCGAGATACCTAGACGCCTTCCTGAACTAGGAGACTACGACGAGCAGTCGGCAGAGCAAGACATCTTGCTGGATCGTAGAGGCACTCTTCGACTGGCATGTAACATGGAAGAGAAGGCCAGATTGCTGATCGACGCCTTTGGTGGGAAATTGTACCAGTCAACAGACGAAGTGGAAAGCAACGTGCTTGTCGAGGAGGACTTGAAGGAGAAATAGGACTCTCCCCAACCCTCCATTTCGAGCCGATAGCTTTAGCTTACGAAGATACGAAATATGCGCAATTCATATTGAGCAATATACATGAGGGATATGTTTTCGCTAATCTTATCCTATGACGGGACACGTACGGATCTCTCATCGTCTATTATCACGCCAGTCATCCGACTTTATAACCATAAGACGATGGAAATGAGTGTATTGGATTAGCTAATCGATTATGAGATGTAGGAAACAAAAGAAAATAACCCAGAACCCAGCGAATCTGAAATTTAAAACCCGAAAGTGAAACCCGAGACCGAGTAAAGGCGACTGTGAATAAGACGTCTCTGGTCAGCAGAAATGAAAGAAACAGCTGCCTAATTGGACCAACGCTTCTTGTTATAAGTTTCCTGAACAACCAATTCGGCCAGTAATTTATCGAGAGGAAGTTGGGTTTCGTCGTCAGATAATTCTACTTCCTCGTCGCCGTCTTCCAGTTTCTCCTTCGTTTTGCCCGTGTAGGGGGTTGTAAAAGGGGGGGGTTCTGGTTCAGTTTGTTTCATTTGTTCATGTTCTTGTATTCTGACAGAATTTGAGTCTCCCCCTTGAAAGATGCGAATAGACACAAGAAGAACAGGGCTAGTTTGTGAGCTAGCCCGGCTCCTGCTTCATCGTTCTCCTCGCCACCCCAAGGGATGTCGCAATACTCGGGATCTGCATACTTGTCCGGTGCAGGGTTACCACTAAACTGAGTCGCAGTGCCATAAGGTGAGCATCGGTGATAATGAAGCCGTATCGGCAGTTATTATCGGCCATGTAAGTGGTGACCTGGGAGAGGACCTTTTCCCACTCTTGTTCCGCTGTACTCTTCTACTACCTTTTTATATTATTCTTTTTTGATCGTCAGTGGCTTTATTGACCATATCGGGGTACCATTTTGCGTTTAGCTTGGTATCTACAACCATTACATTCTTTAAAGTGCCCAGACCTTTGTCTGCAGAGGCATATGGGATCATTGACCAGTTGGGTCTGAGATGAGATTCGAATTTTGACTTCTCAGCCGTTGGACCCGCGTCCTTCACCTAGACCTTCTTATCCTTGTCTTTATTGTTTGGCACCAGCCGAGCTCCATCGCCGATATGATTCGGTTCCTTTTTCTGTACGCTACGGATTGCGTCGTTGACGACCTCGATTATTCTTAGGTGGATATAGCCCTCCAAGGACCGTTCGTTGAAGACGGTTCGTGTCATGTCCAACGGCTCCGTTGCCTGGGAATCGAAAAAGTTGGTTTCGAGCTCTTTTCTAAAGATTCTCTTCAGGGTCGAATAGTTGAAATCTTCCCAGGGTCGCCACCCGGTGGGTTTGACCGTCCACGTACCTGAAGTGTTTTGGCCGGGCGTGACGAAGCTCGACTTACACGGGGGTCTTCCTGGATAAGCCGATATTCTACTGACCTCTTGTATAAACGAGCCATATCTGAAAACTGTTGTTCGAGTGTTGTATGAGTATGTATGCGTGTGTGTATAACCTTTGATTTGATATTCGGGTAGGTAAACGAGGTGCGACTACAGTAATGTATATAGCTCGAGACTGCAACGGAATATTGGTTGTGTCTGGAATGGTTATGCATCGGTATAGATGTTGGCTGATACCCTGATACTCCTATGTAGGCATCATCTCTTTCATACCCTCTTGGTGTTGACCAACGTCTCCCCAATGGAAAGCCCATTGGGGTGCAGGTGATACTGTAGACAAAGCCTGAGCATGTCAGGCGGAATAACACAAACTGGGCTAGCAAAGCAGTTCACTGATTAGGCGTTTGGGTTGCTACCTCTTCTTGCCACTGTGTCCTGCGGATGCTCAGGGCTCAAAACCAGAGATATTTTCGAGCAAATAGGGTACCACCTTGATCCGGAAGCATATCCAAAGAGGAACCAACTTCATGGCTACATTACTTGGTAGAATAAAGGGAACACCTCGCGCAGCTGGCTGTTGGTTGAAAAGTAGCTGAGAAGGAATGACCAGGCTGATATGGTATTGGCACTTAGCGTGTACCCTAGAGACAAAATTGGGCCAACTGTGAACTTTAATCTTTAAACAACAATGAAATATTGCGGTATAAAAATTGAAGCGGGTCTGTTGTTGGTTGTCATCGCGGTTGGGCCTCATGGTAGGTGAGGAATGTGGATTATGGAGAAGCAGCAGAGCCGCCAACCGCGAGCAAGCGGGACTGGCTAAGGATCCTCACAGGATGGCCAGCATGCCTTTCAATACTAAAACGATCCAGTACGACTTCCCAGGAATGGCCAAATTAGAGACTTATAGGGCGTTCAAAATATCCAACGTAAGCGCCGTTCCACACTGCATCGGGAATCAAAAGGGGGGATGTAACCCGTCCAAGAACGAGCCTAAGCAATTGCAGATTAGTCTTGGAATATGTTTTCAAACCTTGTATCTTTCACACTCTAGAAGTTTGGCCGTACTTACCGACCTACGCTAATCATGTTCCCACCATTTCGACACCTTATTCGAACACCGACACAACCGCTTTGCTCACCAACCTCAAATCCTCCTCAGGCACGGCCGCTTTGACGAAGTTGCAGTAGTCGACGGTGAAAGCCGACGTATCGGACTCCGAGGCCCACTCCGTCTCCATGGGGTACGCGAATATCGCTGGGAAGACACAGAACTTCACGGCCCGCGGCGAGGCTGGCGCCGCTGTCGCTCTAACCGCAAACCCCTGGCTCTGTTGCCACAGCTCCATACTCTCGAACCCGACCAGGCTCATGGTGTCCGGACTAAAGCGCGCGCCTGTTGGGACGAAGTCGGCTCGATACTTCTGTCCTGTCTGCAGCAAGAGCATCTTGAGGTGCAGAGCACTGGAAAAGATCTTCTGGAACATCGACCGCGTTGTAGATGCAGCGTCTGTGCCGGTATGCTGACCACACTCGTTTTCCTGCCGGCTCTGGTGTAGATAAAATGGAGACAATATCTCTTCCAACTCAGTGGTCATCGACTTTGATGCCGTGTCGAGTTGTGATTGTAGACCTAGGTCTTCCCTCGCCATCTTATGGACCGATCGATCAAGTCTCCTTAAAGCCTCCGCACCGTCTTGAGTGCATAAATAAGTTAGAAGGGTGTATCCATAGAAGATAAAAGGGTCATATCTCACCTCTTAACAGAACAGCCTCACGGTACTTTGTCAAGAGAAAGCAGCTGCCACCCAACAAACCAAGATCACAATGCTCGAAGACATCCATGACGACACTGGTAGCTATTAGGCATCGTAACGTCTCAACCTTGCCCGGAGGCTGGGTGCACATTAAGGTCATCCAGGACTGATGGTTTGCTGCTGACGCCCTCTGTATCAATGGTGCTAAAGGGGATTGGCTATCCCAAACACTCGGTAGGGGCTGCAGAAGGTCGTTACCGTCCAAAGACAAGCAAACTTGATCAATACTAGAAAGAAGCTGATGGAAATCCAACTTGACGTCATGGTCTGTTGGTGGGAGAATGCCTTGGTCAATCCGAGCATTGACCAGTTGGGCCCGTTCAATGTCGATAACCTTCTTTTCCAACTGCGACACCAATCTGCGAAGCTCGTCGCGCTCGTCGATGCAGTTGTGATGTTGTTCAGATCGGGTGTCTGTGCTTCTAAGTGCGTCGTGTATATTGTGTAGGCTTCTGTTGATTTCATTGACGGCAAAGTCGAGTCGTGTGCTGATCACAGGGGGCACCACTGACTGATTGGAGTCAACGTCAATGGGAGGAGGCGACAATTCAGAATTGTCTGGGTCGTTTCGAGACCTTTGCCATATCAGTAACCCTTTACCCTTGGCTTCTGAAGAGATGAGCTGCCTCTGCAGAGCCAGTGTGTCGTTTGACTCATTGCGATCAAGCTCGAAATGAGCCTCTGCGCCTCTGATAGAATCGCTCTGACCAGGCTCCTTTAATTGAATTAGACACTTGAAATACATTAAAATAGTGTGACTGTTAAATACCTGTGGCTGTGTTGGATAGTCGGATATTGGTGATCGTGTTGATCGTGGTGATCGTGGCGGCGACTGACTGTCTAGGCAGATGGCAGTTCGAGAGGAGGTTCTTGATGGCACTGTGACCGAATCCTTTGTTTGGCTTAAGCTTTTGGGGATGTGCGATGATTTCTCAAGGCTTGGGGACAACACCACTTCAAATCCAGGCCCATGCCTGATTTCGCCAAGAATCTGCGAGGGTAGGGCGGACCTGATTGCAACCACTCGGACCTGCAATTGGGTACCATCGAAGTTCTGCAGACAGCTTGTTCCCTTTTCCAGAATTATCGGTGTGTATGGGGGATGGCGATTGTGTGACTTCACAATTACCCTCAGTTTGGTGTCGAGCTGGCTCCATGTGAAACTGCGAGTGGTGATGTGCCTCATGTAGTCTTGTGCTGTCTGCTTGAAGGCCACCCCGGTTTCCAGGCAGTGATCAAGCCAAGCCAACACATGGGCTTGTACCGGGATCGGATCTCCGTTGCGTTTTCGACTGACAGCTAACTGACGTAATTCTGAGCCGGAATCCTTTTCGTCTTCAAGGGTGCTTCGCCGCTTCCGCTTCGCCATTTTGGCTGGTTTGTTTTTGTCGAGATTGAAGGAAATCGTAAAAGCTGTGCCCTCTTTGGCCCTTCGGAGACCTCTCACGTTCGAATATCCGTTGTTTGTTTGTGAATGATTGATCGCAATCTTTGCCAGGACATGCATCTACTCTACTGCAAGTTAAGATGAGCCGGCTGGGGAGGGCTGGCTGCATTTTGTGGGTCTCAGGGGTAATTATCCAATTGCCGACTTGGCTAGTGTTTGCTTTTTATTCGCCCTTCCACCAAACTGGAAATTGACCAGTAGATAGGTACGAATGAAACGCCAATAGCTCAAGGTACGCCGGTGGCTCGCTTGGAAAAAACCTGTTCCTGTTATTCTATCTGCAGCCACGGCTTCAAATGAAAGCTGTTACAATGTTTTGTCAAAGCTCCAGGGTAAGGTCGAGGAAACGGGAGAGTGGGTGCTTTTCGGCTCTTCTCGACAGTCTCTCCGTTTGAATTCCCCCCCCACTGCGACTGCTTCACATTTACTGCCCTATGCTCTTCCACACGTCTTGATGTACATCAACCATCGAGACTCCAGAATCGCCAGTTGGTCTTTCGCTAGCTATATCACAGATATGCACTCATTTATCAATTGTTATCTATCGCATTAACAGCAATCATCCCAGGCTCGGCTGTCCCATATCACGTGAAAGCCCGAGTCTTAGGACTACTCGGCACCATTTGTGGTAAACCCAAAGGGACAGGCCTTCGACTAAAGAATGGAGTGGAGTCCTTTCGCAGACGGACCGGCTTCCAATGCAGGCTCCTTCTATTCTGTGGGTAGACACGGTTTAGATATCGGGTCAGTTGAATCATTGAGGTTCTCAGACGCAGAGTCACAGTCATCAAACAAGAGACCCGCGCCCGACACAGCAAATGAGCCCGCTCCTTCGAAGAGGCGATCGCAGTCTCTTGCTAGGTCGACTGCATCTTCAAGAATTTCATTATCCAGTTTTGGACTCTTCCATACCCCAACAAATTCGAAAGTTCGACCGCCCTTGCTACCTATGGCTGGTCCTTCGAGACCTCCGCCATTACCTTCCATCTCAAGACCTCAACTTTCAGTCCATGGATCGTCTTTTTCGAGACCTGCGTCCTCAATTATGGATTCTTCCTCCACCATAACACCACCGCCAATCTTGAACTCACCATCATTTGCCTTTGATAGGCCGGTTTCTCGGCAATCATCACAAAGCCTTGGCACACGCAGCCGTCTCATACTTGCCTTTGACTTTGGGACAGGCTATTCATCCGCATCTTATGTATTAATCGAACCAGGTCAGACCGAAGACATATCCATTGCACCAATGGTTCGAGTTGTTTCCGAATACCCTGGGTCCTTCTTACGCAGGGCCGATCCCGCATTGCAACAAGTCCCAACTGAGCTCATATATTCATTAGGGGGGCTCCAGTGAAACTGACAAGACAAGCTCGTGCTCGCTTGGCTGAGGACCATGGTCCATTCGCAGATTCGGACGCAGACGACGTTTCTGAGGCGTCTTTCGAGAGCCTGGAACTTCTCCCTGACCGAAATGAACCCTATCGATGGGGGTACAGAGTCTACCAGGCCTGGCTAGAGGCATCAACAATCAGGTTCAGGAAGTTCAAGTTACTGCTCCAGGACAACATTGAAACCGCTGATGTCCGCGAAAAGCTGCGCCAGGATCTGGACATCTTATCATCCAGAGGGAGACGAAAGACTCCAATTGATCTCATTATTGATTTCCTTATACCTTTCATTACACACGTGAAGGAAATGATTCAACAAGAGGGCTGTTACGTTGGGACAGACAAGGAAATTGTGATGTGTATTCCAACCATCTGGACCCAGAAGGCGTGTCAGAAAATGCACCACGCACTAGCCAAAGCCTTCAAGTCTGTTGAGTTTGAAGGAATTAAAGTGGAACATAACTCTATCAGAAACCTTTTCATCGTGTCTGAGCCCGAAGCAGCTGCAGAAGTGGTTCTAAGGCGAGAACCCAACATCAGAGTAAGCAGACAAAAGCTCTAGATACTATCTTTGCTGACGAGAACAAGACTGGCCAGCGTTTGGTTTTTGTTGATGCCGGTTGGTACCCCTTCAAAAACAGGGGTGTTTGGAACGTTTTGAAAACAAGGCTCATCACTTCTCTAGGTGCTGGAACTGTTGACTTGATAACATATCTTGTCAGTTACCGAATACCCCTACGCCTGAAAGAAGAGGGAGCACCACCCAGTGGTAAGATCATCGCATACGCCTTGAATTACGACTTGTATTGAAGCTATCAGGCTGACCGAAACCTATTACAGGTGGAATGTGCGGCTCAAGCTTTTTAAATGAAAAGTTCCAAGCATATATGCTTGACCGACTCAAAAAGCATAGAATTGCCGGCAAAAAGGATGAGACGTTCTTGCGTCGCAAATCAGAAGAGATAACCTATACCCAGTTTGAATTCTATCTGAAAAGGAGCCTCGACATCTACGAGGACAACCCTCAGCCCGTCCTCCACATAAGCACATATGGGATAGCACCCGACAAAGAGCAGAAGTTTGGAGACAACCATGTGGAAATCCCATAGTGAGTTGATCTCACCTAAATATTTCTGCCATTTGCTAGCTACTGACGGCTTCACACAGTTTGGAATTGCGTCGGATCTTCTTGGAGTGCTTCCATGAGATCTGGGCGCTGGTCAAGGGGCAACTCGAGTCATGCAAAAGCAGGGGTACACAGGCAGATGTAAGGATCCCCCATACGAGACTTTCAAGACTAAACTAATTTACTGACCGAAACAACAGAAGGTTGTTTTGATAGGCGGCTTCGCCAATTCCCCCTCGCTTAGAGGATACTTAAAACGACGATTGCAAGATTACGACGGCGGGGACGTACTACTTATAGCCCCTAAGATAGAGTAAGTCCTCATCAAGAGAAGCCGTGGCTCATATACTAATCGCGCGCAGCTTCGAATCCACAGTCTCCAGTGGAGCTGTTCTTCGCGCCTTTGATAAGAAACTTGGCCCTCAACGCCACGCACGATCCTCCTATGGCATTTTGCGTCATCTTCCCAAGGATGTTTACGACTATAAACATCAGAAGCGCAACCACCGCGACGCAAATGAGCGAACTCACCCCGCACCTTGCACAAAGGAACCGTACGTGCGAGATACGATTGAATGGTTCCTCAAAAAGGTTTATTCCTCCACCCCTCTCCTATTAGGCACTGTGCCAGAATCAGGCGGCTGACGAAGTCACGTATCGAACAGAACGAGGTAATTCCTGAAGACTGGACGAGAAAACCAATTCGATGCCAGCATTTCGTGAGACGCTGTGAGAACCCGGGGTTGGTAGTTTGGGAGGAGCTCTTTGTCTCCGATAACGCAACGGAGTCATGGTACAAGAAAACTCATCCAAGGAATAAAGGTAACTCATCCACTCTTTAAGATATCTACGTCTAATGCTGAAGTGGAACCAGGCTCCGAGAGGGTTGGGTACATAAGAATTGACATGTCGTTTTTGAAGCATGAAGGGCTTCTTGTACCGAAACGGGTACCTGAAGGCTGCGATGGCGACGACTATTACGAAGTGGAGTTTGACCTAGTCATGAAGGTGCAAGACCGAGACTTGCAATGTAGGTGGTATTCCGATCTCTGTCCCCATTCTCGACTTGGTGCCTGACCTGCAGCGATAGGTTTTGTGAAATATGGCAATAGGATATTGCAGGAGTGCGAGATTAACATCGCCTCTGCATTTCCGGCCGGAGTGCAGTGAACGTAATAATGCTTATCTGTCTAAGATGGGTTGCAGCTTACACTTCCACATAAGTTGTCTCTGCTGGGGCAGTTCAAGATGAGGATCTAATTTTGTAGATAGCCAGCTCGCCCGAAGCCCTTTTGTCCTGTCTGGTCGGTTTTGTGGCATATAGAAGTTCACTTGATAGGAAATCAAGTCAATTCATCTCATAAGCTACCGCTATCACGTCCCCAGTCGAAGATGGTAATCCCATACAGTTTCTGGAAAGTCCCAATCTTTCTCGTAGTCAAGCTCCATTATCAACTATATACACAGCTCGGCTTCCAGTCAGCCACGTCAATAACACTCAATCCACAGTACTCCTCTAACTGCCTCCTACTGCCCCACCAACAACATCTCGTGCCAACCTTTAGGGTGGGAGGCCATGTGGAAGAAGCAGCAGTCGATGTCGCACGTGAAAAGCGCGGTGGAAGAAGATTGAGATGCCAACACCAGGTTCTAGAGGACGTGGCCTATTCTGGCACTTCGATGCATTTTACCTCGTTGACCCCAATTGTATCGTAGCCTGTCGCACCATCTCCCAAAACGATTGCACTTTTGGGCTTAAGCTCAGCACCCTGACAACGCCCCCCCCAACAACGCCCCCCCTGAAATTAAGTAAAAAAATAAAGTTAACAGAGTAATAAATTAATTAATTAATTAATATATATTATATTTAAATATATAATTTAATGTATTTAAACGCGAATTAATTCTTTTATATTATCGGCTCGATTTTAATTAATTTCTAAAGCTTTTAAAGCCTTCCTTTTCGACCTTTTTCTTAGCCTGCCCTCTTTTATATTGGCCTGGACCTATTTAATATTTATTAACGAAATAAACCTTTTATTAAAGTCCTTATTAACTTTCCTTCTTTTTTAAGCTTTTATTTTCTTTAAATCTACCTTTAGATTAGATTTCTTATATTTTAACCGGTTAACTTTAAATATTAAATTATTAATACTTTTATCGAATTTCGTTTATAAAAATTAATAAATAGGATTATCGATAACGGTATTATCCTTAAGGTATTTAATCGTTAAATCTTTTAATTACCGGCTCGTTTTAAATATATCGATCCTTTTATATTCCGATTCGGGCGGTTAGGTTACCTCCTCGACTTCGAGTACGGTATTAACGGCTCGGATTATAATTAATTTCTAAAGCTAGTTATTTATAAGTTTCCAGATATTAAGTAATTATAATCCGTTAAACTTTTACCCTTTAACGATATATTTAAGAGATAAGCCGACCTTTTAAACGTTAATTTAAATTTAAAAAAAGTCCCCTTCTTTTATATAATTATTATTATTAATAATATATATTAATTTTAGTTTTTATAAAAACCTCTTTTTTAAAACTATAAAATAATTTATATTTAAAAATTAAAAAATATAATTATTATAAAGGGGTAGGTAGAAGAATTAGATTTTAATCTTTAAGGCCGTTAATATAAATTCCGGGTTAATATAATTACCGTAATTATTAAAAATAAAGAGATATTATTAAAAAAGGTTATCCAGTTAAATTTTAAATATAAAGATCGTTTTAAGCTATTTTAAAACGATAGGGACCGAGGTTTAACCTTTTAACGATACTTTAAAGGACTAGTCCTTATAAAGGGCGTTTACTTTATCTTTATTAATTAGGAATTATTATTATTAAACCAATTACCCTTTAAAAATTATTAAAGGGGGAGAACCTAGCCGGCGGCGTTAATATATTTTAAAATAATAATCTATTCGCGATTAACCGAGTTATTTATTATAAGACTTTTTATCCCTACCGGTCCGATAACGAAAGAGCCCCTTTTAATTATTATTAATACTCCTATTTTATTAGCGTTAAATTAAAGGTATAATAAGATCGATATAATAAATTAGTTAATAAGCCTATTAAATAAGTTTTATATTAATTTATTTAAAGTATATATAAAACGTTAGAAATCGATCGTTTTAAATTATATAAATTTAAGGGTTTTATAATAACGTAAAAATCGGAATAACTATTTCCTTTTAAAAGGGTAAAGGTCGCTTTTTACGATAAAAAGGCGTTATATATATATATAAAATAACCGGTAAATCGGAATATATTTTAAATTAATTTAAAAAAGCGCCTATTATATTAAGAACTTCTCCTCCTTTTTAATAAATATCTATTTATTTTAATCGGCCTCCTTCTTACTTTTACCTTTAAATAGCCGGCGTTTAAAGGTCCGTTTAATAACGTTATTCTTTTTAATAACTAATTTAATAAAGAATCCTTTTAAAACCTTTTAAATAGCGGTTTAAAGCCGTTCTTCTTTATTAAATATAATAGTATTAAAAAGAGGAGAAAAAGAGATTTAATTTAATATACTTTATATTAAATAGGAAGGAGAATTAACCCCCTTTTTATAAAGTTAATATAGCTTAAAGGGTATTATTTATTTAATCTAAAGGGGGGCGTTATTAGGGGGGGGCGTTGTCAGGGTGCTGAGCTTACTTGCTATTTTTTCGCCTTCCCATTGCTGTTGGTATTCTTGCTATGACTTGGTCTACATTCCTACGTTTGGCGCCTGTAGTCTTTTGGCTAATACAAATCTCACGGGTTCAGGACTCGAATGTGTTTCAACTAAGCTTCGTCAATTTGCCGCCGTGCCGCTCTTACGCGCGGCGGAAATATCAAGGTTTGCGGCGGAACTATATAATATGTACCAAGGTTTGCCAAGAGTATCTGCTGCGTCGCTTCCGTCGCAAGTTCAACGGATATTCCCTTTTCTACAGCTAGCGCTAACTGCAGTCTTGGCGCATATCTTTATTTCCACATGTACATAATGATACCCATCAAATGTCTTACAAAAAGGTTCTATTGCAGGTATTGACCGACATGTTTCGTCAAAGGATCATCACGCCTTTGGAAAGCGTAGTTTCGCCATCAGCCCAGCTCCGACGGCCATACTGATGTTCTGAGACCGCAAAGTTTTTGTAGTTGATCAAGCATTCACTCAGCTCAGTCATTGCATCATCCAACTCGTGCCGCGGCGGCTTGGCGTAGATGATGGGGAACACGCACTGTTTGACTTCTCCGGCGTCGGGCCGGTCAAAGCGGTTCTCAAGAACCATGGACTCGGGCTCTATCTTTTCCCCGGGCCAGACGAACCGCGCCGTGTACGTCTTGTTACTCATAGCCATATCGGCTTTCAATTTCAACGCGTCAACGTAGATTGGACTGAGGCAGTCGGCCACGACGTTGGTGGGCATGGACAGCGGCGCCAACAGCCCAGCCACTTCGCGAGCCAGAAGCTCGGCCTTGGTCCGAACTAGATCATGGAATGGCGTATTGTCTTGCAAGTGCCAAACGTGCTTCTCTTCGAGATAGGATTGGTACGCGACTCGTTCTTTTGTGTACAGTGCTTTCGCACCCTCTGTTAACATACGTTAGTACGATCTGCACAAGCTGTTTACTATTGGTGGGATGGATCACTGTATCACTTACCTTGCTCGAAGCAGATTTTGCGGTACGCTGCTGCCATGGCCGAGCTGTCATGTCCTGTGTATCGCGATGGGAAGTCGGACTCGAACACGAAGTGGAATATATGCGCGGTTACGAGCCCTCGGGAAAAGTCGACATCCTCGTCCTTACCACGGCTCATATTCAATGCTCGTGATCCATGGCTAAATGCTGTCTGGCTCAGGAGCTCGATTTTCTTGTCACGTGTGACATCATTCCCCGATGCCGTCAGCGTCTGTTTCAAGTCCAAGAGAGAGAAACCATCGCAGGCGTCCTGGATTGCGAGCTGCAGGTCGTTGAATCTGCTCGATAAATGGCCATCGCGAACACTTGGGAGTCCTCTTTCCACCTCCCGCAAGTCGTCGTTCATCTTGTCCCGGCTCTTGACACGATCACACACTTTCAGGTATCTAGTGCGGAGCAACTGCTCATGATTGGCAGGTGAAGAGAGTATCATTCTGAACGTCGAGTTCATCTCCTTTGCAGCCAACTTCTCATTTTTCTCTTGAGTGAACATCTCCCAAAGCCGAGCATTCTCTTCCACGAGAGGATGTTGTGTATGCGCTCCCGCACCGTGGTTCTGGGATTGCACATATCGGGACCCTGGTACCATCGTTGAGCTGGCCTGAATGTTCACTTGATGCGACTTTGGATCTTGTTCTGCAGGAGGGACTCCTTGGGGAGTTTCTGGAATAGTCCCCGTACGGTGGAACACCGGGTCCTGTTCATGATGCTCTAGGCCTTGGGCGTGGACTTGTCGGGGAGGAGGTGAGTCAATAAGAAAAGTGCGTAGGTTCTGCTCGTCTCCCTGCTCTGGCAAATCCTGTATACGGGCATCTCGGGTAGGCTCCAGTGCAGTTTTCACCACAGAGTGCGGGAGTTCTTGCTGTGGCTCTATGCTCCTCCGGGATTGTGGTGCCTTTTCTGGGGGGATGGGTCGGAGAGACCTTCTCACAAAGCCCTCATGGCTAGGTGTTTCGATCGATAGCTCATCCTCGCCCAAATCTTGACTCTGAAGGATTTGTGTGGTAAGGCGGGCTCTCTTGGGCGGGGGTAATTCAGCAGTAGACTAGTTATCATAGGTTAGAAGTGAAACGCAATTCGGAAAAGATAAATCGTTTAGACGAACCGATTGTGGACGCTTCTTGCGGAGGTTTCGCGAGGTACTGGGACTGGCGTCATCACTCGATTCCTGAGACCCGTCACCCACGAATTCACTTTGAGATGACAAGACGATAGTGGATTGATCATTGTCACTCTCGTCGCTGCCCATGTTGACGTCATCATCAATGTCGTCGCCATCCTCCTCTATCTTCACTCTTGCATCTCCAACGTCATTGGGCGAGGCCAAAGAAGCTTTGATGCCTGCGATGAGGTTTGCCATCGGAGTATCACCGGTTAGGTTGGGAACGATGGAGCTGCCCTCATTCAAAAGATGATCCATGCATATCTTACGCGATTTGACATCCAACTTGGCTCTGATTGCTGGACTGGTCTGGTCGTCAACTTGCCTTTTGGCGTAGTTGGCCATGTGTAACCAAACCTGGCTCCAGCTGCTGAAGTGCTTCTTGTCGGTGGTGGAGTTGAGGCGGTCCACGGCGGTATCTGCAAAGATCGTGTCGGTATCAATGCAGTGATCGAGCCAAGCGAAGGCTTGTGCCGTACACTCTTGAGGCCAAGGGTTCGGCATGGTGTTGTGGTGGTAATAAATGGTAGTGGGCAAGGCCGTAGTTCTCGAGTAGACTGAAGTGATGCGTGATTTTACGACTGCGATGCAATGATGGAAGAAATGGTAGGCTCTGTCGAACATCGAGTCGGAAGGAATGTGGTTGAGTTGGTGGAATCAAACAGGGAAGGAAGAAGATGAAATTTATTTCTGTCAATCTGGATGAGGGTTTTCAAACCTGGGAGGTGTTTGTTCTTTTGATGAGTATGAGAAGACAATTGTTCCTCAGGTGTGAGATGTTGGTGTTGTGAGATTGGACTGCTAGCACTCAATGTTAGTGTTGAGGAGGGAGACAATGGGAATGGATCAGAGGACGCACCTCGAAATTGAGCTGGGAATTAATGCCTAAGTACATACCTTTTGCTAAGGCACTCAAGTGTTTACAGGCACCTGTATAATAAGGATTCACCTATCCTTCACATTCACAGCTGATTAGAGGTTGGCAAGGCACTTGTTCTATTGTTTCCCACCACCTCCTCACCAAAGCTCAACTCAGCAACACGACCAACCTTTTTTTTGTTGCACATGGCCTTAGCTGGGTCTACAAACTAACAAAATTCCTTCCCCAAGGGTAGGAGAGGTTCAAACCCCCAGCTCTTCACCTTTTCCTCCACATTGTTTCCCTTTACCGGCTGGTGTCTGTATCTGCATCTACCCGCATCCCTAATCTCATATTGTTGGGCAATCCTTTGCCAAGAACCCAAGAGATCTTAACCACGAAAACGCGGAAAACAGCATTGACTCAGAATCAACCCGGCCACAATGTCTTTTGACATTACAATGGCCGATGCGCCAGAGGCCCAGGCAGTTGCCACCCCATCTGGTCAGAAATTGGTTATCTTGACCATTGACTTCGGTACATCAAACACTGCACAACAATACGTCATTCTCGAACCGAACGAGATAGATGACCGGGCTAATGTGTCCCCCGACCGAATTCGACCCATCACCAACTACGACGAGGATGTTCGCAACAGAGACTACGACCAAATGAGAAATGAGGTACCGACCTCAATCCTGTATCCCCGGTTCCTGCGTTCCGCAAAACCGATCCCCGCTTTGGTTCTGTGGGCGCAAACTGGAATGGAGATTACAGAAACTGGGTCTTGTTCGGCTACGAAGTCGATGAATTGCATGAGTCAGCTGATGACAGGCCACGCCGCGGAAAGAAGAAGCCAATCACCGAGGAGAGAGTAGACTCTTTCAAGCTGCTCTTCCAGGACGACCACGAGACCAAGGAGGTTCGTGATAAGCTTAAGCCAATAGTTGATCGGCTTGTAGACACTCACATTATTCCTGGAGGGGCACCCCATGTCGCTATTACGGCAGACTTCTTCACCCGATTGCTCAACCATACGAAGTATCAGTTGAAATTACTTCACGGTCTTGAAGATAACTACAAGATCGAAGTTGTCTTGTGCGTCCCCGTGGTTTTCAAGTTAGCTGCTTGCATGGATTTGCAAAAGGCGCTGGCCAAAGCACTCTGTCGAGTGAAGCTCGGTGGGTCGAACCACTCTGAGGACTGGATTCCTCGATTCTCCATGATTACAGAGCCTGAAGCAGGCGCTGAATGGGCTCTGAAGCAGTACCCAAACATCGAGGTAAGCAACACGGAGTAAAAATCGATTGCGCATTCCATCGAGATGCTAATTCGGACAGAAACGCTCGAGGCTTCTCATACTGGATTCTGGTAAGTTAATGTCTTCGAATCTTATACATTGTCAAATGCCAATAACTGGTGTAGGTGGTGGCACTTGTGATACGAGTCTTTACGAGACTGGTGATGCGTTGCCTCTTCAACTGGCTAGAGAGGATGCCCCACCGACAGGTAAGAAAGAGCTCATATGCAACCCCCCAAAATATTTGCTTGTCTAAACTCTCGTAGGCGACCTTTGTGGATCTAATATCCTGAACAGCATGTTCTACAAGGAGGTCCTACACCGGCTGAACGAAGGTGCACCTAACCTTGGAAAATCTCGTGATACCACTCTGTCGGACATCGCCCGAGAGATTACCTGGGAGCAATTTGAGCAGAAGAAGAGGGGTTTCAATATGGAATTGCCAAAACAAGCCTTCACTTTGTATAAATGTGAAGGCTTGGTCGCAGATGACAACCATAACTTCGGAAAGGGTCTCCTCAGAGTCCCCCAGTAAGTTCATATTCAACTCGATTTGTGGTCGTTCGCTAAACAGAGATACAGCTCTGTGATTGCCAATATGTTCCAAACATGCCTTGATAAAGTATGGAGCTTGGTATTGAAGCAGCTGGATGAGGCTAGAAACAGACAGAGACCGGTTGATGTGAGTTCAACAACCCAATCTCCACAGGGTAATTTTCAACTAACAAATGGGCAGACTATTATCATGCTGGGTGGCTTTAGCAGATCCAATGCGTACCAGGACTTCCTCCAGAAGCGCGTGAAGAACTACAACGAGAAGTATGGCGCAAAGATCGTGATCTTAGGAATTGGGAAGCCGATCGAGTAAGTACATCAACTCAACCAGCAAGTGCAAGTTTGCATACTGATAAATCAATCCAGTCCGACCGCAATTGCCCAAGGTGCATTGCTGCGCGCTCTGAACCAATCATCCGAGCCTGAGCGAGCTCTTCCATCTTCCTATGGTGTCCTCCGTCACATTGAAGACGACGAACTGTGCGTGGATTACAAACTTCTTCCTCCCAAACCCAAAAGAGGAAGATCGGTATACACGTACCTCGACAACAGATGGTGGTTCAAACACCGCCTTGTTTGGTTCGCTCAGAAGGTAAGACTGATCCACATTGTTGTTAGCCCGCAGAGTGTCACTAACAACAAGACAAGGGCGATGTGGTCGGCAAAGACTGGACTGTTACGATCCCGAGCCATCATTGCTTCACCCTCAGCGAGCGCATACTCCTCTGCGAGGAGCTAATATTCATCTCCGACATTGTCAGGGAGTCAGGTTACACCAGAGACTCTCCGCGAAACAAGGGTAATATCATCTGCAGTGTCTCGTCCTGGCGTTGAATACCTTGTTGCTAACACTTTGAAAATGAACAGGCTGCCGTTGCATTGGGAAAATTGTTGCTAACATGACGTCCCTCCGCGACGAACGTCTAATCTTGCCCAAACAGAATGGCAGAACCCAATTCTGGGAAGTTTCCTTCAACCTGGTCATCCGTATCAAGGGCCTCAACCTCGAGGGTATGTAAACTCCTGCGGATTTCGGCAATATGTTCCCACAACGATGGAAAAGCTAACGATTTACTAGCCGATGCAATATTCAGAGGTGAGAAGAAGGGTCATTGTGTCATCAACATGGCACCTGCCATTGTTTCTAACGGTGGTTAACGGATGACCCAAGACCTATGGTGGCTATCAAGAATTGCTCGACGACCACGAGCGAGCTGGCAAGCCCCCCAAAGTCCTGGCGGGAAAGGAAAAACAAGAAAATAAGAAAGCATCGTCAACATGTATGAGTAATTAATTCTCTTGGCAAATTGGTTTGCTATGGAGAAGAAGTCATGTGCTTACTGCTGGGGCACAACACATGGCAGGCTGATCTGGACCAGCGACGAGATACTGGGCCAACACAAGGAGCACCAGACCATGTCACCCCTGCGACTGAACCCGATGGTTCGCTAATACTTTGTGTATAAGTAATTGTTGTTGTATAGTAGTTCACCACGCTACAGACAGTTGGCAGCAAGTGCCCATATGGCGATTTGGGACAAAGACCATTCCCTCTCTCAATTGACTCATAGAAAATCCACATCTCTGCTGGCTCAGATTCTAATGTAAATGTGAGATGACTGCATAAAGCATTATTGCATAGAATCCATAATATTTCAAATTTGGATAACTGCGATTTAGTTAGGTTGCTCATTTCGCTTTAGGCGGTAACATTTGCAGTCGTGCCTTCAAGTCCATATACCACCTTCCTTAAATGCAATTGACATCACTAGAGTGGTGCATGGTGGCCCTTGAAGCTGTGGGAGACTGCCACTAGCCCACCTGCTGCATCAGACCATCTTCATAAAATGGACAACGACATGCCCGGCCAAAGCTGGCCCTCCATCATATCTGACAAGTAGGCAGGCTGACGACTATCCGCATTTGCAGCGCAATGGGATGGTGTGCATACAGATGCGACGCCAGAGTTCGCCTCTGTTCGCATATGGAGGCGGCATTCTGTCTCCGATTACGACGCGACAAAATTTGAGAACCGCGAGATTGGTGTGGTGCTGAACCAACGCCAGTAACCCCTCTTCCTGCAAGTGCTGATGCCGTGCCACCATCGTAACTACATTTGAGCGAATCATTGTTTGCGGTTGGTGGTAATTGGTTGACCATCATGCAGGTGACATTTTCAGCTTCTGTATTGCTTATCGTGGGGGCGGCAAACCCCTGTTGACCCCTGCCTTGTTACCAGGCTAACACACTGCAGCCCAGTTGTAGCTGCGCTGGAGCTTGCCCGCTAACGGTTGTAGGTAATTTGGTCAGCCACACACCTCTCGTCATCCCTGGCCACACCAATCCAACCCTTGACAATGAGTTGGCTCAGCCTAACATTCGGGTCAAGGGTCGATAAAAAGTAATGGAAATCCTAAGCCCCAAGGTCCGGGCATGAGAACCTTTACTACATATCAATGCATTCCCTCAACTCTCACGGCAACAAGTGAAGCGCTACAATGGCAGTCAACGACGCTACCATGATCCCCGAAATGGCGGATCTCTGGCCAGATTACCGCTGGAAGCATGCAAATGCTACAAATGCTGAGTACCTGCAAGAGCCCTGGGCATATTCACTGAATATCCAACAGTCCTTTTTCAGCGCCCGATTCAGTAAGAGGGACGCGTTCTTGGAACACCTGACCCCTGAATGTAGGGGAAAGATTGAGCATGAGCTCGAGCGAGTTGGGAAGGTTCGCAGAAGATTTACAATTGATGACAACAAGAAGGCATTGGTGGAGAACCTGCAGAGCACACTCCACGATTGGCGCAGATGCGTGAGCACCAATAAGGAAGCAATGGTGGATGAGCTTACCAAAGAGTCGCTGCTCAGAGGAGACAAGTCAAACAGGCATGAAAGGGAATGTGAGATCCTCCGGAGATGCAATGCCCCGGCTCCTGGGACAGAGGATCAGTCGATGGTTACACATGGACGATCAAAGCGCCGACAATCGAAATCCAAAGTCGGAAAGACACGTGGAATGAAGACTGGGGCACTGCAAGCATCCAAGCCTCTCCCGATTGCAGAGCTGGTGGAGGAAGAGAAATTGGATGATCCCGAACCCCTGTACGGCCTCAAAGCGTCCGCCATGTACTTCAAGAGGGTGGAAGGTGAGGAATCTGCATGGGGCGGATGGACAAGTGATCACATCAGTTATGGGGGATCTACATTCCCTAACCAGAAAATTGCCATGCACAAGATCCTGGAAGATACTGCGGATAACCCACTGATGGAGCGGTGTCCGGTGGACTGCATACGTTATTTTCATTTCCCGACAAACAACATGGACTGGATAGAGGTAAGACCAACCCCTGGATCCTGAAGATTACATAAATGTATCGAATTAACCCCCATCAAAACAGAAAGCCATGGCAAGATACTACAACGAGGACCCAAAACCGCTTGACGATATGCACCATGCCTACAGCCCAAATGGAAGGAAGACAGAGAAACTGTTATCACGAGAGTTTTGGCGAGGTCAGATGCACGGCAGCTCAGCGTATGGCTCAAATTCGAGGACCCAGTCGGGAAATGCTTCATATCCGGCCGAGGACTGGGCAAAAAAGGGAGGCCCAATCCATGCAAGACACATGCGTTCAAAATGTGCTATCATACCTAGAGGTCAGTCACTATAATCGTGTGGCTCGGGATTCTGCTAACGTCATCATTTTCAGATACCGTGCCACAAAATGATGTCCACCAAGGTTCAAGTGCACCGACGCCAAACGAAGGGGGGGGCTTTATCTAAGAGAAACTGCCTTCTAGATAGGCCCCTTGCAAGGGATAAGAATGTTGCACTATTTGTGAGTACAATGTGGTCCAAGATATGGAGGATGGAAACGATGCACTAACTATATCCGAAGCTACCGTACATGCACTGGGAAACTAGCAGCCGCAGAGCCAAGATGGTTGAGGTAATCAACGAGACTATCGGCCACAAGAAGAAAGACCCAGCTCTTGTTGATCTTACCAAAAAGGTAAGAGCCAAGAGTATGGGCAAGGCGAAAGTTGAACGGAAGCAATGGAAGTGAGTTAGCTCTACATATACATCACAAGCCCTCCCATGGGATTTCCATCATATGCTTACCAAGTACTCGAAGGCAACTCTTAGCGACCTACCTGTTCACGCTGGCTCAGCTTGCTGAACAGATGGACTACGAGGCAGACGAAAGACTGCTCCGAGACTTTGTCAAGGCAGATCCACCATTAAATATCCGACGTACGCTTGACCAATACTATTTCGTCACTCTAGACGATACAAGCCAACGTGACAAAGACCAAGTGGTATATAGGGGTACCCTGGACAAGAAAAGAGAGACCAAATCGCAAAGTCGTGTTGTTATGGTCGACCAGCTTTGGCTTTGGATATTGGACGACAGTAAGCTGCCAGAAGTCCAAGCAATACAATGATACTAACAGTGGTAGATACGATTATCACATCATTCCCTAGGCGCTGGGGCAGGAACAAGCCGGATCCTTCTGGTGTCCACAAAAGCCTACGCGAGCGTTTCGAGGCCCGTCCTGAGGAAATACGATCAATTTATCATCTAGGTATGTGCCCGAAAGGTTTCGGTTAATTATTTCCCTCGGAGCTGACTTGGAACCTCTCCAGCGTTGATTATTATCGACCAATGCTCCCGTGTTTTCTTTGACCGCACCAAGCCTCTTGATCAACGTCCAGAGGTTATGGATATCTTTGCGTCGGCAATAGCTCATGTGGTAAGATCATGTCTCACTTGATGGCCCTTAACATACTTACAATGACTAACATCACCCAGGACCAAATGACGGCGGTTGCTTATGACACATTTTGGCGGAACACGAAGCTCTACAACAAAAACATGCTCCCGAAAACCGTTGGTACCAAATATCTGGATATCAATCCTGAGGGGGCTCTGCTTAAAGAAGCCCAGGATATCGCGGAGGAGCTCAAGATGATGAAGCGGATATACAACGAGCAGCTCAAGGTAGTCAAAGACTTCAAGAGGCATCTCATTCACCCACAGGTGAGACGAACGGAGAAGATGGACAGCGCTGGCCAGCTTCGGAAGCTGCTGCTGGACTTGATCGAGCACAAAGACAAGCAGGAAGAAGACGATGAAGAGGGAGACGACGGTCCCGGTACACCGAAATTGAAGCAGAGCCAATCCAGGAACCAGGTCGCGGAAGAGACACTCCATGAAGCCGAAGGAGTACTGGAGTTGGTCAAGAGCAGAAGAACAGAGATCATTGAGCTGGAGCAGTCTGCTTTACATACTTGCCAACAGGTAAGCCTTGCAGTTTGAACCATTATAAATGCCCCGCTAACACGAAATATAGCTAGAGGGGTTTCTTACGCTCAAACAACAGCAGGCTTCCATTGTGGAAGCGAAGGCGGCTCTAGAACGTGCCGAGGAAAGCGTGAAACAGGGACGAGCGATCATGGCTTTCACAATCGTCACTATTTTCTTCGTAATATTCCCCCGATCATTGACCTAGGTCCTCCACTGTCGGACTTACTGCTAACGTTTTGCCACCTCGGCAGCTACCGCTGGGATTCTTTGCCACGTTCTTCGGGATGAACAACAGCGACATCAACGACGCGAATTGGATGACGCTCAACGAGCAAGTCACGTACATGTGTAAGTTTGATCCTCTGTGGACCGTGACTCCACCATTCCCAACTTAATAGCTAACACCATCGTTATCCAGTCTCTCTATCTACCGTAGTCATCGTTGTGTCAACCTCTATCGCCTTTTACCCCACCATGAGGCCCTTCCTCATCCCTATCATTAAGACTAGTCAAGTCATTTATGATATCCTGCGCAAGCTGTACGGCATTTTTGCAGATTCGGACGGCCAGACAAGCAAAAGATGGGAGACGAAGAAGCTACTGCGTGAAGTGCAGATGATGATGGACAAAAAGGATGCTGCCATGGGAGCACCGCCTAATTTGCACAAGGAGCAAGAGAACCTTGGGGAGCCCCGAAGTACGGTCGAACTCATGGGGGTTCTTGCGTGGCTTCCCAAGAAAAGGTTGAGGGTCCCCAAAAGGGGCGCAAACGGGTTCTTACCTAGCTAGGTCTTTATATGCGTTTCCTCCTTTTCTTTGTTCTTTGATTTCCATATAGTTTGTCGTAATTATTAGTCTAATTATGCCGACATTGAGATTATAAACGCCTGAAATCACAATTGGGAGACCCACGGTTGGAAAACTGCGACTGACGGGAATGCTTCTTTTGAATATGAAGCTCGGTTATGGAGTGCAGCAGATAAACTTTACGCATCCCTGTATTCATACATCGTATATGCCCTCTTTATCCTCCTGTTCCCTTGCTTTTCCTTTCTCCGATAGTCAGTCAGACCAATCATATTCCGCAGCAATAAGCCACTTCCAAGTAACGTTCCATGAACTCTGCAAGGGATTTACGAGATGGAATTCTGCTGCATATAATATCGTAACCTACGTGCATGCGCTTGCTTAGGCTAAAAAGGGACATCTCGCTTGGGCTCTGGGGCTCGTATCCTGCAACTGGAGCCCCGTGCGTGCCGCTCAATCGAATGCGCAGTGTGCGCCACGCTGTCTTCGTTCAACCTCAGGCGAGAATCAGGCACGGAGAAGAAAAGCAAACTCATGCCATGATGAAGAGTTATAAATCGCAAGACCTACCTTTTCCTCTCTACGATGCATTTGACATAAGTTTTTGTTTCAAGAGTCTGTTTTCTGTTCCCCGTCAATTTGCGAGCAATCTAAAGAACTGTGACGCGTAAGCTTCAATTGGAAGTAACTGCAATGCATATCCTCACGTCTTCAGCCGTCTCCGGACTGTTCCTTAGCTCTGTCGCCTTGTCCGCAATCATTGCCCCTCCACTACCAGCACTCCAAACCCGCGCCACTGCCTTCAAGGAAGCTCCTACCGCACCCGAACCCACACCCAGACCCCCCGCCACCACGACCACCACGCCCGACGACAACGAGGACGACCCCTGCTACCCGGATCCCTTCTGCGACCCCGCCTGGCCCATGGGATCCGTCTCGGTCGTCACCGACACGGCCGCGGGCGTCTGCACGCCCGTCTTGTCGATCCGCTTCTTCTCCCACGTCTGCGGCCGCACCACCTGGACCACGTCCACGACCATCACGAGCACGGCCGACTGCGGCACGTGTGCGATCGGCACCCTCGCGCCCTTGTCGCACACGTTCTACGTGCCCCACTGCCCGCTCGGGGGCGGGGGCCACCATACTGTCGTGACGGCGGTGGAGCCGTCGACGGAGACGGATTGGGCCTGTGCGGCGACGGCTACTCCTTGAGGCCGGTTTTAGTATCGCGAGACAGTAATTGAGATAGATGCATGGGGATTGGTACAGATCGCGGATGTCCTTGGGTCTACAAATGTGAAGGGATGTGTTCTCGGTAACCCAGCTGCGGTGCACCTGGTGCGGCAACAGTTGCAGGTATTCAGATTGCAGCGACTCTAGCACCCGAGAAAAGCCGTATTAATGCATTTGATATTACATATGTATTGATTAGATTAGATGTGTAGTGTAGTAGAACTACTGAGCCGACGTTGTTCCATCTACAGGCACAAGCACACCGTAGTCAATGATCTGCGCCACGGGCTCGTATCGCCACCTGCCAAAGTACGCGTCGAACGTCTGGTTGCCGCCGTTGGTCGTCGCGTAGACGCCCAAGAGCCCGCCGTTTCCCGCTCCGTCGCCTGAGAGCAAGGCGGTGGTGTATACGGCCAACGGCATAGCTTCGCCGGTATCATCGTTGCCTTGGCTCGCGAAGACTTCGTAGTGGCTCTCGTTCCGCGGCGAGATCCGGAGTCGGATGATCGCATCGTCTTTCAGCCATGTATGTGCCTGGAACGGGCGTGATGATGGGCTCCGGGATAGGCGTGTATCGGACCGAGTTCGCCCTCACGTGGAAGTAGGGCTGCAGGGAGGTCGCTCTTGTGGCGGTGGTGTTGCTGGAGTTGGCGGCCTGAGGGGGTAGGTACACGATACCAATGTCGGCGTGCTGCTCCTGGTTCAGGAAGTTGGAGACGCCGAGCTCGTCACCCTCGGCACGGCCAGCACCACCTTCCGTGGGTAGGTGCAGGTCGACGCTGAAGTTGAAGTAGTTGTGCTCCTGTCGGCGGAAGACGGCGCTCAGGCCCTCGATGCTGGCGTTGAAGGCCACGTCGGCGGTAAGGTTGGCGCGCGACGCCTTGATGCGCAGGGTATTGGGGTGATCGTCTTCAGAGATGGTGAAATTGTCGGCGGCGAAGGGGGCGCGCCAGTAGGTCCAGTGGGGCGGGATTGAGGTGCCCGGCGCAAAGTCGACGGCGTCGGCTTCACCGACTACGGGACAAACGCCTTCAGAGATGGCTCCCACGCTGGCAGGTAGGGGTCCGCTTATGGTCCCGCGGACCTGCTCTGCTACTGGCCATTCCTTGGTGGGCCACGAGACTGGATATCGAACAGTTTCGCGGCCCATGGGGAAGATCAGGTCGTTGTACAGTTCTGGCCCGCCCCGCGTGGAAAGTGCGATGCGCCACCAGTTGCCCGCCCCATCTTGGAACAGATCAGCGTGACCGACGGTCTGGAAGTAGGAGTCTGTTCCGCTGTTGGAGACGAGTGGGTTGCTTGGGGACGCCTCCCACGTCGCGTTCGTGGATAGTGTCCGAGACCGCGACAGGGTCGCACTGTGGCCCAGCTGCGTCCCGCCCTCGGCCACCAGGAGGTAGTACCACCCATCCTTCCGATAGATGTGGGGTCCCTCCATGTTACCGCTTCCGGTGCCATTCCACAAAGCCCATGACTCGCTCGTCTTGCCCGTGGTGATATCGAGTCGGCGCGCGATGATTGGGTTGCCCGAAGACGCCATGACAACGGATCCGTCCTCGTCGAAGAAGATATCCGGGTCAATGGTGCGGGTGGGCGTCTCAACCACTAGCCCATCAGACCAGGCCGCGTCGTCGAAGGGGTTTGTGGTGGTAAACAAGACGAACCGCGGCAGCTCGACCGCCGTGTTGATCCACGCCGAAATGAGGTAGAAGGTTCCCTTGTGGTACCGCAGCGTGTTGGCGAACATGCCGGCGAATTGCTGGTTCGTCGCGGTGCGGATCTCGGGGAACTGGGCGACGCGGTCGATGCTATGGCTGGCGAGCTTCCATGTTGTCAGGTCCCAGCTCGCGTAGATGGGGTTCGCAGGGAAGGCCATGAAGCTTGACGATGTGCAGATGGCCGTATTGTTGTGGGGCCCCTTGGCGACGAAGACGCAGCTGGGATCCGAGTGCCATCCCGGCAGGATGGGGTTGTTGTTGTAGGATCGTGTTGTAGTCGCGTCGCTGGCTGCTCCTGTTGGGGCGGCATTGCTCAGATGCAGCAATGGCACAACAGCTAGGAGTGACCGAGGTGAAAAAAAACATCGCGAAGGTATTCCAGCCTCGATTCCTTTAACTTTGCCCGAGAGTGATCAAGGTGAAATGAGATACTTGATTAGCCAATAGCGATACATTGCGACGTTGGCTCGGCTCTTTATATGGCCTTTCAGATGGCAGGAAATTCGCGCGGAAGACTTGGCAAGCTCGGCTCGATTCCGAACCGATAAGACCGAGCTAGCTACAGCACCTCGGTCGAACTCCTTAGTGCTGCAACGACGGCCAACGCAGATCCCCCTTGTATCCCCCATACATAACAAGGTTTTGTGGGTAATAGTATAGCCCATCTAGCGTCCGCTCCGGTATATGGAGGAAGTAGGGTCCCCGGCACTCGATCGCGATATAAAATGGCCCGTGCTCCTGTTTACTGCTGCATCACATTGAAGCTCGGGGATGCATCGTCGCCTTGAATTACGTAGTTCAATCTTGACTGTTTTAATGTACATTGCTTGTTTATATAAGCGTTGCTGCCGGAACCAGGCGATGCATGATTGAACTTGCTTATATCAAATAGTTACGGCGAGTCATGAATGTTCAATTGACCCTCATTCGTCTCGTCACCTTGGCACCAGTTCAATTCAACATGGTTGGTCTCTAACAAACCGGGTGATGAGGTCAATGGACACCTTACGAAATCAGTTTCGAGGTAATCTGCTATTTGTGAGTCTTTTGTTTCTACCGGGGCTACTTGGCAATAACCGAAAAAAGAAAAGAAAAACGAACGAACGAAATCAGCCAGCATATTATCTACGATTTATCTGCCCCAGCAGTAATCTACTTCTGTGCATGCTATTGCAGGATTCTTCTTTCAAGGCTCTTCCGCAAGAGCTCCCATTAACCATACACATATAGAGAGCATAGTACCTCCAGCGGGGAAGAAAAAGAAGAACCAAGATTTGGCCTTTCGATAAACCGTCTGTCCGAACCCAATTCCGTTGATACCAAAGACCGTAGCAGCTCAGATCATTGCAACAGCCCGGTTGCCTCTCTCGCCCGCCACCAAGATGAGATTGGCCATAGTCTGCGCCGCCATCTGTCTGGCCGCTGGCATCAGCGCCTCCCCAATTAAAGTCCGCCAGTTTGGGCCGGCGACCGGCTCGATGAGCCTGTACTCCGAGTCCGGGTGCCGCGAGACCAGAAGGATGTCGCCACCACCGACGGCTGCACGAATCTAGACCAACCGGCGGCCTCGATCAAGTATCATGGCGCCACTGGGAGGGATACACATTGGATGAGTAAGTCATATCGCTAATGATGTTTAACTATGTCACAGATATACACGTCAAACTGTTGCGATGCCGAGCTAATCTAGTATTTTACAAAGTGTGCACATATGACGGTCCTAAATGCAACCTATTCAATCTTATCGGGTGCCTGGATCGAGAAATGTTTTCCAGCGGCCAGATACGGTCCATCTCACTGAATCCCGTGCTTCCGTTGTGAGATGTTCAAGGCGGGATGGATGGATTAGGGGGAGATAGGCATTTCGATCATCCGCAGCTATCATCTTTGTCGGTGCCTGGCTCAGGATAAGGCTGCGTCGCTTCCGTAGAAACGACATCTTCTATTGTATCCGATTTTATTCGCTCATTGGATATGGCTTCTAGCCTGGAACCACGACCAAGTGGGAAGTGGACAGGGCCAGCTCAGGGGGTAGACTATTCAAGCACGGTATGGCACTCACTCATTGGCATTCAATGTTCACCTTGGGCAACATGTTTCAGAAATGTCGTCAGAAGAGGCGCAGTGGACTCGATTCCAGCAGGCTGGGTCGGTTGATCGGATGACGCGCATGAAGGGTTCCCGGATGTATGTGGGCCAAAGTCAGGCGTCTGCGAACCGGTGAGATTTGCGGCTGGCACAAAAAGCAAATGCACACACCTCGTGTTGATTCATTGTACCACCCCCCTTTTCAGCCACTCACCGCCTTTTCTATTGGTCGGCCCTCATGTCGGCATCCCATACCCCCTAAGTAACTGGGCAATCTCCGCGGGGGACAAAACCCTTCTGGTGGGCTGGCAAAAGTCCCTGGTCCTACTCACCGAACCCTATCCGGGGGGATTGTTGCTGACGGCGGTCGACTTATTCTGCTATGACCATGAAAGAAGCAAGTTCCCGGTTTTCAAAAGCGCTGCCTTCCCAAGGAGGCTTACATAAGGATCCATGACATCTGCGCAGTTGGGAAGATAGATGTAAGCATCGCCCACCTCGCAAGGCAGAATCTGAAAATGTCTCTCAATGTCATAGAAGGCGCCAGAGCCTCATGGCCAGTTGTTTTGCACGGCTGGCTCAATGTACCAGGCTGCCTCTTCGTGTATTTAATGAGTCTGTATCCACTCTAGAGCCTCACGCCATGAACCGTTGTCAGGTCAAAGTAATCTAACAAGTATCCAACCAATCATCACTGAAACTCACACGAGTACTCCTCAGTCATGTGTCTATCCCAGATCCAGCACCATATTTACCACAAATGCAAGCTTGCAAACTACGAGCCTGAGGCCAGTAACGAGCCGAGGGCCGAACGTCCTCCCGAGCAGGAGCAAGGAGGCAATAGGACACCAGCAATACCGGGCGGGTTTCCCAACTTCTTGTTGCCCGACAGCCTGCGCAGCAGAAACAATAATGGCGGCGGAGAGGACGAGGATGTCGAAGTCGGCGACAGACCCCCGAGACAGGCAGCACAGGCAGCACATGCTGAAGACACCTACAAGCATCATCTAGTAACAGAAACACTTGTCGTCTCCTGTGCTGAAGCTCAAAACAATGCCAGTCTCCGCGAACTTCCTGAAGAGGAGCGACATTGTCCAAGTGAGAGATGGCAGCCTCTAGGGAACGCGCACGACTACGCAGCTACGACAAATGCCAACGATGACTGTCCCGTTTGCGTGGCTATCGAGGTGGCAGGGAGGGAGGCAATGAGCACAAAGAGGGTGGTTAGTCTCGCTACATCTCAAGCTCAGATGCCTGTTTGGGTTGTGTGCTGACTTTGAGCCATCAGATCCATGTTGGCCCTCGTCCTGACAACAACGCGCAGCAGCAGTCAAGCCGCGATGCGCATGACAATGCAGAGCACCTCAAACCTGATCAACATCGGCCTCACCGCCGGGTAAGTCATCCCAAATATCTCTCACATGCTGTCATAATGCGCCGCGACTGACTATCTATCACCATCACCAGAAGGGGAAGGGGACTAAAGACCACCCGTACGAGCATGGATCTCCACCACCAAAGCCAAAACGAGCAGCGACGGGAACGGGCAAGGATCCGAAGAAGCATAAAAGTGGCCATGGGCATGGGAAAAATGGGAAGCGGAATGTAAGCTGAGGGAAATGCACAGCGCCCATTCCTGTAGAGTGTAATTAACAGTTGGCTTACAGCACCAACACGCAGATCCCGGATGCTGCACAATCGTTTGACAGGCAAAATAGTGAAGTGGGTTTAGCGATAAGCACATCGTTTTAAATGGTATAGACTAGGTAATCTTACAATTTCATAGAGCTTAGAAACTTCTGTAGTAAGGAAGTTTTGGCTGGTTCCCTATCCCGTTTCCCTTCGCTACGATATTCCGCGTTGAAACGGTGTTGGTCAATTGTCCTGTCTATCGAACGGTCGCGATGACGCCTTCTCTTGCTATCGTGAGTTCGGCTATGTGCAGAGCGACTGGACTTCGATGTGGTCGTTGACCTCGATCGTTTCTTGTGGTGCGATGATTTACCTCTTTTAGTCACATTTTTGCTGCGACTGGTAATCTCCTCTTCGGTCTGGCTTTCGTGCCAGACTTTGTTCTTACTTGTAGTATAACGTATTTCCCTCGCTAGCACCTCGATCACCTCTTCTGCGTTCTTGAACCCATCGGATGTCTTCACATGCCAGCAGCCATCGATCGCATCGGCAATGAGCGGCGCATCGCGCTTCAAGTCATCTAGCGAGGGGAATTTCCTCCGGAAGAAGCGGCGCTGCACTTCCTTGGAAGGGAGGTCGTGGTAGGGGAGGTGCCCTGTCGCCATCTCGTATATGGCGCAACCTAACGCGAACAGGTCGGAGGCTTGATCGGGATCGTCGACGTTGGATAGGCGACATCGGAGGTCATAAATGACGAGAGCTCGGCAGTCGCTGCCTTCGATACTTGAGCCCGAGAAGTCGGCGAGTTTCAGGTTGTCGTCGAGGTCGAGGAGCATGTTATGACATCCAACTTATGTGAAAACGTGCATCAGAACAGGGAGGGCCCTTTGAAAGAACATAGAATGATGAACTAACCATCAGCTTGAATGACATTGTGTTCGTGGATGTATGCAAGGCCTTTCGCGGCTTGGTATGCCCAGCGTCCAACCTGAACCAAAGATTCCCTCGGTATGCTGCCATCTGCTTGCCGCATCTCCCGCAGCCGATCGCGTACTGAGCCTGTGCATCTCTCCAGAAGTATCCCAGATGAGTGGTCAGGGTTGCGACAGGAAATTACATGCTTCGATCCATTGGTCCCAAGCCGCCGGTATATCTCGCGCTCCTGCTCAATGGCTTGGAGTCCGAAGGGCGATGGGATAGGCACCTTTACTACCCAGCGATCGTCTACGGCAAAGACAAGCGCCGTTGCGCCATGTCCGATATTCTGGAGGCCGTATATGTTACCGTCCCATGGTTTCGGTGGTGGCTTCGCCGGCTTTGGCATGGCAAGCTCTGTTGTCAGACTTTGTCGAGTTCATTAAATCAACGAGAGAGAATCTCCAACGGCCTGTTTTCCGTGGAAATGAAGTAGCGACCGAAAACCCACCAGAAGTGAGTAGTCTCGCAAGATGCCAACAGTAGATCACACGTTCATGAAGCTGAATAAGCTGACTGAGAATGGCGACAAGCGACTATCTTCGGCAACATCCAGTATGATCACCATCGTCTCGGGTTTGAAACCATGTCAAAGCCAATAATGCTCGGACTGGCGATTGGCTCTGGGTATAAGGACTCGCCAGAATGTATTGCTAATCGAAGGGATTCTACCGGCCCCCGTCGAAAAGGGGGTGGCGAGTAATAGGAATTCATAGGGATGAATCCTCATCTCCCAAATTTCCACCTCCAGTGAAGGAGGTCGGGGTGGGCAGGCTGAATGGAAAATAAGGAAGGACTCGAGCGAGGGGCTTGAGACTGCACACCATCACACTTAGCATACTTCGCAGTTTTGCGCCGAGTCTCAATTCCGGTGACCAAGGTCGGTTTTCAATTGGATAAGGCATGTGCGTGACTGTAACATTGGTGTTCAGCTGCAATATTCGGATTCTGATCACTCCGCACGAGGGTTGGAGGGGTAAGCTTAGGGGGGCCGGCATGGAATAACGGGCGGCTGGGTCGCTCAGCTCCAAGCCATAGTCCTGCAAATCGTCCCGATTTGCATCAAGGCTGAGACCAAAAGGAACCTCTCGGAAACTGTGAAATGAGTTCGTCGCATTAGCAGAAAACATACCGGCGACTATTGAGTAGCCACCAGCTTTGCGGAATGAAGCGCCTTCGGTCCAATTGGATGTCGTGAGGTGACCTTCGCACCCATAACTTCAATGCCCAGCGTCGGGTGCAAATATCGTGTTCAACAAGGCTGAACCGCAACATAAGCAAGCTTATGCATGCACTTGTCTTTAATTAGTTGCATGTTTTAATTAGATTGAATGCCGATCCAAGCCACGCTGGTAGCACCCAGCCTGGGAGACACGAGTTGTGTTACTGGAGGAAGTTTTGGCCACCAGTGATCTTGAAATACCAGTTAACAGGTAGTGGGTGCCCAAGGACACACTGCCAGCATAGGCCCCCACCAACGCAATTGAACATTCATCCTCCCAGCCGACATTGACCAAAGTTTGAACCTTTGCGAGGACACTTAACCAACATTTTACCAAGAATGGAATTTTAGAGGTATATGTGCATTGATTATCCGTTTGGGGGTATTTGAACTCGATGTTTCTTGGCAGGGCATTGTTTTAGTGCAGTGGTCAGTAACATTAACAGGGTGGGATGCTGCTGCTGCAGGCTGTCCTTCTCACCATTCAATGCCCTGGGCTTCTGGGATATCCGGCATGCCTATACTCATGCTATCTGAATCTGGATACAGAAACGCCAATTTTTCGAGAGGCAAACGCTGTTGGTAGAGGGCAGCTCAAAAGCTACCGCCATTGCCCAAAAGGGGCTTCACGTGCGTGCAACGCACGGACCAACAACCATTCGTACGAAACGTGTAGGCCGCCCTGGATAGGGGTATGTATGCAACAGAATATACACCAATTGAACCTATACCTACGCACGGTCGTACTGAAGGATCATCTCAGCTCTGTTTTCCCATTATTCTACGCTTTCCAGGTTACACTACGACTGCGAGTCAGGCCCTAGAAACAACATCTCCCCCAAGGCATATATGCGTGGACCTGCATCCATTCATGCCAAGCGAAGAGCTTCCAAGCATAGTTTGAAAGGGATAAAACATCGCCGCATTAGCCAGTTCATACATTGAGCCTGTTTCGAAGCCGTACTTGGAAAAGGCTGAAGAAGACCACCTTCGCAACACAGTATATTGTTGCCCGACTGATCCGTGTGAAACAGTTTGGTAAGGCTAGCTGCGGGGAACAGCTTCCTCGCAATTGGACTGCGAGAGCCGGTAAGCAAAGCGCACAATATAATTGGGTGAGAAATTTCTTCACCGGATGCGATGTTGCCATCATCCGGTTACCTCAAGCGGCTGTAGCCAGCCCCCATCCTCTGAAACCATGTCGATCACACGACATAAGGCTGAGCTGCCGAATGTCATGACAAAACTTCGAGGCCCGCATACAGTATCAGGAAGTATCTCAGTTGCCTTTCCATGATCAGATTATCCTCATGCATTGTGGCAGACTAGCCATACTTTGCTTGCAGTAATGTACGTGAAATTCGAAAACACCGCCGAGCGTCAAAGTAGTAGTGTCACAGGATGGGAAATGCATCAACCATGGATATCTTCACGTTCGTGAGGTTGTGGTTCTTGCCATTCTCACATAATCCGAACCGTTGCTCCATTAGTATGCGTGCCTCAAACGATCATCTGGCTCAACTTCTGATTTCGATGGATATCCACATCTTTTACTGCAGCTGCAGTGCTGACACCCAATATTGAAAAGTGTCCAATAGAGGTTGATGACCAATGCGAGTAATATGTTGGTGCTACTGGAAAGTGACCTCTTATAGGAGGTAATCTACTTGCTTTATTTTCAGGCAATCGCTAATGAAGATCTCAAATACTTTTGAAGATGTTGCTGGGTCCGAGTGAAGTAAGAAGGACGACTATGTAGAACCATTGTACTCTCCCCCTTCCCATCTGTCTGTTTTGTATCACAAAGGCAGTCTCCTGTGGAATATAAAAGAGACAGTCTTGGCCAACTCTGGACATGACTATTTCCCATCATCTCATCACAACTCAAGACATCACATCCTCCGTTAACTCCTGCATTCACTATACCCATATCAAGCCAAGACACAAGATAGTCAACTCAGTTCCCCTCCAAGATGTTGTTCCGAGCCGCCCTCGCTTCTGCTGCAGCACTTCTGTTCGCCACTCAGGCCATTGGCGCTGCGATTGATACGGGCTCCGATCTGGATGCTCGAGCAGTCTTGATAGCCACGGACCCGTGTAAGTAGCATATATCCACTCTGTACTATTCATCCTGTATTGTTTCATTTGCAGATGATACGGAGCACCGAAGCTGACCCGTATATCCTTCTTTAGAATGCATCGATGAGAATGGCCAATTAAAGTGTGAGTAAGGGATTCCAACACTCGCCTGGAGGAGCTCGCGGGTGTGGCTTTCCCCCTCCTACTAGGGGGTAGGGTTTTTTCCCCACACCTGGAATTACGTGTGAAAAGGGGAGAGTGCCGTTAGCTTTCCATCGCACGGTTATCATAGCTAGAAACATAAAGACACACGAAATACAAAAGGGTGGAATTCTTTAATTCTCTGACTTGATGCCTGGGCCGTGCAGCACGGAGCCAAGCAGCTCGTCATCACAAGTCGGAAGCCCCAGATCCGCCCGGAATGGCTAGCACACGCACGCAAGCAAGGCGCGCAGATCCACGTCAGGTCAATGGACGCCTCCGACCGCCCCTCGCTCACGTCCCTCGTCTCCGAGATCCGCGAGACCCTGCCATGGTCTTGACGGACAAGCTGTTTGTCGACATGGACGTGGCCTCGGTTGACCGACACCTTCAAGGCCCAAGGTCGACGTCTCCAAGCACCTGCACGAGCTGCTGGCCGACACCCCGCTCGACTTCTTCGTCATGGTCTCCTCGGTCCTGTGAGGTCGGCGTCGGCATGGAGCCGCTGGAAGAGGGCCGGGAGCGGGCCTGGTTCACGGACACGGTCGGCTTCTTCCTGGACCTAGTCCCCGTGCGATTCCGCGTCCCCGCCGGCGCCACATTTGCCGAGGTTGCGCAGAACACGTCGCAGAAAGGTTCCAGGCAAACCGCCACGCGGAGATGATCTCCAGCTGCCTGTCACCCGAGGCTGGTCATTTACCACGAGACTACCAGCGAAGCCGCCAAAATACTTGTGGGCGAGGGCCCAGAAAGCCCTGCAACCTTGGCGCTTGAAGACATCGATCATGCTCGTGATCCCGTTCTCTGTGCCGCGAAACCCGACTGCCCCGCCTTCATCTTGTACACCAGCGGCACGACCGGGAAGCCCAAGGGCGTAGTCCTAGCCCAGCGCGGCGTCTCCAGCTGGCTCGAGCACACCATCCAAGAATACGCCCTCGACGCGCCCCCGACCACCATCCTGCAGCAAAGCGCCCTCAGCTTCGACATGTCCCTGATCCAGATCTTCTGCGCCCTCTGCTCGGGCGGCACCCTCCTCAGCGCGCCCCAAGAAGCGCGGCGCGACCCCGTCCGGCTCACGCAGCTGATCCACGAGCACGGCGTCAACTGGACGTTCGCGGTGCCGTCCGAGTACATGCTGTGGCTGCAGTACGGCCGAGACTCGCCAAGGCAGTACCGGGACTACCGCCAGGCCATGGTGGGCGGGGAGATGTTCCCGGATCAGCCGAAGCGCGAGATGAGGCGGTTGGAGCTATCGGACCTGCGGGTGAGCAATAACTATGGGCCCACGGAGATTACTTTTACGGCGACTAGTCAGCCGTGGCCGCTGGACGCGGAGGACCGGACGGAGCCGGGGGCGCCGATCGGGAAGCCGCATCCTAATTACTCGATCTGCGTCTTGGGTGCTAAGGGTCGTCCCCTTCCCGTCGGGTTCCGGGGCGAGATCTGCATTGGGGGTCCCGGCGTCGCCTTGGGCTACTGGGACATGCCCGTCGAGACTGAGCAGAAGTTTATTCCAGATCCGACAGTAAGCAGTAGCGATAAACTGGGAACAGTCAGCCGCTGGTATCGAACAGGTGACCAGGGTTGGCTGGCTCCTGATGGGACCGTCATGTTTGTCGGGCGGCTCGGAGGCGATATGCAGGTCAAGCTTCGCGGCCTCCGCATCGAATTGGCCGAAGTAGAGGGCGCTCTCCTCAAGTCGGGCGAGTCGCTTCTGTCCGCCGCCGTCGTGACTGTCCGTGGTGGGGATCTCATTGCCCACGGCATCCTCGATCCCGGGAAGAAGGGGGAGGATAGTATCGACCAGGGCACCATCAAACGCAAACTCCTGACAGGCCTCACACTTCCGCAGTACATGCACCCTTCGCGGGTCATCATCGTCGAAGACCTCCCCCGCGCCAGCACCGGCAAGATTGACCGGCAGGCTGTCCTGAAGATGCCTCTTTCGGCCAGTGGTGACGGCGTCGGCGGCGAACCGAACTCGGAGCTCAGCCTGCGCGAGGTGGAACTCAAACTGCTCTGGAGCCGCGTGCGGCCGGACCCTTACCAAGTCTTGACGGCCGACTCGGACTTCTTCCTCGAGGGCGGCAACTCGCTGCGCCTGACCAAGCTCCAGAACGAGATCAAGGAGACTGTGGGGGTGTCCGTGTCCATCTGCCAACTCTACTCGGCGCCCACCCTGCGGCAGATGGCGGCGCGGATCGGTGACGAATACGTGACCAACGAGGACATTGACTGGGATGTAGAAACCGCGATCCCGGACAGTCTCCTCGCCGCCGCGGAGACAATACCCAGACACCCCCGGACTCCCTCCAACAACAACCTGCAGGTCCTCCTGACCGGCGCCGCCATGGTCTTGGGCAACGCCGTTCTCCACGCCCTCATCCAATCCCCCGCCGTCGCCAAAATCCACTGCATCGCCGTCACCCCCGATGACGAACCCCAGATCCCGACCTCGCACGAAAAAGTCGTCACCTACCCCGGCAGCCTCTCCCCCCCCGGCCCTGGGCCTCAGCCCCTCCGAATGCGCCGCCCTCCAATCCCGCGTCGACATCGTCATCCACGCCGGCGCCGCGGGGCACTGTCTCAACAGCTACTCCTCCGTCCGCCGCGCCAACGTCGAGTCGACGCACTTCCTGGCCGAGACCCTCTGTCTCCCGCGCGCGGTTCCCTTGCTTTATGTCCTGTCGCAGCGCGTCCCCGCCATGGCGGGGCTCAAGGTGCTGCCGCCTGTCCCTGTCCTGGCAGAGCCGGCGAAGACGGGGGATACGGGGTACATGGCGTCTCGCTGGGTGGGCGAGCGGTTCCTGCACAAGCTCACGGAGAAGCTGTCAGAAGCTGAGAATGGCGGAGGGTTTGCGGTCGAGGTCCACCGCCCCTGGATCGCGAGGGCAAGGGAGCATAGGATCCATCCGTTGATTGCGACGTATTTGGAGGGGGTGGTGGAGAAGGAGGAGTTGGGGCTGTTTCCGTATCTGGGGGAGGAGGCTTCGTAGGGGACGTAAAGATTGGGATTATAGAGATGGAGGTTGAGGCATAGGAACGGTAGTTGTGCTTCGGGTCATACATCACAAATCCATTTTGCTTTCTTCTTTTTCATTCATCTGCCACTTTGTTTTCTTGTCCGTTGACATCAAGTCAGGTGTAACACCATTGGCCTGGATGTAGCATGTTGAATTACATGGTTAAAACATTTTATTGATAAATAGCAGCAGTGGTGTAGGACAATGCCAACACTTCTATGGAGAAAAGAGACAACGCTAGGAAACGTCTCACAAGAATAGCTGTGGCAGGGAGGGCCTACATGTACGCCGGGCCACGTGCGCGTCGTAGAACACACTTTCTCAGCCTAACACCCCTCATTACCGCCTGATACGATTTGTTTAGTGTTAGCACTTGTCCTACGATATCCATCCTAGCTAAGTACAAGCACACAGTGAGCATATCCCGAGAAAGGACGAGCCGGGTTGAAAGTTGAACTGTCCCACTAGTTGGGTGACAACCACGACAACACAAATATGTGAAGTGTAACAAAGACCAAAACACCTTCTTTTATAGTTTGAGCTGCACATGTTTGAGTTTGCTTCCTTCGATGTCTTATACCCTACTCTCTGTCCCATGCTATTGGTTCATGCTGCCACCCTATCGACCTCCTTTTGGGTCCCCAAGCTACCACATTCGTTGACCAACTTGATAAATGCATCAATAAGCACAACATACTCCATTCCCAATTGTGAAATGGGTCATAAGGTCCGTTGGCCCAATGGTAAGGCGTCTGACTACGAATCAGGAGATTCTGGGTTCGAGCCCCAGGCGGACCTACATTTTTACTTTTTGCGATTCTGGATATTCTCAGGGGGTCCCGACGCTGGGATGCTTCTCTTTTCAAGGAGAAAGGGGGCCAACACCGCCAGGTTCCCAAGACTTCGTCGACACCTATAGGCATGTTATCAACGCGTATCGGTGGCATTCCATTCCACGGTATCATTTAATTCTAAGGCCCACTCCTGGGAGAAGATAACCATATATTATAAGGGGGAAGGGGGCACTTCGCAGAATAAAGTACTTGTCAACATTCACGTGAATGTTATATAAGAGAGTTCTGCAACCCTGATCATCGTCATTGGCTAGATTCTAGCCCAACTAAATTGAATCACTGTGTCTTGAGCGAGGGACCGAGGTGACCATTACTCTTGTTTAGGGAGAATCAACCGCAGCTCAGTTACAATCTCAGTCGCCAACCCCTTTCACCTATTGAACGCTCTTGTTTTGGAGGGGTTTACGCCGTTCTCCCTCACTGCATATCCTGTTATCCGCGGCCCGAGTTTTCCCAAGCCCGCTCCGCCCGGAACGGCTCCGGAAACCACCCAGGCGCCTCCCCTTCCATCATCATCTCCACGAGCGCCTCAGCACTACGAAACGCCCACGCCATGCCGTGCCCGTTCATGCACACCGACGCCCACACTCCCTCCTCGCCCGGCACTTCCCCCACCACAGGCAGCCCGTCCGGCGTGTGGCAGATAATGCCCGTCCAGTCGGCCACGACCCGCTCGTTCGTATCCCCCCCAGTTCCCGTGCCCGTACGTCACGCGCCCGATACCGTGGAGGTAGTCGGCAATACGTTCGTTGACGACGGAGTCGTCCGTGATGTTGCTCTCCCGTGTCGGGGACAGACCCTGGCCGCCCCCGTAGATGACGTCGCCCGCACCCACGTCGCCCGGCTGCCGCGCGACGATGTAGTCACCGCTGCCGCCGGGGAAGTCGGAGTAGCCCTGGCTGCGCTTGATGAAGACTGGATTGTGTGTGGTGTCGGCCGAGGGGTGCACGGCGGCGGCTTGGTTTCGGACGGGTTCGAGGAAGTGGGTCGAGGCGAAGCCCGGGTGCAGGGCGGGGGTGAATCCGTTGGTGGCGAGGACTATCTTGGTGCCCTGGACGGTGCCGCGGTCTGTTCGGACTTCCCAGCGCGTGGTGGAGGCGCCGGTCGCGGAGGGGCCCGATACTTGGGTGAGCTGCAGGGCCATTGTGTGGGTTTGCAGGTTGAGGCCCTTCTCGAGGCCCAGCTCCAGCATCGCACACACGGTCAAATACGGGTTCTGCGTGTGGCCAGGATACGTCACCGCGCCCAGGATCTCGGGCCACTGCCAGTAGTCCCTCGCCTCCTGACCCCGATAAACGGTCCGGGCATTTCCCTGGGGGACGTCGTCGGGTCGACGCGCCGCTAGCTCGCGCTGGAACTCGACGACTTTGGCTGCCTCTTCGAACGCTTCTTGGGTGTAGTAGACGTCGGCCGTCTCGACGTCCTGCCAGCCGCTGGAGACGTTGTGGCCGCGCACAAAGTCGCGCACGTCGTTGACGCAGTCCTGCTCCAGCTTGGCGACCTTCAGGGCCTCGTCCTCGCCGTACAGGGCCACCCACTCCTGGATCTTCTTGTAGTCGCCCGTCTTGCAGTGGCCGCCGTTGCGGCCCGAGGCGCCCGACGCGGCGGCGCGGGCCTCGAGCATCAGCACCGACAGGCTGGGGTCTCGGGTCAGCAGCTTGAAGGCGGTGGCCGCGCCAGACATGCCGGAGCCGATGATGACATAGTCGAATGCCTGGTCGGTGGGAAGATCGGGAGTGGAGCGGAGATTGGCGATGCGATGCGGCGGGTCTTGCCAGTACGACTTGGTGGGGTTTGGGTGAGGAAATCCTTCCAGGTGAACCAAAGTGGTGTTGCTCAAAGGGGATTGAGCCTCGATTGCAATGGCGGCAGCCCAAGCGGTTGGCAGAACCAACAAGCCTGCTGCAAATTGGTTGACCAATGGCAACAACCACATGATGAAGATGATACCGTTTCCCCTTCGGACTGTACAACCAAAAGTAAGATTATGTGCTGTTTATTGTCTGGTACGTATGATACTTACGGGGAGTCTGGGTTCATAAATACTCGTAGTTGATATCAAGTCCGAAGTCGACCCCTCTTACGGGCATGACATCAATCCATGTATTATCGTCGGGTGCTCCTATCTCTGGAATACCCCTCGTGCTGCAGGTGTTGATTGCAACGTACGGACGGTATAGATCTCCAACTCGGGATACTTGGCCAGCGAGCTCGCTCAAGAAAGGGGTCGTCGGATTGGCGAAAGAATGTGATATGTGGGTCCACTCGGCTGCCCCCACGGCCTTGGCTGCTTGGCTCCTTTCCCGTCAACCGTTTACCCCGCCGACTTTTCGCCATTGCCGGCTGTAGGGTGGTGGAGATGCAGATAGTACGGCGAGCTCCGGTGTGTTTTCACACTCACTGACATCGCATGCCCTATTCGACTGCTACCGGTATATTAATATTCTAACGTCCTCTCTGAGATAGATCGACGTGGCCAATGACATCAGAAACGTCGCTCGGCAGATAAGTACATAGCTCCAAAAGATACACCAAAACATCGATGATCGGTAAGCCTTTAAGCTCTTAAGCGATAGCAGGAGTTTCCGTGTTTCGAACTTCGGGCCCGTTCGACACTCTCGGCCTGTTATCTTCGTCCTCCGACCCCTTCCTATCCGCGCGGATCCTGGCGTCCCTGCCCTGGAGGTGCTGCATCAAGAACGCCGTCAGGATGAGCACCACGCCCATGACGGCGGTCGCGACGAAAGCGGCATGGAACCGGGGCGCATAGGTCGTTTTCCACAGCTGGTTGGTCCACCAGACATTGTTCGCATACGAAAACACGTTGGAGAAGGCCGTCAGGAACCCGCGCATCTCGTGGTCGTCGGGCATCAGGTCCGGGAACCACGAGTAGTAGATCCCGGGGGCCCCCGACGACGTCCAGGCGGCGTACATGGCGAAGTACTTCAGGCCCTTGCTGGGGAAGTCCCAGACGGCGAGGATGATGCAGGCGATGATGGAGCCCGCCTGCAGGCCGACCAGGGCTTCGAGCCGCCGACCGCGCAGGAGGGGCGAGTCGGACAGCATGCCGGCAGCGACTTGCGTCACGAAGCCGACGGCGGCTTGGCCTGTCGGGAGCACGTTGACGCGGTAGACGCTTTCGCCCTCGGATTTGAGCCAAAGGGCCATGAAGGGCTGGCCGTTGGGGTGCTGGGAGAAGGAAGGATTAGACACTCATCATTAGAACTAGATCATACGAGATAGTAGAGAAGGTAAAAGGAAAGAAAAAGGCAAGAAGACAGAGATAGCTTACACTGGTCTGCACGAAGAAGTAACCCAAAGATAGTACCCTGCATTTCATGTTAGCTCAACGTCCAGGCGACAATCAGAAATGATTTGCTCAACATACCAAAACTGCCACGTCAACACGATCCTGAACAGCTTCTTCCTATCCCAAGCCGCCGCGCCCAACGGCTTGTACCCATCCTCTACCAACCTTCGGCTAGCGTAGGCAGCCTCGTCCTTGGTGAGGTAGAAGGCGCGCGTAGTCTCGGGGAAGTCCGGGTTGAAGAAGTAGCCGATAACACCGACGGGCAGGCTGATGATGCCGCAGACGATGAAGAGCCACTGCCAGCCCGCGTGGCCCAGGGTGCCGTCGAGGCCCTGGTAGACGCCGGCTTGCAGGTAGCCCGAGAACATGTGCGATAGGGAGGCCGTCGAGTAGAACAGGGTCACTCGCTTAGCTCGCTCGTCTTTCTTGTACCAGCTCGCGATCAGGTAGATGATGCAGGGGAAGAAGGCGCCCTCGCACAGGCCGACAAGGAAACGCACTAATGAAACGTGAGCATCAAGGTCAAATCCGGGCATATGGGCATGGTGTTGATCCGGTCGGGGTATTAGAGACTTACTGGCGTACAGTTGAGGGACGGTCTTGATGGCCGCAGAGGTGAAGGTGAAGATGGCCCAGAGGACCTCGAGGGTGGGAATGACATACGACGGCCGGAGCTTGGAGACGAGGATCACAGTCGGGAGTTGCGAGATGACGTAGCCGGCCGTGAAGACGTTGGATGCGTAGGTGAGTTCGCTGCCTTCCATGTGCAAAGCCTCTTTCATCCCGGAGACGTAGGCATTGTTGATGTTGGCCTGGTCTAAGTTTTTTTTGTCTCCATGTCAGCCTTTTGCTGTCTGTCATTCAGTCTAGAGGCTTGCAAATCCGTTTCTTATACATACCTAGATTCTTGCAGAAGTAGCCCAGGCAAGTGTAACTCAGGAGGTAGGCGTCCAGCTTCAGCAAGAACTTCTTCTCGTGTTCAGGCTTGTCGGGGTCATCCCAGATATGCCGCCGGACGGTCCTCCAAACCCCCCGCTTCAGGGGCGGAGGATCTGCCGAGCGCACTGAGCTGTCTTCCGTTGGTGTATTGGTGGCAGCATCAGGGCCATAGCCCTTCGAGCTATTTGGGACTGTGTCAGCATCCTTGCCGAATTCGTGGCGATCCATTGTTTTTGACTGGCCGGTGAGGAAATGTCTTGTGCATATACAGTCAGGTCAACTCACGATTTAAACAAACTCTTTTGACATGGTCGTCCCTGTGATGACGTGACTTGGTTATCTCCCGAATCGATGGTGCAATAATGCAGACATATTGCCCATCAAACTTCTAGATACCATTGGCCAATGAAACCCCCCGACGTTTGACCCCGGTTGTGGATTTCTGTCCCGAGACTCTTGGGGCACTTCCCAAAGGAATATGAAGATGCCATACTATCGGGACGAAATACCACCCAAGGTGACTTTGCAGTTTTGGACCCGCAGATCCTTTGGGATGGCGTGCTTCGGATGGCGTGCTTGATAGTGTACCTGGTATTGTGCGGGGACTGTGCAGAGCCGACGACCACCAATCGCTGCCGATGCCGCCAATTATCGCATGTAGTCGGTATCCAAAAAGACATAGAGAATGTTATGGTGGCCCCTTATCAATCGGATAACATTGTAAATTTAACATTTCGTGGTATAAATAGGGGCATTCCATTACTTGAGCTGAGCTTTGCTGTGACCAGCTTCGGATGAATAACCATGGCTATGCACGGGTTGTCTGACCACTACTACTTGCATACGAGGCGATGGTAGATTTTGGGTATATCACCTGGAAGTATGATCTCGACAATTGCTTTCATTGACACGTCAAGTCCTATATCGTTGTATACTCAAGAAGCAATCAACCGAACATTAACTGCCAAGGATGTCACGAAACAATGTCACTAGATTCCTATCAGGTCACCTCAAGATGATCAGCACATTCAGGTGCTTTCGATGGATTTGAATATATTGCATTACGAGCTGACGAACTCTTACTTCGCCAACCTGCCAGGTAAGAAAGGGCTATACATATATATATATATATATATATATACTACCTCCATACAATATTTTTACACTCATTCCTTCATCACAAAGTGAACAAATTTGGCTATGTAGAAGCGATGGTATGAATAAAGAAATAACAAGCACGAAAGAGGTGGGTGGGTTGGTGTTAAACCGAACACAACAAGAGCCGCATAACAACACAGCTGGCTAGTCCCTGGAGAGACTCATCCGAATCTTGCACTTCATCTGCTCTCTCATGCGCCGCGGCATCCACTCTCATCTCTTCCAGACCTTGAACGCCAAGAAGTAAGGAAACACCCGCTCCGTGACCCCGTAATGGCGATCCCTCTGCATCTCGTCGATCTTCCCCTCTCCATCGTCCCGCACGCCCCACTCCCAACTCTTGACCACGTCGAACCCGGTCGCCGTCACGGCATTGAGGTACGAGGAGACGGTCCGGTGCTCCTTGCGCACATCGGCCCCCAACCACGTCTTGACCCGTTCCCCTTCGGCCATGTAGTCCCGCAGCGGCCACACGGGTTTGTCGTGGTCGACGGGGTTCTTGAGCAGCTTCGGCATCTTCGCCAACGGCGCCGTCGCCATCGGGTGCTCGATCGAGAAGTACAGGAACGCGCCAGGGGTGAGGCAGTCGCTGATCTCGTCGAGGATGCGCCGGAGGTCGGCGATGTAGTGCAATGACAGGGAGCAGAACGCGACCTGGAACTTCTGCGGCTTCTTCCCCTCTTCCGATGAGGACGAAAAGACCGCCGCCGCCAGCGCCCCCTTCTGGTTCAAGTCCGCGCGGACGTAGTCGATCTCCGCACCGCCCTCGGCCGTCGCGACGTCAGCGGCCTCGCTACCGCGCGACTCGAGCAGGTAGGCCCGATGCAGCTCCGTGACCTCGCGGGCGTGCTCGAGTTGCTTGTCGGAGGCGTCGACGCCGCGGCAGACGGACGCGCCGCGCGCGCTGGCCCAGCGGCAGAACCAGCCGTCGCCGCAGCCGATGTCCAGCACGCGCTTGCCCTGGAGGCTGGGCAGCAGCTCGTGCAGCGTCGCCATGTCCGGGACCCCGGCCTGCTGGGTCTCTGGGCGGTTCTCGCGGAGCTCGGCGTACTTGGCGTAGAAGGCCGGGTCGCTGTCGTAGATGTTCTGGGAGACGGTGGTGGGGGGAGGAGCGGCCATGATGATGAAGGTGATGGAGACGGTGATGAGAAAGATGAGATGGGGTTTGCAGATAAGGGTGTATATGCGTACGAGGACCACTTGGTTTTAGGTCGAAAGGAAGTATGCGTATGATGAGTATGAATGGGCAGTGTTCAGCAAAGGATGATCTCGTCGCTACTTATTTGAATCTCGGCCGGTTAAAAGACCCGAAATGCAACAATTACACAGATCGATATATTGGTCCAACAACTCTCTCATCGAGGCAGGAGTCGACAGTTCCTAACTTTCCCGAAAGGATGGTCGACTGACAGTCTGGGTATCAGGAGATTGCGCGCGCATTCCCCCGAAGCCATACGAAGGAACTCCGCGTGCTCCGGTGGGAGGAGGAGGAGGGAAACATGGCGGGGAAACAACGACCGAAAGCGACGAGGCAAGAATGTCAACTTGTTGGCCTGCCTGCATGCATGCAGGCAGGCAGGCCAGAACGGAAGTATCTTGCCAATGACTATCGAGTTTATTGTCGCAATCACGCATCAGCTGCTGCAGCAGCTCTTACAGCTCGCTACTCTGCCCTCCCAGAAATGGGCTGTTCGGGACGCACCCGTCCCCCCTAAAAGCAAGTAGGCAATGAGCGACAATCCCCGGGGGACGCCGAAGTACTACCAAACCATGTCATGTGGGTGAGATGCAAGCTGAGTTTGGCCGCATCTGGGCGCTTGCAGATTGACCCCTCACTTTCACAAGGACGGAGCCGAGTTGGGGAAATAAGCAATCCGGGGAATTCAACAAAATGCGAAAACGGACGATGGTTGGATGCTTGACATAGAGAAAAAACAAAGATCAAGTCAAGGCATGGCCGTCGCATGGGGCAATGCGATTTTGTAGGAAGGCCACACAACTTCGTATACACAAGGTACGTTGACAACAAGCAGAAGATTGATCAAGAAGCATGTTTGCGCCGTCATAACGCTTATTCTCCTGAATCTATAACGTCTGAAATCGTTCTTCATGAAAAGAGTAATGGCATGAATGAATACTGGGTATATGAATAATAAGGAGATCATCATCGTCTCCAAACCTCAGCTGAAACAAGAACAACAACTAAACCATCCGCTGAAGGTTTTTGGCGACCATGGGCCCTGGCATATGCCGCCTAGAAGTAGGTAGCATACTACAGCATCAGCGTACACACACGGCGCACACCCCTAGCCTTCTCCGGTAGCGTACATGGATCCACCCTCAAAGCATCGCCCCCATCTCGAGCAGCCACAAGTATTTCTCTTATATCGAAGACACGCAGTATACCCAGAACACCGGAAGAACCCATGAATGATGGCATCATAACCGCAATGGCAGCCACGGAGACGATCGTTATCCGGGATGCAAAAGAAAAGAAGAAAAGCAAAAATACAATCGAGAGCCAGACGCTTGCTGCTCGGCCAAGAGGAAAGTTGTCTCACAGGGACAGAAACCCCCAAACCCGTCTGGTTTGTTTACACGCCTCTGAACATGCGCACAACCAAGAACCACAGGGCGCCAATGAACTTGAAGGCGCTCAGGAAGGCCACACTCCACAGAATGATGGTCATGTACAATGTGGCACGCTGGTCCTCGTTAGCAGCTGCCGCATCGGGGCTCAGTCTCTCCAGACCAGCGGTACTCAACACCAGTGCGCACAGTCCGAAGTTTGTTATCATCCAGACCAATACGACTAGCGTTCGGATCCATCGGTAGTAGTCGAGTTGCTTCTCGGCTCTGTCGTGGTCCGTGGGGGGCTTCTTGACAGCCACAAACTTCTTGTTAAAGACAGCCAGCTCGCGCTCGTACGACGCGTTCAGGTCACCCTCGTCTGGCAGGTCGGTCTTACCCTTGCCATCCTTGGTATCGACCGTTGGCAGCTTCTCGGCACCGTCGTCACCTTTCGTGCCCCAGGAGATATCGTGGGTGTTGCAGAAGGCGTAGACGTTCATGACGTTGACGTAGGCGGGCGACAGCAGAATGTACTGAAGCATGGATGTAATCATGTGCCAAGGATCAAACATAAGGAGCGAGGCAACAAGCCATAATCCGTAAGTTGCCATTGTCGAGATGATCAGAGACGCGAAGACCTTGTTCTTGATCAAATCGCTGGGGTCGAAGCCTTCCTTGACCTGCGCTCGGATGGCTTGAACGGCAATGAAGACAGCGGCGAACATGAGGTATCTAGAGAGAGGTTGGTGTCAGTGAGTCCGCCAAAAGAAATAGGTGTTAGAAAACTTACGCCATAATGATGGCCCAGAAGATGACCATGGCACCATAGAGTTTGCCAGAACCAGAGGGTCGATTGCCAAGCGAAAGAACGAAACAGGATATCAGCGATACACCGTAGAACCACGTAAACACAACACCGAGGATTGTGCCTGTGGTGCCCAGCAAGTCCTTGTCGCCCAAACTCGTGGTAAGAATCTTGAAGACGAGGAAGAAGTTGCCAATGGCGAACCACGCGAAGATCATGTTGATGGTCTGGAAGATGAATTCTATGAAGAACATAATCTTGCGGAAGAAAGAGTGGTCAGAGCGGAAGAACTGGTAGAAGTGGGCAATGGCGTAGATGGCGGCGAAGAAGGAACCGTTGAGCCAACGACGGCGCTGGAGAATGAGTTCTGTGACGGTATCTGGCACATCGGTCTCTCCCGTAGCCGACTTGACGTACTGCAAGATCCAATGGCAGTTTCGCTTCGTCACAAGCTCGAAGCAAAGAATACGATCCTCGGCAAGGTACATGTTGGACTCGAAAACACCCGCATCGGAACCCTCGAGCGTCTCACCCTTGAAGTATTTCTCCAAAGGACCCTGGCCGTTCTTGTCATTTTGCAGAGCCACATAACGGTAGGCCGAAAAGGCACCGGGCAACACAGAGATGAAACCGAACGCAGACTCGAGGGGCTTGTCGAGGATGTTACTCATCTTGTATTCGAAATTTTGCGTCGCAACCAAGGGGTTGAGAAGATGCCTGCCGCCGGTACCCAACATGGCTTTGATTTCACCACAAGCGCCAGCGCACATTGGCTCAAGATCGAAGGCCTTCCACAAGTGGTAGATGGAAGTGCCTCCAGGCTTGGTACCCGCATCGAGCAGAACGCAAATGTTGGGGTCCAGAACGCGGCCAAAGGCCTGGAAGAACCATCGATGAGAGTTGATCTTCTTCTGGTTCTTTTCCTTTAAGCAGAACAGGAGTTGAACTGGCTGCTTCTTCGGAATGAGTTGCACCACATCGTTCTTGATGGTCATGCCAACCTGGGTGGTATACTCGTAGATATGCGACGTCACATCCTTTCCGTTGACCTGCTGCTTGGCGATGCCGTCCTGGTAGACACCCATACCGGCGAGCAGCGCTCGGGTACGGGCGTTAATTTTACCACGTCCATCGCTTACGACACACACTACGATCTTCTTCCAGGCGTCGGGTCCCCACGTCTTGCTTTCCTTGCGACTGCACATGTACTCGATGTTCTTCAAAACACCAATCATGGTGCGGGCGAACAAGATATCATCCTCGTTGTACATGGTAATAACAACAAACAGCTCGGTGTGACGCGGCTTGCTGAATAACTTCTGGCGCAGGGTGAAGTTCTCGTTGTAGAAATCGTTCGGGTCGCAAGTGGCAGCTGTGTACCGCATATGGGTGAATTCATCACGTTCGCCATGAGGGAGTTGGTTCAGCAACCTCGGAGGGATGGGACAATCAAGAACCAAGTTGCCGCGGTACAGCAAGACCTGCTTGACCGTCTTCCAGCGCTTCAGGTTGCCTCCACCACCTTGCTGAGGTTCGTCCTTGTAGGGCTCAGGCATTCCACCCTGTGCGTACGAATCATTCTGCTGCAACATGGGTCGCTGGTCATTGAGCTCGTATCCCTGGTGTTCGTCGTAAGGCGTCACTCCCGGTGAAGACTCATAGGGCTGGTTGTAGTACCCGTCGTGGTGTGCCTCTGGGTTGACTGCGTAGTCGCTTCCGCCATACCCTGGCTGGCCATAGCCGCTCTGCGAAAAGTTGTCCACCGAATGCGCCGCGTTCAGAGGTAAACGGTCGCTGGGTGTGTATCTACCTGGGCCACCGGCTGGGGGAAGATCCAGAGCGGAGTGTGAAGGTGGCGGCGGTTGGCCGTAAGAGACATCGTCGAGCTGATAGCCATGTTGGAGCGGATGCCCTGGTGAGGGCGTCCGGTGCATTCTGTTATCCATAGTAGGATCGTAATAACCGTCGTCGGCTAGCAAAAAAGAGTATTAGAGAACGTCTGGAACCGGCAGAGCTATGGTGTTATGTTCGGATGCCTTGCGGACTTGGATAACGTTTGGGTTGCCTGCACCACTTGAGACGCGTAACTTTCTTTGGTCGTCCGGTTGGGGTCTCGCGCGAAGATCACAAGGCACAGCCCCTGAGAGAAAGTATAGACAATGAAGGGGGCGAGAAGAAGGGAAGGTAATGAGTTTACTACTCAGAAAACCCGAAGGCAAAAGAAGGTAATGTAAGAATAGCTACACGTAGTAGGGGATGGGGCAAGTAATGGTCCTAGCCCAATATAATTTACAGCAACGATGGGTACTGGCTCAGGCCCCTTGATCTCGGCGCATTCAAGGTGGCAATAGTAGTGGTTTAGGCTATGATAGGGAGGGCAGGATACCTAAGGAAGAAAGAGAGGCACAGGCATAGGAGAAGGGGGTCGAGAGGGCATTGACGATGAAACAGCCGACTTACCTAGGCGATTATACGACATGGTTTGTTAATTATATCCCTGCCACCCCTAATGTTTGGGAAAAGAAGGTCGGAGTAGTGGAGGTGGAATGGATGGCCGGTAATGTAGCAACGTCCAGTGAGACAACCGGAAACGGGCGACCGGTCGGGTGGACAGCGCGTGAACGAGTCGCCAAATGGACCCAAGGTTCGCGCGGGAGATAGATGTTGGAGATACTGGAATGTGCCAATGTGGAGGAGAGTTTGGTAGGTGATCGCAAGTGGCTGTGGTTCATGCGCAACTTTGTCGCTGGGCTCAGTTTGGAATGGGAATTCGACTTCTTGTTTCGCGTCTCTTCCGACCCTTGACCCTGGAGAATCCAGTCCAGTCCAATGCAGTTCAGTTGAAAGTCCTGACACCGACAAAGTTGGGTTGCGGGAAATGATGCGCCGAACTCTGAAGGTCGCGCTGTCGTCGTCGTGGTCGGGCGTTTCGATGCGACTTGGTAACTAATGGCTAACTTTGTGCCTTTTCGCCAAGATGCTATGCAAGTGCAGGTGCACAAAGTAAATTGTTCGGGAGTCTTGCGTCGTCTCGTATCTCTTTCAGGGGAGGGGCGGCGGACCAAGCAAGTGCAGAACAAAGGAACAAGTTCAGGTTCGAGTCGAAACGAATGGGGAAGGGCTCGTGAAGAAAGCCGGCAAAGTCGCTGTAGCGGGTGTTGACTTGATTGATTGAAGGTGTTGTGTTGCTGTGGCAGAATAATTTGGGGCGGCGGGTTTCACAGTGATGAAAGGATACATGGGGGTCCCCCTCCTACCAATGCCCACTGCCTGCCCACTGCCCTCTTCCGCTCGCGAGTACCAAGTACAACGACTGCGATTGACCCTTGATTTGCAGCGCTAGCGTCCTGCCGTTTCAAGATTTCGAAGCAGGCGCAGCACAAGCCATGTGCCCACCAGTGCCCCCGCCGAAAACAGCAATGCCCCTGTGCTAACTGAGCTTCTCAGCAACACACCAAGACGCATCCCAAGATATTTCGTATATGGGTAGCTCAATCACCGTTCTTTTTACCGTAAGCAATGCTTCAAAGTTTTTGAAGAATTACCACAGGCTGAGCTAGATTTTGCGAGCCACGTCGTACAAAGATATGGCACTGCTCATGATCCCTCGATACCTAGTGGGTAGGTACATATAGTGAGCGGGATTGGGAAGCGCGTATTTTATTTTTTGAGGAGTACAAGCCGGCGACAAAGCTACTCTTGATTGGGTAAGTCTGATTCGGAGCCTTTCGTTAGGGTGTCACTCAATCTCCAGGAAAACTGGGTGCCCAGTAAGTCAGTCCCCATCAACACGTTGCCGACAACCCGTCGCAAATGACGTCGCTGTCGAAGAGGAATGCTGCAATCAGAAACTGCCATTCGCTAGTCGGTAGTTGTCAACTCGACGATCGCATTCGCTCGCCGCCAATGCATTGATGATTCGCCGTAGTGGACTGACACGCAGGCTCCGTCCGCAGTACAACTCAACTCGACGACAGTTCGCAGAACGACGAATGAAAGCAACGGATGTTTGCTTTTTTGCCTTTCCAGCTGCGGCTGCTGCTGTTCCTTCCCGCCACGCAGCCGCCCAAAAACCTCAGCGCCCCTTACTGGTCCCATTCTTGTACCACCACGTTATTTCACCGACGCTGTCTGTAATAATGTCTCCGCAACACATTGTATTACTGCTACATGGCAAAATGGCAACGGCTGAACGGCGGCTCATCCATTCGCCATACTACCACGTATATGTCGGATCCCAATCTACCTAGCTTTCTGCATCGCTTAGTAGAGTTTTAACGGTCGGTCTTATGTGGCTATTGATGCCTATTATCGTGGCGGGTGGAAACGAGCAGAGCAATAACAAACACTCTGCACTATGTGCCATCCAACAAGCCTATCATATGAACACACTTAAGAGGGAGCAGCCAAACTGCAGCTGCTGCACCTCCTTGCTGTCTTACTGTATGCTCATCCCAACCCCTTGGCATCCGACCACTTAGCAGCCGCATCGTCGTAACCTCCTCCATGCAGTATTCGCGTCAAGTCGACAGTACTGTCAGTAGCGTTACGAAGATGCCCTCTTTTGCGGGTTTGCCTACAGTCAGCCGCGCAAGGCGATCTGGGGGTAACCCCTGATTGACAGGTGCTAAGACAAAAATAGCAAAAATAGCAACCCACCAAAAAGCATGTGGCTGCCTCCCGTTCGTAACCCACTTGCCACAGCACCAAAGCTCAGCCACACACTCTGCGAATCACGGGCTTAGCTGCATGAACGACGACGACAAGGCAATCGTCAGTCGGCCATTCGGGGCAGGCATAGAGCGAGAGTTGTTCTGCGAACGATGTGCTCCGCCATTCGAGATTATGCAATTGCTGGAACGTTTTCACCTTCCCAGTTCTTCTTCGGGTAGTCTGGAACAGGTTCGGTTCATTTCCATGCCAGCCACCCAGGAGAGAAAAGCGAGACCTGTAGCATATCAGGTTACCTCCAAACCTTGACATAACCCAAAAAGGCAGGCACCAACTCTAATTCGACTAATATCAGCCACACCAATGCCACGCGAAAGGTCCTGAGCTTGGAGTATGTACAAGTAACTGTCTCGTTAGTGATGGATCTCATTGGGTACTAAAGAAGTCCGACGCCGATGAACTGCAAGATATATCAGCAAATGGACCTGTCATAGAAAAGAGAGGTAACGATAGCTCCAATTGATAAAAGATGATGATCTGACGAGCGTCTGGCTGGTCTAGGACCAGAAAAGGTGACTGGTTTTATGCAGTACAGTGTGTGTGACTTATGTGTTGCTCCTTCCTGTCATGTTCTCCTGTCAAAAAATGAGGGCCGGTAGCTCGAATAGTGGTGTCTCTTTACTCAACCTGATATTGTAACAAAAATGCCACCAAGAAATTCGTTCAGACCCTTGTTCATGCCGGACTTTGCCTCCAAGATCCTTCCCTTGGTTGCAAAAGTGAGTATTCCCGGTTATGACCCCGGAGAGTCGGAGACATCATCTCATTCTTGCAGCTTCCCCTTCCAGATGACAGCAGCCAGAGGATCGGAATAGTGGGTTGGAAGCCAAAGTACCCAAAATACGACTACGTCGTACCAATACAAGGGGCTTCGAGCTGGCCTCCCGCCGCGGGATGAAACGGTCTGAGGATCACAGTACGCCTATGCGCGGCGCGCCCCTATTAGAGTTGAAGCCATCCTCAAAGCGAACGATTTCCCATGCAAAATCATGACGCGGCAGCCAATTCATATGAGCAGTCTCGTGTTTTCCAACCGCAATTGTCAGGATAGTTCATCCCAATTTCGTAAACAAACTTGGGCTTTGCTACTTGTGGTCGTCGGGGAATTCATCTCGCGGGGGAAATAAGCCTATCTTGCTTGAAGGGTCGCGAAGAGGGGGCTTGAGCCTTGAGATACGGTGCAAAATGTACCACGGCATGGTGCAACCATCCTTCTTTCCTAGAAACATACACGCTTTTGTGCCCATACAAGTCGACCAACCACTCGGATAGTACCCGATTTGACACAAATCGTACAACTCCGCCATTTCGCCGCTGACCATGGCGCTGACAATGGCCCCTTCTTCTGGAACGCCGCTTCCCCTCACCGACCGCCGCCCCGCTTACGGGATCTACTTCGAAGCGGAGCCGCGATACGCCAAGGTGAGCGGCATCGTCGTCTCTGTACTGGCCAGCAGCGCCTGCGCATCGTTCTTCTGTCCGTCCCCTCACCCCCTTTCCTTTCCCCCGGGCCCCAAGCACAATCCATCCTTGCTCGATCCGCCTCCATATCAACGTGCTTGCGACTGATATTCACGACTCCAACTTCGACCCAACAGTGTTCCGCGTTGCCCAGGTCAAAAGCTGGCGGAGCCTGGCATGGACTCACTGGCGTAAGTTCACTACGCGCCGCCACCAGTTGAACACCAAAGACAAGTCTCGCAAAATGGAGAGGCGTCTACGGATAACTCATCAAGTCTCAAGTACTCCTTGCCATCTACCTCGACTCGTACCTGTTCGTGATGGCGTCCACCGTGCTTCACTACAGCTTCTCCCTCAATGACTACCACACGCTTTGCGAGGCCGCCACACTGTTGTGTCTACTGGCATACCTCTCTAGCAAGGTAAGCATATATACATATCCTATTCACTTTTGCGGTCGTTTGTAACCTTCCTCTTCAGATAGAAATATTAAGCTAAGCACGCTTACTTTACTTCAGGCCGTAAGTAGCTCTTCGTCCCTCAGGACCAACATGGGAGTCTTTGAATCGATGGATGTGAACCATCCACCCAGAGAGTCATCGATGTTGACATCACAGCTCTCGGGCCGATAGCTCGTATACATGTTTCTATGTGACCGTGCAGTAAGTCATGTCAACCCCTATCAAACAATACCACGTGTCATATTTGGTGTGTGCACCTAATTGTGCTGATGCCGCTTCGATAGTATACTGTTTATGGCAGTGGTACCAGCCGCTGTAGATCGAAGACGTATCTCATTCATTTCGCCGTACTCGCAGGTACGTGATGGTTGGGCGTTTCTACTCTGAAGTTATCGATGGTCAGTTGATGATGCCCAATACTGATCCACATTATTACTGTAGGCGCGCTATTTGGATGTTGGATAGTTCTCATCATATTGTATGTCATCCCTGCATATCATTAGGTCGTTAGTTTGAACTCCCGAAACTGACGGGATCCTACAATGCAGTCGGTTCAGCCGTATGGAGAACGGCCTCTGCATCATCGGCATACAACAGACTGCTATGATAGGCCCAGTCGCCGTCGATGTGGCCTGCAATGTACGTACATGAAATCATGTTTACCAGTGATACATTGCCTTTTCTTTCTTTTTCTTTCTTTTTCTTTCTTTTTCTTTCTTTTTTTCTTTTTTGGAAAGCCGTTCGTCCTTTTCTATCTTATCATCCAATAATCCCGTACTGACTTACTGCCATTAGGCCTACTTGACCGCCGCATTCACGTTCCCCATCTACCGTAATCGCGACCTTCAAATCACTTGAGCCTCTCCATTTAACTGATACGTTTGCAGGATATACTGTCAAGGAATCCGCCGAGATCTCCCCGACTGCAGCATCTGGTAATACGCGGACGAGAAACGAGAGGCTGCTCCGAGTTGCCAAGAAGTCGTTCGCGGGATGTTGTCTCACCCTCGGCAGCAGTATCGCGTAAGTTTCGTTTCTGGTTCCCCCTATACCATTCCACCCCCTCTTTAACTTTCTGTGCTGGACAAGAACCGCCAATTACTAACCGATAATACACATTCGTAGAAACCTCCTGGCGCTGATGTTGCTCGACGGGGAGCCGGCCTGGCTATGCCTACTTTGTTGCAAGATCGACGGTGAGTTGTCTGACTGGGACCGATTGCGTATTCGTGAAATGATATTTAAGCTGGAACGACGGGACGGACTTAAGGCGCCATTACTCCTACCTGACCAACGGAGCGCTAACCAAATACCCTGGGCGCGATACACGTGCATGCAGTCCTCTTCAACGCCGTCGTCCTCTTCTGGGTGACCCGCACCGACTCCCGCGACATCACCACGACCGCCTCGCGCTCCAAGTCCGACTCGGCCCGCAGCCGCGTCACGCGCCTCTCCTTCTACACGAGCTGGATCCGCGCCAACATGGGCCAGGGCCCGCACCCGGGGCGGCCCTTCGTCATCCCGCAAGATCCGTCGCTTCCTCTCATGGGCGGCGACGATGGCACCACCTCCTCCACCACCAAGGCCGTTGCTGATAACCGGCGACCAGTAATCGATACCGCAGCAACCACAACAGCAACACCAGCACCAGCACCAGCACCAGCACCAGCACCAGCACCAGCAGTCGTAGCAGCGGCAGGAGGAGAGTCGTCGCAGACGTCCAAAGCCCCGACCAGATCCATTCTCAAGTCGGCGTCCCGTTCCGGTAACATTGATGCCGCCGCGGCACGATTCGGCGACGAATGCGGGAGCGAGATATGGACCTGCCCGGGACACGTCGAAGCGGCGGAACTGACCATGGGACTTAGAATGAAAGAAAAAGAGGCAGAGGAGAAACCAGACCCGTCAGAGAAGAGCTATCCGACGGAGGCGACGGGAACGGCGGGCATCGACGATGGCGGCGCCAAGTACAAGGGGGACGGGGGATAGCCAATTACGTCTTTTCACCATTGGCTGCGCATAAGAAGACCGATTGATTGACTGGTAATGCTGGCACCTCTCGAGCTTGAGCGAGCGCCGCCCCTAGAGTAGATGTCTCTTGTCCCCGTCTCCAACACCACCCAATCACCCATCACAACGATCGCCGCGCATCGCAAAATCAATAAAGCTGCAAGGTCGTCATCATCATCCGGAGCGTCGCGGGCGGCCGATGCGTCATCGTGTAGTGGGGTCGCCGTTGTGGGTGGGCAGGTTTTGCCACAACGGCGGTCGCAGTCGCAGGGTGCCTGAATGGTGATGCCGATGACGCCGTGACTTCCAAGCGAGGAGAGTGGGTTTCTGCAGCACCCCTCGGTCTTCAAGGGGATATTTCCAATTGACCATGGCCAAGTAGCGCTCGGGCGTGGTCCCGGCAAATCGCCCAGTCGCCGGCGCTGGAGCGGAACCGTGCCGAGGGCGTCAGTTTCAGAGTGTAGCAATTTCAATTGCCGTATTTTCGGAGAACAAGGGGAGTCGTTCAATAAGTGATACAATTGGCATGCATCCTTTGGATCAAGCGAAACTGTCAACTGCATAACGCAGTCAACATCAACCACTTCCACCAACTCACTTGTACCTTGACATCTCAATAATCGATCGCATCCGAGAGAGTGCTTTGAATTTTTTCTTTTAGGTATAATATTTAACTTATTCTGGGTATTGTTGCCTAGGTTTGGATAGGTATTCTGGCCTGAATGGCCGTGGTTTCCACGCCACAAAGGGGTCTTCTTCTTTCCTGCTCGAGCCGACCATGCTACTAACTCTTCGATCCACCAGGGAGCCCGCATCAGCATCAGCAGTGGCCTAGACACAGTCGTCGTTGCCCCCTCCTCCGACTCATATCGCGCCGTCGTTGTCCGTGTACGTGAATGCAAGTAGGTATCCTCGTCTAATAAAAGTAAGCTCGTTCGACCCATTGATGACTTTGCATCCGAATACGAAGAACTGTTTCCCCCGTCATTAAAAATAGTGGGAAGCGTGTCGGATTCCGTCCGCGCATTTCCCATTCCCTGCTCCAGGGCCCCTAATACCTACGCGTCTAAGGAAGTAGGTATCATAGAATCCTTCCAATCATCCGCTTTTCCATGTAAACGCCTGTATGCCCTGTAATCAAGTGTTGTTTCCGTTCCCCAAAAACCAGTGATGAATGTAGGTCGAGGTTCGGATCTAAAGCGTTCACACCTTGAAAACCTAGGAAGCAACTGGGAGGGAGGTGTGGTAGAATAGGCGAGGTGCGAGGTCGTGAGTGAGCCACCTGTGAGGCCAGGATGTTCGTTGCCAAAACTGTTATAGCAGAATCAAGTGTTGGACACCTAACTAAGCTCATTTGGCCGTCGTCAGTAGCTTTTTCAGCTCTGAGAACTTCACAGGTTTCGGCAAGAAAATGTCGATCCCAGCCGACTTGGCGTCGCGCTGAGCGTCGCGACTGGCCAGGCCCGTCAGAGCGATGACATTGGTGCTCGGGAGGTTGTTCTCGCGCTCAAAGTCGCGTATACGACGTGTCGCCTCGATGCCGTTCATGACGGGCATGCTTATGTCCATGAGGACGAAGTCGAAGTGCTGGCTGGCCCCGTCCGACGTGGTCCGGGGTCCCGGTAGGCACGCATCTTTGAACTTGTCGAGGGCCTCTTGGCCGTTCATGGCCTCTTCGTAGCTGAAGCCACACTTACGCATGAACATGACCAATAACTGAAGGTTAATCTTGTTGTCATCCACCAGCAAGACGTGCAGGTTGCCACTATCTACCTTGTTTTCACCGTTCGGTGGTGTCTTAAGGCCTTTACCGTTCAGTAATTGCAAAAGAGGCGTTGTGGGGTTGAGAGGTGGCGGAGAAAGTTGCCTGAGAAGCTCGTCATGTGCAAGTTTTCCGGCATCACGATCTTTCGCATCGCGGTCTTTCGCTTCGCCGTCTCCATCGACGATGCCGTTCGACTCTCTAGGTTCTGTTTCGTCTTGGTGTAGTGGCGCATGTGTATCGCCTCGTAGACATAGTTTGAAGTCCCCATTAGTGGGCGGTTGCATGTTTGCCGTGTTTGCCATCTCCTCTGACCGCCGAAGACAATGCTGAAAGACCTTAGCCAGCTTCTTGGGACCGCATCTGCAGCATGGTTAGCCTTGGCCCATCGTCTTGTCTACCAGACCCATCTCGAAGCTCTCGGAGTGGAGAAAGTTTGCTCGGACTTACGGTTGAGGAATGACCTCGACAATCTTTCCTAGATCTGCCAAGGCCTTACATTGACTCTGTGCGATCTTGATGGCCTCCTGGGCGTCCAGACAAACAATTATCACCGGTATTTCCCGGTTGCGACCTGACTTTTGCTGATCTTCTTGAAATCTCTGTTGCAACGATTGCAGGGATGGTGGTTCACAGTACATGTACACATCGGCTTCCTCCGGTTGCGCGTCGTTTTCCTGGACGACTTTCATTTCGAACCATTTTGAACAAGTGTCGACCAAGGTTTCGTTCAGTTTCTTATTCTGCAGATTGACAGCAGGCGAATCGGAAGGGCCTTGCCCCTCCAGAAGTACTAGCTTCAAATCTTTTGTTTGCTCCGCAATTTCACGAACCTCCGTGGTCTCGACCTTCATCGCGGCTTCCTTCGGAGCCTGCTTGAACTTGATCCTCACGTCGACTTCTGTCCCCTTGTGCTGTTGCGACTTCAACTCGATGCACCCACCTAGCGAGTCGACAATTTGCTTGACAATGCTGAGTCCAAGACCCGTACCAGGCTGGAATGAATCTTCCTGACTGAATGGGATGAAAAGTCGATCACGTTGAAACTCCTCCGACATGCCCTTTCCTGTATCCATCACCCGAATAATCGCCTCGGTCTTTGACCCGTCCGGGTTACCTTGGCCACGTAGTGACACCAGCACAAACCCGGAAGCTGTGTATTTCAACGCGTTTCCGAGTAGATTCATGATGATCCGGCGCAAGGCACCAGGCTGGGTTTGCACCAGCCATGAAGCTCTTGGGTCAATGTCAAGTAAGACCGAAACAGGCTCTTCCTCCTCGTGGCCACACTGACTGCCTGCGACAGATGACGACGAATCATCCTTCGCACTGACTGAACCAGTGTATCCGTTTTGAGTTCGAACCGCATGAGGGAGCTTCTTGAAGGTGTGGCCGGCGGTGACAGCATCCACCACTTCCTCCACCAGGATAGCAAGGTCCACCACCGCCGTCATGTTCAAGCTCTCCATGGACGAGTCGGACGAGAGATTAATCTGCTTGTTGTTTCTCGCGTGCTTTCTCATCTGCACCCTGCCAAGCTTGTTGATCTTGCTGTAATCCAGTACATGATTCAGTGTATCAAGCAAAGTCTTACCGCACGTCGAGATGGAAGTTATAAGGCCTGATTGATACGAGTCGGAGGCAGTGTCGATGAGAAACTCGGCAGCGCCAAGGATGCCATGTAGGGGACTGCGTAGTTCGTGGCTCATGCTCGCAATGAAGGTCGTCTTGGCCGCCTCGTTCTTTTGCGTGTTGATGCGTCCGATTTCGCTGATGATGCTGCTGCCGAAAGCACGCAGATACGACATGTCCTCGTCGAGATTCATCATGCGCCCGGACATGGCAGTCCAAAGGAAGCAACCACCGGCGAGTCGATCCTCGGCATGATCGTACAGAGGTACGAAGACCACGGCCTTGGCCCCTGGAATCTTTGCGAGGAACTCCTTATGGTCCATACGTGATTTCCTGTAACGTCTGTTCTTGTGTGAATCGGGCGTGGCTGGATATCCATTTCGTTCAGGGTCGCTGGCGCTTTCGTCTTCCGAAGAGACACCGGCCCCTTCGTCGGTGAACGAGAAACTTTTACCCTGCGGGAAGAGGTTGTAGTACTTCTCTAGTGTACCAATAGTAATGGCCGAGCCTCTCTCGATATCCGCCTTAGCTGCATCACTGGCGAGTGAGTACGCCAATATTTTGCAGGGTCTACTCGAGGGAGAGACCCCTCCTCCGTCGTCAGTGTCTATGCTGAGTGTTTCAGACTCCGATGTGGTTTGTTGTTGTGTCGAATCGTCTTCGTCGGAGGATTCGATGTTACTCGGCATTAGATTGCCAACGGAAAGCTTCGAGTTAAGATGGATCGGGGTCGCATCGAACAAGACAACACCATCCGCCAAGGTCGACTGGCGCAAGATTTCAGTAGCCCTGTTGAACATGCGCGACATGCTGTCCGGCTTAATCGGGTTGGGGATTTTCGAAGATTGTTCGCCCTTCACACCAGTTGTATGTTGTTGTTGCTGGTTGTCAGAACTTCTCGATACAGTAGTATCGTAACCCGATTGCGTCGATGAATATCCGTTTGCGCCGGCACTGCCCGAGTTGTTTCGCGAGAGTGGACGCCTTCCCCGTGCAATGCTCATCTGCGGCGGGCGAAGTGGCGGGTGGTCGCTAGCAAGATCCTCCTGGACCGCCATTGCGGTTTCGTTTTGCGCAAGCGACGACCCCTCGATAAAGGTGGCCAGTCCGCGAACAATTCGTTCACCTTTGAAGCGGTCGACGCGATCTGCTGCCCACTCCAAATGCCCCATGATGGCCTGCGCTACGCCTTGCATGAAGCGGAGCTCATCCATCGTCAATCCATGGCGTGGTTTATCGTCTGAGACGGTATATGTGCCGATCTTGTAGCCATGTCGCGAGAGGATGGGCACGCCGGCGAAGAAGCGAATTTCAGGCTCGGATACCACGTATGGACGGCTCTGGAAGCGCTCGTCTTCGCTCAGGTCAGGGACAACCATGCATGCAGCGGTATAGGTACAATCAGGGTCGTTCGGGTCGTGTGCGGTATAGGTATTGGACAAGGCGTGCTCGCACATGGCATCTTGACGTTTCAGGATGGTGCTCCCCAGCCAGAGGTCGTTGTTGGCGTTATCTTCGACGAAGAGGCTGCGAGTGGCCTCGGCCAGGACCATTTGGTTGCTGCCGTCAATCAGTGATACCATGGCGCGCCTCACATTCAGTCTCAGAACCGCGAGCTGAGCGAAAGCTGCCAGGGCCTTGTCTTCTGACCCCTTTGGTTTGTAACCCACGCCCTGGAGATCGGCGGCGGCGAGGCTGTCGACATTGAGAGCGACATTGAGGGAGGAGCCTTGGGCAGACAACCAGCCCTGGTAGTAGCGCTGTACATCGCGGTCGCGCTGGGGTTCGCGGGGTGGGCGCTCGACATGATCGGAATTGGCATCCGATTTCGACATAGCGACGATCAATATGAATTGCAGAGAGCGACGGGCGCCGGGGGCCAGCAGTCAGCAGTCAGATTTGATGCCCTTGCCACCCAGTGGCTGTGAGGGTAGGTAACCTGGGACTTGCGACTAGGCCAGATAGTCGAGGCAAGCGATTCGGTTTTCTTCAAAGGTTTTGGCTTTGCGATCAGGCTCCGATGGTCCGACGCATCGAAGATGGGTAGCCTTCTGTTTTCTCGGATTTTGAATCTTCCATCGATTTGGGCTGGGCTGGACTGGACTGGACTCGAGGGGCTTCCCCAGTTTGCAGACCAGAGACCATGACCGACACGGCTGGGGTACTCTGTGCTCGGGGGGTTCTGGTTGGGTGTGGCCTCTGGTGGCAACAAGCAGCCTCCTCCCATCGCCTTTTGCAGATCTCGATGAGCGGCCATGGGTTTGTGAAGGAGCTGCGTGGGGCTGCGTCATATGATCAGTAAATGGGGGCGTGTCGGGGGATTGCCCTAGCTGCCAATACTCTGCTTGCACGCTTGGAAGTGCTTCGTAATAGGCCCAGAGAAACCCCAGTGGCCTGCCCCTCTTCCCCATAATTGACTTTTGCGCAGTGGGCAAGATGCACAAAAGCAAAAAGCCCATGTTGGGCGACGGGCGCATTCTTCTGAAATCGGTATGCTGAGTCGTGAGTCGCATCGGCTTTGATCATCAAATGTGTAATCAGTAAACATTGGCAATCAGTAAACATTGGCAATCAGTAAACATTGGCAATCAGTAAACACCACTTGGCAAACTGATGATGAAGAATCTGACTGACGCACAGCTGTAATCAGGCCACCTGTGAAACGGTAAAATCTTCGAGTCAGACGATAACTTCAGATCGATGCACTACAAGTCTAACCTACTGAGTAGGTGCATGCTGGCGTTAGCACATCTGAACTACCTACCGTTATCTAGCACCTATTCATTTAGCTTCCATCAATGTCTCAAGTGAGCTTCTAGTTCTTCACTATCGAAAATTGAAACGTCTTCGGCATGGGCTCAATCAAGCAGACAAGGCACACAAAGCCTCAAGACCGCGGCTGCTTGGCAGATCACATTTGATTTGCATGATTAGATCTCTGTCACCCGTTACTAATCCCTTTAAATCACTAAACATTTGGCGCTCGGCCAAACTTGTATCCAAGGGGGCTGCATGCCAATATGTAGCAGCCCAGTTATATTTGACCACGCTGATCGAGATCCCCCACGCCCATTTGCGCTCTGGCTGTCATACTGGAGTCAGCCCAGGTACATCAAAAGGCCATTGTGGTCTGGACTCTTATATGGAGTGTGATGTAATTGCAACACTGCGCAACAGACGCTATTGCTCAGTAAATCTTCGTTTCAACGGGAGTTAATGCCCAGCGTAGAAGTGCCGAGGGCCCCTCACTTCTGCCCTCACAATGGACCAAAAACCATCAACTCTAAACTGGATCCCCATTCGTCTCTTCTTGTATCTTGGTGTAGTATTCCTTTCTACGCGCCCTCTGACAATGCTTGAAACATCATAGCCTCCCCTAGTGGCGCAGGGCAAACTTGTTTTGAACCCATGAACTTGGTGCCATATGTTGGAATTTATATGTGACCACTGACCAGGTTATCCGTAGGCTGGTGATCTCCGTCGGCCAGCAAACGATACTGACATATTCTGTGAGATATACCACAGATAGGATGGAAGATAAAGACTCCACAGATAATTTTATGAAGTCTTCTTCTGTGATCTACTGCTTCTGCCGCCGCAGTAGCTCCTGATATTAGCCATGTCGGCAATACCTCCCTGCCCGGAATAGTGGTATATGGGCATGGGATGAATCCTAATGATTCGTTCTGCCTATGTTTATTCGTATTTTTCCATCCCGAACCAAGGCTTCCACTCTTCTACTGTGCTTTCACCCGGGAAACAACCTCTTCCGTCAAGCTCCGCAGATTCGAAGCCTCGACAATGGCATTCAAGGGCAAGTCCACGCCGAAACTACGACGGATCCAGTTCCGGAGATCTACGGCGACCAAGCTGTCGAGTCCGTACTCGGCCAGTCCCCTCTCCGGCGTGATTTCATGCCGCTCAATCATGGTGACCGCGGAGATCTTATCGCCCAGTCTTTCCATGGCCGACGCGGGCGAGTCTTTCTCTCCACTGTTCGCATCCCGCGGACCCGTCTTTACCGATGACGAAGCTTGCTCCCCGCCGCCAGCGGTCTCCCCGATGACAGGCCGCCGGACAGCCGCACAGGACCAGTACCGCTCCCAATCCAACGGCTCCGTCTCAGCCGACACCGCATCCTGAAAGAAACTAAAGCTCCGCCCATTCCTCCCAAAGAGCCCCGACGCGGACGGCAATGACCCGCCTACGATGGCGGCTTTCACCATAGTGTGCACCTGTGGCACATCAAACGTCAGAGCCAGCTGGTTATGGATCGTCTCGCTCAACTTGCTAGCCGCCGCGACGCCGGTCTCGGTGATGACGGGCAGAGTAATGGACGCGGCGGGCTGCCCCAGGCTTAGACGGTATTCCACGAACGCCTCGAGGAAGGTCGAGGTGCCGGAGTAGATGGTCTGGCCGACGTTGCCCAGAACGCCGTCGAGGGACGCGAGCGCGACGAAGAAGTCGAGGTCCGGGAAGGCGTGGTGCATGTTCCAGGCGCCTTGGATCTTGGGCCGGGTGATGCCGACCCAGTCGTCGTAGGTGGCGTTTACCAACATGGCATCCTGAACCATACAGTTACGTCAGTAAGTAGCCGGTAACACAGCATTCTTCAGCAACAAATAATATCAATAAAATTCACTTACGCGCAAAGACAACGCCCCATGAACCACACCTCGAACTTGCGGAAAGCTCCAGTCCCTCAGGATCTCGACAGCACGGTCCACATCCGCCCGCGCGCCGACATTGCAAGCAATGGTCCGCATGCAAACCCCCGTCCCCTCGAACGTCTTCAAAAGAGCCGCGACCTTGGGACTCGAGGCGCTGCTGCGCCCCAACAAAACAATATACCGAGCACCCTGGGTAACCATCCAAGCCGCGAGCGACCGTCCGATCCCGCCCGTTCCGCCAGTAATCACGTAAGTCGCATCCGGACGGAGCAAGGCCCCCGGAGCCCTATATATCGGCGACAACTTCTTTTTATTTCCGTCTTCATCGTCGTCGTCCTCCTCTTCCAGGGCGAAGATCTCTTCCGCGGAATGCGCCCGGTAGAGCCGCGGCACGTGGATGACGCCGCCGACCAGCGAGAACTCCTGTTCCCGCCGGAGGGACGGGTCGGTGTTGAAGAGGCGCTGGGCGACAACACGGGCAGTGACGGCGACACCTTCCGAGTCCAATGGCACGTTGTCGAGGAGGAGAAGGCTTTTGCTGCTGTCTTCCTGACGTGCCGCGTTGAGGAAACCTCTGATCATCTCGGCGTCGGGGTGTACTCCCTCTGGCAATATCCACAGCAGCCCTGTAGATTTCGTCCATATTTCATTCAAGGACCCAAAGTCCGCCTCGGACAGATTACTGAGTATGCTTTCTTGTGGGCTAGCGTCGATGATGATGCAGAGTGGTTTATTCTCACTCGCAGCCATCTCCGCGAGGTTTTGGCATTGCGGTCGCGCTCCCAGAGGCGCTTCCAACTTGGCGGATAGATCTTCTGAAAACGCCTCACTGGCAGCCCCATTGCTGCTGACCACGCATATAGCGAGTGTCCGATGAGAATTGGTTCTTGTTGTTATGATGTCCTCGGCGGGCTTATCCGTTGTGGCTGTGGACCACATAGCCGTATACAGCCGATCCCTCTCCTCCGGGTAATCGTCCACACGGCCCTCGACCCCGGAGAAGCCATTACTCACAAGCGCGTCGTCCCAGGTCTGCTCGGACACCAGGGGAGTCATCTCCGCGTCGACCGCGCGGTACCTATCCTCCGCAACCCACCACTGCGGCAGCATCGCGAACGGAAAACTGAACGGCGTGATCTCCTTGACAATCTCCACGAGCGCCAGCTTGCCGCCGGGCTTGACAAGAGACCGCACGTGACGTAGCGTCACGTCCAGGTTGGGCGTCGCGTGCAGCACGTTGGCGGCAATCACCAGATCATAATCATACATATCAAAACCCTGCGCCGCGGGGTCCTGTGTAATATCCAGCTTCCGGAATGTGATGCGCCCCTCCTCGCGCCAAGTCTTCAGCTTTTCGCGCGCGTTCCCGAAGAAGCTGGGGCTGATGTCGGTGAAGGTGTAATGAAAGCGAGCCGTGGCGCCGCGGGTGACGTCCTCGATGGCCGACAGGACGGGGAGCGCCGTGCCCGCGGTGCCGCCGCCGACCTCGAGGATGCGGAGGTCCGGGTTGCATTCGATGAGGCATTGCACGTAGTGGGCCACGGCCTCGTTGCCGCGGATGCTGGTCGTGTTCTCGAGGTAGTACCGCGAGAGTAGGTTGTCTTGGGACATGATGTCTAGGGTCTGTTTCCTTCCGAGCACGATGTCGACCAGCTGCTCCCCGACTCGGCAAGTCAGCTGGTCTCGGCCGTTGCCTTGGGAGAAATCGGCTAGCATATCCCCTACATCGCGGAGCAACGGCAAAGGGCTCTGCCCTATCTGGCGCTTGCTCCAGGTAAGAAACTTGGATAAGTGGTGCGGCAGACCTGACAAGTCTGCGCCGGATGTTTCGAGCTCTTCCCACATGCGGCGGATGAAGTACATGCTGAGGCTGTTCAGTTCATGAAGCCGACGCACCTCGCGCTCGTCCACCGGCGGCAGTTGGCCAGCAATGAGGTCGGACAGGAAGCCCCGCTCCACGAAATCGATAGAGGGCACCTTCTTGTTCCAAAAGGTGACGGGCAAGCACGGGGTATGGTGTGCATTATCGGGGTCCGGGATGGTCTTGAGGTCCAACGAGTCCAGTTCGGCCACGGGCTTCGGCGAGTTTTCATTTGATACGTCAAACACGACAAGACTGACCGTCAGCGTTTCCAACTTTCTGTTCTGAGCCAGGCGCTTGGTGACAATGACGAGATGCTGATCGGCTTTGAGGCTGATGTCGGATATCGTCCAATTGCGAAGAGCGAATGGTGTAGATGCGAGCCTTCGCCTCGTCAACTCCTGCACTATTCCTAGAGAGTGGAAGAAGGAATCCAAAGTTTGGGGGTTTGTCGCCAGGGTCCCGGGTCCTCGTTCATGTTGTGGATCTGCGTTTGAGAATGTCCTATCAGAAGCACGTACTGCAATGGTGTGGACGACCTTGCCCGGGCCCTGCTTGAGATCGACCATGAAGGCGGTGGAGAAATCGCCGTATGCGATGGAATGTCGCTTCAAAATGGCGTATTCGTTGGCAGGGCTACGATCTTCCAGGGTCCCGTCCTTCAAGGCTTCTAGAGCTTCTTGGACGCGTGGGCTGGCGAGAAGAAGATTCTCACCATCTCGGCAGCTATCCACTACGCCGCGGCAATGGACTGCCCACCCAGCTACTTCGGACCAGGACGCGACCTCGAAGATCCACGGTCGCGGCAGGGGAGTGACGCCAGAGACATCATCATTCCCATCCAGCGGCCTCATCCTGATAGTGATGTCGACAGCATTGTCTGCCCCCAATGCCAGAGTTTGTAGGAAAGACACATCTCGCACCATCAAGGTCAACGAGGTGGTACCAGGATGGAGCGACTTAAAAGCACCGATGCCCATGCTTAGAAATACAGTCGACGGAATACTCGGTTTTCCATGTCCGGTATACCCCCGAACCCAAGGCATGTCGTCCAGGGAGATGATATTTCGGAAGTTCTGCCCACCATCGACACGTTCACTCCGCCACCCTATGAGCGGGTCGTAAGGACCTCCTCCGTGCAGCTTTTCCTGGGTCACCCGAGATTGATGGGTGTACCTGACGGCCTTATCCCATTCGTAGGGCGGGAGAGTGACCACGGCGCGAGACTCCATATCGTTAGTGCGGTTGGCTTCGGCCAAGTCGACGGGGATCCCCATGGCGAAAAGCTTCCCCGCGAGGTCAAGTATGGTTTTGCTGGAATCTTGGCCTCGAGATAGCGACGGCAGATATGTGATACCGGCCTCCTGGTGCGGGGTTGTTCGCAGGTCTTCGAAGCACTGGAAGACGGACGTCTTGAGAGCTGGGTGCGGCCCAATCTCGATGAAAACATTTGGCCGTTGAATCCGAGACTCGTTACTGCCGGTATACTGTTCGCTGCCCAGTGCCGATAGTGTCTCTATGGCTTGCAGGAAGTTGACCGGTTGTACCAGGTTCCGGACCCAATAGGACGGGCCAACCATCGCAGGTCCTTCTACCCGGCCGGTTACGCTGGAGATAAACAAGGGCCCTTCTATTGTCGACTTTGCTGATGGCAGTCCATCATCAAGGAAGAATGGTCTGATGGACTCCATGTAGAAGTCGGCCACTTGCTGCATATGCGATGAATGATACGCCACGCCGACCTTGAGCCGCCTCGCAAAGAGACCCTGCTGCTGCGCCTTGGTATGTACTCTCACGATAGCGTCTAGATCACCCGAGACCGTGACACTGCCGGGACTATTAAAAGCAGCGACAACAACCCTGTTCGCCTCGCCCTCGAGGAGCTCGGCCGCGGCATCGCCCCCGATCCCCAACGCCAACATGGCGCCCCGCGCCCCACTCGCATCCTGCTGCAGCAAGAGCTTCTGGGCGGCTACGCCGCGCATGTAAGCCACCGCGAGGGCCGTATCCTGCGACAAGAAGCCCGCGGCAAAGGCGGCGGCGATCTCGCCGCTCGAGTGTCCGACCACGGTCGCCGGGGTCAGGCCCCAGCTCCGCAACAACAAAGTCAGGGCGATCTGCACCGCCGTGCACGCGGGCTGGGCAATCTCGACGCTGTCGACCCGCGACAGGCGCTCGGGCGCCGCCAGTTCCGCTGACAGGCTCCAGGGGGCCCCGAGGCGGCGCAGGGTCGCCTCAGCATCGAGAATGGCCTGCCGGAACACGGCGTAGCGGCGCAGACGGGTTGCCATCTGGAAGTATTGGGCGCCTTGGCCGGTGAAGATGTAACCCACGGCAGGGTTTTCTTGTTTCTTCTCCACTTGGATGTTATCGGCATTGCCTAGCATGGATAGTAGCTGGCCTCGCAGGGAGACGAGGGAGTCGGCGGTGACGGCGATTCGTTGTGGGAAGTTGGTCCGCCGTGATCCCAGGGTATAACATATATTTTGCGCCAGGTGGGCAGTGTGCGGTGTCTGCTCTATGTAGTCGAAAAATGATAAGAGGGTCATTTTGAGACTCTTTAGGGATTTAGCAGAGAAGACGAAAAGATGATGATCAGGGCCATCGCCGTCGGAATCGTCGTCATCCGGCAAGTCCTCGCTCGGTGAGTCGTTCAGGGTGAGGGAGATAGAGATATTTGCTGACATGAGGTCATCATCTTGCGAATACCCATTTGTACGAATCGCAATTTCGTGCTTCTCTGTTGCCCCATTTGTACTTGTTATACCGTTGGGTTTTGTGCCTGAAGGAGCTTCTTCGAGAAGCACGGCCCCGTTGCTGCCACCGAAGCCTGCATAATATCAGACAGTGAGAAACGTATGGAAGAGAAGGAGAATAAAGAACGTCACCATACATACCTGCATTCATTACACAAACGCGCCTCGGCCCATTGCATCGCCATGGTTTGGGGCGCGTCAATACCTAAACACACAGCCCCACCATCATCAACATCAACACGGTAACACAAAGGGAGCCTACTTTCAATGTTGGGACCACGAACCTTCAACCTCTCACCGCCTTCAATTTTTGGATTCATCTTCTCGAATCCTGCGTTTGGAAGCATGACTCCTCGCTCCAACATCATGATGGACTTGATGATGGAAATGATGCCACTTGCACCCTCCAAATGACTGGAAATCAGGTCGGCAGTGATCAGCTCCGGATGTCCCCCAGATACTTGACAAGGGGAAAGAAAAGACACACTTACCCTACATTGGACTTTATAGAGCCAATATGTAGTGGGTTCTCCGCCGAGCTCTTGCTTCCCAGCTCGGCGGCGAGGGCGCTGGCATCAATAGGGTCCCTGGTTGAAATGCGAAGTTGCTGAGCTTCAGCTTCGCGTCTTTTTCACGGATAGAGGGGAAGGGGGGGGTGTGCTTACCCCACCGGCGTCCCAGTCCCATGGCCCTCGGCAAACGTGGTATCAGTCGGGTCCAGCCCTATCCCCATATGCACTCTCCTCAGTAGCTTCATCTGCGCAGCCTGCGACGGCATCGTGATCCCCGGCGTCCGGCCCGAGTGACTACAGACGGCATTTCGCAGCACCGCCCGTACGGGGTCACCGTCCGCCAGCGCATCCCTAAGGGGCTTGATAACGACGCAGCCGCCGCCCTCACCCTTGCCGTAACCGGACGCCTTGACGTCGTACGCGAACGACCGGCCCTCGGGCGAGAGCGCGCCCATGGTGTCGATGGCGCTCCACATGCTGGGGCTGTTCAGGATCTTGGCCCCGCCGACCAGGGCCGCGGCGCACTCGCCGCTCCAGATGCTTTGGCAGGCCAGGTGCAGGGCGTAGTGGCTGCCGGCGCAGGCGGCGTCGACGACCAAACTCGGCCCCGTGAGGCCGAAAAAGTACGAGATGCGATTCGCCGCCAGCGAGGGGCAGACGCCGAGGGCCGTGTACTTGTTGGTGGTGAAGAGGTCGTCGACCATCATGGCTGAATAATCCGAGTAATCATTCGCGCAAAACACACCAAAGTCCGCACCCGCCAGGTCCGGCAGCCGCAGGCCCGCGTGCTCGACGGCCTCGAAGGCGGTCTCGAGCAGGAGGCGGTGCTGCGGGTCCATAGCCCTAGCCTCCTCGGCCGTCACATGGAAGAACCCCGCATCGAAGGCGCAGATGTCGTCGGGCAGGAAGTGGCCGCCATGGGAGTGGATGAAACCGCCCTTGGCCGGGTCCGGGTGGTAGAACTGGGCCGCGTTGAAGCGGTCCGGCGGGATCGGGGACCACGCCGACTGGGCCTCGGACAGGAACTCCCAGAGGCCCTTCCGGCCCGTCCCCGGGGCACGATAGGCGTAGCCTACGATGGCTAGGGGTTGGCGGTTTTCCATGGTCGATGCTACGGTTTTGCTTGCATAGGTCTAATTTTCGGCTCGATTTCAACCTTGGTGTTTCTGTAGTCTTTCGGGGCTAAGTGGACAAGACTAGGAGCCCTAGGCCTCAAAACCTATTTAAAAATATCCTACAAATTAAACGTCCCCCTCCCAATGGAGACGACCTAATCCATCTCACCGCTTCTGGGGATGCTAAGGAGGCACAGTGCGGCGATTGAATTACGCGATTCCCTTCTAGATAGCGGCTTGCATCCCTGGCCCGCCCCAAAAAGCCCCGATGCGAAACGAATGCAACAAATCACCATTTGGAGTTGGCATACAGACTGGCCTAGGGCCATTGGCTGCCGTCCGTCTCATGGTTCACCGGACACAAGCTATACCACCGAGCGTCGCGGTGGGCCGTCCAATCCCCGCCCTCAGAGATTGGCTTTGCTTCCCGAGCTCCTCTATGACGGCGTTGCTTCCGTCCCGCCAATCACTTGGCGACAGAGGTATCGCGTGTCTGCTCTGGGCCAGCACATCATTCTGCAATACGACATGCGCCATGGTCAGGTTCTTCGCATGACTAGTGCGATGCAGAGAGGGGTTGGGGCGAGGCGATTTCTTTCTCTCTCGGGGCGGAGCGATAACCTCGCGGTAACGCTATAATATGCATCTAGTATGTCCCGACGAGGCGGACCGAGCTAACGTAGAGAGGTCCCGGGTGAACGGATGCCGAGGCCCATGGCCGTACACCCCTCTACAATCCTAGCGAAGCACGTGGCCGTGAAGAAACGTCACAGTGTTTGTTAATCAGGAACATATCCTAGTGGAAGTTTCTCTCACTTCACCATTTGCTTTTTCGGCATCTGTCGCACCGAAGCATCTTGTCCATCAATGGATATAGCTTAGCTTCAACGGGCTAGTTCGGAGTCAGACTTCGAAAAGGATAGGGCTGTCGTTTGCGGGCATAGGGGCTAACAGGTGCACCTGCTATATCGTCAGCTTTCAGTCCAAGATATCATCACAATGCTTTGGCCAACATTGGCAAACAAATGAACTTCACCGTCGACGATATAGCATCCCAGTAGCTTTAGTACAGCGCTAAGTCGAAGTAGCACGGCCATTGACATTGGAAGTCGTATCTGGAAAACAGACAATGCGACTTTGGAACTTGTTCCGTCCAGTCGGCCCCCACCACACTAGGACATATCATTTGAAATCCAGAACCGCGGACCACCACCATCACGGTTCATGTCAACTCTGATGATGACAAACCTTCATAGTAGACATTGATCAAGGCGTGGGCATCTGTGCGCAGGGAGCTCGCGCTATTTCTACAGCCCTGCAGTACGGCCTGCAAGGCATAACGCGCCTTCTCGCCAAGAAACCTCTCCACACTCCTGGGCATCAGCTCTTTAATGGGCAATGTTTGTCAGGGAACGGCGGCTGTATTGGCGTGTATCCGACGTTCTTAAGTCGTGTTCGGCGAGGAGAAGAATGTCGGTGAAACAAAGCATACGAGCTACCACGGCGGCGGAGAGTCCAGGGTGTACGTACGTACGTAGTGCCGGGGGTATCAGAAGAAGTTGCTGTATATTGACAATACAGAGCAAGACAGATGGCAGGGTTGCCGGAGTTGAGGTTCACTAAGATGGGGGTTAATCAGGTGCTTTACTATGATTTGACTTTGGTCAACATCTCCATAATTGAGTCGCGATACCGTTCTGGTCCACGAGTTAGCCTGTTATATTACGTGGACTAATCAATTGATGGAGTATTGGTATGCTGCTGTGCCGCATGTGGGAATATACCGTAGCATGGAAAACTTGCTTACCCTCGAGTAGCAGCTGTCACCTGTCACTCTTGAATATGATGAACCATCTGAAATGAGAAGTATGCATTGAAATAGGGGTCATCACACTGGGGTCGTTCTGTGATACACACGGGTCCTTCCGTGTGGAGGGAGGGGCAAACAGGGTCATCATGGCAAAATATAGTTGGACTTCTGGTCGATATACGCGGTATGTTTTGGTGTCGTTGCTAAGACACGCTCTTCAGGAAAGTAGGTATCAACAGATTACTTACTTCAAGTTTAATAGAGGTAACGAGAAACTACTAACCACAAGTACTTCGAGCGACGCATGAATAAGCACCAAAGCATGACAGCAAGGTGTGGTCAATAATGATTTGCAGATAACCAGCCCAGCCTGTCAAACGATCGGCAGGGCGGTCCACTGTTACCTGGAGTAGGGACCTGGAGTGTTGTGGACAGACTTCTGGATAGGCTGCAGCTAGCGGGAAGAATTAGCCGCTGCAGACGCTAAACCCCTGCCTCGGCACCTTGTCCTCGAGGGTCCTTCGGGGCCTTCCAAACAGAAAAATAAAAACGACTTTAACCGGCGCATTCGCATCCGGCTTACGGACAGTTGCTGCTGAAAACCACGACAAGCACTGCCTCCTTGGGCAACGTGAGATCTGAATTGGATTTCCTGGTGTCAGCTTATTACTAGGCTTCAAGGATCCGATTATAATCAATTACTCCGTACTAGAGAAGCCTTTTGCGTCTGCTTACGTCTTACGCCCCCTCAAATCTATCCTTTCGCCGGAAACCCATCTATCGCATGCCTTTGTCGCCCCTCGCCGCTCTGTCGACCAAGTGCGCGTCTACTGCTCTCTGCTACCTGCGATCCGTCAGTCTCTGGGGCGTGGTAATTGTCCTCTTCCTCTTTGGTATCCTGCGTGCGCGAGCCGCCGCCGTCTTCGAGCCCAGAATCCAGCAACCTACACCCGCCACCACGACCACCACAGCGAAAGCGACGTCGGCCCCTACCCAAGCGACCAAGACAAATAATAAGAAGAAGGACATATAGCGCAGCCATGGCGTCCAGCTTCGGTTTCATGAAGCCGCTGTCCAAGATGAAGCCGGTCTTGCTACCGGCCGCGACGGTGTCCCTCGCTTACGGAACATATCACGGCCGGAAAGCGATTGCCGATTCGCTCGTGCGCTTCGTGACCGGCCCCGGCCGCACCAGCCGCTTGATCGCATTAGTTCTGGTGCTGCTCAACTGGAAGAGCTTGCCGTTCGCATGGACTGTACGTTATTCCCACCCTGCCCCCATCATCCCGTGTGGGTTATTTTGCTTGCACGCGCGCGCACGCGAGCCCCAATGGCACTTCGGGAATCGCATCGTAGCTGACATGAGATGGATGATTCTAGGTCCGAGTATGGAACACCATGATCCAGCACATCTTCGTCCGCAAGCTCCACACACACACGCCCGATAAGCTTTTCCACCCCGTCATCTCCTCGACGCACGTCTCGCTCCTCGAGGTCGACTACAATTTGCACAAGTCCAACAGCACCTACTTCGCGGACCTGGACGTATCGCGCTCGCACCTGGCGTCGCACCTGCTTGCGCGCGGGTGCCGCCTGCTGGCCGACAACCAAAACACGAAGCTAGTCATGGACCCGAGCAACCCGGACAAGGTGGCCAAGGGCGGCTTCGGCGTCATGCTGGGCGGCGTCGCCTGCAACTTCAAGCGCGAGATTAAACCCTTTGCCGGCTACGAAATGTGGACGCGCGTCCTGAGCTGGGACCGCAAGTGGCTCTACATGGTGACGCATTTCGTCGAGAAGGGCGCCGTCCGTCCCGCCAGCTGGGCGGCCGAGGACTTTGGCCTGACAGATGATAAGCACGACCCGCAGGACTGGGAGAAGAAGGTCTACGCCAGCGCGGTGAGCAAGTACGTCTTCAAGATCGGCCGCCTCACGGTGCACCCGGCCGTCATCATCGGCGCTAGCGGTCTGCTGCCCGAGCGACCCGACGGTTGGGTGACTCCCGCGGGCAGCCCTACGGCCACGCCCGCCGAGCCCGTCGTCGGTAACACGGATGACGAGGCTAAGCCGGAGGAGACGGGCTGGGACTGGAGGCGGACGGAGGCGGAGCGTGTCAAGGGCCACAGATTTGCTGAGCACTTTGCTCAGCTGGATGAGCTGCACAGCGCGTTCTGCGGTGGTGGCCAGGGTGCTCTGGGGCACTTCTCCCTGGGCTAGAACCGACTACTGTGTCGGAACAAAGCGAAGTAAGCGGTGAATTATTACCAAGCGGACGCATGCCAATTTTGTTGAATTTGGCTTTCGAAACTTTACGGGGAACAGTACCGGGAACAATAGAACGACACCTACCTTTATATAGACTTAGACGGTGCTTTACTGTAGACGAGTATCCCTTGGTAACGTAAGGGAGGAGCAGCGCATTGCTGATTGATGGCTGAAGCGTTTTTTTATTTGATATGTTTAAAGAGCATGCATTACGTACAGCCGACACAAGTTGTAAATATTGCCTGCTCTTAAAGAAAATTAAATAAAAAATGCTTCGGTAAGAAATCGCAACGCTCTGCCCCTCTGCAAGCGTCGGGGTTTATTGCGAAACCATTTATTAAATATTATTTGCATATTATCAGCTCGGTCTACCTAGTAGCCAACCCTACTACAGCACATGCTTGGAAAGAATATGTATTGACATCTACAGCACAGAAAGCAAGTACTCCGCTTTTCTCTACTGTAATCCCTGGTTCTTACAACAAAACCCTTACATCCTCCTCTCTTTCCCTTCTCGATGTCGCGATACAGCCGCAGTAACGGCAGTAGGGGCAAGCTTCTCCTTTTCCCCTTACAGAGCCGCCATGGCCATGGCGGCAGCGGCGGCCAGGGCGATGCCGGCATCGGCGCGGGATGCGCCACCGGTCTTGGGGGTAGCCGAAGCAGCGGCAGAAGAGGCAACGCCGGACGCGGAAGCGGAAGCAGACGCGGTGGCGGACGCGGCAACATCTACCTTGGGGGAGTCAGACTTAGAGGCCGCGGCGGAAGAAGAAGCAGCAGACGATGCGGCCGCGGACGAGGAGGCGGGCTTGGCAGCGTCAGTCTTGGCGGGGGTGCTGGCGCTGGCGCTGGCGCTGGCAGCACCGGCAGAGCCGCCGGACAAGGCCTGCTTGCAGATATCGGTGGCGGCGGACTGCATAGCTGTTGGGAGAAAGGTAGGTTAGTTACCATCCATCTTTTGCTTCTTACATTGCACACAGGAACCAGTCGTGACGCCAAAACGAGCACAGGGACAGGAAGAGAGAGAAAAGAAGATGAGGTGGACATACAAACAAGCTCCTCGGGCTTGCAGGCCTTGGAGACGCACGGCAGGATGGCTTGGGTCAAGGCGTCCATCTTGGTGCAGGTGCAGGCGAAGTTGCCGGCGGTGCAGCCGATCTTGGTGGAGCCCTCCTGGAGGCAGGGCAGAGAGCAGCTCGGCAGCTTGGAGAGGAGCTGCTGCTGCTGCTGCGACATGCTGGCATCCTGCTGCGGGACGGCGGCGGCCAGACCGGCGAAGAAGGCGGTGGCGGCGAGGATCTGGACCTGCATCTTGATTTATGTAAAGGTAGGTCGAGCGAGGAGTGGTTTGTATAGTATAAAGAAAAGTCTGTGCGTGTGAGAGACGGAGACAGAAGCAGAGACTGGTGTATTTATTATGTCGGGAGTATTAGAGGGGACTTAAAGAGTGGCTGGGTGAGGAATGCGATTATACAGTGATGTACTGATGGTGTCTTAGGTTCGGGAGGAATGACGACGAGACGGTGTAAACACTTCTTTATACCAGGACCTATGTTACGACTACCAGTTTCTTCCAACCCAAAGGGTCGCTTTCTCGTAATTTCTCTCTCTCTTTCGGGTATTTGCTAAGACAACAAAGTTCGATATTAGCGATCCCAGCAATCCGGCACCCCGGTTTCTGATCTTCTGTCCTGGACCCTGTTCAAAACCCACTGTGGTTTTCTGGGGTTGGTACACTGTATGAAACGGTGGCACCCGAGTATTTCTTCCATGATCAGCCATGAGGGAGATGTGGTGGCCTAGATGGACTGAGTAAGAAAAAGGGGGAGTGAGCATGCCCCGTTGGGCGCTACGATATTCCCATATCTGTGTAAGCGGCTGATTGGCTTCGAGGAAGTTAACTCAAGATTACCCAGTACTGGCTGGATCCAACTGAAGAGATGCCGGCGATGGTGCTGCCAAAGACATAAACCATAACTGACTCGCTGACTGGCTGAACCAAGCCTATGGTGAAATGCCATGGCGCCTATCCGTTCTCAAATCACGGGTGTTGTGGACCGACGCCCGCACCCATTTGAAGATCAAGTGGCTGCTGTCATCCAGTGACTGAATGGTGCCCGCTATTCATGCTGTTAGCCTCCGAGGGCTGCCATACTAGCTGGTCCGGTGCGCCATCAGCAATCCTATAATTGATGGATTGCAAGAAATTCAGAGTTTGACCAATTTGCGGCGAGAACTCTGATCAAGATGAGTTGCTGTAAATCTTTGTCGCGGCTCTCATGATACCCCCAAGTATAATTAATTAATTGTTCTGGGCGTAATACAACTTAAGTTCAGCGTGGTGCGTGCCTGGAAACCTCCGCGCTGTGGCGTTACATCGCCTGCTGTGAGCGAGCTTTGCCCTGTGCAGCAGTGCTGGGTTCCCGAATTTGCCGATCGGATTTTGCCATTCTGCGCTGCAGGGGAACGGGAACGAAGAAACCCCCACCTGCGTGCACCACCTGCAAGGTACGATGCATGCACCAAATTGCAGCTTCTTGTATTACTAGATCACATGGCACCGCGAATATACCAAAGAAAGGCAACTTACTGCCTTTAAATGGCAAGTTAAACCATGGCCAAAATGCTCCAGGTCAGGCGTACAACTCTCCGTATTGAAGAATTATGAAGATTATAATACTGTACGGCGTAAGGAAGAGCTCTTTTGCTTCCTGATACCAACGCTAGACTATGCCATCCTAGCCATGAAGGCCTCGTATCTTCATACTGTGCAAGGCGCCTGCCGAATCCGGCTTTCCGTAAGCATGGGGGACCCCTTGAGACATGGCGTCCTCAAATCGAAACATCCTTCTCGGACTGGCAACGCACCAGTGGCAGTCCAATTAGAATTTCGGTTAAAGGTGAACCGTAACGAACAGCCCCATCCGTTACCGGATTGCCTGTAGTTGTTCGCTGCTCAATCAACCGTTCTCTCCAGGATGTGACCTGCAATAACAATCATATCCTTGTGACTCCCCGACCAGCGCTCTAGCCCTGTCCATTTCTCTCCAGTTTGTCGGGATGTCATATGGCTGCATTCGTTGCAAACAGGGATAGTCGGCTTCATCGCGAGAGCCATTGTTGGCAAAGAGACATTTCCATGCCTGGTATTCTTCTCTCAGACCAGTCCCACTTCTCGCATAGAAATTGCTCGTCCCTTCCGAACGCCAGATCATCCTCATCTCGGGTATCTACAAAATTTCAGAATGTTCGCTATTGTGTTGATATGTCGGTGACACTTTTTTTTGGCTGGCATGTCGTCGAAAGATGGCCACGCCGTCACCCACGCCGCCTTACACCGCTAGGTGTCCCGGCGAGGCCGGAGGAGGGATGTTGTTGCCGACGGTCTTATACATGTCGCGCATCTCAAACTGATCGTGACCACCCTCGGGGACTTCGCCGATAACGCGGCCCGGCTGGCCCCCGACGACGCTGAAGCTCGGGATCACCATGTTGGCAGGGATCACGGTGCCCTCGAGGATGCGCACATAGTCCTTGACGATGGCGAACTCGCCCACAACGGCGTTGGCAGCGATGTGCACATGACTGCCGATGGTGGCGGCCTGGACCACCGAGTTCTCGCCCACGAAGACGTGGTCGCCGATGCGGAGCGGCATGTACGTGAATGCGCTGTCGCAGAATGTCAGTCAGAATTCATCGATGGAAACTCACCAACAAAAAGAGCTATCATGACTTAAGACTAAAAAGGTAGATGGAGAGAGAAAAAGGATGGACTTTGACTAGTGGGCGACTGATTGGGCGGAACTGAGCTGAGAGAACTGACCCCTTGTAAATGCGACCAGGTGGGCGCAAACAGCACCCTCGACTCAAGAAGCAATACCGGCCGATGAAGATGGAGGTATTGCTCTGGGGCGCGCCGCCCGAAGAACCCGCGGCCGAGGCGGTGCGCGTCAGATCGCCGCGGACCATGGCGTCGGCCATGATGACAGTCTTGCCGCCCAGCATGATGTGCTGTGTTCCTATCAGATTGGCCTTGCGCGACACCTTGTTGCCCGTGTCCTGTAAAGCCACTCAGATCAGTTTCTGAACCGCAAATCAATTGGGATATGCGTATCTTACCGTCTCGATATACTCTCCCTTAACCTGCTTTCGAGACGACATCTTGGAAACAAGTTTGCGCAACCACAACGCTTTGGGTTTGCGGAATGGCAATTGCAATTGCATCTCTAAAGGAGTTTCAATGTGTAGCTGATGCGCGGGCTGGGCACGAGCGGGAGCTTCCCCACAAAACGCCGCGTCACGTGATGATGCAGCGGTTGCCAGATACAGTTGTTAGCGTAGCCTACAGCACCTAGCAAATCTGACGGCAATAAGACATACCTGCACGCGAAATGTTTCGGAATGACCTTCAGAACCTCTTCGCTTTATGTTGGTTGGACGATCAAATATATCGTATCGCAAGTTCTAACGGTATGGTGAAATGATGTCGCACTCGTTTTCGTAGATGGAATGGGTTTAAAGAACTCTTGCTTTCAGTGGCGCCAAGGTTGTGTCAAAGTATCGCGCGAGGAAGCTAGTTGTCAGTTGATTCGATGTTGAATTCAATGCAGCTCTAGCGTGACAATACTGGATCGCGACTTCTCCAGCAGCAACCGCCCATAACTAAATACCAGCAACTAGGCAGGCAAGCGTTTTTTCGGTTTCGTGGCCCGAACCAATCCGATTGAATACCGCCATATTGAATTAGGTGAGCATTGCTCATAGTTCTCTATGAAGGCCATATTGTTTTGATGGCCTTTAAGCTCTTGCAATTGGATTTATGTCCAAGCTCGCTCCAACCCTTGAGCTGACACTCCTATTCGCAATCCGAATGTTAGCAATGGATCATATCTCTTGCGGGCATTGTCAACTTACCTTGCTGCAATACCTCACGATTCCGCAACCTGTACACTTTGAAAGGGTCGCGTCTGTCTTGCCGCATGCTCCACATTTCAGCTCCTTGCCTTCCGCCTCGTCGCCTCTCACCATATCTAGGACTTGGCCCAACTCCAACAAGTGTTCCATTTTCGCCGGTATGACCTGTTCAAGTCTCTCATCATCAGCAATTGGTCCCTCCGTTATCGACCCGCTGACTTTGACCACCAATTACTACTCACCTGAACGGACTTGCAGTTGCCCGCGTCGATCCTCATGACCGCCTTCTTGCCCTCCTCGCGGTCCGTCCGCTGCGCCCGGGGAACCACCATAGTGTAGCCTTTCTTGTACCCCTTGAGGTCCATGCTCGTGTCCTCAAAGGTCACCGCGAAGTCCAGCCCTCGGCGGTCCGTCACGATCAGCGTCGGCTTGGTCAGGGTCATGTTCACCTTGACCTGCGCCAGCATCCACCATGACGCCGCTTCCACCCCCTCGGCCGGGGCGCTGGCGATCTCAACATCGCTGGGCAGCTCATAGAAGGCCGGAAACAGGGCCGGGTCTGTAAAGTCGGGCATAGTGATTGATGATTGAGTCCGTATTGATATATAACTGTTGGGATTAAAACCTCGTCTCAAATGCTCCTGCTTCTTCTAAGTAGAAGGTTATGGAAGTTTGAGGTGTTGTCGCTATCATCAATCGTCAATCATTTCATCGAACGCTGTATGTGGACTATTGGAAGGTGAAACGTTGTCAAACCCCTGAGAGCACACGGACCACCTCTCGCCCATAAAACCACCCCAACAGCACGGGAAGAGGTAAATTTTGCTACCCTCGTCTGTATCAACTCGACTGGATGCATGGAATACACTCTGATTGGTCCGGTCAACTGATCTGTGGCCCGAATGGGAAATAATGCTTTCACTTGGGCGCAATAGAGCCAGTTACCGGTTCATACAATTAGGATGAATTGGTAATCTTTACATGTCGCCTAGCTTCAGGTCATTCCTCTTCTCCAGTTCTTGGCATGTTGACAGTCACGATATCAGTCATGGCGTTGAAGCCCTTAACCAAACGTATAATGTTCGCTAGAAGGGACCGTCTCCCATTATAGCACTGGTCACACAGTTTACCCGTCGCTATTTGACGTTGATGGTTGCTCAAGGGCTCACGGAGGACGAAACCCATCCCATCACCCCCGACCTTCGAATTTGATAGACTTGGTCCGCGGCGTTGCTCATCCTCCGATGCAGTCTACAACATAGCCTATGCCATCAAGTTACACCGCCAATTGACGTGTTGGGGTATCCGCGATGCATAGAGACGCCAATGATGCTCATGGGATGCAACTGGTGATAGCCCCTTAATGGCTGGAACGCTGCTTTCTAGCAAATGTCCGTATAGTACCTTCTCCGCACGCTTATATGTCCGTGCAAGACGGGTCAGTTAAGATTTGACCAATCAGATCTACTACATTGCAGCCCGGGCGTTTAATACGTTATGTCGGGCAGATCAAAATTCACCTCCGATCGTACTGTATGGACATTTGCTAGAAAGCAGCGTTCCAGTCATTAAGGGGATACCCCCGCAAAGGTCGGAAAGCAGGACCCGGCCAAGCAGACAGGCCAATTGACTCGATCTGATGAGCCGCAGTTGCAAGTATGTCAACTTTCTAGACCGACTCTTCACTGGTCAAATAGCAGCCGTGATGCTAAATCCCATATAAAAGCTATCAGATGGAAGTGGCGGTATATATAAACGCTACGTATATAAAGGGAATGAAAGGAAACCCAAGCTATATATATTAGCAAGTATTATACGGCGGGCTCAACTGGATCTCAGCGATACTAACAACCACATGTGGTGGCAAATCAACTTCGGGTCACCATGGCATAATCTAAAATCTGTCTCGCAATTTGCCACTCTCTGAATTGACTGGCTCAGACGGACGAATCATTACATTAAGTTGACATTATATTATGAATCGCCAAATGCTACATGACTATGATTTATCTTCTTCCTTGGAAGACAAATCACCCAACAACCGTGATCTCACGTCTCCACACCTCCCAGCCCTCGACCTTGCTCAGGTCGGCGAGGGGTCTCGAAGCGGCCACCCGCATTCTGCGAAGAGTTCTAGGTCAGTCACTGTAATCTTGGACAGGTGAAGGTAACAAGAGGGGGGGGTCAGGTAGTAGTCACTTACGTATAATTCCCAGGCGCCACGACGCTCCCGTTGCCCATGTGCCCAGCCCACCGGTAAAGGTAGCTGTCGCGCAACGCCAACCCGTTGCGGGAAATGAAGCGGACCGGCGTCTCCATGATGTGGGCCTTGACCACGGCCAGGTCGGTCAGGTCGAGCGTGGTGAGATCCGACTTGGTGCCCGTCCACTGGGCCGCGGGGCCGACGAAGCCGTTGGCGCCGACGGTCGGGGGTACGTCCATCGGGACTCGTCCCAGTCGGAGTCGAAGATGTCCCAGCGCAGCTCGTGCACGCCCCAGTCGAACATGCTGGTTAGGGTCGGGTAGTTGAAGGCTTCGGCCTTGGGGTCGAAGTTGAACCTGTGCCGTGGAACGTCTGGTTAGCGTTGTTCAAGTGTAGACCTTTGGTAAGATGTTCAAGAAAGGAGGAGTAAGAATGACGTACGAGGAGTCATCATCGATGTTCTTCCAGTTCACACCACCCAAGCTGATCGGGTAGCCCTTCTGGAAGACGCGCTTGTTCTCGTACAGGCTGGAGGCCACGCCCATATACTGGACGGAGAGCCGCTCGCCGTTGCTGCCGGCGACCTTGACCTTGCCGCTGTAGAGGGGGATGACGGTCGCGTTCCAGCCCTTGCTCTCGGGGTTGGCAAAGGTGACAGCGACCTTGCGGGTCTCACCAGCAGCGAGCGTGATGGCTTCAGGAAGCTCGACGTCGGGCACCAGGTGCATGGGGACCATATCGACGAACTTCTTGATGCCCCACGTGCCCCACATGGCGATGTAGGGGTCCTGGATCTCGAATCCCGCGGCGGGCTCCAGGGTGAAGTCGTATGTGATAGCCTCAACACCATGGTTCGTAATGGTCAGATCGTGGGTCGGCTGGAAGTTGGCGGTGTCGTTGAGGTGGAAGCGCGTGTTGTCAAGCGTGGTGTTCGCATAGAGCGTCCTCACGGCATCGACCAAGCCGCTGCCCATCTGCACCGGCGGCGCGATGAAGTCGGGGTTCGTGGCGGTCTTGTCCGTCCACGGCATGGAAGAGCCGCTGGCGACGACGCGACGGTGGAAGTCCTTGGAAACCTCGGCACCGCGCTCCTTGCGGCCACCGAAGACGCTGACGTAGAGCGCGGCGATGCCGGCAATGTAGGGGGTGGACATGGACGTGCCGCTCTGGACCATGTACTTGCCATCCGACCAGGTACTGAAAATGTTGCCACCGGGGGCGGCGACATCGGGCTTCAGCTGCAGGTCATACGTGGCCGCCCAGCCGCTGAAGGTGTTGGGCGTGTTGCCGATGGCGTCGGGCACGGCGACCTCGCCGCCGGCATACGAGAAGTCGGCGGTGACGGTGGCGTTGGCTCGAAGGGCCTTGAGGATGGCGGCGCCGGCTTCGGCGGTGATTACACCCAGTGTGCTCCCCGGTAACGTGTTGGTGGGCGGGACGATGGCGCGCCCGTCGTTGTAGAAGAGAACGTACTCGACGCCAATGGCCAAGAGGTTCCTCTGCTTCACGCTGTAGTTGCAGCCTTGGCTGCGGGGCACGAGAGCGATTGAATTGGTCTTCTTCGGTGTGTCGGCAGGGAAGACCTCGCACCCAGGGTCCACGTCGGGGCTGCTGGAGGTGACTTCGAAGATCGGCCAGTCCTTGACAGTGGCAGGGAACGTGTCATCGCCGACATACCCGGAAATCGTCGTGCTAGACTCACCATCAGATGTGTAGGTCAACTTGTAGGGAGCAGCCGGGGCCCGCATAGCCTGAACTGAGGCGACGGCCAGAGAGCCCGGGCTAGAACCAGCAGCGGTGCCCATGAATGCACCGTTATCGCCTCCATTGCCGGCGCTGAATGTGACGATGACGCCAGCCTCAACAACGCGCGACGCGACAACGGCCCAGGCAGAGTCGGCCCACCCGGCAGAGCTACCGAAGCTGGCAGTAATGACGTCCATGCCCTCCTTCTCGGCCCTCAAAAAGGCGTCGATAAGGGCAGCATCATCAGACCCCTCGCCGTTACCCGTGACCTTGTATGCATAGAGGGTCGCATTAGGGGCGACACCGACAAAGTTGTCACTTACTGCCGCCTACAGGATCGAGATGTTAGCACAACATTCGGAGACCACCGGAAGAGGAGTCGGACACAAGGAGGCAATATGTACTCACCACAATACCGGCTACATGCGTTCCGTGACCAATTTCAGGCAGACTTATAGGGTCGGCATCGGGTTGCTTTGCGTCGGAGTCAATGTCGACGTCACCGACGAAATCCCAGCCTCCCTCGACTTTGAAGCCGGGCCCGAAGCCACCGCCCAAGGCAGGGTGCTTGTACCAGACGCCCGTGTCAACCACGCCGACCTTGGCGCCCTTGCCAAGCACGCCGGCCTTGTGGAGCATGTCGACGCCGGTGGCGCGGTGGGTGGTGTACTCGACGGCCTGGACGTCCTCACTGAATGACTGGCTGGTCACGGGCTTTTCCAGCTTCACCTTGCGGTTGGGCCAGATGTTGGCCACGTGAGGCGCGGAAGCGTACGAAGCGACATCATCTTTGCTGCCCAGCTCGATAGCGGCGCCTGTGAAGAGGGTCGAATCGAAGGACTTGATGACCTTCACGGCGTTGTTGCTCAGATCTCGGGCCACTGAAGCGCCCTGTGAGAAGATTCGGTCAGTCTTGGCCATACGACAGGGCAGTTATAAATGTGACATCCATGGAGGACTAACCTTTACATATTCCACAATGTACTGTCCGGAAATCCCGGGTGCGCTCTCTGCGCCAGCTGGCTCCGGTGTCCCTGATGAAGGGGTCGCGCAGGATGCTCCAAGCACAAAAGTGGCGAGGACCGACTTGATGGCGCGAGCATGCATTGTGAAAGTCTTGAGGGGCTTGTACAGGAGCAAGTCAAGACAGGATTTGAGAAGGGCAGCGATTATGTCCCATACTTAACGGGATGAACCTGCCGGCACGATGTGTGCTGCCGGTCCACTGTTATGGCATCTTTTTTTCTTTTTTCCATCTTTTTTCTCCTAAGCCTTCCAATGTCCATTCGCATGACAATGCAGGGATAAAGTCGTATAGTCGGTTTGATCGGAACACGATACAGCCCATATAGTGAGAGACGGAAAAACTGGTGAATACGATGTTCGATTGCATCTCAACCTGGTTCGGGCCTGACGCAACGACCATTGCTCTTCCAGATCAGGCTCGTTAGCCGGCGCATTGGTCAAATACGAGCTGGTTCTAGTGGTATTTAAGGCTAGCATGGGGGTTAGCGCTGGAATGGCCGAATGGCCCCCTGTAGATCCAGCAACTTTCCAACAACGGAAATTGGCAGCACCTATCTTTAGGTTATGCACCCACTACAGATCCCTGTCAACCAAATCTCCAACGCTTTTGTTTTCTTCATTCCACGACCACATCATGGCTTTTCGATGCGTCTTCCCCCAGTTCGTACCGTCATGTTGGCACATATCGTCCCACAATAACCGATAGTAACGGGCAGCTACCCGCAGTGGAGAAAGCACTGCCCGCTTCCTGTCGGGCACTGCCGACCCAACAGGCGACAATGCCGGGGATTCCTTGATCGCCAGTTATATAATGCCCCTCGTAGCGCAGCATAGGGACCAGATGCTATCTTGTGTTCACGCCCATCCAACCCTTCACAGTTGATCATCGGACCGGTTTCAAGTCAATCACCTATACCATCATCATGAAGGCCAACTTGCTTCTTTCGGCTGGTGCTGCCAGCGCCGCCATCCCCACGGTTCACATGCCACTCAACTTGAAGTACGGCGCGGACAAGAAGGTGTCAACCCAGGTGAAGCTACCTTACTCGGACAACACCATCGAGGTGTGCTACGATCTGGGCAGCTCCGATTTCTGGATGTTCCGTCCCAACGCCATCCAGAACTGGGGCAAGAACTGCCTCAGCTGCCAGGGGCTGTGTAACGTCACCGTCCCCGATGCCGGCGTGTACGACCCCTCCAAGTCGACCTCGGCCACGAAGGTCGGACCCTGGGACGAGTTGTACGCCTACGGTGGCGGCCTGTCCAAGGGCTACCGCGCCAACGGGGTTGTCAACGACACGTTCACCTTCACCAACGACGCCGGCTACTCCACCGTTGTGCCCGACGTGCAGGTGGCCCTAGCCTTCTACCTGCAGCAGCGCATCCTCGACCCCAAGGGCGAGTGCAACCCCGTGCCCAAGTACGACTACTCTATCATGGGTATGTCTCCATACTACAGGTCGTCGAACAGCAGCATCGAGAACACGGCGGGCCCCGCCTTCCGCCACAACCTGCTGGAGCAAGGCCTCGTCGAGAACACGGTGCAGTCGCTCTGGTTCGAGAAGGCGCCACCCAAGATTGAAGATACTTGGACGGGCTCCGGCCTGCAGGGCGGCATCGACCTATCCAAGTTCACGGGCCCCCTGGTCAAGGTCCCCACGGTCCCCGCGACCGACATCGCCTACGGCGCCGTCGGCTACTACACCTACCAGCCCAACCTGACCTTCGTGCAGGACGGTGCCAACACCGTCATCCCCGTCGACCGCTCCGACACGGTGATCAGCAACCAGTGCGTGATCGACTCGGGCGCGACCAGCGACGGCTTCGCGCCCATTGACCAGGACCTCTTCCTCAACGTGACGGGCCTGCGCGTCAACCCGAAGCGGCCCTACCCGGGCCAGCTGCTCTCATGGCCGGCGCCCTGCGACACCATCCCCACGGACGGCGAGAAGGCCTTCCTGCAGTACAGCTTCGCCGCCCTTGACCCCAGCGCGGCCCCCATCGAGATCAACATGCCCCTGCGCTCGTACGCGCGCCAGCAGGACCCCGTCGATGCCGAGATCGGCTGGTGCACCATGAACATTTACCTCGGCAGCTGTATGCTTGGGTCCCCCTTCTCGACCCGCGCCTTCTTCGCTGCCGACGATGCGCGCCTCGAGCTCGCCCTGGCCAAGGGCGGTGTGGCCGAGCAAGGCAGCGGTGTTGACCACGCGCACGTAGTAGACAGGATCCCGTAAGGGATTGCTGCCAGGATTCATGATTGCATAACAATTAATAGCTTACGATACATAATGTAATGATTGCCTCGTCGTATTCCATGCTTCTTTCTTTCCGTGACTTGTTCGTGCCATTCCTGGCCTGCTTGCCTCGTGGGTTCGTCCCCACCTTTGATTGTCGGTGTGTCAATGTGTGTGTGTCCGACGATCTGGGCGTGCTTTTTCGGGCTGTTGCGAAGTGAACGGTCCAATTGCTGGCTTGCGGCACGAAAACCGTTGCATCGAACAGAAGTGGGCTTGCTTGATTTGTGCAACGTCCTCCACACCCTATCAGGTGATGGCGATTAAGTCCTGATGGTGGGGCTACCTTATCGAAATGAGCTTCTTCGATGCATGAACCGTGTTCCTGAACCGATGAAACGGATCACTTCTAATGCGTGTGGTGGCCGCAGCAGACTATAGGTTTAAGCAATTATGCATGTAGCCTTTCTGTTCTGGGGATTCATTACCGTCCGAGTCAACAGTGATGATACAGATGCGCATCCCAATAGGAATGACTTGAAAGAAAGCCCAGAGAGATTTTGGTCGTTCTCGGAGGGCAAGGGTGTTTCCTTTACCCTAGTTGGTGGTATATCACAATTGATAGGCGTGTGCAATTCATCACGTTATGGGCGGGTGAGGTAAGACTAGGTTTTGAGTGGTTATTGTATTTGAGGAAGGGAGTATCGTATATGCCAGTACCTGGTAGCTCCTCAATCTGAACTCATCGAAGACGATTAATTATAAGGAGAATCGGTCCGTATGCTTTTCCAACAGTCGTAGAAAGGGGGGACAGATCATGGGGCTGGATTGGAGATCAGGTGATCGAAACTACATTGCAGTCTGCCCCAGAGCCTTCGCGGCCACCTCCCGCGCAGTTTCCTCTCGGATGCCCAACAGCTCGGCGTCCGAGTCTTCCCGGCTGGCAGCCACGACGCAGCGCGCCGAGCCCTCCTCGTACAGCTGGGTCACGAGCAGGTCCAGGATCCAGCCCCGGTCGCCCGCCTTGTGCTTCTGCATCCCGCCCTCTAGCAGATCGGCCACCTTCTCGTGCGTGACGGTCCAGTCGTGCCTACCGGAGGTCTCGCTTTGGAAAGCCTCGAGGAGCTCGCTCTGGCACGTCTTGATGGACCGTGCCTTGACGAAGCGGTTGGCCGTCTCCTCGGGGTGGTTGAGCACCCCGACCACGGATTGCCCGATGCCCTCCAGCGTGGTGCCGGTGAAGTGCTCCGCGCCAGAGTCGTAAATGACCGCTGTGTGTTCGGCCACGCTGAACCCCATCTTCGAGAACTTCCTCAAGGCCTGAATGTGAGATCCCAAGTTAGTAGTCGGAGCGCGCAAGGGCTTGTGGCCAGCAGGCAAGCGCCGCAAGCAATGACCGAGGAAAACAAGAGAATACAATGCGTACCCAGTCGATCGGATTCCCAATCGTGATCCCGGTCCAAGTGAATGCCGAATTGGCCGCCGCCTTCTCCTTCGCACGGTCCCACGCAACATGCCGACGCGCGCCAACCTCGAGCATCTCCGGGAAGCTGCGCGGGTTCTGGCCCCAGCCGAAGTCGTTGACGATGAAGCGCTGCACGCCCGCGGCCTCGGCCGCATCAACCAGGAGGACCTCGTGCGCGATGGCGCCCGGGCCGAGGACGCTGACCACGGCTTCATGGCCGGCGAGGGCTGCGGTCAGGCATGCGACGTCGCCATAGTCGGCGACCTCGACGACGGACCCCGCAGAAGCGGGGAAGGTGCTGCGGGCGGTGGTGGGGGTGGAGGATGATGCAGCAGGCCGGGTGAAGATGGTGACGTCGAAGCCGGCTTTGATGAGGGCGGCGGTGATTGGGGTTCCGAAGTTTCCAGACGCCTAGAGTGAGACTGGTGAGTACTTAGTCTTCTTCCCCCTCCATGGGCATAGTTGAGATTTCTAAGGTTCCCTAGTACCGGCTATATGCACGCAGCAAAGTGAGAGGGTAAGGGAAGTGGCAGTGCTTACACCAAAAACGGCGACCTTGCTTATCGGCGACATATTCACTACAATTATTCAAGAAGATGATGCTCAAGCTGGTATTACACTGCCAAGACTATGGGGTTACCGATGAAAATGGCGCTTTGGAGAATTGCTGCCTTTAAAAAGTAGGCCACGAATGGCTGCCTGTTGCCTAGCGAAGGCGTAGTGTTGTTGGTAGTCGGTCGCATTGACAGGGGGCTCCCCGTCAATTACCGGCAGCTAACAATCTCTCCGTACTAAAACTGTAAGCGGCCCGTGCCGTTTCGGAGCCGAGAGAGGATACCGCGCTGCAACTCTACGTGCAATCAACTATATGTACTTACATATATGTATGATGCCCCAGCCGCATATAACTTTATATACAATGTGGAAAGTATGCGACTGGAATAGTAGGAATGCAAAGACGAGAAAGAATGTGACGGGTGACAAGACGTCTTGGTCATGCGCCTTATCTGGTACGACAGGCCCATTTCCCCGCGAGATGGCTTCTTCAGCTGATACTCGCAAGGCTCACTTCTCAAGCCGCCTTCCATTCCTTCTCCACTGAATTGGTGTGGCCTGCGCAAGGGAAGAGAAGCAGAAAAGGGTTCCATGTCCCCAGATTGCGCCATGTGTAAAGCAGGGTATACTCGCTGTTCGTAACGATTCTCCGTCGAAGACGTGTTCATCGGACCACGCATGCATGCGTTGATCTCTGTGCTTATTTGGTCCGCTGCCAAGCTAATACCCAGTCCGGGTGCAAGTACAAGTGAGCCGTCTGGGACTAGCTTATTACGGAAGGAGACATTGACCAAGAATGGATATATCCAACGTCAGCCCGGGCTTGAATCAAGATACCCTTGTAGCTCAGGCGTGGAGGCGGAGCTCCCAATGCCGATTTCCACAAATGAATGGATTATCCCAGGGATAAGGCCCGCGGCTTCCGCCGCTCAGCAAGCCGAGGTACACAAGTTGCGGACCACCTGGGCGCGATTGCACTCTGATAGTGACAGTATTGCATGTTTTCTCCGGGCCAAGTCCAGCCGAGACGTTTATTTTTTATGCTCTAGAAGCCGTCAGTTTCGGCCGTGTTTACCTGGCCAGAGACCGAGTGGAAAGCGATAAGTGTTTTGCTCTATTACGAGGAGGGGGCGGGAATTCGCAAACATCTCAAATAAGAAGCGTGCAGGGCACTGCCAAGAAAAGTGAACTCGGCCCTCCAACTGTCGATGGCAGGGGTCGAGATAAGAGATCCAATGCAGCTCGGCGGTGCAGTGACCAGTAGCAAACGGCTCTCGTTGCCGCTGCGGTGGAGTGCGGACCCAGATCCCGAGTCATCCATCGACCTTGACAGGGGGTGCTACCCGCAGCCTGCAATGGCACGACGCTCGAGACAGACAGAGGCCAAGAATAGATCGCCGGATCTCGCAGGTCATGCGAAGATGTCCCATCATTATGGGTGATCGCCGGTCTGACAGGACTATCGCTCCCTTACTTGCTTAGATAGGACTCCTCCTCCATCCCTTTGTTTGGGTCTTCTCCCTTTGTCCGCCCAAGGAAGTAGGTATATACACCTCCTGGTGACTCCATTGAAGTTGCATATTGTCAAGACGCAACCCAGTTTTCATTATATTAGCTGAAAGTTGTACCAAACAGGGAAATAGCTATGGCGAAAGGTATCGAGGAGCCGGTCCCCGTGACCGTGACCACAGCCACCAGCCCATCCAACCTCGCAGCAGTTCCGCGTCTAATCAAGGAGCTGGCCGAAGGTGCCGGAGGTCTGGAATCTGGGTGTGACGAGACCCGGCAGTCCCTGGCCATCAAGGCGCGCACCTTGATGCAGGCACTGGAGACACCCCGTGAAACCATGATCAAGCACTGCTGGGCGCAACCGGCTGTGTTCTCCGCCATCCTCTGCGGCAATGAATGCGGTCTTGTAAGTAGCTGACCTTTTTCTTTTCCGGGAGAAGCTCCAAGTTCCGGACCATTTCCGTGAGCTGACATCGGTGATCGGTTTGTAGTGGAAGTTGATGGCCAAGAACGGAGATAGGCCTCAAAGGGTCAAAGACCTTGCCGGTTCTCTTGGTGTGGATCCTGTCCTACTGAGTAAGTATGGACTGACGCCAAGACCTTTCCAGACTCTTGAGTACCTGACAAAAGACTGAAAAGAAAGCAAGGCTGATCATTGATCTGAAATAGGCCGCCTTCTGAGGCATCTGGGCGCCATGGGGTACCTACTGGAAGTGGGCGACGACGAGTACAAACCCACAAGCTTCTCTCTATCCCTATCCCTCCCGATCATGAGTGGAGGATATCCGTCAATGTGAGAAAGAAGGCATGCCCCTAAAGACTGAATGTAATGTGACTCTAACATCAGCAAAAAATAGAGTCACCATGGGCGGCCCCTCTTTCATCAACCTTCACGAGTACGAGCGCAACCGGGGCTGGAAGAACCCCACCGACGCCAAGGACAACCCGTTGATGCACGCCCACCAGACGGACCTCAACTACTTCGACTTGGCCGCGTCCAGGGGCTACCTCGAGGACTTCAACAACCACATGGGCGGCTACCGTCAAGGTCGGCGGCCCTGGATGGCGCCCGACTTTGTGCCCGTGCAGGAGGTGCTGATCCAGGGGGCCGACCCCAGCCCCGAGGCCGTTTTCATGGTGGATGTGGGCGGCTGTCTGGGCCACGACCTGCTCGAGTTTCATCGGTACCATCCCACGGTGCCGGGCAAACTGATTATTCAAGATTTGCCTCAAGTGGTGGGCTCCATTGTGCCGAGCGAGGAAAGCAAGGCGTTGACGGCCATGGCCCATAACTTCTTTGACGAACAGCCCATCAAAGGTAACGTCCCCACCCTCCACTCCTCCCTCTTTTTCTTCCGTCATCTTTGGTATTGAACGTGTAGCTAATGATCGATCAACAGGCGCCCGGGCGTACTACATGCACTCGGTCCTCCACGACTGGCCCGACGACCGGGCCGAGGTGATCGTGAACCGGATCAAGGCGGCGATGCGACCCGGCTACAGCAAGCTGCTCATCAACGAGAACGTGATCCCGCGCACCGACGCCTACTGGGAGACGTCGGCGCTCGACCTCGTCATGCTGAACCTGCTGTCGGCCCAGGAGCGCACCGAGCGCGGCTGGCGCGACCTGCTCGAGGCCCGGTGCGGGCTCCGCATCGTCAAAATCTGGAGCGGGGGGAGGGGGGTGGAGAGCTTGATTGAGTGCGAATTGAAGTAACGTTGTGGGGGGTTGGGTGGATCTTGGATATAAGCCAGACACGCAACGCAGCACGCATAGAAGAGTATGAAAACTGTCGATGATTACAACTTGGATGCAGGAGGAGATGCCAAGTAAAAGCTTGATACTGCCATATCCTTAGCTGAAATCCGCTTGTCTTTGTCAGGGACCCAGTTGATTGGAATTTCCTCATCGATAAGACGATGAAGAGATAGCTTGATGTCTAACCGTTCCGGTGTTTGGTTAGTTGGCTGTCCAGCGCCACGTGAGCCCAGCAGGTAGGCTACAAGCTTCTTCGGATCCCAGGCTACTTCGAACCTTTCTTGCTCAATACTTTCCAGTCATCCGCTTGTTCCTGGGGGCTTGAAGTAAAGAGTACTTACTAACTGCGTAGATTATCTGGTGCAACCTTCAAACTAGTTTCTGAACATCATCTCCATTACCCCCTCTTCAACTCATGACCATGACCCCAATATAAGCTATTGGCATTAAATCGCTTCTTCTCTTATTTGTTAGTGGCTTTGACTGCTCTTTGTGACCACTTACTCATATAGAATCAAGCTCCCATCGACCGACGCTCAAACTGAAGCCAAGATCCAACTTTCATTCTCAAACCAAACCAAACCACGAACGATACGAGAACGACAAAATGGTCTTCCGCATCCTCGACACCATCCGCAAACACCACCTCACGGTGCGTTACGCCGGCCGACACTTGTTCTGGACCGCGCCGGCCCTGTATAAGGGCACGCGCGCAGGGTAGCTACACACCACTTTGATAGTCGAGCTGCCTTGCTCAAGAAAGGGTAGGAAGGTAGAAATCAAAACAAAAAAAAAACGGTGGGAAGCCTACACCGACTGCAACGGCGTCTCTTACTGGCATAGTTCAGAGTGCAAAATGGAAGATGGCTACGATGTGGATATATTTCCAAATGCCCCTTCAATCTTGAACGCCCAGCTGGAAATGATGACGAATATCTTAGTGGTATACTTTTCTGCTGCTTGAACGTGGCTACGGGTTCAGTCATGTATAATAAACCATCTTCTACTCCATTGGCCCAATCGTGTATCGGTATTTCGTTGGTAGCATAAAGCGCCGAGTATTAAACTTTCCCCGTTCCAAGACGGCCGTACAAGGAAGGTGTTGCTTGAATAGCCGCCCTATGGTGGAAGGGCGAGGGCGCGGCCGCTGATTTGCTCGTGGGGTAGCTTGGCGGCCCACAAACGAAGGAGCGTCCGGGACTGTGCCACACAGGGGGTAGAAGCAATGATTACCCCTCCTGGCCCTGCCCGCCGCCCTCGCCGCCCCGGCCGAACCCGCCGGCAAGTGTCACGGCGGAGGAACCAGTGCTCTAACCAACTGAACCCAACCCGTCTCGTACCCAACCGGGCAAAAGGACGACGTTGTCAAGTCAGCGCACTTGACTGTCAATAGAGCTTATCACCACCCCTTACAGCAAGCACGAGGTCACGGCCTGTGCCTGCGCCAACGCCAAGGGAGAGAGACCTTTGTCCCCGGCATTTGCCTCTACGCGCGCGGAAGGGATTACACCGCCCCCGACGGCAAGAACTACGTAAGTTACACCAATCACCCATGATATGTGTTTGGGCATTGACTAATTGAAATCGTAATAGTGCTTCCCCGCCGCTACCAACGCAGAAGTCATGGAGGATGCCTTCAACGCGGCCTGGTGCGCCAAGGAATTCCCCGACTTCCCCCAGCGTCTGTGCGTCAAGGCCAACGCCTGCCCCCTGCTGGGCGACACCCAGCAGCCCTGCTAAGGTAGCTGGCTAGTCGGCGTTGTGGGGCCGGTTGCGGCCGTGGAAGGGAGATGGATGCAAGGGGGTTATGGCAGCGGGATACTTTTCAGCCCTACTCTGCAGAGTTCGATGGCTCCCTTTGTTTTTCATGACATGATTAGTGTAGAAGGTAGGTTAGTGTAATCATTTCACGACTCGGCAAAGGGAAACTCACTGGTTCATGCGTCTTTAATTACTGAATGGACGACAGCGTCAGAACGAAGATTTATTAGCGAAGACTTCGTATCGCCCGTTTCCTCCTCCATAGTACGATCCTAGTCAATGTGTCTGCCTATATCTTATTATCGGATCCCGTTTTGATATCCTGTGTTGCGTTCGCATAAAGGGGTGAGTTTTTGTTGACACAGAAGACTCAAAGCTCTATCTTTATAAGAAATTCAAATAAACTGAATTCTGCTTATATATTTCAATAAACACAAGAGAAAATTTAACATTCTATAGCTTACCGCAGTCTTCAGCCCATTTTATCTTTGGAGCCCCACGGATCGTCGCCGCCTCGCCAGCATGCCGCCCCGGCTCAGCAGATCCATCAGCGCCTGAGCAATGACTACGAAAAGGCAAGATGCGGAGTCAATGGTATTATAGGGCATGGAGATTTTCTCTGGATACGTTGATGAATAATGGTGTAAACTCCATCGGCTTCTAGAGTATACAATTTATACACACGTTGGCCGTTGTTTTTGTATCGGATTTCTGAGTTGCTTCTAAGGCACGGTATCTTGTACTGGAGGCCCATGGATCCTGTTTTAAGGGGTTTGCTAACTATAATACCTGGAGGGGTCACGGGTGTCTTCCGGATCTTCAAAAGAAATGGAAAGAATATATTTAGGCTCCGCAATCTTCTTTCCCCGAGAACTACAAGCTTGGCTGATACAAGATCAGTCTGGATGCATCACTACCAAGATATCCTCCAAGTGAGTGTGTCCGCGCCTATGGGCTCGGGATATGTTCTTGAAATGTGACATAACCAAGGAACTTTACCAAAGGGCGAGAAGGTGGTTAGGCGAGGGGAGCTGTCATCACAGCATGCACCTGCCATTCTGTGATAACTACGGATAAGGAACCTAATATTCTTGGTATATTTGTGTCACCTGGAGGTGTGTTGTACGTGCTGGTTGTGGTGGCCAATGTCAATTCCTTACGCGGAGCTACGCCGGGTGACGTCTACCAATCCTGTGCCTGTAATGGTATGCCAGTAGCCACGGGCGATCTATCATCTGTACATTACGGTATATCGAGAATAATGTATTGGGAGTAATACATTGGCCATATAAGGGACATCTCTTGGCCGGACAGCGCGCTGCTTACCTCTGGTCTATTTATAGCCTACGATGAGGTATGAGTCGTACGATATGGCCGCGGTAGAGGCGGCACCGATTCGTAGATCCGAGAAGACGAGACCCAATCAGTGTGCAGTCTTGCAGATTCTCACTCCCCAGAAAAGCAAGAATATGTGCAAGCGCGACACCCCACCCCCTGTATCTTCTTACTGGCCCGCTCGTACAGTCTGCAACCGGGAAGCTGCATAATCTCGCTGCATGCATCTGTTTACATTTATGCCTCAGTACGGAGCGTCGTATTAGGCTTCAGGGGAAGGCCTGACTATCGTGCCATAGACATCGTATGTTGGCGATGCTTTTGGTCTGAGGGGGAGGCGGCTGGCTCACCTCCCCCAATATGGGCCACTGAGGGGCGTATGCCTTGAATCGATGGATCTGTCCTGCTAATATGCACGTCACGTGGGGAATGAATTACCGAAGCAAGATGCCCTCCGCATTGTGCCTAATATTGAGATCTTAGTCCGTCTAGATCCGGCGGGTCTTCGTGTTTCTGCAAGAGCTCGCCACAGTCACAAAGGACACACACAGACGACTTCCAATATATGGTAAATAGGTAGCTTTGAATGTTTGTGGTATTCATAGGTACGCACCCTCGTCACCCATCGTGCGCGTTAATGGCTGGTCGTTTCGCTCACCAATCACCGCCCCCCAAAATTAAAGCAATGTACAAAGCAAAAAGATGACCCCAATGATTGAAGGTAGCGTTTTGCCTCCGCTCCAGTTTCGCCGTAGCCGCGGCGTTCGATGCAATAGTGTGCTCCCATCCCAGCCCCATCACGAAAACGCCTTCAGTCCCATATCAATGCATGCCCGTCGAAACGCCCAAAGTAGCAAGTAATACAGCTGCACTTCCGGCATGCTCTGCCTCCCATATTGGAGGCCATGTTGGAATTATGCACAGCTTCTGTCCCCGTTTGATGGTTGTTCTCTTCTTTTCTTTTCTGTTCTCTCTAGTCCCGGTCATTGGTCATTTCGTAGACCATCATGACCTCCTCGAGGCGCTCGAGACTGCTTCGGTCACCGTAGGCGTCGAGAAGGGCCTTGCGGCGGGCGGCTTCCTGAGCGGCGCTGGGTTGGGGCTTCAGGTCAGCCTGCAGGCTTCCGCGCTTCTGGTCCAGGTTTCGCTCCATGTATGTGACCGCGGCGGTGGCTGCTTTGAAGTTCCTGAAGTTAGCGAACGTGTTCATCTGTAGTACAAGGTCCTCGAGTAGTGAAAAGAGAAGTGCAGTGACATCATGATTGAAGGAGGAATAGTAGTTGTAGGTGATGTGGGAGAAGCTAGGGCCGTTGTGGGGGTACGGTGCTGTACTAACCTAGGATGATGGGCAGGGAGAGCATGAGAAGTCCCCGGCTGTTGCGGGCGGCGGCTTTGGGTAGACCGCAGTGGATACCCGTGGGCGCGGGCTTGTAGACGGGTGTGTAGGCCGCCCGCGCCGGCGAGGTGGTGAAGTTCAGCGCATCAGGGGTGAAAAGGGTTCGGTAGCGTCTGGCGTGATAGGTAGCAGCTCCGGACATTCTGGTGTTGATAGGTTGTAGGTTGTAGTTGTGTGTTGTACGTTGTGTTGGGATGCAGTTGGTTTTCGCCTGGTTGTGTGAGTGATTTGGGTCTCGGCAAAGCCAAAGTAAGCAGCAAATATGATGATTGGTATTCGAGGTTTGGTTAAGATTGTACTGTATTGATTGAATGATGCTGGAAATGGATCGGGAATAGAGACTACATATGTTCAAAGGTCTTTATAATTGTCAGGTCCCAACTTGCACACATGCAAACAAATCACACAAGACAGCATAGCCCTGGCACCTGGTTTGTGTCAATTAGGCGGGTTCCAGAAGCGGTACGTAAGGCGCCTCCCGCAATCAGGCGATAATTGGAAACGGAGGCTGCAGAAGGTCGCAGACGAAAACGAAGATCCAGATTGCGCTTGATTGTTGTGGCAGTTGTGGCATGAATTACCCTTGGCAATGCCGGCTTGTGATACGCCTGCGCTGGTCAAGACGGGGCAAGATGGGCTGATGGTTGTTCGATCGGCGGATTCCGATGGTCTTCGGGAGGCAGGCTCGCAGGCAAGCAGGGGGGACAACTTTTCCCCATGCTCCAATTTGGCAGCCCCAACTGAAGCCCCAGTGTTACCCCCCGTTTCCTCCCGTCTCCGCGAATTTACGACGGGGACGCAGGCAGGCAGGGGACCATCAATCTGCGCTTCTTCTTCGAGCGCCCAGGCCTACCCCGACATTGGAACGTTGGCAGTTTTAGACTCGGCTTATTGTCGTGTGGTTTTGGGTGTGAATCCTGGGGCGCAAGAGCTGGCAGTCTGGGGAGTGGCGCTACGGGCGACTCAAGGGTCTCTCGGTCGCGGGTTGAACCCGGTAGCAGACCTGGAGTGCTGTGCGGGATGAACAAAAATCATCGAACCATTTATGATTGGGCAACTGAGAAATTGGACGATTTCTGAGCCAATCAATTTACATGATCTCCGAATCCAAACCTCCTCTGTCGAAGATCATGGCTAAGACCTGAGCTGCCAATGTTACGGATGCACAAACCGCATCATGGAAACCAAATTCGTTCTATTTACGACCCCGAATATGATGGCGGTCGCTCATCCTGAAGATGACAAGTTCCTTCATGCTTTGTTTGGCCTCTTAGACCATTGCTGACCTGAGATAAGAGTCGTACGAGACGCATAACCGAGTCAGATACCTACAATACCAAGATGCAGCGCAGCCCCTCCATCGATGCTCTCGATCGATCGACCGACCAACACTCAGCCACGATACCGAAGAATAAGCAAAAAGTCGTTATTATGGGTTAAACTTGGGTCGCTATACCCCAGCCACCTGGTATGACAGCTAGGCCATTAGTAGAACCAAAGTAGGAAACGGGCTGTATACAGCTAGAGCAACTTTCGATGAATACAGTATGCAACCTTCATCTGCACTACGCAATTACAGGACCGAGTCAGCGGTAAAGGGATATCCGTATTGGTACCCATAGTGATTTGGACCAAATCTCTCAGGCGCAATGGAGGTTCCCAGGATGACGAAAGGCCGAGTAGGCTGGATAGTATAGAAGGACGCGGCTTCTGTAACGCGACATGTAATTTTGTTGTCCTACCAGTTGACTTCGTTCTCCTGTCAATCTACAGTCGTTACTCTTGAATCAGGCCAGATCAAGATGAAGTTTCTCGCATCCGCCCTGCTCGTCGGCTCGGCCGTCGTGGCCCCGGCCCCTAAGCGCGCCCACCATTCCTGAATTTGCTTATGGCGCCCGCCCAATTCATACTGAGGTCGTTGCCAACTTGGCATCCCGCTTATATGGGCGCCCACCGCAGTGGCAGGAACCAGGGAGCATCAGTAAGTAGATTTCCCAAAAGGTCGGCCACGAAACTTACCTTCTTGTACTAGTACAACTCAAAAATTTTCATCAATCAACATACGTTGCTTTGGAAAGGGTCAGATGGCCGAGTTGGTTATGGCGCAAGGTTAAGGCTACCTTAATACTTTCATCCTTGTGGAGCAATCCGCGTGGGTTCGAATCCCACTCTGATCAGAACTATTTTTTTGCACTTTTTGCACTTTTTCTCACTGGCAAAACCGTTGTTTATTTCCCTTTGATGTTGATATTTTTGGTCACCCCAAGAGTTTGGCGATCTTGTTCAATGCAGTCATGGGGATTAATGGGCTGTCCTTTGGCATTGGGTGGTGTATACTGGGATGGACTGCATACAACCGTGCATTCGGCGCTTTGGATTGTAGAAAAGTAAATTACTCTTTCAGCTTAACTGATGAAATGCAATCGAATGACGATGAGATGCATAGGAGGGCAACATCTTTCCAGCCGCGACTTCTTAGCAAGTGCGAAGCTCAGATTCCGGTTGCTGGGATATTCCTCCGATTCAAGATAGATAATGGCGTGTTGTTCTTCCTGGTCTCTGTCCATATTTAGCCAACTAAGTTCTTTAAGAGACCTGATAGAGGGTTCTTTGTTTCTACTGTGTCTCAGCGGTTTGTAGAACTATCGTTTTAGTTCAGATTGCAGCTTTGCACCTTATGAAATATCGAGAAGTAGCATAAGGTGGCCGCGGGTTGTTCTCGAAATCACTGGCTACTACATTATGAGCAAGATATTTCTTGTTGAAGTTATAGCTGTTTATATTGAATATCTAAAAGTTGAACAAATAAAATAAAAATGGTATATAAGTGTGCCCTGCCTGCATGTCGCTCGTTCAACGCCGATTCCCTTCGAATTAATAAGTAATAAGTACTCCTCGTAAAACCCTCTCTCTCCCTTGTTTTTCGTTAAGCTTCGTAAATCTTGCGAGCACCCTTGCTGACCAGGTACTCGGCCGTGGCGTCCTTGTGCGCGTCCACGGCCCACTGGAGCGGCGTCCGGCGCCGGTCATCCAGCGCATCCACGGGCGAGCCCGACGCGAGCAATAGCTCCAACACGGCCCGGTGGTCCCCCATGGCGGCGAGGTGGATGGGGAACGCCCCGAAGTAGCGGGCGGAGGGCAGCGACACGTTGGCGCCCCGGCTGAGGAGGAGCTTGACGACGGCCAAGCTGCCCTGGCCGGTGGCGCGGCATAGCGGGGTCTCGCCCTTGGTCGGCAGGTTGATGTCGGCGCCGGCCTCGATCAGCGCCGCGATGACGTCGACGTGGCCCTTGGAGACGGCGTAGTGCAGCGACGTCTGGCCCGCGCGGTCGCGGTTGTCGTAGCCGGCGCCGTGCAGGCAGAGCAGTGTCGTCATGGGGGCGTCGCCGCCGAGGACGGCCGTGTGCAGGGCGGACCAGCCATGGTGGTCGGTGCCCTCGAGGTCGGCGCCGTAGTTGAGCAGCTCGTTGGCGCGGTCCAGATGGCCGCGCATGACGGCCTTGTAGAGGGGCGTGCGGGACTTGGAGTTGCGCATCGAGGGCTCGGCGCCGTTGGCCAGCAGGATCCGGACCAGGTCCAGGTTCTTGAACTTGGAGCTGGGTTTCTGCATCGCAGCGAAGTGCAGCGCCGTGTTCAGCTCGTTGTCCTGCACGTTGACCAGGTTGCCGCCGTACTCGAGCATGAGGCTGACAATGGTGTCACCCATGTCGCCCTTGACGGCCCGGATCAGCGGCGTGCGACCGTACTCGTCCCGCACCCGCAGGTTGGAGCCCGAGACGATGAGGGCCGTCAGTATGGATAGCACGGCCTTGGAGTCCCGGCTGTCGTGGAAGCCCTTCATGGCGTCCATCTGGGCTAGTAGGGTAAACGTCGTGCCCTTGGGCTTCTCGCTGTCGGATTCAGATCCGGGGGAGGTCTCCACTACCTCCATCAGGTCCAGGGCTCGGTGTAAGGGGGTGATGGTGGAGCCTTTGAGGGTGGCGTTGGGGTCGGCTCCGTCGGCCAGGTACTTGTATACGGAGGGGTAGTCGCACTTGGTGATGGCGTCGTGAAGCTTCTTGGTGCTGCGGGTGTCGGCCCGGTGCGGTCTCTCGCGGTCGGGGTGGTTTATGGTGGACGATAACCGCTGTATTTTGGAGCTGATACTTTGCCTCCTCAGATCGAGCGCCACTCTGGGTCCTAGCCTCGAGCCGTTGGAAGACTTCTCACAGGCGGCCAAGGTCTTGTGTAACCGCAAGTCTATGGTTGCGAGTATACCGCTGAAATGCGTGTCAGTCTCATTGCCTCTAGGTGTGAGAAGGGAGTTTTGCTTACCTGCAGATGCAATCCAGCATCAAGGTGATTGTGGAGCGGTTCCTCCTCAGGTCCCGCCTTATTCCGGAGAAGCCTTCCTCGGAGAGGATAACGAGGCCCAGTGACTGGGGGAGTCCTGCCACGCTGATAGAGTAGCGACGTAACCGCCTGATCTCGGTCTCGGCTTCCAAGAGGCTCGTCTTCATGTCCTGCACTAAGAGGTCCAGGCAGCCCTGCAGTGACGGCTGGTATTGGTAGCCGGGAGATTGCGGGTTGGTTCCGGAGAGAGGGAACAAGAGAAGCCGGTCGATGACGGCCCGCGTGATTCGAAGCTCCGCCGTGGTCTGGCGAAGGGTGGAGAGGGCCGTAGGGACGACGGTCGAGAGGTCTCGTAGCGACTGGATGGCGTTGTTGCACACCCTCGAGACGTCCCGGATCAGCGTGGCGAGGGAGTCGTCGTCCATCATGGTGTTGACGGAAACTTTGCTGGGGCAGTCGAGTTCGGTGAGGCCGGAAAGCCAAGTACGGCACCAAGAAGAAGAAGAAGGGCGCAGTGATATAGCAAAGTTCATGATGGTGACCAGCAGCCAAAATAAATAAAAAGCAATTATAAGAATAGTAGAAGATGAGACGTCAGAAGCAGACGTCAGAAGATCATGATGATGGAGGATGGCCACGTCCCCCAGTACAAATACATTTCTTTGGCGCCATGTCTGTGCCCCCTTCCCGTTGTTCGAGATTGATTAATTCTACGGACCATGGAACCTGATCGGCGCCACGGTGATCTACAGCTAGCTGCAGAACCCTTAGATTGTAGGGCTAGAATGGTGATACGATGTTCAGCCTACTAGGCGGGTTAAGCTGGCGCGCTAGCCGCCCAAGAGGCCTAGGTCGCTCCTAAGGGTCCGGCACCAGCTCGAGCCAGGCGCTCGTCTACGAGTTTCAGGAACACGGGGGATCGCTAGCACCGGCCTCCACATTCCCAAGCTGTCCTCGCCTGTTTACCGCTGCCGCGTGCTACCGTGTGCTATTCCCGTAATCTCGGGGGATTTTGCATGCCAGAATGTTTTGTTTATGGAGAAGGACGAGAGCTTCCGGATGATCACCGCCAAGGATGGATTGGGCTGCGGTGACAGTTGGTCTGAGCGATCGATCAACGATGTGCCACGAAAACCAACTGTTTTTGGAACTCCCTCCCTCCCGCTAGGTCTATGCAAGGAACTACATGCTCAGCCTTGAAAGGATCATCTAGTAACAGTTTTGAATGACGTGCCAAGGTGCGTTGTCCTCCTGGGAGTGACAGCGAAGTCGGTGAAGATGTTTGTTTCGTGAAACAACCGGCGCCCCCCTGAAGTGGTTTGATGGTTTTGGCGGAGTTACTGTTGGTCCGCGAGGTGAGCTGTGCAGCCTGTCAGCTCAGAAGTCAGCTCATGGTCCAGACCTGGTTAACCACGCTAACCTCGCCACACCCCTGAACCGTGCACGTGGCGCTGTGGCACGTAGCTGAACCGCAATTTCAGCGCCTGAAGTTTTGCCTGAAGGTTTAGGCCAGGAACAGGTTTGGTTTTTGGTCACAGCCAATTTACGCGAAGCGCGTTTCTGCACCGAGTCGGCACCCCCAGTTCTTTCATTTCGCGTCTTCACGCGTGCACATGGGACGAGTCAGCTTTTGCCCATCAAGCGCCGAGTCAATCGCCATTACTGCCGCTGCTCTTGAGACTTGTTCAATCGAAGAGCTGGAGTCTACAATAAATTCCTTGAACACCTTGTCCCAAAGGCGGTCTATAGTGATCTAATCTCTGGTTTCGGGGATCCAGCTGCACACCTCCTTCCTCGGCCTCTGTATTTGGCAGAGCTTTGCGACCCAGCTCGACAGACCCGTCTTCCATCCGACGTCACCGAGTGTTTACACACCGAACCTTCCTGCCCCTCCCAGTCAAGTCCTACAATCACACTGTCGCACAAACCTCCCCGCCGCTGTCCTCTATCACCAAGCTGCATGCTTGCTTCGCAGGGGAATAGTTAGCCAAAATGGTGAAGGGTGCAGCAGCAGCCGCGACAGCGCCCGCTGCCGGCCCTGGCGTCTATAGTGCCACATACAGCGGTGTAAGTGTCCCTGTCGCTTGTCGGCGACAAATTTAGTTGTGCCCTGTGGCTAACATATATATGCCTGGCGATAGATCCCCGTCTACGAATTCCAGTTTGGTGTCGACCTCAAAGAGCATGTTATGAGAAGAAGACAGGATGATTGGATCAACGCTACACATATCCTCAAAGCTGCAGGTTTCGACAAACCCGCCCGTACCCGAATTCTCGAGCGAGAGGTACAGAAAGACGTCCACGAGAAGATCCAAGGTGGCTATGGCAAATACCAAGGCACATGGATCCCGTTAGACTCGGGCGAACAGCTAGCACAGCGTAACAACATCTACGAACGATTACGGCCCATCTTCGAGTTCACGCCCGGCAATCAGAGCCCTCCTCCTGCCCCGCGACATGCCAGTAAACCAAAGGCGCCAAAGGTGAAGCCTGCACCTGCAAGGGCTGCCTGGGTTCCTCCTCCCCGACAGCCAGACATTGAGACTGCCAGCCAGCAGCTGAATGAGGACGATACACCCGACAATGTCACCATAGCTTCTGCCTCGTACATGGCCGAGGACGACCGTCACGATCTGTCAAGTTACCCCGCAACCGGACATCGCAAGAGGAAGCACGAGGAGACCGTTGACTTAACGGAACAGCAGCACTCGGTCTATGGAGACGAGCTGCTCGATTACTTCCTGCTTTCTCGCCAAGATGCCCCGACCCTGCGCCCAGAGCCGCCGCCGAATTTCCAACCAGATTGGTATATTGACTCGGAGAAGCACAGTGCTCTCCATTGGGCGAGTGCCATGGGTGACGTTGATGTCATCAAACAACTGAAGCGTTTTGGTGCAACCTTGAACTCGCAGAATATTCGCAGCGAAACGCCCTTCATGCGAGCCGTTCACTTCACCAACTGCTATGAAAAGCAAACCTTCCCTGTCGTGATCAAAGAGCTGTTCGACACGGTAGATGCTCGAGATCACCAGGGGTGCACCGTTATTCACCATGCAGCCATCATGAAGAGTGGTCGAGTGACCAGTCACTCATGTTCTCGTTACTACCTTGACAACATCCTGAACAAGCTCCAGGAGACACATGACCCCCCCGTCCGTTCAGCGTATCATTGACGCCCAGGATCTAAACGGTAATACCGCTTTGCATCTCGCGGCCCAGACGAGTGCAAAGAAGTGCATCCGTGCACTGATTGGACGAGGTGCAAGCACCCATCTTATGAACGCAGAAGGCGTCCGTGCTGAAGAGCTCATCCAAACCCTCAATGCCTCCAAACCACCGAAAGAGCGTGCGCCGCAGCGCTCGTCGTCGCCCTTCGCCCCTGAGTCTCAGCGACATGTTTCTTTCAGGGATGCTCTGTCCGAGTCCGTCACTAAACTCGCCGTGTCTTACCAGTCTGAGGCAGCCACTACAGTTCAAAACAAGATTACGCCGCTTGTTCTTGAGAAGTTCCAAGACCTAGCCCACAGCTACGACGAGGAATGGAAGGAGAAGCACGAAGCTGAGAATGAGGCACGGCGCATCCTTGGCAACACGCAAAACGAGCTGGCTGCCATGCACCATCAGATTGCAGAGCTTGAAGGCCGTCTTGAGCCTGAAGAGGCCGCTGCCAAGGCAGTGGGTGACGCTACTATGGCCCAGCATGAAGTACTGGCCCTCCTTGCCAACCAGAATAAGTATCACATCCAAGCCACGGTTGAACAACAACTTGCTATGATGAACGGCAATGATGCTGGTGATGACACTCCTGAGACACGGCAGAAGCTGGCGCACGAACTGCGGGAGCTCATCTTGGAGCAACGCCGGGCAGAACAGGAATACGTTGACGCCCTAGGCCTATCTGGCACGAGCGAGAAGATCGACAAGTATCGCGAGCTACTTAAGCAATGCCTGGATCAGGGTGATGCTGAGAACCTGGACTCCAATCTGGATGACCTGATCGAGATGATGGAGGAGGAACGTAGTGAAGTGGCCATCGCCGCACCCGTGCCTCCCGCGGAGCCTATGATGACTTACTAGTAAGGGTCTCTGTTGCTTCTTTGTCTCTGGTGTTAGTGAGGCTTGAGTCGTGGGGCACATTAGGCGTTCTTGGGATAGGGGCCAGACAACTTTTACTGCCTGATCTGGCTCATTCTTGGTGTATGGTTTATGTATATTTTACTGGTTTGCACAACTGAGGACTGGGCCATGGAGCAGCCACGAAAGACTCGTGGCTCTGGCGGCTTCGGTGGATATGAATGGCGTTCAGCGGATGACTTTACGAAGAAGGGAGGTTTTACTGTTTCCGGGCATGTTGGGTTGCTCGGGATTATGGCGACTGCTACTGATAGGGTAGTTAGTGGTGTCTTTCACCAGGATACATGCATTCCATTGCCACCTAGACTGATCTTTGACAAGCTGTTGCGACTTGCATGTGACAAGACAAACTTGAAGGATTTGTATGTTCCTCTGCGTCAGAAAAGCTGACTTGTGGTGGCAACACTGGGCCTACACTATCGGCATAACCATATGTAATCGATATAGTAACAGTCGTGATCATTACTGTATTTGATAATGGCAGGCGACTGGCTGACTATATTTGTTGCTAATATTTCTGATAACGAGAGCTAGGTTGATATATCTCCATACTTGGTGTATTTGCATTTGTCATCCCCGAGAAAGTCGACCGGCGTCAAGCAACCAATTCCACTCGTTAGTCAGAGAGGCTTTGTAAAAATATTCGTTGCCACCAAACCAGGTTTTCGACACATTTTAGCATTACACGTAAGAGAAATCCTGATGTGGTGTGATATTGTGGCGAACCAGACCGCCACCAATATCCGGAGGCTCGGCGAATAAAAACAGCTGATGGATATGAGTTCCAGTCCTATAAGGGCGGTGTTTTCAGCTTAATATTCGTTCCCCAACTGCCAAACACAATCACACGTTTGCCGTCGGCCAGGCCGAGCCTCGGGCGGCAGTTGTACTAAATGGTGATTACTGATAATATTAGACATTCTGAGGTTAGAGGGAACATGTGGTGGGTGGTTCTCTAATAGAAGCAGTAGTGTGCCCTTGATGTAACGGTCTAGATGGAGGATGTATAACGATATTTGTAATTATAACATGGCCGAGGAAGGAGTCAGAGTGATGAGATGACGACGTCTCGCCAAATCGAAGTTTTTATTCCAGGGTTAATGGTGACTTGCCTCTTTCCCGCCTGGAATGGCGTCCAGACAGCACTGGGGCAGACTGGGAAATATATAGTCTATGTAAACAAAGGTATGCACTCGTGTTTGTTGCTAATGCCAATGCTACTTTGGTATACATCGAGCAGCAGGAAATGGGAACTGCTTAACCGGCCCTCATTTCTCCTTTTTACACGGACAGATATCATGGACAGATATCACTCGCTCGTATATCTTCACTACTTTTCTTTCCGTTTTTCCCCCCAGGTTATACCTTTTTCCTTAACATTGGTACCCTTTATGTATATGTGTATAAATACACACCATACGAGACGTAGATGGTTTTTGAAGTCTTGTCTTACTAGCCTCAAATTCAACTCCCTCCTGGAGCTATCAAATGCCATGTTGTTGACAAGACCCTTGGATTCAGTCACGCTGACTCTAGAAGTGAGCCAACCCCCATTTCCATCATCCCGGCAACGACTTTCGATTCGCCTGGGGATTCGCCTGATAGCCACACATACGTGATTGGTTTACCGTCTCAAGTGGGTGGTGCATAGCACATGCCTCGCATTTGTTAGCGCCAGCTCAAATGACCACGCTTGAATATGGGGTACGTTGCCGCGGTGACTGTGGTCATCCAGCAGTCACGATTTGTTGTCTCCGTACCTAGATGGGGACTAGATGGGGACCATATGGCTTATTTCCTGGGGCAAACACGGATACGGTTCAAATACGGCCCAGTCCCATTCTTTGCTTGACGGTCATATTATATCTATTCGAGGGGCAATGAATGGGTGATGTAAACTCAGATTTTGCCTATTTTCTTACTTGTGAAGTGCCGGTCAACCGATTCGGGAGAATATGGTCCAAATGTCCGTTTCAAAGGTATTGCGCCTTAGAATAACCACCTCTTGCGATTTTCTGGAGCAAGGACCCAAAGGAATACACGAGATGTACTGGAGACATGGCTTAGTCCAGATACCCCCAATCACCTCATTCCTTTTCGACTTACTACTATGGAAGAGGGGAGGCCACTAGCTTAGCTAGGAAGACTAGTTCCTTTGTTTTCCCGGAATATTCGTTAGCCTGCTTACTGGCCAACCGTGAGACTAACACCCAGCCCGGCTAGAATAGCACGGGTGGGTCGAGCTAGAACATCGATTACCACGAAGGAACACGCCATATCTGTCTGATGCTACCATGTCCGCACGAGGTCCGTTCGCTGCTTACTATGGAAACTGGAAGCACCAGAAAATCCGGATTCTAGAACGAGGAGAAAGGCCATAGTATCGTCGTGAGAACCCGAAATCGTGATATTGGTTCCAGTTCTGTGCTGATTCCTAATCGGCAGTCTCGTCAAGAAATTGAGAGAATGAGACGTTACGTGTCAAAAGGCTTAGTTTCGAGCTTATACCTACACAGCCGCTCCGAGCGATGTTGGTTGTTCTCAGAACCCCATAATCAAGTGCTGTCGGAGTTAGAAGAGTCAAGTCGGTACTTACGCTGTTTTCAAGCGATTTGATAGCCGTGCATGTGTTTGGCTATACCCCCATACTCAAGGGCCCGCAGTGTTTTACCCTCGTCGAGTTCCTGGAAGCAAATCACGGCTATCTCGGTGAGCTCATGAGGATATGCTCGCCTCGCTGCCTGTTACCTCGATCGGGGAGTATGCTTCAAATATCAAATCCCTTGTTAATGGTTGAACACATTGCTAGCCAAGAGGCTCAAAGCCTACATTACACATTAGCGCGGCCAAAATGCACTTGCATAAGCTTTATCGCTCCTTGTTTGTCATAATTGGATGGCAGAATGACTGCACCAGTGCGTTGGTTCAACACACATCAAGATCGCTGGCGTGTGACAGTCATCTTATTTTTCCATGTCAGCTGATTTGAATATTTGCTGTTCCGGAACTGACTGAGGATGACTTGACCATGATGCAAAATGCTTACAGAGACTCTAGTGAGACACCGTATAAGGTTGCAATGGCACTCGTGGGTTAGGTGAGATCGTAAAGAGCCCAATGGCACATGGTTGTCTGCAATCATCCACGGTAATGAAGAGGCCCCGCGGACGCTCGTAAATCTATGGCAGTTGGGCCATCACAGCTTCTCATCTCCTGGCCTAGCTGGGCGCCGTTGGTGACTGAGGCATCAATATATACCACAAAGGACCCCAAGGCTGCTACCGAATTGCAAGTCGTATCCTGACCTGTCAAAACGCCGGACAGCTTTCAGCCCCAAGCCTCGCGATCTACCCCTCGACACGACCGACGCGAGCCTGACAGCTGACGCATCAAGAGGCTAATTGATTGATCATGTGCTTCGTCACCCACCGCCACATGTAAATTCGGATGCGGCGGGTTTTGTTCATGTTGTATTATCGATACTGCCTATTCGCGCGTAGATGATTGCTGATGATTGGATGTCGTGGAATGTAGGCTTTGAAATTGATGCGAAATCATTGGATATGTCGATCTCGAGCTGTTTATCGTCATGTCGTGTCAATTGAGTCCGACAATTGATGCTGCCGAAATAAAGGGGGGGCCAAAAAGTCTTGGTTGCTTGTTATGTCCGTCTGTGCTCAGCTGATAGCGGCTAATTAAGGCTGAGTTGGCTGGTTTTGTTGTCGGGCGACCCCATATTGGACCCAGGGCCTAACCAAGTCGAGTCTCTTGTCTGCATGTGACGAGGGGCGTGTAGGGCTGAAGGCCGCCGAACCCAACACGACGACCCTTGCTAGAAAAACCTATACAAGTGGATATTGGCATCGATCAATCAAAAGCAACAGCTGCCAATGGCACACATATAATGACGAGAGGCTACCTACAGCAGAGGAAGGGTTGCCTCGGTAATGCGTGTCGCATCCATTCGCCAAGTGTGAAAGTTGGTGACATTGGGGGAATAAGCGCCAACTGGACTTGCAGATGTCGTGCATTTGCCGCTGTAATTATCGACGACGTGTCATTTGTTATTCTGAGAGTAAGCGATATAGCTTAATAATGGTATGCAAGCGCGGGTGTAGGAATATCAGGATGTATACTCCTCTAGGGCGAACAATACTTACCAGCAGTAATCTGCGTTCCGTCATCAACCCATTGTGGCCAAAACTGCTGCGCATATGAACAAAGATATGCAGTGAACACAGCATGGCGCCGGCCACGCGTAAACCAAGATTTCTATGTTGAACAGGACCATTTCGCTGAGGTCGCCATGGCCAATGTCACGAGAGTTGCGCCCCTCAGTTGGCGAGACATTCAGTTTGCTCTCGAGTGCTGGAAACGAGTGGACAGCACCGTCTTATGGGCTCTTCTAGGGCTATTCTGGAATGTTACACAGGAGCCAGAAAGCAGGGAACAGGTACCGAAAGGCCGTCGAATAGGATCGCAAGTTGTAAGCATCTCCAACCCGGCCCTGGAAAGCTCAAGACCAGGAAGTGGAGGGAGGGCGTTGGGCGGTGTGGTGTGGGGGACCCACGCGCGGCTCCGCAGATCTCTCGAGATGGCCAGCAGATCGCGAACTTGTATGCAATCTCGGATAAGGCTGTACTGACGGACGTATTCGGTCAATAACGAGGGTCAATACTTCGTGATGGCGGTGGATGCCGAGTGGCCACTTGCTTCGTACTGGTTGTGGTGCAGCACTGCATGCATATTGGGTCTCGACTGTTGCACTTCAGCTGAGACGTGTTCGGATAAATTGCCACGCGGTGGACAGCCATTACGCAAAGAAACATGCAAAAAGAAAAATATAGAGCAGAGTAAAGTCCCCATAGACAAGAGGCACCGATGCAGTTGGTTGGTAATTGTTCAGGTCCTTCGGGTCGTGACTTCTTCTAGGTTCTATTCTACGAAGACCCGGCAAGTACGAGGTACCTTCCGCCTTCGGACGATTGCGCCTGCAACTTCCAGCCGAAACGGCTGTGCGGCCGCCCCTACGTAGCTGCGCGGCCACCCCCTAACCGCTTTCGGTGATTTTGACATATCCCCTTAATTGCTATAACGCTGCTTTCCGTACAGTACTTTCTGTAAATGATCAACGCGACCGTGCGAGACCGAGTAAGGAGTCTTAACCAATAGGAGGCCCCTATAAAGAGGCGGAACGATTCAAACGCATTGTCCATTACCCTAAATCACCCCTAGTCCGTACAATACGTTATTTTTGGAGGAAAGCAGCGTTATAGCAATTAAGGGGATACGTCGAACGACGACTTGCACCTATTCCAACGTCAACCATTACAACGATATAATTATATTCTATATACCAGAACCCGGATTCAAACTAACCCTAACCACCAAAACCGGACCCTAACCGGGTGAGAATTGAATTTTTATTGATTTTTTAAAGATAGAGTGAGCGCCGACATAGTCGCTTTGAAAAATAAAGCTGACGTGAAATTACCGAAAGCGGTTAGGGGGCGGCCGCACAGCCGTTTCGCGTTCAGCGAAGCAGGAATGTCAACTGCAGCTGAAAATAGATATTTCAACCGATCTGAATCGTCCACTTGGTTTAAAGGGTGGGTGCATGATATGTGCATTACATTGCATACATTATGGAGGTCAGTTAATATATCGGGTACTTTCTGCTTACATCTGGCCTATGGATTGACATCTGCAGTGTACTTTCTGAGAACTGGCAACTGGGTGCTGGCATAGAAGATGAGAAGGCAAGCAGGCAAGGGGTGCTGGAAAAGTCAATCACATGTCCAACTAAGGTGCAAGAGCAGGGCTACCCCCACCTTCCATATCCAGGAAATAGGTAACCTCTCTGCCTAGGTAAAATCAGTAGATAAAAGTTTGCGCACTAACCCTATTCCTCACTAAAACTCGGTATCTTTAATAAAGAATAATAAAAGAGTATAAGCATTTAAAAATTAATAAAAGTTAATATAGATAGAGCTTTATAAGCTGTTTAAGATATATATTTTTATAATAAAAAATAATTAAACGTTATATTAATAAAATATTAAAGTTTAATAAAATATAACTTAAAAGAAAAGTTTATAAATATTAAATATCAAATATTATATTAATATATATTATACCTATACTTTAAACTTTAAGGAGAGATAATTTATAAATCAAATAATTCTATTTAATTTATTAATATTATTATTTTAAAATATAATAATATTATATTTTTTACCTTTTTTAATCCTTAATAATAATAATATATATAAATAAAGCTAAATTTAGAAAGATTAATATAATAAACCTTATAAGAAATAATATCATTCTTCTTTTAGTTTTATTTTACGAATTTTATATAATTTTATAGCACTTATTAAAAAGGTAGCGTTTTAATAAAGAATGGGGTCACTGCGCAAACTTTTGTCACCTCACTTTACCTACACGCAGAAAGTCTGGTGCATGAGCTACCGAACGCATCAGTGTAGAACCGGGGAATTTTTCGTCTAAAATATTGCCGAGCTCATCACGAATGACAAGTCATTCAAGTATAACGAACAGGAGAACGGCTCTTCTTCCGGAATGCTGACATTGCATGCAGCCTGCGTGTAGGTAATGTAGAGATGGTGTAGATGGCGGGGTTCCATGCCAGCGCGGTTATCCAGCCCCCAACTCCCATGGAACCCAAACGGTCCTGTTGATCAGATCCATCTCGAGATATGCGTATTTCACGCCGAATGAATGAAAGAGCGATGCGCTTTCTATATGCTCGTACATAAAGCAACACACGTCATCGATTGGGACCCCGACCGTTCAATAGAACCTCAAGAGCCAAGGAGCCTGTGTTGGTAAGCTGCTAATAGGATGTAACATCAGGTGACTTATTTTGATGTTTTGTTAGCTGCGTTGGGTACAAGTACACTATCAGATGCATGTTGGTATTTTTAATCGAGCACATAGTCAGAGGTCTCAAGTGTTACGTCTAATATTGATGCCCGGGCAGTCAAACGTGCCGTCTTCGTATCTACGAGTGTGGATAAACACATGTACCTCTATATCGTATGGATAGTGGTCCACTGTCTTGCGCCGGCCTAAGCTCCGAAGTTCAATATACGACAACCTGATTCGACAATTACGGATTTATGATTTTGGCCAAATGGCCAGAACGGCAGCCGACAGGCCGACAGGAATATGCTAATTGGGGGCCGAGCGGTTCGAAGGTCTGAGCAGCAGCAGCAGCAGTAGTCGATCTTGGGAACGTTGATGCACGACTTTCTGCCTGATACCGAAACCGATTACCTCTAGGCTCTCCTCCCTCCTTTGAATGTGTCGATGTATGGTTTCAATCGATATATGTTCAACCCAGAGGTTGGGCCTACAGCAGATCCTACAGCGCCCACTTGGGGGGGCTCACATCAGCTGAACTTTTGGAACTAGCAGTGCACTAAAACAGCCCATCAGAGAGCATGTCCAATCTCAGGATAGAATGGTTCCAACAAGCAATTGTGGCACTAATAAGTTGCCAATTGCCAATTGCCAATATCTTCAATTAGACCTCAGTTGATGTACGACAAGAGGCGGCAAGGACATGGGCAAGAGGCGAAGACAGGAGGGGCAAGTGCAGGCGTAACCGCGCAGGCGCCTTCCATATTGGTGGCACATGCACCAGACAGAACACCAGACACCTGGAAGGCAAGGCTTCAATTTCTCCTTAACGGGCAGCGATTCGCTTCAGCCTGCCAGCTGAAGTGGTACAGGCGCTGCATGCAACTGGCATGGAAGCAAACAGGCACAATCTGAGAGAGACGTCATTCAGGGCTATGTACCGACAGCATCTCAGCACAGCTGATCTAACCTCGCCATTCTCCAACGGCATCTTGACCCAGGACACAGGACACACCAACACGCGTTGGTCTCAGGACAGGCACCTCGTCGCATCGTATCAGAGCTTGTTCTGTCAGATTCGCCGCCAAGGGCGCAAGGCTAGCTAGCTGCTCTTTCGACTCTTGCAAGTTCCTTCCATGCCATGTATTTTCGCTGCTGGGTGGCGCAGCAATCCTCATCAGCAGGGGAAGCCTTTTCGTCCGTCTGGAAGTGGATGACAGGTGGATGATTGATTCAATTTGAAAGCAACCCTAATCCCCGTTGGTCACGATACTTTTCCAGCCAGTTCGTATCCAGTGGCCACCAAACGCGAGACCGCTTACATTGTTCCTCGACCACTACCGCTCTATCTCCGCGGGCGTCAACAAACAAGACCGAAGCCGGCCATTGGCAAATCAGGCGTCGATAGACTGTGCCAGATGTCGATGGACTTGGATGCAAACTGATACATCTTTCAAATAATGTCCTTGGCACGTCACGCGCGATCACCATGCACTCCTGCATTCCATCCGCGCTGGATAAGCCGCGAGATAACTATCCGCGCATGCTTTGCCTGCAGCGAGTGAGGGAGGGCATAGGTCGTCAACAAAAAGTCGTCTTACGTGCAGTTCCAGTGGAGTAAAACAGCGACCAACCGCCCTATAGCGGACCCAAACAACAGCAAAACAAACACCACCACTGCTGGGAAGTTATCCCAACGTCAATATGCAGGCAAGACTTGGGTCACTACAAAGCAACTTAGTTGCATGCAGCCTCTCAAGCGAGGTGGCTCGCCAGCTATGACTGGCCACCCACCCCGACAAGATGTCTACCAAAACACTGGTTGCATGTAGATGCTGCGCGGCAGATCATACCTAGCACCACATTGCTGACTGCAGCAATGAACATTGAATCTGAAATAATTTCGTTGCTGTTTATTCCCCACTACCTACTAAACCATTCCTGCACGCACGCGCACTAGCTAATGTAGCTACATACAGCACCTTAGCTTAGCCTTAGGGCTAGCAAGGTGGTGCTTTCGCTCCACCTCAAGTGCTACGGAATGCGTTCAGCTACCCGCAGTCAGTCAGTCCGCCCGCACGTCTCAGAGCGCATTGCCTCTATCCAATGACTCTGCGCAGAAGCAGGCCGCCTCCAAAGACGCAAGCCGCCGAGTCAGTCCGATTAAGACCGTCGTCCCCCCTTCCCCAAGGTAAAGGAGCCGACTGAGCTAGAGGCTGACTGACTGAGAGCTGGATGGACCCGAAAGGCAAAATGCTTTCACCATGCGAGACCTACCAACACCCCCTTACCCTAGCGGTTCATCTGGTTTCCAGATCCCGCTTCTCAGCTAATGGCCAATTGTTCCCTGGTCCAGTTTGGCCAAGTATCTTTTCATCATGCTTACCCTTGTTTAATACCGGGTACCTTTGGCTTATACATATGGCCCTCTCTTCCCGTCGCATCTCTTCTGATCCTTCACACAGCACCACCACATCTTCATAACTTTTGCTGCTTTACGTGAGCGTCATCCTCAACCTTGCCGCACGGCACATACGACCACCATTCTTTTATAAATCAAGCCGCATGCACTGCTGTCGCAAGTTTCTTTGTTGACGGGTTACGCAACCCCAGTCACTTGAGGGATTCATGACCACCTGCTTCATCCTCATGCTAGACTGGCCTGCCCCCCTGTGTGCTACAGTACCTCCGTCAATAAAAACCCCCTTTTTCCGAGACTCGGCCACGTCGGTCACCTCGAGTAGAACAGGCCCGACATAAGGGCCTTTTTACGTGGTATAATACGGTTCGTCCGACAAGTCGTGTCCAGCCGGAGATTGTGGATGTATCTGCTCGCGAGGCAGGTCATACCAACTGTCAGTCAGCCTGGTCCACTTCATGACCTGACCCCGGTTCAAGCCACCTTAGGTCCCTCCTATTTTGACAATATACGGCACAAGTAAAGGAAGACAAGGATCTTGAAACCGTCTTAAACAGCCAGCATGCCCGCCCTCAGTCGCCCTTTTGGACAGGCCAAGACTAACGTCGTCGCCCTGGCTATTGACTCCCCAACCCCACCACGTCTTATTCCAAAATTGGCGTTTCTGGCTGTTTGTTTGTCGCTCATTGTGGTATACTACTTCAAGTTCACATCGTGGAGCAAATCACTGTTAACGCGACACTTGGCGGGTCCCCAACCTCCAGCAGGACAGCGGGATAGCTTTAAGAATAGCATTTTGGGTCGATCACGTGGCATCAGCACCACTAAGTCCGCCATGCCGACCAATCAGTCTTCGAAGACGGACCGGCGCAAGGGGAGCAAGAAAGCAAGGCCCCAACACGCAGACATCAGTCCTTATGGGTCCCAGCAGGAGAGTGATGCAGTTCGCGATGATAGTCCTGGCGGTGTCCCAGCGGAGGAGACGATGACACTGAGGTTCACCTCGCGGCCACCACCTCCGCCTCCTTTGACACCGCTTGCGATGGAGACCGAACCCTTCCACTTTCAGGACAGGCGTCACAGCGAGGCGGTCTCGATCTCGGGCGATACAGCCACCCCGTTCTATCAGCTTCAGAACCCTGACTACTCAGCTGCCTCGTCAACATCCTCGACCATGGCGCCTGTATTCCAAGGATACCCTACTTCATCTCAACGAATCTCCTACACACAGACACTTTCATTTGGATCCCCGCAGGATGTCTCGTCTGCAGATCTTGATGCCAGCATGCCATCCTTCACACCCCATTCCTTCCCATCATCCAATCCCATCTTACCTCCACCACCACATGACCACTTCTCCCAAGACGAAGTCGAGGTACATGGTGAGATCATTTCGGTCACGGATGATGCTGGAATGGGGTGGAAACGCCACACTCGAGTCTACGGAGGGGGGTCTGCCTGGCATGCCAAGCATCTGGAGGGGAAGAAGGGGGGTTCTACGGCCCTAACGTGCCCCTCGAGGATCGAAGGTATTGACGGCTGCAACTACTTGAAGGGCTACGCGAAGGGCACTTATGAGGGAAATTTCGGATTTCTGCTTTCCACAAGTACACGAGGAGTACCTTGGTGTTGCATAGTGGGTGGGCGTCATTAAGAGGCGGTTTCTGGGGCCGGACTTCGGTGTGGGGCTTACAAGACATACGCCGTGCATTTCTGGACGGCGAGGCCCAGAACAACTAGCCTTGTGCCTGTTGAAGGACGTATTCACATTGGTTCATTAGTAAATGGGGTTGCGAGAAAGGTAAAGCGGTTCGGGGATTCGGAAAAGAGGAGATACCATTTCTTGCATCATCAGCATTACCGTCTCCGCGTTATTTTTACATTGTATTAGTCACGACTATTACGATATCTATTCTCCTTTCATATAGACTATTTGGGACACGAATCTTCTCTTTCCGGTGCTACACATGACTTGGAGAATAACGAGTTTCGCGTGTCTGGCGTTCAGGTTACTAATTGCAGATTAAATCTAATCCCAAGAGAATCCAAAAGTGCGACAATCGCATGTCCATGGCTATATCGTAGGACTTCGTGAAAGAATGGTATAACAAATGACTCAAATTCGTCCGGGTACTGTTCCTGTTCGGATTTACCGGATACTGGAGATATTGTAGCCGCATGCAATGTTGCCGAACGGCCAATGGGACTACTCCGATTTGCGTGTTTTTCATCTTGCTTCTCATTAAAAACACTTGTGCGACGGCATTGTAGCCCATGATAGGCAAATTCGGACAATCCGCACACCTGGTAACTCCGTTTGGGAGGTTCGGCTTCTTCGGTTTCCAAATCACCTGATGATGCCGTTCTGAATAGGGAAAGTAAATCCTGGGGGGGCCGCGTCCCTCTCTTACGTTACCGAGAGTTTGGAAACGGCAGAGTGGATCTTCTCAGCCCTACTCGACTTATCCTTGTCTATATCGAGATGGTCAGACATTACATGAGGCTTGTTACTTGGATGGATCGAGGGATTATGTCGCCGCCGCCGCCGGTACAATTGATGCCGTGTAATTTGCCTTGCTCGGTTCCTGTGGTATCCTAGTAAGCCATATATATCTACGCTGAGGACTGGGTATTTCCGAGCTGTAATGGAAAGACCTAGGTTTCAGGTTTTTCCAACTTTATCATATTATGGAGAAAGCTCACCGAGGAGGCTCACTCGTATGGGGGGATACTCTGCTCCCTTTAGCCGCACTTTCCTTTTGTTTCTCACATATGTATATACGGAGTGGCGGCTGACGGGCCCTACAGGGGAAGCTTCTAAGAACCTTTGCCTCACGTCATCATCTGGCTTGGGTGTGAATCCTCTAATGTCGCATTTATCAGCAGAAAGAACAACTGTACGAAGAGGGACTTTTCTGATTGTCCACATTGCCCAGATAGGATGACAATATCCTTGTCTTTTGATTTGGTGGGCAACCAGATTGTGGCGGGGTGAGCTGTTTTCCTTTTTCTTTCTAGTCTGCTTTGCTGACAACCACGGAGTCTTACTTGGCTATTATAACTCTGTTCAATTCTTTTCTTCTCTTGTTCTCTTCTCATGTATGTCAAAATGTGCCCAGATAGAGATGGATGACAGCTGCGGTGGGTATTTACTTACTATGCCCTGGACACACGGAGTTGGCTTTAGAAATGTGGATTAGAGAGGCGCATGAGTGACGGCTGACGTATGACACGGCAATTCGACCTTTCCACATGGAGTGATATGCTTCCCCCGCAAACCAAGTACAGAATTACTTACTTACTTATCGTGACAAATTCATTATGCGTGGTAGTGTGGGGGGGCTTTCCACGCCAAGCTTTTACTGGGTAGCCTTATCATGCGTTTGGGGAACCAATGAGTGCTGGAGCAAAACAGTGGATGGTAGTATCCGGGGAACCTTAGGGTGTACCGGTAGTTCGTCTATTTGTCCGGTTCGTTGTGTAGCCCGATATGCAGTGACTCGGTGCCGATGCTCCAAGATAAAACGGGGAACCCATCCCGAAAGACAGGGTTCGTTTCTGTTTTTAGAACACACCATCTTCCCCTGATCCTTCAGGAATGGCTATTGCGGAGAGATCATTGCGGACGTGCCGATCGAACTTTTGGCAACCGGAGGGATTGGGATCCCCCCCGGAATACGGATCCTAGAGGAAGTGATGCTCCGAAACAAGGGTATACGCCGCGACTACACTGACGTTAGTATTTTAGTGGTCAAGGGTCCCTTTGAACTGTCTGATCCTGACGATTAGTGTACAACTTCTGTCATAACCCTAGAATAGAGTGGCGGCCCGAAAAAGACAAAATACTCAGAGACAAGCATGTACCTAGAACAACGCAGGCAACTAAGCTGAGGCTGGGCTGACAACCACTGGCGACGTCGCCGCTTACCCGGCGCCAGAAGTTGCATAGTTGACTGTCAGCAAGACACGCTCAAAACCCAGTCCAGCCATAAGCAGGCTGCAGCTTAGTAAAGAAAAGCGATGCCCGAGTGCCTCGGTTTACCAAATCACCACCATTGATCGCCATGCTCGTCACTAGGAAGCCGGAAACCCAGTCGTATGGAGCTGACCAAGCCAAGTTCCCAATTCAGACATGCGGCACTTTTGCACGGCGCCAAAACCGGTGGCACATTCGCAAGATGGGGAGCCATGGCCGGTGACTCGATCCTCGGCGTCGTTAAACGACCTATCAATATGCCGGTCCGTCTTCTCATTTGCTCCTCGCAGCGGCGTGGGGAGGGGGGGTCACTAACGGTGCCGCTTCCCACCCTCCGTGTGATGCTATTTCGGTGGTTTGAGTAAGTACATAATAGTGCTTCAAGGCCTCACCTTCCAATGACACGGCACGGTCTTACGCAATGCCTGCTTAAGTCCGAATACATCATCATCTGAAACATGATGGCTGGAGCTATGGTCCTGCTTTTCATCATCGATCATGTCCCAACAGTCTGGTTCTACCGAGAGGCGCCATCAGCTTACACTCCATAACGTAGCGGCCCATCAACTCTTTCCATCACTTCCGCTATTTTTTTCTACTCGTTCTTACTGTGGTCCAGTTATTTTCAAAAACTGAAGGAAACTAGAAGACAGCGGTTCTGCTTTGCCAGCGCCTAAGATTTGATGACCAACTTTGAATCCATCAATGTTCAAAATGATTCATTCCAAATTCTTAGCAACGGGCCTCACGTCGATATAGGTATTGGGAATGATGATTTGACAAACTGATCAAGGATACAGTAAGATGTTAGTACAGGACTCCATGCAGTAGCGGAGGCTTTGACAGGAAGGCTGTCCGAAACGCCCAACAACTCCAGCTTCTTGTACTGCTTTTTACCAAAAGGGGAATAGAAGAGGATAACGTCACGGGCAAGCGCGCCACGTGTAGCGAATCAACCCGTGCCGCTAAGAACATTCCTCGAGTGGCCCTGAGTAAGAAGTTTGACAAGGCTTTCTGGTGGTGTGGGTGAAAGCGCGTGTGCACAAACTGCTTGCCTCGTACGGGCTAGGGGGAACTAATTAACGACTCTCGAGGGGATGGGCTGTCAGCAGCCCAGCCTGCTCCTTAAATACTATTCTCGTGTGTGTAAAGAGACCGGTGGAATATGGGGAGAACGACCTCCTCCGCGAATTCAACCTCTTCAATCAGAGGTAAGTCCGGGGAGCCTTGATGACACGGGCTAAGACACAGTAGAGTTTATTTCTAATTTTGATGCACTGGTGTGATGCTGACATATAGCCAGAATTGTGGGTGAGACGCATTTCGATCGCCGGAGCGAATGATTGAATTGCCAACCACATTTTGAGGTGTTGGGTGAATCATGGGGTTAGCAAATGTGTTCAGCTGTATCATATGCAGGCAAACCTGACCAACCTTGCATCTAGCGAACGAATTGATACGGCGTATAGAGAAATGGGTAAGGCAAGATAGAGGATCAACCATCCTTGGAACTGATCAGTAAATGCTTGGTAACATAGTGACGTGCTACTCATGCCAAGGCAAGTCCGAAGTAAGCATTGTAGCCTTTGCTGTTCGTCCACATCATCACACTCTGGGGTGTCTGAATGTGGATGCCCGTCACGTGGCGGCATGCAACATACGAATGGTAAACTGCCACCGCCTCGAAGAGTTATGAATATATGTTTCTCTACTGGCTGCCTGAGCTTCAGACATGCTCAAGTATCACTGTTGGGAGATCTCGACCTTATCCCACCAAAAGTCCGACTCCGTCTTGGCCCAGATATCCTCGACCAACTCCGCCGGCAGCGGCGGTTTCCCGTCGCCTCCCGAACCCTCTTCAACAAACTCTTTGTTGTTCCTCCCAAAGACCATCTTCATCTTCTTGTCCCTACCATTGCTGGAATGCGCCTCCCATTTCGGTCGTTCCACACCGTCCCCGGGAACCCCGTTGGGGTCCCCTGTGCAGATGAAGCTCGTGACGTACGCGTGCAGCACGCGCGACAGCTCGTCCTGCGCGGGGCTCACCCGGCAGGTATCCGGGTCCCGCACCTCGTAGAGCATGTTCTCGCCGTGCGCGGCGCCGTTCACCAGAGTCTTCTCCAGGGCCCAGTGGTACAGGTACACGGGCGCTTCCTTCTGAGATCCTGCGAGGTGCGCTGTTTGCCGCGCGGGCGACACGTAGGCGTAGTGCGCGTACGCGGCCTCGATGCGCTTGTACATCTTGCCGACGCCCCCTTTCTCCGCCAGAGGCCCCTCGACCTTGTAGATGGAGGACGGGTCGGTGGTCGGGTCTGGGTACAGCTCGTTGATCTTGGCGACGTCCTCGTCGCTTAATTGGGGTAGAAGCGTCTTCCAGAACGCGGTGAACTGTTCGGACGAGTCCATTTGTTTGTTGACGTACAGCGAGCCCTCGTTGCCGTTGAAGCCCGTCATGATGGGCATCTTGTGCCACTGGCCCTTGCGCCAGGCGTCGATGGGCCGTTGCCGGATGATCTCGCCGTCGATGACAGGCTGGAAGGCCCAGCGCAGGCTTGGGTTGTATTCGTAGAAGACCTTGGTATGGGCTGCTTTGATGACTTCGAGGGGCAGAGACCTTAGATAGGGGAATACCTCGGAGTCGGGTGTGACTTTCGGGCATTTGACAGCCTCCAGGAAATCCGCGAACTGCTGTTCGTGGATCTCGGCGTCGGGTTGCCGTACGGCCCGAGACGTCGGGGCGCCCGATTCCATTACGGCGCGGTGGAAGAGAGGCGGCTTGCCCTCTTCGTAGTTCAGCAGATGATGTCCGATCTGTCATTGATCTTTGTTAGCCCCCCAAGAACAGGTCTACTATGTAGGTAGCAACGGCGCTTAGGACTGCTTACCGAATGTGCACCGGCCGACAACCCGATCAGTGTCACGTTGTCCTTGTCCCCGCCAAAGAGTTTGATGTTCTCCTGGACCCATTCCATCAGCAGGATCTGGTCCTTGAGCCCGAGGTTGAGCGCGCCCTCCCTGGCGCTCAAGGACGACGGCAGGAAGCCGAGGGCCCCGATCCGGTACCCGAACGACACGGCGACCAAGGGCGCCGCCGACCAGCCCACCATGGACGCCGTGTCGTGCATGGCGGCGTTGCCGCGGTTGAAGGCGCCGCCGTGCATGTAGACGGCCACGGGGAGAAGCTTCTTCTTCTCGGATTGACCCCCCGCGACCGCCTGCCGGAACACATTGGCCGTGAGACAGTCCTCGCTTTCCTCGAGCTTCGGGCCGATGATCAGGAACTGCTTCGCCGGCGCGCGGGGGCCGAATTTGGAGGCATCTATGATCTTCTCCTCCCCCGGAGCGGCTGCCTCAACTTTCACCGGCGGCCGGAACCGCCGGTCGCCTGTTGGGGGCTGGGCGTAGGGGATGCCCAGGAAGGCGTCGACGGGGTTGGGGTAGGCGCCGTGTTGGGTGATGCCGACCGCGGTGCCTTGAGGGAGGGTGACCCTCGGCCTGGTTTCTGAATCTTGCATTGCTGACATGATGGACGCTATTGGTTGGGTTCCTGGGCAATACGAGGAGTGTTTGCTAACTGAGGGGGTGGGTGTTAGTTAGCCTTTTGTCGCATTGGTGTCGGGCAATCTATTGGCACCGAGGTCGATCCCGAAAGTCGTAGTTGGAGTATGATGGCGTGCCTATCGACGAAGAGAGCTTAGTACCTGCGTCGGCGCGGCTCCGATCACGTAGGGTGGTATTTTCGGACAAATGCCCGGTGATATGGCTATCGGCGCCATTGGTTAGGGGTATTCAGGAATTGTGGGGCGCGAACCCCCCGTGTCATGCAGATCAGCAAATCTGGGGTTGACGGCTAGCATAACCGGTTTTGCGCGGCTAATGGATGATAGGAAGTGAGATAGAGAGATAATGGGTGTAGATGGGCAGGGTACTACTACTCCCCAGTGAGATCCGGTTTCCGGCGTCGCTCATTGCACCCAGTATCAACATTGCATGAACCATTCATTGATTGACACATTTGGACTCTTTCAGTGCGGAAGAAATGGAAAGCAAAAAGGTAGACGACAAGGTAGAGCCGGAGACCAAGAGAGGAGACTCCATCAGCATCGCAGATGTACCCGAAACCAATGATCTAGATGCTACAGAGACGTTCCTCCGGGAAAACAATCTGACCCATGAGTATCTCGGGGAGCTCTTGAGCGACCAAGCGGCAGTCAAACGACTTGTTCGAAAAGTCGACTTCGTCTTGCTGCCGTTGCTGGCAGGAACTGGCATCCTTCAGTGTAAGAAGCCCCAAAGTTTATATCTCAGCTCTGGTCAAAGTCCAGGCTAACATGGGAAACACATGCAGATGTCGACAAGCAAGCACTTTCCTACGCCGCCGTGTTCGACCTCTTCAAAGACACGGGGATCAACCAGGACCAATACAGCTGGTTCGCCTCGGCCTTCTATCTGGCATACCTGGTCGCCGAGTACCCATGGAGCTACCTCGCCCAGCGCACGCTCATGGCCAAGGTCATCTGCGGCTGCGTCATCACTTGGGGCTCCATCCTCATGATCACGGCAGCGACGCACAACTTCGGCGGCATGCTGGCATGTCGCTTCATGCTGGGGGTCTTTGAGAGCGCTATCACGCCTCTGACCATCATGATTGTCGGCATGTGGGTGAGTGGAAGATGACGCCCTGATCTGGAGCACGAAAAGGAAGTACTGACAGATGGCGTGTTAGTACACTCGCGACGAGCAGCCGTTTCGGGCGGGGATCTTCATCAGTTGCAACGGCGTCGGCTCGATGCTCGGTGGAATCCTGAGCTATGGCATTGGGCAGATCAAGACCTTCCCCGTGTGGAAGACCATCTTTCTCCTCTGTGGTGGCGTGACCGTCCTCTGGGGTGGCGTTCTGTACTTCTTCCTGCCTGATGATATCATCACAGCCAAGCGCTTCACCCTCGAAGAGAAAGCAACCCTTATCGCTCGCGGCAAGGTTGGACGTACCGGCATCCTCAACCGGTCGATCAAGCTTTACCAGATCAAGGAAGCCTTGATGGATCCCCAAGTCTGGTTGCTCACCCTGTTCACTCTGCTGAATGAGACCATCAATGGCGGTGTAAGATCGCATGCCTCCTTTTGGGTCAAAAACTTGAGTGGAAGATAGAGCCGCTGACCTGAAGCCCTACAGATCGCCAACTTTGGCAAGCTCATTATCAAAGGCGTGGTCAAAGACCCTCTGCTGACGACCGCGTTCGGAATCCCCCAAGGCGCCTTCCAAGTCCTATGGATCTTGACAGGCACGTACCTGGCCTCGCGGTTTCGCAACATCCGAACCATCATCATGGCCGCGTACCTGGTCCCGACCGTAGTCGGCATCTGCCTGATCTGGAAGCTCGACCGCGGCCAGGGCATGATGGGCGTCCTGTTCGGGTACTACATCTGCGGCTCGTTCGTGGCCTCGCTCGTGCTCTCGCTGCAGATGCCGGCCACGAACCTCGGCGGCTACACCAAGCGCACGACGGCGACGGCTATTGTGTTTGCCGCGTACTGCGCTGGTAATGTTATTGGTCCCCACGCGTTCCTCGACGCGGAGAAGCCGACGTACGCCACGGGCTGCAAGCTCATCCTGGCGTGTTCGGCTGCGCAGATGACCATTGCGATGGGTCTGCGGGCGCTTTTGAGCAGGAGGAATAAGAGGAGAGACCAGGCGACCGGGTCTCAGGGGCAGGAAAGCGGAGCCCTGGACGAGATCTCTGCAGATTTGACGGACTTTGAGGTGAGTTGCCTGCGGGTGTCAAATCATCCATCGGTTCATCATGCTAACATTATCTACCTGTAGGACCCTCGCTTCCGTTATGTTCTATAGCGCAAGGCATGTTACAGAGTGGTTTTTCAAAACAGCCCGACTTATGAGAGGTACCAAGAGCGGTTTTGCTTATTGTCAGTAGCTGCGGCAAAACTTTGAGAGCAGACGTGGAGAGCAGAGTTCGGCCAATCAAAGCGGGGAGGTTGGCCAGAACAAGTAATGCGGAAGGGGATGTCGGAAGGGATACATGCAAACGAACAGCTCGCAGCTTGTAGCTCAAAATACATGAATACACATTGCCTTAGACACCCCTTCGTTGATGGTATAGCATTCTCAAACTGGAAGAATCGATTTGAAATTCGTAAGATGATTTGAATAAGATTGACTCGTCGAGCATCAAAGCAGGGTACTGTATGTTATGGGGAATCCAGTTTAGGATCCCGAGACAGCTCCGTCGCCCTCGATGTTTGCGTTGGGGGTTTCAGTAGCTCCAAAGGGACCTCGGGAATTCTGCTCAGGACTCACATCAGGCAACTGCGGCTGATATCTCGATCCCTCTTGTCTAAAACATCACCTCGAAGCTACGAGATTTCTGCTGAGTCAATTTACCATGCACCCTTGAAATTCCTCTGCAAGTTTGAAATGAGCAATTATTGAGTTGCAAACAATACAGTAAAGTCTCAGCACATAGATTGCCGTGTAACCCCTCTAGATTCTCCGTCAATAGCTGCATGCTGCCACTGGAGTCCAGGCCATAAAAGGGCGTCAGGCGGGGTAGTTAGGGAGCTTAGCTGGAAGAATAAAAGTCCGGTGCTGCTGGGCCGGAAAGGAGGCGGGGCGGGGCATTACGTATGGAACACCTACCAGCCTTCCGCGGCCGTCCTGAGTTGGTAGGTTCGTTCGATCAAGGAGCCTCTGGAGGTTGTCAATCCAATCCCAATCCCTATCCCAATCGTACGGCCCGCATGATTACTCAGCTGGGGGCATCATTCCCACTCTCAACCGCCTAATTGACGACACCCTCAATTGGCAGGCCGACACTTGACACCTCATCCGAGGCCGAGACGGCAATACAACCTCGACCTACCATTCACCTCCACGCCTTCGCTTCCTTCACCATACTTGCGAAATTTAATCAACCATGGCCAACCCTCCTCCCATAGGTCAGTGCGCGCAACAACGCCCCCCCGTGTTCTGAAGCGTCAGCCATGCTGCTTGTCGCTATTACGCCCAGCACACCGCACGTGTAGTTACTGACCTATTTTCGCCCTCTGCAGTGCTGGACGGTGGTACCGGTTTCCTCAAGGTCGGATACGCAGCCCAGAACTTCCCCGAGTTCCAATACCCCTCGATTGTCGGCCGACCTATCCTGCGATCCGAGGAGAAGGGCGGAAACGAGATCAACGATGTGGTCATCAAGGACATCATGTGCGGTGACGAGGCCGCCGCCGCCCGCAACATGCTTCAGATCAGCTACCCCATGGAGAACGGTATCGTGAAGAAGTGGGACGACATGCAGCATCTCTGGGATTATACTTTCTTTGAGAAGATGAAGATGGACCCGACCGGCCGAAAGATTCTGTTGACAGAACCGCCTATGAACCCCCTGAAGAACCGGGAGAAGATGGCCGAGGTCATGTTCGAGCGCTACAACTTTGGCGGTGTATACGTGGCGATCCAGGCGGTGCTGGCCCTCTATGCCCAAGGTCAGTTGACGAGAGCTTATCCCTGCTATCCCGACCTAGCTGCCAAGCCAGCTTCCAGACTAACCGCCTGCTTCTTCAACAGGTCTCAGCTCCGGTGTCGTCGTCGACTCTGGCGATGGTGTAACCCATATCGTGCCCGTCTACGAATCCGTGGTGCTGAACCACCTGACGCGACGTCTGGACGTTGCCGGCCGCGACGTCACCCGAAACCTCATCTCCCTGCTCCTCCGCCGCGGCTACGCCCTGAACCGAACCGCCGATTTCGAGACGGTGCGCCAGATCAAGGAGAAGCTCTGCTATGTGTCTTACGACCTCGAGCTGGACAAGCGTCTTAGTGAAGACACGACCGTCCTCGTCGAGAGCTACACCCTGCCCGACGGCCGCGTCATCCGCGTCGGCAGCGAGCGATTCGAGGCCCCCGAATGCCTGTTCCAGCCCCACCTGGTCGACTGCGAGCAGCCAGGTATTGCCGAGTTCCTTTTCAACACCATCCAGGCTGCCGATGTCGATGTGCGCTCCTCCCTCTTCAAGGCCATCGTGTTGTCCGGCGGAAGCAGCATGTACCCCGGTCTGCCCAGTCGACTCGAGAAGGAGCTGAAGCAGCTGTGGCTGACGCGGGCCCTGGGCGGCAACCCGGAGCGCCTGGGCAAATTCAAGGTCCGGATAGAAGACCCGCCGCGACGTCGGCACATGGTCTTCCTCGGTGGTGCAGTGCTGGCCAACATCATGGCGGACAAGGAGAGCATGTGGATTTCGAAGCAGGAGTGGGAAGAGCAGGGACCCAAGATTCTCGAGAAGCTGGGCCCGCGATAAAGAGATTATCGGAGCAGAACGGATTACTACTACTACTACCTGCTGCCATCCATAGCATACCAACTCCGAATTTGAAAATTAAGGACCGGCCGCGAGCGAGGCACGGGCGAAGCGCCTGCAAGACAAGAGACACCCTGAATATAAACTGGCGAGGCGTGGGTGGAACAAAATCTTCTTCAGCCGGCATAGTGGTATCGAGCCGAATCAATGATTATTTAACGTCACACAATCGCCATGCTACTACGCAGTACCACGGCTTGACCATAGAAGTGCTGGTTATATACATTTGAGTTCTCGTTGTTTCGTGGTGGTGGTGATCCTGTAAGATGTATTGTACCTGGGTTACGGCAACTTTGGCTGCAGGACGCCGCGTGAAACCGTCTAACACCAAGCTTACTGGAATAGAGCTCCGGGGGCCCAGTGTTAGAGGCCTTGAAATTACACGTATGGGCGATGGGGGATACCAATACTGGTACCGTCATTCATTTAGTCGATAGATCACGACAATCAAGTAGATAGATCATTTCATTATACCAGATAAATCAAGCCCGTTTAAGATCGTTCGCTTGATTCGGCTCGAATTTATTTATGCATTAATTAGTATTATTAATACATACATAGACAAAACTAGATATTATCCGCCGCTTGCAGCGCTCTCTCGCTTCTCATTAATATCCATTAGCAGCGATAGGCAAACATATCCGTCATCATCTCCTGGGCGACAACTCAAAAGCAGTAATTATTGGGCAAACCAATCGATCACTTTAATAGTCATATGCCAGTATACGATCGATCGATACCCTGATTCCCTTTCTGTGAAGCTGATTTCTGGGGTGATGGTGAACGAGATTGCGTCCCATGACATGACTTGGTACACAGCGGTAACAGATGTCAAAATGTTGCCCAGTTTCGGAGGTTCAGCAGTTCAAGATACATGGCGCTATTCTGACTTCTCCTCCGCGATCACGTCCAGAGCCATCCTCAACTTGGACAGGGCAACCGGAGGCACGCGCTCGGGAGGCAAGCTCCGGGGAGGTCGGTGCGTTTGACCATTTGACGCTGGTCAGGCGAATCTGCGAACTTGGTGGTGATTTGAATCAAAATACGAAGACTCCCTTTGCCCTGAACACATGACGGAATCGGATATATAAGGTATTGTACCTTAGGCAGGTTACGATTAATTAAAGGCATGCTTATTAGGAATTTAAACAGCCCAATAGTCAGCTCGGGTAACTTTGGAAAGAATAGGATCAATATTGTCCGACCTAAGAAGAGAAGTACGAGCAATTGCCTCTTTACCAGGAGGCTCGTACTCATCGTGAGGTATAAGGAAATCACCGATGTCCTTGGAGATGACTTGTGCGGTCACCACCTTCGATCTTGCTTGACCATGTGCTGGCTGGGTTTTGCGGGAATGACCGAGCATGTATTGAAGAAAAAGTGTCTCTAATAATGAGTGATGTTTGTTTGAACAAACAGAGCTCTACCAATTTATGCGAGACCTTAGATCCTAGCACCTATTACAGACAAGAAAAGACGTGAAAACGATAGAAAGACGTAATGACTGCTGCTTTACCTGAGTACAATATCACAACATGACATCCTTGAGGCTTAAGACAATGAGCAATTGTCTGAGATGGCAGATCTTCCAATACCTTTGCTAGACCTCTCTGGCAACCATTGAAAGGCTTCTATACAAGTGCTGGTGCCTGGAATAACTCATCCTCAACTTTTGAGTCTACTTAATCTATATATCCCTCCCAAATACGAGTACCAAACAACACAGTTCATTCCTGGATCACAACCTCTCCACAACTTGTCATTTGGCACCAGCGCCATTCAGATCAAACACAGTCCTCTTCATATGATACATCATGCAGCGATACACCGTCACGATCGTGACTCCCAATACGTCGGAACGTGTCGTGCTTCTCGTGCCATTCCGATCAGCTGCTAGAGTGATGAACTTCGTGGATGAGCTCTATGAGCGGGCTGCAAGACAGGGTCTACCCGTTACTCGGCTCTCTCATGCTGTTACAGCTCATCTTAACAGCAATACTGGAGCTATTCTCGACCCCGAGGACAAGCTGGCGGATGTGGTACAAGACCCGAAGAGCGATACCATCTTTGCTGTCTTTACCCTGAGGGGATCAGCCAACACCGCAATTAACCCTGTACAGCAAACATTGGCCACGAGCAGCACCAGCGGCTTCACTCCGTTCTCCTTTCGCATCGTGACTGTCGCAAACGCCAATAATCCCAGCGCTTGCCCTGTCATTCAAATACCATTGAGAAATACATTCCGTCAACTACGTGACAACATTGCCGATCGGCTCGACATCCCACACAAGCTCGATGACAATTTTGATACTCATGAGTGCAACTGTCGACTTGCAGATGAGCTCACGAGAATCCCAAGACAAGAAAACTCGTTCTTGTTTATACATGGAAAGAGTGTTGTCGAGCGTATCCACTTAAGGGAAGCCACAGAAACGACGGTCTACATTGCACTGCGATCACGCCTTGGTTCTAACTTCGAAAAGACGAAGGCTGTTAGGCTCGTGGGAGCCAGACCTAGTATCGGCCTGTCAACGACGGTCTATACTACGCCTCCCACCGTTGCGGTATGCTCCAAACAGCGTCACGCACCTATCAGCGCCAATGTCGAATCAGATGGCGAAGAACAGCGAAAGGGGTTCATCTTGGATCTTCACACCAGTGAGCTGCCAATACATCCTGCCTGCGTGGATATCACACTTGTAGAGTCCGGGCTAGGTGATCTCGCTGTTGATGGTGTCATTGATATCTACTGCGTCAATCGCCAGATTGCAGGCGGTGGCGGTGGTGATGCTGTGGGTATTGGCAAGACTAACATCTTTCGCGCCCGTCCTCATTGGCAGCCCAGGGTCGCGCAATCGGACCGCGGCATATCTATATTCTTATCTTCCCTCAGAGTGTTCGCTTCGCTCGTACAGGACATGCAAGAGGATGAGAGCTTGCAAGATGTCGTACTCCATGCTTTCGATCTCTTGACGAAGTTCCCGCCCGCGCTTCGGGCCCTCTGCATACTGATACAAGGCAAGACTCCACAACCCGTCGAATGCGCTGCGTTATCGCAAGCCATGTTTGAGGCCCTTGAAAAATTCATGACTACGTACACCGACATCATTGGCTCCGACCGTACTCGCGTGTTTGAGGGGGCGAGATTATTCTTTGGCTACATACTGGACAAAGCCAGGGCTCTAAAGCTCTCGCGCGACGACAATACTATACTTCCGTATGCCCAGAGCTTTCGCGGGCAAGACCTACGAGACTACATGACGGGAGAAGCAATTATGTATGCGATCTCGACAACTCAAGGACCTATGGAGGCCAGCCTTTTCAACTGCTTCAAGAAAGGTGGTTTACTGGCCGACAGCAATTCAGAAATATACGTCGAGGCAGCCGGCGTCAATCCTGAACTTACCCGTGTAGCACTGCTGAATGCGGGTATGGCACCCGAAGTCGTCGTTCTCTCGCGTCCCCAAACGGTCGAGGCTGTTTTGGAATTGGGAGAAGTGCGCGACCTCACCCAGCTCTCCGAACTTTGCGCGCGCAACAAACTCGCCGTTCATATGCCGCGGCAGCTCGCCTCGTCTATTGCCCCGTGCCTCACTTTTGACCGTCAGGCTCACCTTGCCGTGTATGCAGGAGAACAGCCCTGCGGAACGCCGGGTCACTCCTCGATACTGGCAAGACCCTTGCATGGAGACGAGACCATCGACGTGGCCGTAATTGAACAGCTCATTGCACCGCTCCTCAAAACTTACCAAGACGACGGTACGGCCGCATTCGACCAGTACGGCGGTGCTGTAGTAAAGAGGCTACTGGCGCCTGACGAAGTTCTGATGCTCTGCGTGGACGTCAGCAACAGTATGGGAAAAGCTACCGAGTTCACGGATGTAAATGACACGAACAGAAGTATCGGGGATGCTGGTGCTCGAGCCTTGATCAAACCTGAACTCTTCAATCAGAGTACCATGGGCGAGGCAATAGAGATACTATGCGACTATGAAGGCTTTGACGACATGGTTGCCGTCGTCGCCTTTTACAGTCGTGCGCGGAGACGTGACGCCACGGCCACTGTGATTGAAATTATGCAGAATATGTTGTCGTCCGACATAATCGCGTTTTCAGAAGCCATCGAACGCACGAGGGATCATAGACATCGCAACATGTTGGAACTGGCTATGAAAATGCTTGCAACTCTATGGGCAGCCTCGAAGACTCACGAAGAACTGGTCATTGACTTTTTGATACATCGCGCGACAACAGCCTCGCCAGAAGTCTCTCAGCGATGGAGCTGGTTTTCGAGTGATGAGCGGCCCTCGGGAAGAACCTTTCAGCACATTCCCTGCCTCGACAGCCATATTGTGCATCTCCCATACAATCTACGTTGCCCAATATCGCATACCCTGATGACTGATACTGTTACCACTGTTGACGGTCACACATATTCAAAGACCGCAATTACCGAATGGTTCAAGATACGGAAGTCGTCTCCCATGACAGGACTTGAGTTGGAGAATGCCAACCTCGAAGTCAATCAGGGAGTCCGTGATGCTGCCAAGATCTGGATAGATGGCCACGACCTGGAATCAGAAAGACGTCTCATATCCATGGAGTTCGAAGTGACGTTTGATAGCCGGATCGGGACTTTTTGTAGGAAGATACGGCCTACAACAACAATTGAGGACCTCCACAAACTGGCATTCCGTGGACTGAAGGGGCGGTTCTCGGCATTCCAGCTCTCTACTGACCGCTGGGGCCCCCTCGCACCAAGTTCGAGAGTTACCGCGCAGTTACGCGACATTCGAGACGGCAAGCACATCGCAATCCGCCTTGCTGACGATGCTCCATCCAACATAGCTAGGTCTAGCAACGCATTGACTGACGGTGAACGAGTGCTTATCAAAGTTTATGCTCAGGGGGAAGACGCCCCGCTCTTTGGCTATTGGGTCCAACAAGACACTGGCCAGTCGTTATTATCTGTTGTTTGGAAGTATTGGCGCTTCCAGCTTCAACAAGATCTCCATACTGACCTCGAGGAGAGGACCGTTTGGAAAGAGCTGCGTCAAATTGGTGACGGCGGGTATCGAGGGCACCCTTGCAAGAGACAGGCCAAGCTGTCACCACTGCTGTCACCGCCAAACTGCCATGGCCATCTCGGAGAGGAGATGGTATGGGAGAAAAACGATACTAAGGGAAACGATGGACCTTTGGTTCTGAAACTGCGCATAAATAAGTTTCAGCGTCGGAACATACGCCAGAGCAGGCTCTCTCGGCTGGATGTCCTCAAGCAGATGTTTGAAGTAAGTCCGTTAATGCTGCGTGAAGCACAATACTCAATCCCCTAGCCCTCGGACTAACGTGTAATTTGCCTCTTAGGCTTTCATCAATCGGTTATTGGCATATAACTACAAGACACACGTCGGCCTAGTAGCCTTCTCCACGAAGCCAACTCTGACCATGGGCATCTCTCATGTGGTTGAAAACTTCAGACGTTCCACCAGCGAGATAGAAGAGGACGGCGACACAGCACTATGGGATGCGCTCGCCCTCGGCATGGACCAGGTGAACGAGTACGGTAAAAAGTATCCGCAAGCCAAGAAGCGCATCATATGTATCAGTGACGGGCTCGACAACAAGTCGATGACCAATACGGCTGCCGATGTCTGCTGGCGCCTGCGGCAAACAAACATCGTCGTCGACAGCGTCTCGCTCGGCATGGAAAAAAATGGCGACCTCAGGACGATGTCGTACTTGTTGGTAAGGCCAAGTTTCCTATGTGGGTGATATAGAAGGATTGATGATTCTAACCCAAGTTTATTTTCTAGGGCGGATATCGCTTCCATCCCACCACCTTGGCCAATGCCCTGGCCATCTGCGAGCTCGAACCATTCCTATCTCTGACAGAGCGGCCGACAGTCTCGCCTCCTACAAATGGCATGCGCGCCCGGGGCAGCGCCTTTTCCGACTTCGCACTGGCGAAGAAGATTGCTAGGAACACGGCGGCTAATGAGCACAATTTTCCAGCACGCAAGCCGCACCCGAACATCGATGACAAGTTTATACAGCTGTCGGTTTTCGCCAAGAGCCGTGCTGCCAGCGGCGGTGGCGGCGGCAGAAGTAGTAATACCGGAAGCAGCAGACCCTCTCGGCTGCGCACCTCCCGCCTGCTGAACGAGATCCGAGCGACCGCCAACCGCGCCGAGCACCCCAAGTACGACGTCTACGTGAGCCAGGTCGACATGAGCTTCTGGAAGATCGTCATGAGTGGCCCCGAGGACTCGCCCTATGCCGAGGGCACCTTCCTGCTGTACCTGCACGCCGACGAGGGCTACCCGACCTCGGCGCCCAAGGCCCGGTTCGTGACCCGGATCAAGCACCCCAATGTCAACGCGCACGGGCGCATCTGCCACAGCATCCTGGACCGCGACTGGACGACCGACACCGCCATGGCCGACGTGCTCAACTCGGTCTACGCCCTGCTCTTCCAGCCCGAGTACATGGACCCCGTCAGTACCACGGCCGCCCTCGGCATGCACCACGACCAGTCCGGGTTCGCCGACGAGGCCCGCGCTTTCGTGCGCCGGTACGCGACTAAGTCGCGAGAGGAGTGGCGGGCTGAACTGCTGGGCTAGGACAGTGGGGGAAACACCATGAAAGTGTCCCGGGAGACTGGCTCAGAGGGTGAATGGTGCTTTATTTGAGGATCAGGGGGAACAGTTATGATGATTGGCCTGGATGTACCTGGCCCAGTCTGACATGATGGAGTGAAAGTAGATGTAAGGAAGGGCACATCCAGTATTGGATCAAGCCGTCTGCCATTTCATTTCAGTGCCGACGGAAGATCAAGGCATGGTGGACTGCTATCATAGGCAGACAATACAGAACTACTAGATGGACAAGCCTGTCGACCGTTTACACATACTTGTAGAAAGTACTAAACCAAAATGTAGCGCTTTCGCCATAAAGATGATATCCACATAGCGGCAGCGGCTTGCCCAACGGCATAAGCCAAGAATGCATAGCCTGCAGTTGTTCCAAGGCATGAAGAGTCCTCATGCCTGACGACCTCTGCAAAACACATGAAAGCCCCGCATTATCAACCTGGTGGATTAATCGCAAAACTGTAGATGGCGCGCGTCCCTTCGGATAAAATACACATGCTGCATGCCTTATGTCACAGTCGCCGCTCTCAAGCTATAAAATACCCGTTTCAGGACAAAGTACAACATATTGACCTGTAGTTCTCTAGAAATGATTCGAATATGAGCCCCCGAGGGTTTCTAGATGCACTTAGCACGCTTACCACTGGAGAAAGTGTTTCTTCTTTTGAGCAGCGCGAGACGGACTGATGCACTACTAGTCATGTGTTTGTTTAGACCCTTTACGGAGTATCATTGACAGGTATGCTTGAGGACAGGACTCGCGTCTAGTCGGGAAGATGCGTGCTACCGCATGTGAAATGAACATACGTCCCACAGGAGGTTGTCCTTTGATAATATATGCCCAGCCCCTAATAGTATCATGAGGCTTGCAGGATGGGTGTTCTTGTAAATCGACCTCCCATATAAGACATCGATGGCATTCTTGAATTACGATCGAGAAAAGGCACATTGACAATATGAGGCTGGAAGGTGGTGTTCAATCGTTGCAGTGGACCCCGGCAGGTGAGACGCTAGAGCTGAAGAGGCTTGAGGTGGTGGGGATCAGTTGACCATGCAAGATCAATGCACTTATCGTGCAGGACCGGGTCACTAGCTAGGCCTTATCCGTTATCGTCCAGCCCGACAAGGCCTGATTGATTGATTGACCACACCCCAGTGCCCAGCCTGCCAGCCTATTGCCCAGTTTCTGCCCAGTCCAGTCGCCAGTCCACCCCCCCCCAAGCGCCCCTAAGATTAACGAATTAGGGGGTGAAGGGATGGCGTAATGGCTGGGGGCCCCCCTTCGCTACTGCGTCTACAGCACCCTTTTCTCTGCACGTGTTACCTTCAACACCGAATCTTGTCACTGGAACCCATCACGTCGCATCCCATTGACAACCTTTGCTGCAGCTAACCCACGCCAACATCCAAGTCACTCCTTACCCTATCGCTATTATCCTTTCCTCTCTTACTTGCTAAGGCGTAATAGCCGCAAACTCAACTTGTTTTAATGCCCCACTTCTTGTCGCTCGTTTCCTACTAATAGTGTATCGCATCACCCCTTCCACACCCCGATTCATGTCTTCAAACAACATCAGGTTGTCGAGGATCCCACCGGCAAGCCTCCATCCGACCGCCCGCTACTCACATCTCAACGACTCTACCGCTCCGCCCGAACCCTCCCCACTTTCAGCTGCCTCATATGCATCCAGCGACCTATCCGACTACATTGGCAGCGGCACCGATACAGTGGGCGGCCGCACCCCCGTGATAGACAGACGCCTCTCCTTTGTGGCCGAAGACGAATACTCGACCGACGGGGATGACCAGCAAAGCCGGAACCACCTCACCCACGGCAATACACGTGCTAATTCCAGATACCACCGCAATCGCAGGAGCACCGACTCAGATATAATCAGCAACAGCGACGACGACGGAGGAGACGAAATGGACAGACCCTCTTACCTCCGCCAGGACAATGGCCGGTCCGCCGACCCGCTCCTCAAGGGCGACGCCGACGACGACAATGAGCGCGGCCGCACCCCCTACGACAGCCTGAGGTCGCCCTCGCCCAAAGCAACAGGCTCACGGCCGCGCCTCAGCCGGCGGTCGACAATGCGGTCCCGGTCACCCGACACGCAGGCCGTCATGGCCGCGCGCAAGAAGTACACCTTCGCCGCCGTGTTCCTGGTCATCTCACTGGTGTCCTTCACAATCCAGACAGAGCTGGGTGCCTACGTGCAGAACGAAAAGGGCTGGAACAAGGCATACTGCATGCTATACCTGACGCACGGCTCGTGGTGCATACTGTGGCCGGTCCAATTGTTAATTCTCCGCGTCCAGAAGTGGAACACGCCCTGGGCCACCTTCTGGCGCCGCCACGTCGCCATCCTCCGCAGCACGGCGCAGAAGGTCCGGCACCAGGATCTAGAGCCCTCCAAGCAGGACACCAGCACCAGCCCCTGGCCCTACCTGATACGCACCACGGCCTTCATTACGACGGCGCTGACCGTTGCCGGGCTCAGCTGGTACCTCGCCGTCAACATGACGAGTCCCAGCGACCTGACGGCCATCTACAACTGCTCCGCCTTCTTCGCCTACGCCTTCAGCGTGCCGCTCCTCAAGGAGAAGCTGCGAGTCGACAAGAGCGTCGCGGTTCTCATCGCCATTGTCGGCGTGCTGATCGTCGCGTACGGCGACAGCAAGCCTGAGGGCAAAGGCCCCGACACCAGTTCCGGCACCCGCTTCCTCGGCAACATGATCATCGGCGCCGGCAGCATCCTCTACGGTCTGTACGAGGTGCTCTACAAGCGGTGGGCGTGCCCGCCCGAAGGCGTGACGCCCAACCACGGCATGATCTTCGCCAACGCGTTCGGGTCCTGCATCGGCACCTTCACCCTGACGGTGCTCTGGGTACCTCTTCCCCTCCTGCACTGGCTCGGCTGGGAGACGTTTGAGCTGCCGACGGGCGAGACGGCCGTCTGGCTGTTCCTGAGCGTTGTCATGAACGCTACCTTTGCCGGCTCCTTCCTGGTGCTCATCTCGCTCACCAGCCCCGTACTCAGCTCCGTCGCGGCCCTGTTGACCATCTTTATCGTCGCTATCGCCGACTGGTTCCGCACGGGCGAGCGCATGTCCCTCGCCGCCATCTTGGGTGGATGTCTCATCATCGTAGCCTTCCTCATGCTCAGCTGGAGCACGTGGCGCGAAATGACCGAGGATGCCGAGCGCAAGGCTCACGACAATGCGGTCGAGGCCGAGTGGGACAGCGATGACGAGAGCGACAAGGACGGAGGCCGATAGTACGATCCGACTTCGAATGCGGAGGATGACGCAGTGTGGTGATTATATGCTTGCTTTCTTTACTATAGAGGAGGTTCTGGTGACGAATTTTGGTGCTTTCACTATTACGTGTGTATGTGTGTTGTGGATAGACAATGAGTCGGCGGGTGTCTAGAGAGAAGAGACACATGGTTTGGATACGGTATCAACCAAACGAGTATAGAGGTTGTGGGTATACCCTAGAGGATGCGGGTGGTGGTTTTGGGAAGGGGTAGAGGAGACCGACCTTTGGTGCATGGTCCCTATGGTCTTCCTGTCACGAGCGGTTTCGGATATAACGAAGGAAAACAGCGATTCTTTTTATTATTCTTCTGGCTTCTATTGCTGGGTTGGTCGAGGACCACGCAGGGACTGACTGTAGGGTGGTAGAAAGGAAGGAAGGTAGGGGCATGTCCGCATATGCATAGGCATTGGCATGGCATGGGACTGGCGTTCAATGAGTTCTGGTTGATTATTATTGGGATGTATATACTTTATAGAGATATACACTAGCGTGTGGTCTCAGGCTCTCTCTACAGGAAGCAGCAGCTGATCTGGTTGGTGTGTGGGCGTTTTCGAATTGACTTTTACTCTCTGGGTTAGGGTTCATACGAACATTGATAGTACAGTCTTATGTCTTATTGTAGTTGTTACTTTTCGTTTTCGCAATCCAGTGGTGTTCGTTTTTCGGTTCCGTTTCAAGGGGTTGGGAGACGTACAGGATCTGTCGTCATCGCGTACTGATGAGATGATTAAGCTAATTGACTTCATTGTACCCGTGGGAGATCTCGACTGTCTGTCCGAATTAGTGTTTTTGAATCTTTGGATCGACATCACAATCACGATCCGTAGTCCACATTGGTGAGACGACATCCATGTGTGCCAATTTAACAGATTTCCATTCACTACCTAGTCTATGCTACTTCTCGTGTGGCAATGTCACTTTAATTAATATGTTGTCTGAATGCTACAGAGTTTTCAGAGCGAGATACCTCAGAGCGGATCAAGTTCTAATAGAGCAGATACCTTTTTTAGTTGAAAGACGGCAGACATCCTAGCTGCAGGTACAAACCTGAGGTCACAGCATATTAACAGTGTTTCCCATCCGGCGTTACTCATTGCTGGCCATGTCCAAAGTGATACAACTTAACCAACTGATTCAATCTTTAAGATTTCTGGGACACAAACGATACTCGCCTCTTCGGTGGTCGCAAATTGGTGCCACATCACACAGATGTAATGCGAAGATATTTCTGCACTCTGGTGGTTGAGAGAACATGTTCCCACTAAGGTTATCGGTAGGACAGTCTGGTAACGATGCCTCTGGGAATAAGTTTATTTGCATATATTCTTATTAGCCACGAGTCTCTCAATCTGTGATAATAGCCGGGCACGATCGTCCATCAAGCGGAATAGCTGCGAGACATCTTCCAAGTTAGTTACCGGGCTACTGTCCCGTCAAGTATCGAAAAGCGGAGGGCGTGAGATGACTGGATAGGTACTCAGAGCTCGGCGAACATAACTATATACTTTTGACTTGCATCCCGGTCCAATCGGGGTAGCCGTCGCCTCCTGAGCACCTTTTGATGTTTAGAGAGTGGGTGCCGAAACGCCAGGATCATAATCTCGATACTGGAGTATACAACTCCAGAGCCGAATAACAGTATCGAGGCCAAGATGGCTATTCTGGGAAACCTGTATATCATTTCGCCTTCGCATCCTCGATTTCAGTGAAGGGGTGGTAAGATAACGGATAACAAATGTAGGCTGCTTATTAGACTTACTCTTCCCGAGGTAATCAGCCCAGCGTGACTATATACATTCGAAGGATTCGCAAACCAACTCGACGTTTAGATATAGAGAGTAATCCAACCCTTTTCTCTCCCATTGGCCATCCAGTATCGTTGGGGAAGAGGACATCCCCATGCGTGGTGACTGCTTCCGAGTCTGATGGCAGCTACCGAGAGCGTCCATTTACCCCGCCTATAGCAGGTATGCATGTAGGTTAGGACCGCGGTTGCTAGTGGGGTGGAAGCTTAGTCGGAGTTTATCGCCGAAAATGATGCCATCATACTCATCTTCTGCAGGAGCACTCATGCGACTTCATGGCGATTTCCCTGGACTGGTCCAGGAGACGCAGGATGAGCCGCAGCGTTCGGTCATAAGCTTAAGTACGAACGGTCCCAAAAGGCAATGGTGACATCCTGACATACACCCCACGGAAACCCCGCTGTGGGAACGACCTTGCTGGCCAGCGCGCTGGCTGTTCGCCATCCCACCTTCGTTTGGGTTGGAGTAATCAATAAATATCTCGTCTCTTCATTTCGTAATATCCCGGAAGCTGTTCGTAATCCTTCCTCACTTCGAATCGACAGCCTTCATCATCAGTTTGCTGTCCAAAAGCTGCTACCACGAGAACCAACAGCCTACCCACCAGCACATCATGCCGCTCACCATCCCCTCGACGGGCATGCCCCGCGTGATTCTGGGCCTAATGACGTTCGGCCCGGACGAGGGCGCGGGCGCCCGCATCACCGACGCGGCCACATACGGCCGCGTGCTCGACGTCTTCCAGAAGGAGCGCGGCTACTCCGAGGTCGACACGGCCCGCGTCTACGTCAACGGCGCCCAGGAGGCCTTCACCCGCGATGCCGGTTGGAAGGACCGCGGCCTCATGCTCGCAACCAAGGTCATGTACCCGGCCGAGGACGGCGCTCACCAGGGCCCCAAGGTCCTCGAGAGCGTCGAGACTAGTTTGAAGGAGCTGGGGACCGATTGTGTCGATGTAAGTCTTTCATTTCGTTTATTGAGGTTGGTATTTGGAGTTGGGGAAAGAAGAAGAAGAGGGGGAGGGAGTTACGCAAATGACATTTCGAGCTGCGAAATTGGAGGAGCTATGTCCCCAAGCCAAGACGAGTGGCATATGCTGTGTAACAGCCACGCCGGTGCTAATATGCCAACTACTTCAAACTTGCATCTGCTAACCAACCGGCCCGCGCCTCGCAGATCCTCTACGTCCACGCCGCCGACCGCTCCACCCCCTTCGCCGAGACCTTCGCCGCGCTCGACAAGCTGCACAAGGCCGGAAAGTTTGTGCGCCTGGGCGTGTCCAACTACACGGCCTTTGAGCTGGCCGAGGTGGTGATGCTCTGCAAGGCCAACGGCTGGGTGCGCCCGACCATCTACCAGGGCATGTACAACGCCATCACGCGGGGGATCGAGCCCGAGCTGCTCCCGGCCTGTCGCCGCTACGGCCTCGACGTCGTCGTCTACAACCCCATCGCGGGCGGGCTCTTCAGCGGCAAGATCAAGAGCAAGGACATGGTACCCACCGAGGGCCGCTTCAGCGACACCCACGGCACGGGCCGCAACTATCGCGGCCGCTACTTCAAGGACAGCACCTTTGAGGCGCTGCGCGTCGTCGAGGAGGCCGTCGCCAAGCACGAGAAGGACGGGCTCACCATGATCGAGACAGCGCTGCGCTGGGTGCGGCACCACTCGGCCCTGAAGCTGGGCGAGTCCGGGTCCGGCAGTGGCGATGGTATCATCATTGGCATCTCCAGCCTCGAGCAACTCGGGAACAACCTGGACAATCTCGAGAAGGGGCCCCTGCCCGACGATGTTGTGGCTGCTCTGGACAAGGCCTGGAGAATCGCCAAGCCGGATGCGCCCGTCTACTGGCACAAGGATCTCGTGTATACTTATGACACGAAGGAGGCCCTGTTTGGGAAGAAGTAGAACACAACTACCTGTTGTACTTAAATTGTTCTCTCACGTTGTCTATGAAGTAATGATTAAAGTTAACCGCATATCCATCGCCGTGTAGTTTTGAGCGATAGATTATTCACTTACCCAGAGACTTGCTAAGCATTCTTCCCAAACTGCTGCGACTCGCAACCCATTGACTGAAAGGGATAATAGTTTGTCTACATTCTCGAGGCAACGCGCGATTGCTTCTCAGCACGTCATGGCTGTAACTTCTCAGAATCCCCACTCCAAGGAAGCACCCCAGCCGCATGCAGTAACCCGAAACGACGTGGTACTTATTCATTGTGGACGTGATCAAAGGTTCCGATGGTATACAGTTCTGCAGTGATAGAGCCGCTTAGGGACAATCTTTGAAGTTTGTGGATGACAGCGAGGCGGTATGCACGGCATCACCTTATAATGTCAATATTACAAATTGGATCGGAGGTTGCAATCATGGTAAGCATTCTTTCGAAATGGGCATTAACAACTATGCGAGAACCATTATAGACGGCAGCAAGCCGCCACGGAGAGGGGCAGCAAACCATTGTGCCGTGCCATACACTATGTAGTACCTTACATATACCAATATAGACTTACTATTGGCAGCGTATTGAGCACTAAACCAAGTAATATTCACATAAGCATTGAAAGACATGGTGTGTCGGTTCGATCATTTGTATGATCGTTATCATTTTTTGGTATTCCCTATTTATCTACATATCATCCATCTCCACCATGATGATGACCGAAGAGCTAACTTTGGTACCTGTTGTTTCTCGCAGATTGGAGCGGAAAAAAGATAGGAAAGAGCATCATCCACAAGGGGCATAAGTGAGACGAAGCCCTGGAGGCTCGAGGCCATCCGTGATCGTCGGAGCGCTAGAGAGCCAAGGATATTTTTGTTTCCATCATTGGCAAGTCGAAAGAATGACGAGAAGTATAAACAACCAGTATGCCTGCCGCCCATGTCGATGTCAGGTGTGCCGAAACAACACGTGAATGACTAGAAGCGACACGACACGCCCACGGAGTCTCCCCAGTCCGCGCGTGTCTGCAGGGATCACAACGACTATACTCTCCAAGCCTGTCCACCCCCTTGTTTGCAAATATGTCTAGGACCACCGACTGAAGGCCACTAGGAAAAAACCAAGATGTTGCGCGACCGAAAAAAAAAAACACAAGAAGCCATCCCTGGCCGAGAAATCAGAACCCGATCGCCAGTCCGTACAAGAAAATCAAAAGGAACCAATTCGTTTCGTTTCACCCAGACACTTCTTATGTCCACCGCACCGGGAGCTGAATCGATCAACTCCATCAAGGAGGCAGGGGTGATAACAAAGGCCGGGTAATACGATCGTCAAGAGGCGTAACGATCGTTATTGCGTAACAAAGCTAGCCGGCTTCGCCACTCAAGCAGCCATGCCACCCTTGCGCTTCTCAGCGCTGGTGAGCACGAGCCTGGGAGCCTTGCGCTGCCCATTGACCGACTGGGGTTTGCTGTCGCGCTGAGAACCCTTCTTAAAGACGCTGGCAAAGCTTCCGCTGTCGCTATCGCATTGACTAGACAGGCTGTCAACACTCTTGCGCGTCTTTTGGCGGGAACTCGGGCGATCGGAACCGATAGCCCCCCAGCTACCGCTAGCGGATGTGCGGGAACTGGCGAGGCTGGGTTCAGCGTCACCAGAGAGGCTACCGGAACCGCTTCGCCCGGAGTCGGATTCATTGTCGGTGAGAGGGGTACCAACCTCCTCAGCAGTTTCCGAGACGGGGCTCATGCTACCAGAGCTGCTGCCAGTGCCCTTGCGTCGTTCAAATCCGGCACGTACCAGGTTGTTCAGGGCCGACCGCCGTGTGCGGGCGGCAAAGTTCTTGCTTCCTTCGTGGTTCGAGGTCGGCTTGGCTCGAAGCTCGTCGATGGCAGGGGGGCCACGGGGTTGGCGAAGGGGATGCTCACCCGCACGAGCCTGGCCGGGACCATAGGCATTGGGCGCGGGAGAAATCGGGAACGAAGAACTCTTGGGGCCTGCGGTTCTGGGAGCGCCATCGGTGGCAAGAGCCAGCTGGTTGGATCCAGCATTGGAAGTCGACTTCTTGTGACCACGACGGAAAGCGTTGGCAGATGGCGGTGGGAGAGGCTCTGGCTCACCGGTCAATTCCATCTTCTTAGGGGGCGAGTTGCTACGGAAGAAGGGCTTCTCGTTATCGGCAGGAGGCGAGACCTGAACACGGGGAGTGTTGTTCTGCTGGAAGCTGAAGCCCTGAGGGGTCGAAGGCTGCTCCATGTAGACGTTGTTGTTCGCCTGACCGAACCCATTTTGAACCTGGCTCTGGTCGACGTAGAAAGTCTGGCCAGTGCTGGGATCATAGTAGGTGTAGAGCTGCTGCTGCTGCTGCTGCTGGGGCTGTTGCATCTGCTGCATCGTGGGCATCGAGGCCATCTGTTGCTGCAGGCTGCGGAGCTGCTGCTGCTGCTGCTGGTACAGAGTCGAGATGGCAATCTGTTGCTGGACTGTAGCCTGGCCGTTGAGGCTGAGACCCTGGAACTGCTGAGCAGCAGCCTGAACCTGCATAAGTTGCTGCTGGAGACGCTGTTGCTGCTGGGCCAGGTATAGGTTGGCCTGCATCATTTGCGCGTACAGAAGGGGGTCCATCTCCTCCTCCTGATCATCAAACTGAATCTCAGGCGGAGGAAGGATCTGCTCTGCGGTGTAATGTTGACCGTTGCTGTACTGGTGCTGGTGCTGGTGCTGGTGCTGACCAGCGCCCATCATCTGTTGACCGTAGCTCTGCTGCTGTCGGTGCTGAGGTTGACGCTGCTGCTGCTGTTGTTGGGGCTGCTGCTGCTGCTGGCTCGGCATACGGGGAAGCGAGGTCTTGGGGCCGCTGAAGGCAGCTTGCTGGCCCGCGTACATGTTGGAATTCATGCCGCTGTTGTTTCCGTACATCTGCTGAGAAGTGGGGGCAGCAGTCGTAGGCGAGGCAGGGAAGTTGCCCGTGGTGGCGGACTTGGGGGCAGTCCGGAGACCAGCGAGAAGGTGTGATCGGCTGGTGCGAGGAGTGGGCGCTCCGTTGTCTCCGCTGTTGGGCTGGGCCTTGATGGTGTCGAAGGACAGAGGCTTGATACTGTTACCTCCGCGGCGCGATGCGAGGCCACCAGTGGGCAGGCCGAGGCCTGCTGGTGAAGCGAAGCTGTTTTGGGCCATTTTGAGCGAGACCGCCGGTGTCTGAAGCTCAAATTGAATGCTGAAGATAAAAATCTATCGAAGTGTTTGCTATCCGTGCAGCTGAGTAGCAGCAGGATAGAAGAGTGTGAAGGAATGGATGATAGCCTCCGGAAAAGATGGGCGATCGCGAGATATTACAACCAAATAATTGGCCTAAAAGTTTTGCGAAGCAGACGGCTTCTAATTAATATGATCGATCGATGATGGGTAACAACCGAAAATGCTGTGCAAGAATAAGACCAAACGACAAGATGCTCGTCTCAGTCTTCGGTGATTCGGGATAAAAATGTCGTGTCAAACGCGTTGCCAAACTGAAGATCCAGCGAATCCGAGAGGAGCAGGTTGTTGGTGGTTGATGATGCTGAAAGCTGTGGACAAGAAACGGAAAGCGAAATGATGCCCAGGAGATGTCGTAGCTGCGGGTAGCTCAGCTGCGCCTTGGAGGTTGTCTTGCTGGGGCGTTGAGTTGGGTTGGTATTATGTAGATAGAGAAGAACTCTAGCTGAAAGAAAACAGAATCAATGATTGTGTGTCAATTCTCTGAATGAACGACAGAAGTTGTGTCCGACTGATGAAGGAGTCGCGAGATCCGCTGGCGTTGCGATAGGACGGAGGAAGCGAGAGAAGGTCGACAATCGATCAATGGGAACTGAAGAACCAAGTCCCAGGAGAACAATTGTACTTTATTGTTGCAGAGAACAATCGACGTCAGATTTGGTTTCAAAGAAGCGGATGAAGCCTAAAGAGGATGAAAATAGCAGGGTTAGCGCATTGGACTGGGACTTGAGCAGCCTCGGCGGCAAAACTGATGCTGAGGGGGGAATTGATTGCAGGGTAAGGTAACCTTGTGAACTCAAGGTCGTCTGTGAAGTTCTCCGCGGCCGGGGTCACCGCAAACACACTCACAGAGAGGAGTTGGCCAAGTGGTGTGGGCTGGGCTGGATGGGCTGGGCGCACAAGCTTAACCAAACGTACCTTTGATAAAATGCTGACTTTGGCTGTGGCTGAAGGGCAAGTAACAATATTCACCTCTCAACGGCGTTCTTTGTTGCGTCTGCTCGTTTCTTTTTGTGTTTCTTCCCAAACCGGTCACGGACTAAGCGGATTGAGGCGATGTGACGTTTTCAACGAAATCGAGTGATCCTGATCTCTCTGCACTGGGCAAAGTCGACTCGACAACTCCTCGATAGTTGGACGTAGATGGGGCCAAAGATTATTTTGAGATTTGTGTGTACCGATATATGCGATTGCGGCTGCAATGTAGGCGAATAGAAGGCGGCGACCAGATGGCGCGACGGACAAATTGTACAAGGATTAAAAAGTCGAGTATCAGGTAGATGCCGAGAAATAGCTGATGGAACGACGATGTAGTTGTGCTTTTTTTTTTCTTTGTTTCCGGTATCCTCTTGCAGACAAGTCTTGTCTTTTCTTTCTCCCCTTTCCGAATTGATTGCGAGTTGTGAGTTGTTGTTGGGTTAACTAGTAACTTTTTTTCTGCTCAGGTTGTCGAAGTTGAGGGGGGCTTGCAATTTTCTCCAATAAGTTGGGTTGATCGGGAGGCTGACCAAACGACGCACGCGATAACGATTCCACACCAGAGATTGATTGATTGGTATAAACAGTCTAGGCGGGAACAGATATGAATGAAGGAAGGGCGGTGGTAGCGGCGATTGGGGAGGGAAAGGAGAGAGGGGGCAAAAGGAAGAAAGAGAAGATGGACAGAAAGCTGTGGTAGAAGGAAGGAGGAAAAAGAGAAGCAGGAGAGAATTGATGGTGGAGGAGCAGTAATGAACGAGGAAAAGACAGGCCCGGGCTACCAGGCTACTGCTGGCTCTATTGGTTACTGGCCAGTGCAGTGGCTACTACTGGTTGCTACTGGTTGGTTCACTGGCCCAGGCATTGGTTTTTGGTTGCTCATCCACCCCACCCGACCCGGAGGGTGCTGCAGGCAGGCCAGACACACAGCACACAAGCACACACCCATAAGGGACAAGCAGCACACACACCTTACGCACACACCTAACCTTGCAGAGAAACGGTTGACATGCCGCAAAAGGTGGGCGGCTGTTCTGGTTAGAGGAGGTGGAGCTGGGCCACTGAAAATCCACGGAGCTGTCCAGGCAAATTGCACTGGGCACACTAACCTAGCCTGCTGCGAAGAGGTACACGGTTTGGGGCGTGCAGTACTGTACACACACAGTACAGACAGTACCTACCTTTCTACAACCCGAACCGCCTGAGGTCTGTCTATCTCCTGTCAAAAACCATAAAACATCGAATGGCTGCCGGGACGAGGGAAAAGAGTGGGGGTGTCCATCTCGACAGTCGGGATGATGGATGGAAATGGTACCTGAACCTGACTGGTATCCGACCGCTCTGGGTTCTATCCTCCATGTTCATTCATTCACACATTCATGCTCTCTCGCCCCGTACATTACTATGTATTTGGATAACGTGACTGTACTGTTTTGTCATGCAGCGATGAATTAATAAATGGACACAGGAAACCAAACCTTAGTTGCTCATTGGTTAGATCGTCGTTGTCTTCTCTGCAAGGACCTGCCAGTTGTGAAAAGAACAGTCAGACAGGGTTGGAGGCCTGGGTGCCAGCTGTGACTGGCTCTTCAGTCCCTGTTGACCACGAGACCCGACTGACCACTCATATAACCCGAGACGCCCAAACGACGAGGGGAGGAGTTGGTGCATGTGGACAAGGGGAGGCGAAAATGGTCCCAGCTAAAAGCCTCCCCCCGGCAAGCCCTTCCAAAACGCTCGCTCGATGTCAAGCATGAGGTGAGGTACTCCGTACCTTTCCCACCAAATGTCTCCGAGTTGAAGGTCTATGTATCCTCTCGAGGTAGTATCCGGACACGCGTTTCTTGTCATCGCTGTGGATGATATTATTCAGCCTGGAGCTTGACGTCTAGTAATTGACCGCCATTGGGGTTTTGGGTCTCTGCAATAAAAGTCTTCATAGACTCGGTAATACCGTTCGTACTATACGGATTAGAGCGATGGGTTCTACTACTAGGTTGTGGCCTCCGAGCCTCCAACTCCTCCCAGAAAAATCTTCTTCCAAGGTGCTGCCCGTCCGTCCCACTTTGCAAGTTGGTCGTGCCGCGAGGCGCGCATGTTATTCTGGTGCTAAGTGTAGACAGACGCATGGGTACGATCGTGTAATGGATATCGTACCCAATTCATATCTCATGGGCCACAAAGCACCAGACAATCAAGCAATACATGGGCTACGTAGTAAATGATGCATGTAGGGTATCGAATTCTGTCCATATAGTGCGCCGCAGCTAGCATAAGATCGTCGCTCATCGATGCAATTACCCTTACAGATAGATAGGGTCTGCAAACTCCTAGTACGTACAAAGTTGAAGCCACACTCGACCGTCCGTTGCTGGCCCGCTGGGTAAGGGGGCACCTTAGGTTATTCTCTAAATTTTAGGTATTCCTTTTAATTGAATTATTGATCCGAAGTCCACCTACGCTCAAGCGAGCCTAGAACAGGTACCGCTACACTGCATGGTGCTTCCAGCAGAACACGATGTCTCTGATTCCAATCAATTATCCGACCTCGTTCAGGATTAGCGATCTGTGACCAGCTTGTGCGGGAGGAGCCAATCATCAGCACAGCATTCCCCCTGACAACGCGCGTGGGTTTCCGGGGAAGGACGCGAGAGATGGTCAACGGCTGGCTGGCTGATTACTCGTGCCCTCGACGACAAGTCTCCCACTTTGTCCGTGACATTGCCGCTATAGGATGGCAAACTCTATGTGCGCTCTCTCTCCTGGCGCCGACGAGAGCCGTTCGACCTTGACAGTTCACACAAATGCAGCCTGTTTATTACTAACGCGTGGCAGCAGCAGCGCTGCAAATGTCCATGACTCCGACGACCCCTGGCATATAAAATACACCTGGAGATTACGGCTTACATCAGTCTGCTGTACTTTCACCAGCACTACGTGCTACGGTCAGGGGTTCGGATGCCAGCCACTAACTAGCCCAAAACATATTACCATCGGTGCATAACGCCCGCCGCTCTGTCATGTTGTTTGTCTGGCTGGCGCCCCCAGGTCTCGGTTGCCAAGGGTTCGTTCTGGCTGTCGTAATAATGCCGAGGGAGGGATACAGCCCTACGGGGCATCATGGGGAAAGGGGACAATTATCCCGATGTTTGTGACAATGCCCCTATTCAACTCTGCCAGCGAATCGCGTCAGAGTCATGATGGGAGTAAACCATGGCCATGATGTCGCATGTAGATAGAGAATCCGGCGAAGAAGAAAAGAAGGTTCACATCGCATAAGGTTCTTAGACAGGTGATCGACGTTACGGTCCCTTCGCATCAACCCAGGAGGCGAATGACACGATTGGGAATATGGGGGAGACCCCTGGTCTGTCCTGGCCTGCCTTGGTCGGCCCTGATCGACCACTTTCCCGATGGGGTCCGTACAGCGTTGCATCCACGCCAATATTCGTCACCTCATTGAAATCAACCCCCAAATATCATCTAAATAATACGAGCTTGACACCGTATCAAACGGATAAATCCATTATATTACTGGACAGCATGAAGAGAGACACATCGACACCGATACAGAGGAGTGCCGACTGGAGAAAAGCCGACTTCAAAGCCGTTTCAACATCTACTAGTAGGACTGTGGCAAATGGGTGAAGTGGCTACTGCTAGCCAGACACACATGCATGTCAGCGAATTCGTTGGCAAGCTTACCACTTCAATGCTACTTTTCTTCAGCCGTGGATCTACGTATCAAGTAAGAATCCAGCAGCCTTACGGTTGTAGATGAGACATAAGTGCTGATCGACACCCCCATCTACGAAGATCCGTCTTTCATTGCACATAATGCGGGCATGTGAATACGTGTTTGGTGTGTGGACGTTAGATATGGCGTGCCAAAACAGGAGCTGATTCGTACAAGTTTGGTGACTGCCGAGTGAATTGCTCTCTGCCAAGTTTTCTCGATCGCATCTCGCATCAGAAAGAAACGTCTTCGTCCATTCAACTTTGGACGGAGCATGGATGACGACGATTAATAATATCAGCAACAACAACAACAACAACAACGGGTTGAAGGACAGCACTGAAGACAAAGAAAGGATGATTGATGGTTTGATGTTCCAGAATATGAGTTGATCCACTCTCATTGGGGAGGCTGTGAGTTGGGCTGGCAGGAGGCCGGCCTTGCAGCTTCTGAGACACACAACCCCCCATCCCAATTGCCTTTTTTTTCTCCTGCAAACCCCTAAAAAATATGCGACGACGAATATACGACCTGAGCACCGTGCGTGGCCTCGCCCTCTTCGCACTTTACGTACACAAGCAGCAAAGTCACAGGGAAATCCAATCCGTCAATGCTTTGTCTCCCCCTTGGCCCGAGCTCTGTTTGAGAAGTGCATTCGCTTCTCCATTTGGATCGTGGCATCCATCACCATCCCGTAAAGGGCGGACGCTTCCGGGTTTCCGTACTCGGGTCACGATGGCACTGGTCTATCGCCTGCAGTGCACAGTCTTCTTTTTGTTCCGCTTCGATGCACTGGTATGATGATGCTTTCGCTCTTTTGGTACGATTCCATCCATGCTGTCTGTATGGTTTGAGCGCTGGTCGTTCCCACGCGACCAGCAGGCCGACTCCAGATTCCACCACGACCACGCGATGATGGAATGGCCGCAGGTACGGTCGGTCGGTCGTCATTGACGGTCGCCAACCCCATCCCACGTCACCGTCATCCGTCCGTTCCCCTCCCCGTCTAGAGAAAACAAAGTATAATTAAGAACAGGCGCTCAACCGGCCACTTAGCCAGACCGTTCTCGTGCGCGTTTGTTTTCGTTCGACGTTTTGACGCCGTTCTCGAGCAGCCGACCGCTTCTTTTACCTAGTTTGACCTCAATGGCCCAAATGGGTCTCGGCTCCATACCCATCGTACCCTTTACGAGGGGAACGGACGGCTCGGTTCGAGGAGACGGCGAGACGGGAGGAATATTGAAATGTCTCTCCAGAAGTCTCTCCTACCTGACAGTCAATTATTGATGTGGCCCAAGCAGCAGAACCATACGGCGACGCAGCAAGTATAGCCGCGACGACTATCAGTACCTATCGCCAAATCTACCCATTTTCCTTGCTGCCTCCTAGCGGCCCCATCCTCGAGTCCTGACACACTCTTACTCGCAACCCTGGCCTGCCTGGGCCCCGCTTGCACGCGAAGGTTCACACAAGGCATAAAAATAAACCAGAGCTGGAGCTTTGCCCCAAGTGACAAAGCCTGCTAGCAAGTCCAGCAGTAGTGAACAGCACCCAAACGCTTCCTTAATTTGCAGATCATCTCGTTGTCGTTGTGTCATATCACCTGTATGGGCGACGATCGGCTACGATTTGCAGCCCACACAGCCCGATTCCCAAATTCCCTATCTCCACATCATCAGCGAGCTTCCTCCGCGCCAGATGAGAGAGGGAGCTGATGGGGTTCCCCACCATCCACCCTGGCTTTTCCTGATCGATCTTGCAAGGGGGGATGCAGCGTTGGGTTGACGGTTCTGGACGGTTGATTTGATGCGCGCTGGCTGGATGGACCTGAATGCGACTACTGCAGGCAATATGCAAGCCGCTTCCCTTTGCTGCAGGCGGGCGGCGCTTAATTTCACTGCTGGTCCAGAAGTCTTCCTCTTCTCCAATTTGCTTTTCTCATGCTGCATTCTGATATCACGCTGCCCCAGCTGGCTGCTTGCCCTTCCCCTCCCACACACTTGCACATACACACACACACACAAGCCCACCGCCACCTATGCAACCATTCATCCAGTCGAAATGCAATTAACCCTCCCCTCCACCAGATCCTCACAACCCTACCTGCATTTCCCAAGCGCCGGGTCTTAATTGCGATGGGAGGATAATAGTCACATCAGTTCGCACCGCATCTCGGAAGCGGCTGCTGCGTCCTACGTGGCTCCACTGCCCGTCACTTGACCCAACTGGCTGATCCTACTGGCCGCGAGTCTAGAAGCCAGAACGTTGCGCTAACCGATTCCAGCGGCGCTGTGGTGTGTTACAGAACCAACCAGAGCCAATCCCTTGAATTTGCAGTTGGCTGCACCATCCTCGTCATTGCCTGACTTTCTCCCTTCCGTTCCTTCCTACCTACATAAACGATAAAATACACAACCCACAGCACGGATTGGCCGGTTTCACGGGAAAGCGGTGAGCTAGCTTCTTACGTGCTACTTTGTTCAGCGTGCATTATACAGTACATGTAGCTTGAGGAACCCGACTTCGGGAGGATTGCCGTGCCGGGAATCTGGAGAAACTACACTGCCGACCGAATTTCGAGAAGCGTGGCAGTGGAGCGTGTTTGTGTGCTTAAAATAGGTGTAACTAACTAACACTGCATTGTAGATTCTGTTCATCGCCTCACTCATTGCTATTAGTGCATAAGTGAATGGAGAAGTAATCTGAAGAAAATAAAGGCACAGCAAGCAACACGTCCCCGTTAGGAGAGCTACCTCCGGTCGACGGTTAGAATGGAACAGGCTGTGATGTCAGATTCACAACGCGCTGCTTCGTAGATGGAAGATAGCGAGTCAAGCTCTGTTGAAACCACTGCAACGTCGCCCATGTATGTTGATTCAAGCTATAAGAGTATAGAACAGCTGGAACATTGGCTTGATCTCGACAAAGATATATTATGAGTCGTGATGACCTGCCAGGCAAGCTTATATGAGACTCTGCGAACTATAGTGGCATGGTGATCTGTACAGCACTCGGCCTGTCCAAATGGTTTCCCCCTTCGCCCGCAACGCCTAATTAGTCAGCCGCCTCAGGTATCGTTTCTTGTTTGTAATCCACTGTCGCTCCCATCGAGCGGTCCAACGGGTGCTCTGCACACTGCAAGCGGATGACGCTGGAGTTGGCGGACGTGCACACCCCGGTGGATAAGACAACCCGGCAATAGTAGTAGGGCGACGACGACGACAACAACAGCAAGCACTGGTCTTGGGAGAGTCATCGCCCTTGTCTTCTCATCTAGAAATCCGCTGCGGGCCCGGCCAGCACGCTCCTAACAACCCCCTTTGCCGAAGCTGCGCATGCTAAAGACAAGGGGCACCGCCGTGGCAGTGCTGCTCATGCACACCCAGTTGGGCGTGAAGCCCGCGCGGAAGAAGCCGCAGACCGTGGCGCGGCAGGCTGCCGCTGCGACGTTCCTCGTCGACGCGCCGCAGCAGCACGCCGTAGGCTATGCCGCGATTCGTGCCGGTACTTGTTCGACCATGCTGAGGATGGAGTAAAAGAAGGCCAAAACACCCGGGGCCGTAGGCCACGGCCCGCATTAGGACGAGGACTTCGAGTGTGGTAGCGACGGTGCCTGGAGCGAGGTCCGTCATGCATCTTCAACCTCATTGAAGCGCATGTACCGGGAGGTGTTAGACGACAGGCTCCATGTGTGTGGGTGAGATATACGTCTCCCCCTCCCGCACGTATAACCTGAAAATATAGTAGAGGAATAAAGTCACGAGACAGACGAATAAGCAACCATAGCTGACCCAGATCATTGGCTGCCACCACCGCTTCCAGCGCTCGACCTGCTGCATATCGACAGATACTCCGAAATTGTCGTGGCCGAAGACGATGATGCCAACGACGGCGACGTAGATGCTTCAGGCAAATTCGGGCACTTTGGAGAGGTACACCTGAGAGATGCTAAACGAAAGGGGGAAGGAAGCCTCGAGAAAAAAGGGCCATGTTTCAGTAATTCAGTGCGAAGTAAATACATCGCTCAGTCAGCCTCTCAAATCAACAAGGTGGCTTGTTTGATAGATTGGTCGGAGAGTTTGGTTTCCAATCATGCATGGTATGAGTGTTACCCAGAGCAACGCTTCGAACACGAAGGCGGCGCAAAGAAGCTTCCATGCTGCTGCACACCCCCCATCTATCGGCGCAAGCACATGCTCCCGTATTCGCATCGGTTCCGCCAACTCCCGACCTCCGTCATGAGATTGGTGTAGGTTGCCTTTCTCGTTTGTGGTCTTCACGGGGGAAGGCTGGGGGATGTGCGACGATGGCTTCTAACTCGGTGTCACTCATCATACACAGGGTTCGAAACCTGCAGCAAGAGAAAGAGAGGAATTCTGACTGTAGCTTATGTAATCTCACATATGCATTTGATCGCTCGCTCCATTTGACATATCCGTATTGTAATTTGTAACGATGGCAGAAAGTAAACTCAGGGCATGGTGATGAGACTGTTTTCGGGCGGGGTTGGTCGGCTCGGCTCCTGTCGGCGGGCAGCGGAGGCTGTTCGTTAGTTTTAACCTTGTCGGCAGCTGGCGATACTGCCGTCTCATCCCAGCCTCCTTCTTCTGCTTCCTGAGTAACGACCTGCATAAAACCGCTTAAAGAGGGTGCGTTGGGCATGCATTGTGCCGTCAGACTTTGCATTTTGCACTTGCGCAGGTGCTGTGTGGTTGAACACACCAGGAACGCGCCTAAGGAGGGGGCGAGGCTTGAAATAAGGTAACACGAGAAACACTTACCCAGAGGAAGTGTCGGCGCTTAAACGTTCTGGCGAGACTATCACCTGTATAAACTTCATACTTATGTATGACATTGGCAACCTTGTGGACTTCAACCGTAATACGGAAACTCTACCAACAAAAAAGCTTCAAGGATGAATGAACGTGATACGATAAGTACAAGACCTGCCACCCCCGAGGAAACAGGACGGAAGGTCATCCACGTCGATCAAGCCAGTCATATACCCCAATACTCATTGTCCTGTGTCAAACCAGACGTTTCCCTCTTACTTCCATTCCAACAAGGCAATTTCTTCCCAAGGGTTTGAAGCACCTGGAAACCGCATTCTCCATGTCTAGCCTCACAGTCTGGCGCAATCTCAGTAGTTCCAGGGGAAGCCTGACGCACATCATCTCCCAACGATCCGGAACTGTGATTCGGGGTTGGCTGAGGGTACTCCTGCCACTCACGGACCTGGGCCTATGGATGACATGGGTCGCCGCGGCGACAAGAATGCTATAGTGCCCAGACTTGAGGCCGAACCCGAGGCGTCCTTCGCCTTGTCTATCTTAGTAGTAGACCACCGGGACGCGGATGCTTTGGCCACATCCAGAGGTTTTGCCGATAACCTCCGGCTCGGGTCGGTTGGCAACTCGGCAGTATCTACATCCGCCGTGTTTCAATCATACCATCACGGGGAAATGCCGCCTCTCCAGAGCTCGTTAGCCTTTAGGCACTCGCGAAGTCCGATCCTTGGCCGATTTCCACCCTCAGCTTGTCCCGACATTGAAACGACTAGCAATTACAAGGGACGCCGGATAGTTAACCTCTCGATGGCGACACCGGTGTTACTTTGGACGATATACACGATCGCAAACCCGCAGTCTACCGCTATGGCGCTGGGAACCCAACAGAGCTACGAGTTCATCCGCCGCTCCTTGATCGAACCGATATCAACAACGCCATTAAGACAAGTGGCGCACGAGATGGGATTACCGGCGCTCGACGCTGCCAGTCATAGGTCAACGGCAAATTAGTCAGGGCGGCACATTTCGAGGAAGGAATGATTTGAAGACGAAGAACGGTGGTCGATAGCAAGCACTGCTTTCGATTTCGATACTCCGGGAGTATTCGGAGGAAGCGCGACGAGTTGATCTCCTGTTTTGGACTTTTCTTAAACCGGGCGGAGATGATTCAAACCAGCCTGGACACAACACCACTCTCCACGACATGGACGACGTACTGGGATGCGATAGGGGCGCTCCGTGGGCGTTATGCGCAATGGGATTTTGGGAGGTGTACTGGGAGCATGTTGAGCATGAGAATCGCGAGCGATGGCAGTGGAATTTGGGGGCATCGTTGGCCCGGTCTAGGTCCAAGTGAATATTGGAGATGGGTTTGACATTTTAGATGCACCCAGGAAGATCATTCAGGATTCGAAGAATGTGTGGCAAGAGATTTGTCGGTGAAAGTTAGAGCAGGGGGCCAGAAGGAGATTCGTGAGGAAGAGGGAATGAAACAAAGAAAAGAAAAGAAAATAAGAAAAAGAAAACGAAGAGGAAAGAAACATAAAAAAAGCTGAAGAAGAAGGGAAAGAAGAATCCTCCAAAACAATAGAAAAGAGAAACATATGAAGAAGAGACATAGACAGGACGAAGCGAGGAGAAAGGATGGCGGTGGCAAGTAGGTCATTGGTCTCGATGGTATGTGTGAAGGTTGAGTGAGGCCTCAACGAAGCGATGTAGCTTGGATGTTTGTTGGAAACCCAATCGTGGCTCATTGACGACCTCCCCGCCGAGGTCGGCACAGTGGTCGCACTTCATGATGAAGCCTTATCCCAACAAGAGCGCACCGAGAAAGTCTGGATGTGTGGTAAGTGTCCTCCCGCTTGGTGTCCTGAAGTCAACCTCACTAACCGCCTCCAGCGTGTCGCTATCAAACAGCAGCCCCTTCATCAACTCGATGCCCGCAATCAGATTTTGCTCGTGGTGTGCAAGATCACCACCGCCACGTTGTCGTTGCGCAGATCGTGGGAGTGTGGCTTCCGGCGAACTGCTGCCTCGCGTCGGCCTTCAATGAGATTGACGGACCCTCAGTCTTTCGCTTCGACCGGTGTCCCCCATCTTAGCCATGAAAAGAAAGCCGGAGGGAGTACAAGTTCAAGCTGAGCGAGGTGCTTGCCCATCGCGGACCGACAACGTGATGGTTTGGTGTGGTCTTGACTTCACTTTGATCCAGCACCTCAGCTTCCATTGCTGCAACGACGAATGAGCAGGGTCGTCAGTCACCTGTTGAATCGCAACAGCAACGATTCGGCTCTAATTATCCATTGGCAATCAGAGTACCATAACTTCGCCACCCAAAGCACTTTCGAGCCAACCCTCCACTTATTGAGGCTGTATCTAGTGTTCGGACCATGGTGTGCAAGTTGCGGTGGGCTGTATCGCCTACAGGCCCCCGCAAGTTCCACACCATGTCCCGAACACTAGCTACAGTCGTAACAGATTGATGTTGGTGACGACATACTGTTACCTATTGCCGCTGCCACCACCGATGAAGATGCCTTCGCGCCGATCAGGAAACCTTGACCATGTCGATGGTCCCGCACGAGGGGCGCCCCAGACCCTGCGGGCCGAAGTCGATCTCCTCATGCCCAGCGATGCTGCCAACCGAGGGGAAATTGCAAGGGGAGCTCGATATCGCGAAAGGCAGTGCTGCGAGCGACAATTTCAAGCCTATGAGTATGTAGCCCAGTCGAGGCGCAGGCGTGGGAAGCACTGAGCAAGGTCTTGTTTCCGCCAACGTTGGTTTTCCTCGGTATCGATCGCGGTCATGGCGTCTTGGGCACCGGCGAGGGCTGTCCCGGCGGCGACGAGACGCGTCGATGCAACGGGAACAAGAAGGAGGAAACGTGGGCTTCCTCCACGTCGGCGGTAACTGTCACGCTATGATACGACAACGACGCCCACACTGCCACCAGTGATGCTGTAACGGTTCATCCGCGAGGAACACTTGCACTGATTGTGCGACATCAGCTACGCGTAGTTGAGCTGCGTAGTGTCGACGTCGTGCTCGCCTTGCGCGCCAGTGAAGCACTGCCCCAGACGTAGTCCATCATACCGCCGTCTGGCAACCCATCCGAAATTGACATCGCCAACACCCTCAACAGCGACTCCCGTATTCGTGGTCCTTTGGAGTGAGATGCCACAGCTATCTTCTCCAACCTGCAGCTCGTCGAGGGGAGTCTACATTATCACATAACCACTTGATCAATCGAAGCGCAGATGTACAAGTACCACGTCTCGGGCAAGTCTACCATGGTTGGGGCCAATACGCGCTGTCTCTTGAGCAGGACTCTATCCGGTACGCTTCACGGTGCAGCATTCTAATGCGCGGCTGGCCACCCCCAATCGCGAATGTGCGTGTGAGGTGGTGCATTAGTACCATCAAGCTAGGCCAACTTATGCGTCAGATTTCAGCGCCAGGAAGTGGCCTTAGTCGGAGCCCGTCACCGATTTTGTTTTGGGGAGGGGGCAGTACGACATTGTGGGCGTGGTGAGCCACAGGCGGTAGCGCCATTGAGGGAAGCCATATCCTTCATCACCGCCTTGTCGTGCGGGAACCCAAAATGTCGGCAGTGGGCTTGTCAGTCTCTTTTACTGACAAGTCACACCGTGGTGTTGACTGCTCTACTTGACACGGCGACGTAATGATCCGTCAGTCTGAATGCCATACAGGCCTTGCAAGTGCTAAGGGCACTCGAATGATGGTGCAGGACCTCAAAGACCCGGGCTTTGCAATTATGGTTTCGCTTCGCTTCGCTACTAGAGTCTTTCACAGCCGCGATCTGGGTCGCAGCGGTGGCGTAATTGAAGCAGTACTGTATATTGAGCTTATGTCATTGATGATCTTACCTCGTCTGAGGAAATAATTCGATCACAGAAGGAGAATGTACAATAATGCTTCAATTACGTTATGGCGGCCTCCTAGCTCGCGGCTGTTAGACACTCTGGCAAGGCATAACCTCATGGCTGATTTGGGCCGGCATCATGCTCGGTATCGGCATCCTTGACAGGTTGGGGATGTCAACAAACTCCTGCAGAAGAGGGTTCGATGTCCAGGGCTGTGGGTCTAGTACTGGCCTTGGCAGGATGCTGGCCAGGAATATGGCGGCGCAAGTGTGGGCAGGAGACATTAGGTTTATCAGGTATATCCAAGTCTACTGAACCGTGCTTGAGCAGACTCTCTCGCGTTCTCCATGACAGGCTTGAATCGTATTTGTCGATACACCAATACCACCTGTCCTGGACATGAGAACATTCCAATCATTACCATAGATATCATAGCCCTCCGGAATGCAGCAGATGATACTTTCGAAAACCATCTTGTCGATGTCGCGACCCAGAAGTGGGGCCAGAGTTTCTACCGCGTGGGTGCCGCCAAGCCCTGCTGCAGCCACAAGATCGTCATCGCAATCCCGCAGACATTTGGCCCTAGTTAGCAGAGCAATTAGAGCTGCCTCGCCGTGTGGATCGCCAGTCCCCGGGGGAGGGAAACGACCATGGTTTTGAGAGCCGACACCAAGGACATTCGTCCATCCGAATCCATAACCGCGCTGCCCAGATCCGGCTTTGCAAAGGATATTGTTACCCATCCTTGTACTTGAGCAGCGCTTGCCTCACTCTACCATGTCGACAAGCGTTGAGCATATTGTCCGTCACCCCGATGCCACTTGCCTTTCGCGAAAGCAGACTCAGCAAGTCCGCGTCCAGAAAGAGGGACCTTTCCACAACGCGGCAAATGACGCTTTCGGAGACGACGATATCCTTGTCCCGTTCTAGAAGGCGACTGAGATCACCTCTTTCAGAACGGAAGTTATGTGTTGCCGTGAACACAAGATCATTATCGCAAATCCGCAGGTGTTTGGCAGCTTTGACGAGGGCTTCTACAACCGTCTCTTCATTTGGTCCAGGTATTCTTGACAGGTACTGAGGACTCAGAGCTACTGTCAACGGTGTTCGGTTTTCGGAATCCAGAGCTGTGGCATCAGCGCCGTACTCCAGAAGCCTGCGCGCACACGCAGCATCCCCGTTTGCACAAGCTAGATGCAATGGGGTGGCATATTCCGAGTGCATCTGGTTGGTCTGGGGACTGTGTTCGAGAAGCAGAGTTACAATATCAGGGTGGCCTCCTTGTACAGCAGCGAAGATGGATTTCTCGAAATGACCACCAGCTTCATCAACTTTGGCTCCATTTCTGATCAGCGTCTGTACCACGGAATTGCTGCCAAGAAAACAGGCAAGATGCAGAGGCGGACCGCAATTCCTGCCATTCTCGGTTACGTTTGCCCCCTGTCCAACAAGAAGCTGCACAATTTCCTCGCAGCGTGATAAGTGTTTGGGTATATGTTGGTCTGGTCCATAACCTAGGACCACGATTGGAGGCCGTGGAGACTTCTTCGCCAGGTCCGTTGCAGGTTTAGATAGTATATTGCGTAGAGCAGGAGGACCTGCGCAAGCTTCCAATACTACATACTTCTAATGGTGTGCCACCCTTTGGGCGATGACAGTCAACGTGTGCTCCACGTGAGATTAAGAGCGATACCATCTTGAGCTTAAAATTTGCGCCTGCCATCTGCAATGGATAGTCACCATTCTCGTCTGGTTGATCCAAGCTGGTGCCTTCTATCTCTAGCATCGTGAATGATCGTATCAATCCTTCTGCGCAAATACGAGAGATTCCCTTTTTGGTCGGCAGTGCGTACTCAAGCAGAAAAGAAGCGATGGTCTCGTTAATACCTGGAACAGTAAAAGCATTGGCGACGACTGTCTCGGAATTTTCACCATCGTAGACTCTCTCGATCAACACCTCGACCATTTCAAGGCAGCCCTTTTCGCAAGCCTGGTTGAAAAGCAAAGATGATACTGGCAACCCAGCTAGGACAAGTTCCCTGGCAACCTCGACACGACCATAGTTGACAGCCGCATATAAAGCTTTGCCGTCATTTGCTTTGGCCCCAGCTGATAGCAGAACCCGCACGATTTCGACGTGGCCTTTGGCTGCTGTTGCAGTGACAGGGGTACGATCCCTTATTCAGTTAGCGTGCTTAGCTACTCATTCCCTTTGTCCATACATAAGGGCCATAGCAGGGCCCTTTTCTTTTGTAGATTCTCTTCTCTTAGACAGCACTTTTATACATACCATCGCACGCTCTCTCTCTATCGTGCAACAGCTGCTGCAAGGCAGAGAGGCTTCGGTACCTGCTCAACCTCCAACTCAACATCTGCCCCACGAGCAAGGAGTAATTTGAGCACACTCAAGCGCCCATGCGAAATAGCTGCATGTATTGGACTTGCTTCTTCGTCTACTACGCTTGCATAGTACTTCCTCTTAGGCGCACGTATGTCGACTAGTGCACCCGAGTCAAGCAGCTCTTTGGTGATCTCCCAATACCCAGACTTTACAGCTAGTATTAGGGGGGCAATGAGTTGGGTTCATCATGAACCAAGTCTCTCTCGTTTCCCAGTAGTGCCTTGACGATGCCCAAGTTACCGGATAAGACACCCAGCTGCAAGGCTGACTCTTTATCGGTGCTATCGGTGTTGAATGGAGAGTTCTCTTTCTTCGGAATCTGCAGTCTTGTGTCGGCGTCGTGGCTCAGAAGCATATTTACGGCACCTTCGTGGCCACCTGCAAGAGCTGCCAGTAACGCTGTGTGCCGACGTCCTCCAGTCACGTATAATTGGGCCCCGCCGTCCAAGAGCCTTTGAACTAAGCCCAGGTGGCCGAATCGGGATGCGCCTTCTAGCGCTGTACCGTAGTATGCTCCGGCGGCGTTGATATTTGTGCCACGAGAGAGGATAAGGTCAACAAAAGGTCGGTCACCAAGGACGGCAGCCATCTGTAGGACTAACGACCAGCCTGTGCCGGTGGCTTCTGCGTGGGGCATCCTGGACAAGAAGTTGAATAGAACGGCACCGGGGCCTTCTTTGAAGACAGACTCTAGAGACGGCGCTTGTAAGAAATAGCCATTGAAGTGACTGATGCCACTGGGGATATAGGCATGATCGTCATGAATGCTAGGGAACCTGTTCCTAAAGATATCGGATAGGTTCCTTGACCGCCCAAGTCGTTTGGGTTTGCCCCCTTTTGGAGAAGAAACAGTGGAACCTCAACCGGCTCTCGTCCTTGATAGTTATCGGCTAAAGAAAGTATGGGAAGTGTTAAAAGCCCGGTATGCGAATAGCTCCTTTCAAAGCCTCGTAGCACTGCCTGGAGTGGAGTGATGACGGGCGACTCAACTGCAACTCCCGAGTTCGCTTGTGTGTTGTTAGAGTCCGAGAGTTGACTAGTTCTGACCTCTGATCCTCGAGAACGTGAACGCGGCCAGAACGCGGATAGCCAGTGAGATCTGCTGAGACTTGGACTAAACTGTATATCAGGTGCATACTTGTTGACATCGGCCTCCACCTCTCCAACCAGGTACCGGACAACCTGAATATAACCATTTTCGCACGAGACAGCAAGAGCACGATAAATAGTCTCTTCCCTAAGTTGGAAAAGAGTGGGACAATATGATTAGAAGGAAACCATCATGTCTTTGAAGCCATTGGCAGCTGCTACCACAAAGGCGTCCTCTAATCCGAACGCAAGATAACGTTTTGGTACTGCAGAGTCGAGAATCATATGGATAAATAGATCTTGCCCTTGTAGTGCGCATATATGAAGCCTCGCACTGATGTCTTCTTCCGACAGTGTTTTATGGTGCTCCAACCCGAGGATGGCATAGAGAAATGCGCTATCGTCGGTTTCGCACGCTGTTTCGAAGTCCAGGATTACTTCCCGTTTGATGACATTGGGACCACTTTATTTTATGGCCTTCGAATGTGGTTCACTGTACTTTATGGCCTTCGATCGCGGTTCATTCTTCAAGGCCTCAACCTCAGACGCAGAGAGAGTCTGTGTAGCCATGGCAAATGCAAACTCCACAACTTGAGACCGCGATGAGCGACGTCCCTCATCAGGAACAAGTTTGATATAGGAGCTCACGGGCTGACGTTGTGCCATAAAGCCCAGTATTACTTCGACGACGTCCAGGTGGCAATTTGAAGCAGCAGCGGTTATGGACTGGCCAATTTCTTCACTGTAGATCTCAAGTCTGTCCTTTTGCTCCAAGATTAGCCTGACAGTGTCACCATGACCAGCTGAAGCGGCGGTCCAGAGCACGCGGTTTTCGCGTGGTGGTGCAAGTGAGTGAGACGTCTCTTTGGCGGCCGAGGCTTTCTTCGGCCCTTCGTGAAAACTCGCAGATTCGTCCCTCGCCATACCATAAATGGTGTAAAGGTCGACGATCGGTCTTTCTATGTTGACGCTTGGATTCCCTACTTCACCAGTTGCATCATTCGCTCCTTTTGAATTTGGGGCTCTTTCAGGGGATGCATTCCTCAGGAGTGGTCTGTACGGCGGAGGAGACATCATCCTGTTTTTGGGACTAGGAATTGTGTGTGTGTGGCAGGATCTGTAACCCTTTTGTAACATCAATATCATGATATTTCGATGTCCTCCCTCTGCGGCCGCATGGAAGGCGTCTATCGAACAAGACATCTGCACCCCGATCCAGGAGTATGCGGACTAGGGACTCGGAGTTTAGCAGCGAGGCTGTTCTTAATGGCGTGCCAAAGGTGCCTTCCGCTTCGATGTTCGCATCTTGACCTAAAAGGAACTCCACCATGTCCCGGCGATTGTACAGAACCGCGAGGCAAACAGAATCTGGCGGAAGGACATCAAGGGCATTCTCGTTGGTAGCTTGTGTGTTCAGGAACTGACGAAGCACATTGACCTCACCGCCCTCTATCGCCTTCCGTACCTTCTTCTTCAGCTTGTCGGCCTTGTTCTGGTTCTCGGCCATTAATATAAATGGCGAGCTTTGCAGTCGTCTAACAACCCGTAAGAACCCTGAGCGAGCAGCCCCCTCTAGGGAATGCTCGTAGTCCTCTTCGGTTTCGACCACACCCTCGTGTCCACTGAGACGAAGTGCCACTTCTTCTTGGTCTCCTAAGAAAGCTGCCTGTAGAGCGTCCTTATAGATGCTACCACATGTAACATCCACTCCCAGCCCTAGGAGGATTTCCACTACTCGAATGTACCCCTTGACGCAAGCCGCGTGCAGCGGACTGCCGTATTTTCCAGCACGCGCAATGTTGATATCAGCTCCGCGATCCACGAGCTTGGAGACAGTTTTTGCGCGGCCTGCACTAGCTGCAAGATAAACAGGAGTCTGCCCGAGTTCATTTCGGCCGTTCAAGTCAACCCCCTCCTTTTCCTTCAAGGCCACACCGAGTAGGCTGTCCAGCCCAAAGATACCGATGGCGAACAGAGGCCCGGCATTACTATCGGGAATCGAGTCCAGATCGGGCTTCATGACATGATCTCTGGCAAGACTTGAGCCGACTTTCCTTATAATTCGAAGCCAAGAATCGAAGGACAAGGTAGTATCGAAGTCCTCATCAACATGAATGCTGATTCACCTTCAACCGTGGATAATGCAGCCAGGAGGGCGGTGGGTTTCAACGATTCCCTCATGTAGAGAATCCAGGAAAAGGCCCTGACAGCGATCTCGTGGGATCTTGTGCCACTATTGAAGATGTATTTCAGCGTGTCCTGGTACAGCTGCTCAAGCGTTTCCGGAAGTTTTGTCTCCAGTGCTGCTATGACATCGTCCTTGCGATTTTCACGGCAAATACGATCGACTTGCAATATGACCCAGAGGAACCTAGAGCATCTTAGTATGGAAGCATGTGCATGTATACAGGTGGACTCACATTTCTCCGGCGCCATCAATGAGCGTTCGAACCGAAACCTTACGTGGAGTCAAGTGGCCGCAGAACCAAGAGCGGGCTTATGTAGTACAGAAACACATTCGCTTTCCTCCGACCAATAGCTCATTTGTCCCGGGGTCTCAGGACCTCAAGAACCTATTACGGAACCCATCCCGTGTTTGCTTTTGAAGATGTTCAAAAAGGCCGTGTTATTGGAACCAAACTCACGTTCTTATTTGCTCCTCTTGTCCAGTTCGCTTCCAGTAAATCGAGTTTGATCTGGACGCCGCTCCAGTCATATAGAGAGCCTTAGGTTTTCCGCGTCTAATGAGTTAAGAGGCCTTCTTCCACAGACTCGGACTCGTGACCGAAGACCGCGCTGGCGGCCATTTTCATGATCTGATTATTTCTGAGCTTTGGGTGGGACAAATCGACCGGGCCCGGTTAGGGGGAACGAGCTGAACCAGTGCCAAGCTGATGACGACATGCTTGAGTAGGAAACCAGATGGTGGGGGACTAATAAGGCCGTACTATTGGCTGCGGATGATTGGATGCAACGTAAGCTGACCGGTTGCACCCAGAAACCCACGCACTATTACTCCCCGCATGCTCGGGCCTTGGAGCTTCGCCAGCATCTCGTGGGAAGCGTATAGACCAAAGGAAAATATGCTGGTTTCTGGCAGGATAGCAACTAGTTCCGGGATAATACGAGTTTGTCCTACCTGGGTCGACTTATTGGCTTCGGAGCCCCCAACCAAGCTTCAACGAGAACACAAGACCACCCTTCCCCTACATCTCCCTCAATATCGAGCATCAAGCCGGTGTTGAGAAGAAAACGAAAAGAAAACCCATTTGGTAGATCCGCTGCCAACCTGTGCACCTTCACCAAATCTGGCTGGGTCTTGGCGCAAACCTAGTCACAAGAAAAAGCCTTGGCATCCTAGCCGTTGATCACTTTTTATCGGCTACTCCTCCCGACCCGCTCCCGAACCCGGTTCGGAAAAGGACCCTGTTCGCCTGAATAATACATGAAGCAAGGAATACTGGCTATGGCGTGATTTTCCAGCCCGTGATCATGGCCGATGCTATATATAGGACGGCTGAAAAGGTGTTTGCTATTGCCTTCCCCTTTTCTAACTAAAGCTAACGTCAATCCGACCCCAACGATCCAACGTCGTTGGATTGATCCCGCGTGCGGCCCCGTGCGGGTGTTATATCGTGAAAATGCATCGATAACGGCCAACGACGGACCATAAAGCTCGATCATCCACTTTTCTTGACCAATATTCTCCCCTTCTCCGTTTCCCCATGTTATTCCTTGCCAACGTCCTAGAAATCTTAGTCCCAATCAAATCCCAATCCAGTTCACTGCACAACATTAATGGTGGAGTTCTCAGGGTACAATGACGAGCGCAACCCAGAATGTCCCCCATCCCGGTCCCAATGAAGGATTTGCTGAGTACTTGGCCCGGAACCGAGCCAGTGCACCGTCTCTGAGAGGTGTCAAAGACCCCGACTTCCTAGCCATCGGGCTCGGAGGCACCAACATGCTCGCCATGCTGTGGACCATCGCCTCGGGGCGGCGGGCTGTCGGGGTCGAACTCCGGGGAGACCCGTTCCTCGGCATCCACTGGAACATCCGCGTGGACTTGTACCACCAACTGGGCCTCATCGACCAGATGATGCTCGAACGCTACGACGAGGCGATCTTGCCCAAGAAGCTGGACGGCTCGCTCTTTAGTCTGGCGGACACGTTTTATAGCGTGGCCACAAAGGCACGGGATGTTATCGCGGACGCCATCATCGACGGCCTGGACGCCGGGCACCACCTCACCGGCCGCATCCTGCATATTGAGTTCATAGACGATCGTTGGAAGGATGCTAAACCCCAGCGGACTATTACGGTCACGGAGCCGCCCCCAATTCCAGAGCGGCCCGAGCCTCAGATGATTCGGACTGACATGCAGGCCATTCTGGACGGCCCCTCGACATGGCAAGCCGCGGCAAACTCTATCCAGCTCCTTCTCCGGCGCTATCTGGAGAAACTGGAAGATATCGACTCGAAGTCTGGCGTGACTCCGCGGGTTCGCTTGTTCACCAAACACCGCGTCATCCAAGATGACAGCGGCTTCCCCACCTCGCCTTGCGGACGGACTCAAGTGCGAATCGAAGAGGTCTCCGAGATCCTCGAGTTCAACAACAAAGTCGTCCGCATCCGCACGCCCGGCAGCGAAGCCATCGACATCGGGACCCCCGAGCTCTTCAGCCTATCCACGGGGATCAACTGCCAAGACGCCGAGCGTCTCGGCTTCCGCCAACACGACGTCAAAGTCGACCACCACGACGGCCAGGGCCCCAAGGTCGCGCAGGCCGACTACATCGCCGCCCAGATCGAAGTCCTCGTGCACGGCCGGCTCCGGCGCCGCATCGCCTCCGAGTTCGACGAGCGCGGGAACGAGAGCTGGGTCCGCTCCATCGCCGTCGGCCACGAGAACGATCCGGAGGTCTGCTGGCTCCTCGTCGAGGTCCCCGAGTTCGAGACCTTCTGCCCTGTCGAAAAGGGGATCCTGCCGCGGGGCACTTGCCCGAACTCCCAGGCGTACTTCGGCCGAAGTGGGCGCAGGCGCCGCTGAATCCGACGGATTGGCGGAGGCCGTTTATCCGGAATGGAAGAGTTTGGACTGGGGAGCTGCCGCGGATCGGGAAGACGCACCCGGTGCAGCGATTTACCGCAAGGATCTAGAGTAACCCGTCCACCGCAAAGCTACTTCTCTTACTATCGGAGTTCAGAGGGGTTTTATTACTGTGGAGGATCATACGACGGCCAACTGGGATATGGCGGCGGACTTCCCCACAGTCATTGTAAGCCAGTATTGGTTTCACTTGTCTGTTCAATCACGGCTGGTGTTTATCTTAACCTTGGAGTCACTGAACAACCCAGGACCATGAGTATACATATGACCACGGAGATTACTATCATACGATCACGCCTAACCGCAACGTCCGCCGGCGTGTGGTGCTTAAACGGGCATATACTGATCCGCGACCTAGACGAGTTTGACACTGCTGAGAACGTCGAGGCTGATAGACCCATGTCCTTTGCATTTATCTACATGGCGTTTTGGTTTCAGCTGTCCTAAAATGGTATCTTTCAACCGAGGCAGGGTGATACCGCCACCAAACCGACTATTGTGAAAACCGCAATATCTCAATTGACAAGGTGCAGCTAAATATCAGACCCAGGGACAATTGAAAAAAAAACATCCCACCAGGCTGAACAGTCACGACATGGCTGCATGAATATGCAGAATGAATCACACCCTAAAAGTGCACTTTCCATGGCCATTGCGGCCCAGGCTTCGGGTTTTGCCCACTTTGGGCTGCGCTAGTGCCCAGGGCACCTACGTGTTCCAGCTGCACAGTGGCGTAGGAGACAAGCACAATATCACTGTACGTGCAGAGCTTGTTCTATTACAACTGATAAGACCGGGATTAACATCCAGAAAGAATGGAGACTGGCAGTTTGATATGGGATTGTCCGCCGAACTTATCATCTAAGTCAGCGCCTCGATCGAAGTCTCGGGTGGTTTCCAGTTCGAGGTTGCCGATGGCCCGACTGGCCTGCATATCCCGAAGTCAAAGGTCTGGGATGTTGGTGTCCTTCCACTGTAAGGCCGTCGAATCCACCCATCCGAGAACTTGAGTCATTTGTCTAACAGAGTGCAGTCCCGCTGTCAACTTCGGATTGCTCCCCATCGCTATCAACGATACATCGGCCAACATCACGGCGGCCATTCGGTTTCGTGCCCAGGCTGGAGTCAGCGGAAAAGTCAGCGGCATTACAGTTGATGGCGAAGCGGGCGCGTTTCTGAACCTGGCGCAGGTGACGCTCGGGGAGGCGTCGTCCTCGGCAGGCGACTGCAAACAGAGCTTCTTTGTCGACGTCGAGTCCAACGCGGGGGCGTACGCAGACATGAGCGTCTGCGACGAAGAGGACAAAGGCAGCAAGGACTGCAAGGGCGACGGGCCCAAGGCCGCGACCGTGTTCTACCAGGGCGGCACCACGGGCTGCCTCCCCGCCGCGACCGGAAAGCCCTTCCGACCCATAGTCGCAGCCATAGGGGGACCGAAATCGTGCAACGGCGGCGCCCCCGCGGCCACGGGCGAGACCGTCACCACGTCGACCTACCAAGTGACCAGCTGCGCCATAGCCACCATCAACTGTCCCGCGGCTTACCAGCAGACCATCGAGGCGACCAACGTGGAGACCATCACCACGACCAGCTGCCCTGGATCCGCCGCCACCGACGCAGTGGCCATGGGCGTCGAGGCCATTGCGACCATCGAGCACCCGATCCGGCTGGCCGAGGTCACGTCTAAGGTGCCTACGATTAACACTGATGACATTCCTACGCCGACCGCCACGGCCATTGTTGGGCAGTTCGCTGCGTGGGCCAAGGAGTCCGAAGAGGAAAAGAAGGACGAGGAAAACAGTGCCTCTGTTCAATGGCACTCGCAGAACGGGTTGCTGGGCTTCATGGGCTTCTTCCTTACTATCATGATATGGCTTTGAGGCGCTCTTTTATACCAAGGCACCGTGGTCACTTTCAAGCCTAATTACCTGGGCCTCGTTTTCCTTTTTGTTTCTTTCAAATTTCGCTTCTCACTTCCGTACACAATTCTACATCACTCGTAGCAGTATCAACGTCACCGGAGATAACAAAAAGAAACCGACATTGCGAGTCAATAAGTAACTCCCAACGGATTGATCCGTCTCCTGCCACCTTGATGTCTGCCCCAGCTCAACAGTAAGAGCAATACAATATTCATCCATTACTGAACACTCTTGAACACCCCCTCGGTATGTCCCCACACCTTACTCGTCATGTCCTTCTTCCGCAGCGGTTCAAGGACCTTCTCATTGTCGACAATGTCGCCGCCCGCGCCAACAAGGAAGATGCCCTGCCCGCCGTTAGTACGGGAGCCCTTCTTCAGCGCGCCGCCGGCTTCGCCCAAGGACACGATACCGCCGTCAACACTGTACCGCTCGCTCGTCGCATAGAAGAGGCCGAGCTGGCCCGCCTCGGCGATAGAGCGGGTGAACAGCCGCATTATGGGCGCGAGGAAATACCGTATAAGCAGCCCCGTGATCCCGGTCGCCATCCGGTCGAACAGGGGGGGTGATCACAATCCCCGGGTACGTGTGCACGAAGCTGACGCGCGGGTTCTCGGCCGCGAGCTTCTCGAGGGCCATGGTCCCCATGGTCGCGCTGTGGATGGCAGAGCTCGCCACGGAGAAGTTCTTGGCGTTGGTCAGGCCGAGATCCTCCTCCTTCAGGGCGCCCTCGTGCCCGCCCGCCAGGACGGACACGACGTGCGGGCTCTTGGCCTGGTTGAGGAGGGGGAGCAGGAGCTGGGTGATACGGAGGCGGGAGTAGTACCGCGTCGTCAGGCTGGCTTCAAGGCCTTCGGCAGTAGCTGAGAATGGGTCAGCTGTTAGCAATCGAACTAGACTAGGGAACCGTCTAAGATTATCCTTGAAGAAACTTACGTTGTGGTCCGCCCAGTGTGAGGAAGCCAACAGACAGAAAGAGCAAGTCGAGGGTGGACTCCTTTGACTTGACGAGTTCGGCCACTGCTTCGGCATCTTTGATGAGTGAGACGTCTTTCTCGATGATTTCGTATTTGCCACGGGGGTTGAGGTTGCGCAGATCCTCGACTATGGCACTCGCCTTCTTGGCGTTCCGGGCAACGATGTAGCCACGGGGTTCGGCGACGTGTTGCGCGAACTGCTTCAGGGTGCCTAGACCGATGCCCGACGTTGCGCCCACGAAGAGCGCGACGCGGGGCCCCTTCACGCTGGCGAGGCGGTCGTTCGAGGTGCGCACGGTTTGGAGGTCAATGGCCATTTCGATCGGCATGTAAGTGCAGATGCTAGAACTAGAATGTTTGCCGGCAGTGGCTGGTGAAGTGTGTTGCTATATCTCCCTTGCATGAAGGCTGGAATGGGGTATCAGTGAGGTCGGTAGGGTTTCCCCAGCCGATATATACGGGATGTGGGGTCTGTCAACTTGAGAACCCGAACCCCGGTGTCCAATTTGTCATCCGTGCCAGTCGGAGGAACGGATGGTGGTAATACCGGACGCGAATACGCGAGCTTGTAAGCTTGGGGTGGTACTAGATCAGACGTCCGAATTATTAATTTGCATTGGCTTCGTTAATTAGCATCATGCGCCACAGGTAATTATGTGATGAAAAGGAATCTTGGCACAATGTGTTTCGATGCACAGCGCTGTATCTCCGGCGGCGCATCTCCACGCTACACACCTTCCTACATAGGGAAATATGAAATTCATTGGAATCTGGTCGATGCCTTGGCGATTACAAACACACCTGATGATGTTCTGCTGATTATATGTTTTGCCCAGTGTTCACATTTACTTCACTCAAATATTAACTACAATTGCAAGTGAACCAACCATTGCCAACTCGATACATCGTGCGCAAATATGCCTTCCTACGTTATCACCGGAGTCTCGAAGGGCCTAGGGGTGGGTAGTCTTCCCTTCCGTTCTTTGTTTCCAAACGCAGCCTCTCACCGTAGTAATTAATCAACGTTTCGTCCTTTTTCACAGTTTGAGACTTTGCGCATCCTCTCCAAGGACCCCCAAAACACCATTGTCGGGCTCGTTAGGGATAAGTTTGCCACAGAAAGAGCCGTAGCGGAGCAGTTGGCTCTATCCGGCGGCCAACCCTCCAACATCCACATCCTGCATGGCGACCTTACCGACTACGCGTCCCTCTCCAAGGCCGCGACGGAAACCGCCGCCATCACCGGTGGGAAAGTGGACTACCTGATCGCGAACGGAGGCTATGTCCCCCAGTGGGATGCCTACGACCCGATTGGGGAGCTGGCCGAGGCACCCGAGAAGGTCTCCGAGGAGCTGGGCAAGCTTTACCAGACCAACATTGCCGGCAACATGCAGCTCTTTCGCTACTTCCTGCCCCTCGTTCTGAAGGGCGATGTCAAGAAAGTGGTCGCCATCTCCAGTGGCCTGGCGGACCTAAAGTCGCTCAACGGACTCGGCCTGACCAACTCGCCTCTGTACGCCCTCAACAAGGCCGGTCTGAATGTGCTGATGGCCAAGTACTCGGCCCAGTATAAGAAGGATGGCGTTTTGTTCGTTAGCATCTGTCCTGGCATGGTCGACGTGGGCCACTTTGACAATGGTATGTAAGAAACCTTATGCGCTTCATTACTTAAACTACTACTAAATAACCACTTCACCGACCTATAGTATCTCCCCCGCAGCGGGAAGCAGTCAAGGCGATGGAGGCCAAGTTCAAGGCAGCTATACCTGAGTTTCCCGGCCCCATGAAGCCCGATGTGGCCATGCAGAACGTCATCGACCTGTGGGAGAAGGCCAGCTTCGAGAACGGAGATGCAGGTGCTTTCCTTTCTTCACGTGGTACCAAGTACGGATACTGAGACACGTTCTCGTGACAGGCATAGCCTACTTTCGAGGAGTTGCGTGACTTGGTCACATAGCTAAGAACTTAATCCCTATTCTCCAAGGCTGCTGTATGACGCCCCTGCAGGGCTGTTGTGGCTGGAAGGGGCCCGCATCCTCGGGGATTAGTTGTTAGACGCAGCACTAGCAAATGGGAATTATCCACTTCCGCCCACCTCGGCAGGAAACTTCTAAAATCTCCACTACTCTATCGTCTGCCTGGTTAAATGGAACCGGTGTTATATTGACCTTAAGTTGAAGCACTTCCCGGAACTCTTGACTCCTTCTATGTCTGCCTTTCTTTCTTGCTTTCCCTTCCCTGCATATTAACTTGTACTCACTCTCGGGCTTGTTGAATCACCCTCTTTGCTTGTTCCTTCCTCATGACGGACCCTGCCAAGTACTGGCCCGGTGGCATTCCGGATGACATCCGTTGCGACCCGGAACCGTTCGAAGGTGACATTGGCGAGGAAATGAAGGGATGGCAGCTATTCCTCGAGGTAAGCAAACTGACCATGAAAGTTTGACTAGCCACCCTCATTACCTGATGCCGACCCAAAGCTCCGCCCAGGAAACCGCAATAGGTCGCGATGAGGTTAGCGACACGGAGGAGGTGGACGAGAACTTCGGAGTCACGCAGCGCCGACGGCTGGTCACCCAATGGGCGCGCATGTCGCAAGAAAAGCGAGACAGCTACCAGTCGCGGGCCCCCTTCCGTCCCCCGTTCAATTTGATTCGGTGGTACCCACGTGAGAAGCTGGCCGACCCACGGTGCGGCTGGAGCGACAAGATAGCCTGGGAGCCGAGTATGGTATGCATCACGGCGACGGCCGCGACTGCCGCGGCGGCGGAGGAAGGGTCACCGCCGTTGAGCCCCCGGGACGCGGCATTATGGGCTAAACAGCGCATTCTGGGCTATGGCCTCGGTTCGCACAGGGCCGGCGAGAACTTCCTCACACTTCACGATGCCGAGCACGGCGTGGGCGTGGCGGTCCCGAACGCGGCCGATGACGAGCACACAACCGTCACGCCGCACAACTTCTTGCGCTGGTCCCAGCTCGAGGCGGCCGACTTCGATCGGATGTTCATGACCCCCCGCGGCACCGTACTGTTCACTGGCAACTGGGGCATCTTGTTCGTCGACCGCGAGGCCCTCGACAAGGGCCCCGCGCTCCTCTGCGCGCTCGAGAACAACGGCGCGGTGAGCATCAGTCACCGCGTCTGGGCCTTCACGCTGAAGAGCGAGTGGTATCCCGACAGGAACGACGCCGAGAGAATCCTCCAGGAGAACCATTTAATCTCCAGGGTCGGATATGCATACAAGTAAGTCTGCTGGGTACAATCTCCGCCTCTTCTAATAACAATATATCTGAGAGACTTGCTAAACGTTGAACCCGACAATACAGGGCAAACATGGAAAAAGGGATCCTCGAGTTCTTGGACGAGTTTCAAAGGTTCATCGGAGGGGAGCCGGAGCTGTGGCGGTACCTCATCGAAAGGTGCGCGCCGGGCTACCTGGAGGTCGAGGAGGCGGGCCGAGGCATGGCGTACGGGTATGACCACTCCCGCTTCCGGACACAGGCCGAGCTATGCGAGCTGCGAGAGCCGGGCGGGCTTCCCATGAGCTATGAGATGATGGAACTCCTCTGTAAGCCGGCCGGAGGTCTCTGCAAATCCCTGAGGGAAGCGAGAGAGAAGGGGTTGATATGAGTACTCAAGTTTGGACGGGCAAGGGAAGCGTGAGATCTGGCACGGTACAGGTGTGCTTCGGAACGACGACGTCTCGCAAGACTAGTGTATCAAATGATCGTATCTCGTATTTCCTGATTGCTGCATGTCTCGGGGACCAATCAGCGAGCTCACTTATATCGGTGGCTTGATCAGTACATGGATACTGATTAAGCCCCCCCAGTTCAGTTATTTAAAAGCCAAGTCCGGATTGACTCTTCTTGGATCAGAGACCAATCTTCACATGATCCGCATCTCGTACCACATTTGCAGTATCATGGACACCAACAGTCGGAGCTCAGCCGTCCGGGCCCAGAAAACGAGCAGGTAGAAGGTAGCAGGTACATTGTATATTGTATAAAAGCATAAAGAAAGAAAGAAAGAATTACTAAGCAAAGACCACCCAGAAATGCATCTGGAGGAATGCTATCCTTGTAACGAATACCTCGGTTGTTACATAATGCAACACAGATGAAAAGTACTTGCCCAATTCGACCGTTCCCATCCCGCCATACTTCTGGGGCGAGGCCAAAGACTCGATCACGACCCAACCACTACACCGTGGCTACCTACAGGGCCGTGAACTGGTCGGCGACGGCACTTTGGCCGACTTCGAAAGACTGATGACGGGAGCCCTGGATTACATGAAGGAAGTGTACGAGGACACCGGGGCACCACCATCCCGCACCGACAGAAGACGCATCGTCTCTCTCGGTCTCTCGGACGAGTTGACCCAGTGGCGGGCCGAACTGCCGCCGCCGGTGTTGTGGATGGTGGCCGCGAAGAGGAAATTGTTGGGACGCAGCAGCGGCAGATGGCGGAAGCGTACCACGTCGGACTCGTCCATCCAATGGCGTGGTTAGTGAGCCATGCAAGTCAGCATGCATGGCAGGTCAACTACATCATGGAGGCGGCCATGTTTGGCAGTCTCCTTGACGACGGTGGACTGGTTGGAAAACTGGATAGAGCGAGTTGATCTAGGTCTTTGTTACGGGGGCACTGTCAAGGTTTCAAGAAAAGGAGTTTCAAGACAGTTGGTATGAGATATGTGTTAATCTCATGAATCTCGGTATTTCACAAGTCATCTAATGCAATATGTTTCGTTCCCTCCTCTCGTCTGAGCCGCAGACGTGCGTAAAGTGGAGACTTGATAACAATCTTGGTCCAGAACGACAACGAGGCAGGGGCACAGCTGACCGAAACCGTGCCGAATATCTCGGCGTAGCTATGTATAACTGTCAGCCACTATCTCGATTCAAGAGAAACAGGTCGGGATACACACCTAGTGATCGACACATTGGCCTGGTTTCGAGATTCCATTGCCCTGGAAGGGATCACCGCAATGATCCTGTACGCGAGACCCACAACGCTGGCCACCACGATTCTGGAGGTCGGTCCCCACTTATTAGCTTCTATTCTGGACATCATCCGTCGAAGTCCCCCTCAACTTACAGGAATCCGACGAGGAAAACCACGGCAAGACCTCGCTTCCGCTCCGGCTGCATCTGGAGTCGCGCGACGATAACCAGAGGCAGTACCAACATGGTCACGTCGAACAGGACATTGTACACGCCCAGGAAGACGGTCGGCTGCAAACTGTGGTTGATTCGGGCGAGCACGGGCATGACATCCCAATGCTCGCCGGGAGCCGGTATGCAGATGGCCAGAATGGCAATTTCGTACGCCAAGTAGACGGCTATGGTGGTGGCCAGTAGAGCATGGCAAAAGTAGCGAGCCCAGCGAAGGGTACCAAACAGGCGAAGGAAGAAGTAAAGAATAGAGACTTTTGCCAAGCCGTTGGCGATGGAAATCAGGAGAAGAAGGGCCACCATGGCCTATGATGAGACAAACGGAGCACGTTAAATGTCGAAACTGGGCAAAAGCAGGCAGGCAAAAGTATAAGTGTGATATGGGGAGTATGGCTACTCACCTTCAATTCCGCGGCCGTGAATAGGCTGGTCAAGATATCACTTCCGGGGTCGACCACAATGCGTCGCGCGGACACTATCACGTTGTCATTCTCGGTTTCATCCCCATCGAATATACAGACGGCATACGTACTTTCGTATTCTACCGCCCAAGCGGCGATACCCACAGCTTCCCCTAAAATGCAGAGGTCTGGATCCATCAAGAAATCGTGATTGGTCAGCTTTAGTTATACCAGTCGCATAGCTGACCCTGGATCTTCCGGGTTGTCCGTGGTCGGGCAAGGGTCTTCTTGTTTACTTACAATCCTCGAGATGAAGCCCGAGGGCGAGCTTCAGACGTGTCCCGAACCGAATGACGACGAACACCGCGCTGACAGTTATGAAAATGACGCCAATGGCGAGGATTACCTTCCACAAGTCTGTGTCGTCGAGAGAATCGGAGAGCTGTGCCAAAGGATCTGGCGCGGGAGGGACCCCAGAAAAGCTGTCGTTCCTTGAGCCGGCCGACATATTGGAAGAGCTGTGGTCAATACACGCAACTATCACAACATAAGCTCAAGAATTGATGCGCAAATGATGAAGAGTTAAAGCTTCAATTCTATCAGTACTAGAAAGCAGTCAATTTCAACGAAGGGGACTGTTGACATGAAGTTCGCGGGTGAGATTCGGTGTCTGACCTGGTGGGACCCACCCAGTCCAGCTCTGCGGCCGTGATGGTGGTCAGACGCTCCCGCGGCTTGGAAAAGCCCCACCCCGAAGGGCTTCATCCCAGCATCCGCCTCAAATCTCACCCATTTCCCTTCCTTGGCGGGCTGAGAACTAAAACGGGACGGGGATGCCCGCCGTCGGTTGGGTCGCGTCTTAACAGTAGGCTGTTTGCCTGAGTGCTGATCAGCGTTGGGGGCGACCTATCGCAGCAGATGTGACACCCAAACCATTCGGGGCAGTGCCTACGCACTGGGCTTACTATCTCAAGGCATTGCGTATTGACCAATGCACACCAGCCCCCAAATGCACTTTTTGTTTCTTACCTCAGCCAAAAATATTGAGCTGGGCTCTTTTGGCACTTGTAGTAAGCTATGTCGCAACATGTCACTCATCCCGTACGAACACTGATCTACCCAGGTGGGAATTCCAGCCATATATTGTTCATCTGCCTAATCTAAACAGCTCCAATACAGTTACTCTGTATAGTTGACACTTCTTTAACAATATATGGAAATTGATACCTCTTTGAAGGCAATAACCAGGAAAACGAGAAGAACAAAAAGAGCAAGGAAAACCCTAAATCCCCTTAGCAAAGACTCGTTCCTGGCTTACTAGGTCCAGCACGTCAGTGTCCTGTGCTTTGAACAAGAAAGGCTGGTCTTGAGCAAACTCTTTGGTCTCTGCCTTGAAGCCAGCATCGAACAGGGGGAAGGAGGAAATGTAGGGGAGCGGAGTTGACACGACCGAAACCCATATGATAACTGCCCAAATAAACAGAAGAGATAGCCCTTGCAGAGTTAATAAAGAGGTAGAACATGGTTCTGGAGAATTGAATTTTGCTGTACGGTGCTACCAAAGCTGCAACAGTGTAGAATTGCGGCGGCAGCGTCGGTGTGATGGCTGTAAAGTCCAGTGCAGTGTTCCCCCAGTTGTTATCGTTGAAGAACCAGAAAGGGAACGCAAGGATACTCTGGAAGTTCCTTGCTAAAACTCCATCCGTAGACATGTCCAATAGTTTGTCGTTCGCGGTCGCAAAGTTCGCGGCGATGGAGGATGGTATAGGAATGTTTGCCGCGGTAAAGTTGAGAAGCCAGTCAAGTGACATTTTGTAGGCTTCCAGATCGATTGAAGGCAGCGAAACAGCTTCGGTTATGTCTTCTATTCCCATAATGGATTGATTCGATCGAGATGCGATGACTGAAGCTTGACGAGTGAAGAGTTTGACCCCGTACGAGATACTTGGGAGTGGTCTATTTCCAAGACAATCGCCACCAGTCGTTCCGTTTGTACAGGAAAATATAGCTAGTGAAAGCTGTTAGGATCTCCGTTTGTAAAGGCATAAGGGGAAAAATTACCGGCGTCAAATCCTGCTGTATCTCGTGATTGTGATAAGCACAGCTCAATGCCGATCGGAGTCGTTGGGGCTCCATACACATTGCAGTCTGTCTTTTCAAATCCGTTGTAGTCTTCGAGCTTTGTATACTCCATTTGGATCGCAGGAACATCTACAATCCTGACAAGTGGACAATGCGGATAACTTGTGGGTATACCTGGTATGGTCATCTCAACTCCCCCGCTTAGTAAGTATGAGAAACAACCGTCTCCCTTGCAGTATATTGGCTCCGCCACCGTGATGAATGTCAGGTACGTTACAAGGCTCCCAGCCATGGCGTAGTAGTTATAAGGCAGTGTTGTGTATGGATAAGTCGGTTTCAGCGATACCAGAAAGTCGAAATACGGGCGGACGAGGGAGCCGTTGAAAGAGCCGACCCCAGCCGTCACGTTGTAGCTTTGGGCAGTATCGTATACTGTGCTATTGGATGTGCCATCTGAATTTCGTGTTGGAATGTTAAGACACTGTATACAGAGTAACAAGGGACGTACATACAGAAGAGAACTAAAGTTGATACCCATAGGATCGTCAAGAAGAACCCACTTCAAGAATGTTAGTGACGAACAATAACCTAGCATATTTACTGGTCAGTACCGCATAATAGTCCATGATTTGCTAGAAATCTCGGCGCTGAAAGAGCATATAAAGCTCATCATCCCCAGACCCGTCGAGGTTGGCGAGAGGCCAAGCATGCTGGTGTACGACAGTCCCTGGGGCCGACTAGCCAACGTCCATTGAAGCTACTGGAATGAGTTTTGCAATGCAATTGTGGTTAAAAAGGATAAGACCGCCTGGCACGTTCGAGCAAAAGCCAGGGTAAAGCTGGGATCGAGCTTGTGTGTTGCATTCAGGGGTTGTTTCTGGTCAGATCTAGCCTGGGCATCAAATATGGTCTGTACCAAGTAAACAATAAACGCAAACAGCAAGGTTGCGCACAAAGTTCCGAACGCATGCGTCCGCATAACGGACAGCTTCAATCTTTGTATTGTCTTGAGTTCCATCGTTGACCATGGATATGTTGGGAATCAGAATAGCCATTCTGGGCAGTCGAGAGGCTTAATTAAATATTACCTACACCTGGGCCAGGCCGAATCGAATATGCCTCGCCCCCCATACGGTGAGCAATTTCAAATGGTGGTGAGACCTCCCCAGTACCACCAATTAATTACATTGTGAAACCCCTCAGCATCCATTTTAGGTCGGACAATCGGTTTGTTCGGACATCAATGGCCAACTCGAGCTATCTGCCTGGCCGTGGGCTGACTCGAGAATGCAAAGTGTCTCGCATAGCCACGCATCTCTTGAGACTGCTTAGACTGCCATAGCGCCACCCTCGACCCCGCCCCCAAAGCCTTCCCTTGTGGTGGGACAGTTGAAGTATATGTATTTAACCACAACGAGTTCCATTAGAAGCCTGATGGTGGATTTATTGAAAATACTTTCCTCGGTTTTCAAGCACCGGAGCAGTCTACCCATATCTTCCACAAGTACATCACCGATGAAAATGGTTCAACTTTGCTGGTTCGCCATCTTTGTCTGTTGCACGGCAAAGCCAGTGTTTCTAGCTGAAGGTTTGACGTGTTGATTGCCCCTTGACTCCATGCAGAGCTATACTTACTAATTTCAAAACAGCTTACCGAAATGCTTCCGCATATCCAAATTGTTACAATGGTTGTCTTGGTCGAGTTCATACCCGGGAGAGAGAAAATACAATTGCTCTGGATACTAGATTAGATGACTTGGCATCTTCGACCACTACGTCTTCCTCTGTCCCGCTGTTCACAAAAACACCTAGGACACAAGGACTTGGTAGGCCAGGGACCTGGCTCCCATGGGATAGAAAATGGCAAGATACTCCTCCGGATGTCGAGATGGCTTCACTAGGACTCCCCAACCAACAAGCCAAGGACCCGTCCAACAATCAAAGTCCATCGACATTCATGGCTATTAATGAGACTACGACAATGGCGCCCGAAGTTGCCATCCCAACTTTGAGTCCTCTATCCGGCGTCGATCAAGACCCAGCCAATGATCCACGTTAAGGTTCGCTGTGAATGGACGGCCCTTCAGCGTACTCAAGAGTGGATTCATCCCATTCAGGCTATGGTGAGCAATCCCTACTTACGTTCCGAGTTTTAAGGTTCTTCAAACTACCAGAGATCCTAAGATAGTTATCAGGGTCCCTTTCTATTGCCATAGCTAATCATCCAGTCAGTAGTCCATACCATTCCAGTATCAACGGCCAGCCGATTATCCGGATAGATAGGTCCACAGATGGCTCTCCATCAAGCTTTCATGGGCCTGTACCCGCCACACTACCAAGGGCCATACCTCCTTTGGCATAGAGAGACCTAAATGGATGTCAATTACGACCCTTAGAAAACATAGTATTACTACTGTATCACCTGCGTCTCTCTCCACCCTCATTCCACTAACTTTTCCGACGGAGGGGCCCGCTTCTTCAACCCCATAAGCTGCGGTATAAAGCAGCTGCTAAGTTCACGCATGGCATGATGATCTTAGCTACACCAACCGACCGAACTAACCAAGCCAAAATTTGCGAAGCGTGCGCGTGACTTGGGTACTGGAGCTAAGAGGCACTGCGGATGCAGCATTCTAGTTGTTGACTCAAACTGAAATATGGGGGTATATCACTGCGCAGAGTACTCTTGTTGGATCTTTCCCATTGTGCATTGACTCGAGGCGGTTGATGATACATCTGCAGGCTGGGCACATCTTGCAGTCCTATGTTTCATTTATACTATCTTGGTTTTCTTTCTTTCCGTTGGCATTCTCTATTTTCTTAACCTTGTCGACTTTTTTATATTCTACAATGACTTATCGTTTAGATCTCGTTGGTAGACTGTTGGGACTGAGCTAAGATTTGATGCCATTGGGCTAGTTTATGCATTATATGGTCTGTTGTGTCACACTATTGATTGGCCTGCATCCGACTCGCCACCTGGACAATGTATTGACTATTAATTAAATGAGCTCCGGCTCTCTAGCTAAATCGTGCTAAATGCCAGTACTGGTAGTCGCCAAGTTACTGCGGCTTTAACATTGGCTTTCTTCCCAGGTCCTATCAAGTTAAAAACCCGATTACTTTGGTCGTTTGAGGTACCCCACCAGTAGACGTAGTAGACGTGCCTCATTTATCACGACGATGATCTACCGAGGGCAGCTTCACACACCCGCACCGTATGATTCCAAATTGTCTCCCCAAAACTGCGCTCGTGGTAGTAGTGAAGCGCCTCATTGTCCGGTAACACATCATTGTCCCTGGTTGTGCGCCACGACCCCGGTCCGATGGAATCAGTGGTCAGCAGATAGGCGTGCCTCTCAGCCGCATCCGGCAGCGACCGGCCGAAGTAGACGATGATCCAGCCCGAGACGACCTGGAAGGCAGAGGTCAAAGCCCACCAGAAGAAACCAAGCTTCTGTCGGGAAGGGCGGCGGGTCCGCGGCACACCCGTGTGGACCAAACCGGGGGTGGCGTGGATGAAGACGGTCTGCCTGGGGCTCTCTGCCGCCGACAGGTAGTCGAAGGCGAGGCTGGTACAGATGGTGGTATGGTTCACCAGAGATACGATACTCCACTTCTCCTTCAGCCCGATGTCGCCTTCGTTGATCCGCTTCTCCTTGGTGCCGTTGAGAATGGAGAGGACCCGGGGCTGTGGCGATTGGTGGAGGAGGGGCAAGAGCCTGGCCAAGATTCGGGCCCGAGAGTAATAGGACACGGTGAAGTTGACCTCCAACCCTTCTTCATCCGTATCTATATGCACCAATAGTCAGAGATCTGGTGGATTTGGGGACAAGGGTTTCCCATCTCAATTACATACAGACTGCACCTTGAAACGGCATACCACCCGGACTCATACAAAGAAGGTCAACCTTCTTCTCGGCCGCGGCGATGCTCTTGCATGCAGCATCAACGTCGCGGATAAGAGAAAGCTGGCATTCGACGAATGTGATCTTGTTCGTGGGCGCAGAAGCCCGCAGCTCGTCTAGCTGCGTGGCGAAACTCGATTCGTTTCTGCCGAGAACGTAGAAGGTCGAGGATCGCATCATGGTAATCAGGCGTCGCAAGGTACCGTACCCGATGCCGCTCGTGGCGCCCGCAAAGACGCAAACGCGCCCCTCGTGCTGCCCCCTGGCGAAGTGGGCATTGCTCTCAACGACGTCAGAAAACTTCACCATCGTCGCTACTGAATTGAACTGGCAACAATTCAAAATGCAATTGCAGGATAGTGAGTGATCATTCCAATATGGCCGAAGTCATCTACTTATGGCTAAATGGTTGAGTCGGCAGTTGGTTGGGTGCTGGGTGTGCAGTGCGACCATCCACGTCACCCCGCCCTTGGACTACAGGGGGCTATGGACCAACCGCCAACTGCCAACGGCGCCTTTTAGCGCTAGAGCTGCTGCCCCTTCAGGGTATTAATCCCCAACATGTTACGTACTTCATACATGCACTGTCAATCCAATTGCCAACAGGCGCAAGGGGTAGACGCGAGGGGTTCTCATATATAGCAACCCCAATTGATTGACCAGCCGGCACCGGCCAACCTCACCGGATGACGAGACCATGTTGTGAGCTGGCCGGTATGTCAAATCTACCCAGCCCCGAAGGATACCTCGGACTCGCGTGTCGGGGATAACTGTTCCGCCGTTAACACTGTCCCACCCTCGAGGTGCTGCCTACAGGTAGTTGAGAGTTCGCTCATCATACTGATCGGTTTCATTAAGGAGCCAGAGATGCGATTTCTGGAGTTTCCATGTCGAAGAGCAGAAGATAATTGACTTGATTAGATTCTCTGACAGGATGTTCCAAGTCGCATGAAAGCGAAGACTGTTCTATATCGATGGGCCTAGTACAATTGCCTCTCTCGCAGCGAAACACACTCTAGACAGGCCCCAATTGCACACAAGAGGTGGGGCCGCCCGTGGGGTGGTGGACCTTTGAACATTCAACCATGGTGCAAAACCTACTGCACCTTATTTCAACGTCAATAGAGTTGCGAACGTAGGTAGTGGGTATTGGGGCGGAGCTGTCAGCGCGTGTTTGTCCTTCTTACGAAGAGTGGAGAATTGATATGGACAGACGAGTCTTGCGCAAGGAGGCCCATGCCAGAACCCCTAGCGAAATGAGTTCAACTTGAAGTGGTGAGAAATCTCACACCAATCTGGCTCTCTGGCTCTCAGTTAGGTGGCCGGTCACTTCCCCGGTTTCGATTTACAACCACGATGATCACGCAATCAAACCACAGGTAGATAGATCTATGCAAGGAATTGAAGACCAGGGAGGACTCGTTCGCCAGGTCTGTATTTAAGGCTTTGTCAAGCTCCCGCGATGAAAAATAGATACTTGAGACATAATCGTGTAACTAGACGCCAATTGTCGTAGTAATACCACCACTCAAAAACTCAGCCATGGGCCAAGATCCCTCAAAAGTCCTCCTTTCACTATCGCCGACAGAACAGGAAGCCTTCCTCAATGGCCCCGGGATGAAGCCTCCTCCCAACGTCGTGCCTGACTTCGAGAACCCACGGAATCTGACTCACGCTGCATATGTTATTCTGATAGTCTGCATCGCTCTAGTTGCTGTCGTTGTCGCTCCCGTGATATATACTAAAGTGGTGCATGTGAGGAAGTTACAATGGGAAGATGGTATGTCCACCGCATGAGCGCGCTCAGTGCGGTTTTGTAGCCTGTTTCCTGAACATGCTGACTTCTTGGTATTGCGAGCAGTCTTTGCTTCAATTGCCATTGCACGTCAAGTCTAATCCAGGGGCCGCTTTGATCACGACGGGAAAAGCTAACCTTTGCCATATGCATCCTGGGCCACTTTTGTCGGGCTCTTCTTTACTGCCGTACGTCGTGATGGCTGCTATGTACATCAGTGGGACTTTCCACTTCGAGAAGTCTACGTCTACATGGGGGTAATGTGACACTTTCTCTGTCAGTCTAATTCACATGCCATGCAATCTATACTGACGGACTGCCAGTATATCCATGCTTCAGCCATTCCGTATTTTATCATGGTCGCATTTATCAAACTCAGCATTGCCTTGCAGTGGATTCGTCTGTTTGTTCCACGAGAGGCCAAAACGCCTTTTACTGGACATGTCTCGTGGTTGGCTGGCTGAACTGGTTGGGTAACATGACGATGATGCTCCTCGTGGCCTTTGGGTGCACACCCACCGCAAAATCCTGGAACATGTTGCTCGAGGGGACTTGCATAGCCGAGTTCCCCCTAGCCTATGCTGGCGCCATTCTCAATCTCGTATTCGACACCTTCACTTTGATTCTCCCACAGCGGGTCATCTGGAGCTTACAACTCAACTGGCGTAAACGCCTAGGGATATCCCTATTTTTCGCCCTTGGCCTCCTCTACGCCAAAGCCTCTTCCACTGCGGCACCTCTCCTCCCATAATCCCTGAAAAACGTGGTTCTTTCGTTCTAATTGGGGAATATTTAGGGCTTGTTTGGATGCAGGTTTCCGGATCCCGCTCGCTCTGAAGTTTGAACGTGAGGGCGATCTTACGTACAACGGTGCCAACGTCATCGGATGGTGCCTGGGGGAGATGACGATTGGCATTCTGGTCTACTGCATGCCTTTTGCTCTGACGGGATTGAAGAGTATCATAAGAAGAAGAAAGAGCGCCACGCCCGCGTCAACGCAACCAAGTGACCTCCCCAATTCGTACAGCTCGTCTCAGAGGCTGGGCAGGGAGAGGCAGGCACTCCAAGGGCCAACTGTCGACATCGCTATCAACGAAGCATTATGTTGAGCCAGGACCGTATCGAGAGATTGTCGATATACCATTAACCACCATGCCGCAGCGGGCAAGAGTGACGACGACGAGAGACGACCAAGATTTGGAAAGTGGATTTCACCCGGGGCAGAAAGGAATTACTCGGACAACACGCATAACAATGACTACGGAGTCCTGGCATCCGCGCACAGAGGATGACCAAAATGGCCCGAGTCCCTCGTATCAAAGTAGTGTAATAGCAGGTATTGCGATCCAAGCCATCAGCATTCTAAAGAACTGGTGCAGAATTCAAGGATAGAAACTCGGAAACATAGGCATGGCTTGTTACCTTTACCACACCTGTTAGACAGTCCCGGCTTAATAAAGTCACATTACATGACAAGGACGGATACGGAGCTTCTTTTGAGAGAATGGTAAGACGATATTATGGTATATTTGTTTGCCCGCTTGGCACGGCATAATGTTTGGTTTTCTTTCCTATCGCCATCGTCCCTCCACTTGCCTTAGATCATGTTTGGTATCAAAGTCACCCATATCTTCTGGACGGATACTATAATGAAAGATCAGACCTTATATTCATGATTCTCCTATTTTCCCCCTTGATGAACTCATTGCTAATGTTGCATACACCATACCGTATAGCGTAGCAAATTGCACCAATAGGGAAGAGAAAATGGACGCCCCGAAATCAACTAATGTCCGAGATTGCTTTGCCATTAAAGCATAGTAATTCGCTGTCCAAGAAATTACATTGATGATTCTTGGAGGATGCAGGCCAGGACCTGGTGTCATGGAACTGAATCGGCCTCAGTCCGGAGGTTCATCAGTCTCTTCGTCATGTCCCATCTCGCAGCCACGCGGCCAGCCGCACTTTGTCCCAAATTCACATCGGTATAAATGTTCTGCTCCGATGGGGAATCATCACCAATTGCGATCCCTTATATACACAAATTGCCGCTTAGAAATATCAATGGCAGAGCGACTGTCGTAGTAATTGAAGCTTGTGATCATATGCGCCAATTGTACCACTCGTTGACGGGATGCTTGAATTTGGATTGGCGGATAACGTGTGACCGGAAACCCGATTCGCTGTTGAGCTTCGAGGGGGTTTACAATCATAGAATCATATCCCGTGTCGACAGTTGATCGGGACATCTAGCCAAGCCATGATTAGGGTGCGGCTCAGTATTGTCTTTGGAGTAATGATTGATTTGACATACCGCATAGTTTCCACCCTTGCGCCCACCCGTCTCCCGCAATCCGTTCTTTGGCACTCCGAACTTGGGTTTATTCTGCTTCGGATCCCTATGGACATCGTGTTTGCCCTGGCCACCTCGATCGCGTTCGGCTTCGTGGTCCCAGTTCGGGTCGCGTTCCATTTCGTTCAGCCCGTTCCCCTTGCGCTGAGCAAAGGGGGAGTTCAGGTCAAACAAGCGATCGTTCTGGTTTCTCTGAGCAACTGCTAAGTGTAAGAAGAAGGTTCTGAACTTACATAGGGAGGATCGTGCGATAACCAGTGCGTTACCTTTGACGACATGTTTCCGGTAGGCCAGGCTTGCGACAAGGAGTGTAGAGCTACTAGTGGGGGGATTGAAGATGTGCTTGGAACGAAGGCACAAAACCAACAGATTGAGCGAGCCGGCGGGGTATTAATTTTTGTTCGCCGGTCGCATGGTAGACTTGGCTCAGCTCCTTTAGGGCTGTCACTTTGAACGACCGAAACCTGGTTTCAGTACTATACTTTTGAGAAACGATCAATGGGGCGGTGCAACACGGTTCATGAATCCGGTTCATGGGCAATCTGGCCAATCAGAAGAATTATTAGCCCCAGGAGCGGCAGAAAACATCCCAGCTGAAGTACCAAACTTTCCCTGTTCCGTTCAGTACGGAGATATCAGCACAAAGCAGCGATGTAGCGCGCTCATGCAGGTTTCCCTAAATCTCAGAGTTTGATTCGTCCATATCCCGGCTTGAAAATCCTGGAACCAATTCACCGAGATCTACCAAGCCACCAACCGGCTTGCGCCATTCTTTTATTTTCCCTTTTTTTGTTTTTCTCGATCCATGACAAGTAGCCCCGGCAGAAATAAAAGATTCACAAAGAGTGGTAAAGAGACACGTAATTTATGTTGTCCACAATTTATCCAACACAAGTAGACACGAGAAAGGGACTCACGATGGATTCAAATCCACCCATCAGGCTTGGCCACTGGACGGATCACACTTGGAGTGATGCAGTCGATAGTAAGTTGAAAATCCGGGAGGCTGACGTCACTAACGACTCCAAGGTACAACGCATCTTCTTACGGTCACTGCGACTTGTGGCACGATCTGGAAACTCTCTCTAGGCGTCGCGCTCGGTCTCAGTTGGCCGTGCGCGAAGAGCATCATGATTCGGTGCTGGGCGTGGATGCTTCAAATTAAGCAAAACCCACGAAATGGGAGCACCTTACAAACCGAACAGCAGCCTCTTTTGCATGGTATCTTCGCAGAGCTTTCGGGTGAGTCCGAGGTGGCGGCCACCAACGCTCAACCCGATCTCCATGTAAGCAGCGCATCCGACGACTCCGTAGCCGAGGAACAGGCAAGGCCTCCTGGTAGCTCGGAACAACCTGGAAACAGTCAGCGTTGGCCAGAGGTCGTAGTGGCAATTCTTATTGCCACTATGGGGGTCGTCTACGCTTTTGCAGGTGGTGCAGTCGGAGAGCTACCGGCCAACACCATAGGACTGTCCAACAACGAGGACTGCGGATTTTGGGAACTGAAGCGCAACGCGGACGGGAGGATTCAAGATAATGATGATTTGGTCCAGGCTGAAAAGGAGATGCGAGCAGCACGGTACGCGAAACATTGCTACGGGGATGCGCAGGCCGGCCAATCCACCGGGTGCGATATTTTCCAGGACGCTGAGATTGCGCACAGCCTAGAGAAGGTTGATTGTCCGTTTTCTTGCCCGAATCCGGATAATTGCATATGTGCAAATGGTATCTACAACAGTGCGGTTAGACTTGACACTGGCTCGTTCCGTGTCGACAAGCTCGGCTTGAATGCAGCGAGTCTGCCGCTTGTCAGGCGAACATCGACCTTTGTACCACTCAACATCGACTATGGCTTCGTGGTCGACAAGTCTGGATCTGACGATGATTTCGAGTTTGAGTACTACCTCGGACCTATCAACGACACTGCGGGCTTCAGGAACTTCACATTCAGTATGCACGGACTTCCCTTTAACTGGGACATCTCAGCCTATGCAGTCAGGTACGCTATCGCACCCCTTTTCGCAACTGACGACATTATTAACAGTTTCCGCAGCGCCTACGAGTCAACACCTTCGGGGAGTGATTATGACGCATAGCAGCCCATCGAAGAGCTATCACGCGAAAAGCATACATATATAACGGTCATATTCAGTATTATCAACGAACCAACCAACCGAACCACCTAACGATAGTCGGTTAGTTAGCACTTAACGCCGAATCGGCGCTAGTTAATTAGTTAGTTAATAAGTTATAAAAGCGTTAGTTAATTAATTAATTATTAATTAATATATTTAAATCTTATAATATTTTTTTAATATTTTAAGCCCCGTATATATAATATTAATTTATATCGCCTAATTATAATTAATTAATAATCCTCCTTCTAGCCTTATCTATCGTAAGATCTATTATATCCTACCGATCCTACTCTACTATAATATAAAAGAATATCGGATTAATATCGTTAATAATTCCAGCTCTATACTAAGACCTTAACGTTATCAATATATCCACAATCTTAATATTAAACTTAAAGCGAAAAGTATTTTATAACCGGCCGGCCGATAAAAATAATCTCTTATATTTAATTAATATCGATTAAATCGTAAGAAAATTAAAAGCTATCCGTAAAAGCTTAAAGTATCGCTCGCGTTAATTATATTAATATTAAATTAGATTAGATACGGTACCTGCTCTAAGCTTAACGTTATATACGTACTATCGGGCATACTCGTTATCGCGTTTATTATCGTAAAATCGGCTTACTCGATTACGTTATTATTATAAAAAGGAGGCGAAACTATTTATAAATATATTCGATTAAAATAATATTAGCGTTACCGATTTAAAATCCGGCCTAATTAAAATATTATACTCGATATCCTATATACCCTTAATTATATATTTTATATCGTATACCTAATCGGCGTTTATTTCCTAAAGGTAATTAAGAAACTGTTAATATTATAATAAATAGAATATATAAGCGGTATAATATATCGATATTATATAGATTTTATTATAATATTTATTAATCTTTTTTTAAGCGGTATTAACTCTAATACTATATTAAACTAGTTTAAAGTAATTATCTAAATTATCCTTATATTATTCCAGTTTTTATAATATAAACTTAAAACTTAATAAATACTTATATATATTACCGTAAGATCCTTTAAATCTACTTAATCGTCGCCTTATTTAATTATCGCCCTTTAATTAAATAAAATAATCCTCGAAATTACTTAAAATTAATACGATTCTTGTAAAAGTATCTTAATTAAGGTTAATTAATTAATTAATAGGTTAAAGGAAAGTAAATATATTACTTAATATATAAAATCGAACAGTGCCTATAACCGGAGATATATTATCTTTAATCTATTCGTTATTATATTTAATACATATTATTTTAATATATTAACGTAATCGGATCGCTTATTTAATTATATAATATAATTCTAATTAACGCGTTTAGTTATCCTTAATAAACTTAAAGGGCCGCTTTAATCTATTAAAATCGGCTTTTTAAATAGATTGAAATAAATCGTTAATACGGTCGCTCTAATCGATCGTAATTATAATAATACGGAGCTTGCTAACAGGCCCTTACTAGCGCTAACTCTTATAAATGACGTTATCGAGGGTATCGGTATCGTTAAACTTACGAATATCCTTATTTAACGATACGGAAGGATTAAATAGAGCCTTTATTACTAAATTAATAATATAATTAAAATAATAACCTCGTTGGCGACGCTTATTAAACTTATAAGCGTTATCGATAAAGTCTATTACTATATCTATATTACCGGCGTTATTAAAGGTAAAATATTTAACTTTATAATTAATTTTATATTTATTAATTAAGTCTATTATCGTGGCGCCGATTATAAATTTATTATAATTACCTCTTACTTCTAATATATTAAAGACGATTTTTTAAGGTTAATCGATAAGGGTATTACGAAAGAAATATATTAATTTATATATATTATACCTGCTCCTTAACCTCTATTTATCGAACGCGAAATATATCTAATTAGGAACGTATCGTAATATATCGATAACGCGTTAATAATAATAATAGAATTAATTAATAATATATAATTAGATATTATTATATAAAAAGATCGTTTATTAGGTCTCGATTTAAAAGTTTAAATAATAATAAAGGGCACGGAATCCAAACGAGTTAATAAAGCGGAAAGGGAAAGACTCGGTAACGATCTATTCGATAAAAAAACGTTAAAAGTATATTTTATTAAAAGAATCGTATATCTTATATATTATAATTATATCGTTAATATTATTAACGTTTAAGTTTAAAAAGGTTTATATCCTTTATCGTTAAATAAACCTTATTATATTACCGACCTCTTACCTCGATTTACGCTTATTATTAAATACCTTAATATAATAATATATATAAAGGTAACCTATTACGTTAGAGAAGCTATTATCGATAAATTTATTAAGTTTTAATAATTATTTTATTACGTAAATTATATAGATCTAGAATCTCTTTCCTTTAAGCTCGAAATCGAGGCTAAATCTCTAATATTAAGAGAATCGGGATTTATTAATTTCGGTATTCTCCTAATTACCGAATTGTATAATAAAAATACGTAAATACTCGTTGGTCTAAATAAGAAATTTAATTATATCGGTAGATCGGTAATTAAATATCGTAGCGGCGTTATTATTAATAAATTTAATAAAATAATAAATTAATAGAGTTATTAAAGAACGCGTAAGGTTAACGCATTATTTATTATTTAAAATAATATTAAAAGTAGCATTTTACGTTAAAACAATCTTTTAACCTATTAGCGTTAAATTACGAAGCTCGAGCCGGTTCCCCCGACCCCTGCTAGCTCCTTATAAAATATTAAAAAACATCGTAAGATCCGATTATTAGAGGCTTTAAAATATACTAATATTACTAATAAAATTAACTAATATCGGTCAATATCGACTGGTTAGTAACCAGTAAATCCTTTAATTGGTTCGGTTTGTTTTCCAGCAGGTCGTAGTTGGTTAATTAACCAGAGGGTGTTGGTTAATTGGTTGATTATTGGTTAATTTCGGTCGGTTAATTGACAACACTGGTCATATTCGTTTCTTCCTGCAGGATATTCTACAACGGACGCTGCGAGGACCCCGTATTTCCAGCTAACGGTGAGCTCTTCCCCATTGGTCGTCCGGTTCCTAAGTATTACAACTCGGATCCCCGGCCTCGAGTGTTGGTCGCCATAGATGAGATGCGGGTATGTGCCAACGACGAGACGGTTTGCGACTCGCCAGAAGAGCTTCCGAAAGGGATCAGTCTCGAGATGCGATCGGCGTACGAGATGGCCCGGACGGTCTTCAAACGCACCTCGACCTACAACTCACTTCGATATCGGCGGGGCAGCGCCCTCATGGCGGCCGACGGGATCAGCGACTACGAGTCGAGACAGCTGAGTGAAGGGCAGTGGATCATCGAGAGCCAAGCACTGTTCCGCACGTCCCTGGCGCGTCTCAAGTTCAACGCGAGGGACTTTTCCACGAGTAACCGACCCCGAGGTCCGTACACGGACGCGTATAACAACACCACGCCGGACTGGGCACGCAGGGAAAACTGCGTTCCGTACAAGTTCCCCCTTCCAGGTCAATACGCCAACGTCCGAGTCGCCGACTTCTGCTTCCTTCTCATCCCCATCGCGCTATTTGTTGGTAGCCGCCAGGTTGCGTATCCCAAGAAAGACTTGCCGTTCGCGGGGTCGTGGATGGTCTTCGACTCGATATTCTACTATATCTTCGCCGCTGCTTATCGAGTGGGTCTCGCTTTTGGCGCGTTATGGCAAGTCACCAAAGGAAAGGTCTCAGAGTTGGTTGGGATGAATTTCTGATAATAAAGTAGACGGCTTAGAGCTGTGTTTTAGGACTCCAGTTTGGGTATATAAATTGTAAAGTAGTCGTCTTAAAGAGTCCCTGTTCCGAGCGAGTAGAACGGCTGCGTTTCGCCACCAGAACATCGCGAGTTGTTTGGATTGGTAGCCAGTCGTTCCAGTGTCGCCAGCTATGTAGGAGCATCCCGCTCCAGATTCAGCGAAGGGCCTATTCATTGGCCTCCTCCACTAGCAACATCCCAATAAGAATTGTTTGGTAAACAGTCGGATTGCCAAAAATGATTAAATTCAAATCTTAAGTTTGGTTTCATTCAGCGTAGAATTGGTTATCCCGCGCAAAGGCCACCGGCGGCAGGCCGCCGCCGGGGCTGCGCTGCGTGAGCTGGAATTTGGAGGTGGCCGTGATCAATTCGCCCAGCTTCAGGTGACCATAATTGCGGGGATCAAAATCGGGGAAGCGCTTGGTGATGAGGAGGTCCACCTTGCCCAGCGGGGCCCAGCCGTCGTCGCCGGCGACGTCCCGGACGACGGCGCGCAGCTGGTGGATGACGTTGGGGTCGATGGTGGCGGGCGCGGGCGCGCTGTGCGCCCGCTGCAGGTGCGGCTTCCGCGAGGGCGACGACGAGGGGGTGTCGTCGTTGCCCATGCCGCTGGGTGGCAGGGGCAGGTTCTGCGCGCGCTCGATGGCGAGGTTCTCGACGTAGATGAAGCGGTCGCAGGAAGCGACGAAGGGCTCAGGCGTCTTGCGCTCGCCGAGGCCGTAGACGACGAGGCCCGACTCGCGGATGCGCGCGGCCAGGCGCGTGAAGGCGGCGTCGTTGGAGATGATGCAGAAGCCGTCGAAGGTGCCCATGTGCAGCAGGTCCATGGCGTCGATGATGAGGGCCGACGCGGTCGCGCTCTTGCCCTGGTACGTAAACTGCTGCATCGGCTGGATCGACTGCATCAGCAGCTGGCCCTTCCACCCTTTCAGACCCGGGCTGGTCCAGTCGCCATATGCGCGCTTCACGGACGCGATGCCGTACTTGGCCACCTCGGACAGGAGCAGACCGACCGACGACGCCTGCGCATTGTCGGCGTCGATCAGCACCGCCAGTTTCGTTGGGTGAGTATTCATGACTGCGGCGCAAAATCTGCTAAAATAGTGATTAAAACAAGGAAGAATTGAATATGCATACAGTAAGATATATATTAAATAGGTTTTTGGAGATGACAAAAGGGGGAATCCAGCTTCTCACGAGAATCTAATCAAGCATTAAGCTGGCTCGGATGGATTTGGTAATGTACAGATTTCAGGAGTCAGGGTCGGCGGCATTGGGCGCCCAGCAGCCAGAGCTGAGTACCCCGCAGCGAGCGCGCCCGTAGTGCGACAAAGCCCCTGGGTTTTTCAGGGCGCCTGGCGCCTGTCACTGGCTCGACTCGCCCCCTAGCGCAGTGGAGTAGGATTACATTACTGACTTGGAATCATGCAATTGGTTTCAGGCCCTCCGGCGACGGGGCTAGCGGTCACGGCGGTGGTAATGGGCAACAGGTTAAGTGGTTACAGAAACTAGTCGTAACCAAATAGACGACGGCAACAGAAGAATTGACTGCTACAATCGCCCCGAATAGCGAGTGCTGCCGAGTGCTGCCGGTCGGCAGCACAATTTGGTACGGTCGGGCAATAGTGAAGAGAATTAAAATGAAAATGCAATAGGGGGCGGGGCTTGCAATCGTATTCAATTGCCCATCCTCATTATTCGCAGATCTCACGCCCACCGTATCTTCGTGTGCCCTGCCGATTCGGCAACCTCAATTGGAGTTTTTCGTTGCTTATTCCGCCCATGCACGTCGCCATTATGCGCGACCAACGTCGAGATCAGGTCCTTGTCTCCCAGCTCAGCCGCGTGATGCAGCGCGCTGTAGCCGTCGATGTCCGCGACATTCACGTCGGCGCCCAGGTCGCGTACCAGGTGCCGCGCGATGACGGTACTACGGGCATTGGCGATTGCTGCATGCAGCGGCGTGCGCCCCTGGGCGTCTTGTTGGTTGATCGGGATGGCGCCGGCAGCCAGCACTGTCTGGACGAGCGCCAACTCACCTGAGAGGGCGGCGAGGTGCAGGTAGGACTGCTGCTCGTAGTTGGCCGCGGCGCGGAGCTGTCGTGTCGCGTGGACAAGCATCCCGACGGCATGAGGACATTTCGTCTCCATGATGGCCAGGTACAGTGGCGTGCGGCCGGAGCGGTCGCTGATGTCGGGATCGGCGCGGTGCTGCAGGAGCGATTGAATCTGAGCGGTGTGTTTCTTCATTACGGCAAGGTGGAGAGGCGTTTGCCCGGACTTGCTCCGTACGTTCTGGCCCATGCCGCGGGTGAGAAAGGTAGATATCATTGCATGGTTATCCATCTCAGTGGCGTTATGCAGCGGAGCATAGCCGTTGATGTCCAGGACTTTGTACTTTGCCCCCTTGTCCAGAAGAAGACTGGCAATCAGTGGTTGCTTGGACTCAACGGCTAGGTGAAGCGGTGTCCGGCCTTGGCTGTCTTGGGTCCCTAGCAGAGCACCGTTTTGCACGAGCAGCCAGGTTGCCGACATGTTGCCTTGAGTGATTGCCAATTCAAGTGCCGTCTGGCCATGTGTGTCGTCTCTCAGTTCCAGGTTACATCTATGTTCAACCAACATCCATAGGACAGCCTTGTCCTGGATGTTAGACCAGTTCTCAATCAGATGGTGCACGAGAGTTCTGCCCGCCTTGTCCCTGATGCTCGGATCGGCACCGGCCCTCAAAAGCAGGTACGCCACGTCGGACCCTCCATATTCCACCGCTAACTGGAGGGGGGCCTTCTCAACCCAGTCCTGTTTGTTCAGTTCAACGCGAAGCCCTGGCCTTTCCAGCAGAAGGAAGCGGATGATATGGGCTCTGGCTTGGCAATTGGCAGCAGCTTCGCTCATTATCAACCAGTTATCGCGTGAGGACGGCGTGTTGATATTTGCCCCAGCGTCAACGAGTAGCCGGACGATGCTATCATGGCCCATTTTGAATGCCCATCTAAGTGCGCTGTAGCCATCTTTATCCTCGGCATCTATATAATGGACGGAGGCTGGGAGCAAAAGCTTGACGGCCCATAGGTGGCCCTCACGTGCGGCGAAACGAAGAGGGGTGAACCCCTTCTCATCTTCAACACCTCCGTTGAAGCTCCGAGAGTGCTCGAGCAATATCCTGATGCTCCATTCGTCATGAGTCGATATTGCAAGGTGAAGCGGTGTTCTCCCCTTGGCGTCTTGAGCGTCAGCGTTCGCCCCCTGTTCCAGCAGCACTTGGAGTATGCGATGTTGCTGGAATATTACTGCCCAATGCGTTGCCGTGTGAGATGTCCCCGTGCCAGAATCTATATCTATAGCCAAGTGCCTTATCGAGTGCAGGACTAACTCTTTCGACCCAAAGAACGTGGATATGTGCAGCGCAGTTACGCCTAGTTTGAGGTGTGAAGGAATGGTCTCCATGTAACCCAGAGCTTCCGAGATCTTCCGTTGGTTTCCTAGTAATACCTTTGCAAGCCTCGATGCTTCAGGGTCTCCACGTGCACGCCGAAAGTGGTACCCCCAATGGTCTGCATCATATGTCAAATACGCCGACCTTTCAGTGGAAACGCGCTGTGGGTTGCTGTAAGCATCTGTGAGAGAACGTTCCAGAAGGTCGTCTAAGCATCTCCGGGCTAGTGAGATGTGCGAGTCCCTGAACCGGACATATGCTTTACGTTCCAGGAACTCGTGAGCTGTATAATGCAACAGACGGATGACGTCGGAGTCGTCCACGGTGACCAGTCCAGCACAAATGAACTCCATGGTGTTACTGTTTATCGTGCTGCTCACTTGGTGACCCGCGATTGCCTGGCTGAACTCGGTGATGGAAAGGGGTCGGGCCGCGTAGCACACCCAGTTGAGAGCTGCTAGCGCGATGTCTCGTTCTGGATCTTTTTGGGACTCGATTCGAAGGATAGCGCGCTCATAAAAGAACGAAGAACTTCTTGGGGAGTTGTCCATTGCGTTATGGGCCGTGTCGTCCTCAATGGCGTTGATCTCCAATTGAGCATGGAGGAAGCTGTGTTAGTTATACCACGTCAGTTAGGTGTGTTTGTTGGAACCGAGCGTATTTTGAAACTTACTTTCCTTGAAACTTTGCGACAAGATCACTATTGTTCATCCCCCATATTCCGTCACTTTTGTTGCCGCTATCTTGAAAAGCCCGCTCAAGGACGTTTGAGCGACCTATCCTCCACTCCAAGAACGCAGCTAGGTCCTTATCACTGGCCTTGATAGAAATGTATTTGTCAAACTTGACGGATTCGAAAATGTTTTTGTGACTTCTAGAGGTGACAAGAACCTTGAAGTTCTCTGGAAGATCCGAGATTATATCCATCAAGATCTTCGGTCGGTTTTCGTTCGTTTCGTCGATATATTCATCCAGTCCGTCCAGGACAAGGTATACTTGGTGATAAATTGCCGCTTCTGCCTCCAACGGATGCAAATATGCGAGAGGGCCTAATAGCTCGTCTTCGTCCTCTGAGTCATTATACAGTCTCACCGTCACTGGTAAGACAGATTGCTTGTGAGATAGCAGCTGTGATAGTAGGTCGGCTAAGATGGCAGCAGGAGTTTGAGTATCGCGTTGTTGGTAATCGAAGTAAACGTATAGAAGACCTCGTGTCTTCTTGTCATATGAACCTCTTTGGATATTCTCTTCCCGGAGGTGATGGATAATCTTTGTTCTATTCCAAGTCAGCTCGCGTTACATTGGCTTTGGGATAACTGGATCGTACGCCAACACGGTTTTGCCGACCCCGGCTAAGGCTCAATTAGACACAGCAGATCCTCAGCGGGTACTAGATTCTGCACATACCTTTTCCATAACACCACAGGTGCTTGAACTCCCCGCGTTTCCATTGAAGATATGTATCATCGTTCAGTATCCAGTCTCCGGTACTTGGTACGGTTTGCATGGTTTCTTCAAGCTGGCGATTCTTCTTGCTGGAATCCAGCCGTGAAACCTTTTTCAACCTCTGGGCGACTCTGTCCGCGGGTACACCTGCATTGTAGATCCGGAGTTAGGCTGGTTTTGCACTCCTCGGTATGTTGAATTGCAAACCTTGAGTGTAGTTGTGTGTTTCTTGATGGTTGATCAGCTTATATGAGATGAAATGGATGGCGGTATCATTGCATCAGAGGTATTTGGTATAGATGTAATAGGTGGAATAAAACAAACTTACCCCAAGTGACACCACCTTTGATCGAAAGTGAATGAGCAGCCATGGAGTTGAGATATCCTGCATTGACAGAGCCATTGTAGGCTTCTGAAGGTTAGTTGACGCATTCATCCCAACTGAATCTCATATGTACCGTATGCAATATTGTTGCCCACTGTAGCATTTCCTGCAACTAAAGAATAAACGGCATTGCCGCCAACGCTAATGTGGTCCACGTTAGAGAGTCCCTGTCGGCCTCTTCCGTCGCCCATCGCGAGATTTTCAGCGCGTTTCAAAAAGCGTCGAACCGAGTATCTGCTGCTACACGTGAATCTGCTGCAGTGGGAACTGGGGAGTCGTGATTGTGGAGCTCGGAACGTAAAGTGCGGTCTCTGGTAGGTGGGCACAACTCTTCGTTTGTGTCTTTTGTCTGTCTCTTTTACCGTAGCTGCCATTCAGCGGCAGTTCGGACGCACCGTGTTCACTTGCGTGCTTGGCGCATCTCAACCTGCCTACTGTAGCATCGTGTTGGTTATCTTCCCGGCACCCCTGCGTGCGGCACCCCCAGCTTATGAAGCAGGGCGCAACCAATGGTATCCACCAACCACGTTGCTGACCGAAGGGAACCCTGTCCGATTCAGCCGCGGTCATGTAGCCACCCTGCAGCTTACCTTTCGCAGGCAGGTTAAAAAGGCAGGTGGAGAAGGGTTCGCATACGTGAGATAAAGGATCTGGGGCAGCGAGAAAGAATATATTATATCGGCCGGCGTAATACATTATATCGGCCGGCGTTAATATATCGTATCGACCGGCGTTATATACTATATCGGCCGGCGCTATAATATTAAAAAATATTACTACCTTCGCCGTCGATAATTATATATTATATCGACCGATATAGTATATAACGCCGGCCGATATAATATATAACGCCGGCCGATGTAGTGTATTAAGCCGGCCGATATAGGTACAAGGGAGCCTCGTAATAGCTGAAATGTATCGATAGATATAATAATGTTTTTTAATGTTAAGGGGTAATTGCTATAATTAGCAAGCTGGAGTCTTTAAGTACGCACCTAAAATCAGGTGTAACGTGAAGTCCGTACACTGCAGCCACTGGTAAGCTAGAAGTGCTGGAAATCTTCAGGTACATACCTAACATTAGGTGTAGCGTGAAGTCCGTGCATTACAACTGCTAACAGGTCCTTACACCTACGATGTAAATTTACACTATAGGTGTAGCACCTCTCTTATGGAAGAGACCCTTTGCAGACGTTGCGATCCACTGTATGTGGCCATTGGACTAGAAGCACGTGATCTAGGGACGGACGACCTGCCGGCAGGGGAACTGGACATCCCCCCATATTATTGTTGCGATAGACTCGTTGGGTGACAATACGCTAGTTCGAGTTGGGATCCCATTGGTGAAGACTATATAGCCGATGCAAGATTCGTCTATGCAAACTCTGCCCCGACCCGAGAGCCGGCACCCATGCATCCACCAAGCTGCCACCATGAATACCTGCAGAGGGCCAGCAGTGGGGGTTGGAACTAATCACATTCGCACAGGTCTATGCGGGGATATATCAAAGCTATTCGAGATTGGTTCATATTACGATACAACTGCTTTTGATGTCGTCACCTTGGCTGTACCCTGATATCTGCATGCATCGTGTACCACGTCCCGTCTCCCTACTGTTAGCAGGTATTGGCGACTCTCATGGTTAGCCTCATGCATGCTTTCTATATGTCCCATCAATAATCGCCGCTGATATCTCTCAGTCCATAAAGTGAGTTGTTTAAATATGAGATCTCGGCGACATTTCCTGTACAGCTTGTCTTGTGCCACCAACTACCCCTCCTCAACGCAAACCTTTCAATATGCGCTGGACTTACCTGTTTGTAGCCATCGTCATCCAGGGTGTTCATGGTATCGTCTCTGATACATATGACTATGTGATCGTTGGAGGCGGCACCTCCGGCCTGGCCATCGCGAATCGTCTGACGGAAGACCCGAATAGTAAGCCCCCCCACACGTCTCGACTGGTTGGTGTGGTCTTCAACCCTGCAAATACCCGACATGAGCGACAGCCTCGGTCTTGGTGATTGAGCGTGGCGGTTTCGACGACAAGCCGCAAGCCATTGTCCCCTACTACGCCACCGGCCTGGACACCAGTGTCATGATCCGACCGAAGTCGGCGCCGGTATCGAATCTCAACAACTCAAAATGGGACGTCAATGAGGCGGCGGTGGTGGGTGGAGGCTCGGTGGTGAACGGGATGGGCTACTTGCGCGGCAGCAGAGCCGACTACGACGCCTGGGAGGCTCTCGGAAACCCTGGTTGGGGGCGGGAGGGACTGCTCCCCTACTTCCGAAAGAGCAGCACCTTGACACCCCCTTCCGCAGAGACGGCAGCGGCGTGGAACATGTCGTGGGATGACGGCGTTTACGGCCAAGGCCCGGTCCACACCCACATCCCAGACTTCCAGTACCCAGACAGGGCGGCATTCTGGGATGTGTATCGCCAGGAACCAGGACTCCAGCTTGCAGGTGATTCGAACGCCGGATACGGTCCAGGGGCATACTGGGCGCCATCTACTATCGATGCACGTGACATGACGCGCTCCACTGCACGGAAAGCCTACTACGACCCAGTCAATCGCACTCGATCCAATCTGCACCTGCTCACCGGCCAGACTGCGCAAGAGATCCTGTTTGAGGGGCTCCGCACCACCGGAGTCCGATTCGTGTCAGGGACAGACAACTTGTCCCACAATGCCAATGCCAGAAAGGAGGTGATCGTGGCCACAGGGGCGATCCAGACACCACAGCTGTTGCAAGCAAGCGGTATCGGTCCAGCCGCAGTATTGCGTCGCGCCGGTGTTCAGGTGAAAAAAGATCTACCGGGGGTAGGTGCTAACCTGCAAGACCACCCCACCGTGCAACTGCGCTTCAACCTCTCTCGACAAAGCTTCCCAAACCCGGACACCATCGCCACGGACCCGGACTACAACGCCATCGTTTGGGCCGAGTACTACGTCAACAAAACGGGGCCCATCACGGCGACGAGCTCGAGCAACCAGGTCCTTCAATCGCTGTCGCAAGTCCTTGAGGACAACGCCACGCAGGCCAACTCTTTGATACAGGAGTTTCTGTCCCAAGCGCCGCATCTATACTTACCTGAAATCTACCATAGCTCCCCGCAACTGATAGCTGGCTTCGTAGCGCAGCGAGCCGCCCTTGCGGGGCTGCTGGCCTCGCCCAACGCCTCCGTATACCAAGCCTCCATCTCCGGCAACGGCCGCTCGCCCAACGTGCTCCTCAAGCCGCTATCGCGGGGCACCGTCACCGTCACCCTCGGCACGGACTCTGCCACGGGCGGGTGGGGATCTGCCCGTCGTACAGTACAACACCCTCCAAAACCCCTTCGACCGGACCGCCCTCCTCGCCATCACGCGCCGAGCCCGAGACTTCTGGGCACACCCGGCCCTGGCCGCGCACTTCGGGCCCGTAACCGAGACGGTCCCGGGCCCCGGGTTCCAGACCGACGACGAGATCATGACGGCCCTTGTAGAGCAGGGCGCGCTGTGGCCGTCGCTGGCCCACCCGTGCGGGACGTGCGCCATGATACCCGAGGCGCGGGGCGGGTGCGTGGGGCCCGACCTCCGGGTGCACGGGGTCGAGGGGCTGCGGGTGGTGGACGCGAGTGTTCATCCCGCTGATCCCGGGGGCGTTGTTGCAGGCGACGGTGTATGCGGTGGCGGAGAAGGCGGCGGATTTGATTCGGGAGGGGTGATTACATGGGTTAGAGATGCCCGAGAAAACGTTTTATCTTCGCTAACCGACTTTCCACCTGGGTAGGTAGTAATCCCCCCAAAACATGGGAGCAAGGCAGAAAGAAAATGGGCAGAAACTTTCTCATTAACCAGGCGAACCCGTGGCTAGTGTCCATATCATTAAGTAATAAGGTATGTAGTTCTATATCTGCATTTGAATTTCATGTGCGGTCTATATGCATGCATAATCTTAAAATCAAGTCGTATCTCCGGCATGCCATAATACGTAAGAATTTCTTAGTTGTAGACGTTATCCAGGATGTAGGCGATGCCCTCCTGGCGGTAGTCGTCCTTGGCCGTGTAGTGGATGTCGGTGACGTTGACGTCAAAGACAATGTTCTGGGCGTCGGGGCCGGAGTACCGGGGCCAGATGGGGGCGGTGCCTTTGAAGGTCTTGGGGACTGTTCGAGGGGTTGTTAGCATGGAAGTATATATATATGGGGAGGGGGGAGGGAGAAAGGAGAATGCGAGGACTTACGGGTACACTCCTTCTTGTTCCAGCCATTGGGGTCGGCGCCGTTGACAAAGGCGACCCACATGCGGCTCATCATGTCGGCGAGCTGGACGTAGGTCTCGGGTCGGTTCTCGAAGGGGCTGGCGGAGTAGCCCTGGCCCTCGACGTTGTTGAACACAAAGGCGACCTCCTGGAAGTGGGTGGCGCCGACCTCGGCCGGGATGCCGTTGACGTGCAAGTTCCACAGGTACGAGTAGACAGCCTGCCCGGCAGCGGCGTACGTCTGCGCCAACATGCGGCGGCCCGAGTGCTGCTGGAAGTCGCCGGCAAAGGCGGCGGAGCGCTTGAACTGCAGGCCCCAGGGGATGGCGGCGAGGCGGCCCATGACGAAGGCGGGGATGCCCAGGAGGGGGTCGTCCGGGTAGATGCGCTCGAGTCCGGAGACGACGCCGGCGCCCTTCTGGGTGGAGCTGGACAGGAAGCCGGCGAAGCCCAGGTCCGTGTCGATGCCCTTCTTGGCGTAGGCGGTGCCCTCGTCGAAGTTGTTGCCGAGCAGCAGCGGGACCTGGGCGAACTTGCCCTCGCGCAGCAGGTTGGCGCCCTGGGCGGTGATGAAGTCGCCGTCGACCACCGCGCTCAGGGCCGGCGTCGCGACGCCGTTGATCGCGCCGGCCGCGGGGGCGGAGCTGTTGAACAGGGCGTTGAGCGTCTGCCAGGGCAGGGCGCGCAGGCAGCCGACGCGGTCGGCGGCGGGGTCGGCGTCGCAGCCGGTCTTGGCGACCAGGGCGTCAAAGTACGGCTGCCACGACTTGGCGGTGCCGAAGATGGCGACGGGGCTGCCGGACTCCAGCATGGCGCCGCGGAACAGGTTGTCGTGCTTGCCGTCGTAGGCGACGAGCTGCATGCCGACGGAACGGGCGCCGGCGGACTCGCCCCACATGGTGACCTTGTCCTTGCTGCCGCCAAAGGCGTCGATGTTCTCGTTGACCCAACGGAGGGCCTGGCGCTGGTCGCGCAGGCCCAGGTTGCCGGCGCCGACGTCGGCCAGCTCTTGCGAGTACATGAAGCCCCAGTTGTTGAGGCGGTAGTTGATCGAGGCGGCCACGATGGGCGTGCCGGCCTTGACCGACTGCTCCACAATGTACGTCAGGTTATAGCGGGGGTCCGACGAGCCTCCCATGATGTAGCTCTGGAATACAAAGTAGTCAGCAAAACAATACGAGAACGATGTTGGATGACTTGACCATCCGAAGTTTCGCACGATTCGAGTTGCCAATATGCAGGGGACAAACTTACACCACCGTGGATCCAGACGGTAACCGGCAGGTTGTCGCCCTCCTTGACACCAGCCGGGCGCACCACGTTGATGGTCAAGCAGTCCTCGTCGACGACGTTTCCGTTGTTGACCGTGTCCGAACCATAACCGATGCACATGGGCCCGTAGTTGGCGGCGCTCTTCTCGGCGAACTTGGTGGTCAGGGGCTGGGGCGGCGCGAACCGCAGCGAACCCAGGGGCGGCTGCGCGTACGGCATGCCCAGGAAGAAGTCCTGCTTGTGCTGCTCGTTGTGCACGCCGCGGTAGGTACCATTAGCCAGCCTGACGGGGGGTCCAGGCGGCGGCGGACCACCTGGACCACCTGGACCACCTGGACCACCTGGAGGACCAGGCGGGCCGGGGATGGGCGTCGGGGGCGCGCCGGCGACGTGATCGACAAGAAGGCATCCCGCGGCGGCGACGGCGTAGGCCGCGCGCACGAAGGAGTAGGCCGGCATGGCGTTTAAGCGAGCGAAGATCGACAGATCAGTCGTGGCAAGATAAAGAGCGACAGGTTGACGTAAGCGAGAGGACTAGACGTCAGGTCCGATAAACGAGAGCAGTAAAAGGAATAGAGTTCGAGTTCAGCTGAGCGTCAGGAACGTGGCGGCCGTCATGCTGTTCTAGAAGTAGTCGGATGCAGCCAAGACTGGCTTCTACAGACCCCCTGGGCGCCACTAGCAGGTTTTCTTGCTTATTCGGCCGAAAGGCCGATTTGAGAAACTATCGTAAAAAAAAATAAAAAAATAAGGACAATGCCCACGTCCGTTATCCATTACCCGTTATCCATTCTCCGTGACAGCACATACAAAAATCAATGGTCTGATGGGGTTCGGGCGGAAATTGGCCTACTAACCTACACCTGAGCCAGGCCGCCGTTCCTGACCGTTCGTTCCTGGATGGGTGTGCCAGGTGCCTTGGCCCTGGGTACGGCATTTGGGCGGGCCGCTGGTTAAGCCTAGGGGCAGATCGAGTATAGGTTGCGAGGTCGCGAGCTGCGAGCTGCCCTGTTTTACACTAGCGTTCCAATGGAAGGACCGAAACGGGGACGCTGGCCTTGATCTCCTCCCCTGGTAAAGCAAGATGGGGCTAGTCCGGATCCACACCTTGGCACACCGGTCTATAGGCTAACGTGCAAGCGAATCGTATTCCCCTGTGTTTATGCTTAGGGGTGATTCTTAGCAAAGGCTTAGTGATACCACATAATCGTACTCGAATCGTGCGATCTAGGGCTCCCGGCTGGCTCTGTTCAGTCTACTGGGCTTTTATTCGCGCAGCAATTGATTGGACCGACCCGCTAAGGGCTGCTGTGCCGCGGCCAAACTTCGGATTTGACTGTGCCTCTTACGCATGCCGACTGGATCGGTAATTGTAAGTCCCGTCCGAGATGATACCCCGATGCTACGGCGAAATGGTGGTTTGATCCAAGGCTCTTCCAAACTATAAACCCCGTTGGGGTTCACGATGTTACATTACTATACGTTTTATCACCTATGTCAATTTCCCAAGTGCCTAGCCTGCCAGGGCTGAAGTGGCTTTCGCCGGCGGTGTTGGCCCAATCTGCTGGGGGGTGGCCGGGGGCCTGGTAGATGAGACAGATGACTATAGCACGGACATTCCCCCAGAAGGGGGCTTGGCATTCTCCTTGCTTACTCTTTTGGGACTACTACTATGTCGACAGAAAGCGGCTTTTGCAGGCGCATTTCTCGGCCATTGTTACGCATCATGGGATGCGATAGTCAACAATACAATTGGGGGTATATTTATATTTTACTCTAATTGCTCTAGCAAATAGTCCGAGCATGTCACATTCGTTAAATTGTCTGACGACGGCTGGTCCGACTCTTATAGTCTGTCCTTGTCGAATCTGTCCTTCTCGAAAGACACCATCTCGAACGAGTCGGCGGCGCTGTTGGGCGTGCTGGGCGACGTTTCGACCGTGACCTCCTTCGTCCTCTTGATTCCCGCGGTGGGGGGATCGCACGCCGGACCCCGAGCGTGAGGTCCCGGCTTCGACGTCGCGCTGCAGCGCCTCTTGGGACTCCTGCCAGCCCGAGGTGGACATGACCATGACCGAGTTGCCCTTCTTGTGCGGCTTGTTCGTGCCGGTGCCCACCACGGTGTTGCGCCGGCCTGTCTGGTTGCCTGTCCGGTCGTTGGTCCGGCCGTATTTAGATGCGTCGTTATTGTAGTAACTCCGCTGGCTGCTGCGGAACTCGCGGTACAGCATGCGGCTAAATGGGACTTCGTTAGCAAAAGGCCCTTCTTTCCGTCTTCTCATTTGGTGGGGGGCCAGTTTAGAAATGCTTACAGAACAGGGAGAGAGGCGGCCATGATGGTGACGGCAGGCTCGGCAAGGGTCCAGATCGTGAGGTCAACGCGGCTAACTGAGGATTTCGTTAGTCTACAAGATGTCGTTTTCTTTTCTTCATGTGAGACTTACAAGTGACATCCGGATCTGTTATAGCCACCACCAAGACGGACTTGACAATTCCGGTAACGCCAGCACTGGTAAAAGTTTGTCAGTAACAAGCAGATGACCCATGTCACGCAGAGGGCTGACTTACATCGCACCCATGCTCATCGCCACCGTGACGCCAATCTTCTCACGTAGGGGCATCGTCATTCCCAGTAGAGTCTTCCAGGGAAGGAATGCCAGCACGAAATCGATGATAGAGCTGTAATAGGAGGCGAAGGTCTGCCATTTGGACAGCTTCTGCTTGTCCCAGCAAGTGCCCGGTACGCTGCTGTCCCAAACCTTCCCGATGGGCTGGCACTTGAGGTAGCCCGTCACCCAGACCGAGTTGAGAAAGAGGTTTGTGGTGACGACGACGAAGAGCAGAAACAGGCGCATCCACTTGTCGCTGAAGAGCCTGTACAACGTGACGCAGAACGAGGTCTTGCTCAGGCCGCTCGACATGATGGCGAAGAGGGCCACGAGTATGGTGACTTTGTTGATTTCTATCTTGTTCTCGGGGCTGATGGTTGAGTAGTGGCGTCCCATGCCCAGCGTCGTGATGAACGTGTTGATCGACGCCGAGATGAGCAGGGAGAACTGATTTGCCCATTGTTAGCTAGATCTGCTACCAGCCCGGTGCGAATCTTGGAGTGTAGGCAATGTATGGTAGTGAGTGTGTGTGTGTGTGTGTGTGTGTGTGTATGTGGCGGGGCCCCTTCCTGGAAGAACCATGTGGTACACCCCGGGATATTCTGCACATGCCAATTGAAGCCAAGTGCACAGATCTGGAAAAGAGAGTATGGTTACTCACCCAGGCCGCTATCATCAAATGATCATCCCACCACAAACCAGTCGATCGCCTCCGTTTGCAGTACATTCGTAGGGCCAGAAAGACGCCCGACGTTATCGTCAAAGACCAGGTCGCCGCCAGCAGCCGCGGGGCTCTGGTCTCGTTCTCGTAATCATCCATGGCCAACTCGTCACCTTGAAAAGCAAAGCAGCAGTTGGTTGAGGAAGTCGTAACGACGCACCCCCGGATGCGATCGGCGGTGTTTATTTTTGGCAAAAAGAGGAGCGGCGTGGATGGGGTTCGAGGCAAGCTTTCGTCTTGTAGCCTCATGCCGCGGCGCCCAATTCTTATTTGAATGATTTAGAGTTGTTGGAGTTGGATATGCATGCGTGCCTGCCTGGCACATGGAGGAGGGCCTGCACTACTTGTTACTAGGTTGGTGCACAACCGAGGTCGCTACCAAAGCAGGCTGACTAGCTAATGCACCATGACAACCTCTGCCAGTAGTATCTTGGGCTGCTAATCCTAACGGAACCAATCGTACATAGTCCCGGCGCATCGGATATTGGCAGCAGCAGTTCATGAATCAATCCACGCTGCTTGACGATCACGTATTAAGAGATATATCCCAGCCTACCGGCGACACTAGCTGGTAGATTAGACTTGAAGGGGCCAGGATCTACGACATAGGTGGGGCTGGATCATCCGCCGGGCTCAAGGCGGCCCAAAGGTCGGCGACTGTCCACAGCGATAAGCAATAGACTTTTTTGTTGTACCCCTCTTTCGATCTTTTGTCCACATGGCCTGATGCCCATTCATGAAGAAACAGGACTTGTCGTTCCCGAATAATGCTGAGGTAGAAAGAGGAAGATCCGGACAACTGCAGCCTGCAGGACATACAAGTTTCGCAATAGAACTCTCCCCTTCGCTACCACCCATCCTTCTACTCTGGTTCTAGTTCTAGCCTTACCGATGCGACTCGATTATCGTCCGTTGGGAATCAGGTTGCACCGTTTTGTCAATTTAAAGTTCGGGCCTGCAACTCAATGCGGGTAAGCCTTCCGAGCTGAACCGAAAGTTTGTCAGAGGCTTGAACCGGTGGGTCCCTGACTGGGATCATGGGTTTTAGATAGATCGGTCAATTCTCTCGAATCTGAGGCCCCACCTAGAACCCTCCCAGTTCATCCTTGCGTCAAGGAGGCGGCGTCCGCTGTGAAGTCCGCTAAAAAGTCCGCTGGCATGAACCACAGACAATCACCCACGGACGTGACTGGACAGGAGCGGGAAATCTGAATCAAGACCTTCTCTTCTGGGGCAAAGCTGGGAAACTCTATTTGGACCTGTTATTACAGTAATTCCTTGAAACTCTAAAAGTGCTTCCAAGGCAAGGGTGGTGGATGCACACACCATCGCTGACCCGGGTCCTAGCCCGAGCACCGGCGTCGGCGCTAATTGCCGGCAGACCTTTCAGCCCAGCGTTTCCAGCGTGATTCTCGTGCCATTGTGCCATTTCGCGTGCCCTCCTCCCCGAACGAAAAAGAATCGCGTGTGGTTCGATTTTTCCAGCCACCGCCACAGTCCGCCAACCCCCCAAAAAGAATTCCCTGATTCTCAAGGTTCAGCCGGCGCGGTCGTTGTCTGTCAAGTCCTCGCCCCGCCCGTTTGGCAAACCATCCGTTAATCCGGCGCCGTTTCGGGAAGATCGGACGGATTATGCACTTGGGAAAAACAAAGTTCGCCTTCCACCGTCAAAACGTCAACGACGATCCGGCACCTCATCCATCAATCATCCCGAAGCCAGCCCTGCCAGCGCAGCGATTTGGATGGGAGGAGTAAAATGAGGTGTTTGTGGGGTAGGGACGATGGTACCGTTTCGTCAGTGCGCCAGACCATTTGAAACCTGGCCCCGAAAGCGGTCCTTGAACCCGAGCCCGAGGATTCGGGGAAGGGCCAAACAAACGGGGGAGGGGGGGGCGGAGCTGCTGTAGGATGAGAGTTGGAAGATGCGCGGGAGACGGACGGACTGTACTACACATTTGGGCGTGTGTCGCGTGGAGGAATCCAACAACCGCAAAGCCACGGGTAAACTGGCAATTAAGGGGCCGCCAGCCAGGCCAGTTTCATGCGTTGAAAGCGATTCCGTGCCAATGCGGGCGGGTACCCATCTCAGATATGCTTACTACGTCGTATCCTTCATTAGCGTGGGCAAATTAGGCGGGAGAGGAGCGGCCCAGGGTCCTTGGGTCTTTCAGCGGGCGGCCAATAGCTTGCGGAAAGGCAAAAAAGGGGGAAAGGACGGGTCTCCACACCACTTGGCACGAACTGTCCCCAACTCAGCAAGTCGGTAGAATAGCCTCCCAAGCAAGCGCACGCCTTAGACCCGAAAGGGCAGGCAGTTCGTGATTGCTTCTTTCTGGTTTACCCCTCAAAGGGAAATCGATCGTACCATATTTCTCCGAGGAGACAGATGGTTATTGTTCGCTTCCGCGCCCCCGGCATCGAGTTATACCGCCTCGTACCCCAAGCCGTTTAGAGCCAGTCGGTCCGGTAGCTAGCAAGCAACGATGAGCAGGCTGAACTGGTAATAGGGGCTAAAACACTGCAGACAGGGGAACCATGCTTTTCTGGGTCCCCTGTGAAACTCGGTTTCTTTCAGAAGATGAGTCGCCCTCGTGGTGGCGGTTGAGTTTAAAAGGCACTGTAATTACCGCGTTGTCCTCATGGACAGCTTCAGGTGCGTCATGAATCATGATGATGCTAACGAAGCTACTCCCAAGGCCACGATTGATCTCAACGTTTTACGGCAGCTAGCCATCGAAGCCCGCCCTGCCCTACCGCACAGTTGGCGTTGGTTGCTACGGCGGTGGAGTTGGTCGCCTAAGCGAGCGAGCGAGCCAATTCGGTCCCAAGCAGACGGGCCCCCGAATACGAACACAGAATGCTGTGCTCTGGCAGACTATAATGTGCAATTTGGTGGCGTAGACGGATGACACCTCAGCCGGCACTACCGAAGACAATAGTCACGAGAAATCGTTCCAGAATCCGGGAAGCCTGTATGATATAATACCACAATCGCCAAGCATAGTTGCATTCTATTCCCTCAGGAACCTATTGAACATCCCATGCCGACGAGGGTGGGATTCTCCGGTTCCTTCCGCCGCCGGTGTCCCCTCTGACTTTTGTTGTTTCTGCCAGGGAGGCTCGGTAAAAAAGGAAAAGAAAAGAAGAAGGAAACACGAGTCCCGCTTGCGGAAGTCGTACTCGATCAGCAGGTAGGCCTGGGCGTCGGGGTGGCGGGCTCTTGGTTTCACCGGGTGCTGTAGCAGTGCGGCGCGTAGACTGCGAACGTGTTGCATCAGGTTGCAGGTGCCGGCTGGGCGTGGAGGAGCTCAATACGACCGTATAATCCTCACAGGGCGGCGGTAGAAGTAATGTAATCTACTAGTCGGCGGGGTTCCAGCCAATAAAGATGTTCGCGCTTTATATTGGCCTGCTTGACCTCTTATTTCGCCTCGTAGTAATTCCTGGCCGTAATTGCGCGCCGGGTTTCGGCTGCGACTGTCTTGATGAGGGCCCCACGAACCTGGTTGTCATTGTACTGGCTGGCCCCAATCTTGACTTGAAGCTCGCCACCCTGGGCGAGGATGCCGACGGCGGCCTTGTAGGGGATCAGGTGTACTGCCACGACCCTTCTCGGTCTTGTACCCGGTCAAGTCGTTGTTGGTGGGCGTTGGGCAGAGTCCCCCGAGCGCATTCGAGATGCTCGGGTAGAGCGGCCGCGCCCGTTCCCGCCCCCCACCTGGACCGACGACGGGCCGGCATCTCGAGATCACGGCAGTCATAGATACTCGAGCACGAGCCTTCCGTGATCAGCACGCGCGAGGGTGCACACCTGGCACTGGTTCCGATCGGTCGTCGTGGGCGGGCCTCGATCCTTTGTCATGGTGAGATCGACGAATGTGGGACTGGGGAATGATGATCGGCATTCGATCTGCAATGGGCTAGTGGGCCACAATACGTCCAGCTATGTAGTCGCCAGAATGAGCCAAGGCACGCAGTCTATTGAATTTCCGTTCTTTTTCAGCTGCGCGGTCGTATGATAGTCAGTTTCCCAAATCAGAGACGCAGAGCTCGGGCCGATAGTTGGTGAGATCCCTCACCATACCCCATCCATACGTCGACTCGTCGAAAGCAGTCGGCGATAACAGCCAGAAGCCTACCACGTCTTGAAGACGTCCCCTCAGATCCTCCCATTCTTCGCGATTAAGATAGTTGCCCCAGGGCGGATGGTTCAAATTGAAACGATTGCCACATCTCTCTCTAAATTGTTGTTCGTCTGCCTCAAAGTACGTTTGGGCCGTTGGCCGGTCCGTAATGCGCTGGTGTGGATTTACCGCCAGCGTGACACGGAACTCTAGGGCTGCTCTTCGGTTGACTCTTAGCTGTTTCTCTCGTGCTCGCCATGCATCAAGGAACCACCGTGGACTATGGTGTGTCCCAATGTAGCGAAGGTCGGACTCGATGGGCCTCGGGTCCATTGCGAGACGTTGGAACGTCTGAACCTCTGGGAAGACAGGAACCGACCGGTTGTGGTGGGTACCAAAGCGCACGAAATCTAAATCGCCCATCTGTCGAGCTTTTTCATCCTCAATGTACATCATCCATAGGCGCTGCAATTGGCGCAGTGCTTTGGTAAATGTCCTACCAGCTGGTGCCTCGAGTTTCTCGATGATCTGTGCCTTGGGGAAACCGCGGCGCGTACGGGTCCCTTCAAAATCCGACAAAGCCGTGCTGTTAATTGCGAGATTGAGAGCTCCGACACCCTGCGTGTCCTGTTCCACAAGTTTAGGAAGGAAATCGGCTATATGTTCCAGTCCCCAACGGTTAATACCCTGGTAAATGAAAAGGGTATCGAATGCCCGGCTACAATACAGTGGGACAGCGGTATTATCGCACATGACCCGAAGAGTGAAGAACTCCTGTGCGGCTCGCCTGGCTTCTTGGTTTGCCGATAAGAGCGAGCTGGGACGGTACAACCTCTGCATCTCAACCAAGTACGGGCGGTCAGATGATTCGAGTTGAGGCGTGAGCTGTAATGTAAAATGCGCGGTTGTTGGAGGTATAGAGTCCAGACGAGCCAGCGCAATTCGAGTGGAAGCTTGATAAAAGAATGAAACGCTTTCGGTGTTGGTTTCAAGACTGGTATCTCAAATATTGGTGTCGCAAAAGACGGTAGCTGCTCCGTGGATTCCATTGTGTAGGCAGTAATACTATGTGAATTTGCTGGATGGTGTATCAAATCAATGATAGAGAGACATGTCGCTAAGTTGGTGCGGAGAGAGCAGATGTGAATTGGTAACATGGAATTGGAAGAGTTGGGAGGCCATGAAAGACGTGACGTCAAACGTTAGCGCAAATGTTACGCAACAACAGTGGCTGAGAAGTAAGGGGGTCGGGGCGGCCAGAAGTGACTGCTGTGCTCCTGCTTTGCTATTTGAAGGGATTCGGGGATGACGGAGATTCAGGTCAGAGTTCCAGGTCTACCTCAGTCAAGGCTTCGCCTTTTTCGACCGACGCTCTGACCACAATGATGTGCGCGACGACAGGTTGTTTCTAGAATGCCTGGAGGTAAACCGCCTAGATGACCGTCTAAACATTCAAGACAGGGCGAGAATCTGGAAGGGGTCTGGTGCATGCTTTTGCATATGTTTGTACACTGAGCACGATACACGTACGGCTAAGCCACAAGGGTCTTATGCGGCGTGGCAAATTCCACGGCGGAGATCGACTGGCAAGTTTGATTTCGAGTAGTTGCGTGTCTGTCTACCTCGCGACCTCACAATCGCTACAATCGCAAAAGTCCTCGTCCGGGTCCGGTCCTCGACACTTGTCGCATGATCCTTGTAGAACTGCACGTACTCCTTCCACTCCGCCGACCCGTGCTTCCACTCGCCGCCGCCGCCCGGCCCGCGCCAAGCCCGCAGCTCCCGCATAGCCTGCCAAGCCGCGGGCGCCTCCCGCCGCCCGATCTTTTATACCTTGCCCCCGTCGAAGACGAAGGCGCGGGTGGAGTGGGCCACGTCCCAGTTCTCTTAGGCGTGCGCCTGCATGTAGGCGAGGCGCTCGGCGGTTCCGTGGCGAGCTGCTCGTAGGTTTGCCCCTCGTCCGTGTCATTGACGACAATATATAGTGTGCAGCCGTCCTCGTCGCCCTCGGTCATGTACGTGTGGTGCGGCAGTTCCCGGGGCTCCGTGGTACCGGCCGCGGGCGGCCAATCCTCGACGGCGCGACCTTTTAACAAGGCCATTGCTGGAGTCAGGGTGTAGTAGTGGTATCGATACAGAATTGGATGCTGGCGATAATGATATAGCTGGAGACCTTTTAAATATTGGAATACCACAACGTGCTACGGAGAGTAATTAGAATTTAATCTTGTATAGCAGCAATTGCTGTTTGGGGAGCGACGTGACAGACAAGCTTTTTCAAGTAGCCCCGCGTCAGCAAATGGCAGGTCTTCTCTATATTGACTGGGTGCCCCCCGCGGAGTAATGATGGCATAATCCAGGTCGGTATTGTCTGCTCTCTCTTTGGGTACTTCTAAAACTGACCTCGGCACGACGTCAATGCAGGATCATAGTCTTACTAATGTAGAAGCATTTCTGCAAGAGCTTGTCCATGAGCCTGATGCCCCCGTTAATGGAAATACTACGACACCTATGCCCTTCCGGTCTTCCACGTTTCAAGCAATCCCAAGACCAAAACAGATATGACGACTTCGACTGTGTTTGAAAAGCATCTCTCGCAAACCCCGGATCACAGCTTCTCGCAGAATATCGCGTTGACTAAACTGTCAGCCAGGAACGATATGTTTGGTCTGCCGCCAAATGTAAGCACTTATGCAAGAGGATGACAGTGCTTCTTTTAACGGCCAAGATCCTGGCAAACTCTTCAAACACAAGACACCGTCTCTCTTGGCCAGCATGTATAATTGCCAACGTCTATTCTGGTTTCTGTTATTAATGACCAATTGCTGGCAAGATGAAAGCTACGATGGAGCCAAGAGGGAACCGCGCTAACCGGGCGATGGCGGAGGTTGCTGACAAATTGAAGATTACAGCGAATAGCTCACACCAAGCGTGACTCATGCCGCTCGCCTTATACATACTTAGGTACTCATCTATTACAACGTACTTGCTTCTTCAACTAAAACACCCCTGCTCACCAGGAGCTTTGGATCCTGGCTATCTTCTCAAATTCCCAACAAAGCAGTCATTCGATATCTACCTACTATTGCAATGAAGCCTGTTTCGAGCACCAAGACGGCGCTCATTCTGATCGACGTCCAGAACGGCTTCTTCCACCCGACGCATTGGGGCACCGAGCGCAGCACGCCCGAGTGCGAGACCAACATTGCCCAACTGCTGGCCCATGCTCGAGCTTACAACAGCAACACCGCCAGCGACAAAGTCCGCAGGGAGGCATCTCAAGATGCCCAGTCCCGCGACGACGACGATGGGGCGGTCCTCGTTTGCCACGTCCATCATCACAGCATCAGCCCAGACTCGATGCTGCACCCGGACAGGACCATCAAGGTCGACGGGTCCCCGCGCCGGGCCGTGGACGCGCAGCCATTTGCTGCCCCGATCGCAGGAGAGACCGTCTGGGCCAAGGACGTGAACAGCGCCTTCATCGGGACGGGCCTCGAGGCGTTCCTGCGCTCCCACCGCGTGCGACAGCTGATCATATGCGGCCTTACCACGGACCACTGCGTCAGCACGTCGACGCGCATGGCCGGGAACCTGCGCATCGTGGACGAAATGGAAAACAAGGTGGGCGACGGCCCGGATGAGACGACCACGGTGGTGTCTTCCGAGGGCAACATCGTGCTCGTCGGCGACGCGTGCGCGACGTACGCGAAGGGCGGCTTCGACGCCGAGACGGTGCACCGGGTGAGCCTGGCCAGTCTGGACGGGGAGTTTGCGCACGTGGCGGCAACGGCGGATGTCATCCACGCGGTCTTAGGAGCATGAGGGGAGGGGGACGGGGGCAAATTGGACTGGCTTATGGGAAATGGCGCAATGATAGAAATTATGGTAGGGTACCTACATAGGGCTTGCATTGGAGCGGGGAGCGGGGAGCGTGATGGGTCTATTTATCCACATCTTTCACACCAATTGGCCTCGTCTTCGTCTTGGGTGGTGTCTATCATTTTTGGTTACGCAATCTCGCCTTACAGACAACAAAGGTGTCTCGGGTCTCCATTGATAACCGCAGTGCTATACTTATCGTCAGGACCCTGAGTGCGCCGGATTACCCCCGAGCCACAGATTCATGGATGGAAGCGGATTAGTGACACAGGCTGTATCTTGGTTTGGAGCGATAAGAATTGGCTGGATCCACATATCTTCACACGCCTACGGCCCGCTGCAGCAGATTCTCAGTTTTAAAAGGCAGATGGCAGATCTTTACAGCATCCCATCTTACGCCACTCAGCTCAGAGATTCACAAGGGAGGTTGTTGACATACAGCGTCGTCCCAACATCTCATCCCTAGGTGAGTAGTAGACGCATTCGGCCAATCAGGCACTTTGTTAGAAGCACTGGAGTGCAATCAAGGGTCTAGCCGGAAACCCGTAAGCCTGTGCGCAATCTTAAAAAGACAGATGCGCCGCTGGGTCCAATCGGAGGCTGGTCCAAAGCGACGGGATGGGGGATTGGAGGCTAAAAACAGCAATGAGACGGCCGGAATGCAGGTGTCGTAAATGCATGCTGCTGCTTCACCCTGATTAAAGTACTGGGTTTGATTAGAGTAAGCAGCATATCATTCGTGAGAGCTCGATACCCGATGAAGAAGAAACCGCCTAAGCGAGCACAACGCAGGGCCCAACAAATCAGTAACTCATCGCCGCGGGGGTGAGATTGGATGCGGTGCGACATACCGGCCTTCAGCTTGCAGCTTGTGGTGTATCAATTAATCGTATCTTCCGTCCACAAAACAATTGCCGGGCCCAGAACCAGCCATCAAGACGTCAGCCATGGCGAACTACCCGGCTGACCCTGCAGATGTGCGACGCTAGAGAGGCGGTCTCGGTGGAACAGCCAAGCAAGCTACATGACTAACCACCCCGGATTTTTGGCCGAGGATCGACGGAAATTGCCACGGAATGGGGTAGGGCTTGCAATTTTTTGCTGTTCCGCCAATCTGTATCCTTCTCATGGGGAAAAAAGTATTGCCCGTATCTTTACAGGTGGAGTTGACGTGCATGGTGCGAACCAGGGACGCTTCGTTGTATTGAGAGATAAGAACCGATGAAAACCCCCATGAGTCTGGACCATGTCTTTTCCTCTCCCGCTGCTGTCTCATTTACGTCTACCTCTAGCGAGTTAGCTACTAATACACACCATTAGAACATTGCTTTTGCTTCAATTGCAGTTTTGGCTACCCATTGAGCTTGAAGCATTCCGTCCTGTTTCTGTATAATCGCCCACGACCCACTTTGTCCCAAATATTACTGGTCGCCGCCCACCGCGCGCTGTGTCAACCAAGCGCCGCTTCAAAATGGCGGTCGAAGCTGTACCGGTCAACGACGCCGCAGTGAGCCACGGGAGGCATCTGGTTCACAGGTTCGTCAGAACCTTCCCCAACCTTTCCCCCAATGCTATTTACTTGCCCCTGTCTGGGGTAGGTTAGTGGCAGTGCGGGGAAATGCGACTGCACTGACGCTAATCCGCAACTCTGCCATCTAGCCATGCTCACGAGGGCGCAATACCGGGGACAGTGGACCTTCGGGCAGCCGGTAATTCTTCTAATTCCGAACCTTAATCCGAGAGCCGAATTAGGAATCCGACGTCACTGACGATGGAGACTCGTGTTTACAGAGGGCGACGACACAGCTTATGGACAGGCATTGTTCCCCGTACCCGCTGAAGACCCAAACGATCCGTTACAAGTGAGTGTGCCGCCTACCATCAGGGCAATGGGGGTAGTGAGACCCGGCAATGGATGCGCCCAGATCTGCCGAAAACTGTGTGTGGCAGGGGTTGACTAACGTGGTTCGCTCGTTTCACAGTGGCCGACCTACAAGAAAACGATGATCCTGATCATCTGCTGCGCCTACTCGTTCCTCGGCAACGCCACGCTCGTCGGCCCCTCGCCCTACATCTCCCTCTTCGCCAAGGAGTTCGGCGTCAGCCCGACCAAGGCCTCCACCCTGATCTCCTACCCTAACCTCGCCTATGGGTTCGGCTCGCTGTTCCTGGTACCCCTGTACCTCAAGTTCGGACGACGTCCCGTCATGCTGGGATCCATGCTCTTCGTGAGTGAACCTTGACTCTATCTTATTGGCCGTTAGCCCCCATGCCTAGGGGTCGGATGAACACAGCTGACCATTGTTGTCTGTTCGGCAGTTTATTGCAGGACTCATCGGCTCTTCGCAAGCCAATGACTTCGGGGGTCTTATGGCCGCTCGAGTCTTCGCGGCATTCGGTAGCGGGGTATGCGAAGCCATCCCCGTTCAGCTTTGCAATGACATCTTCTTCCTTCATGAGCGCGGAAAGAGGATCGGGTACTATACATGTATGGTTTGACACTTACTACTTTCGTGAGACCGTCGCATACTAACATGGAGTACAGTCTGTCTGTCCATTGGCACCGTCGCACCCCTGGTGTCGGCGCACCTGCTCATCGACCCATGGGGATGGCGCCTGTTCTTCTACGTGGTGCTGGCCTTTGCCCTGGCGCTCTTCGTCATGGCCTTCCTCTTCGTCGAAGAGTCGTCCTACGACAGGGACGCCCACATGCACCTCACCGCCGCCGCGCCTATCGAGGACGCCAGCCCGAGCGACAGTGACAAGGCTACGACCAGGGTGAACGACCAGGCCCCTTCGACGACCACGACGCAGGAGCTACCCCTCCGCAAGCCGTTCCTCAAGACGCTTTCCCTCAAGGGCCGATACGACCCCGAGGCCCGCTTCTTCGGGACCATGGCCATGTCTTTCACCTACGTCTTGGTCCCGCAGGTGTTCTGGGTCATCACCTCATTCGGCATCTACATTGGTCTGGGCGCGTTTGCCTACAACTACACCTTCCCCCTCAAGATTACGGCCCCGCCCTACAATTGGCCTGAGGTAAGAGACTCCACTCTTTTACCCTCTTCCAATACTGACTTCATGATACAGGAAAGTTCCGGCTACATCGCCTTCGGCGCCCTCTTCGGCTTCCTCCTCGCCGTCCCCCTGTCCTTCTCCTCGGACCGCCTGGCCGCGCACCTGACGCGCCGCAACAACGGCATCCGCGAGGCCGAGATGCGGCTCGGCGTCATGCTGCCCGCCATGGTGATCGCGCCCGCGGGCCTGATCCTGTACGGCCTGACGGCGGAGCACAACCTGCACTGGATGGGGTACCTGATGGGCAACGGCATGATGTCGTGGGGCGCCTACTTCTACTTCAGTTTTGCGCTGGCCTACGCCGTCGACTCGTACAACACCAACACCTCGGAGATGCTCATCGCCATGAACCTCGGCAAGCAGGCCATCAGCTTCGGGCTGTCGATCAACTTGCTCGACTGGATCCTCGAGCGCGGATATGCTGTCGTGATATCGGGCATCTTTGGGGGCATCCTCGTCGCCAACAACCTCGCGCTTCTGGGTTTCATGGCCTACGGCAAGCGGATTCGTGTCGCTATGACCGGGTCGTGGCTGGCGAGGCTGCATGGGCGACACAGGCAGAACGCCCCGCAAGTTGCTTAAAGCAGGACTTGTAATGTCTACGTAGCCTACCTATCCATCAACTGGATCTTTACACATAGTTTTGGGACTGGGTCTAGAACCATTCCATAATCTTTAATAATATCTCATCTATATTACAAATCGTCTCACATAACACGTCGTGGTAGCTAGGTTTGCCAATTTAATGTAACTGGCTGGACGGGATAAGTGTCCATGTCGCAGTCGCAGTGATAGGTTAGGGTGTCTTTTGTTTACCAGGTTGTTTATCTAGCTGTTCACTTTGATATTATATTACAGCAGCATTTTGATGCTGCTCTGTGCTGGGTTGTCTATTTATTCTCGTAGCTAGCACCTTATATACCACGGCAATCTATCTCTCTCCTGCAGCAGTCCATCATGCATAAGACAATAGACGAGCTCCAAGGATGAATAATATAAAATAAGTCTGCGGGTGGCAGAAACTCGCCGTCTACAACAACCACTACTAGGCATGTGGTACTTGAGTACGAGCCTGGCTTGAACGCCCAGCCTCCCAGGCCAGGTACCTCGCTGGGGAACTTGGCTCGAGATCTTCGTGGGGAGGACCTTGAACGCGTTTTGTCAAGGTCGAGGTGTGCTGCTATCTGCCAATGAGGTTTTAAGGAAGTGGTTCAACGAGGAGAATCTAAGAGATTATGCTGTAATACTGTTGGCATAAGGGAGTAGTGAATAGCCAAAAACGTATCCGAAGAGAAAAAGAAAATAAAACATTTTAAAAAGAATTGCAAAAGCTCAAGCTCCGAGTCGGATTCGAAGGGAGTGACCTGAAGCCCATCGGCATGGACCCGCGGCTCCCAACTTCACCTAATCAGAGACCCTACGAAACCCTTGGGGTTGTCTGGCCCATACACCTACTACCACTGCACCAACCCCGTCAGTGATGCACCAGTAGAGGAACTTGGGTTATGGGACAGGGCAGCTACTGGCCCTTATAACATTTACTTTTAGTCCCCTGGTGCATATGCCAGTACAGCCAGCTAGCTCACCTGATCTAAAATGGGATTGTTCCTCATCTAACAATGGTCCCCCAGTTGACAACTTCTCCTACATTTCCCCATACTGGCACCTAAGCTAATAGCACAGCCATTCTCTGCCTCACCCACGTTGCCCAGAACCAAGTTTCCAGTCTCAGTGAAGCTCATGATCCAGGAGCAATCTGAGCTGGTTGTCAGGTGACTTACAATTGGGTTATCAACCAAGGCAAGTAGAGTCGAATGGCGTTGCCACACACCTACTTTTGACGCACTCCTGTGTTTACAGAGAGCGTTACTCACGCTTTCACGATATCTACAGGCCACCTACGTCTGCCTAATTGCTCAAATTTGATCCAGGTACTTTGGTACCTAATAGTACCTTACAACCCAATTGCAGTAACCACCAGAACCAGGCCTACATGGAGCAATCTGCCACCCCGATAACTTCCCATCTTGACTCTCTCCAGGCTTTCAAGCTTCCCACAAATTCCCACAGCGACAGGAGGCAATATGGCCTCACCTACTAGCAGCGTCTTATCTCAAACGCTGTGCAGCATTGCCTACTCGAAAACAGGCAATGCATCCACTCTTCGCGACAAGACTCTAGAACATAAAGACAAGCTGCTTACCTTATTGAGATCTGAACACGACCGAGTCCAACGCCTGGTCATCCTTCTCGACGAAATTGAGGCATGTCACGCTCTTGCCGCTGTAAGGTTTGGCCAGCTGGTTCTCGAGAATCCCCAAGACGCTGATTGCCATTTATTTTGGTTTCAGCTACGCAGAAAGCTCGTTGACTTCATATACCAACCTTGCCTGGGTCCCTCGGCGTCGAATGCAGCCTTTGAGAAGTGGGAAACGATCTTGCTGGCCCACCTGGACACAATGTGTGCCAGGCTCCAGTACGATTGCCTCTATGTCTATATAGTGGAAGACTGGTTGCAAACAGACGGCGATGAGCCGATTTCTGATGAAATTAACAACCGGGCTACTCCATCTCAGAACAGCTCTGACAACAGAGCAAAGTACAGGTGGCAATGGGAAGAAGATGCCTTTTCGCCAACACATATCGACAAACACGCGTTACATCGGTTCTTGGGAGGCGTTTTCGTCCACGAGACCGCTGGAAGTAATCGGAAAGCAAAAGCAATGATAGACCTATCAGCCGCAATAAAGAGGTTTGAAACAGAACTCGCCTGGCCCGACCAGTTCAACTCGACAACGCTTGAATGGGTCATCTCAAGCTTGCTGGCTTCTACGCGTCTATCCCAAGACAAGCGGGAAGCTCTTCGGAATATCAGGAGTAACCATCCCGTCCTGAATGATATTAGCTATGTTGTGAATTCTAGAATGCAATTTCTAGACTACTGGTCATGGGTAGACAATGTGACCCTTGGCTATCGACCAAATGCCAACGACAAGTACATCATAGATATGGAAGAATATATTCTCTCGGCAATATTCCTCCACTACATTGGGCTCAAATGGTCGGTGTTCTTCAATAATGTACTCTCCTCCTTCTTCTCCACAAGTGGGACTTGCTTAGGTGCCGGTCCTGAAGTGTCACATAGCAATAGCGACAAGCAAAGGCATGCCTACTTCCCCGGCGCCTGGACAACCCAACCAGGCGTGCAGCACGTGAGACACACTATGTATCGTGAGAAGTACCTCGTTAATCGTCTGCTTGATAAGAAGGCTGAAGGAGCTGAGGGAGCAGAGGCCGAAATGAAGCGCGTTTATACCAACGAAAAATCCAAATCCGAAACAAAGGTAGCGGAAATCTTGTTGGCAGAAAGCGTCATCAACATCAGACTCCATGGGGAGTTTACTGTGATCCAGTCTTCGTTCACGCGCTGGGATGATCTACTTCCTCATGCTTCGGTACTTGAAATCTTAGATTTCATGGGTGTCTCATGCAACTGGCTCATGTTCTTTAAAACCTTTCTCGAAGCACCTCTGAGATTCCGTACCGACTCTGCGGGCTCTGTTTCTCGAAAACGACGCCGAGGTGTCCCCGACTCACATGTCCTCAGCGACGTTTTTAGCGAGGTGGTCCTTTTCTGTCTCGACTGTGCTGTAAGCCAGGCGACAGGTGGCCGTCTTCTCTATCGTTCATCTTGTAACCTGTGGTTCTGGAGTCCTTCCGAGCCCCACGTCGTAAATGCCTGGGCCACGATACAGAAGTTTGCAGCAGTGACCGGCACCCAACTCTGCCAGTCCAATAGCGGCTGCGTCCGAACCTTTCACCCCGAAACCGCTACATTGCCAATTGAGAACTCGCTGCCTCGAGGCGAGATCAACTGGGGCTTGTTGCGGTTGTCACCCGCCACCGGAAGCTTTGGAATCAACCAAGACAGTGTCGATCTGCACATGCGCACAACCCGGCATCTTCTACGAAGAGAACTCAAGAGTATATTCACATTGATTCAGGAGCTTAATAGCCAACAAGAAAGATTGTTCCACCTGCTTGGAATAAAGGCTAACTGTTTTGGTCGCGACCATGTCACGATGGTGCTTCATGCCTACGCATCCGTGGAACGGCAATTATTCCAGTATGACGCGGAGGACCGCAATGTCAATAACTCTGTCAATTATGCCAATGCCGTTGAGTACCTGAAGGCGGTGTTATTGCAGCGGTTCCCTGAATTTGATATCCCGAATGCCTACCTGTTCTTCCCCACTGAACTTGGTGGTCTTGGGATGAAGTCGGCTTCCGTAGCACTACCCTTGATACGCGACATGGCCCCAACAAGCCCATCCTCTCTCCTCGACAAGTTCCAAGTGGCCGGACGCAAGGAATATTGCCGACCCAGACCCGCCAAGAACGGGGAAAAGCCAGCCGTCGATTTTGATGAGTACAAACAGTGGCGAAGGGAGCACCAATACGGCTATGATAACGAGCTGGTGGACGCGTATCGCCAACTGCTGGAGTCAACCCCTATGGATAACTCGCTTTATGATATAACCGGTATAGACGCCCTCTTGAGCGAACCACATGGTCGTGACACACTGCGGGACATCGCGAGCGGAAAGTTCCCAGGTATTGGTTCGTATTGGCGACGGATCATCTTGCTATATGGTCAGGAAGCGATGGAGAAATTTGGAAGCCTGAAATTGGTTGACATGGAGCTCTTGCCCATGGGCACCCTCAATCTCAGCAAGGAGAGACGGTCAAAGGAAGGATACTGAGGAGGAATTTTAGTTGCAGTAAAGATGAGACCAAATCTGGTTTCGTTGTCTGTATCGGGTAACTCGTCACTTGTAAGGTGTTTCTGTAAATGAAGAATATGGTTTGCCGTTGCTGAGGGCCAGTTTGACCAGAATCATCAACCATAGTGAATATAAAAAAGGGATATAGTTTTCCGAAGCGGTTCTTTCAAACCCCTCCGATACCAGTCATGATGTGGACGTGAATTTAGACGGTTTGGGGGTTGCCAAAACAAACAAAGTGTAGGGAAGTCAGTATACAGCAGACACAAGTCAATCTTCCCACGAGTTGGTGCAGCATCGTGGTCAACGCATTATCATGTACCTACCTATAGGCAACCCCTTGCGAACTTTCCCGTGCAGCATCATGATTATGAGATCGAACTTTGATCTTGCTGCTCACCACGGGGCTGATATTGCTACTCGTATCACTGCTCGGTCATTCCCTGGCGTACCAGCCTCATGATGCAGAGAATGCGGACACAAGGCACGATGATCATGGGTCAGGATGAGAGGCGCGACTACATGAAAATACTGCTCATTCATCCACTTTGGACTCGAAGGCTTCCCAGATTATAAACCAAATCCCCGAGCGAATGTAAATATCCCGATGGTCTAGCAGAAATGGATTCGTTCCAAGCGCTGATTCCCTTCCTGTATGTCCTTTACAATCTCCCCTTCCATAAAGCCTTGAAGGTAGCACGCGCCGACCACCTGATATGCATTGTCTACATATCGCGCGGCTATTGGCACATGACAACCAGGCAACATGAAGATGTAGTCATTCCTCATGGCAGCAAGCGGTGCGAGTCCAAAGCGTCCGTTATCGGTGACCGCGAGCCTTCGGGATCGATGGAAGCGGAACATACGCTCCAACGCTTGTAGGCAGTCCTTCGACTGCGCCGACATCTTACAATCTTTCACGGGAAACAAGCTACCCAGCTTCCTCCCGCAGATCATGAGGTCTTTGTTCTGGCGTAGGAGATGGTTGAATGTCTTGTGACCGCGCCCAAGCCCCGAGTCCGAGATTCCCGCCTCCTCCTCCTGGGGAAGTGCGAGCTCCAAAAGGCATTTATAGGTGTCAGGGGCCAGACTGCCGTTCGGAGTGCGATTGCCCACAAGGGTTCGCCAAACAGCATCCTCGAGGCCTTCGGCGCTCCCGTATGCATTGAGCATTCCCTCAGGCTGAACCAGACGGTCACTGGGCTCGGTAGATACATGGTTTTCATAATAGCTAGCGCCTAGGCCGTCGATTATTCCAACCCGTACACCTTCGACAGAGAGTGTCATCCCGCCTTCCAGAAAGGTAAAGGAGGTTGGTAATCCCTTTGTGGCGAAGTAGCACGGGGTACCGCTGAATAGGCGCACATGATCCCATGAGTTCAAGTCCGGGACCCATGTCGGCCTATGGGTAAACGTAGAGCACTGCTCCAGTATATCTAATTGATTTGCTGGTCTATGTCAGAGCTGTAGGTGCCTAGGAGTGCACAGTATATTTCTTTTGGAATGTGACTGGAAACTTACTGGCTACCATCCACGCGCCTGTGAATGAAGTATATACTTCATGGGGTTCTTTCTGATAATTCACGTCTGTCAGGGTAGCAACCTGAGGTGGAACAAGACCGAGGATCCCATAGACCTTGTCCCGCAGGTCGGTCGCGTAGGACTTGCGAGCAAGGTCGAGGACGGACATGTGGTGAGAGAAGGTCGCCCCTGCCTGCACCAGCTGCTCCATCCTCAGATGGATGATCTTTTGCCGGTTCAGTCCGCGGTAGTCGACACCCGCCTTCTTGCTTTCCATCTCGATATGAAGGAACATCAGGTCGTCGATCCGTCGACCGAATTCGTAGACTCCGTGGTAAAGCTCACCCCAAGTCATGGTATCCTCGCCACACAGAATCGGCGTCGTCTCGGTCCCCATGGCGGGCTCCTGCATGATCCAGACCCGGTTCCAATATGGCCTGTTCAACAACAGGCCGAGGGCCTTCCAGGACCCTGCGCCGAACATGCCCGGGTCCTGACGAATGGACCTCTCGAGCGAGTCCTGACTGTCACCCGCGACTGATGCCCCCATTGTCTTTAGCATCACGATGGCGCTCCGGCTGCCTTCGTCCTCCTTTCCCAGCCATACTACGACGTCATAGGCAAACTTGTAGATCGTGCGCATCCGTTTCACCTCCGACTCCCTTTCCTTCATGTCGCCCTGATTGATGCAGATAGCATCTACCCACACCAACATGCCTTCGACTATGGGCTGCTTGTGGCGAAGGGCCCGTAGTGCCGCCTCCAGGTTGGTGCGTACAGCCACGACGGTTCCATTGACCAGTATTTCCGCTGTGTGGGCAGGATCTCCCCACGTGTATGAAAGAGCTACGAAATCCCCCCCATTTGTATCTTGCGACTTGACTCAGTTCCGGGGCGAGTTTGTCAGTGGTGCTGTCCCATTCTAAGGGTGCTTTTTGCCCCAGACCTAACACCGTTTCATCGAGGCTGTAATTTTGGAGCTCGCATGATACTGGAGCAGGCAATGGGGACTCTGCTTCAGTTTGAGCCGTACTGCTAGGGAGAATTCGCAACAGGCGAATCTCTGCCCTTGAAGTCTGTAGAGATTGGTATATCATGGTTAGAAAGTCATGAAGACAGTAATCACCCTTCATGTGGTGAGGGGGAATGGGCACCAGATAAGGGATGCATACCGTAGCCTGCTGGCTTAGGCTCTCGGCGGCGCCTGCTTGCAACGACATCTTGCATTCAGCCTGCTTGCGTCGTGCTTGCTTGTACTTCTTGATTGGCTCATCCAGTTGCCGGCGTCTTGTGTAACGGCATAATGTGTGACGACGAGACCACGAGGCTTCACTGTTGGCGTTTGAGATGGCGGTGGCGTTGCCCCGTGCGGGGTACTTTCCTCTTTACATTACAATCAACTTGCGACATATTACATCCGCCAACGGCACCATCGGATGGTGTATATGGAAGGCTTACGTGTGTATATCGTAATAACCTTTTAACTAGTTGTAGAACCCGAAAACATCTGCTACTGGGACTGCGCGAGTTGGACTTTGGCATACCGAACTGCCTATCTCTGGGTCTATCATTGTTTTAAATAGTATGTATTCGACCGCCAACCCTAAAAGGTTCCGGTATATGTCTGGGGTATGGTGTTCCCAGCTCGGGTGTGTGTGTAAGTCCCCTGCAGATCATGAGATGAAAACTGACTAATGAGCTCTCGGATATCGACTCTCCCATACTTTGATGAGTATATAATATGTACATGGCTGAGAAAATTTGGAATGCCAGATGAAGGCTGCGGGAAGGGATCAGAACCCCCCGAATATCCTGTGCGTTGCGCCCCCGCTAAATTCATGGTAAAAAAGATTAAAACCCAAACATTAAACAAAAAGCCCACGGCCACTCTTCTCTTTAGCTCACATTATCGAGTCGTCCACCGTCGTCAATGCCTTGATGAGAATCGCCTCCTTGACGGCGGATAAGATGTACTGCATGGCCGCCTCACCGCCGCCATCGACCGTCATGCTGCAAGGCGAGATGAACAGCCGCTCGAGGTTGCGGGCCTGGAAGCCCTTGAGGACCTCGTCGGCGGCCTTGGGGATGTTGACGTTGTCGCGGGGGTTGGCCGTGTTGCGGACGGTCCAAAGCGGGGGCACGTTGAGAAGCAGGATGATGGACGCCGCCGCGAACCACTGCGAGTTGACGACGGCGTTCAGCAGTTCCATCGTATCGCGCATCACCTCGGGCTTGTCGTACTCTTCGAGATCCACCACAAAGACGACGAACCTCGCTTCCTCGAACTGGTGGATCCACTTCTTCCACTTGCCCGTAAGGCCGCCGATGTCGAGAAAGTCGACACCGAGCTCACGCTCGCGAATGTCCGTCTTGGTGATGCCTCCCGTGGTTGAGGCAAACGTCGTCGCATAAATGATATCCATACCAGTGGGCACGTAGGCCGGCATGGTTATCCGGCGTAACGAGGAAAAGAAGCTGCGAATACCATATTAGTCAAGAATCCTAGAGGTGATACCAGAAGACCGAAAGAGCCCCAGTTCAATGAAAGTGCGACTCACTATTCTGCAGCTCTGGGCCAGGATGTGTCTTTCGGCTCCTTCGCCAAAGTCGCCGATGGAGACGGTTTCACCATGCTTGCGATATGAGGATCTTGAAGGATGTTCTCTAACGCGCTGTAAAACCTCTCGTCCAACTCGTCGGGTAGCCCAGTGTCGACGTCATTGATGCCGCCATTGTAGTAGCTTTCCAGCACTTCCACGTAGGCCCAGAGATACCGTGCATGGGTGTTGACCTGCTGTTGTCGCATCTCGCGGATGAGCTTATGCGTGAATTTCCTTACCAACTTCAAAATCATGGTCCGGTAGTCGTAGAGTTCCTGGCTGGTATACGACTTGGTTTTGTCGAGCATCTTGGCCGCGGTCAGGATGTGCAATCGCGAGTCCGAACCGAAAAGCAGTGCCTTGTATTGCTGCTGCTGCCTCTCCTTCCTGTAGTCCTCCTTCAAAGCGCTGTCAATGGCGAGGGACCGTTTCTGGTCCTCGCTCTTCTCGCGCCTCTTGCGGAGTAGTTTCCATTTGCTTTTAGCGGACATGACGCTATTGGAGCGGGCGGGCGCTAGCCAGCTGCCCGGGCGGGAACTAGTTGGTGTAAATGGGCTCACCGTGTCGTCTGTGAACCTGTCGCTGCTCTCCATTGAAGTGGGGGTGGCGCCGACGAAATACTTCTCGTTATCCTCTGTGTGGCTGGTGATGAACTTCTCCTGCGTCTCAACCGAGTCGACAACAATCTTCCCGTCATCCTCGTCGCGGGGAAAGAGGATGAACTTGTCATTTGGCTCTACTTGCACCTGCTCCGGAATGGGCTCGGCAATGAACTTGTCGCCATTTATAACTGGCGACAATACGCTATACCGTCCGCCAATTGCCGAATTGCCGTTTACCCTGCCGGCGACCGAAGAGCTCTCGCCGTTTTGAACTGGATGATCCTCCTTGACATCGGCCAGCCGCCGTTGCCAGCTCGGATCTGTCGGTGGTTGGTAAGGTGGGGCCGCTTCCGTCGAGTTCTGGATCCAAGTCTCGTATATCCTAGACACGACTGGGCCGTTGCTAAAGTCGGATTTCAGCGACGGCCCCGGTACATTGGCAAGTCCGGGACTGGTCACCATGGTCGACGAAGAGGGCGACGAGGCGCTCACATTGGGGTCTGAGTAGCGGGGTCTAAACAAGGCCGACGTGTCTTCTTCTATCGCCTGCAATGCACGCTTGGTCTGCGGTTGATCGAGCAGTTCTTTCTGTTGCGAGATGGCAGCACTGCAAATAGCACCCCCATCAAATCAGCGATAGTTCTTCAGCGGGTTGACGCATTACATATGCAGTGTTCGGACGTAAAGCCAACGACACGAGGGCCAGCGGGTAGCAGCAGCAAGCAGCAGGCAACACGTGGGGAGTAGCGAAAGCGTACGTCAATGGATGATGCACAGTGGAAAGTGGACTTACGCATTGAAAGCGCCTAGCAGGAACATCAAAGCCGTCGTCTGCTGTTGGATCATGGGCTGTGACTTCTTCAAATTCCTCGTCCTCATTAATCGCGTCAACTTGTTGGGCATATTCTTATTGAAAGTGTTCTGATGGATCTGGGAGACGTCCGAGTCGACATTGGCGATCAGCAGACGGCAGCAAATGAGGCAGCGGTCCAGGTCCATGACCAGCTGCGAGTGCAGCTCCGGAAATCCGACCGGCGACGCGGAGAAGCCATCAATCCAGTCCTTGATCTGGCCGAGTGCAGTGCGCAGCGTCGCGAGTTGATTCTCAAGCAAAAGCACGGTCAGATCGGCGTCCTGCCAGTGTCCCCGCACCTCGGTTGTATTGGAAATGGTCCTATCGAGCGCATTGAGCATGCTCGATAGCGTGCTAGCCGTGGTTAAAATAGTAAGTGGATCCATGGCTTAATAGCTTGAAGGCAAAGGGAATCGATGGGTAGCGAAAAGGCATTCATAAAAGAATAGCCTGTGAGAGAAGAGCAGCGGCAACTCTCGCGATGCATCCAATTTTCTGTCTGTATGGGTATGCCTGGTTGTTGAAGGTTGGTCCGTTAAGTCCACGTAAGGAGTAGGTAGCAGCAGGTAGTAGTAATCACTTCGGGTCTGTCAGAGTGGTAGAGTGGCAGATTGGATGATGACAAGGGGGGAAGAGGAGAAGAAAGCGCAGACAGTCGGGCCAGTAAATGAGAAATGGAGCAGAAGGGTGTCAACGGGTGCCAGGCGTGCTCGGAAACGGAGCTGCTGACGTTTGAGGGATCAATACAGTATGCAGGGCATGCAGGTGGCAACCACTTGAAGGGGACTGACTGACTGCACGAACTCTCCGCGAGGGATGCGAGGTGCTAGCTGCTGGGTGCTGGGAGTTGCTGTGCCGCTTCTGCAGTGCCTGCGCAGTCGCTGGGCGCGGATCGTAGCCCGAAGAAGTTGTAGGGGTGGTGCGACCTCTGGTCCAGTCACCAGTCATACTGCTAAAAATAATGCCCAGACCAAAGGTACGGAGCGGGTGGACATGATGGGCATGCAGATACGCAGGCGCGACCTTAAAGCCAACAAAACCGGGGGTACTGGACCCGAAAGATATATTTAACTTATATAACTTTCACGACATCACGAAGCGGGCCATGTTGTTTCTCTGCTTTGCTGCTGGTGTTGGTCCAGAGGCAGGTCAGTGCTCGAGGACAATGGTCGGGAGCTGCCGACTTCAATATCCACAAATCGGATGGGCGCCTGGGATGACCGAGAGCAGAAGTGAGATGCCCGCTTATCTTGTTCGTCCGTTGACATGGCCGAAATGTTGCAAGACAGAGACTTCTCGAACCTCCGATCGGTCCCACACGGCCAACATCATGAACGAGGAATAGCATATACTCGGGGTTGAACATCGAGCCAATTGGACGATCAGATCATAGCTTAAAGTGAATGGGAAATGATGGCGACGACTGGCATGCCTTGTTGCGGTCGCATGAGGCGAATCGCATTCGCGCATTGCTTGCTGACTGTATAATTTCAGAACGAGCTTCCTCATGCGGTACGAGGACGTCACTTTTCGACATGGAACCAAACGCCACCTGGACCCTGAAGTCGGGTAGTCATCATTCTAAAGATTCCATCTTACCAAGTCGGTGGTGTCCATTATCCGACAGGAATTCGGGTAAAGAAACCAAGGCAGCTAGACAAGTAATTGTTCGAGTCCATGTCCCTGCAGAAACAAAACGCCGCGACCCCCGCACATGGCTTGAACCTCTGGCTTGAGGACAGGCGGCGTCATCTAGGCCCCAGACCTCGACGCCTCTCCCGCGCGGTCCTTGGAAAACCCCCGAATCGTAGATATTGATTATTGAATCAAGCAGATACGTCGTAGCATTTTAGGGCTGAGGGAGGGGAGGTGGCGGGCACAGCTTTTCGTTTTAGGTATGGGCGCAGTTTCGGCGCTGGCTGTGTGTATGTACATGTCCATCAGCGAGCGATGCGTGCGCAGCGCTGCGCGTACATAATACGAGCTCGAGCTTACAATTAGCAGCAAATGACGTCTGGTGAGACAAGAACCCGTCGTCGGTAAGCCTTTGGTGCCGCCTGGCTTGCTCAGCGCTTTCTTTTTTCCTTCTAGGTCAAAAATCCTCCCGTCTGAAGGAGCTGCTAACCACGTGAGTTACACCACACAGGCGGGATATTCTGCCATATGGCAGTCCTGCATATCTTTTCCCAAAGTAGACGAGAGACAGGACGGGAAAGGCATCCTTTAGCAACGCTCGTCTACCTAGTCGAAGGAGCGAGCCCCATGGCAGAAAGCTCATGGCAGCCATGGTGCATGGGTTGGGTGACAAGCGCGCCCGCTCGATTTCACTGGGGCCTGGCTTGCACTTTGATCAATTCTCCCCGCGGCGGATCTTCCTCATCGGGCTTCTCTGGCACACCAGGGGCTTGGCAGGGGAGGACAAAGGAGGGGCAGTCAAAAGTCCTAGGCTACAATTTATCCTGGCCAACCTGGGGCTTGGCGTTGGGGGTCGGTCGGGGTCGGCCAGTCGGCCACAATGGCGCTGTACTACTATGTAACATGTAACTACCCGCTACATAACCGATCCTGTCGGAGCTGGATGGCCAGATTGAGCAAATCGGGTAGCAAAAGACGCGAAGGATTCTGAATGATATCATGTTCCTCATCATTTTGACCTGATAGGGGAATGAGCTCTTACGGAACCGATGCTACTCGACTCCTCCCTCCCATGCACGCATCCATGTTCCATCACAGTCGAGGCAGTCAGAAGGTATGTAGTGTGTACTGGTGTGCCTCTCTGTGGTGCTTGGTGCCTGGTCCCGACCCGCACTAGCTAGACTGACCGGCTCCATATTTCGTCTGGCCTCATTTCTTAGGCGCGACTCTGGCGGGAGCTTATTCGCCGGTTCGTCTGAAGAAAGCCGTTGCGCTTAAGATCGAACCACACGTGGCATGTCGCATGCTACCTAGTCCTAGCAACTCCTAAAGTTAATGCTCAATACCCCGTCAATAGGAATGCTGTGGCTTGAAATGGGCTGGCCCTGGCAATCAGCTTCTGTTGGTGGTACAAGTCTGCCCTAACAGTTAGGTACCTGTATTGGTGTCAGAGGCGTAGCCCCGGGCCTTGAGAGGCACCTGCAGCGTCCTGTTTCCTACGCATGTGTGTATGCGGCACGGTCCTACGTCACAGGTTCCTGCATTCCTTAGCTTCTTGAAGGGTAGCACATCAGAGCTGCATGAGCTCTAGACTTGGATGACATCTAAAAGCTAGGTAGTTATGCGGTCTATTAGACAAGATGATAATGAAAATACAGTTAATCTGAGTAGTCATTTCTGGTGTCCAGCCTCTCAACCGATCACCGCAAGAGCTGGCGCTATAGAACGAAAATACACACATTTGTCTATGCCGAACATTTCTCAAGGCCAGCCAGCACCACCATCCATAGGTATCAACTGCCCCGTGATATACCCAGCACCCGGCCCCGCCAACCACGCCACTGCGCCAGCCACCTCGCGCGGCTTCCCCTCCCGCTTGATATGCATGTTGCGGAAGAGCTTCTCGTTGACGGTGGACTCGCTCATGTCCGTATCGATCGGCCCGGGCGCCACCACGTTGATCGTAATGCCCCGGCTCCCCAGCTCCTCGGCCATCGAGACCGACATCGACGTCAGGGCCCCCTTCGATGCGCCGTAGACTGTGAAGACTTTGTGGCCCATCTTGCCGATGATGCTGCCGATGTTGATGATCCGCCCGCCGCCTCTTGTGGGGTCTGTCGTTGGCATGTACGGCAATGCCGCCTGGATCAGTAGGAAGGGCGCCCGGACGTTGGTGTGGAAGATCTCGTCCCACGCGCTCAGGGGTACATCGGCGATGCCAGGGTGAATGTGCGAGATGCCGGCGTTGTTGACGATAATGTCAATGGCGGAGGTTCCGAAGGCTTCCAGCGTGCCCTGGACCAACTTGATGCCAAAGTCAGCACTGGCAGCGTCGGCTTGGATGGCGACTGCTTTGACGCCCATGCCCTGCAGAGTCTTGACGACCTCCGTCGCCCCTTGCTCGGATTTGGCGTAGTGCACAACAATCTGTTTAGTTTGGTATTAGCATATGGGCCATGTCTACAGGGTCTTAACATTCTCCAACTATAACCTACGTTGGCGCCTTGTTCGGCGAGGGCTACGGCGATAGCGGCGCCGATACCGTTGGGTTTCGAGGACCCGGTAACAACTTGTGTACGTAGCGCTTCAGTATTGGTTCCAGCTTGGTGAGGTGGGTACGAGAAAAGGGCGACTTACTTGCAGTTTTGCCGCTAAGCTGGCCTTGCTTCGACATCGTGGTAGGAACTGTGAGTATGTGGAGGATTTTTATTATCGAGGGACCTTCAGTATATGATATGCTTTGTATTTATGTACTGGGGAATGTTTTTTTTTGTGTTTCCTGACACAGAGTATATGAACGACGTTGCGAGGACAACTTAATATACAACGCCTTGAAGCTCACATGATTCCCGTTACTTGGCCTCGTAACATGAGTTATGTTACTAGAATACTGGAGCCCAATAGCTTGAGATTGCTAAGCACTCCATCCTAACCCAGTGAGCGGTCCAGGATACCAAGCCGAAGGGGACCCAGAACGATCAGCAAGCATAGGATACTATTGGTGTACCGCAAGCCATCACTCCACTGGCCTATGAGCCCGTCCAACATCCAACGCATGGTGGCTTCTCCTGAAGAGTATCATGAAGACTACATGTAGATGTTATCTGGTTGCTTTCAAATCAGCACAATATCTGACCCGGGGGTGATCATTTGCCCGAGCCCCAACTGGCACCTAACCCACATTTGCTTTAGGTAATCGTCCCACAGGAGCGACGGTCCATAAAAGCTTTGATGACACTCGCGGGAGTATTTGAACCCTGTCGCCATTTGTCAGCTTGACGTGGCGCCGGCAGGGATGATATGTAACCGACTGCCACTTGATATCTCCCAATGATGGATAAGGAGGTCAGAAGATCTGCATACAGGATATTCATATTTTTATATATACGTGACTGGCTTGCTTAGTTATAGAGATCATGAAATACGCTCAGGGGTCTCACCAACAGCAGCAACTCGTAATGAAATGCGCGAAAACAGTCAGAAGGTGGACAAATAGACATGAAAGCCAATGCATTCTTAAAAACCGTTGTTTTTGTTGGTTGTTTTCCAGGGACATCCCGCCCTCGAACCAAGGCCCAAGTTCTTCCCTATGTACTTGGTCAGGGGCTAACCAGAATCAATCATTGGTCCCAACCCAAGACCATTGGGCCTGATATTTCTTCGACGAGACATATCTCCCCTCCCTCATCCTCTGCCTCTTTCCATGTAAAGGCTCATCAGTCTTGAATTCGTCGTTTCCCCAATAATTACTTGTGAGCCAGCCAGCCGCCCTTGACCCAAAATCCCAAACCAAGTCCGCCCTCTCTACCAATACATCTATCCCCATGAACCCCCTAAAAATGCACACGACATACCCAAGTTCTGTTTTTTGTTTTTACATGGCCGTTCCCCCATCCGAGCTAAACAATCGGACATGATCACGACCCCGACCTTGCCCCCTCAGCGCGCCGAGGTTCCAGCTGCTTCACCTGCCTCCCCACGTCGCTAAGGTGCCCCGACAAGCTCCCAAGTAACCTCTTCATCTCGTCGGCGACGGCCCGCTGGCTCGCGCGACCCTCCATGACATGTGTTGAGGGCGGCTCGGGCGGCCCGACCGTGGCCCGGCCCCAGAACGGGCGCGAGCTCCCTCCGTCGCCGTCATCGTCATTGCTGTCGTCGTCCTCAGCAACACCACCGCCACCGTAAATATCATCCTCGTCGTCTTCGTCGGGCGGGGACAGGAGGAAGTTAGCCGTAAGAAGAGGATTCCTAGTGCGTGGCGGCGTGTCCATAAACGCCGCGGGTGGCCTGTACTGATTGCTACCGTTACTGCCGTTGCTACTGTTGTTGCTACGGTTATGACGATTTATGCTGTCCAAGGGACTCATCGACAACAGCCAGTCTTCGTTGGAAACCAGGGCGGATGTGGACACGGCCCAGGGGGGGACGGTGCCGTTGGCGGTTCGCGGTGGCGTGCTGGGATACTCGGGCGAGACGTGTTTGGATGCGTTGTTGTCGTTAATCCCGAACATGCTTTCGTCCAGATCAATCAGAGTTTGGAGGGAACCACGGTCGCCGGGGGGAGGTATGACGATGCTGTTGTTTTGATTGCCGCCATTAAACGAGTCGTTGTTCCGGGTAAAGCGGCGTGAAGTTCCCCCAGCGTTGTTGTCGGTGATCCCGAACATGCTTTCGTCCAGATCAATCAGGGTTTGGAGGGAACCACGGTCGCCGGGGGAGGTATGACGATGCTGTTGTTTTGATTGCCGCCATTAAACGAGTCGTTGTTCCGGGTAAAGCGGCGTGGGGTACCCCCTGCGCTGCTGCTGCGGGGCAATGGTGGAAGCTTGGTCGGCCATCGCCAGTCCATCTTGTGTTGTTGAGCAAAAATTGAGGTGGTATTACTTCTAACCGGTGGCTTTGGTATTCCGTCCTTGCCGGGCTGGTTTGGCGAGCGCGCAAAGTTGGCGAAGGACATGCCACTCGAAGGTGTCGGGCCCCTTCGCGGTCCTCCTCGGGTGAGGGTAGACCCGCTCGCAGGTTCATACGGAGCGGCCGAATGCGGGAGAGGAACAGGATCCCTGGAAGGTCGGAGGGTGTTCATGTCGTCCATTGAGGATGTTGGGGTGTCGAAGTCGCCCCCAAGACAGGCGTCAAGGTCGATCAGCGATTCTCGTATCGCAGCTGTGCTGGAGTCGTCTCGGAGTGGGAGATCGGGCGCCGACGAGAATTGCATACCGTCATCGTCAAACCCATCACCACCAGGGGCATAGTACGTCCTCGAGTTCTCGGTGTAGTCGGTTCTGGTGTTGGGGTCAAAGACCTTTTCTAGGGGAGCCTTGAGTCGGGCGAGGACATGGGGCGGGGGACGGCGGCGGGCCTTCGGTTGCAACGGAGGTGGCGCCGTGTTCGGCTGGAGGTCCGGTGACGGGGAATTACTGGTCTCGATTTGTTGGTCGAACTCCAGGGTCGTGCTGAAGTTCCATTCGTCCTGCTCTGTCTCGGCCGAAGTGCGGATGGCCGCTACCTGGGCCCCAATGTTGGGATTGAGCAGTGATTGCCTGACGCCACCCTGCTTCTCCCACATTCTGTAGTTTCGCACAAGTTGGGAAAGAGAGTCTGCTGGGTATGCTAAAGAGGTATCCCGGATGTATGCATGGTCTGTAACGCGTTCGATTGTGGGGCGCCGGTCGGGGTCCTTCTCCAAACAAAATGCCACGAGATCTTTTAGCCCATCGGAATACTCGGGTCCTTCGAGCCGTGGGATGTGCCCGTTAAGGAACTCTCCAAACTGGGAGGGATCTACTCTCGCCCTGTGCGACTCCATGGCGTTAGGCGGCAGTCCCGAGGCCATCTCGTAGGCCACCGCCCCGAACGCCCAGATGTCGACGGCAGGGCCGTACGAGACGACGGAATCGAAGAGCTCGGGGGCCATCCAGTGCAGAGTCCCGATGACGGTGCGCCGCTTGTCGAACTTGGTCTGGACCATGGCAGCGACGCCGAAGTCGCCCAGCTGGACGCCGCCCTCCTGGGTGATGAATATGTTAGCGCACTTGATGTCGCGATGAATGACGCCGTGGGTGTGGATCCAGCGGACGGCCTCGGCCACCTCCCGCAGGATCGGAATGATCCACTTCTCGTCTAGCCGTGGGCCTTTGAGTCCCTTTATCGACGCCGCTATGAATGGCTTCATCAGGGTCGCTACGCTGCCGCCGGCGCAGTAGTCAGTGACTATCCACATGGACTGCTCGACCATGAAGGCGTCGATGACGAGGTTGACGTTGGCGGCGCCAACGTCGCGCAGCAGCTTGAGCGTCTTGATCTCCTGCTGAATGTCGCCGTAGGTGTCGGCCCCCGGGTTGGCGCCGTCCCCTTCCTCGATGTCGACCATCTTGATGGCCACGACGCCGCCCGTCTGTCGGTCCGTCGCCTTGTATACGCGGCCGTAGCTGCCCTTGCCGATGAGCTCGGAAAGTTGGTAAAGGGGTGCGCTTCGCCCTGCCTCCCGGCAAGCCAGGTCGGTCGCCGTCTGCATCTCCTGGGCGTCGTCCATCATGGCCTTTCGGGTCTCCATGTCGGCGATTTGGCAAGGGTCCAGTGTCGGGGTGGCGGCCGAGACACGAGTTTCTGCGAGGAACTCATGATAGGCAATATTTCCCATCGGGATCGAGAGGTGGGGATCCCGGGCGCCGGGTGATTTATCATACCTCATCAGGACGAGCAAGGATGGTGGTTGTCAATCAGGTTAGTTAGGTGATTAAGATTTCCAACAAGAATTAATACCGGGATGAGCATTTAGCCTTAAGCAGATTTCACCCCCTCGTGCATATCACGAAAGGAATGCTGGCCGTGATCGAGATGCCAGGTACGTTTTTGTATGGCCTCCGCTGTTGGACAACCACGCTGACGGGGGAGTCGGGTGGACGGGCTGCATCCGCGAGCAGGGGAGCTTGGGCGAACACTGCATAAGCGAAGCCACTGTTCCCAATCAATTGGCCTCTACCACCGACGGTCAATGGGCGGTTCGCAAATCCCGACATTTGACAACTCCGGTCTGGACCATCAGTGGTTAGTGGTCCATCCCTTTTCTTTCAATCTCACGACCCAAGATGGTCCATGGTACTGTCTGCACCCTCCCTCCCCCACTTGATATAGCTGCAGTGTCTCCTTGCAGATTCAGGGCAAGGCGTTTTCCTCTCCTCCGTAGCAAGCACCGCCATTTAGATGGGACCATAGACAGTACACGATGGCAAACATAAGAATTCAAACAAACACCGGTCGAAGGAGGCTGTGAAAAGGCGGGCAAAGCATGGAATGACCCGTTTGTCGGGCTTCAAGACTGAGGTCATATTTAGGAAAGTGGGTAGCAACGCCTGATCTTAGTAAATAGATCGACAGGCACAAGCAAGTCGGTGTAGGTAAAAAAGTCCACGCTACCATCTTTGACCGATGGATATGGAGTCAATTCTATCTTGATCGTAGCCAGGGTGAACGGGAAGCAAGCATCCGGGGCTGTGGTGGGATGCTGCTGGGGAACGTTGAAAGGGAGAGCGAGCAACAGTTGCAGCAAGTAAATTGATCGATGGTTGTTGACGCGGTTGAATTCGGTCGCGGCCTGTATCTCCGCAAACCCCGAGCGCTCCCTATCACCGCCACCTACCACCCACTAAAAGCCGCTAACCTGAAGGCTGGTTGCAGCTGCAGCGCAGTGGGCAAAGACTTGGACCAGGTATCTTGAGGACCGTCTTTAACTTGGTAGTTCTTACAACTTCTCTCTACTGGTTGGAGATTCCTCCTCCTCATTGTCGAGCATGCCTCCTCAGAAGCGAAAGCTCTTCCCAACCGCTGAAGCGAGGCACAACGAAAATGAAAACGAAAACGACATTCCCACGATACCGCACGCCAAGCGACCTCGGCTCGCAACCGCCCCCCGCCGCCGTGATCATCTCTCGCCGCTCTCCGACGAGCTACTCGTTCGCATCCTCACGTGTCTGCCCCTACCGTCTCTACTTAATGTCGCGCCCGTCTCGCGCCGATTCCACCGCCTCGCCGATGATTCACAGTTATGGAAGCGACTCTACTACAGCCGCTTCGTGCTGCCGCGGGCCCTGCGCATTCCGGGCTTTCGCAACGGCTCCGCTCGCGAGGGCAAGCTGCATTATTCGTCCCGTCGGACCATATGGGCCGACGGGAGGAGGGGCGGCTGGGTCGACATGAGCAGCAGCAACAATGAGAAGAACGATGTCGGCGACGGCGTTGATCGCCCCTTGTCATCGCGGGATTGGAAGGGGCAGTACAAGCTACGACACAATTGGTCCAAAGGCAAAGCCGCGGTCGAGGAGCTACATGTTGGTGACAGCACACCGGTCGCTCGCACAGAAGAAGAGGACGATGAGGTTACAACAACATCGCGACCGATGCTAGTTAAGATATCCGAGGGCGTGGCAGTCACAGCCGATCTTTCGTCGGGTTTGCGTGTATGGGACTTGAGGACAAAGGAGCTGGTCGCGCAAATCACGTTGCTTGAGTCTGAGTCGTCGAGCCCGGTGGTGCCGAGCTGCCTGGCAATTGACGATCAAGAACTGCACTCCAGAGTTTTGAATGTAGCCGTGGGGTTTGGGGACGGTAGCTTCGGCGTCTGGAAGTTGAACATCGGAAAAAACGAGTTGATACGCATGTACCAACACGAGAAGTCCACCAACGGGGAGCTGGTGGGAATCGCATACTCACACCCATACCTGCTGACGGCCACCGAGTCGGTGTTGATATCACTTTACACGTTCGAAGTCGCCGGCGAAGGGCCTAATGCTACGCTGGCGCAAGATAGACCGACAACGAAATCGATCAATATATCACTGGAAACCCAAAGCCAAACAGAAGATGAAGCTGGTGGAAATACTGCTGGTCCAAAAAAGCCCCAGATGGGAAATGCGCAGTCAAGACTTCTTCAAGCACCGTTATTGCTTACTTCGCTAAAATCTCACACTTCGAGGGCCCCGTTGGCGCTTTCAATACGTAAGACGGCAAGCACTACGATAGCGTCGATTGCATATACATTTTCTACATTACAAGGTTGGTCGCTGGGGATCCAGGATCTTCATCTGCGGGCGTCGTCCTCACGGACGAAAGCCACGCCTGATATTACCACAACGCGCATCGCGTATTCCCCATCCATACGATCTTCGCCCTCGCAAGTCCTCTCGCCGCCATCTTCCCCAGCACGGCCGACGACCGCGTCCAGGGCCAATGCATCTAGCAGAGATGCTGACGATGGCCCGACGAACATATGTTATAACCACCCCTATCTTCTCGCTACTTTACCCGACAACACATTAATACTCCATCTCTGCACGTCCAACGCCACATCGCTCTCAGTGTCGCCCGGCATCCGGCTCTGGGGCCATACTTCAGGTATCAGCGACGCCGAGATAACCTCGCGAGGCAAAGCCGTTAGTGTCAGCTGTCGTGGGGAAGAGATCCGCGTTTGGGAGCTCGAGGGCCGAGCGGAGGCCAGGAGTATTGAGGTCCGACCGAACGTTCCCACCAAATCCGACACAGAAGCAGACAGTAGTAGCACCCTTGTCACATTTGATGAGAAGCGGAATTGGGTCGGGTTTGACGACGAAATGGTCATCGTTTTGAAAGAGTCCAGCCAAGGTAGAGAAAGCTTGATGGTTTACGACTTTACCTGATGCAGTTACATATATAGGTACTTACGCTGCGAATAGTGCTTTCAATGATACCCAATTCACACTTATTAATCATGCACTTCCCTGATGGAGGGCATCGGGGCGGTGAATGAGTGAGACCAGACTGATCCTGTCGCGTAGACACGTACACTGCGGGTCGTGGTTTGCCGGCAGCAAGCCAAACTTCATCCCAGAAGGCCAGGTCTGCGTTGGGCAACTAAACCTATCTGGTTGTGTGAAGCGTCATGTGTCTACATGATATGCATCTTCGAAGAACTACATCATATTTGAGCTGGATTGTACCGAGCCAGGATCAATGAGGTACGATAATTCGCCGCGATGTCGGACCGTTCTTCTTTCTTCCCTGCTAGACTACTGCAGAAAACATTGGCAATTGGGAAGTGCTTCCTTTGTTGGAAGTAGGAGTACGGCTGGTGACTGCAACTTGGCAGGGGCAGTTTAAGACATACATCGTTAGTGGTGCATTTCAGTTTAAACCTGCAGCAGGCAATCCACCAACGAACAGTCTGGGTTTGTTGCCAGTCGAAATATTGTCCCGTATTGACGCTGAAACGTTGCACCATATATGCCACTTCCATCATTGGTGAGACCTCTTGCCTGCCAGTACCCGGGACCTTTCTTTGATGATGGGACAAGTCACTGATAACCTGCTGAAGCTTTTGCTCAGCTTACATAGAGAATTTAGTGGGTAATATCGCGTATTGTAGGGGTCCATTCATCATCACCCATTTGACGTGCCGTCGCAGCCAATACGCGTTCAGAGGGATCAGCCAAAGCTGATGGCGAATGGGGCGTACCTGGCACTAACACGATCCATGACATCAGATCAGAGCCTCAAAATCCGGGGTAAGCTTCCTTTGGTCACATATCACAGCCAGCCACCAAAATATTAGTGATGGGTTCGGAAGAAATAATTGGCGATCGTACGTTAGCTTATGATTTAGGCGTGATTTTTTACTGCCCAGAAGAGAGAAACATGCATTGTGAGGGCTGATCTAAACATTTCGTCACTGCTTGCCATTTGTACTTGAACCGCCCAGGTCTCATCGCTCTTTCCCTATTGAACTGCAACTTTACCAGTTACACCCTCGTTCTGAACTTTACCTCGTCTGCATCTCTTCAGTCACAGTAGCAATCATTTTCCCCCAAAATGCCGTCCACACGTTCGTCCGAGAAGAGCGCAGAGCCCCAAGCCAATGGTTCGTCCGAGCAGGCTGCAGGGGCAAAGCATGAGATAGAAGAGAAGACATCACCAGCACCCAAGCGCGCCAAGAAGGATGATGAGAAGACACAGATGACCATTGAGGAATACATGCCCGAGTACTTTTGCCCCTCATTCTCTTTCATGCTATCCTCACTAATACTATTCAAACAGTGCCAACGCTGGAGATCATGAGAGCAAGAAAACCGATGACACCAATGATGATGCCGGCAAAACCAACCCTAGTGAGAAGAAGCTAGAGGAGGGAAAGTCCCAGCAAGAGAAGAAGCCTGAACAAGAGTCGAAGTCCGAACAAGAGTCGAAGTCCGAACAAGAGTCGAAGTCCGAACAGGAGACGAAGTCCGACGGCAAAGATGAGGAGAAATCCGCCCACGCCGAGCAAAAGGAGCAGGACAAGAGTGAGGAGAATGGAGACACCGCCGTGGAGCCCGAGGCGCGCGAGGGCGAAGTGCCCGCAAGCATCCTTGAAAAGGGCATCATCTACTTCTTCTTCCGCGGTCGCGTGGGCATTGACGATCCGAGTGGTATTGATGACATTGCCCGTACCTACTTAGTGCTGCGTCCCATCGCGCACGATGACAAGCTGGGCGACGGCCCCATCGGCGACGCGGGCAATAGCCGGCTCGTCGCGATCCCCAAGAAGAAGCTGCCGTTCGACAGCCAAGACAAGTGGATCGCCATCGTCGAGAAGGTGCACGCGTCGTTCGCGTCCCTCAAGGACGAGTTCCTCGCGGCCAACGACTACGAGACCAAGACAGCCGGCACGCGCCACTCGCCTGCTGCCACACCAATCGGCGAGGGTGTTTACGCTATTACATCTACGGGCCGCGAGAGTCATTTGGCTTACATGCTTACGCTGCCCCAAGAGCTTGGCGAGGCCCAGAAGGATATTGGACTTCGCGAGAAGGGCAGTTTCGTCCTTAGCACTCGCAACCCGGCCTACCCACCGCCCGCATATGCGCAGCTGCCTTCGGAACCTGACTACCCTCAAGAGTATGTTTTCTCCATGAATGAACTGTACTGTCGCTAACTTCCAATCTAGGGTCAAGGACGACTTCCGCTCCCTTCGCTGGTCCGGCACGACACCTAAGCACCTCGACTACGTCAACACGCAAGTCCTGCTGATTGGCGAGGGCACCGGTATCGACAAGGCCATGCAGCCCCAGAAGCAGGACCAGAAAGAAGGTAAGGAGGAGCCCGAGGAGGAGCTCGTCAAGCTCGAAGAGGAAGATGCGCAGCGCATGAAAGACCTGAGCGAGGACGATGCCAAGGCTATCTTTGCGGATCTCGGTACCAACGCGAAGGACTATCCGAAGCTGCAAACAACATTCTGAGATGGTTGATAACTTCTTGATGTGTTGATGAGCTTTATTGGGAAAAGGTGTTTGATATGGTATGTGGTGGGTAAATGTCTATGCTTGTTGATGGTGGCGCAAGTGTCAAATGTTATCAGCCAGTACAGTGGTGGACTCGACTTTGGACGACGGCGAGTACAGTGCGATACATTGCGCGAACAGCAGCGAATCCGTGCTAAGAGTGTTATTCATGATGAGGAACTTAGCTTCTTACAGACATATGACTGGTGATAAAAAAGAACTCACTAGTTTATGAATGATTACAAGTGACTGTCGCATCTCCTCTTCGATTCCAAGCGGGCGTCAATAGGTCACAGCGGATCGCGTCAACTTAAGTCATAAATTGGCAACATATATAGTATTCGAATCTACTTGCAATACGTGAATTACCTATTCTGACAATCAGGTAAAGCACATAATGCCCAATTACGGGATCCTCACTTAACGAGGGAGGCGGACAGGTAGTCGAGTGGTAAAACAGTCGATCCATGCCCGGTGTGGTTGGAGCCGCAGATACACTTCGGCGGCTTACCAGCATGAGTTCGAGTTCGGTCGTGACATGGCTTCCTGGATACACTTATGGGTTCTACCTGCATGCGATTACATCTCCTGGCGGGAGTAGTGGCATGGATCAACAACAAATCATCCGTCTACCGTTTGCCTCAATCTTTTTTGGTCGTTCATGGTAACTCCCTTCTGGGAGGTCTATGCTTGCCATCCAATTCCTTTAATCCTTCTTCAATTTGACAATCCCAACGTGGTCATCAAAATCGTCAATGCAGCTCTTGAAGGACTCATTGTCGCTGTCCGTATCGTCACCATCCACGAACCCGCTGTCGTGATGTAGATAGCTCGCGCCATCCTCCACCTCGTCTTCGTCGTAGCCAGAGTCCTCGTCGCCGTCCTCTTTGCCCTCCATCAGATTCTCGAAGAGGCCGGGAAGGTCTTCCACGCTCGCCATTTCTTTTGGTTTGCTGCCGCCTTCAGCGCTGGCGGAAGGTGCTTGCGATGACAGGTGGTGCTCGGCGAGGTAGAGGTACTCTTGCCGGATGGCTTCCATGAACTCGTGGTCGTCCTGGTCGTCCTCTTCATCTCTATCCCCATCAACGCCGTTTTCGGCATAGTAGTCATCGCGATCAGACTCGAATTCATCATGAGGTGAAGCAGAAGAATGCAAGTAAAGCTCTGCCAGGTGACTATCGTCATACTCGTAGTAAGGCGATACAGCTTCGGGATGCATCGTGGGCATACAAGCTTCCGTTTTCTCACTGTAGCTATCCGCTGTGTTGATGCGATGAGGTTGCCGATGATGACGCTGTCGCTGCTTCTGCTTATGTATCTGCAGTCGCCGTTGCATCAACTCATTGTCGGGCGATGATGGCGACAACCGCGCCACGACCTCCTCGCAAAACAATGTCCAGGCCTCGCCACGGCGCTTATCGAGCTCGGCGGCCTCGGCGCGCAGGTCTGCTAGTTGGTAGTTGATGTTATCGTCGTTGTCGCTGCCGACGTCGTCATCTCTTTCGGGCTCATAGTGAGGAAGTTCCTCGAAATCATACTCATCATGGTCATTATGCTCGGTAATGGGCGTGAGAGAAGTACCATATCCAGTTGGCTCTTGCGAGAGGTACTTGCACTCTAGTTCCCAGATAAGGTCGGCAAGCTCGAGACTCCGGTCCAGCAGCTCGGTGGCTTCGCGCTGGAGGTCGAGGAGGTCGGGACCCAGGATCTCCTCGAGGACGTTTGGGTGTGCATCTTGGGTGGGCACCATCATCGTAGCCATTTTGCCGTTTCTCTGGGCTTGTTTCTGTGGTTTCGCCGATGGGGGTAGCTTTTGTTAGTGAAGAATGCCAAGTGCCTCCAGAGGTTGAAACAAAGTTGAGTGCTTTAGATCAGGTTCCGATGACGGGAGGCCGTTGCATCATACACATTCAGATTATGCAGTCGCGAGTCGGTAGTTCGGACGGAGGGGTGTTCTTTTTGGTGTTTGCGGTGATGATGGGCTGGAGATGGGATGAGGAATGAGGTGGATGGGTTGGATGGTGACCGCGGATCCGCGATGAGCTAATGATTGCATGCGTTCAGTTTTCTTTCTCTTCGCCCCGAAATGCTGCGCAGGGCGGATGAAGCTTTTTCGGGATGACTGCTTTCGAAACCTAATTGTTCCTATCGAAGGGTGGTTTTGTCTTATCTTAGAGTTTCTTGTACTCACTCCATTCATCAATCCTAAAAGACCATGTCTTTGTCCGTTTGCGTCGGCAAACAGCAGATTGGCCCGCAGCATGCATCCCTTTTTAACGTCTGGTTGCACCCATACCGACAACGGCTGTTAATCCAATTCCTTGCAATCCAGAACTGAGAGGAGCCTAATCCAGATGTCAGATTGTTGACACAGATAATCAAATTTGGCAGATTGTTTCTGGTGGCACAGAACATTTACAGGATAAATGTCTATTATGGCATAATTGCAGTCAACATGAGACCGCTCAGCCGTCCTGATGATGCGCACACGTCTGTATCCTCTTCATGCATGTGCCCTATTTGCCATCGAAAGTTCTCTCAATTAAGTGTAGTATTGTACTAGCGCTTCTCAATGAAGATATCATTCTCGCAATCCAGTATCGCATAGGAAAGCTATTAGATAAGAATGGTTAAATAAAGTCCACCCAAGTGATTGGTATCCCTTTACTTTCTGCCATCTCAGGTGTGACTAGTTTCACTTCATCAGTGCCGAAAGTCTCCCTCATTCTTCTCTTCTCATAGTCGATGTCCCATTCGGTACTGGCAACCTGATCAACCTGGAAAATTATCTTATGAATCTCGGGACGCCAATGTCCATCCTCACTCACCTTGTGAGATACGATGCAGTGGTCTGGAGGCAACGGACCATGGAGAATCTCACCCGACATCAGCCCGCCCACGTAACATGGGCCAACAACTATCCATTGATTTCGGTCCCCTTCTTCCCTTGGTCTGATGTTGGTGTCGGCTGGGTGCATTAGCATAGGGAAGCGTGACCCCCAAGGAAAGAAGAGGGTGTCACCGGGGGAAGTCGAAAGTGGGCCCAGTCCGAAGAAGCCATTCTCAGTAAGGAACAGGGCCCGTCCCTCCTACAAGTATAAGCTAGAAGCCACAAAGTGTTCCCAGTGAACTGTTTCGTCGTGACTGATAATGCCGCTTATGTTAGTGTCAATCGCTTCGGTGTGCGACGATCCCATCACTTCGACAGCTTTCACCTTCAAGGAGGGCTTGGTCACCCCCGGCATGCGAAGGACTCCGCCTCTAGGTCCATTGGGAAAACCGACACGGGGAACAGTATTTATGGCAAGAAGACCATTGCATAAGAAGGCTCTGGCCTTAGGACTGGTCGAAAAGTCCGGAACCCAGCTTGGCAGCTCGGGTATGCGATCAGATGCCAGGTCGCACGATGCCAACAAGTCAAGATATTCTGCCTTTTGGAAATAGTTTGCGGCGGCTGCGGTGTAGACCCCAGCAACCGAAAGACTGTAGTCGACGTTCGCGAGACCCGTCTGTTTGGTATTGATTATCGCCAGCATGCCGTAAACTCGGTCCCGGGGGTCGGCGCACTTTGTCCCAGCCATCGCTTGCCGCATCTCCGCCCATGCCAGTGGGGAGGGGTCTACAAGGTACAACAAATCGGTGGCTTTCTGCCAACCGCAGAGGTTATGAGAGAGACCTAACAACGCCGTCCTGAAACGGATCCAAGTAATTTAGTTCATGTCGCAAAAGACGACAGCTTGTAGTGCGAGAAAGATCTCTTGGCGCACCCAAACCCGTTTGAACCACCCCCGTTCCAGGAGCGACTGTATGGGTGCCGCAAATGCGAAAATGGAAGTTTCGCCGCCGAACTCTGCCAGAAAGTCGGCGTAGAAGTTTGCATCAAGCTCGAACTTGTACGTTACCCAGTCAAATTTCATCCTCGTTGCCGCGAACCCAATGAGCCGCATGGAACGGGCGCTGTCGTCGCACTCTGGACCCAGCCATACGAGAACACGGGTGGCTGATCTGTAGATGCCGGCCATGAGCGGGACTTGAATGCTCTTCTCCGCGTCGTTTTGTTGATTTATGCAGAGGGCGTCAATCCATAGCTTCTTGAGTGTTGCCGCGCCGCGAAGGCGCCTCATGGCTTCTGCGAGATTGTCTGTGATATATATCATGAACTGCGATTTGCCATTGCCGGCGCAATCGCTCGAATCCACCAATACATATTGCCCGTAAGAGGAGGTGCCCCATGTGTATAAAAAGGCCGCGTATTAAATGTTCGAGTCGTCAGGTGGCAATCGGACATGGTTGAGGCGGATGCGTAGCTCATCCGATTCACCCCCGGGGTACAAGGACAGGAGCCGTATTTGATTTCGCCCGAGAGGCTGATAGACATACGGGACTACGTTGGGGATGACCAGTCTTCCCGACTGGCGCGTGGATGGACATACTTCCAGTTTGGGGTCGTAATGAAGCAACGAGAATCAATCAGGGGGTATGCGTGGAGATGCACACGCAGCCTTCACGAGTGCACCTTTGCTGAACATTAGGTAGCAGCGATCAAGTAGCTACTTGATCATGTGGCTGAGTTAACCATGATGGGAGATAGAAAATTAAGAAGGAGAAGAAGAAGAAGAATGAAGGGGAATGCTGAAAGGACGGAACGCCGTTGCCAACTGCATCGTTGGGGTTTTTGGACGGGCCCGAAAGCGATTGGTTGTTATTGAATAGCCGTCGCCGCGGAGATTCGCGCCCTAGGTGGTGTCAATGGATGGATTGATGAGGCCAGTCATCTCGGCGATCAGCTGGTCCTGGCTCATAAGAAGCGGCGAGTTGGGGGTTTCGTGGCCCGTTCGGAGCTTTTGGACGAATATCACGATGACTTCCTGCCGCCATGCAGTTGACCATACCAATCATACCCGACTGACTTGGAGCAATACCCCGTTCCGCATTGGGTTACAGCATTTTCTAACATTTACTGCCTCTTGGCACGGCAGATCTCGACGAGTACTCTGTATTGAACTTGTTTCATATGAAGAAAGAGGGCATCTTATCGGTCTTCGTCAGGTCTTCGAACATTATCTCCGGGTTTACAACGCCAGCAGCCCTGGCGGTGGGGTGCATTTGAAGCCAGCCCCTTCCAGAATGACCCCGCCGTAAACTTACCTAGGGGCTCTAGGGAAGCTAGGGCGATCATGGTCCCGTGTCGGCGAAGGCCAAACCCTTCAAAATGAGGAAGTCAGCCCCACTTATTCCACCATCAATCGCTGCCACATAGCACACTCCCTACATACATACCTACCTACACAGGAAAACTGTGTGTTTTAAGATGTGGAAAATACGTCAGTTCCGATGGGGCGGATTGAGTGGTGCAGAACGTGACGCCCGGATAACCTACCTCTTAGCAACTGCGCCGAGGTAAGTGGTCAGTTGTTCAGTTGTCAGCCCCTGCCCCTAGGACCCACAGGGCCGTTAAGCGTTTCTGTTAGTGAAATGACGGACAGTTCAACGGCTCCAGCGCTGACCAAGGAATGCGCGAATTGGATAACTCGGGACTACGAAACAAGTGCAAGTGATAATAAATTTTACTTCACGCATTGCTCTGATTTTCTTTTGTCACAAGCAAATGTGGCATCGGAACAGAATATTTTTAGGATTCGAATGTCGGAGTTGAAGTGTAAATAAATCAGGCGCATGTTCCCAGAAGCTACCTACCAAAAGCTGGTTGACACCTGATCCACATCGAAAGGTAGGGTTTTGCCTGTCAGAGCATGCGGGATGAGCGGTTGGGTGTGATTGCGTGCGGACAGACGGCGGGCGGAGTCAGCGCAGAAGACATGAACGAATTTTCCACTGGGCTCTTCACTTGCCAGGAAGGGAATGAAGACGGTCCTTCTTAGCCAATGGCATAGCTAATACGCCACGGACGCGTCCGGTCCATATGGCAAATCCAATGGAAAGTGTAAACCTCTATCCACTCCCTTTGCGGTGTCTATTGGACATTCGTGGAAAACATTCAAGCACACATAGAGCAGGAGTGAGAGGGTAGAAAAAGAAGGGACATCTTGCAGGTGTCACTGGTTTATCTAAATATAGGTAATATAACTAAGGTTTGTATATAACCTGATTGACCCAAGACTCAATTAACGCCCACACAGTATCCGTCTGAACGATGCAGACGGCCAGTTCGATCGTCGTGCGGCTGAATGTCGTGATTCTAGTAGGAGTATGTATGGATCGTCGATCCTACGGGGTACAGGGTTTAGCTATATCCGATAAGGATAATGCCAGAATCCGGTTCTCGTGCATTTCAGTAGTGGCGAGATCAGGCAATTAAGTACAATGGAAATGGCAACGGGCGGGTGGGGGCGGCCAGCCGCCAAACGGGCGGCCAGGCTCGGGGCTAGACTCTAGGCCCGATCTTGGGAGGCCTGGGACAGTCTCTGCATCTTGAGTCTTTGACGCAGCCAGATCACTAGCATGGAAGCTAGCAATTACCAGCATGGAAGCTAGCAATTACACCTACACCTCTGCGCCCTGCGCTCTATGGCTCTTGCATTACCTTGTATCATATTCTGTCGCTTCTTTCCCAACAAAGGATCCTACCGCCGTCTCGCCTCTAGGTCAAGCTGACCGATCGCACCCAAGCCGACGACCTTACTGTGCGGCTACCTGATGCCTTTCGCTCCGTGTGCCTATCGAGATGGGCAGTCGCGTTCGTGAATCGGTTCGCGAACGTGAGGTACTTAGGTAAGCCAATCAAAATGTTTCGCTCGGAAGTCAAGAGAGAGAGAGAGAGAAACAAAAGAAGAAGAAGAGAAAACAAAATCCGATGTTCTGACATATCGCATACATACAGCTATGACCCCACACTTCTTGCCAACATCAAGTTCAACGACACGACTACTCCAATAACCAACGATCAATTGCGCACTTCACATGACCCAGTCCTTACATCTCTCGCCCAGTTAGGAGCTTGTCGCACTGGAACTGCACGCGCCATTATTTCACTCTTTGACAAGAAATGGCAGTATATCGTCGCTGAAGCCACCCCGAATCTTTCGCTTCTTCCCGACCTAGGTAGCGCAGAAAGAGATGGTGAAGAGCTATGGCTGTGCCGAACGGCAATCCCTCGAACTCACGGAGTCTGCGAATGGACTCTACTATACGACGGAGATACTTCAGCATCTAACGAGGAACTACCAGTTACCTTTGTCAACGATCTACAAGGTGACGACCGCTTTTGCATGAAGCCCTACTGTGCCCCAGGTTCTCCCGCCCGATTCTACGCTTCCGTCCCCATTCGATCGCCAAGAGGGATCAACATTGGTGTATACTGTTTGATGCATACCGAGCCTATATCTGAAGAAGACGCCAAGGCTGCACGGATGGACGTCGTAATCCGCCATGTCGCTCGAACTATCATGAACCATCTTGAATCGCGACGCTCCGCCATCGTCTTCAGGCGATCTGAGAGTATGATGCTTGGTGTCGCATCATACCTAAGCAACAACAATACGGCCACGGTCGATTTTCAAACCAACAGTAACCTGCCGCATGCAAAATCAAAAGGCTTTGGCCCTGTAATGTCAGTCGCATCAAGCCAGCGCCACGATGACCAAACGTCAAATCAACCAGCCAAAATCGATGGTGTCTTGTCATCGGATGCCTGTCTCGACAAGGAACGCCGTGTCAGTGGGGAAGCGCAGACATCAGTTGCAGCTAACAGTGGGCACACTATCGTTTCTGCTTCTCGGCCAAGCCTGCTACCCCTTGCAATCTCCACAGCGTCCGTCCGGTCTAGATTATCATTGTCTTCAGATATTGATGACTTATCGCTGGGTGGAATCTTCACAAAGGCCGCGAATGTGGTTCGCGAGAGCCTTGACATCGGCGATGTAACTTTCTTTAATGCGTCCTCTGGCTCTTACGGCGCTCGCTTGGACACTCCCCCGAACCGCGATCAGCCGACAGATCCATTCACCTCTTCCAGCAGTGATGAGATGTCGTTGCGATCGAGAGCGCATGATAAAGGAACTTGCCACCTATTAGGGACGTCAAGATCAACCACTTCGGATAGCAATGTCTCTCCCTCGACCGGCCCTCCGGTGACGCTCCCTGCGAGCCTTCTATCGTCCTTACTAAAGAGATATCCTCACGGCAGGGTATTCAACTTCGACGAACACGGGGCGTTACAAACAAGCGAGTCTTCTGAAGATAGTGCCCAACCCATCCGAGATACAAAATCAACACCGAAACCACTGAAAATCCCCAGCAAGACGCGCTGGTCAAGGCAACGGCAAGCCGAAGTATTGCTGGAAATGTTTCCAGGCGCCCGCAGTATATGTTTCGCCCCGATATGGGACGACAAGCGAGAGAGATGGTACGCCGGAGCGCTAGCTAGTACCTATGAGAACTACCGCATATTCGATCCATCCGTGGAGCTCAGTTATCTCCGGGCGTTTGGTACGCTGTTAATGGCCGATGTTCATCGCCTCGAGACGACTCGGTCGCACCAAGCTCAATCGGACGTTCTCGGCTCCATATCACACGAGTTGAGGTCTCCCCTTCACGGCTTGATTCTCAGTACCGAACTTCTTGCCGATACCCGCATCGATACGTTCCAGGGGAATATTCTCCATACACTTGAGAATTGCGGACGAACCCTTCTCGATACGGTAGACCATTTGCTGGACTACTCCAAAGTCAATCACTTCATGGATTCGGATCGGAGACGCAAGGCGCGAGGCACACATGGAAAGGGCCTGTCGATAGAAGACGGAATGATGGCTCAAGTATCAGATGTCAGACTTGATACGCTCGTGGAAGAAGTCGTGGAGAGTGTGTTCGCAGGCTTCCGCCGGATGTCGACAGAATACTCTTTGCACAATGACCGGAGCAAAGCCACTGACCCTGATATCGGAGCAGGCATAGCCTCTGGCTCAGGCCTTGGGGACACGACACAACACTCGAGCTCTCCCCCAATCCGAGATAATGGGATGACACTATCCTTGCCGGCCAGTGTTGCAGTTTATGTCGACATAGAGCCAAGTGAATCTTACAAGTGCCGCACTATTTCTGGCGCGATCCGACGAGTAGTCATGAACCTCTTCGGCAACTCTCTGAAATACACTGAGCGAGGACGGATTGATGTTCGGTTGTGCCGGGATCTCGTTGCCACAAGAAGACGTGGCGCGAAGCAAAATATGGTGCGACTCGTCGTGGCGGACACTGGGAAAGGCATGTCACAAGACTTTCTCGCCAATTACCTTTACAAACCTTTCGCACAAGCCGATCAACTTAGCGCTGGCACCGGAGTGGGACTCAGTTTGGTAAAAAAGCTCGTGTCCTCCCTCGGTGGCGAAATCTCCGTGAAGAGTCAGTTGGGCGTCGGCAGTGAAGTCACCGTACTGCTTCCCCTTCCCTCGGCCGACCACGAGGCTGCGGAGCACAAAGAAGAGGAAGTGTTCAGAGCCCAGCGGGAGATGCTCAAAGGGCTTCGTGTGAGTTTGGTTGGACATGGCCACACGCCCGATGAGGTCTCCGCCGGTGCTTCTGCCGGTGTATCGACAGTTGAGAAGATTTGCAAAGGGTGGTTAGGGATGGAGGTCGTCTCGGATTTGTCGGGCTTCACCCCGGATGTGATTATGTGTATGGAGTCCAGTCTGGATGTAGCCTTGGGAACACAGGCATTTGCGGTCAAGCCTCCAATCGTTGTGGTATGCACCGACGCTGTTGTTGCTCACTCCCGGACTATGAACTCGACACTGTCCCATTGTGGCCAGGTATACGAGTTCATCTCACAGCCGTAAGTTTCCCTTCTCATCATGCACCATTCCGTACTTGTACACAACTAATTTCGTATACAGGACTGGTCCGAGGAAACTCGCCAGGGTTCTACTTCTTGCTTTCAATCGATGGCTTGAACTACAAGACGTCTTTGTTTCTACGAGTTCGAGGCAGTCAATATCTACACCATCCACGGAGATGGGATCATCAATATCGACGCCACCAACTAGTCATGGCGCCGGCTGGCTAAACTCTTCGGCCACTGGCTCCATCTCCACACAAACAGACTCGTACTTTCCCGCCATCCAGAGCACACGAAAGATATCTGATATTTCTGAAAACGGATCCCACCCTTCGGAAGAGGGATCTAATAGTCTAACACGAGCGACGTCGTGTCCGCTCCCTTTAGCACTACAACCCTCCCTTTCCTCCCGTTCCCAATCACCGTCGTTGAAGCCGGAAACCCCACATGGCGCGCATTTCCTTCTCGTCGACGACAACCCGATCAATCTTAGGATCCTGTGCGCATACATGAAAAAGCTCAATCGGGCTTTCAACACGGCCGTTGACGGCATGGAAGCGGTCGAGTCCTTCAAGGCCAACCCAGGGCGCTATACTTGTATCTTGATGGACATCAACATGCCGCGTCTGGACGGGCTTAAGGCTACGCAGCAGATACGCTTGCACGAGCGCGACACGGGTGCTGCGCACGCCTGTCCTATTTTTGCGCTGACTGGGCTCGCGTCGGCCGAGACGCAGCGCGAGGCCTTTGAGAGTGGCATTGGCTTGTTTCTCACGAAGCCGGTGAAATTAAAAGAGCTAAGCGAAATATTGCGCACGCGAGGACTAATATAAGTGCGACCGCGCCATATCTTTGCTAATTGAAGACTGCAGGCGGATTTTCAAAAAACGATAAACACGAAGATGGCGTTTTGTACTTTATGCCGGTGGGAGCAATCCAGACCACGACTATTTTTTCTATCTCTTTTACTATCACAGGAAGACTTCGAGCGATTTATCCATGAAATCGAAGCGGCGCCGGTTGTACACATATCTTCACACGCGGTTTGTCATTTTACATCTCTTATATTAACGTTGTAGCAGGGTTAGCTACCTGTAGGAGAAAGCCGCCAGTCGCCGTCGCTAGGGTTATCACAACCGGCAAATAACCAAATATACAAAGTATACATAGAAACAAATGAATATAAAGAGAAATGCTAAGAACAAAATATGCATTAGGTTGTTGTCCGTGTATTTGACAGTTGATGTAGTCCTGGAGACGTGCCCCCGTGTTCTCTGCTTCACTCTCACGCCAATGGACGAGCGATCAATTGGGGCGGCGCAACCTTTGATAGGGGCTAGCTGGCTGTCTGTCGCAGTTTCCCCGCAGTGGCCTGCGCAAGCAACCCACCTAATATCTGCTGACGACGCCGAATTACAAACCATGGAATGTCTCCTATGCAACTATCTCCAAGGCAACGGGCCTCTTCCGACAGAGGAGGAATACTTTGAAGGGAATGCCATAACGCGTCATATCAAACGGAATGGCATTGCTTGGAGCAGCTTCGCCCAGTCTGCCGGGACGTGCTACTGCTGCGAAATTTTGTGGAGGGGTGTTGTGGGCTGCCTGTTGCAGCACGCCATAAAGCCGGATACGGTGGGGGCGATCGACTTGGAGTTCTTTTACCAGGCGCGCGAGGGCGCGGACGAGGACAGTAACAAGACTATCACTTGTCGGCTGGCCAACGACGTGGCGGGGACGACGACGAAGACGGCGAGTTTCCAGGTAGAGTTCTTCACACTCGACGAGCCGAATTGCCCCTGCCCGGAGGCTTGGGAGTATGTGCCGATCTCCGCGAGGACTTCAACGGGCACTCGGTCCGAGGGAGCGTTTGAAAAGGCATGCGCATGGCTCCGGGATTGCGACGATGAGTGTCATGGCCAATACGAGGACGAGGATGATGAGGATACGCCGCAGGTCAGCTACTGTGCCGCAGCGCGGCTAGATGACCCCTCGCAATTGACGCTGCCAACCAGGCTTGTCGACGTCGGTCGGCATACGGGCAAGGTGCGCGTGGTGGAAACTGCCGGGTTGCAGCAGGCTTCCGCCAGGTATATCTGCCTTAGCCACTGCTGGGGCCTGCAGCAGATCATCACGACCAAGACGGCCACGTTGGCGGAGCGCATGCGCGATATTAACGTCGAGGAGCTATCCAAGACCTTTTGGGATGCCATCTGCATGACGAGGAAGTTTGGCATTGATTACATCTGGATAGACTCGCTTTGTATCATCCAAGACGACAGTCTGGATTGGCAGCGCGAGTCCGCCCAAATGGCCAGCATCTACCGCAACGGCCACCTGACCATCGCCGCCACCAAGGCCAGCAGCGGCGCCGGCGGCCTCTTCACCGAAACGCCCGAATTCGAGGTCTCTGGCACCACGCCGGCGGGCGAAGACTATTTCCTAGTATTTCGCGAGAAGATCCAGCACGAGCTGTCAGTGGACCTGACCACGGACCTGCACTTCCCCCTCATGGCGCGCGGCTGGATCTACCAGGAGCGCATGCTGTCGCCGCGCGTCCTGCACTTCGGCTACCACGAGCTCTTCTTCGAGTGCGCGACCAGCTGCCGGTGCGAGTGCGGCGACATTGGGTTCCTCGGCAACTATGACGATGTGCCGCTGCCCAATCCGCGGCATATGTACTCGTCGGCGCTCGAGTCCATCGCCAAGACACCGGCCAAAGGCGGCCAGTGGAGCAACGAGCAGTGGCTGGAACAGTCCCGCTACTACATCGCGCGCATCTGGCGGTCCATGGTCATGTTCTACACCGGTCTCCGCCTCACTGTTCCCGGGGACCGCCTTCCGGCCGTGGGAGGCGTCGCGCGGACGTTCGCGGGGAAGCGCAAGTCGTCCTACCTCGCGGGCCTCTTCAGGGATGCTATCCTCGACGACCTGCTGTGGGCAGTTCGTGCGGGGAAGCGAGGGCGGCCGAACAAACCGGGCGAGTACATCGCGCCGTCTTGGTCCTGGGCCAGTGTGGCTGAGCCCGTTACGTACCGCGATGGGCTGGTGTATTGGGTTGAGGATATTTACCAGGAGGCGCAGGAGGAGCGCGTCGAGTTCGCCAAGGTGGAGAGCTGTGAGGCGGAGCGCGCGGGAATAGATGAGTTTGGGCAGGTCAAAGCTGGACGACTGCGTATCACGGGGCCACTACTGTGGGCGACAATCTCAGCGACGCCGGGGATGGACGCGGGTGGGAGGCATAGGTACCATCTGCAGCTCCGGTGTGGTGGAGATGATGATGATTGGGTTGTCGCGCCTCGGGTGTGGCCCGATTACGATTGGGCACAAGGGGGTCAGCATTGCGTGTCCCCTGGCGATTCGGTTTGCTGTCTAAGGATGGTACATAATTTGGAGGATGGGGTGGATATGCTTTTAGTGCTGCGCCGAGTCCAGGAAAACAAAGTGAAAGCTGGCAAATGCCTTTACGAGAGGATTGGGTCTCTTCGGCTTCATTCTGACTCATCTAACATTGAGTTGGTTCCCTCGCTCGATCAGGCTCTGGTCCAGACGTTGGATATCATTTAGTAAGCGATTGATGCCGATTTCCGTATAATTTAATATATCCAAGCCCCCGGAGCGAATCAATAGTTTCACTTGGACTCCCATCCATGATTTTTGGGGTGCAAGACAGTTTCCCGCAAGCCATAGCCTTCACCGAAAAATATCAGCAAACAATCAAATGGGCATTGATAGTCCAGTCCAGCACTGTCTCATCGTGCTACTAGCCCCAGAAACACAATCCACTCCTTTATCCGTGGTTATATTAAGTATTGGGAGAACTAAGGATATTCTCGTATAGTGTATGCGTAATGGGGCCCTTCTCTTTCAGTATCGTTGGTCATTGATTGGTCTACGATACGAGGACCGCTGCATCATTCATTTGCATCATGCATGCTTGACCACGCATACCTGTGGTCCAGTGAATGATAAGTCTCCAACACCACTACCATGCACTATGTAACCTGGGACTGCAACTGTGTTGATTCTGCGAACGAGGCAGACAGTCAGGCAGACAGCCAGGCAGACAGTTCAGTATACAAACAGGCGGACAACAGGTAACCACCAGGTAGACAGCCATTTATCTTACATGTAGGCATGTCACTAAGTATCTATCTTTACAGCTTGGCTAGATTGTGGTACCGGACGCCCTATATAATGTTCGATATATATCTTAGATATCCGCGGAATACCCCCACCCAAAGCTACCACATATTACTTATCTTGTGTGTTTCATCTCTACAGTTTAGTATTGGTTCTTCAATAATACCAATAGATCATTCTCGATAGACTACGCACAAGCATAACCATCGCTACGAGGAACGTCTATGACATGTCGCATCTCACAGTCGACGTACCAGCCTGGTTCGTCGACAATTGTGTCAAAACGGCATCGCAGCTCAAAGAGCAACACATACGCCTCATTGTACGGGAAGCGAACTTCGACACCCAGGATAAGTCGGAGGATAATCCTCTGTCAACTACAACATCGTCATCTTCTGTAACTGTGGGTCCAGGTGACGACGATGCCCACAGTCGAAGCCGAAGCAGCACGCCTCTCACCCAGGAGGAAAGAGACGAATCATCTGTGCCCGGTTCCATCTCCCATGAACAGGCTACCAATTTGAACACAGAGGTGTCTGGTAGCGAAGACGCACAGATCAGCACCTCGGATGCCTACGAGCTGGTATCGTCGATGTATCAGAGCCTCCGAGATCTGGTATTGCCCATGGACCCCAAACCTGATGCGACAGAGTTGCAACATCAAACAGCACGAATTCGATCAATTAGGTTCGCGAAAGGCTTGCTTCTTTCCATCATATCCAGCTTCACTTTGGTCAGAATATTTGTTGACAGTTTTGTCTTCCTCATCGCCGTTTTCCTACCTCTCAAGTCTATACGTAACTATCTCGACCACTCAACGCCGCCGTTTTTGGAGACTGCCGCATCATTACGACCTCACCAGAGATTTCAGTTCTTCAAACATGGATTATTAAATCTCTTATCGGAAGATCTCGTACTGGAAGCCACCATTACACCCAAGCCTCATTTACGATTTTCCCACGACGGGGTTGTGCTGAGATTTGCGCGCCCCGGCGGGGGTGGTCGGCAGTTTCTGAAGTCTGTCGTGGAGTATTTTGCACGGGATATCGGTGCTGATCTGGTGATACTGACCAACGACATATTGCAGAACTTGGGCATCCATTGGCATAGGGAGTGGACTGGGAAGTCTACAGAGACCATTGGCCCACAGGATTCGGTAGGTGGTTAATTATGTTACTATTGTCCGCCTATACATGCTAAAAGTCAGTTTCATAGGAGTTTCCAGGCAATGTCAACTGCTGGGGATGTCTCCAGGACTTCTTCTACAGTGCCTTGACAACAGAGCGATTGGCCAAAAAGCCGCAACGCATGTTGTTGGATAAGGTTGTCTCATCGGATCTCATCATTGTCCTTCTCGATGGCATGCTGGACATCCCAGCGTCATTTCGTCCACATATCCCAATGCCACCCTATCCAAAGAAATCAGTGCCAGCCCAGCCATACAACCCATTGCCAACCCCCTCCGAGTGTTTCATCAACTTTAAAGAATGCATTGTCCGCTGCAGCCCAGCAAAGATCAGTTCTTGTTATAGCAACGGATCAATACAATCATACAAGATATTATTCGAACGGCCCCGTTCAGCCTATGCCACCATTGCCGAATACAAATGAAAAATTCAATCCACTGTTGAGCTTCGTTTCCAATCCCGCGAGGCCTTCTATCGAAATCGCACCCTGGCGATCGAACGCCCAGGTGCTATTGTTGAACCAAGATGACTACAACCATTCCCAAAAGGACATCGAATCACGGAACACCAAAAGGATAAAGAAAGCGATAGCGTCATCGCTAGAAAAGAACCATGATATAATTCCACTGCTCCTTCAACCATATACCCCTTGGCAACTCCCAGTGGACAGTCAAAGTTGGCAAACTCTCCGAAACAGCGTCCTGAACGACGATATAGTACATGCAATTGCTACACAATTTGTGCACGACGCGACAAGCGAGGGTATTGATCGTGCCATTAGGACATCCAAAAACCTAATCGATCAACGAACAGAGGTGCTTAACAGGTGGAAACCTGTTGTTGATGTTAGCGACACATCCACCGACGATGAAAACACTGGATTTCCGGAAAGAGTCCGCGAGGTTATAGAGACGATCGAAGAGGGTGAGATGGACGAATTTGAGTGGGAAGCGAAGCTCCTGGACTCCCTTGTGAACCATGTAAGCAACCGGGCTGAGGCTCGTCCTTTCCCTTGGCAATAGCTAGGATACTAACTGTCACATCGCTAGCTCACCTAGAGGATACCTGGGAAAATATTGTACTCGAGCCCGACGTCAAACAGCATCTCCTCCGCATGGTGTCATTTAACGTCGAAAAGCCGAAAGCATACGGGATCCTGAAGGAGGCACAAATTGGTGGAATGCTGCTCTATAGACCACCTGGGACAGGCAAGACACATCTTGCACGTGTTTTAGCGAAGGAGTCCAATGCTACGATGATTCAAATATCAAGTGCGATAATTGAGAGTAAGTGGGTTGGAGAGACTCCGAAGCTCATCAAGGCCCTGTTCAACCTCGGAAGGATGGTCTCCCCCTGCATCATCTTCATTGACGAGGCCGATGCCTTATTCAAGAAACGCAGTGATAATGACAGGGGCTGGGAGACAAGTCGGATAAACCAGCTCTTGAGCGAAGCTGATGGGTTCCTTAGAGATGAGAAATCTCGACCTTTTCTGATCTTGGCAACCAATCATCCAAACCGGCTAGACGATGCTGTTCTACGGCGTATCCCAGGGAGGATATATCTCGGAGTACCATCGTTGGAAGTTCGCGAAGGCATGTTTCGCATGCACCTGAGAAATGAGAGATTAGACGATACGCTGGATGTTTCGGATCTGGCGAGCAAGACTGAAAAGTATTCTGGATCTGACCTCAGAGCCGTCTGTATACACGCAGCAGCCACAGCCCAGTCTGAACTCGACGCATTGGGAGAAAGCGCACGGGACAACACGAGGGTTCTCAAAATGACTCACTTCCAAGAAGCAATGAAAGAAAATAGTCCAACTATTACGCGGAATGCGATGCGGGAAGTCGAAAGCTTCGCTGATCAGTTTGATCGCCAGAATGTCGAACGTGTACGGGCCTTCTTTAATACCAAGGAAACGAACTCAACAAGCAGAGTTTCGAGTGCAGCTGTTTCGAGGTTGAATTCCAAACAGAAGCAGGGTGCCGAGAAAGGAAAAGCTGAATCTCGCAACAACTGGTTGACCAATATCTTAAACCCATCCGTCGATGTCCCTGAGGGAGATGCCACAACACACATCAAGCTCGGCCCATGCACGCCCAAGTCTCCATATCAGCCACTTGCCCATGATCCTTCAGAGATTCGGGTTTTGGAGCTGGTCGAGCCTGTTTCCCCGACCAGCAAGATACAGTGCAGACTACGAACAGTCACATTACAGCCCGATCTCTCTTTCACGGCCCTGTCATACATGTGGGGCGATCCTGCTTCGAATGAAGAAATAATTCTCAACGAACAACCCTTCCGCGTCACGAAGAGCCTAGCGAACGCGTTGCGATGGGTCAAGCATCACTGGCAGCAATATTTCCCTGGTAGAGCCGGCTCCGAGTTTCTGATTTGGGCGGATGCTATCTGTATCAATCAAGAAGATACCGTCGAGAAGAACTTCCAGGTCCCTCTGATGAGAGATATATACAGCACGGCCGAGCTTGTCATTTCCTCTATCGCGTTGAACAATGGTGCCATCAAGTTTGCGTTAAACACATATCGCAATATTCATGTCGCCCTCGACAGCGATGATTCTTCAACCCCCATGAGCTTCCTCGAGCTAGTAGATGGAGATTGGATGGAACGAGTCCCACATCTGATCCCAAAGGATGACCGCGATAACCATGAGGAAAGTACTTCGCAAAGGCTCGATGTAGAAAGGGAATGTCTCCATGGTTCGCCTTCTGTTCCCGTGGGTCCTGATGTTCACATAAAAGAACCTAAGGATCTCCTCCACAGCACGATGCCAGAGGGCTCTGATACCAACATCACAGAAGCCGACTTTCCAGATTACTGCAGAAGGACAGGCCAAAATCCAACATACGTATCTATTCAGAAGTTTTTGGTGCTTCCCTATTGGAGCCGGGTCTGGGTGACCCAAGAGGTTATTTCAGGGAGAAATATCCTTCTTATGTGCGATGAGGTATCCTTGGATATGGAAGTTCTCGACGAGGGCCAGTCTTTCCTCCATCTACATCGAACTGCTTTAGACTGGTGTGAATATAAGGACCATCGACAAGCGAAGACTCCCAGGGGTTGGTGTCCAAACTGTTGGCGACTGTGTACTTCTTACTTTGTCATTTCTGTCCTCCAGTACCGGCAGCGACTGATCAGAAATCCCACGGAGGATGCCGATAACCACCATGTCGCAATGTCAATATATTTGAACCACGGCCATTTAAAAGCCACAGATCCCAGGGATCTCGTTTATGGCTTACTTGGATTGAGCAAGATTGATATTAAAGTCGACTACAGCAGGAGCTTAGGCCGGGTCTACGGAGATTACGTCCGATACTGGATGGAGTCACCAGTGCACCTACCTCGCAACAATGAAGGTCTCGAGGAAAGTAGAGCCCTTCAGCGATATCACTTTCTACTACTTGGTGGAATCAACGCATGGACGGATGGTGCGGCGGACATACCATCCTGGGTGCCAAACTTCCAACGAGAATCTGTAACCGGCCATGGAGATATCAATTGGTCACGAAGAGGCTTTTGGATATGGTCCATGCCAACAGAAATGGATACAGAGGCAATTGATTATCCAGAGCTTAATCTCCCTGGAATTCGCATTCAACAGATAAAGAGACACGCCCGCATCGTCTTGGAGATCGATGATATGCCTGGGAAGCCCTACAGGATAGATAGAGCTTTCCTCAGCCATCTTCGCGATCTGAAGTTGCAGTCTCAAGATTACGTCACTGGAATACCTATATTGCAGGCAGTATGCAGAGAGTTGACTCAAAATGAGAGTCCTTTCACAGATACCGAAGCAGCAGGGATGGTACTCCTTTTGCGAGCGCTCATGAAGACTGTGGACTACCACGAGACCCACCGAATATTTCATCCGAGCTTCCAGAAGCCATTCAAAGGTGTGAAGGAAGAAGCCGACTGGTTTTATCAGAACCTTGCTGGGAAGCCCAGCGAGAATTGGGGCAATTTCTACGCTGAACACTTGGCGGATGCTGAACCACGACTACCCGCGGAGAGCAATCTCCTGAAAACTCGCTTCTTCGAGACTGAAGACGGTTACCTTGGACTAGGACCGTTAAGCCTACGCTCAGATGACGAGCTATGCCTGTTTCACAACTGCCCCCTCCCAGTCATCCTACGAAAGGAGAAAGATCACTACACATACGTCGGGCCCTGTTGGGTTGTGGGCCTCGACTCCCAAGAAGAGGTGCACAGACTTGAGCTACAGGGTCGTATTGAGAGTCGCCAATTCAAAATGCTATAGTGCGAGAGAAGGTATCGCAGTAATAACAGGGGTTAAAGCACCCTAACAGGGTTGGCATGCTTGGTCGGCAGTCTCTTTTGTTTATATATAGCACCCTGGGGTGATTCACTCTCTTTACTTTACGTAACTTGTTACTCTCTATCTGCTCAATATCCTCGTATTTATGCCACTAGTTGCTCTCTGTCCCGCGCGACTTCGTCTGTCTTTGGCTCAGGTGCTGGGGTTAGTGTCTGGTTCGGATTCCTCGCTGCGATTGAGCCGTTTGCGGGTATTGACTACTGGGACGATGCGAAGCTTTTAGACATCAAGACGGAGAGAGCGGAACGTTCCATATAGAGCCCTGGGTGGCTTACTCAATTTATACACAGGTGGCATTCGGTTCCGTGGACTGTCAGCAGAAGTGGTTGTGGCGTCCGATCTACCGCCTGTCGGGATTGCCGTGTTTTCTGCAGCTCGCTGTCGCAACGATGTGAAAGGAAAATTGGAGAAATATGCATATCTTTATGAAATGAGACCGGTTTAAAAATATTGTTATAAATAAGGTGATAAGAAAAATGGTGTCTAGCCTGGTTTTACTTGTCCACTGCCTTTTAGCTCATCCAGACTTCACTCCCTATTTCTACGCGTAAATGTAACAGTACGATCCACCGACAGAGCTGACGTGATTCTTGACGGCGCTGGCCGGCGCCGTGTAGTGCAGATCCAGTAAGTCCTCGATACTGGCTTCCGGGCTGGCCGGGTAGTTGAGGATGGTCCGCGTGCCGGCGATCTGGAAGATGCGCTCGAGAGGCTTCTGGTTCTGCCAAATCCACCAAGTTCGATCTATCTGACTATGATGAGACCAGAACATAGGGTCGGCAGGGGAGCCAGCGACCTAGACGGAAGTAGTGTCAGCTCACAGGCAAGAAAGAAAGAAATTGATAAGGAGAGTGACAGGAAAAAGAGAAATCTGCTAAGACTCACATCACCGCCGGGATCGCCACCCCACGTAAAGTGGCCTGCGGAATGCACGCCGAAGAAGGACGAGGTAAAGATGTCGGAGACGTTGCCCCCCTGCAGGCGGTCCTGAAACGCACGAATATTGGTCTGGTAGGCCGGGTTGGTGAGCAAGTCGACGGACTGAGCGTCGATAGACCACTGCTGCGAAACCCAAGACGAGATGTCCCGCTTCACGCAACGGGGCTGATATCCCAGGGGCGGAAACCCCGTCCTGATCCCCGGAAACGTCGGGCCCGTCGCCGACAAGTTCGCGACCAGCCCCGCGTAGGGCCCCGTCTCCATGCAGCCGCCGCCGCGCCCAGCGGGGATACACCCCTTCCCGCTGATGAGTGCCGGCGTGCAATTATGGGCAGCATACGCGCCGTTGCCGCCCTGTGACGTTGGGCTGCCGTCGAAGTATGGGGAGTGTTCCGGGTCCTGCGCCGACTTGCCCCAGTTCCAGTAGGGCAGGTATCCCTTGTATCCACACTCGTCCCGCAGCGCCGTCTCGAAGGCCCAGATGTAGTAGCGGTGCCAGCTGAGGAAGTTACCGGTGAAGTGGATCGTGTTGGTCGCGTTGATGTGCGTCGCGACGAAGTCGTCGTACCGCGACCGCACGCCCGGGGCTTTCTCCGAGGGGGTTCGTGGGGGTTTGGACATCAGGCACTTGACTGCGCTGGTGTAGTCGAGCTTCTCTTTGGTGGTCAGGGTGGAGCTGAGGTCAGATGGATTAGTCGGGTGGTTCCCCGAGAAGGGCGTCGAGGGAGGAGGATTCAGGCGCAGGGGAAAGGGGGGGGGACGGAATGAAAAGGACGAAAAGACATACTACTCCCCTCCGGATGGCAGCATTCTCCAATCTGCAGGTCTGGGCCACATCATGCTCTGCCATCTGCTTCTGCAGTGACCCATCAATAACAACATCGTGGAGTTTGCTTAGGCTTTGCTTCGCTAGCAGGTCCGTTCCGTCGGTTGGCTCCGGAACATAGCAGCGTTTGCCATCGGTCACAGATAGTAGCAGGGTGGCGGCACTCAATGTCAGATGCAGAAGATGCATTGTCCTAATCCGTGACTGCAGCGGCAGCAGCGACGGCAACGAAAACCGGTGTAAATGTCGTCAAAGGCGAGCTGTCACTCGAAACATGAAACAGTACGATAGTAAAACGACGAGTAGGTACCAGAGCTACGACAAGAAAAAGGAGCAGGACGCCACAGCATGCGGGGACACGGTATTGGTATATGAATCCCGAGTTGTTCTGGAAACGATTCGGTCCATATTTGCCCCTTCTGTGAACGGGAGTTGCTGCTGCATAATGACAGCTCCCTTGAAGATCTAATTACTTGTCAGCTAAAAGGAAGGAAGGGCGAGGTCTCTGGATTCTATGATGCATGTAAGCGTCCCATGCTGCAGGCTTGTGCTCCGCCAGGCCGGCCAAGCGAGGAAGCAAAGAAAGGGAAGTGTGCATTGTGGGTAGCATGAGGCGTCGGGCTCCTTCACCGACCCAATATGCTGGCTCTTAACTATTGCTGATATCATTCCCATATTGCTGGGCGTAATAAGTAATTGTTGCACACCTCGGTAAACAGGCATGCGTGCAGCATCCCTTCTCGGAAAATAAATGTTTGCTCTTACTAAGTCGGTTCCAATCTGACCCGGGCTGAGCGTACACAACGCCACGTGGGTCTGATTGCTTGATGAAATAAAAGAAACAGGCTCATGGACAATGAAATTGCGAGGGCGAGTGCTAGAAACATCCATTGGGAAAGACGTGCCAACCAGATCGGTGTGTAAGATTGCCGTTGAGCCACGACCGTTGGAAGGGATGTAGCATCCCTGTCTCGGTATAATATGTGCAGGCCCATTGCACAGGCCTGCATGCATTAGCGCATCTCCGCGAAAAGAAATTCCCCGGTTACCGGCAAACGAGAAGAACAGGGCTAGGAAAAAGGCCATTGGCGAAGCAGTGCTCACCTGTGAGATGATGCAGCTCGAAACCTCCCCGGCTCACCGGTACCAGGCTGGCCCTGTCTGTGGCTTGGCAGGGAAGGCGGGTGCTTTCATCAGGCCCCGCAAATCACATTTAGTGGCATCGCGCTCCTTCACTTGGGATGTTTTTGGTTTCTCCCTCATATCGTGAGACGATGGAATGCACCGCTGCGAAGTGTACCAGGCCGCGTTTACCATTGCCATTCTATATAGCTGATTGGCCGTGACGGGATCTTTTTGGGATAGGTCGCCCGACACAAACTGAAATTGGATTCTCGGGTCCCGAGTTGCCACCAGCGCCGAGTGGCAATAGAGCGGAGTTGCCAGATCAACTTGGCAAAGATGGAGAGATAAGCGACCAGCTTTGTTGCATCCGGGTGCGGGATAGGTCCAAAATAGGACCAAGGTCAGGTCCGGTTTCCAGCACATCATCATCGTATGCAAGTTACAAGTCTAATGACACCTTGATACCCTGATAACTTGAACGAGGCTTGACTGTGCTTACGGTGTGTGAACCGGCGCCGGGTCGGCTCCTAACCGAAATGTTGCATGCATTTCATGAGCTGTTGTGGATAGGGGGGCTATAACGTACCGCATTTAGTTCTCTTCAATTGCCGGAGGCTCAGATACGCAAAGCCAACGGCATGTGATGGGTGGCTGATATCGGTTGGATCACGGTCGCATCTCATATAGGAATGCATATTGGTGTTACCGTGTGGCTGGCTCATGACCTGATCGAAAGGTGAAGAATCCTATTTAGGCTTAACTCAAGCATTAGGCTCATTGCGACATGCTTCAGCGCACCACCAGTCTACCACCCTACACAGCAGCCCTCCATCTGCCATCTTTCCAATCAGAATCATGCATTCCGCATTTGTTTCCCGCCAACTCTTTCTACAGCAGCCGAATTCCCCATGATGAAAATCCTGCATACTAGCTTCTACACACATCTAACTCTGGGGCGGTTTCTTTCAGTAGGGCATGAGGACCCTGCACCGTTGGATCTCTCTCTTGAATCGTTTGTCAAGACCCTTCGAAGCTTCCTTCGATCCGGCAAAGATAAAGTCGCATGATTATATTATTTCTCCACGTTTGTGCAACCTAGGAAACGGCCACGAGCATACCTTATGCAAGCTCCAGATGGTCATTGGACAGGCCAATACCCGATCCCTGTCATCGGTAACAATAGAACTCAGTCTTGCGCTGATGGAAAACTCACGTACCTCTGATGGTAACAATCACATCTGCATTCTTGGATACTTGCGGAATCGTGCCACATGATAGGATGGTGGTGAGCAACAGTCGGCATCCGCGGCGGCGAGCCCCCGGCTTTCGGAACTACTTTCGAAGCATGAAGATTGGCTTCTTCAGGTTAATTCCTCAGTCTTGGCGACCGGCAGACTGGTCAAGAGCGACGAGAGTGCTTTGGAATATTGTCTGCTGCTGCTCCATGAAGATCTTACCATCCGGGTTGTAGATCGCTTTCACTGTAGAGGCAAAATGCGACTATATTGGTCTGCCTGGTAGCACATCACGTCCCGGCCAATCGGTTCATTATCCCTCGGGATAGGCACAGGAGTCTCGGCAGATGTCGTCGACCTATCGCCCACATGCCGCTTCTGACTGCAACTCCCCGCGCTGCATCTCCTGCGGCCAATTTGTTCAATATATTGCCCACCACCAACAAAAGCTGCTCCGTACTCCATCTTGCGCACATCTAGCTCCGGGGTAATTAAGGTATTGCCTTTTCACCGGGTGAAGATCAGAGCACAGACTGCTAGCAGGATGTGGCATTCGGGTATACCCGCCCAGGGTCCCCCCTCCCCGCAGGCTCTTTTGTCCCCCCAGACGTCTTTCCAACAAACAGCCTCCTCCTGTCGCCATCCCCGCGTCCAGCACTTCTTATCCCTGACAACATTACGATCTGGCAGGCGAAGGGTTTGATCTGCCCCTGACGTCCGCCGAAACCGTTGCGGAAAAAGAAAGAGAACTTGGGGATAGGGGAAGCCGGAGAAAGAGCAAACACCGCAAGAGCCCGGCCGAAGGGTCAAAATGGCCTGATCGGGACACGACTGAGCTTCTATTGCTGGTTGAAGAGGAAAAACATATCTTGTCGCCGGTCCTCGAATTCTTCTCCAGAAGCTGCAAGACTTACACAGTCCTTATTACACGCTCGCATTCACTCGCTACAAGGACTGGATATTACTCGCAAATAACAACTGTCAAGCGGCTACTGCCCCTATCGTTATACTCTATTAATTTGAACATCCCTACTGCTTGGTTGGCTCATCCAAGGTCCCGGGGAGATTCGCCACGATGCAGATCGACACAAGACAGGGCCCGCTGCCATTTCCCCCCGGGATCCTCCTCGACGGCGGGCGACTCCAACGTCGCCACGATCCTCTCGGTTTCGGGACTCATGATGGGTCTTTCGTTCGCCATCGTGGGGCTGCGGATTTGGGTCAGGCAATTCATGATCAAGACCCTTGGGGTCGACGACATGGTCATGATGGCGGCCTTGGTAAGCAAATCACTCCCTCGCCGGACATCCTCCCCGGGCTCTATCTTCTTTAGCATCATCTTACCGAGGGAATGGTTGCTGACAGATATTGGGCTCGCCAATAGATAGCTGCGATCGGCTCCATGGTTTGCTTCGTCGGCGAGTGCCAGACGGGCGCCGGCAAACATGTATGGGACATCGACATGTCGCTTTTCCCGGCCTTCCTCCGCTGGCAATACATCCACGGGATTCTCCTGGTGGTCGGCATCAGCTTGGTGAAAATCTCCATTGGGTTCTTCCTGCTGCGGCTCATCCAGCACAGGTGGTACCGCCGCGTTATAATAACTACACAAGGTAAATACTTCGAAGTTGATGATGCCACCAAATGCTTCCCCAAGAGAAGAGGGCTAAGCAGTTAACTGGGTAACTCTACAGTCTTCACCGCTCTGTTCACCATATCCTGCGTTTGCACCTTGGTTTTTCAGTGCGTCCCCCCTGATGCCGCTTTTGCGTTGGTACGACCGCCCACGGCGAAATGCTTCGACCAAGCTACCTTCACGAACATCGGCATCTTCAACGGAGGTAATGGGCAAATCGCGCTGCAACTTGCATAAGTTATCTCAGATTCAAGCTAACGTGCTGTAGCGGTAAACATCACCACCGATGTCATTTTCGTGCTGCTCCCAATCCCCATGATCTTGAAGCTCCATGTCAACACCCGAACCAAGGCCACCCTCATAGTTGCCCTGAGCTTGGGCATCTTGTAAGTACTCTGTGGCTGGGACGGGTTCCGAGTATGCATGTCTAACACGAGCGTCAGTGCCTGCATCGCCGCCATAGTCCGAGTGTATCTGGGCGCTCACATCTTCGAGAACGTGGACTTTACATGGTGGGTCTTGATCCACTAAAACCCATTTGTGTCAGTTTGTGCAGTTGCTGACAACCAACTCTTGATCAGGTCGACTGCCTTTTTCCTGTGGAATACGTAAGAGACCTCTCTCCCAAGTGTTTAATCTCACCTTACGGTTCGCGAAAATAGTTGACACGACCTTTATTTTAGTGCCGAACTCCACGCCGGCATCCTCGCCGCCTCCCTCCCGACCCTGCGCCCCCTGTTCAAGAGCCTGCTCGAGACCACCTCACGCCACATGCGCTCCCACGGCTACTACACGTACGGGTCTTCGCGGTATGGCACCAACAACCGAAAGAGCGGCAGCAACAGCACGGGCGGGCGGACGAAGAGCGGCGGGACGCCAAGAAGCGCCGGCTACTACCGACGGCAGACCAATCCCGCCGCCGCCGACGAAGACGACTTTGAAATGATGGAAAGCTTGGGGGGCCGCCGCAACAAGTCGTCTGAGACCGACTTCGGCGTAGAGCTGGGATACAATGCGCGGGTCACCAGCCGCCACCCGGCGACGGCCCTGGGCGGCGGCGGCGCGGCTAGTTCTGAGGAGTGCATACTGCCGCCGCCGAATGCTATTACGAAGCGCACCGAGGTGGTGATACAGCAGTCTTGAGATATTGCATTCATGTGAGGGGTGGGATACGGTTGGTTGCAGATTTGAAGTAATAAACGTATGTATTTAGGTGAATATAAATAGGGTCAGCTTTAAAAACATAAAAGCACTAGCCACACCATGTATGTCGTCGATGATATTACAAGAGTAGCAAACATATCAAAAAGGGCATATGAGTCTTATAAGAGGAAAGGCGGTTCATTACCCGATAGGATCGTGACGTGGGGTCCGATCTTATTAGAGGGCTGCGCAGACCACATGCGTGGTGTAGCCGTGCGATGTAGGGAACAAGCGACGAAGAGGTAAGGAGAGAAAAGTGCTGGCGTCGACGAGAGGCTGCTGGCAAAATTGAATATAGGCAAGGTGCTTATGACGGGCAGTGAACATTAAGGGTAGAGGTATTAGGACGAGGATGCGGAGGTTGACAGACTGTCAGTCTTGGCCCAGGCTTCCCGGTAACACAAACTGCGGGCGCCTGCTTTGTTGGGCACGAGTGTAAGTATTGCATGCAAATCTGCCATGGCCGGCCTCCTCCCTGCTGGCGGAAATGCAGAGCAAACCCCGCATGCGGCCATGCAAAAGAGGAAAGCCGATTGAGCTTCGCCAAGAATGAATGGTAATGAAGGAGGCGAGATGCACCAGCTCGAGTCGTTTGTATTATCCCGACATTGCATCTTCTTCTCAGGCGACTCGGGCAAGTCCCAGCTCGAGATACGATATACGCTATCCCATCATGTCCAAGGCGATTCCCCTGAGAACCAAGGGGGCTGCTGCCCCCCGCAGCTCCAACCCCCTCGAGGCCGACTCTTCACCTGCAAGTATTTCGCGCAGGGCAGATGCACGAAAGGTGCCGCCTGCTCGTTCTCTCACGAGACACCACCGCCCGAGGCAGCGGACGGGGTTGGAGTAGCACCAGGAGCAGCAGTAATACCTAGCCCGGTCGAAGGCACAGTGACGGCTGCCGTGGGAGACTCGGACACGAGGAAACTGATACCGTGCAAGTATTTTGCTCGCCGTCTTTGCCGCAACGGAGAGCAGTGCGTCTGGAGCCATGCCCAAGACAGCCAGGAAGGCGGGTCGGCAGCTGCTGCACGGGATGGCGTCGGTAACAACGAACATGATGATCATTTGTCTGAGTCGCGAGTGAGTTTCAATTTCCCCTGGTCTGCATAATTGTATTAACACTTCGCGTTTTCGGAGTTCAAGGAGCCTCGAGCCAGCAAAAACGACTGGTCACGACTCCTCGGCGGCGCCGCCGTGCGGTTCGAGGACGGCCTGCGGGTGGACAAGGTCTCGCTGCCCTCTGACTACTCCGCCGTGCGCCTGAGCAGGCTTCCCCCGGGCAGCACCCAGGCCTCCGTCGCTTCGCTGCTCGAGGAGCTCGGCTTCGGCGGCTTGCTGCCCAAGGCCGACATCCGCATGCAAGAACAACATCAGCAGCAGGAGCAACGACCAGACGCAGGCGGCGCCGCTGGCCACTGCAGCGCCGACGTCAAGGTCGAGGACCCCACGTTTGCCAAGGCAGTCTGCGCCAAAGTCTTTGCCAGCCGTCGCGATCTTGACTCAGTCGCCGTCGCCGCCCCCGTCACCGCGGCCCCTAACTCCTCGTCAATGGCGCGCCGCATCGATTGTCGTAAGATCCACTGCTCATGGCACCGCCCCGTGCGGCTCGTCTGGATGAACTTTGGCGGCCGGGACGTGGCGGAAAAAGTCCAACAACGGTTCGCGTCGGGCACCTCTCGCATCCTCGACCAACCGGTCGACGCCCGCGACCCACCCCGGGGCGCGTCGGACTGGCGCAACCCGCTGAGCTGGACGGTGACTCTCAAGGCCGTGCCGGGCCAGGCGACTGAGGCCGACGTCCTGCGCTCTATACCAATGGGCATTCGGCCGCGACGGGTGACGCTCGGCCAGCCGACCTACCGGGCTCGGCTCGACTTGGTATCCGCGGGCGTCAAGTCCCTCCTCGCCGCCATTGGACCCCTGGACTGGTGGGAGTGCGCGCCGGATTCGGGGGCCAAGCGGGCCAAGGCCCAGGCACGCTTTCTCTACGAGGAGGACGCGCGGAAGGCGGCGCAGTCGCTGCATGACGCGCCGCTGCCCTGTAGCGGCGCCGGCACCAAGGTGAAGCTCACGGTCCAGCTGGTGACGTCGGCCAAGTTCCGCGTCTCCGAGTCCGTCTACCGCGCGTCGCAGGCCCGGATCGAGGAGGTCGGCGAGGTCTGGGACAAACAGCTACACGTCCGGCTCAGCGCGTACCCACCCGACAAGGGGTTCCGCGCGTTGCGGCTTGAGGGCGAACAGACCCACGCCGTCGCGCAGGCCGCCAATGCGCTCGAGACTATCCTAAATGGTGCCCTCATCGTAGCCCCTTCGTCTCCCGCGACGGCGGGCGGCGACAACGATCGTCGTCTTGTTCCGCTCTGGAGCCCGTCGTTCGTCTACAATGGCGCCGCGTTCTCCCGGGTGAAGGGCCTGGAGAAGGACCTCGGCGTATACATCGAGCGTGACCGACGGGCCTGCCGCCTCAAGGTTTTCGGGCCTGAGGCCGTGCGCGAGACGGTCTATGGCCGCGTAGCTGCCATCGTGGAGGAAGAGGCGCAGTCGGTTGGCACCTACACCATCCCGCTTAGCCAGTCCCAGATGCGCTGGGCAGGCCGTGGCGGCTTCGGCTTGCGGACCTTGATCCGGACCATGGGGAAGAGGGCGGCGGTGGCGTTCGACAATCCACTGCATCCCAAAAACATCGTGATCACTGGCGGCGAGGACGAGTATCGTGAGGCTGTTATGTATGTCCAGTCGCACCAGCCGGTCACGGAGAATGGACACTCCCTACAAGACACTCCTGAGGCGAATGACTGCGCCGTCTGCTGGTCCCCAGCCGAGGAGCCCGTCCTCACGAGCTGCGGGCACATGTACTGCGGCGACTGCTTCCTCGGGCTCTGCCAGTCGAGCTTCTCGGTCGACACCATCGCCAAGGGCGGAGAAGAAGCCATGGTGCGGTGCCGCGGCGACAGCGACAGGTGCCATACTGTCCTTGGCCTTACGGAGCTGGAAGAAAACCTTGCCACGGAAAAGCTCGAAGGCCTCCTAGCTGCCTCCTTCGCAGCCCACGTCGCCAAGCGGCCCCTCGAGTATCGCTACTGCCCGACGCCAGACTGCGGCAACATCTACCGCGTCGCTGCCGTCGTCAGCAGCTCCGACGCCCCCAGCACCACCGCTAAGGTAGTAGCCAAGCCCTTCACCTGCTCCGGCTGTCTGCAGATGACCTGCACGCGCTGTCACGAGGACCACGACGGGGCCGCCGTGAGCTGCGCCGCCTATGCGGCGCAGTCGGCGGCCGAGAAAACGCGTGAGGTCGATGCTGCGACCGGGGAGCTGATGCATCAGCTGGGCATCAAGGCGTGTCCCAAGTGCCGGACGCACATCGAGAAGACGTTTGGCTGCGACCACATGCTCTGCAAGGCCTGTGGGACTCACATCTGCTGGGCCTGCTTGGCGATGTTCGCGAAATCGGGGGAGTGCTACGCGCACATGCAAAAGACGCACAGTGATAGACGACCAATGTAATAAACTTGGTTTTGGATAAGGGTATTCTAGGTAAGGATCAATTGAACTCCAGACCGAGAACATCCCGTGAGCCCTCGAGCTGATGCAGCGATGCAGCGATGCAGCGATGCAGCAGAAAGGGAGTACAGTATGCCATTAGATGGTTCTGATCTCATATGGCATTGGCACACATCGAAAAGGATACAGTTAAAGGTTAGGATTGTTTTACGTGTACAATGGCCGCTTGTCACCCGATAGGATCGTGACGTGTAGTCCGATCTTATCGTATTCAGGCGCACAGGCGTGTACGTGTATGTCAACACCTATAACCAACTGTCTCCTGTCGAATCTTTCCCCCCTTTCTCCCTTCTTCCTGCAAAATTGTATTCGTCAGCACTCCCTTTCCTCCCTTGAAGCCAGCTCCTCTCCGCCTAACCTCCCCTTACCTCATCGGTCCTTTCTTTCCGTCGTCAATACCCTCCCATCATCAGTAACTCAACCCTCAACCAACGCCACCCCTCATCTACGCGATACAACTGAGGAAGTCACATCCAGTCATTAACCTCGTAACTGCGGCGGCAAAGGGTTTTGTTGTCGGATCAAGTCACGTGAAGTACTATCCCCTTAACCGCTCGAATGGGTGGTGACATATTCTATACGATTGGAAAGCGCACATGACGTCGGCGCCATAACGTACCGTATTATGCGCTGTGACAGAGCTTCGGAACCTATCAGAGTATACAATTTCATGCTTACCCATAAATATCACTGTCGTTCACGTTCAAAGTGGATACATATATGAAAGCTACTGTGTCTTGATCCGCCCCTTGCTTTATGTATTATTCACTGTGACTCTCCAACTTCTGCTGTTTCGAAAGTTTGCGATTCATTTCCCTTCAACGATCTAGCTCTCTATGAGGCACAAAGACATGATGAAGCCACGGCCAGTAGCAAGTGATGCCATTGCCGCTGACGAAAGGCCTGGCTTGCGACTCTGTAGACACTGCCTTCTCAATATCGAGAACGTACTGAGTCAATTTCACTTCGAGATCGGGTCCCACCACCAATTTGGCCCCATATCTTTCAGTACCAATCCAGACCCGGATCCTGACTGCTTCCTCTGCATCCGATTGAGGAGACGAGCCATCGTACTAACACCAAAAACATTCCATCTGCGTTTGGGCGGGGAAGGCCAGGCTAGCTTCAAGTCATTTAACAAGAAAAAGGGACCATTTATTAGAAACTCCTTCTAGATCGAGGACCTCTGGAACTTGGACCATGGTGAGCCGCGGGTCTTGCACTTGGCCATGTCCAGCGAGGCAGGTGAACCCCCGCACCCCCCACAAATGTTGGTTTGCCAAACAACAACAAGCTACGTGATTGCTGATGCTCCAGAAGACCTTCGTCTGCATTACCCCGAGCTCGTCAGTGACGCATGGGAACATAAATGGAACGCCGAATCATCGACATTCGCGAGGAGATGCCTGACAAGATGCATGGTAAATCATCCGATATGTCGGACCAAACGTGTTGAGTCCGAGGAAAGCATTCTTCCGACAAGACTTTTTTATTGCTTAAACGTGATAAGGGCCCGATCAAAGCCAACCTCGTCGAGAAAGCCGGAATCAAACGGGACACCGCTTATGTCGCATTGAGCCAATGTTGGAGAGCCCGGAAATTCACAAGGCTCACGACATCAAATTGCGAAACCTTTCTGTTCAAAGGCCTTCCAGTCTACGCTTCCAATTTCAACCGGCTCTTCCGCGATGCGACGCGGGTTACCTTGGATCTGGGATACAAGTATATCTGGATCGATTCGCTCTGTATTCTGCAACCCGAAGAGAACGCTGTCGACTGGACCCGGGAATGCCCAAGCATGGGTGAATACTACGCCAACGCAGACCTCACCCTGTCCGCTACCGGATTTCGTGACGGCAAGTCCGGCCTCTTTGGGGACCGCGATCTGCGAGAGCACGGCTGGGCCACTGCGACCACCAAAACACCATGGCGTTTATCGGTTAGGGGCGTGGAAGAATATAGAGGCTATGATAAGAGAAGGCCCCCTTGTGGATCGAGGATGGGTGGTGCAAGAACCTTTATTCGTGAGTTTATCCAAGGATTATCAATACCAACCATGTACCGGTTAGCCAGTATGGATAACACCTACCAAAGTCTGCAGTTAGCCCGGACATTGCACTTCACTCCAGACATGATCTTGTGGGAATGATGCGAGGGGGCGTCTTGTGACATCTGGCCGGATGTACGTCGCCCCCTTGACCAAAATGGGAAACAGTACTTCCGTGAGATGATCCGAAGGGGCACCGTGAATTCTCCAAGCTCCAAAACCACGCCTGTCTTTGGCAGGGTCGGTAACTGGGTTAATAAATTCGGTAAACACTCAGCGGAGCCCTTTGCGAGGGAACAGCAGATGAAGGCCGACCCCTTCCCGGACAATGCAGAGGCGTACCAGAAAGCCTGGGGAGGCCGTATAGCCCCGGAGGTAAAGCTTGGTGGACTTGATGATTCGAACGATACCGCCATGAACAACTGGTACATACATGTGGTTCATCCGTATTCAGCAGCCCGGCTTACAGATCCCGGGGACAAGCTCCCAGCTATTTCCGGAGTCGCGGCGGCTTATCGCAAGTTCCTTGGCGATGCTACATACGTGGCAGGGCATTGGAGCCGTTCCTTGCTCTACACTCTGGCATGGAGGGTTTCGACGGCACAAAGCGGTAGTACTGCATGGAACGCGGCTGGACAGAATCGTCGCGCACCGAGCTGGTCGTGGTCATCCGTGTTTTGGTACCTGACGCACTGCCGTCCCAAAACAGTCGCCGTCATTCCATCATTTGGCTCTCTACAGTCATGAAAGTGAGTATCCAGCTGGCCAGCGTTGACCCCTGTGGTGCCGTCAGCAGTGGGTCGATACGGATACAAGGCCACTTGCGAAGAATGGACTCGCTCACACGATTGCGAATTACGCAGACCCACGGCCATTGGATCATGGGCGTATCAGCAAGTATTCTGCATCCGGGATTGTGGCAGGTCTCGTGCTACGACCGAATTCGTGCAGATAACCGATGCACGAATGCCAGCACTCGAGGTGATTCCCCATGCAGACCATCACCCCTCCTTTTCCGGAGAGCCTTCTTGTCTATCTGCGTTCTACATTCTGCCTCTCTATGTTGATCACTCCGAAAGCGATCTACGACTAAGGAATCTTGGCCTCATTTTGCAGAAATCAGAATCCACCCCGGGAAGCTTTGTAAGAGTCGGATTGTTTCGGATGGAAGATTTCAAAAGGCCACCAAAGATGGAGGAATGGCGTGAGGAAGACACATTGACCATCGAAAGTGTATTGCAGCTGTTCCGGGGAGTAGGCATGCGTGAAGTGGAGATTTTCAAGCATATATGCCGGAATGGATTTATTGGTATGCGAATTGATCTACCAAAATATGTTCGGATGATCCTTTGATACTACATCTGTCCAAAATCAACACTCTGGACTGGACATGTACAGAAACCAGCGGAACGAGGCCTTGCTCAGGAACACCCGACAGCTTCTCAGGAGCCTTATCACACCTCCGAACCATCAGGGAACGCCCCACGTCGACTCCAACATCCGACTGGCGTCCTTGGCGTTGCGGTTACTCTGCATCGGCCGGAAGATCCACGTGCCCTCCCGATCATTGCTCCGAATATAAAACGCCGTGTCCGCCTCGGGATCCAGCCCGTTCTGCGAGATTCCGTTGCCCAGGTAAGCTAACCTATTGCTCCCCTGGCGGTACGTGACCTCGTAGTCGTCGTAGCGCGGCTCCGCCAGCGCCTCCATGTAGTGCGGCACGGACCCGGGCCAGAGCGCGGTGACGCGCCCCGTCGCGCGGCTGCGGTACCACGAGTCGCCCTCGGCCCAGACGGCGCGCGAGTCCATGAAAGCGTCCTTGTGCCGCATGAAGTCGTCGACGGCTTGCCGTTTGGGCTCGAAACTAATAAGGCCGGGCCCCTGCTTCTGCCACCGGTTCAGGAAGTGGGCCATGTACTCGCCCGCCAGCTCGATCAGGATGATGATGGGGCCGTTGCCGATCGGGCAGTTGGGGCCCAGGAACATGAAGTAGTTGGGGTAGCCGTGCGCCGTGACGCTCAGGTAGGTTTCGGGACCGCGGCCGCCGCCAACGCTCCCTGGTGTCGCCTCGTTATCGGTCGTGCTTGGCGTTTTGGTCTTGGTGGGCGGCGTCTCGGACCACTCCTCCGCCATGGAGCGGCCGCCTCGCCCGATCAGGGGGAAGCGGGGGCGTAAGGTCGTGTCGAAGCCGGTGGCGCAGATTAAGACGTCTAGGGGCCACTCCTTCCCGTCCGCGGTTACGCATCCGTCGGGGGTCATGCGCGTAACACCGCCGCCGCGGGCCACCGTGACGTTGGGTTTAGTCGGGCTTCCCAAGTATCCGACGCCGGGCTGTTGAACCATGGGAGAAGTAGGTTGGCATGATATATCCTCGATCGAACGAATTATACAGAACTTGCCGTCAGCCTTCGGGACCCGAAGGGAAAGTCTGGGATTAGTTTTACGAGTTCATTGTCGAGTTCGTTCTCAGAGCCGCCCGCGTGCAGCTTCTCCCTCATGGCCACTCGCATTGCGGCCGTGATCTTCGTCTTGGCCACGGATCCCCGGACGAAGACGGGGAAGACGGCCGTAATGGCGCGCTCCGTCTCCTTGCGCATCTGCAGGTGGCTCTCGGGGTCGTCGTGGAACCCCTGCTGCTCTTCCGGGGTGTACTCGTGGTGGCCCATGCCCTGCTGCGGCACGACGTAGGTGGGCTGCCGGATGAAGGCGGTGACGTGGTCCGCAACTCTGATAAAGGAGAATGCTGTTTGTGAGTATAGACACTGCGTAGGGTCGCGGGGGCATTGTTGGACTTGGGAGACTTACGCTTGCATCTGAGGGAGTATCTGGATGGCAGAGGATCTGTTAAGGGTTGGTTTCAGTAAACAAGAGGTGAAACCCCTCCTCTGGAGACCAACCTATGAGTCCGACCCTTTTCCCCTTAAGGTCAACACTCTCGTCCCAAGCAGCACTGTGGATCTTGGGTCCCTTGAACGAGTCAAAGCCGGCGATGTCGCGCCACTTCGTCTCGCCGTTAGGTCCGTTTTCCCGGACATCCACGACCCACTCGTTGGCGTCCTCGTCCCACTGGGTGCCCACGATCTCATGGCTGAAGGAGATGTGCTGACGTAGATCGTATTTGGTCGCGAAGTCGGAGAAGTACTTGAAGATCTCCCTCGCGCCGGCGCAGTTCGAAGACCAGTCCCATTTGGGCTCAAAGGAATAAGTGTAGTTGTGCCTGTCGCGAGCAGTGTCAGAATCACCAATGCTCTGTTTCGAAGACATATAGGCTTACGCTGGAGCATCGCAAGCACCTATGTAGTTGTATCTTATGGTTATTATTGTTTCCCTCTGTAAGTTTTGGTGATGACTTACACCCGGGGTAGCGATTCTCGAACCAGGTGCCCCTAATATCCGGGTTCTTCTCATATATATCCAGAGTAAAGTCGGTGAAGTCTTTCCTCAGCTTGTAAGCAATATAAAGCCCATAAGCCCCAGCACCTATGCAGATCACTCTGAGATGCCGGTTTGCATGGATGGGGACATCCGAGCATTGGTAGGTGCCAGGCCCGTTGATGCCGTTGACACCATCAGTGGTGCCCTGCGATCCTATTTTCGGCTATATAATCGGATAGAACTTAAGATGACGAAGTATTTTAGCAGCGAACGATGAAGGCAGAGAGGGGCCCTTGAAGATTTCGGTCGTGCTGAACTTACTCGAATACCCAGAATATGAGTGGGCTGGAGTTTGAATGTTTGAGGGGGGCCTGATTTGTACGAGTCTTTTGTTTCTGTTGGTTTTACCTGGCATCGAATCAACCCTTGTACAACGCCAAAAAGAACGAGTGGGTTGGGATTAGGGACCGTAAATATAGACAGAGAATAGGTAGTACGGATGACTGTAGGAATATCCTCCCCATTATCAATAATCCATGGTTCGTAGAGTAAGCATGACCGCAACGGCTTCATCCATTGGCCCATGTTTACGAGTGCTGGTCGATAAGCGAAATCTACATGACGCCACTTCTTGAAGTTGCACCGCAGACAAGTATATTGGATGTGCGCGCATCAAGCCTTGGCAGCCAACTGGAGTAGAAATTTCCACTCTCGATACATGCATGTCTCGAGGTAGAGTCTATTCCCGAGGTCCCTCTGGAGGGTATGACCACGTGCGGCCTAGAGAATCGGCGAGGAAGGACACCACCTCATGGAGCAAAACTTGCTTTTCTCGAGCATCGTCGTCCCCGGTCTCTATTAGATCGCCCTGCATATCATAGATCCTGCTAAGATCACCCATCGCGTGTACACACCCTTAGGGTAATATCAAACAGCAATTCCAACGCTCGAGGGTGCACCTTTCACTGAAGCCGAGGCTTTTCGTATGACCTCCCCACCAATACTGCATACCGATGACGAAACGCTCTCTGCATTGGCATCAGTTGCTGCATGTCCAAGCTTCCAATAGACGTGGTTTCCTGTCACTCGCGTTTCTGTGGATTGCCCTTCGAAATTGACGACTTACGTATAGGCGGGAGGGTCTCTGGTGGAAACCTAGGGAAACCCCTCGTTATAGGACCTACCAATGGCAATGAGTGGTGGTGATGTTCAATCTCAAAAGACCGTATAATACCAGGTTGAGTAGACGGCGATAAGGTAACGGGAATAACTGCAACTTTGCCCTGCACGTTGCAGAAGCGGAAGAGCATGGTGCAGCCCCAAATTGGTTGGGCCGGAGGTTTGGGTGCATATTACGCAATTCATGTGTGCCATTGCTCCCGTCCATTGCCAGGCGGACGTTGCCTGTTTGCCGCCAAGACGTGATCGAGTGCGCGTTGCGACAGTCGCACTGCTTATGCAATGCGAGATGGGGCGGTTGCGGTATCCCACATGCGGAGCAAAGTGCGCGCGTGCGCTCGAGGCCAATGTAACGCGACGTCCCAAATTCATCGAGTGAGTGCCTTTCCGAGACGAATCAAATGTTTGCGCAGTACGTGCATCTTTGGCTTGCGAGTCCTTGGAGCGGGGAGCTGCAGATTATTAATCCAAGTCGTGGCTCACTGGCACCCCGGATCCATCTCCCATTCGGTTGCATTCGATGGTTCTTTTCTCGGGCAAGTAGGGCCAACCACTGAATCTACCCCCATCAAGTAGCCAGAGGCGAGATACTCCAGTCTGGGGATGGAGAAGGAGCTGTTGAGTGACCAGGTCCAGTAGATGGCCGATCGGACAATTCGGCAGGGTTACGTGCAAGAAGGCCGCGGCTTTCCACAGGCGTGGTGGAGCTTACCCCGCCATCTTCCAACATCGAGGGGTGATAGTGATCATGGTCGTCATGGGGTCATCCAAGGGATGTAAACCCCAGAATACGAGTGTCGAAAAACTGGACGAGGGTGAGAACAAGTCTTCTGTTACATCATTGCATTTGCCAATTCTGTTCTGATATTCTCTATGAGCTATTTCTCGTGGTTGTGACTCGGCCGGGGCCTCTTTGGCGTGGAGAGCGGGAACCTGGGCAAACAGCCCGCCGGCATCGGTTACTTGGGATAAGAGCAGCAAGGGCTTCCTTGCGGAAACCCCAGACGGCAATGAGCTTAATTGGACCTTCCAGCTCTGTCAACAGTTGGGCCAGCAATTGACAGCTTTTCCTTCCCGGTCATTACTGTCAGTCTATAAGCCGGCTCCATCGAGTCGGGCTTCGCTTGATGACCTGAATTTAGCACCTGGTAGCCCCCTTGCCCCGGCGAGAAATCCGCCAAGTAATCAGAAAAGCTGCGACTTCATCTAACGACCACAACGGCAGGTGCTTATCGAACTATCAAACATACTACTTCGAAGTAGTTGTAGTCCAAGTCTACATTGTGTATCCCGCTGTCATTATCGGGAGTAAGCGTAATAACCAAGGCAAGCGCTGTGCTTGTCAGTGAAAAGTGTACGGTTATTCCACCGGCTGCTTACTGCCTGACTGTTACCCCGATACACGAAGCATGGTCAGTAGTGATATGCTGATGGAAAGTCACGGTATAGTTGGCGTTACGATGTCGCATCGCATATACGAGGTAACTGGAGTCGTTTCTGTAAGCCTGGAATATTCCGCGGCGCAACGTGAATTCAAAGGGAGCACTCGGCATTCTCTCGATTCGTCGATTTTGGCAGGAACGGGCGGCCCCATATTCGTAGGACTAGGGACCACAAACTACCCGACGGGAAATCGTAGCCCACTTGGTACATCCGGCCGGGTCGCGTTGCCGGAAGGAACAAACAACGGCTGATCAACGAGAGCTCGACTTCTCCAATTGATGGACAGTCAATCAGTACATAAAAAACCAACATCTTCTCTTCTCATCAGCAACATCAAGGCCTGTTTCCAGTGCATCATCGTCTATCACATTCGGTCTACTTACTCTCTGTTACAATCATATTACATGAATCCACTGTACATTGTTCTTCCATACGTTCATCATCACCCAATCGCCATGAAGTTCTCCCTGGCTGCATCTCTATTGGCTTTCGCCAGTGCTGGCTACGCCCAGACACCCCAGAATCAGACCGGCCCGTTCTTCTTACACATCACCGGCATCGAGAACAAGACCATTGACGGTATGGACCCCATCTCTCTACTGAGTCACCTCTGCTAACCTGTTATTTCCAGGCTATGGTGGTGCATGCCATGCCGGCGCCGCCATCGAGGGCTTATGCTTCGACAACGGCCCCGTCCCCACCGGCAGCAACGTCAACTATGCATCATTCTACTTCAACTACACCGGGAATCAGGAAGTTGACGGCGCCGAGGTCGGCTTCCTATCATGGAACCTGCCACTGGCTGGCGGCCCAGTATCGGTTGTACCTTCACCCATGAGCTTCACCTTCGTGCCTACGAGCAACGTGGCGCAGCCCATGTTCGGCACCAGCAACGTGGGCCAGTCCGTGGGGTTCGACAAGGACGGCAAGCTCTTCGTCTACGGCCTGCTCGACGATTCCACCTTCCAGCCCGGCACGCGGCCCGTCGCGTCCCCGCCCAAGGCCTACTACAGCTGGTTCGCGTGCTGGCAGTCCTTCACCGGCTACTACTACCCGTCCATTGGCTGGGCCACGACCCTACCACCGCACAACCCGACTTGCCAGGCCGTGGAAATTACGCAGGTGATGGTCTAGTCGACGGCCGCCAATGCGGCTGATACTATGTTGCCACGAGGAGTTCTGATTGGAGCACTGGTTGCGATGGTGTACCTACTTTAGTAATAATAATGATATCCATTCCTCTGTGGGATGCTATGTTAACTATGCCTCGCGCCTATTCCACATGTTAGTTCGCTTTCCCTTGGTTGGTGATACGTCGCCGCCGTATAGTAATATGTATGTGGTAGCATGGGATTCGAGGTACTAGCTATTCTGACGCGTGAAGTACTCGACTGTTGTAGTACACCCATCAATCGCTAGAAAATAGCCTCATTGTTTACTAATAATGGAGTGCCTAGCAGTAGGTACATGTAGGTATGCTAGGCGGCAAAATGGTCGTTTCTCCATGCCTTTATGGGGCTTTCTATGGCGATTGTCTTCCCCTGGTCTTTTTAGATGCGATTGTAAATATGGCCTGCCCACTGGGAGTAATACCCCCTGTGGCGCCTGTGACATTTCATTTCCCTTACTTTAAGTGGTGGATCTTAGGGTGCTTCTACAAGCCTTATACAAGGGACTTTAGGCTTGTCTTATAAAAAGGGCTTTTTCTGTATGAACCTCCTTACCCTCTACCCCGCCAAAACAAAATATCCCCACTGAAGCGCGTCCAACCGCTAGAATCTGCCGTCTCCAATTGACGTCAGGATCACCGGCCAAAAAAGAGCCGGTAATGGGACATTGTCACCATGAACCCTTGATTTCGATACTGAAGACCCGCCCGAATGCTTAATTTGCAACGTCCTTGAATGTGACAAATTGTCTCAATACTCAATCATTCCCCAGGCTGGTAATTCTCATTTAATCACGGCGACTGTCAATCATGGCCACCGAACAACCCCTCGACCGTCTACCTGACGAGCTCCTGCTGTCGATTGCGTCACATCTCCCGCCCGCTGAGGCCCTCGCATTTTCCCTCACGAACGAGCGCCACAACCGCATTGTCGGCGAGTCTCTGCGATGGCGTCAGCGCTGCCTGTCCGGATGGCGATACGGCCCTGCCCCAAATTACCGACCGAATCTCGCCGCGCAAAACCCACTGAGCGTGTCATGGCAGAAACTGTTCGAGACGCGACAGTCTACAGATCAGAAGGCGGAGACCATCTTTGAGGACCTCCTGCAGACGCAACGGGGTCGCATCCGGAAGATGGAGCAGGTCGGTGCCCTCGGGTACGACGTCAAGGACCAGCTCCTCCAATGGCGAGACGAGACGCCCGACGATGCCGACGATGTTCTGGCCCGACGATTCTACGCCCGCGCCATTCTCGACGTAATACACCGCACGATCGCAATCGATCTTTGGGCCCGATTGGCGAAGCACGATTTGAAAGTGACGCTAATAGAAGCGCTTGGTGCTTACGACCTGTTCGTGCTGAACGGCAAATGGGGCGATCTCGAAACCATCCAACGAGAAATCAACAGGATCGCAGACGGTATATTGAACGAATACGGCCAAAGGAACTGGGGCCAGATTCCCCAAAAAGGTAAGGCATTAATAATTGCCGGAATGCTGCGGGAGAAGAACCTGCTCGGCAACCCCGACGCGACGGCGTACCACGACCTGCGCAACAACTTCCTCTCGATGGCGCTCTTCGTGCCGCCCCACACAAGCTTGCCGCTGCAGAGCGTGGCCATCTACTGCGCCGTCGCCCAACGACTTGGCGTCAACGCTCAGCCGTCCAACTACCCGGGCCACGTGTACGCTGTTGTCGACTGCCCACGGGGCGCTAGCTACGACCCTCGTCTCAGTGACGACCTCAACGACCATATCCCCCAGCTCAGCGCCGGCAACCCCCACACATCGGAACAGCGCATGTACCTCGACCCCTTCAACAGCGCCCACGAGATCGTAGCGGCCGACCTGTCCCGCAACTTACGGGACCAGCGCGTCCCCGCGGGGCGTGTCGCGGCCCTTATGGGTCCCACGTCCGTGGCCGAGGCGACGCGGCGGGCGGGGCGCAACATCCTGCGCTCGGCGCAGAGCGGGTTCCATGACCATGACGAAGACGAAGAGAACGAGGGAGGCGAGGTCGGAAACAGCGTAGGCGGCGGCCCGCTCGCTTACGAGACGGCTACCTACGTCGGACTCTGGAACGCCGTGCTGTTGGGCGATGGGCAGGTTCGTACGCGCGACCATGCGCTGCAGCAGAGCCGGCTCTACCTCGCGCCGCTACTGGAGCGGCTTCTGCAGCACTTCCCGCAGGAGATTTGCTTGGCGGAGAAGCTGTGCGCGACCTTGTTCCCCCGGGCCAGCGATGGGGACAGCAGCCTCGACAATTCTGGCGACGAGGGCGGCAACCAGGAGCAGGACCCCATGGATCCGCGTAATGAGCTCGCCGCGTTCCGAGAGGCGGACGACCAGCCCCGGACGCCCAAGATACGATCAACAGTTGCGGGCGACGGCGCGAGCTCAGGGCTGCCGGTTGTCGAGTACCGCGTCGGACAGTATTTCAAACACCGGCGGTACAAGTACTTGGGGGTCGTCATCGGATGGGACGAGACGTGCAAGATGCCCGAGGCGTGGATTCAACAAATGCGCGTCGATGAGCTCGACAAGGGTCGCGATCAGCCGTTCTATCATATTATGTACGTTTGCCTCATGCTTCTTTCCAACTTTCCGCTTCCTTCCATCACTTTCCTACCATGTTTCCTTTCCTGCTTGACCCAAATTACAGTCCCCTTCTTGCTGACACCAAATTTCCTTCATCTAGTGATACGAACCGGAACGCGCGATACGTCGCACAGGAGAATATCATGAAACTCGCCAGAAAGCCGAGGGGTGATATCCTTACCAAGATTGCAGGTCGGTACTTCAAGCGCTGGGACGCGGAGACTCAGGTCTTTGTCAGCAATCTTAAGGAGGAGTATCCCGAGGATTAGGTGATAAGAAGACACAAGCTACTTTAGATAATCATAATAATGCAAATTCGACTTTGGGGACATCATATTACTTTCGCATACTGGTTGTTTTCATTTGGTTGACCTCCATGGAAGGTTGTGATCTGGATAAGTGGGGGGGGCCCGTCATCACTTGATCTGGGACATCACACATCGGCATGATTTGATGGGAATGCTGAATGGGCATGTCCAAGACTTCATATGCTGTTCTTTGCCGTCCTGACCAAAACCGAACGATTGGCAATTCTTGCTGCTGCCAGACATAGGCTGCGCCGCATTGCTGGTCGACACGAAGGTGAAGCATATGGGTTGAGGGCACGACGCCGCCGCTAGTAAGTCGTAGCCTCCACGATATCTCAGTGGATTTCGGGCGATATCTCTTTGAGAGATCCGGTGGCCCCGCACCGAAGTCTACGATTGTCGTCGCCTACCTATCCTTACCCACTGAATGACTCGCTACAATGACGTCATCGTTGTTTCGTGATACGTAGCGCATTCTGAGCCAAAGTGCGCTTTTGTCCAAACACGGCGTTTTGCGGCGGGGAGGGATTTATACTGTTAACTCCGTGTAATCAGTAATCATACATATTAAAGCACGAGCACGAGCCCAGAAGAAACAGGCATTGTAATCTCATCGAGCATTTTCTCTTTGCTATAACCACATACGAAAGATAACAGGACCAAAGACCATGTCCAAGATCTTCATCACCGGCTCCGCCGACGGCCTCGGCCTCCTCTCGGCCCAAGCCCTCGCCAAGCGCGGCCACGCCGTCTACCTGCACGCGCGCAACGACGCCCGCGCCCAGGACGCGCGCCGCGGCTGCCCGGAGGCCAAGGACGTCTTGGTAGCGGATCTGTCGTCCGTCGACGAGACCAAGCGGCTCGCGGCCCAGCTCAACGAGAAGGGGCCCTGGGACGCCGTCGTCCACAACGCGGGCATCATGACGCGCGCCGCCGGCCCGAACGACATGTTCGCGGTCAACACGCTCGCGCCGTACGTCTTGACGTGCCTCGTCCAGCCGCCGCCGAGGCGCTACGTGTTCTTGAGCAGCAGCATGCACCAGGGCGGCGACGCGTCGCTGCGGGAGATCGAGAAGGCCGGGTACAGCGACACGAAGCTGCACAACGTCCTGCTGGCCAAGTGGTTCGCGCGCTACTTTCAGGACAACGTCGACTGCACCAGCATGGACCCGGGCTGGGTGCCGACCAAGATGGGCGGGGCGGGCGCCACGGACGACATCGAGAAGTCGGTGGCTACGTACGTCTTGCTCGCGGAGGGGGCGGACAAGGAGGTCAAGGAGGCGGGGAGGGGGACGTACTGGAGGGATAGCAAGGTAAAGGCCCCCATCGCTGCGGCCGAGGATGAGGCGACGCAGGATAAGTTGGTTGGGCTCTTGAAGGAGATTTCAGGGGTTTCGCTTCAGGAGTAAGAAGCAGCCCCAGCTCATTAGTTCTTTAGTTGATAGGCATGTAGTCAACAGGCTGGGTCTCTCGAGTGCTATCACTATGCAGCTTGCTCTTTGTCGTGACCTATTATCGATCATGCAAGGCGATATCCAAGGGATGTGGTTTTCCTAATGGTCCTGACTTACTAGCATGTTATTACCTTACATATCAGATCAGCTACTAGTGACTTGGTCTTTTGGCACTAGCATAGGTTAGTGACTCACAAATAACCAATTGCAGCTTTTGCAGCTTGTATGCTGGCCCAATATATGTGCTGTGATAAGTCAAGTACTCATCAAGATTCCTTACTTAGGAGTCTTGGTTCAATGGTAGAGCGTCTGAAATAGGTCTTCACGCTTATGGATCTTTCCCTTTACGACTTAATACCCAGGTGGTCTTCGTCGTTATCATACGTTCAGCTCTACCAATACGTTCGAAATCTTGTTACTATGGGCTCAACAGAAAGCGAAAACGCTCTCTTTTAACTTATTGACTCGCGCTCCGTGATGACTCACCGACCTGCGTATAAAAGGCTGCTGCCCTTGCTTCCTTTTTGCCAGCTCGCTCACCATCTCTCGATAACACATACATATATGGGAAGAACTGAGAGAATCCAAGCCTTGACTCAACATCGGCATTCCCAACTCCAGTATCCCCTGTCTCTCAAGGTCTAAACTGCCATACCACCACATCAACAACCTCCTCAGTAGCAACGTGTCTTCGTTAGCCACAGCAGTGCTTCCAGACCGGACACAGCCGGCGTTGGAAAACGTCGGGTACGACCAATGGACGCTGAGCACCCAAGCAGCCGCGGAGCTGTACGCCCAGGGCGCCAAGCTTTGGACCAAGGAGAGCCTGCGGGACATCGAACAGCAGGTTGCCGAGTACCAAATCAGAGAGTTCTTCACTCTCCGGAAACTTGATGGCAGCACGATCCGCGTCAAGAACCCAATTTTTGGGAAAACAGACCCTATCTGGTGAGTGGACTTCTTACTTTACTTTACTAACGAGTTTCCCTGTCACTCAGAGCGGCGATGGTGCTGAGCTAACAAATGTACACTTCTGTGATTAGGAAACCCGTCATCGTATTCCATGAGTATTAGAACTGGTCGTTAAGAGACCGGGATTCCATCCCAATGGGAGACCCAAACTGCACGCGGTCCACCCCGAAACCTACCATTGCACTTGTCTCGTGGACTGGGAGAGCAATGCCCTCACAGATTTCGAGGGGCTTGCGGTTGGATGGGAGGCCCTTGCTCAACAGGAGAAGACCCTGTGGGAGAACAGCGAGACCCACCAGCTACTACATACTCGCATCCGAGCTCTTGTCGGCCCCGGCACCGGCCGGAAGGCCAACAAGGTCGTTTGCATCGGGCTGCCTTATCTTAGCAGCCGGCCTCCAGTGTGTTGGCGGGCCCTCAACTGCAAGTCTGAGACACCGGAGAGCGAAGTAGAGATGCACAAGGGTAGTATGGCCAAGTACGGTGCGGCCATGACCATCGCCGACGCTCTGAGAGAGATTCAGGGAGAAGAGCGCGATACAACATCTGACTGTCCTGAAGGCACGGACGTGCGGCTCCTCACCCAGGACTACATGTATAGCGAGGCGACCAAGGCGTACGTCCGGGGCTTGGGGTTTCAAGTGGTCGGGGACTATGGCGCCGGCGGGTTCGCCGAGATTGATGGCGAAACCGTCGTGTTTTGTTGCGCTCGTTCGACCTTGGGTCCCATTAAGCAGGTCGTCGCAGATATCGCCCGGCCTGCCATCTTCATCGGCTTGTTTGGCGGCGAGGACATTAACCAATACTGGTAAGTAAAATCTACAACGGAGCCCCTGAAAGGCTTTCACCATTACCCCCTTCTCCCCATCTTCTCAACCCCCCCCAGATAGACCTTCTGATGCAAGTGAAACACTAACACCATCCGCAGGCAACCTTGCTGTGATCTGGAGTCGCCCCGAACACGGAAGGTGTGGAAGGGCTACGGGGCCTGGAGTTTCCCCGTCGCAGCGAAAGAGGTGTCGTCTCTAGATCCCATCTTTAAGAGACTTGTAGTCAAGTCGAGATTGCCGGGCGTGGGCTCGGTTTAAATGTTGGAAGGAAAGTGGAAACGGAAGCTGATTGTCTACTTCGCGGGAAAGATGAACAACTTCAGCCACCTGGCCAATTTCCCGTACATTGCGTACGGCTCACGAGTTTCCCCCCTATGGGGTTCTTTGGAATGTTCATGCGCGTTTTTCTCCTGTCCGGGAGCAGGGTTTCCCCCCTCATACAGTGAGGTAGGGTTTTTCTCCCGCTCCCTACGGACCGGGAAGGTGTTTGAGAGTTGATAGGTCCACCCCAGGGTGAAAAGATCAATATGAAATACATAAACAAACATGAATTACTTCAGATAGCCAGTGTTAGGATTAGTCAAGATGGGCAGTCTGTCCGTATTGATTTCAGGCAATCCCGAGTGATGCCTGTTTCAGATATGCTTTCCAGTATGCGCAAGATAATCTCACACTACGTTGGCTGTGATAGGGCACCATAAGCGCATATGTCCAAGATACCACTAATACATTAGCCAGCATAACATTCTATGGATCAAGTGACAAGCTACTGAAATTCCTATATATCTGAGAACTATGCACGACTAGATGGTCAAATGCTGAGCTCCTAACTGTAAATAGGTGGCGAAGCCGTTTGAAAGGACTGTAGGAATCGCGGGATGTCCTGCGATTTCAGAGGAGAAATATCCAGGGCACTTGTTTTCCTACCATCGACGGTATATGAATAGGTCTCGGGACACTTGTTGCGTATATTCCAATGATTACTAGGGTAATTGGTAAAATACTAGGTCTCAGAATAGTAAGGCTAATATTGGGATGTTGAGGACTCTGAATGTACCAGTCTCATTTCAAGTTGACATCGTACAGTAAGATTGAATACATCTAAGATAGGCCAACAGGATGAACAATTTGTTTCCTTTCACACCAACTTCGGATCAGTCCTCCACTGAGCCCTCCTCGCCCACATCACATCAACGAACCTTAGTCTGAAGCACACATGCCCAAAAAGCCAGGGTTGGCGGCGGTGAACTTCTCACTTGTCTTGTCCCTATGACGCGAACGTTGGGCTCAACAACGCGCCATTGAATTTGATGGCATAGATAACTTTCGTATCGTGAAAACAGTTTGCTGTTGGTAGTGTCCCAGAACTACCATTCACTTTCTTGGAAATTCCAAGGGGTCCTGGTCCAAGTTTCGTAAGTGCAGTAGTCCAAATCGGCGATGGGATACATGGGCATGGCGGGCGGCCAGGATGAAAGTCACCCAACATAGGACGTCACGGTCAGTTGGCCGTTGAGCACTACACACCCTGGGATCTGAAGATTGAAGACTCCGCTCCGTCATTGCAGGAAACCTCTCAGCATTCGGACTACTGCGATTTCGGATGTTACCTGTGTGCCATGTGCTTGTCTTACCGCTGTGATTGCTGCGTTGGGAGCCCCTATGTGAAAGGAGATTGGTCGATGACGCGGCCAATGCCTCTTTCAGTGGCTGCATGTGATTCATCGTCTCATACTATTTGTTGCCCCATTGGAGGCGTGAAAACTTCGAAGGTCTGCTGGTCAGATACCTTTCCGTCGGAGTTTGGACGTCAGCGGTAGATCTCGCCAGTTACAGCTAGGTTGTGGAGCTCTTGGGGCAACAACCGCTGTAATTACGACCAGACTGTGAGATTCTGAGTACTATGCGCGCTTCATAGCGTTAGAAGGTTGTGTAACCTAAGTACGAAGAAGTCAATCCAATCAGCGGCCAAAAGACAGTGACGACTACAACGGTTAGCATTGCGAACAGCGTGTGATTGGCATATGTCGGTTATCTGCATAACCTCGGCAAACTCGTTAGTTGAATGGGGCACCCAGCAGCGACTCCGCCGCTCGCTTAATATGGTCGCTTAGATTGTCGACCACGAACCCATCCCCATTTGCCTTTTCGGCATCAAGAGTGGACAAGAGCGGCACGGCGCGGAATGGCAATCCAGTTGGCGCTAGGGCCGCGCGCCGTATCGACTGATCGGCGGGCGGCAGTCCACTAGCGAGTCGTTAACCAACACACTGACAAGTTGATAGGCCAGTGACGTACCTTTGCCTGCCTCCTTGCCCCTTGTCTTTCAATTGTCGCGACGAAGGCCAACATCCATATGTTAATACCAAATATTAGCGGATGCTGTATTGGCCCCCACAAACACCCTGAGATATTATGTTGTGTGGTATTGCAGTTGTGTACACTCCGGTGATGTACTGTAAACCTCCGGATTCGCTTCATCATGCATGTTGCAGTACCCATAGTAATTCCCCGACTTAGGCGCCTGCAACGTGATCTAATCGCAAAGCCCTTCGATCAGCGTCTTGACGCTACGGTAACCCGCGCGGCATAGCATTTCTTTAACGGGAGACTTCAATTGTGCGATCTTTACCTACGTACTATTGGTCTATTCCAATTTGAGTTAGGGGCCGCTGAAAGTTGCCTCGGTCATACTCTGATTTAATTATGTTGGTCCTGTTGACATGGGCGACTGTTATGCCTTCCCAACCAACATACGGGAAACGACTTGTAGATATCCCATTAGAGCACGAGACGTGGAGGGAATTTGGATAGTTAAGAAAGCCACACTCTACCTCAAACTGTTATCACCAAGCTGGTGGGTTCTATTAAATCCTAATTTTCCCTATTTATATAACTAGGTATCGGTTATTCTAACCTAATTAAACCTATTTTAATTAATCGCCGATCTTTATAAATAGATATAAATAGATATATAATTTTAATTTATTTAATATTTTTTATTTATAAATTTATAAATACTTTACTCGTTATACTAAGTAATATATTTAGTAAGTTTAATTAATACTAATTCTCCTATTTTATTATATATATTATTAATATATATTATTAATTTCGCTTTTTTACGTTTTATATATTTTAATAATTAAAAGAGTTAAAAAGGTAATTAATACACTTTAATTAATCGATTAATTAATTATTAATTTCATTAACGCCGTTTATTTAATAAAAATATTATTAAATCGATAATGTTTAATATCTAATTTAATTAGAAATTAATATTTTAATATATATTAATAAATAGCGAATCGATTAACTAATTCTTTTATTAAACGATATTTAAAAAGGGCTATTATTAAAATTATAGATATTATTAATATTTTTTAAAATAATACGTTCGTATTTAATACTTAATCGATATAATCTAGTAAATCGAACCGTAATACCTTATAAATCGTTAACCTTTAAAAACTATATTTTAATTACTTTAATATTAATTATTAATCGGCTAATCGAAAAAGTATAACGGCGCGTTTTATTTAATAATAAAGCGCGCTTATATATTAATTAACTTTTATAATTAATTTATAAATTAATATAAGTATTAAATCATTTTAATTAAGATTATTATTAAGTTTATAGGTATAAATTAAATAAAAAATATAAGAATTAATTATTAATCGATAGATTTACCTTTAATTATTATCTCTATTTAATAATTAATCGATTAAAAGGTTGTTACCCTAAGCCTTATTATATATTAAAAAACCGATTAGATTAACAAAAAGGTATATAAATTTTATAAATTCGTTAAGCGTAATTTTAATATTATTAATATATTTTAACTATATATATTTATAAGGTGGTTAATAACGTTTATAAAGAAAGTAAATATAATAAAAGTTATTAAAAGTATAGATATTAAATAAGTTAAAGTTTTTGTTATTACGTTTTTAAATCTTAATTAATTTTTTACCGACCTTTTTTATAAGTTAATTAATAGGATTATAAATGTTTTTAATTAATTAATAACGGCGCGGTAATTCCATTTAAAATATATCGCCCATTTATTAATATGAATTATTAATTATTTACTTATAATAATAATAAAGTATAAAATTATAACGTAGTTTACCACCGAGCCGGCCATATTACCGAGTCGGCCACCTTTTCTATATTTTATTACTTTAATATAAATTAATTTAATTATAATACTTTAAATTAATTAAAATTATTTATTATCCGATTTATTACTTAATTTTATATTTTTTTTATATATTCGTATATTATAACCTATTTTACTGTAAATATTATAACGCCTTCTATTAGCCGCCTTTTATTTTAACGGACCCCCCGTTTCGCCTTTATTAATTGTTAAACGCTTCCCTTTTACTTTCTAATCCTATAGCTTTTAAAATTCCTATATAATAAAGGCCTTTTTAAATTAAATATATACCTTTTTAACTCTCCGGCGTTTAAAAAATATTAAATTAACCTTTTATAAGGTACGTATCTAATCCTTTATAAAAGTTATTTTATATATTATTATATATATTCCCTTCGTTATTTAATTTATAATATTTAAAATAAATATAAAGAAGTTTCCTTTATAAATAAAAACTTTATTTTTAATAAAAATAAAGTATCTAATCGTTTATTAAAGGTTAGACGGTATTTAAAGGTTATAAATATTAGCCGTCCTTAAATATAATAGGTTAGGTATAGGCGTTTAAAAATATATATTTAATTTATTAATTATTTCGTTTAAATAATAAAGTATTAAATTAAAGGTATTAAATTTAAATTTAATATTATTTTTTATAAAAATAATAAAATACGCGGCCTTAAAAATAATAAAGAATTTTAACTTTATAATATAATTTATTAATACCTTAATAAATAGCTTGATTTCCTTCGAATATACTCGTTTTAATAACGAATAAAATATTATATTTAGAAATTAAAGTAAATAAGAGGAATAAAGAGGTATATTAAATATAATAATACCGTTATTTTTATAATATTCCTTAAATTCGGTCGAAATATAGCTTTTATAACCGTTTAAAATTAAAAGGCGATAAAAACCCTTTTTCCGCTCCTTTATATATTTATCGAAATACCGGATTTAATTTAGGCCCGTTTCGTTATCGGTCTAGCCGTTAGAAATCGATTTAATTATTTAATCGCCCGATAAATCGTATTCGCGAGACTAATTCGCGAGGTAATATTAACTTTAAATAATTAAAAACGGCGGAATATATTAACCTTATAAATTAATATATTTAATAATCGTTAATTATTCCCGATTATTAAATTAGACCGATTTCGCCTTTCTATATTAATTAACGCGTATTATTATAAGTATCGACCCGATTATACCTATTATAAAGCCGGTTTTATCGAAATTTTATATATCTTTATTAAAGATACCGTATTTAACCTTTATATTTATAATTAACGCGAATTAATTAAAAATAATACTTATATCCTTATAAATAGCTTTTTAATAATTATATTAACGGTTTATTCGAGTTTTAAAGTCCGGATTACGGTCGATAAAGCGCTTAACTTAATATTTACCGACGCAATCGCCCTTACGCGATATAATAAGGAAATTAATTATATCTTTTATAATATTAATATTAAAAGGCATTCCTTAAGTATTTAAATTAATTATATAATTACGAAATACCTCTTCTTCTATTAAATTTAATTTCTATCCGTTTAGTCGGATTTTGTATCGAGGATCGATATTATATAATCGGTCGCCTAAAATAACTCGGGGGATATCGTATACTTTCGTAATAATTCGTTAATTAATTCGATTCGGACCTCCTCGCGTCGCTTAAATTATTAAAACGATATAATTTTCTTTTAATTAAATCGATATTATAGTTATATAGATATTATATATTAAAATTTAATTAAATAGGTTAAATAAAAAAGTAGCCGACTCGGTAATATAGCCGGCTCGATAGTAAACCACGTTATTAAATAAAAAACTTTAATATATATGTCTTATTATATTATAAAATTTGTTATTATTATAAAAACGTTTTAATAACGATATTATTATAATTTATAATAATATTAAAATACCGAATATAATAAAAAGTTAAGTTAAAATAGGTTAAATTTCTATTATAATATAGAGATTAAAGTCGATTTAATCGCCGGATATTATTAGAAATATTTATCGTTAAATAATAATTTAAATTAATTTGAATCTATTATTTACCCGGCCCATTTATAAAATATCTATTTAATCGTAATTAATAAAATAGTTTTATATATATATTTAAAGATTTATAATTATTTCTAAAAATTTATAATATCGGGGATAAGGATAAATTAATAGTAAAAATATATATATAATAGTATTTTATAATATTAATAAACAGGATAGATAAATTTACTTATCGTAAAATACCTAATACTTTAAATCGTTATTAAATAATTTATTATATAAGAACTTTTAATATTTATTATTAAATAAAATAATATTAATTATTTCTTATATTTATATTATAATATTATTAACGTTTTTATTTTAACATATAACGTAATAACTAAATATTGAAATTACTTTAAAATCCTTATTTTTTAAACCCCGACTAATTATAGCTTTTTAATAATATTAATACTATAAATTATAAATTAATATATTAAGAAATATCGAGAGCTTATAGAAAGCTTTTTATTTAAATATATTATTATCGTTAATAACGAATTTTAAGTTAAATTTAAAATTCTATTATTTAATATTCGTTAAATAAGCTTATATAAAGTAAAACATTTAAAATTCTATTATAAAAAACTTAATTAATAATTAATTACTAATATTTTTATAGATTGCTAATATAAATATATATTAATTTAAGTTATTAATATTATATATTAGATTAATCAATATAATCGAGCGGTAATTAACGAAATATTAAGAAAAGAAATATAAAATAAAATTAAACCATGTTATTATTACTTTTAATATATAATAATAATGTGTTTTATTATATAACCTTTATTAATATAATATAAATAAGTATTAAAAAGTTAATCGAGCTTATTATTATAATAAAATATATAATCGGTATTATTAATATATTAAAGGTGGTTTTTAATTTAATAATATATTATATCGTAACTAATTAAAGTATAATTTATAAAACCGATTTAATATATATATATTTAAAAGGTTATATTTAATATTAATACTTAAAAGGCGGCTTTAACTGTTAATTAATAATTAAGTATAATATAATTACGAATAATATATTATATTACTTTATTATATTTCTTATTATTATAAATATTAAATATATAATAAAGACTTAGATATTAATGAATTAAAAATATACGTTTATATATAAATTTAATAGGTTAAAATCATTACCCGTAATATTTAATTTAATATATTATTATTAATATTATATATTTATTTAATTTTCAAATTATATTTATAATCGATATAAGATTTAATAGGTTTTTAACGGCTATTTACTTTATTATTTTAATAATTATAATATTAAGTAAACTTTATACCGTTATAATATATAAAATATCGGTAAATAATTATTTTATAAAGCCGGTTAATAATTAAAAAGGGCTATTATATTTATATAACTAAATATTACTTAAGAATAAGAGAACAATATTTTATTAATTAATCGATAAAATTACCGGCTTCTTATAAATAATTTATTTAATAATACATTATCGATTAAAAATAAACTCCGGCGAATGTTTTAAATAATATACGAGTTAAATAGATAGGAAAGGTAATTAAGAAGCTATTATAATAGAAATAACGCGTTAAGGTCGGCGAAGCACGTTTAAATCGGTTAGATTTATTAAAATAACGTAATTAGTATTAAATTCGTTAGAAATCGATACATTTAATTAAAATAAGTTTATTAATAATAAAATAAGTAAAAGGTAGTTATTTTAATTAATTCTAATTAATTTTTTATTATTAACGTTATTAGAGTATAAAATCGATAAATTTAATATAATTAATAAATTAATTAAAATATATCGATATAAACTTAAAATTACTATATTTAATATTAAAGTTTTAGTTTAAAATATAACAAATAGTTATTTTTAAAGCTTTATAATATATATAAATAAATATAAAATAATAAAAATAAATAAACTTAAGGTACTTTTTAAAATAGTTTTATAAATATACTTTATAATAGGGAAAAAAGGTCCGTATTAAAGTTAATAAGGGTTATTAACTAAGTTAAAATAACCGTTTCTTATAACTAACTATATTAAAGGTAGGCGGTATAAGCTTCTTTAACCTTAAATCTATAGATTTATATATAACGGGTAAAGCGAAAGGAACCGCGCTCACTTAATCTTTAAAAGATTCTAATCTTACTAATAGCTAGTATAATATTAGCTATTCCTAGAAGTTATAGCTACCGAAGCGCATTAATGCTACCTATTTATGTAATTAAGGGGTAATTAACATGCGATAGCCCCTAGGAATACTGGGTCTATATCCTTAATATAAGATTAAACACCCTCTCGTGCCCCCCCCTCTCACGCACCCCCTTTAAAGCTATAACCCTTTAATTTTAACGTTAAATATTAAAATAAATAAAATACATATAAATAAGGTATAACCTATTAATTATATACTTTTATTTTAAGTTTAAATTAATTAAAAAAGAAAAGTTACATTTTAATTAATAAAGAAATTATAATAACTTTTATAATAATATAATATATTATTAATGAATAATATTAATTCTAAAATAATATTATAAACTTATATATAATTAAATAAAATATGCTTAATTTTTTATATTTTATTTATATTATTTATCTAATATTAAAAATAAATACAGTTTAAAAAACTCTTTAAAAAATAAAATAAAATAGAAATAAATATTATTATTATATATTTATATTATATAAAAGGGAAATAAAAATGATTATAACTTATTTAATATATATATATATAGTTATATTATTTTATATGTATTATATTCTTTAATATAATAAGGGGAAAAATAAAATAGAATAATTAATTATAAATTTAAATAAAATAATATAAATATAAATACTTTATAAAATAATACTTTATATTTAAATAAATTAACATATTTAAAATAAAGTTTTAAAGAAAATTAAAAAATAATTTAAAGTATAAATCTTAACCTTTCTATATAAATTTTCTATATATAAAAAGTATTTATTATTTTATTTAATAGAATAAAATTTACTTTAAAGTTTAACTTTAATTATTAATTATAAGTTTAAATAAAGTAATTAAATTAGTAGAAAGAATTCGAAAAGGTATTTTATTAAAATTATTATATTGTATATTTATTAAATTTACTTATATATATTAATAAATTAAAATAAATTAATTTAAGCTTTTATTTTTAAATAATAAAGATTAAACATTAGTAATAACCTTATATATACTAGAATTTAATAATAAAACTTTTAAGTTTAAATTTATTTAATTAATTATAAAATATATATTTAAATATAATTTTTATATATAACGGAGAAAATAAAATAAAATGTTAAAAAATAAAACGAATTTCTAAATTAAATCTAATATTTTTATCTTTTTATTTTATAACTTATTATTATAATTTTCAACTTTGTTTAATATATTATATATATTTTTGGAAATATATTTATAGTTAAAAGTAATATATAACTATTACATATATAATATTAATAATTTCTTATATTTATTCTAAACTTAATTATTTTAATTTTACTTTTCTAATATTTATTAATTTAAATAATAATAATTTGAAGTTATTAATAAGCTTAATTTTACCTATTGTATTCAATTCAATATAAAGGTTTAAAGTAAGCGAGTTTTAGCTTAAAGGGGGTGCGTGAGAGGGGGGGCACGAGAGGGGGCTTGATCTTAACGATAGTTAACGTCTTGGCCAAAAAGGACCCCGCTTTGGTACCGATAATAGGTACAGAATATTGGTCCCCATGCAGAGTCACAACTAACCTGGCGGCAACGGTGCGGGTCTAGACAAGTCATAAGGCAGTTTTTCGGGTGTTGTCGAGGCAGAAGCACTGCATATGAGAGCTGGCGTACCAGTGATTTCAGGTTGGTTGGGACCGTGTTATTTCTCATGATGCAAATATCTCTTTCATGTGCAGACAACACGAATAATGATTGACTGAATACGACGTAGCAAGTAGAAGGTATCTATCTATGTTCAATTCGTGTGATGCATAGATTTGACGTGGGTCCCATTATTACTTACTCCATCCAAACAACGAGTCTCTTCCCCGATACGGACCCTGACTTCAATTCCGCCAGTCCTTTCAGCACACTTTCCAAGCCGCGGCCTACGATCTCGGTCGGGTGACCCTTCAGTCTGCCATCGTCCAGTAACTGCTGATAAACGCCATAGATCTGGACCGATAGGTGGTGCTTGTCCTGGCTCGCCGGGCGCCCATACTCGCCGGGCAGGCCGACACACTTCCCAAAAGCCTCCAGTGCCATGACAAAGTCGGCCTTGACGGCTTCGCGTGTCTTCCAATCCCTCGGGCTGGCTTCGAGGTAAGCGTACCGGCCCCCTGGCCGGCCCAGACTGGCGTAGCAGCACGCGGTCGATACCTGGTCGCACATGCAGTCCAGGGCGTGACGTAGTCGGCCACCCGTGTATTCCTTAATGTTGCGGACCAAGTCATCCGAGGTGTAGTCAAATGCAGCCCCAGCCCCATAGGAATTTACCAAGTTGAAGTTGGTGGGGGAGCAGGTGGTGACGGGATCGTAGCCGAGAATCCGCAGCAGTTGGATAGCCATGGTCCCACATGCAGTGCTCCCACCGTAGACTAGAACTGGAGGAGTGGGGCCATCGTTGGAGGGAAGGGGGGTCTCTCCAGGCAGCGGCAAAGACAGCGACGTCCACAGTGCAAGGCAGCTTGTCAGCAGGGGTGTTCCCAGACTAGCGGCAGTCTCGAGGGAGTAACCGTCAGGGACACGGAGCAAGAGGCTTGTTGCTGCTCGAACGTACTCGGCAAATGCACCTGTTGTCGGGTCGCTTGGGTTCGAACCATGTACCATGCCGCACACCAAGTCGCCAACATGCACGCAGTTTTCCCCTTCGCCAACGTACTCCATCGTCATTTTCTTAATGACTCGACCCACAAAGTCCATTCCAATGACCGCACCTGGTGTTGGAAACGCAACGCCCATCTTGTTGTCAGCATGATTCAGAGATACAGCTATCGTCTTGATCAACACTGTACCGGGGCGTAGACTAGGTATGGGTGCGTTGTTCACCACGATCGCCTGACCTCTTTGGTCCTGGAGAATAGCCAGTGTTGTCAATCAACCAACCGAAATCAACCAACAATCGACCAACCAACCAACACCCTCTAGTCGACGAACCAACCACGACCTGCTGGAAAACAAACTAAACCAACCAAAGGGACTCATTGGTTACCAACCACCGATATTGGCCGATATTGGTTGATTTTACTAGTAATATTAGTATATTCTAGAGCTTCTAATAATCAGATCTTACGATGTTTTTTAATATTAAGCCAGTGCCCGGTCCGATAAAATCCTTATCGATAACCTTATTAATTGGGTCCGCTATACCCTTTTAAACTAACTCCGGCTATACCTCGGCAAGCTTCTAATGGAGCCTCTATCCATCCTATCCATCCCATCCATCCTATCCATCCCATCCATCCTATCCATCCTATCCATCCTATCCATCCCATCTATTAATCCAAGCTTAATACCATAGAAATATCGAGAAATATCGTGAGATATCGTCGATATCTCGGCTCGATATTAACGTTATTATCGATTACCCCCGAAAAATATAGTATCCTAACGCCTCGTCGGCGTCCTTTCGAAAAAAAATCGTACGGACTATAATATTAAAAAATTATTACGAGATCTAAATATATTAACCAGAAATTAACTATAATTAACCAATTAACTAGCGCCCTTATAACTTACTAACTAACTAACTAACTAGCGCCGATTCGGCGTTAAGTACTAACCAACCGACCACCGGTAGGTGGTTCGGTTGGTTGGTTGGTTGATAATACTGAGAATAGCACGCTGAGTGGCGTCAGCCTTGATTGAGGATATATCCATGGTAAGATAGGTGCGGTTCTGAGTGGGTGTGGGTCGCTTAGAGGGTAGTTTGTCAGATGGTATGTGGTAATAGAGTGTAAGAAGAAGGTTTGGGTGTGAGGTGGTGAAAAAGGCCCAAGGTGCATATTTAAATTATATCCTCGGGCTTTCTGCCATTTTCACACCTGGGATTTGGAAATGGGTACGATACTACCGCAAGTTTTCTTCCAGTTCGGATATGATATATATGAAATGTACATTGTCGGGCTTGCAATCGCGATTTTGTTTGTTAAAACGCATTTGGTCGTACGCCTATTCTCAAGAGATCTCTCTTTCTTAATACGGAAGCTCGGATAAAATTGGCTATAAAGATAAATTCCAAGTATATCTAATTACACTGTTCCTTACTCAAGATCTTGCGGGCCTCGTTGTTATAGAAGTGAACTACTTTAGCTTTACCGCTTTATTGTCTAGTTACGTTAGATAGTTGGTCTAACTATGGAGAAGACCTTTGATTCTCGAGACGGGCATCGGAATCTGTGGTAATTGTTGTGTTAGGTTCCGAGTCATTAAGCCCGTACTCGGTCTCCAACTCTTTCCTCAAGTAAACGTCCTTCTCAAAGAAGAAAAGCAAAAAGGCCAACCCAGTAAAAGCCACGGAAACCAACCACACTAGTTTCAACGCCTCTCTGTACACAACATGAATCTCGGCAATAACAGGTTCTGGAAATCCGGCCAGTAGCTTTGCAGATGCATGTTGGTAGCCTTGACCGCCCTCGAGCAGTTGGCGAGCTCGTGGGTCCGAAATAGTGTAGGACAGCTCGCTGATCTTGTTGTTGAAGATTGCGGCCGGGACAGATACTCCCCATATCCCACCTACACTGCGAATGAACGCCCAAGTGGCTGTAGCAGCGGCTTGGTCGGATTCTGGGACAGGGGCTTGGAAGGCTGGCAACAGGGTCTCCATTACCACACCACCTCCCAGGGCAACTATGCTCTGATATATGGCCCATTCGGCTGTGGTGCTGCCTTCCCATTGAAGAGCAAAGAGTCCCATGCCTATCGTGAAGACACCTTCACCTACTAGGTGCAACATCTTGAACTTCCCTGTACGCGAAATGATTATGGCTGCAATTGCACAACCAGGGATGGAGATGAATGCCATGGGAAGTAGCGCCACGCCTGTTTGCCTGCCCGAGTAGAGCTTGACAATCTGGAAGTAGATAGGGAGGAAGTACATGGCCCAGTACACCACCATCCAGTGCAAAAATGTGTTGATGGCAGAGATCAGCGAAGTGCGGTGGCGGAACAGTCGAAGGGGCATGACAAGGTCCGCGGAGAGCTCCAGTCCTTCCCAGATAAAAAATGATACCACAATTAGGAATCCAATGAGCAATGGTACCAGAGTATGCCAGGAATCCCATGAGTACCGAACTCCCGCGTAGCTCAAGGCATACAGCATGGCAATGGTGCCGGCCATCAACAACCCATTGCCGAGCCAGTCAATTCGCCTTAACTTCTGGGCTAAGGGCATTTCTTTGTCGTAATGGACGTGGAGTACAAAGTACAGTAACACAAGAGCGACGCCACCGATTGGGAGATTCATCCAGAAGACCTAGTAGCGTTCAACGATTGATTAGCTTATCCGGGTACATCTCGGGGTAGGAACTTCACTAACCCATCTCCAAGAAGCGGAATCAACAATAGCTCCTCCAACGATGGGGCCTGTCGTGATACCGACAGTATAAAGAATCATGATGATAGCCAAGAAGTATCCACGCTCCCTCAATGGCACCAAGTCGGCGGTTATGATGCTAGTAGTCATACCAATACCTCCGGAGCCAGCACCCTGAACGGCACGTCCGGCAATTAGCATTGCGCCGCTTGACGCGCCGCCGCAAATACCGCTTCCGAGGGTGAATAGACAGATAGCAAAGAGCATGAGCCATCGCCGTCCGAAGATATTACATAACTGGCCAAACAGTGGTTGGACGGCGGCACTACAGACATTGGTCAATTGTCAGGGCACTTAAAAGCAGAACAGTAGATTGCTAACTACGTACCAGCATATGAAGAAAGAGTTGGTAATCCAGATGAACTCTTCACCCATCTCGAGGTCCTCGACGATGGCCGGCCCCGCGGTTACGATGACGCTGTTCTCGAACGAGGCTTGGAAGGTCGCAATACAGAGCCCAAATATGATGGCCCAGAAGCGGAACCCGCGTTTCTGAAATTGAGAGGGCGACTGCTTGATCTCGTCGGTCGCTTCGCTCTCCTTGGATCCAAGTGTGATGCATCCACCTGGATCTTGTGAATTAACAGCCTTAGCTGGCGTGTCAACAACATGATGGTCGTCATCCATAGCAGCGTGGATACGTGATTTCAAACTTGGGGCGCCTTGTTTTTGGTGGTAATAAAGCTGCAGCGTACGGCCGACAAAGTAAAAACTGATATGTTTAAGGAATCGTTGAACATCTTCGAAGGTGGTCGAGGTGCAAGTTAGACAGAAAGGTGCCAAGCGTGCAGATTGACAGGGGTGCCAAAACATTCGATGTTGGTCCCAAACCGGTAACGTCTGGTCGATCCAGTTTCCCTGCGTCGATAATCTTCATGGACCGAAAACAGCGGGCTGGCATCTCGTTTATGCGGATTACCTCGCTGGGTTAGCTGCAATACCACCCCTCCTCTTTGACGTCGCATTGGCCCTCCATCGGCCAACATGATTTTATTTAGATGTTTTGTGTGGACTATGTTTTGAATTTAACCCCGCAGGAGGGCCTGGGTAACATTTCGTCAGTCACCCGCATTACCTCGGCCTGCAGAAATCTCATAACAATAGTTTGTGTGACTCCGAGATCTGCAGTCGAACTCAGGAGCTGTCACCAACAAGATGCCATTTCAAGGTTGAGATGGCCGACGTTGGCTGCAAGGCAATCAGCAAAACACCCAAAACAATATGATGCATGGGTGTAAAGCGTACGATCGGGTATACTACTCCAAAGGGTGTCTGCGACTTCTTGCGACATCGACGGCTAAGGTCTTAATCGACCTATCATATTATTACAGTAAGCTGCATGTTTACCTAAGAGGGAAATGTTACACAGTTGATCATCTCCTTGTAGATTATTAAGTCCTGTTTTTAGGGCTGTCCTCCTGATTGTATCATGACTATGACTACCAAAACGCAGCCGCTTCAGGCGCTTACTGCTTTCTTGACCTTTGTACATTCATATCTGCTCTGAAAGATTTCGACTTTTCTGGAGTAACCTCATCAAATACTACAAACATGCCCTTCAATGTGTTCAATGACCCCATCCAGGGCGCTGGCTTTGTCATTATTCTGGTATTTGGGCCGGTATCTGTTGTGGCTACTGTGCTAAGATTTGTCTGCTCTCGAATATCGTTGGGAAAACATGGAAAAGACGACTGGCTGGCCCTGGCGGCTGAGCTTGTCTATCTCGCCTGGATTGCGGGTTGTATACTGGGTGCGTCTATGCCCTCTTGACTTTTGCTTTACTCGTTGAACACACTGAGACTGACACTGTCTTGACCAAGGGGTTGCCAAGCTCAACGGCACACACGACATACTGACGCTGCCTCCGGAGACAACGCTTGAAGTTCTGAAGGTTCCTCTAGCTTCTACCTGCTTTGAATTCCACCGTTAACAGAGACCCACAGATGATCTGGGTATTGAGTCTTTTATTCCCCTTTAACCAGCTTTTCGCCAAGTTGAGCATTCTTTGCCTCTACCATCGCATATTCTCCATCAACAAGAAATTTGCAGTCTGGATAAAGGTTCTTGGGGCTCTGCAGATCCTCGTATCTGTCATTGGTGTGGCCCTCAACATTTCTCTCTGTTCGCCAGTGGAGAAAGCCTGGAACCCCATGATCACCTGGGGGTCTTGTATCAACTCAGGTGCATTGGTTTCCGGAACGGAGACGTGTAACTCACTTCTAGATTTCGCCTTGGCCACTTTTGCCGTGTTTGCACTACGAACAGTCAAAATTCGACATTCCACCAAATGGAAGTTGTCTATCGTTTTCGTGTTAGCAGGAGTGTAAGTTCAGTGTCACAAATGCACTACCCAGACGGCGCCACTGTCTCAAAGGGACCTCTCTGTACTTCAACTTGCTACACTAACACATATGAACAGCGCCGGCGTCATTGGCTTCGTTAAGATTGGTGTTGCGTACCGAGGCTTGACCGTCTGTGAGTCGCCCCGGGCCTTTGATATATCAGCATCCAGAGACCCCCTGCATTCATGGAACTCTTCAGCTAACGATCCGTAGATAATCAGTTGGCGTTGGGCCTTTTGGCTACAGTACAATGCGCGTTCAGCGTCATCTGCTGCTGCGCCATCATGTACAAGCCGATCCTGTTAAAGCTTGAGCCAATTGGCCAATTCACTTCCAAATTGATTGAATACGGTAGCAAGATTCGACTGGTCGGAAGGAACTTTTCCGAAAAGCGCCGGGCAAGTTCTGGAGCCGGTTCGGGCAATATTGAAGTTTGAAGGAGCTGATTTATTTTGCTGAGAGTTTCGTACTTGGGAACTCTACCCCCAAACCTCAAAAAGAAAGTATACAAGTAACAGTGACTGACAGGGTCTTCAAGATAAAATGGATATAGCGATGAACTAATCTTTTTACAATATTGCATTCCTTCCCCGCCTCAGCTTGCCGCCCTATCCAATCACTCAGTATATACGATCGGATTTACTTAACCATAATCCTCGCATGCTTATGCCTATCCCGAGAACTGCATCTTCAGGGCTGGATGAAACCGGACCTAGAACTTTGGCTTGTTCCACATGGCGTACATGCTGAAGTCCCTCTCGAATTCGATGCTCTGGCCCGGCAACACTTCCACATCAAAGGTCCACAGCACCTTGGCGAGAAAGAGTCGAGTTTGCTGCCAGGCCAGAGGCATACCAGCGCACGACCTCGGACCTTGGCTGAAGGGGTGGAACTGGTCAATGGCGTCGTCCTGGAAGGCGGGGTCCCAGTGCGGATGGTCCTTCGAAAGCCAGCGTTACGGCCTGTAACTGCGGGCGTCGTGGAAGTAGCGTGGACTGCGAGTAAAGGCAAGAAAGCCGTACGATACGTTGACCTGTAGTGGTAATGTGGTGTCAGCACACCTTGGACAGGGGGTTTGATATGGACTGGAGAATAAAAGGGGCTGCTACATACACCTTTGGAAACATAGTGCCCGTCGACCATGGCTCCGGGGCTGACACGGGGCTGCCCGCTGCTCTGTAGGACAGTGATCCGTAGCGTCTCCATCAAAGAAGCGTGGAGAAACGGAAGGGACGCGAGTTTCTTTGGTTCGATCTCGTCGTAGCTCCGGAACGCGCTTCGGATCTCTCCCACGAGGCGCTGTAGACATTGCGGTTCGAGCGCGGAGAACATGATGGTGCCGTATACCTGGCTCGCGATCGGCTCATAGCCCGCAACTACCAGATGCCCCGTGACGACCTCGATGTGCTTCTGCTCCTGCTTGGTGGGAGCGGGGGCGTGGGCAGGGACAAACTGCTCGTAATGGTCGAGGTGCTTGACGGTGCCGCGACGCTCGATGCGCGACTCCAGTGCCTGGTGGTTCAGTCGCTTGACCTCGGCGAAGCCGGCCAGGAGGGATGGTGGGACGAAGAGGAACTTGAGCGGGCTCAGGAGGGGAAACTTCCTGAAGACCTGGTTGGCGGTGATGAAGACGCTGGCTTGCCAGAGCTGGTCAAGGAACCGGCTAGTCTTCACTGTAGCCTCTGGTGTCAGCGCCAGGTGACAGAAATAAAGTGGACAAGCTCATGTGAAGCGGGGCTTACTGTCTCGGAGATGATGCATCTCCCGGCTGTACGCCAAGTCGGCTGCGGCATCCATGGCATACCAGTCTGTCGTCTTCATTTTGACATCAGCAATGGCTCATGCTCCACAAGGATTAACCAGGATAGCGTTTTGGTGACTGCTTACTGCCTTCAAGTCGATACCTTCTTCCCGAGTCCCAATTTCCTTCATCTTCTCGACAAAGGCGTCCGTATATTTGTGCAAAAGGGGTTCCTTCGCCCGGAGCGCCTTGGGGCTGAAGGCCGGGACTAGCTTCTTGGCATCTGCATGATGCTTCTCGGGGCTCTGTTCCCAAGTGATCCCATCATCTACCAAGCCCATGTCCATGAAGTCGTTCTTGGGGAAATGCTCCTGGCCGTTTGTATAGGTGTTGTAGATATCTGTAATCACGGGTCAAACTTGTCTCCTTTCGACAAATTACGTAGTAGACAAAGGTGACATTGGTGTCCGTACCAGAGAAGGCCTCAGGGGTAACGAAAACGAGTTCGTTGGGTGCTACGCGCACAACATCTCCTGGGTAATGGTGAGCATAACTGAGAGATTGTACTTTGTCTGGACGTGAGGCTGTCTGGGGGGACTCACCATACTTCTCCAGAGCTCTCAGGACTGCTGACGGATACTTCCCAGAAGCCCTGTGTTGTTGCCTTGTTAGATGTCATGCTTCGGGACGCAGACAAAAGGAGTTGGAATGACTTACCAGTGATATGCGTACCATATGTTTGATACTGCGGCGATCCGTGGACCGGGGAACCGAGAGGCCGGATGGAAGTACACATTGTACACGTAGCGAAGTGTTGCGTAGAGCACGACCTAAAGAGTCCCAGGTTGTCAACCTTGTTTCTGCTCAATATGTGGGCGTCAACTTACCGCCCCGAGCCCAAAGGTGATTGGATTACTGTTGACAATCTCGAAGGCAGGGTGAAACGGCAAATGTGATGCCATCATGATGGAAACTGAGCAGATGATGGATATTGTGCCCAGAATCAAGGATGTAATGAAACTTAAAAGAATATTCTTGCAGATTTCCAGGCTTCCTGGAAATTCAAATTGACGCAGTGGTCTGATGTTGTTGCTGTTGGTTCGGAGTTCATATCAATGTTGGGTATTGAACCGGGCCTCGCGGAAGCGTTGTAACGCTGATAACGCAAGGGGTTGCTGCATCCCGGCGAAACTTTGGCCAATCAACACCAACAAATTATACGACCCGGCCAGCCGGCGGTAATCATGAGAGTGATTCCAGTTATGCCCATGCGACGATTCCGGTTATTCCCATGTGATTACTAAAGTTCAGATAGCAATTATTACCATGGACATGCTTCCACTCATTCATACGAATTCTGCTTCTGGCGCTATATTTATACATTTCCGGTCTCTGATTAGAAGTCGATTGGGAACAGCTCTATTGTAACCGAAGGCTCATTCATTATTAAAGTCATCGCGGCTGGTTAGCCCATCTATCAAGGCATCGCTGCCTCCGGTATTGGCATCCGTGTTGGGGATGCGGCTTCCGAAATCCGGGTCAATAGTCCTGGAGCCGGATCAGACTATGCATACGATCGCCTGGGCCGTCATCCGAAAACAGTGTGTCCATGTCGGTGGCCAGATTCAATAACCCGCATAAGCGAGATGGCCTGCACCGGTCTTTCCGACCTGGGCTCGGCAAAGCCGTTTTCTCCTACAATGGCTGCCATGGTTCGTATGACTGACTGTTCTCTAACAAGCCCGGTGGAGAGCGTTGGGCGATAGCACGAGGATAAGTGGCGGGTCCGAGAAGTAACCTAAAACATGTGAAGCACATCTATATGGTTAGCCACGAGGCGTTCTTTCCTTTTTCTTGTTTAAATATTCGTTTTTATCCTAAGGTAAAACGGCGATTACTGATTATTTATTATCGTAATTAATATTTCTATATCTATAAGGGGTTTTAGCAGGCTTGGTTTAATATCGAACGTCGCAGATCTGCGTTTACCAGACAGCGGGCTGTGGAGTGGACACCAAGTCGGCGTTCCTTACGCAGGATTTCGGCCCTGGTGGGTCATCGAGACGTTTGGTGAATCAATCCATCTGGGCCAGGCGGCGGAGGGCGACAACAACGTTCGCATCGTGCCCAGCGGGTACATAGTGAAGGGCACATCGGGCGGGTTTATAATAGGCAATGACAAGTTCAAGATAATGGCGGAAATGGGTGCAAAGAAGAAGGCTAAGGAAGAGGACGAAAAGAAAGGAGCGCCCACCATATACTCGAATGCGGCGAGAGCTAACAGTATGTGTCAGCGAATCACTTGAGTGGATTCGCTGACTATCTCGTCGGGGGGACTTAGGTTGGTTACCGAGAAGTGCGGAAACTGGTCCGGCTGACTGCCGCGGCCAAGCCCGGCTTCATCAGATGGGGACGATATTTAGGCGAGCGGACACACTAGAGCCGAAACGGGTACCCCCACACGCAACTAACTTTGTGCTTTGGAGAGCTGCATGTTGAAGCATATGACTAAACACGCCCGGGGTTCTCGCCGTATCGTGTGTTAGCTAAGCGGGGAAACCCACACATCGACGACAGGTTTCTAGGCAGGGCCTCGATGCCGAGTAACCCGTGTCGGGTCAGTCCCGACTGTGCACAAAGTCACATCGCGCATCGCCGAAATAATCTTCCCAAGCTTCCTACAGTCTCTACCAAGTATCAGTGCCAAAAGCACTGGTGATTCCTTATTGGGCCTCTACAGATTAACATCATCCCGTGGAGTAACTGGTATCGTTTACCCTGGACCACTGATGGTTAGTTGGTTCAATGTGCATATTTATTACCAAGGTCAGATTCATCAAAATGTACAAAACGACGATGGGTCAAATATGACGTGTCAGTGGCTCAAGGATATGCGCAGCTAGTGTGGCATGGGCTGTTACTGCTACTCGTACGTGAAAGTCATATGACGTCGCGAGTAATGTATATCAGAGTTCTGTGTTAATTAGTTGGGTGCAATCCATTTACTATCGCGAATCTTTAGCTTCTTTAAGCATTTATGCCCGCGACCCATATTCAATCCTGCTTGGTTGCCGGTTGAGATGTGGGTTCAAGTTTTTCCCCAGACAAAGTTACCCCGAGCTGCCCCTTATTTTTTTAATTGCCGCCCCAGGCTACCCCATAGGTACTCCTCCAATGCCCGGTGGGGCCACGATACTCTAGGAGAGGAGTGTTGCATCCAGGACCCAACTGAGGCATGCCGCGATGCCCAATACTGCAAGCGATCAGCAAAACTCCGCATATGCCAGTGGGCGGCAACTCCCCCTCAAATCGGATCTTGACTCGGCTGCTCGGCGGAACTGACAGCTAGCACCAAGGAGCTAGCAAGCTGCAAGCTGCAAGGTCAAGTCGCGGGAGGGGGAGACTGGACGGACGGCTCACTAACTCGGGGATAAAGATATGGCAGTGAGTATGTACTACATATGTCCAGTGACTGGTCTTAACTCATTAGGCTCCCGTGCAACAAGCAGAAGCACATCCGAGCATCACACAGCTCACATTACCGATATTCCCATCTCCGGCTCTATCGACGTTGCGACCCGGGAATCTAACATATACCATATACAATGACGAATTGGTACACAATAGGTGTCGCGCTCTTTGCAGCGATCGGCACCCTTCTTTTCGTGAGTCGAATCGATCCTGTGAGACCTCATTATGATTGGCACTGAAACTTCAAGTAGGGGTTCGACACTGGCATTGCTACTACGAGTGAGTATTGACCATAACTCCCATTCGTACTCAATATCACATCTCCTCTCAAAGAAGCGCATAAAACCTAATGAAAAATCCCAACTCTAGCAATCGCCCACCAAAGTTGGATTGAGTACATGGGCCACCCATCCAACGGCCTGACGGGCGCGGTGGTGGCGGTGTACATCGCGGGCGAGGCGGCCGGAGCGCTAACACAAACCTTCATTGGGGATCGGCTGGGTCGCATCGGTTTCATGAAACTCATGTGCGTTATGGTGACAGCGGGCACTATCGTGCAGACGGCCTCGGTCAACATGGGCATGTTTCTAGCCGGGCGCGTCTTGGCCGGCTACGCCGTGGGCGGCATGGTGGGCACCGTCCCCATCTACCTGAGTGAGATCGCGGCGCCCTATCAACGTGGTCTCATCGGCGGCATCTCGGGCTGCGGTATCGCTTTCGGCACCATGCTGTCCAACTGGATCGGGTTCGCATGCGGGTACGCCCCCTACGGCGCGACGCAGTGGCGGCTTCCGTTGGGGATCCAGATCCCCTGGGGTATTGTCATGTTCGCCGGGCTCTCGACCTTCATGCCGGACTCGCCGCGGCAGCTGATCCGGAACGGGAAGCCCGAGCGGGCGCGGCAGGAGTTTGCGCGCATCCGGCGGGATTTGCGCGGCGAGGCCGAGACGCTGGCCGACGAGTTCGCGCTCATGCAGGCGCAGATCGAGTATGAAATGGCGCGCGAGATCACGTCGTATAGCGAGATCTGGCGCCTGTACCGCCACCGCGTCATGACCTCTGTCGCCGTGCAGACCATGACGAGCTTGACGGGCGTCAACGTGATCCAGTACTACCAGACCATCCTGTACAAGTCGCTCGGTATCGACCCGCACACGATCTTGGCCTTGGCCGCCGTTTACGGGACGGCCGCGTTCATTGCCAATTGCGTCACGACGAAGTGGCTGACAGACCAGTGGGGCCGGCGCAAGATGATCCTCACAGGCCTCAGCGGCGTCATCCTGATTGAGATCTACGCCGCGGTCATGCAGCGCGTGTTCCAAAACACGGACAACCGCGTCGGCAAGGGGTTCGCCATCCTGGGCATCTACCTATTCGTCGTGTGCTACTACGGCATGCTCAACAGCACGACCTGGCTGTACGGGGCCGAGGTCTTGCCCATCGCCCTGCGGAGCCGGGTCATGGGCCTCGCCGCCTGCTCCCACTTCGTCGTCAACGTCGCCGTCACCGAGGCCGGGCCCAGCGCCTTCGCGCGCATCGGCGAGAACTACTACTACGTCTTTGTGGGCTGCACCGCCTTCTTCCTGGGGGTGGCCTACCTCTACTTCCCCGAGACCCGCAAGAAGACGCTCGAGGAGATCGCCAGCACGTTTGGCGACAAGGTCGCCGTCCTGGCGCACGATGAGCATTTGGCCATTACGCCGGACGGGGCTGTGAAGAAGGTTGTTAGCGAGGATACGGCGGTGGAGAGGGTGGAGCATTCAAATGCTTAATTGGAGCGGGATGGTCACGTAGCTTGCATTTGCTTCGGAATGAAGGAGAGAGGCTGGGTGGTCATAGACATTGTCCCGGGGCTTAACAAGTCTATGAAACGCAGTTTTGCTTGGGGCATTTCGTCATCTCGAAAAAGCTTATGGTATTTTTTGTGTTAAGGACGACTCATGAGCTTTGATGGTGATGGGATATTGACGGAGCTAGCCATGATTGAAAGTTTCCCACTGTCAATATAGAGCACTGCACACTGCGTGCTTGATCGAACCAGTTCGTGTTCCTAACTTAGATAAGTACATTATAACGTTTACCATAGAATGAGTATTTGAAACATAGACAATGTCGTTGAATATATATCTATATTGGAAGGGTCGAAAACCGTCTGATTTGACTTGACGTTGATCTCAAAGATGCTGTTCAATTCTTGGCAACGGGCTCCCTGATCATGACGAAGTTCTTGTAGAGGCCATTCCGCTCTTTGGTGAGCGCATCAAAGTCGAACTTGAGCACGTCCACCTCGCGAAAGCCGAGCTTTTCATACAGCGGCCTGCCAGCGACGGTGGCCTCCAAGTACGTCTTCCTGCCCTCCGCGTCGGCGATGTCCAACATGGGGGCCAGCAGAGCGGTCGCAATTCCCTTCCTATGGTATTTTGGCGAGACACATAGTAATGAAAGTCCTTGAAAGAGTGGTTAGTTTGAGTGTTCCAAGAAGGGTACCAGGTCGACAAGATTGCACAACTCACCTAGCATATCATCGGTCGTCCATTTCCTTTGCGATTCGTTCAAGGCCGAGAAGAACATTTCGGCGATTTCATGGTTTCCTCCCTCCGGATAATCTCCCATAGCTGGTGCCGCTTTGTCGTCGGCAATCAAGGGCTGCTGCGTCGTCGCCTGGTCTGCTGCAGCAGCCTGATTGTCGCTCTCCACCAGAGCCGTGACGTCCACCTTGTCGCTTTCCCCCGCGACCCAAGCGCCGAACCTGCTGGAACCCTTGGGGATATCCCACCGGGCGTAGGCGATCATCTCGCCCGTCGCGGTATCGGTGATCTTGAAGTTGCGCACGTGCGGGTCGTCAAGCTTCTTCCGCATGCGGCCGCTGCACCACGTGAGCAGCGGGGCCAGATCTTTGGGCCACCAGTAGGTGTTCGCCGGGTCCAGCTTGAAGGACTCGTAGTAGACCACCGCGGCCGCGTCGGTATCGGCGTGGGTCATGGGGGAGAGGACGAAGCCGGGGGCCAGCGACGCCGGGATGGGGAATGGTAGATCCATGGTGAAGGCGAATTGACTCCTAAACAAAGTATATAGCCTGCGCGATGTAATTGAGCCGCAAATCAAAATTTCAATGTCGAATTATGTATGAGGCTATAGTGAATAAGCGCATGGCGATGAGCGCTTCTATGGAGTATCGGAGTCGTCTCCGCAAGTATTATATGCAAGCATTTTGAACACCGTTTCCGCCTGGCGCCCGAAGCCGAGCTGGCTCTTCTTCTCAGCTTGCCCGATGACTGTTCGCCGATACGACGCTAGAAAGGAATGAGACCCGACCCCCGGCGCGACCCACCTGTGCTGACGAGATTATCGTATTATCTTATCAGCGTCACAATCCACTTTGAACTTTGGTGACGTTCTGCGAGCGGAAAGAAGTAAGTCATTCATTGAAGATGATCGTGTACGAAGCATTGGAGATGATCACAATAAGACGAATGGGGGAGCGACAGTCAGCCACCTGATAGATGATCGGCGTCCCCTATAGAAGGAGGGGCATGCCCGCTCCCGACCGACCGTGGTTCCGGGAGGCTTCTTCGCGGCCATCCCGTATCGCGCGCGGGACCCTTTCCTCTAATACGTATAGGACGGCAATCGGTCAACCCACAGCTGGTACTTGCGTGCCGTACTCGTATCGTATCGTATCGCAGACACCTCCATAGTGATGGGGCATACAGTATTTCCGACATTCGAACGCGACGTTCACAGCGATATCCCTCTATGGGTAGATGGTATGATACGTGCAGATGCGAGAGTTCTCGAACGACGTTGAACAGACGGAATACCAGAAGGAGCCGCCTATGCCATGCGGGCTCCTTTTTAAAGCATCCAGTGCCGTGGTCTCGAGCGAGGGACTCGGGAGAGTCTGGTCCCTTTTCCACGAATCAATCGACCATGGAGATCCCTGTGAAAATCTCCAGGTGCCGTGTTGCCGTTTCGTTTCAAGTCTGTGCCCAGCATAGCCACTTCCCCCCACCAGCAGAGGCCCATTCGTTACAGCCATTGACGATCATTGACAGTGACAGGGTATTTCGGTTATGGAAATGGCATAACCTAGATTGGCGGTTGAAGTTTTATGACCTTGGCTGGATATCTACATGTTGCCTTGGGCTCACTGTCATAAAATTGAGGATGCGCGGATAGCTAACTCTATGGCGGCGTATGTACGGTGCCCGATCTCACCGGTTCCACCGAGAGCGCTAATCGTGGTGCCGCGGATTCCTCCAGCTGTCTGCTGTCCAGCTGCTCGCCTTTGGCGGCGATTGCTGAGGAAAGCAAACATCCTACCTAGGCTGCTAGGTGCAGTGCTAGGGGGTACTTAGCGCCAACTTCGGGTGGTCTATGCGAGCCTTTTATTGAGCTGTTTGGCCGCTGCAGGAGACCGATCTCACCATTGCCTCAGTGTGTGACCCGAGCTCTGGGTGTCAAGAGTCAAGTAGAGTGCATAAACGTAGGTAAGCGCCGTGCATGGACTGACAGAAATATTTGCGAGGTATTTGCCATGTGCACTGTATGTACGTGTGTGATCAAGCACAGAATGAACGCTCTCTAAAAGTCTCACACGTATCATGCAGTGTCGAAGGCAACTTATTACTGAACATTGACCTGAGGGGTGCCTAATGCCAGACGCCTAACCCCCAGCGCGCACCGTGGAATAAAGCTGCACGATTGAGGAGCAAAGCGGTGCAAGAGGTCCCCTAAAACGCCATTGGTGAAAAAATGGGCTGGGCTGGACTGGGTCAGTCGTCACTGCCGTTACCCGGCATTTTCCTTGGCGCATTCTTTCTGGTCATGAGATCGCAGTTGCCAGCAGGCCAGGTCAGGAAACCTGAGCTCCTGATTGAATCCGAGGATGATGGGTGTGGTGTGTAGCAATAGCGACATTACATATGCAATTACTCTACGGAGTACCTCAATACATTTGGTTTTCGCTGGGCTGGGAACATGAGGATTGATCGCATCGGATAGATGACGGGTTTGCATGTCCAAGAGCTGAAATAGTACCTACCTTATCAGACCTGACATACCTCTGTACATGCGACCAAGCTCGTTTGATATCATCGTCACCATTATCAGCCCATGAAACGAAAATACACCCTACCCCTCCCCCAACCCGTCGCTTCAATCGTTGCTGCGCTTCTCTCTTGCTTGTCGCATTTTGTCCAAAGAACCAACTCCTCTTTTTGATTAATTGCCCCCGTATCCCATATCACCTTACCCCTTGCCTCCCTTGCCGCCAACCGCTGAATTTGGCAGACCCTGGTGGCATCCGGCTGGGTCTTGACTCTGGCATCTGCAGGGCCCTGGCGGATTATTCTGGAGCCGCGATTTGGGTGTCCTGGCATCCTGGCATTTGCGCATGCGTGCATACCCACGCCCCGAGTTAGCGAGTGTTGCCCCTCGCTTTCCCATCAGCTGTCAAGTCAGAGAGTCCTGGTTAGAGTCTGGTCTGATCTGATCCTGCCCACTCTCGGGCTCCGCCTGTGGTTTTAACCTTACCTAACCACTTCCTTGCCTGACGGACTGACTTTTAGCTACTGCATGACCCGACCACTTACAACATCCCCCCCCGAAAACACAATACTTCATTGCCTTGTCTCACAAGCCTTCTGTCGCTGTTTCTCGCCGTCCTCATTTCTTCTTGCTCCTTCGCCTTCGGTTTCTTCGCCCTGTCAACCTTCTTATTTTCCTCCTTCTTGCTCTTTCCCGCGACTCAATTCGTTCTATACGCACAGCATGACTTGGCCCCGTATTACGGTTTGATCGACCAACGAATAAATGAATGCCGCCACTTCAAAAGACTTTCCTGGCCGAGCTTACAGCTCGCCCGAGTGCATACATCCCAGACATTAGAGTTACACGGACGCCCGACACACACGACATACGATTCGGCGGCAAGTCAGGAAATCCTGCCCATTCGAACACACCCTACATACAGCCCATTCGACTTCCTTTTTCTCTATCGCCTATCGATTTAGTCATATTTTGACTTGGCGGCGGCTTGGACGGTTGGGTCGTTGGCGCATCTTCTACTATCTCGTCCCTTGGTCTTGTTATCAGTGGCAACCACCGTCGGTTCAATCTAGGCCTCGTCTGGACTACGAGCCTGGGCGACACAACCACGCCGACATCAACGGAGTGGTCTCTGCACCCACGGCTGTGAGGTGCGCGACCTGCTACAGTTAGCAGTATAATCCATTCAATATCGATTACCCGATTCCAATAATAACCCCCGCGCTACCAACACGATGCGTCCACCACGCATCGTCATACTCGCCCTTTTCTTTGCCGCCTGTCTCTTCCTCCTCTGCCGAGCCATCACATCGACTCTGGCCCCGGCTGCCCCGACCATCGTGACCACCCCAGCCGCCCCAGAGAAGAGCCGGTTCAAGTCGCTATTCTCTCTATCCGCTCCATTCGCCCTATTCCTACCGAACGCAGTCATCACAATCGCCGCAGATAATACCACGTCGTTTGCCGCACGACCCGCAGGTTTCGGTCCCCAACTCCCCAACAAAGGCTTGAACGGCCAGCTATGGATAGGAAGCGGATTCACCGAAGAGACACTACAGGACGATGTCGGGGAAGGTGAGCTCGGGTGCAGCGACGTGCCGGGCTGGAACGACCTCAGCACCAATGTTGTTCTCAAAACGCCATTCATCAAGGAGGGTCAAGACAAAGTCGGCTCGATGATCAAGCCCCCTAGCAGCAAAACGAACAGACGGACAAAGCGAGACGAGATTCCCAAGGATGCCGTGGCTGCTTTGAAGCAGGGGTCCAAGTCCCAAAAGTTGCCAGTGAACGACGGCACCGATGATTATCTGCATGTTGGCTTGGATCGATCTCCAAAACTTCAGACCGATGCATCGGGCCTTGTTAGTGCAGGCCACGCCGATATCCAGTCCATTCAGGAAGGCGCTGAAATCGCTGGTAAGATAGTGCTACTCAGCCGCGGTGGCTGCGGCTTCCTTTGAGAAGGTCAAATGGGCTCAGCGGCGAGGAGCGGTTGCGCTCGTCGTCGGCGATAACGTCCGAGGCGGTCCTTTGATCCAGATGTACGCACACGGCGACACATCCAACATCACGATTCCCTCGGTCTTCACATCCCGGACAACTGCCTATCTCTTGTCTTTAATGATGCAACCTGGAAGCTATATCGAAGACTTCATTGACGAGAACGGGAAGCCGACCCAGAAAGTTCAGCAAACGGAGAAGAAGAAGGCACGTCAACACCAAGCAGCAGCCAAGGTCCAGAAGCCGAGGCAGGCAGTTGCCAACAAAGCGAACACGGCAGCGACGAAAGATGCCGAATCCTCGACCACTGATGGATCTGCTGCATCGGCGGCAGATAACCGAAGCTGGTTTGCTCGTGTTTTTAGCTGGCGCACGGCAGCTTCTACAGGTGGCACGAGTCGCCCGCCAAGCAGTGGGCAGCATGACTGGGTCTTGGTGGAGGATTTCTCGGACGAGAAGGATAAAATAATCAGGGACAGCATGGAAAAGGCGGCCAAGGGCAGTTTGGCATCTGGCGCGAAGACAACATCGGAACAGAAACAAGGAGATGGCTTCAGGATTGGTGTCCATGATTGGCGCGATCCCGACTTGGTACCCGATCTGCGAGAACAAGACACGAGCTCTCATGGATCCCCGAAGACGGGGGAGAAGGCGAACCTGGCGGGTGCGGTATCGAAGCAAGATGCGAAGAAACCCAAGAAGCATAATGGGCCCCAGGGTGGCAGCATAACTCCCGGCAGTGGAGAGTATGCTACCAAAGAAGAACCTTCTACCAAGTCGAAGTCGGGAGAGACGCAGCAAAACACAAGCAAAGGAGGCTTTTTCTGGCGGTTATTTGGTGGTCATACAGGTGCGCATCGGGTCGAATTGCCACCCTCTCCCACCAATACCCCAATCGTCAAAGTTGCACCACCGACCCAGACGGCAATCCACCCTCCTCCTGGTGACCACGAGGGACTCTGGATTGTTATTACGCCGACAAACGGTGCCAGCCCGTTACTTGATACACTGTTGGTTCTGGTCATCAGTCCACTGATCACGTTGACTGTGGTATATGCTCTGCTTATTTTACGTGCGCGGATCCGCCGCCGGAGATGGAGAGCACCTAAGTCGGTGGTTGAAAGGCTCCCAGTTCGCACTTATCACACGGTAGCATCCACCCCAAGTCAATCACCCAGAATCCCTACTACCCCTTCGCCGCCATCTCCCACGACGCCCTTGCTGCAAAGCCAACATGGTCCATCAAGGTCACGGCCTCGGTCACGGACCACTACTGGCGTTGCTGGAGACCTTCTACAGGCCAACTCGGCATTGCAGTTACCAGGCTCGTCGCCATCTCACGAGAAACCGAGCGAGTGGAAGAAGTATATGGGTAGGCAAGTGGAGTGTGTTGTCTGTTTGGAGGAATACGTCGACGGTGTCAGTCAGGTCATGAGCCTACCTTGTGGCCACGAATTCCACGTCGAATGCATGTGAGTACCCCCTAACTTCGAAAACACTATTTCTCCCAGAGCCCGCTTTACTGACTCTGAGTTTAGAACACCTTGGTTGACTACACGAAGACGCACATGTCCCATTTGCAAGGGAGACGTTGTAAGATCCTTGGCGCGTGGATCTCCCTCGAGCCCCCGATACGAGCCTTATCGTGATGATAGTGACGATGACTTCTCTCTACAAGCATCTTCGTCATCTTCTTCGAATGCGTCAAGCCACTTGCCCATCAGGAATGACGATGCCGATATCGAACGTGGTATCTTATCGCCGGCGCCGCGAGGATCTCGCGACTCGGCGCGGCCGGATGGCTGGTTGGGCATGCTGTCGCACAGTTTCCGGTCTATATCTTCCAGACCACGGTCTGCTGGTCCCTCGGAAGACCGCAACAGGTGACGATGCATTTGTTTTGGGTTCTCGCTTGGTTTTTGTTCTTGTCTTTCTTTCGCATAGCACTTGCAGATGGCGTTTGGCTGGGACTTCTTTTTAGCAGCGATATGGCACGGTTTTCCCATTCGTCAGTCACATTGCATTGGATTGGCGTCCATAATATGTCAGGCCGACAACACATGTTGCCGAGGGGTAATCCGACACTCGTATGGTGTTGGTTTGGCCGTACATACATATCGAATTCTTTGAAATAGAAAGGATGTGCGATCTGAAGACGTTATCGGTGGGTCTGGGCAATGGGTGATGATGGTTATGGGTAATGGGCTATAATGCCCAGGTTGTTCAATACGGGGCGATCGAATAGACACGGGCGACGGGTTTGAACATCCCAGCTCTCGTCATAAGTGATATATATACACATATCTTCAATTGTCCGACATTGCTGACGTGGCATTACTAGTGACTCGCGACTCCGCAAGAGCTTTCCATTCACTTACTAGAATATTTGGTGGTAGGTTACCCCGCTGCCGTGAACTACCGAAGCCTGGTCAGGCTCCCAAACCCAACCCAACGGTCTTCTAGAGCTGTTAAAGAACAACGGGACACCAGGCGATGCCATCGTATAAAGGATCGAGCGTACATAACGTCCCCACCAGACAAGTCCAAGCGGTTTGGAACTCTTCCTGACTATTTGGTAACGCCGCCATGCCCTCCACTTCTGCGCCCACTTTGGGCGACCTGATTGGCGGTATACCGCTGCTAGTCACTTACAAGGCCTCGTTGTTTCCACCTCTTGCGATCCGTCCAAGATGCTAATCTACGGGCTAAATTCTCACGGAGATGAAGGATTGTGGGACCAGCTGGAGAGAAATACAGGGTGCGCAGTTTCCCCCCTCATAAAAAGGTCGCCGTCACCGCCTGCAGCGAGGAGGGGAGCGCGATGTCACACAAAGACACACTCTCACCCCCTTCCACTATTAGGTCAGTGGGATTGATCATACCAGCGAGACTGCGTACTGAACCAAGAAGAGTGAAGTGTTTACTTCTTGCACAGGCAATACCAACCAACAGTCCACGTAGATACTGGCTTGCGTAAGTCCAACACAACCGCGACATCATATCCATTCGCGGTTTATGACCCTCCTCTGTTCTCCTCCGTTTCATCCCTCTTGGCCCGCCTGTTACGGATAAACTGCTCATACCAAAACCAGGAAAACCAAGATAACGCCAAGGGAAGAAAAATGTCGCGACCTACGGAAACAAGACGATGGGTCCTGGCCAAGGAGCCGGCCGGCCTCCCCGTCCTCTCGGGCCCGGACGCCACCTTCCGGCTCGAGACGGTCCCGCTGCCCCCCGCTCGGCGAGGGCCAGCTCCTCTGCAGGTCGCGCTACTTCTCCAACGACGCGGGGCAGCGCGGGTTCATCGAGTCCCCCGTGCCCGCGGACCGCTACTACATCAACACGGTGCCGATCGGCGAGCCCATGTTCACGGGCGTCATCGCCGAGGTCGTCGAGTCGTCGTCTGAGGCGCACAAGCCCGGGCAGCTCGTCATGAGCTTGCATATGGGCATCTGGAGCGAGTATTTCGTGCTGGATGCAGCGCATGCTCAACCTGTGGTGGAGAATGACAAGATTGCGATGACGCACCACCTCGGCGCTTTTGGCGGACCGGGACTGGCCGCTTACACCGGACTGCACTACGCCGCCCGCATCAAGCCCGACGACATTGTCGTCATCTCGGCCGCCGCCGGCGCCACGGGCTCGGTGGCCGCCCAGATCGCCGCCAACCTGGTCGGGTGCCGGCGCGTCGTGGGCATCGCGGGCGGCGAGGCCAAGTGCGCCTGGGTCCGGTCCCTGCTCCGCCAGGGCAACGACAACGCGGCCCAGCACGCGTGCGTCGACTACAAGAGCGCCTCGTTCGCCGAGGACCTGAAGCGCGCCACCGAGGGCGGCAACGCGACCGTCTACTTCGACAACGTCGGCGGCGAGGTGCTGGATACGGTGCTGGGCTGCATGGCGCTGGCGGGCCGGGTCGCCGTCTGCGGCGCGGTCAGCGCGTACAATACGGAGGAGCCCATGCGGCTGAGGAACTGGTTCGAGATTATTAATAAGCGGCTCACCCTTCAGGGGTTCATTCTGCTGGACTTTGCGGAGAAGCTTCCCGGGGCTATCGCGGAGCTTATGGAGGCCGCGACTTCGGGCAGGATCCTGCTGGACGGGGCGAGCGAGACGGTGGTCGAGGTCGGGATCGAGGAGGTGCCGGCGGTTTGGTTGAGGTTGTATAGTGGGTTGAACCAGGGGAAGCTGGTAACGAAGTTGGTGGTTTAGGGAACAGAGAAGTTGGGTCGCCCAGGGAGCTGTGAGACATGCATAACTCCATCCAATCAGCATGCATGATTCACTAGTTGTGACTCTCAGCTACACCGTGGTCTCGGGGCTTCCCAGAGCTTTCGTCAACCCCGTCAAGGGATTGGTCATTGGGTGGCCGTTCTACTGGGGCGGTGGTGGCGTCCTCAGCCGCATGCAAGCGTCAGGACAACTAACAACTGTCAGCTATCCGCCGCCGCCGCCACTGGCAACAAAAACAGCCCAGACCACTGGTGTCTTGCTTCCCTGCATTTGGATTAATCTAAACTCCATCAAACCCCATAACTACATAATGTGTCCCTAGTATCCAGACCAGGTTACGCCCAAGCGACACCGAAGTGGTATTCACTGAGCTTTATCCTGCTACTTCACCATGGAGACTCGCGACGAAAAGCTCGCTACTTGGGCCATCGCACGAGTCGGCCGTCAGCATTACCTCCGATTCCTGGAAGGTTCTGTCAGTCCAACAAGTGATGACCCCCTGAAATCTAGTCCAAAGCTACATGAATTGAAACTCGAGTTCCACGAGGTCGGAGATCATCTCCTGCGTGTCCGTGACCCGTGACCCGTGACCCGGCCCGCCGCACCACCTACGTTTTGTACCACCACCTCGCCGACGAGGCCGCCGTCTTTGGCGCCCTGCTCGCGGCGCCGGAGCGTTGCTGCGATATGGATCCTTGTTTCTTCGTCGCGGCCCTGTACCACGTGCACCACCAGCAGGTTGAGGCCCACCGCGACGCCATCGATCGCGCAATCCTGGCCACGGAGCAACAGACGCACTTTGGCACTCCGGGGATCCTAATGGATAGCATCCGGGGGCTTCCCCGCCTCGACGACCGGCCCCCGGGCGCGGGCCTGCTTGGACTGCGGCGAGCAGTTGCTCCGGGTCATTGACGACGATATGCGGGACCTGTCTCTGCCCCGGAGTGCTGATGGCGATGGCCTCGGCCTCTCTCAGCAGAACTCTCAGTTTCTCTTAGATAATAATAAGCTGGGTGCGGCTCTCTCTAGGACCCGCGATGATGTCGATTTTACACGGCGGCGTACCGCCATGCTCTTGTCGCAGGTACAGCAGATGAAGGACCGGAGCCAGAGTCAGACCAGTTTCGTGATTACTTACTTACCTGTTTCTATCCGACAAATCCCTACTTCTATGATGATGCATTGGATCCTCTCTACTAATCAACTTCACGTTGCTTCTGCCGGTTACAGATGCTCAGCGCCGTTGCCCAACGCGAAGCCGAGTACACGACCGCCATTGCCATCGACACCAAGCGTGACAGCGTCGCCATGCGGACCATTGCCGTCCTCGGCATCGTGTTCCTGCCGGGGACCTTCGTCGCGACGCTGTTCAGCGTGGACATGTTCGATTGTGGTAATAATGCCGTCGGCGGCGGGGCGGATGCTGCTTCGGACGGCTGCACCACCGCTGCACTAGGCAGGCTGCGGGTAGCATCGTGAGGGGTTAAAACTAACTTTCTCGAGACGTATCGGCCGCAAGAATACATGCGTTTGTATCTAAAACCTAGCATCATATCTAGGTTTTGTGTGTCCAAACCGTATCAGATATATATTGCGCAGGCGAAACCGCACTGTTCGCAGATGTTGGTGACTGCGGCCCCGCCCCCGGAACTGCGACTGTGGTTTGGGTTGAGGTATAATTTGGGTCGATCCGCTCACTCAAGGCTTCTGCAGATACGCCTTTGACTTTTGGCTTAATTTGTTCTTCAGATTTGGGGTTTCTACCTCCTTCAGCAGCTATCGCTTCCAGTTTCTCCTTCATTGCCAAAGCATCGACTCCCGAACGCTAAAATGGGAAACACTGTCAGCACCACCACAGTTGACGACCCTTTCGACCCTTTCCGCGAAAATTGGCACACGCAATCCTACCCTGGTCCGCGTTCTATCTTCGAGTCACCACCCATCACTGACAAACCCACGTCTTCCTTCCCACGGTTTAGATCCCTGCCCCCAGAGCTGCGTCGGGCCATCTGTCGTTGGGCTTTGATATCCGAGCATTGGCGGAGGCAGCTTTATGAGCGGCGCGTTGCGCCCAAATGTCTCGGTATGTCTTTTCAGTACTGGTATCTGCCCAACGTGTCCCTCGTGTCCCCCCCTCCTGTTCGTCAATCACGAGAGCCGCGGCGAGACGCTCCGACGTTACCCCCACGCCATCCGCGTCTACTGCGGCGACGTGCCCGGCAATAAGCGCAAGAAGAGGCGGGCGGGTCGCATGTACATTAACTGGTACCATGACGCGTTTCTTGTTGAAGATGGGTGGTGGAGCCCGGGGGACCCATTCACCCTCACCTTGCATCACTGGGTTCCCCACGTGGAACGCGAGTTGTGGTTGGGAAGAGATGACATTTACTATTGTTTCCCTAGACATTGGGAGGGCCGCCGGAAACAAAAGTTGGACCAGGAGCGGATGGATGATATTGTTCTCGGGATTCGCAATCTCTTCGTATAATACACTTTTATCGAGTTGAACGGTTATGTATCACAAAACCGTTATGTAACGAGAACACATATTGCTCTTAATGGTGTTACTATACTCCTAGTGTCGTCTTCACTTTAGCTAAGTGTTCTTAAGCTTAAGTGGTCTTACCCGTGGGATTATCTGGAACCAACCCAACACCGCCTGATCGCGACCAAAGGGCACATGACTTGGCGAGGAAGACCCAAACGTAAAACCCCAGCATAAAAGCATTGGCTCATTACTCAGCTAACATGGAAAATACCCTAATGGCAAGTACCGTGATAAGAAAACCCATCATAGGAATGACTGTAAACAAGAAACCCAACCATGCAAAGGTCATCGCTAAGGTCCCGACGGTGGACTCAACGAGCCCAGAGTGCATGGTTTCGATCATTGCCGCGCTACACGCACTGCCGAGATGCTGCCAAAACGCAGAAGTAAATCCTAAACAGCCTGCTGCAAACAGCAATGCGCAAACACCGTAGGAAGTTGGTCTGAATGGGAGAAATTTGATTTCTCGTTCCGAGTCTCGTTCCGGGCGTCCAATGTCCACATCCTGACTCCATCTTGGAAAGACAGATAATAGTAATGTGACAATGAGAATAAGAGCAACGGCAATGATTCTGTTTCGTGTTCAGGCCAAGTATCTTTGGAAGAGGCGCAAGACCAATAACCGACGAGAACAGTACTTACATCAACGGAAAGAAAAGCACTTCACGTCTTACGCTGTCACCTAGCTGCGCCAGATTCAAGGGATCGCTGCTTCCTGATAAACGCAACTGCATCGCCAGGCTATCCGCTTTACCATCGCAGAACCATACCCCAGAGCTAGAAGCTATGCAGGACGAGATATACCCAACTCGAACCGCTTGTATCGTGTCATTGCTTCCCTGAATCTGGTGGGAAAGGCATTGAGCGACGCGGGGGTTGAACAGAAGCGGATCAGATATCTCGCCAAGACGGTTGCTACTGTAGGAGAAAGAAATAATGTATATATTCGTTAGACTGTTTGAGGAAGTGCATCCAGCCAATACCAATGCTATTCTCGAGTTAGATTTGGATGTCCGCAATCAGCTGTGCGGGCAGGGCAGACACAGACTCACACCACATTACTATTGCGATGAAATGACTAGACATCATTAAACGATGATACGGAATTAACGGTGTTGAACGACTGAAGCCCTGGCTATGGCTTTCTTGAGACATGTTGCATGTAGTCGTATGAAGAGGTGTGTATTGTCTCTGGACTTGCAGCTGGTAACTCTTTAGTAGTAGTCTCGAGCTTCATTCAACCTGAAAAAAAAAAAAGAAACAGAGCCTCGACAACCTACCTAACATAGGTACGCGTGCGGGGTTGTCAAATCTGGCTGAAATGGTCGCCAATGAGGAGTGATTCTATACCGCAGTTCGGACCTATCAATTATCCGAAGAGGTACACAGTCCATGTAGTACTTGACGAATTCTCAACTCTTCTAATCCATCTTCGCCACATATACTTGAGGGAAAGGCCAGGTATCTTTGAAGCCAGGGTTAGAGCGATAATCATGATGGAACAATTGCGTCGGACCACCAACACTACTTCGCCTGAGCCTGACCCTGATGAGATTTGTGCCACGAACTGCGAACACCAAAGTATCCCGCTTGTTTCCGGACCTCAACCGGCGCCGCCACCGTCATCAGTATTGCTAGACGACGATATCGAATACCCGACATATGGGTCTCCTGGATTCATGTTCGCCCATCTTGGAAATCTGTCGAGCTCCCAGAATGATGCTGATCAAGGCAGCGACCAAGGTACTGATCCCTTCCATGATCGTGCCGAAATCCATAGGTGCATTAGAAACCATGACGTTCAGGCACTGCTCCAACTTCTTAATGTCGGCTCAGATCTGGAAGTCAATGACGAGAACGGCGAGACGCCGCTCTACTTGGCGACTAGACTCGGTTTCCAGGATATCATCCAGCTCCTCCTGGAAAAGGGTGTGGACCCCGAATCGAAAAATCCGAATTTGCCTGACCTCCCAAGTGCGCTTTTCCAGGCCGTAAGCAAAAACAGCCTGGAAACCACCGAGATGTTACTCCAGAAAGGTGCAAATATCAATGCACGGAACTGGTACGGTAGCACACCTTTGGCAATGGCTGTCATGCGTCAAGAGGTTGAAATGATCGACTTGCTTCTGCAGTACGGTGCAGAGAAGGGGGCAACTGACAGTAACGGGGTAACGATAACATCACTTGCCAAAGGCTTGCAAGAGATCGAGTTCTTGCTCCAATCACCTCCGCTATTGCAAGGCCCTCATACATCAGCAGTCCAAGCAACAGAGCCCAACCAGAATCAAAACAAGCCTCAAGCGTCGCCCCCTTATAATGAAAGGGACCAGATGATATCTCTTCACCACTTTATGGCAGTCATAATTGATTTCTTCCTCGTCGAGAACAGCGAGCGACGGATGATGAAGTCTTTGTCCATGTTTGATCTGCTCTATGGAGATGGAACTCTCCGCGAGGCTATGCAGTGAGGGGTGCTATCGGGACGCAAACCAGACTTTAGATGGTACCATCTACCAGAAAATAATGTGAGTGATTATCAGCAACCTCAAAGCTCAAGTTGGTGTTGGAACTAAGTAGGACTACAGATGGACTGGGTCAGGGTAAAATAAAAACATCCAACTTCGTGGCCACTAAATCCGACTGACATTTGAAAACAGACTTTGATCCACAAGCATTCAGTCATAGCGAGCTCGAATTCCACTGTTCTGCCAGACCTGTCTGACAGTTTCAGACGCGAGGTATGCCTGAAAGGTGATCGAGACAAGCATCAAAGCACGAGACTAGGCTCTTTCATGAGACCTAGGTGTCAATCGTTCAATGTTGGTAGTGACCCGTCCACCACACGAGTTGCTGGGATACCCTAACTTGTCTCAAATTGAAGATAGGTCCATACGGCGAGGCAACGGAGCACGAGAATCTTGTGGCGTTTGTAAGTCGTCGAGAAACCGCAGGTACTGGTCCAGAAGCTTAATGCTGTCCAGATGCCATATCTTCATCACGAGAACCAGCTTAACCAACATGCCTTATACGAAGAGATGAAAGAGTTGCTTAAACAGAGCCCTCAGGCTCGTATGAGGCCGGAGGAGGCTGGAAACACCGTACAGCATGACTACCAGCACATGGCAGCAGACCCCGCAAATTGGCCGATTGATGGGCAAGGGCAGGTATACAGACACCTCATCAATGGGTATCTTAATTTGAGCCCCGACGACGAGGACATGCACTTGCAGCTACGAAGAACTCTGGACCAGTACCTCTATCCTGAAATTGACACTACAACAAGAGACCAGGATCAAGTGGTCTACCGCTATATGAAAGACCGCTACAAAGAACCGCGCCTGTTCATGGTAGACCAACTTTGGTTCTGGATTATAAACGGTGGTACGTACGATTATCGATTCTACGTATGTAATGCCTTTGGAGAAATGCCATGCTAACTTCCCAGATACTTTGATTACTTGCGCTTCCAATGGACTTGAGCCTCGAGCAAACTCCACTCCAGCCGTGCGGCCTGCGATACCTGAACAGTCCCCAAATCTGGCACAGGCATATTTGAATTTCATGAACATCCCATTTCGGCCGCGACAGAGACCAACGCGAAAGAGGACCAGGAGATGGGCAGAGGAGCAGCCATACAATTGGCAAAGTATGGACCAGCTTCCAGAGGCTTTCCCAACTCATCAGACTACTGGAGATAGCGTGGACCCAAGCGATCATGTTACGAATGTACATCGCAATATCATCAACCACTTACAATTGCAGACGAGGGCGCCTATTAAGTCGGCTTACGAGCTCGCCGTTCTTATCAGCAACTACTGCACCGCGGTCTTTGATCCTAGTCAAACGCCTGAGCGGTTTCAGTTCTTCGATTTCTTCGAGCGATCAATCACAAGAGCCGTAAGTAGTTGCAAAGATCTCTCGTTCTGCGCACTAATCATTTATATATAGAGTGGCGAGGCCTCAAAACTACTTCAACAATTTCGGAACGCCACGGGGCACTCCGAAGAAACGCATATACGAGATCAGCTGAACATACGACGGGAATTCGAACTCCTCACAGAAACCGAAGACATCCAAGAAGAGCTCGGGATTTTGAGGAAAGTCCTGGAGGACGAAGAGGAAGTAAGGGATAAACTCTGGCAGGTATGCGACAAGCTCGGCCACAACACTCGCCAATACGTTCATGATGGTGGTCGCATGTTCAAAGAAAAGGATCAGATCGGACACCATCTTCGAAGGATCGAATTGATGGAGAAGATGGTGAACCGAATAAACAAGATGGTGGATATTCTCCCAGCGCACCTCAAGCTTTTGTTGATCAAATGCTGAAATAGACCCGGCAGCTCTCCGATCTACTCGACCAGAAACAAAAACGCGCCAGCTACGAGGGAGCCTTGGCATCGGTCTCTTATGCGAGGCAGCGGGCAGAAATAGCCGCGGAGTCGGCACGGCAAGGACGCACCATCACGCTCTTCACCGTCGTAACTATAGTATTTGTAGGCAAATCTGGCTTCATAGGAGATCGTTAGGCCCGCTAATACCCGTCTCAACACTAGCTGCCACTATCCTTTATGGCAGCCTTCTTCGCTATAAACATCGACGTGTTTCCAACAAATGGTGATGGAAAACCCGAGCTGAGTTACGTCCTCAAATATATGCTTACGTTCCATCTTGGAAGCTTTGTTGAGAGTGGAAAAAGGGGAGCTGTGAGCTAATTATCGGTGGAGGCTTATAGTTGGGATATCTGGTGGTCTCTCTGTGCCTTTTATTTTTATCGCCTTCAACCACAACAGGATGGTCAGTTGGATGGCTTACATCACCAAGAATAAGGGCCTGTCCCTATCCTTGCTGGTGTTGAGCCTCGCCGCAGTGATCTTGGTGGCGATCTGGACCGCTTCGCTTGGGAAGGGCGTCAAGGTCGGGGCTACGGTACCTACTATTCTCTTCGGCCTTTGCCTCCTTTTGTGGATCGGAATCAGACGGCAGTTTGTCAATGGCGAGCCAAAACCATATGTTCTAGAGTTTATACACCGACTGTAAGCCTCAGTCAGGCGAACGCAATCTAGTTAAGATGGCCCATATCAACAAGTGGAACAAATTGAGGTGGATGCGATTGCTAAAAAGGCCATTTTACTAATTTCCATACTTTATGGCTATTATCTGCGTCCTCCTCATTATGTGCTAAAATTGCCTTCTCAGTTACCAGCTGTGACCTTTCATGGCGCAACCGTGGTGGTGACAGCCCCGCTTCCCACCCCCACAATACTGGTCGTGACGGCGTCTCCCCCACGATGATGGTCGTGGGCTGGGGGACCGAAATCCCGGGCGGGATCAGCGCGGTCGGGAAGGGCATGCCGAGGTACTTGGTGAAGATGTAGCTGCCGACGCAGGTGATGATGACGGTCGACGTGGCGGTCTTGGTCTCGGCGGGCGCCGTCGTCGTCCGCGCCGAGACGCCCAAGCCGTCGACGCACGCGCTGTAGTACTCCTCGTACGAGTCGCACCCGTACGCGCCGGCGTAGTCCGGGGTCGCCGTCGGCCGCACCGTCACGGTCCCGTCCAGGCCGGTGCCGGTGACGCCCCCGCCGGCAGCTGTAAACGTCCGCTTGGCGAGTGGGGGCGGGCTGCTACCGCTGACGGTGGTGGTTACGGTGGTGGTGGTTTCCGTGGTGGTGGTGGTGAACGTGGTTGTTGTCCTGAGAGGGGTTGGAAAATGAGTCTTACAGAGCTAGGATCAATGTTGAAACTTACTGTGTTGGTGGCGTCACGGTCACCGTGTTCAGAGCTGAGCAGTCAGCCAGACGGCTTGCGCGGTCCGGCAATCCTGTCGTGCCCAGCAGCCCGGCGGAACATCTAGCGACATGCGAGGTTAGTCGTTTTGACTTAATAATACACTGCGGCGCGTCTATAAATGGTGACTGGGTTTTTCTCACTTGTCTATGATGATCGAAGAGCTTGACGTGGTCACACTGACAGATGACTGGGTCAATGTCGCTGAAGAAGATAACGATGATGATGCCGTGGATAATGATGACGACGAGGTTTCGCTGAAGGTCGTGGAGGCAGAGCTTGACGATGATTGGATCGACAGCGACTGAATCGACAAAGACGCGGACGAAATGGTCGAAGAAGAGGAAGCAAAGAAAGTAGAAGAAGAAGAAGATGTCGTGGATAATGACGACACGGACGAGGTAGTCAGTGATGAGGAAGTAGAAGAAGGAGTGCTAGTTCCACTGCTCGTGGTAGTAACACCCACGGAGCTGCTGGGTGAGCTGGCTTTCGACGACGCTGTGGATGAGCTGGCCGAAGACAGACCTGAGGGATTGTGCTGGCACTTCTTTCCTGCCGAAACCTCGAGGATGAGGATTGCAACAGGCAATGCCTGGGACCAAAGGAGCTTCATGGTGTTGGCGGTTGGTTCGTCTCAGGGTCCTGCTCGAACTGGGAAGAGTTCATGGAATCTTGCCGACGTTCATAACCCGTCGAGGTTCTAATAAAGATTAGTCGTATTGATGGGAAAGCACCATCCCTTGCCTTGTCGGCATGACTCGATGGTCTAGATTTCAACCTTTTATTACAATTTACTATAGCGCGCCCCTGAGTGCAGTCTGCACCTGCGCTATTGGGGGACTAAGCTCGCTGGCCGGGCGCCACAAAACCTGCCAAGTAGGCTAGTCAACCAATCAAGTCTCTGGAAAATGCTTGTTCTAGATCAGCTCAGTACTAGCGCCATAAACTTAGCCAGGCACCTCAGTTCACTAACACTGCGCCACCACGCGATAACGGCTCTTCAGCTCCCCATGCTAGTCCCACATCGGGCTATTCCAAAACCTCAGCTTTCGGAATCTAGTCCGAACGACGGCTCTGGTTGGTCTCGATCCAGGAATAATCTGGTCCGGGTTTCCCTTGAAGATAACCAGGCCCATGGCTGTTTCCCATCTCGACACCACAGCATGTGGCTAGAAGGAGGATTCCATGTGATGTTCAAAAGGCATTGGCGATGTATGCGACACTGTTCGATTTGCCTTGGTATTTGCCTTTTACCTTGATACTACTGGCTATACTTTTCTCGCTTCAAGGTCATACACGGGCTGTTACGACCAAGAACGACTCTATCGACAAGCATGTCTTCCCTACCAAGCCCGAGTCGGTTTCTTCCCAAATACCAGTCCTGGGACACCTGATACACTATGTTAGAGACGGGCCCAGCTACTTCACCCAGCTATGGTGAGTCGCACCAAAACTTTGGTGCCGAAACCAGCAATTGCAACTGACAGGCACAACGGGCAGCCGCTCGACAAAGGCATCGGTCTTCACGATCAGGGTCGCAACAGCGAAAGTTACTCTGATCCAACCAGCGCTCGCCAGGCATCTGCCAAAGCTGAAGAATGTGGCCCTGAACCCTCTCGCCCTGGACATGTTCCAACGCAGCCTCGAGTTCGGCAAGTTTTCTTCGGCGCTGCTGCAGGAAGCGGACGAGGCGAGCCGAGAGGTCGGACACCAGGCCTCGCGTATGTTCCGCGAGGAGTTCATACCCGACCATAGGCAAAGACATTATGCCGAGAGGATAGATGGCTACATCCAAGCTGACCTGTAGGTCCTTCTTGAGAACCCGCAATCCACGATACCCAACGCTGAACAAACGTCCTAGGGAGATACTCTCGAGCCAGGAAATCAATGTCGAAGACTGGATCTTCAAGACTTTGGTTGGGTCCATTGGTAAGGTCATCTGGGGAGGTAGTGATGGCCCATTTGACGACGCGGATTTCTTAACACATCTACGGTACTTGTGCACTTCTTTTTGATCGTGATAAGTCTTGCTGATTTGCCACTGACACTATTGTAGCCATTTTCTACTCAATGTGCGGGCACTTAATAATCCAGCTACTTGGCTTATCGACAGAAGCCTCTTGGAATCAAGAAGGCTCGTCCGCGGACGCCTAGCCCAATCTCTGGCGTTCGACCAATCTCGCACTGAAGCTGGGCGTGAACCTCGGGAGAACGGTGAGGAGAAGGACGACGAAGGGTTACTGGACCGTCTTCGCACGCTTTGTCGGAATCACGGGGCGCCTCCCGAGGGCTGGATCGACTACCAACTGCTGCTCATTGCCGGCCTCGGGCCGAACATCATGAGCGCCGCGACGTGGCTGGTGTATCACATCCTAGACGACCAGCACCTACTGGGGTTGATTCGACGTGAGATCGACCAGCTGATCGGGAATAGCCAGGGGGCGCCATCGACTTGTCGGAGATATCCGAGGCGTGTCCTCTCCTATATGCCACATGGGTCGAGGTCTTACGTTTCCACGGCACTTTCGCCCTCGGCCGGTGGGTTCAGGAAGATACAACTCTTGCCGGCACATATCATCTACCGAAAGGGTCGTATGCCTTGGCGCCGCTTACGCCGCACCACTTTGATCGAGCCGTTTGGGGCGACGATGCCGACGAGTTCAGACCAGATCGATTCTTGACGAAGGACGGGAAATTCGACCAAAATGCCAAGAAGAAGCTTCGCGTCTTTGGTCTGTTTGGTACCGTCTGTCCCGGGCGGTTCCTGGCCACGAATATGGCTATGACACTCGCCATACGGCTGTTCTTAACTATGGACATGATCCCTCGGGCGGGGGAAGGGTTCGTCTTGCCCAAGGAACGCAAGGACACGGTGGTTGGGATGGCGTCACCCGATCGGGAAATTGTCATGAGTATTACACAACGGACCTCTAACAAAAGCGTGAGGGTGACACGGAAACCCTCTAGTAACAAAAGACCAGGCGATGCCTGAACTATGTTCTAAGTTTTTGGGATGTAGAATTATTACTCGAATTCTCCACCAACGGGGCTTATCAAGCTTTTGTCAAACCATGCATTTCACAAATTTTGATTGCCACTTTAGGTACGTTTGAGACCAGCTTCCGTTTTCTATTTTTCAAATGAGTTGGACAATTTTCCTTTATCCATATGCCGTCAATCCTCCACCTTCTTTCTTCCGATCCGGGATCATCTTCATTAAATAAACATGGCAGACCTCGGCGGTCTAAGTGTCCTGCCAGTGGAGCTGCTGCACCAGGTCTTGTACCAGTCGAACTTGCAGACCGTGTCCCGCTTCTCGCAGGTCAACAAGCGTGCCAGTGCTGTGGTCGGCACGCTGCAGGGCATCGACGCGGTCCGCGATATTCTCGTACCGCGCCTCTGGGTCTATGGCAACATCTACTCCCCCATTCACATCCCCACGAGCGACGTCTGGTCGTACGGCATGATATACCCTATGCTGCGCCGGAGGCCCTGCGATGACCTAACCTGCGCCGACCCCATAGACCGAATATGGTGTCGTCGTTGCGTCGAGGAGAGCATCGAGCGTTTAACCATGGCTTGTCTCGACCCCGTACTGGAGGATGCGTTTACGGTGATGCGGGTAAGTTGTACACCTCGCCGACACCCCAGGTCAGCAAATAGCAAGTGGCAGCTATTGAGGCCATGCACCGGCTAACATGATATGTACCGTTTTATGGCAGGCAGTTTATCACTACACCGTCAAACATACTGATCCAATGAAAGATGGATCTTTGCAAGAGCAGCTTGGCGCCATCAAATCGTTGCCCATGAGATTTGATGAGTGGCTCGTCTTCCTTGCTCCGTGGGGTCATTTCAACGGTCGACTTCCAAAGAGATTATCGCGTATGAGAGCTGCTGCTGAGCGTTTTCCGGGCGATTATCCAGATTTCCCCGCTCCTGAAGAAGACTCCGAGGGGGAGCTGGACTTTTTGGATGCGCTTACCATACTGAGAAGCATGGGGAAAGGGTTGGCGAGAAAGCTAGAGAGGGAACGGGCGCATTCAGAGGTCTTATTACCTTCGGATCAAAGCTCCGGTATCGTTTCATAAGGATTAATCCTCTCATAGCCCGAAAATAACTACGTGATAGCTGTATATCTATTACTTCCCAAAGTTTCCAATGTGTATCGCGGTCTGTGTGAGCAAAATTCACCGGTTCATGCGGACGCGATACCATTGAAACTTCTCAATTGGAGAGGAGAATGCAACTCGTGCATATATGGGCTCCTTTCGAGGCTATTCGCGAAATATTATCCCATAGGGGGGGACGATAGATTAATCGGACTTCTCAAGAAATTTATTGCGTCGTACTACTTGTAGTAGGCCAGGGTTGCGCGGTGATTTCTGGGCCGGCCAGTCCTGCAACCAAGGAGAATTACTTGCCAAGAAGATGCACCACGCGGAGCCGAGGCTGCGACTGCACGGCTCGAAACATTGATTTACGAGTCCGGATTATAATGTCCTTAACGAGCAGCGCGTATTATTACTGTAATTGCTGTGAAACGGAGGGTAAATGGAATTATGGTTCTGCCGGGGAGGCTTGGCATAAGTCGAAGGAAAAGAAACGGCATGCATGGCGGCCAGCTTTGTCATACACAGCGCTTTCGGCGCTACGTGGCCTCTATCTCTTCCATCCCGAGACGATTTCAAGATTTTGGGGTTGACAACATCTCACAAAATGTATGCGACTGGCTTCCAAGCCCTGTGCAAGCGCTTGTGTGACATGTGACTGACTATTAGGTGGGACACCCGTGGGGGCTCAAATGGGTTGCACCCAGAGCCTTAGAATGCTTTCCCACTGGCGATATTGACGTTTACGCCTACCGATATGTTCAGCCTTGAGCATCAGATGACATCAGAGTGCAGCTTCCAGCAGGAAATGTTGACTTGGGGGCAGTAAATAAGCAGAGCAAAAACCTGAGGCATGGAGCCGTAGCACAACGAATGATGATCTTTACTCTAGTTTGGCTTGTATATATTTATTACTTCATTGTAAGGCTGGAATATCTTTCTTGTCTTCTTCAAATCCAGATAACCCCCCACACTTCTACATCACCAGTTAAATTTGGAGATAATTCAATTGGTGTGATATTGAATCACCCCTAGCAACACGTCTGGGTCATGAACCCCGCCGATCATAGATCACCACGGTCGGCCTCCGCACTGCATGGAGCATCATTTGACAGTCTGCTCTTGGACGAAGCGAACTACAACATTGCCCTAGAGCCCACCAGAGATGCAGAACCAAGCGGGGAGGAAGCTATAGAGCTAGCCAGCCCGGTACATTGCTCACGCAGAGCAAAGCATATAGGATTCTCAAGGGAAGACGGCAGTCGTTCCGCTCTGTTTGACCCTGAACAGACTACCTCAATCACGATACCCACATCTCAAGAGCCACAAGGCTCAGCAATTTCACACTGGATACCTGAGATTCTATCTCTTCTGGTCGCTACAGGCTGCATCTTTGCCCTGTTCATTACTCTTTACAAACTCAATGGGGAGAAACAGCCCCATCTTGATTATGAAAACGCGAGCAACATGGTCAATCTGAGCACTCTAGTCGCTTTACTCGCTACAATCTTTCGATCTATGCTTGAGAATGTTCTCAGTTCCGGTAAGCACCCTTCTTCAAATGTATTGTCGATCGTGTAGAATAAAGGTTGTCTTCTCGCTAATCCATGCCAATCTTGAGGCTTTTAGTTATCGGCCAACTAACTTGGCGTTGGTTTCGGTCAAGCCCACATTCACTGAACCGTATTGAGACGTTCACAGATGCGAGTCGCGGCTCTTGGGGGTCGTTGAGGTTCATGTTCTCCTCCTTTCGTCCGTACGTAGGTCTCCTCGTCCGTCTTAGGGTGTTACCATAAACAGGTAAGCTGGGTACTGACATATATGTCTAGTAGTTTGGTTATGCTCGGAGCTATCATCACAGTCCTATCTACTGTTATAAGCATTTTCTCTCAACAGGCTTTGCAAACAGTGCCATGCCAGAAACCGAGCTTGCAAGGAAATGCCTCCGTTCCAATAGCCCAGACCGTGGCCAGTCATGGAGCATTACTCCGTGCCGGGAATGGGAATGCAATGCCCTACTTTAGTTTCAGCATGGATCCCATATCCTCTCTAACGGCTGGACTTGCTGGCGTTAGGTCACCGAATTCACTTTCGCCAGAATGTTTGTCTGGGAATTGCTACTTTCAAGCGATAGACAATATCACATACTCAAGCCTCGGGTTCAATAGCGAGTGCGTGGATATCTCACCCCTCATTAAACAAACCGGTCGACTTTACTGGGATACGGATGGCGCTTCCACCTTTCCTACGCATACGAACTACAGCTTACCACATATGGACCTGAACCTGAGTTATAATCTGGTGGGAGACGTAGGTTCGCCTGGTGTAGCGTGAGATGTGAGATGGAATACTGTTCTCGGAAGGAAATTCGGCTGGTCGGGAACGGCGGATTTGGAAAACACTAGCTTGACACAGCGGCAAAAGGACATTGTCAACGCATCTGTTGACTCATTTTCATTTCTCATGATAACAACCAGTCCTTGCCAGGATCCCGTGCAATACCAGGATTACCTAGCACAGTATGCACCGCCAATGCCGTCAGTTAATACATCGTTGTGTCCTACGCTCAATCTTCCTGGCGTTACTACACTACCTGGACCATTCTCCTTGGTTGCCGCCGGTTGCTTCTTCTACCCCTCGGTTCAACACTATTACGGATCGGTCGTGAACGGCACTTTCAAAGAACATGGCGTCGGAGCCCCTGTCCCTCTCCACGTGCCTCAACCACCCAACTCACTACCCCATCTATCGGATGATGAACTCTTCCACAACCTATGGTCATGGGCGTTCTCGGACCCTTGCATAGTCGATAACATGGTTTATACAAGTACCAGCTCGAATCTTTCGAGCGTACCAGGTGGGCTGGTCACCGTCTCCAACACCACGGCCCCGAAGCGGTGTCTTTATGGCTTAAACCGCGACTGGGAGGAACAGCTGATAAGCTTCGCTGGCCTCTCGATGTCCTATATAATCAGTGCTGGTTTATCTTACGACGTAACATGCCAGCAATCTAACAATTACACTGTTATGATCTGCCCCGAAGCGTACTGGTTAAGCGGCCTGTTTAACGGCGGGAACGCAACTATCGCGAGCATTAGTGCGTTTCTGGATACTGGGCTCAAAAGCTTCACAGATCAGCTGCGAACCCACGGCACAGATTGGGACCACAACCCTTTGATGGCCTCGGGCACCGTGATGGAGACCACCGTCTGTACCGAGTTCTACTGAACGTGGCTCGTCTACCCGCTCGTAATACTCGTCGGAACCATTATGCTGTTCATCGCCACGCTGCTTTCCAGCAGCGGAATGGTCGGCAACGTTAGAGAAACCATCTGGAAGTCGTCTGTCCTTCCGCTGCTGTTTTACGGCTTGGAGGCCAAGAAACAGCGGGACGGCCTGACGCTTTCATCGGGGAAAGAACTCAAAGAGGTCGCGAAGAAGCTCAAGGTTGACTTCTCTGCGAGAAGCAATAAGTGGAGATTTCATGCGGTCGAGAAGGAAGGCGAAACGGAATGCCCTCCAGATAGCAGATAATCCAAGTAAGGATTTACTAGCTCTCGTAAGTACATGCACTCTCGCAGCAGCAATTGTGTGTGGGCATATCTGATCAGTGCGTCCTAGGGGTTCTCTAATAAAAATTCGGTTTTATATTAACCCATACGCAGGTCACTAAACCGGCTTTAAGAGTTAATACAGCACAAACCGCGCCTGGGTTCAACGAATGGATTCAGGAGGTATAGTTGAAGAGTTGATAATAGAGTGCCTAGCCCAGTGCCGTCGCAGAACAACGCAGGATTGGAGGATATCAGTGGAAACTGGACAGCTCACGGCTAATATGGCTGTATATGACTCACACTGGATAATATTTCATCTAGAATCATGTATGGGTATCGAGTCTTTCTTTTCTTTTTGGATTCAATATGTTCTTCATTTCTAGAAAGCTCTGATCTTATATCGAAATGCACCCGGTTATCCAATGGTTGTGATTTGAGTATCATGTTCAGGAGAAAGATCACCAGTAGGTGGCGTAACTAGAATTTCCACCGACCACTCTGGCGAACTCCTTACCAATGATCTCATCTACAGATATGTTAGCAACGGTGTACTTTGAGACCATCAACACCCAGCTTCATCTGGGAATATTACGTACCAGTCTTCTCCGACGGGTGCAACTCATCGTACCTGTCACTTTGCTTAGTAAACGGTTCTTATCCGAGTCGCGGGATAAATCCTATGTGTCTACTTACCACATGTATGACGAAAGCGGGTTCTCCGAGTTCTTGCAATTCGAGCCGTCCACGGCGCAATGGTGGTAGTACCCAGTAGCGTTGGCGGGCGCGTCGAGGTACTGTTCGGGGTTTTCGTGAATATCAAGCATCAGCTGGTGCACGTTGAACACGGCGAACGAAGCGTCGGGCCAGCGGCGGGTCTTGTTGACGAGCAGCTGGAAGGGCGCGCCGTAGTCGAACATGGTGTTGACGTTGGTGGTGTACTCGAGCATCTTCTGCTCGGTCTCGGTGTTGTTGCAGGCCTCGGCCTTGGTGGGCCAGTAGTGCGTGTCGCCGGCGCCGCCGTGCTGGGGCGCGGCGTACAACGGGGAGCGCTCGAGGGGCGCCTGGTTGAAGAGGACGAAGTGGCGGCCGCCCTGGGCGTAGATGGCGTCGAAGACGGCCCAGATGCAGTCGACGAAGTCGGTGATGGTGAGCCCCGCGTGCTGCGAGTCGGTCAGGAAGGCGTCGCCGCCCAGGTCGTTGGTGCCGATCCAGAGGGCGTAGACGGTGTTGTCGCCGGCACGGTTCGGGTAGAAGGTGTTGGTGCCCGTCGAGGCGTTGACGTAGGCCACGTCCTCGACGAAGGAGGGGATCTCGTCCTCTAAAACCGAGGGAAAGGTGCGGTTTATTGACGGTAGGAAGCGCTCAAATATGTTGTTGGAGCAGAAGGCACCGCTCACTTGATTGAAGAGCCATTATTATCAGACTCCACGAATATATGAAGTAAATGGCACCGCGGAGAGCAATTGAGATTGATCATTGGAGTGTGAGATTGATGTACAGTACATTTGAGACATGTCAGTAAAAAGGAAAGTCATACCGGCGTAGTCATAGTATCTGGCGCCCAGTTGCTGTGTCGCAAAATGACCCCACGAATATCCACCACTCGCCGTGAAATTGCTGGTGGAGGTGTCCGTGGCGGGCGGCGGTGTTGAACCGTTGTTGGCGCTGTAGGCCGACAGGCGGCCCGAGTCTGTGTAGCTGTCGCCAAACGCAATGACATTCTCTACGGTAAAAGGCTTGGTTGGATAAGTAGCTGCGGCAGTGCCGGCGGCCGCGATTATCAGTCGCAGACGCATGATGAGGGCAATTGAGCGCGAAGACCAGGCAACAAGAACCAGACAGAGAGAGACAAGGTGATTTAGAACGATCACGGTAACCAGATTTCTTCCATCAGGGTACGGTACATCGTATCATCTTATATGCATCCATCCTTGCGGTGACGCTCAAAGGATGTAACTATCTATGATATAATGCTGCTTGATTCCCATTCAGCCGAAAGGGGAGCACTAGCAAGCATGCGGGCGGGCAGGGTGACATGCCGCTGGAGCTGGAGTTGCCTCCCGTCCATGACGGTAGGGGAGTTGGCTATGGAAAGTTTGGGATTCCGGATTGGAAAGTGTTGGCGAGACGGGCTAAACTGTGGTGTTTAGGTTCTCGCACTGCTTGAGCTGTCCCGCAACAGCATTGACCATCAAGACGCCAGAAAACCCTCTTGCAATCAATCGGTAACTCACTGCTACCCAGAGTAGACAACCAGGGCGAAAGTCATTACATTATTGAATCGCGTGGATACGACATCATCACGACGCTACTGTACATGTTGGGGGTTCGTGGCGGGGTAAATGAGGGGGAAACGTTGGAAGGCACTCAAGCATGGGTTTGGTCGTCACGCTGCAATGGAGGTAGCTTAGGTAGGTAGCCGTAGCAGCAGCGGCGGCAGCAATGCTTGATTTTGGTATTTCCGCCAATACGAACAAGGCAGGTACGCTGAAGGGCCTTGATGATGGAGATCAATGAATCAAGTCAGATCTCCTGCGAAGAGTTTAGGCTGAGTTCAGGTGCATGCCGCCTATCCACACTTTCCTCAACGACAGTAGACCAAACTAGGACCTGAGTCGATGTGACAAAGCACACATCAACATTCACAAGTAGGTAGGAAGCAAGACGGGATCGACATCTAGGCTATACTGTAGGTAAACAAGCTCATCTGACTGTTCGATTGTTGTGTTTTAATGCCAATGCATTCTTACATGTTGGATCTTAGTGATATTAGCAGCTGAAAGCTTCCCGTCTTTTCAGGATTGAGTCACACGGCGTGAATGGCTGCCTGAACACACCTGTAAAAGTTGCTCATTCGTACGAGTTACTTACTGTTTGCTCACCTGTGGCACTGCTGCCTGCTGTTCGGAGTTGCCTTTATAATTTTGGGCCAATCAGAATTCAGTATTCAGTTTTCCAGGCACCAAAACTTCATTCTTTAGGCGGTAGCTTCCACTGAAGCCTGGTGCCCCACCCAAATGGTAAGGCTTCCAGCAAGGCAATCAGTAATCGGCGAAATCAGCTGGGACCCACTCTGGGCTTCTGGGAGGGTATAAATTCCTCAGCTCCCTCCCCAATTCTCTGGCTTCTCTTCTTCTTTTCTTCTCCATCCTGGTGCACGGGCTTTACGCATATCAGTGAGGATTCGTCCGAGATTGCGTTTTTGCTAGTTGAAAACTAAACTAAGACCGCTCCTACTTGGCTTCGGCCGGGTAGGGAATTTTTGGAACACAACATCTCTTGGAGATTATTTTGTTTTTTCATCTCTTTGGTTCCTTCGTGGAACGGAGCGAAGAAGAAGCGCGATGGCGACCGACAGTTAGTCTGATTAATCCCGGTGGCAGTTGAGCAATGGTGATTGACGCTGCCGACGCGACGTAGCCGATTGGCCGCCATTCGAGGTGCGATATTGAATGTCCAATGTGACCATCGCGACTGTAGTCCCAAACGAAACCCCCCTCTCGGAATGGTGACGGCTGCTTCCCTTGACAGTCCGACATGATCTACGAAACAGGCAGGCAAAACGACTGATCCTAGATTTCTGTCTCGAATGAAGATGCGACGTCGCTTTGATAACAGCCATTTCTACCCATTGCAATAATGCCTTGTCAACATAAAATTTTGCCGCGCGAGATCCAACGAGGTGCTGACATCCCACCAGACACGCCGACCACATTGCCAAGCGATTCCTTACTGGTACATCATCGTATCACAATCTACGGCCAATCGCGACCATTGTTTGCTTGTATGAAGCCCACCTTTCGATGCCTCGATCGAACCGCTTCGCAATGAACAGAAAATTTCAGCCTGCCATGTCTGACGGCATCGGCCCCGATTCGCAGCGCGCCGCAGTGATATCCCATGCTATCCACATTACCTAGCCACTCGCTCGATTCACGACCGAACGTCAACTTTTTTTCCTTGGTGCCTTGCCATCTCAACGCTGGGAAGCCATGCGCCATACATGCGAACAACTAACTCGAGGTCGTGGGGTAGCCACTACGCGCTACGCGCGCGGCTGGGCACTAAACGCGACAAATTGCACAGTGGTCTCCAATTGAGCGACATCTTCGCCTTCTCCTGCTTTGCCTGTTGCTTCTAAAATAACGACCAACAACAACTGAAACATCGCTGCTTTTTCTCTGAAAGCCAAGGTTCGGAAGTTTTGGAATGACTTGATAAATAATTAAGTTATGTAAAGCCTATTTCGTAATGTTGTTCGCTTTATGAGTAATGCGCCAAGGTTTGCTAGGGATATCGACTGGATTCCCATCCATCTTGTTATCCGGGACTTCTACGTGCTATTGCTAGATGCTGACACTATTGGCAAGCCCAATCTACACCTAAATGTATGTGATCGCTGAAAATGTTGTGGCCTTATTGTGCCACGGTCTGATTCTTGCCTCTCCGCCTGCCGTGCCCAGGGTCCTGCCTTCCTTAGACCATGTTCAGAACTTGACTGCCAAACTTCGGGGTTCTCTGTCAACTAGTTGAAATATTTCTCGCTCCCCAGTCCTCCCTCATTTTTCATGTGTGCTGATATCAAGGCTTACACTTTCTTGTTGCCAGGCATCGTTTAGGTGTCCTGTTTTGGTGTCTGTCTCGCACATGCGCATCACTCAACAAACCATTCCTCGAGCAGCTGTAGATCGTATTCATATCCTGTCCCTGGTCCCCATGTCAACCATTTGAGCACGTAGTCTCAGCGGTCTTTTTTGTTGGATATTGACATATGTCTTGTGTGGACAAGGATACTGTACACGTGTCGCATCACATTACAAACTTGGAGATTGCAAGGCCCTAATTCTTTTTTGATAGGATGAAGGGTACAATGAACGAGGAAGACGTGGATGTGTCGCAGCATTGATACTCAGATTGCAACACAGCACCAAGGTCCTGCGATTCTTTCGGTATTCTGCTTAATGGTTTTGTTTTGCGGATTATCAATATGCACAAAGGGAAACTCAGAGTAGCCCAAATCTGTAGAAAGCTCAGAAGACCGAATTTGAGACCAATGACTGTCACGATATCAGTTTATTTTCTATCACAGCGTGTTAAGTCCTATGGTATCTTTGGCCGTACAGACACCAGCGTGGAGAACGGTATGTTCCGGGATCTTGTTATCCAAGGTGGGGATCTGTAGGAAGATGGTCGAGGTATACCCCGGGTTAAGCGCGCCATGGCCAACATGGCTCAGGTCGGCGGTATCGGCGGCGAAGAAGAGGCCGCTGGGCATTTCTTTCATGCCGTAAAGACCCGCGGCCGGGTCGTCGGGGGGAGTGAGAATACTGAATCCAGCGAGTGGAACGACCCATCTGAATCAAGGGACGGTGTTAGTCCCCCAAGAAGTCCAATGCAGTGGGAAACGGGGGTCAACTTGCTGGTTATAGGGGGTATTATGAGTTCCGCCGTTGAAGCCGGCAGATGTTACCGAGTAGGTCATGTTCGCGACGTCGCCGAGGAACGAGCTGGCCGCGCCGATCAGGCCCTGTTGTGTGCTGCCTTTAAGAGGGGCGCGCAGTTGCCGTTTGCTTCCCGACAGGAACGGGCTCTCATCTTATAGTTGTGAGGACACATCCATGTCATCAATATATCCCCCCCTCTAGACGAAAGATGCAGGATTCTGATATCGAGTGATTGGCCAAGAGAAGACCTCGCATTGGGCTGACACATTTCATTTATATTATCATGCAGCAGAACTTGATCAAGACGCAAGATAGTATCATAACTCGCTATTTGAGGAGAAATTAACATGCCACGCATAAGGCGGCAGTAAATACCCTGTTACATAAAAGGATGTGTGGTCGTCGACTCACTCATCCTCCTAGAACACTCAAAAGTAGTGGAATGCAATAATCAGACAACCAATAACACTTATAAAAGTTACCCTAATTTGATCCTTCGCCATATGAATTCGCTCGGAAGCCAGTTCTCCAGTGTTGGTTCCTCCCAGCTGGTCGAATGTCCAGCATTGTCACCTGTAAGCGACTCCGAATTAGCACCAGAATAAGAGGGCGAGCTGCTCGAATCAAGTGATTACCTACCCTTGATAACTTGCTCCCCAGTAGATCTAGAGACCCGGTAAATGAAGTCCTTGTCGAGTTTGATGTTGCCAACCCGCTCATAGAAGTCTCCGTACCTTCGTACCACAATTCCCATTCCCTCATGCAGCCCGCCCGCTGACTCGAAGGCCCCGATATCCTCGAAGACAAGAGCGAGCCAGCTGTGTTCTTTCATCCCGCTTAACTCGTTATCCATATTTATATCGACATCTAGATCCTCAAGGTCCAGGGGTGTAGCAACTATAGTGTCCTCTTTTTGCCCATACTTATTTACAGGCCACGCAAAAGCTTCGGAATTCCCATCAGCTGCGAGTGCGGCCCGGGCACTCAGATGAGGAATGCTCACATCAAGTTCCACAGTCCAACATTCGATGGTCAAAAATTTCGTATTATCGCCCAGAAGGTCCGTTTTTATACGTTGTTCGTAGAATTCTTCAAACTGCGAGACGGAAGAGTCATTGCTGCATTGCACCGAAACGGTGCCCGTTATCTTTACAGGCTTTTTGTCACCTGTGAAAAATGGCAACACTTCGTGTTGCCACCCAGTCCAAGACCAGCTCGGGAATTCTGCACGACGACACTGGCTCGCGTACTGGTACATGGACGTCCTTGGTGCGGATAACCAACACAGGCTGGCTAAGAACTGCTCTTCGGCGGAGCTGTGGCCATTGGAGGCCGAGAAGGGAATCCCCCAAAAGTGATAAACTGGAGTTTGGTCGATTCTGTACAGGCGGAAAATCCCCAGCATCCCGTTCAGAGCATCGCTAGCGTATGACAGTCGTCTGTTAGAGTATTCCTCGATGTGCTCCCAAATATTGGGAGGTTTTGTTTCGGCGAGGACAGCAAAAATATCCCGCTGTTCCGAGTTATACACCGTCTCTCGGCAGAACATGGTTTTGCATTGGAACATCATTTCTTTCGTAGTAAAAATGATGCACCTCTGGGAACAAACCGACTCTTGGTAAGTCCAGCCCCTTGTTCTCCATAGGGAGCGTAAAAAGGAAAAACACTCCCTGTCAGCTTCCACCAGGTATTGATCGTTGTTCAGTTGCGCACGAGCTTGGATTTGGCGTGGCCTGTACCCTATCCCTGGGAGTCCAAAGTCAGGCCCTTCACCAGCCGCAGCGATAATGGTCAGCTGGGCTTGCTTGTACACCAGATCCATTCTTTTTATCTGGTCATGTTTTGCTTGAGGATCATCCTGAGGGATGCAGTACCGATCTATCCATATATATTGGCAACCCAGCTCTCGTGTCAACCAGGCAGCGTCTTGAATAGTTTGTGGGGCTGTGTCCAGTAGCCCCCTTCCCCGGGCACCAGCGGATCCCTTTTCGACTAACGTTGATTTACCCCAAACATAGCTCAGGGCGACGTATTTGCATCCAGGCTTGGCTGTCTCAATGAGTCCCGTGTGGGCATTGATGACGCGCAGCGATGGGATCAGCTCGGACACTGCAGTATTGCAGGCATCTCCATGTCGTTCAGAGCATTGGGCTATCCAGGCTCGCATAAGAACTAGGTCAACGTTTTTGTCATCGACCTTTCTGAGTGCTTTTGTCTCAAGTCCTACCTCCCAAGGCTTTCGAAAGGCCATACCCAAGGCGAAATCAAACCACCACATACCCAGCTCCTGAGGGATGTGATAAACCATGCCCGGGACACGGTCGGGCCACCGCTTACTGTAATCAGGCTTGATATCTGGCATTTTACAGTTCATGGTTCCATGAAACTGGGGCGTTAAAGTATGTGCGTCCCCGAAGAAGTCGTCGTTACGCGTCGTGAACTCAATACGTTCGACCCGGTTTCCGCATCTTTGCTGCTCATCAACCAATATGGTCAATATGTTACATACTGCGCAAGCAGATCTCAACGTTTCGACTGGGAAATTGGCGAGGCAGACGTGTTGTCGGTTCCCAGTTCGGTGTCGCGACCTGAGGCGGAGGGGGTCTTCGGGGTTTGCTTGGCGGATGAGGTCTGGCCAGTCAATCTTGGCGCAGCGCGAACAGATTGTATCCATGACTACCATTACAACTCAGACTTGATCGTGAAGGCAGTGGTAACTCTATAATATAGGCTTCTGACTTTGTGGTATAAGCAAGTGCCTTTTTGGAGTGTCCTTCCACTTGCTTCGTGGTAGGTAGCGGTGGACGTAGACAGCTGTTTCATGGGGCGTATGAGGCTGAGTGGCAGCGTTTCTGCCCAAAGTGCGGGGAGGTAACATACCATTTCAGGAGCTTAGGTAAGTGCTTGCATATATCTTAGAACGGAGAGACTGGCATAACGTTTTTCCGCTGCGCCCGAGAAGTGTGACAACCATGCCCTGGATACAATTGAAACGTTCATAGTGTGTAAGTATTATTCTTGTGATAGATATCGACTTTACACTATTCTATAGCTGTTACCGGTTTCGATCTTTCTCTCTACTTCACAATAGTAAATGCCCTGAAATGCCCATCCCTTGAGCGCTTTTTGACATTGGCTTTTCTTTTTTCCCCTTTTCCGTTTCTATTATTTGATTGACATTAATCTGCCCTGACAAAAGGGGTAGAGGGTACGATGATTTAGGCTCTCGGGGAACGCGGTTTAGGTTTTCGGGGGTGCAGGTTTACGGAGATCGGGGTTCCCGGCATACTACGGCTGAGTATATAGAGACTTCTGCAGGCATTAATGTGGATGATATGATCGACAGCTACTCAACATCTCCTCTCCGCTGCACACTGTCGCTTCATACTACCAAGGGCTGGATGCAGTGCATGTCCTCTCGTGTCACGGTGACATGGACTCATTGCCCTCATCCTGTGTCAGGTTAGCTTAGCTAGCTGTTGGAATCGGAAACCCTTTCTAGCATCTTCCAACGACCCTATCGAACACGGCTTTATTGCCCTACGCTTGCCATTCAGGCGCCAGGAGGACCTTGATACAGCAGATCGGTCTCATCGCAGAGGGTCCGCCACTATCGAGGGCAGGTGCTGTCACACGTGACACGGCGGACGCATCGCTTACAGCTGGACACGGCATAGGCTGACGGTCGGCGATAATGGCGACAGAGGGTGGTCAGCCTCGCATTGGCATCAAACTACGGAATGTTCTACCAATCACAGGCTTGCACCACCTGGTACCGCTTGGCCTTTGGTTGACGTGGTGGTGGTGGAAGAAGCAGTAAGATCGGCGGCGGTTCGCGGATACCAGATTAGGATGTGATAACGATCCATGCATTCCCTGCCAAGCCTGATTCAGCTCCCGTCTTCGATCACACGGTTAAGGCTGTTCCTGCTCCCTGCTATGCCGTGCAGGTGGAGCTTCCTGAGCCGCAGTGGAGCCCCAGACCTGCAACAGACCTAATCGGTCTCATGCCGTGGCACTTGTCTCCGACATCTCTTTGCCTGTTTCCGAAAGTCCCCCATCATGGCCCCATGTGACTGACTGGTACTGGGACTTCTCCCACGTTTAGCACCATGTACTCATGCCCACGTTCTCGCCACCGAACTTGTTGTTTGATCTCGAGAAGAGGTGTGACACGGCCTGCCGATGCCGGGGTGCGCTTTGATGGGTCACAGCACCGCGGCTTGTTGGACACTAGCTCACCCATCTGACTGAGAATTAGGCACCGTCAGCTGACGCCCGGCCCGAAGGCTGAGGCTGATAAATGCCGAGAAATGGCAAAATAGGATCTACCCTTGGCGGAAGGATTTCATCACATCACGAGAGTGGACTATCGAAGTGAAGGACAATCGGAACACATGGTGGGGGGGGGACCAAGTTACACAGTCATTGAGCATTGGAGGGGGAATACTGAGGGGGGAAAACATAGTACTCATAATTTAAGAGTTTGCTGTTATAAGGATGGGAGAAGAGTTTATATAAAAGAAAGAGCAGTTCGATTGGACTTTTCTTGACGCCAGGCTCCTTTGCCATCATCCATCAATTGCCTGCCGTAGTTTGCCAGCTACTTCTGATCACCATGCACAGCCCCCTGAGACATCTCGGTCTCGGCGCCGCCCTGCTCATTGCGTCCGGGACAGCCGTGCACGCCGCCCCGACCCAGCACAGCATCCGCTCCCGCCAGCTCCTCGGAACCTCTTTTGGCGTCCCCGGGGACAACAGAGCCTTCGACTACGTCGTGGTCGGCGGCGGCACCGCCGGCCTCACTATCGCCACCCGCCTTGTCGAGCAAAAGGCCGGCACCGTCGCCGTCGTGGAGGCGGGCACGTTCTACGAGCTCTCCAACGGAAATCTTTCCCAGGTGCCCGCTACTGATGGCGCCTTTACCGGCAAAGCGGCGGATGACTGGCAACCCATGATCGACTGGGGCTACCAGACCACACCGCAGGTGGTAAACAACCCCCTTGAACCCATATATGGGACAGGCTGGAAGTTGTGAACATTGTATGCTTACTGACACGTGATAAAACAGGGCGCTCTCAATGAGTCAATCCACTACGCTCGAGGTAAAGCCCTCGGGGGAGCTCAGCCAGAAACTACATGCTATACCACCGGGGAACTAAAGGGACGTACCAGATGTGGGCCGACCAGGTGGGCAACGAAAGCTACGAGTTCAAGAACTTCCTTCCTTACTTTGAAAAGAGCCTGAACTTCACCCCACCCAATACGGAACTCCGATTCCCCAACAGTACCCCGTCGTATGACGCCTCTGTCCTCGGGGACGGAAGCGGCCCGCTCCACATCTCCTTCCCCAACTACGCTCAAGTCATCGCCACCTGGGCCGTCCGCGGTCTTGAGGCCATCGGCATCCCCGTCATCGACGGTTTCAACAGCGGAAAGCTGCTCGGACAGAGCTACAGCGTCTTCACCATCGACCCGTCCAAGGGGATCCGCGACTCTTCTGAGACCTCGTTTCTGCGTAAAGGACTCGAGTACGACACCTACACCGTGTACCCCCTCACCCTTGCCAAGCGGATCCTCTTCGACGACCAGAAACGGGCGACGGGCGTCGTCGTCGACACGCAGGGCGCCGAGTACACCCTCCCGGCCAACAAGGAGGTCATTCTCTCCGCCGGCTTCGTCGGCTCACCCCAGCTCCTCCAGGTCTCCGGCATCGGCCCCCGAGACCTCCTGGCCCAACACGACATCCCCGTCGTCGCCGAACTGCCGGCCGTGGGCCAGGGCCTGCAAGACCACATTTTCTTCAGCGTGTCGTACGCCATCAACGGCATCAGCATGTCCACCCTGCAATTCCCCGACTTCGCCGCCGAGCAAGCCGCCCTCTACCACGAGACCGCGGGCGGCATCTACTCGAACCCCAGCCCCGACGTCGTCGGCTGGGAGAAAGTCCCCGCCGCCCTTAGGGAGGGATTTACCAACGAAACCAAGACGGCCCTGGCCGCCTACCCGCCCGACTGGCCCGAGCTCGAGTACATCTCCCTAGCCGCCTGGCTGGGCGAGTTCCAGGACTCGCGGAACAGTACCACGCCCCAAGACGGCCGCAACTACGCCTCCCTCTGCGTCGCCCTCTGCGCGCCCCGGTCACGGGGCAGCGTCGTTATTGCCAGCGCCGATGCCGCGATACACCCGCTCATCAATCCCAACTTCCTCGTCGACCAGACGGACCAGGCTGTCGCTATCGCGGGCTTCAAGCGCGCTCGCGACTTTTGGGAGAGCGACGCCATGGCCCCGATTCGGATTGGGGGCGAGGCGTACCCGGGAACGGCCGAGGTGCAGACGGATGCCGAGATCCTTGAAGCGATTCGGCGCAGTTACAATACTGTGTACCACGGCGCGTCGACTTGCAAGATGGGGAAGAGCGGGGACGATGAGGCCGTTGTGGATAGCCAGGGGCGCGTGTTTGGGGTCCAGGGGCTACGGGTCGTGGATGCGTCTGCGTTTCCGCTTTTGCCGCCTGGGCACCCCCAGGCGACTGTTTGTAAGTTTCTTACCCTTGGAGATTCACTTCTCGGTAGCACTGAACTGACTCTTACGAATTATAGACGCGCTGGCGGAGAAGATTGCCTGCGATATATCCTCCAACTGCTAAAGGCTCAGCTGGCTATGCAATGTCGCCGGGTCGTTGTTCTTTTCTTGATGGCGTCTCATGATCCCTATGTTATTCCCTTTTGTCAATGTTGTCTCCTTTATCAGGATAAAACCATATCACATGCTTGAAAACAACATATCTGGGTCTTCGCCATTTACAGGCGTTGCTCTTACGCTGCCTACTATCTTATATTTACCATGATTATCACCAAAAACTATTACATCACAATCGAAATACGTTGTTCGTATAGATCAGTCTTAAATATATCTATACACTACCAGATATTCTCTTTTGCCGTCTAATAACATTTTGCCATCAGGTAATAATGTTGATTCAGCAAGGATGGACATAATTTCCACTCATTGGTATCAAATCACGTATCACTCCCAACTGCGGTGCTGGCGTACAATACAATATCAGCAGACGGCATTCAACGCTTGCTAGTCTTATAAGGCACCGTGGCATGGCTGGCCCAAGGGTACGCCGACCATAAAACGCCCGCCCAGCCTGATGTTGAAGGTAACCGAGGCTCCCGCGCCGGGTCAGCACGGGTTGCCGGGGTACCGTCTGGACCTCTTTCTTGGATCCGAACTCTCCGACAAGCTTTTGTTAGGGTGGTACATCCTCCCCGGGCGGCTTGCAGCCGACAAATCATATCTTGTCCACATTATCACATTCGTCGGCCATCCCAGTAAAGTAAGACAATAAGCACATTATAGTACAACAGGTCGTAAAGACGGTAATCAAGGTCCGTTGGCCCAATGGTAAGGCGTCTGACTACGAATCAGGAGATTCTGGGTTCGAGCCCCAGGCGGACCTACAACTTTGCTTTTTGTAACCCTGGATGTCGTGGCTATCCCTCCCGCCTCGCCTCGTATATGGGGTAGTTGAATATCTCATATCAAATTTTGACTGGCTTGCGTTGTAGGAATGAAACGTTGGATGCATAACGCAAGGAATGGGTTTTATTTTTGAACAATATACTGATGTCCAGAGCCAAAAAATACAGCTGCCGAAGCAATGAACCCCGGAAGTTGAAAGTCCGTTTTCCTAATCGGTACGGATACCTGTGGTATAACGATACAGACAGGGCAAGGCATACAGGCTTGCAGTCCAGAGGGCCCATAACTGCCAGGTAGCCCTATCAGTCGCCGGTGTTCGTAGCGCCACGCATCGGAAAGCCACCCACGCGCCCAACATAGTAATGTAAGCACTAATACCCATCAGAGGTGCAGATACCACTACTGCTATGCCCATGCTCCTGCCCCAGTGGCAACCCCTAAAACCCCAAAAGGCCGTGCAGAAGACAGACCAAGCCCCAACGGGTATGGCGATGGTCCACCGGGCCGTCCCGTCGCCCAAGACATGCGGCGCTGTGCTCCGCTCCCGCCGTCGATCCCCTTCCTGGTCTTTGAGATCCTGCACGTGCATGGTGGTGAGGATGACGGCGCTGATGGCGAAGATCCACAGCACGGCGTCGGGGGTCAGCCCTGAGAGCGGGGCGCCGCTCGCGACCCTGACTGAGCCCAGGTCGTACAGACCGAAGGCAGCAGCAATAATGACATTCCGCTGGACCCAGCCATCATCTCCGCCACCCAGGTCGTTGTACATCCACGTCAGAGAGAATAGGAGAGACGTTTCCTTGCCGGTGTCAAAAAGCATATGGTTCAGCCCTAACACAAGGGGCAGCAGGACCAGCATGGCCCGCCGTAATTGGTCGGACGTGAGTAAGCCGCTCGGCACTGGTCTCCACGGCTTGTTGGCCGCATCCTCCAGGGCTGACTCGGGGAGGCGCTGATTGGCGAGGTCGAATATGAGCAAGTTGGACCAGTTGAACAAGATGATCGCGGGGAGCCGGAGCAGCACGTCCAGCGCTGGGATGGGGTGAACGAGGAAGACAGGGCCGGCTAGGGCGCCGAAGACACCGAAAGCGGTGTTTGGTCCGACGAAGGTGCCGAAGTCGTCTTGGGTGATTAGCCAGAATAGGCTGGTCAGATGGGCGAGACGACCAAACATGCTCCGGGGAGGATTAGGCGCATGGGAGGCGCCTGATAGAGGCACTAGACCCATGGTGGCTGGCTGAGTATAGTAAGAGTTTCGTTTCTTGTTTCGACCGACTTATACCAGTTATACTCGTCAGAAAGAAGATAGCCGCGGAATCTTGACGAGAAGATGCTCCAGTCCCATTCTTCAATTTATACCACAATTAACTCAATGACTGGTCCAGCCAACATACCGGAACATGTTTGCCAAGCTGCAGACGGACGCATATGTCCGGCCCAGAAACTCTCCGCCTGACGTCAGACGATATCGGTAGCATCTGTGATTGGAACGTGTAGTTAGCTCGAGAGATCTTTTTGGTTTGCTGAGTTGCTTACCCGTAACATCGCAGGATCAACAAGCAAACTTGTCACCAAATCTGGCAACTGAGGTCCGAGGCTAGGCAAGAACCGTCAGACTGGGCTGACGGACGGGCAAAACCGTTGTCACGGAAGCCGCAGTCAGCAATGGGAAGCAAACATCGCAAATGTGAGATGTAATCATTGCACAGTAAGCCGTGGTTGGTTCTTACGAAACTGCAAACAAAATAGAGAGTACAGTGCTACCCTGATACTCTTCACCTTGTTCCTAGTACGGAAAAGTTCCACGCGTGAACCAACAGACGCCGTTGCCCTTTGTCTTTCATGCACGAAGGGACAGGGGTTGAGATAAGTTCTGTCAAATCAGTCCAGCACTAAATGGGGTAGAGATACTAGCTTCTGTCAGATCTGGGTTACATAATGGGAATGAACATTATGTCATCAGCGTTAGGAGCTCTTGCATTGCAGTCCATGGCTCTTCGTCATCCATTTCCATACGCAATCACCGCACAATTTCGACGACCGATTATTAGGGATACTATCAGGCTCAATCGTATTCCGGTTTTCTTTTTCAATACGAATGACCATAAAAGAGACCAATGCATTACACACTCAACAAGGGGCTCGTAATGGCTCTTGTTTACAGACATGTCAAGTCATCTAAGCAAGCGAATGGAAAGCCGTTCCAGACATAGTTCAGCAAGTTCTTCGACGTGATCTCTTCCTCCTTGCCCTTGAGCTCCTCGACGTCCCAATTGGCCCAGACCATCTTGCCACTGAGGAATTTGGCCTCGGGGCGGGTAACCCAGAGGCAGAACCCGGCAAAGAGCTGAGCTATTACCCGCAACTAGTTAGCTTCATCCCGGAAAACAAAAGTGTTGGGAAAAGGGTGAACTGGTAACAGTACTTACGGGTGTCCATATGCACCATCGGTGACTCCGGCGTCGCCCCCGACCCCCGAAAGATGGCCGTGTCGACCATGCCCGGGTGCACCGCCGTCACATTGAGGTCCGGGTTCTCGACGGCGAGGTACTCGATCGTCTTAATGAGCGCCAGCTTGGAGACGAGGTAGCCCGAGAGCCCCGCCGTCATGGCCGCGGGAAACGCGACGGCGCCAGCGGGCACGGTCACGACGCTGGCGCCCTTGGCCGCGGTGGGGAACAGGTGCTTGGCGAGGAGAATCGTACTCTTGACGTTGACCTCGTAGGCGGTCCAGTAGTCAGCTACATCGGCTTGGACGATTGGAGCGGGGGCGTTGATGTGGCCGGCGCCGTGCATTAGGACGTTCCAGGTGTTGCCGTCGCCGATGGCGGCGGCAATTTTCTTGACGTCGGACTCTTCCGTGACGTCGGCGGTGACGGTCTTCACTCCGACGTCTTTGCTGATGGCGGCAACTTGGGCCGCGGTCTCGTCAAGGTTGGCGGTGTTGCGGCCGACTAGGATTAGAGTCTTGGCTCCGGCTTTGGTATAGGCAAGGGCGGTCTCTCGGCCTAGTCCCGATCCCTATATAATAATAAGCTATGAAAGATGATACAAGACTGGGCGTGGTCACTTACGGAGCCAGTGATCACGGCTGTCTCGCCCTCATGGCTGACATGCGCATTGGTATAGTCGATAGCGGGGTAGATATCGTTATGCCACTAGAATCACACGCGGCATTTGTCAGTCAAGTAATCCTCGTCATCGGAAGATGTGTCATTTTGTCTTGGACATGAGCTAATGATATACCGCGGCGTCATTAAACGGTGGCTTGGTCTCTTCTTACTGTTGGCGTCAAAGATGGCATAGGCGGCTGCATGATGAACTGGGTTTGGTGGTTGTGGCGATGCCAAATTGAAATACAAAAGGCAAAGAGAATGGCATTGTAGGCTTAGACAAGAATCAAGCGCAGGGGTCGTTCTGAAAACTCTCGTGTGTAATGTCACGAAACCGACCCCGTCAGGCAACAGCTAACAATACGAACACGCCGGAATCCCTACAAGAATATCCCCGTTCTGGGTCCATACCCCTCGCTTTGAGCCAGTATCTTTGAGGTAAAGTAAGCAATAGAGTAAGTGCACTACGCAACCTTTGCGATTGTGGAGCCATCCACTGCGGCACAGGTGCTGGATCGCTGAGTGAGTACCATCGTGCTAGTCGTGTTCTTCTGGCCTCACCATCAGAGGTCTACCCTGAAAACAACAATCTCAGGGACCAAACGGAGCTCCGTCCGTTGTCAATCTATGCTGGTAGGTAATGGATGCGGGGATAGAGGCTTTGGTGGGGTTGGGGCCTCAGAGATAGTGGGTACCTGCGGGTCGGGACCTCTGTTAGCCATACACACGTAGCCAGTCGTGTCTGGTAGATTCTTGCCATTGGGTAGAATTACTTGTGGCTTGTGCACCGTCCATGTCGAGTTGCTGACATGCAGTTCAACTATTGATTTCATGCGTCGGCTAACGCCCTTGGTGACGGTAAACAGTCTCCAAGCCAGCATCAGTAAACGTTATCTTTTCCTCGACGGCACACCGTCCCATCCTTATCCATTTGATTTGGTTGCCAAGTATAGATTAGCTTCGGACTATGCTATACTAACTTTGAAAGAAGCGATGGGGATCGGACGCATCTGTAGGGTGTTGTAAATGATCTGGATCTTTCGCTTCTGCCCGCTTCACTTACAGAATAATCATCGTCGAAACGAATAATCAGTAGCACACAACCGTTACCTTGCCAGTTATATATATATTAATTCGAATTGCGACCCAGTCCATATACTCCATTATGTGCTAGAACCATTATATATTCACTTAAATCTCTAAATCACAACACTAGGACAGCCCTGAGTTGCCAGGTTACTTCACCCTGCATAACCGACCATCGCTATTCTCTCCCCACTCTTCGCTACCCACTGCAGTCTTGGCGTACAAGATACTCTTCGGATCGTACTTGCGCTTAATCTCCAACAGCCTTTTATAGTGATCCCCATACAGCGTCCTCTGGAAGTCAGGCTGCTGGAAGTCCGCCTCGTTCAGGTACGCGCCACCATTCGGCGTCAGCTTTTCCAAGGTCGGTACCAGGTCATTGGTGACCTGGTCCTGAGCCGCGACGGAGGCGCTCCAGTCCGTGTAGTTAAGCGGCGTGCCGAGCGCGACCCCGATCAGGGTCTTGCGCATGTACGGCTGCACCGCCACGTCGTCGGGGAACTGGACCCCGTCCGCCACGTTGTAGCTGACGCCCGAAAAGATGGCCGTGGCGCTGATGTGCCGGATCGCCTCGATCACCGCGTCCGTGTTCTGAAGGGCGATGTCGCGCGGGATCAGCCGGCCGCCCAGGGTGTAGTCTGAGACGTTCCAGCTCGCGGTCTGCTGGTAGAACTGGTAGCTCTCGAGGAAGGTCGCGTGCTGGGCTGAGGAATAGGTGTACTCGAGACCAGCCGCCTTGAGGACGTCGATCATGGGCTGCATCAGTCCGTCGAGTTCGGCCGAGGTCAGGCCCGGCGCTACGGCGGGCGAGACGGTGAAGCCGAAGGAGGCGGCGATCCAGGACACGAAGGCGCCCGCGTCGACGAGGCCCGGTAGTGCCTTTTGTATCCAGCCGCCGATCGCGGAGTACAGGGCATCGGCATTGGCGCCGTTGTTGGCAACCATCATCGATGCCGTCGACCCAATGGTGTCCGGGAAGGCTTTGACGGTGACGGAAGTGACGACGCCGAACGTCCCGCCTCCTCCGCCGCGGAGAGCCCAGAACAGCTCGGCATTATCAGTGGCCGACGCCGCGAGGGTTTCCCCGCTCGGCGATACGACTTCCATCTCGAGAACCTGATCGGCGGCCAGGCCGTGTCTCGACGCCAACGGCCCGTGACCGCCCCCCTGGATGTACCCGCCTCCCATGGCCACGGTCGGGCAGTTGCCGCCAACTACCACAAGGCCATAGGAATCAGCAAACTTGTAGGCTTCGAGCGACTCAACCCCGGCACCCAACTTGACGGCCGGCCCGGTATACTCGGAACTTGAGTAGTGATCCAGCAGTTTCATGGACTTGAGATTGTGCGTCCAAATGGAGAGGGAGTGGGCCCCCGTCGACTTTCCGAGGTAGTCGTGGCCAGTATTGCGGATGACCTATCGATTCTCGGCGTTAGCATCTACACCTCTTGGAGCGAACAGGATATCTCAAGAGGGAATAATGTAAACATTTTAGACTAAGCGGTGGTTCCATCCCTCAAGTCCGTTAAGAAACACAGGTATATAGTAGAATAAACACTGGAATAGGAAGGAATAAACACCAAAGGTCGCTTACCAAGCGGATATTCTTCTTGGCAGCGAAACGGATGCCCTCCTGGATATCCGAGACCTCGGTCGCATTAATCACATACACCGCGTCGGTGCCGGTCGTACAAGGCGTGTCAGGCTCCAGCCAGGGGTTGCAGGTGTTGTTAGAGAAGTAGTAGGACATGGGCGAGGCCGGGTCCACGAGGTGCGTTTCAGGGAAGAACCAGACGTTCCGCAGCGCCGCGCACTTGGCCTCGTCGTGCAAACCGCTGTCCTGGCCGTTGAGGGTCTTGTGGCAGACCGCGGCGATGGGGACGGTCTGGATAAGCTTGCCGCCGACCGTCTCGTTCAATTGGGCCCATACGGATGTTTCGGGCCACGCCGAGTCGCTCGGTATAGTGCGGCATCTGGCGGCACAGCCCGAGGAGGCCCGGTCCCGGGTTAACGAGGCGATCGAAGCCACGAAGACCGAGGACCAGACCACCACGGTCCGGATTGACATCATAATGCCTTGAGCCGATTGTCAATATGGAGGGAAATGACTAAATGGCAGAAAAGAACAACAATGGGAGCTATTGACATTGCAGCAAATAAAAACAACGCACTTTTCAAGTCACTAACCGCTCCAATTATGAAGGTCTTCGCAAAAGCAGCAGAAGAAGCAAGGGATGAATGGCGGATAATTTACCCAAGTCCATAATTACAAATGGGGTGCTCTCCCCTGGAGATACCAATTGACTGCTGCGCCGTTTTTCTTGTACCGCTTACTCCATTTCCGTGGTATGGCTGACATGGATGGTACGGGGGTACAAGGAGCTATACCCGGAACGTCTTTGATTATCTCTGTTGCCCCGTTCGGAATTGATGTGCTTTCGCGGGCTATTGTGTCTGCTGTGCTTATTATGCCATACTACCGCTGTCTTTGTGTTTCTCGTTCCTGATATCTTGGCTTTGTGGTTATACGTCAGTGTCAAGAAAAGCAGAAGGGGCTTCTGCGTAGACCATTCTGCGACCCTCATATCCGCCGCCTCCTTGCTTGCGATAGAAGGGCACACTATGGGGAAGATCATTTCCGAGCCTTCCGGCCACCATCATAAGCCCTCCCTGCCAACGAGGTCTGTACTTAAGTAATAATAGTCTGGCGTCAACAGTGCGCTGCTCGAAACCATCTCTTGGGAACAAGTCACTGCACAATAAAAGGCAAGAGTACGCCATCATCAATTATTGCAAATGACCAGGGAACTGTCCACTAACAGTGTCGAATTGGCCAGCTTGTGCTGCAGCAGTGTTTACCTGGTCACTCTCCCTGTACACCTGCAAGTTCTCCCTGTTCTACCTGCACCTTGAACTATTCTACCAGAATGCGATGACATACAGTAGGATGCCGTCTGATTCTTCATGGCCCACGTCGTCGACGACGCTATCGCATTCACCACCTTGTTCATGGCCCGGTACATACCTGCGGAGGTGATATGGGATCATGTGTTGTCTCAGAGGAACTGCCGGCTTAGAATGATCTAGGAGATCGCCTCCGTAAGCGCTAACCCGTTCCTTGACTCGGCCGTCGTGATGCTGCCGCTTCACGCCATCTGGAGTCTGCACATTTCTACAAGCAAGAAGATAGGAGTGGCCTTTCGGGAGAGATCCATGCAATGAACATGGCTCGGAGGAACTACACGTGTCTTGCTGTTGGATGCAACCACCAGCGGCGCAGTCCGTATGCAAGAGAGTAAGCTTAGCGGGGTTTGGGAATACCCGACGCCCACGTGGTGTGGAGATGGATATTACCCACGCTGCATGCAGGCCAGCTTATGGCGTCAGATTTTCCACCAACTGCTCTCCCCGACTCGCTGGGGGCTTGTGATTACGCTGTAGGCCAAACTTTCAGAAAGCACTTCAGATAGTACATGCATCCACGCATCGCTGTTGCAGATGAGATCCATCCGAATAGGGGTAGTGTTATGTTCCCTCGATTATGCGGTTTTGGGTTATGTTCGCGCTCTCAGGCAGATGAGCACCGGGGAGGCGGGAGATTACGGCATTCTGCCAATGAGAACTGAGACGAATGGGAACAACCCCAATTGGGCTTGACCAAACATCTCATCGCATTCACGACAACAGGGCCAGAAAATGGCGTTACAACAAGACGTAAGCAGAGACTGTAATCATCCAGGCACTCGCAAATGCTATGATCATTTCGATATCCACACGTGACCGGACTGGATCCTGGTCTTATTCTGGGTCCCACCAATCGGGAGTTTAAGGGGCAAGCGTTTGGCTCTGGTTCGACATATTGAAGTGAATTTTCATTCAAGTTCGACAAGTGCAGGGTCTTGTCGTTCAACTCGTATTGGACGTAAATCTGGCTCAGCTGAGACGAGTTACCTTCGAGTACGCCATCGGAGATGAAGCATTATGCTCGATTCAATATCTTTGTTTCGCTCGACATTCCGACCTATATATCCGAGGAAACTCCAAGAATCTGCCTGGAAACCCCTGAACACCAGGTCACCATGTGCGCTCAAGAGGTCAGATGCGCAACACCAGCATATACTTTTGGTTCGGGCGGTGCCGCCTCAGCTAGATGTGTTTTACGGATATTGACGCGGCTTGGGCCTAGACAAGGAAGAAATATGTATATTGGTAAGACAAAAGACTACGATGTTTCCATGGCTTGTGATGGGAAGTCTACCATGGATAATTCAATATCTTAGCCATAACGCGCGACTCCCGTGGGCGATTCAAATCCTATGTTTATCGTGGGGAAGACGAAATGGCCAACTCCGTTCCTTTAAACCAAATAGAAACATGTTCGATATATATATATATCTATATATATTTAAATAAAACACACCGTCGCCTCGCCCTTCATGTCCATCTCACTACCAATGTACACTAAACCTATAATACACAACTACCCAAAGTATCCGAAAGCTTCTGCCTCCCAACCAAGTCTCACACGTACGCGACCATGCCACAGGTACCCACCACCGCCTTAGTCAAACTCGGCCACGCGACTGCTGCAATCTGTGCAATTTGGATTCATCCGGACGGGTTGGATCCGAACGATTCTTTGCACGGCTGGTTCGCGTGGGCCAGGCGAGCCGTTCCGGGTCTCCTACAGTACGAGACTAATCGCATTGTTCATCGCTACGGACATCTACTGGGATAAGCCAATACTGAACTTACCAAGCAAGCAATAACGATGCTCAGTCACAGAAGAAGCTTTGAACAGGTCAGAATTGATTATTCCAACATGTCAGGTATCTCAGTTGCTCATCGACATTAAGCTTCTTGTCCACGCATGGGGAAAACCAGAGTGGCTCCAGAGTCGTCACGTGGCTGGCTGCTGGGGTATGCCTGGCAGTCTGAGGTCACACAAAATGGGGTTCAGGCGATCAGTGACTATAGTTTTGTCTCTGCCCGCTATACCTGTGGATTTCGCCGTAATATAGTGATTATGATCACTACGATTGATTTCTTGCTTCGTCATTTAATAAGAATACGCACGATCTCCTGGTGCTAAATAGATGTGTAGTTGTTAGAGCGGGAGACTGTTGAAGTCGTTCATTTTGTCTGTGCCCTAATGGGGCGCTAAAGATGGGCATTCGTGGGGTAAAGCGGGCTGTTTCAATCCACTAATACCACTAATCCGCCTTACCCATCACCCCTACAGCACTAAGTGTGTCCCCTGAAATAGCACAAGCAATCCGGTATCTGCTCAACATTCAACTGCTTCCAAACTGCCCAGCAGGAAAGGCATTATAATCCATTATCTGACGTTTGTCAATATCAACAATATGGGGATAGTTGATCTCGTGATTTCTTTTCTTGCTCTTTCAGTGGGCCAAGGATGATGCGCCAAGACATTATTGATCCAGTTAGCATTTTAGACAGACCCAGTTTCACAGAAGCTTCCTGTCAGTCACTGACAGAAGCATATGTGTGCCCAGCCCCTCTACGCACTGCCCCTACCTCTACTCCTTTGAAAACATGACGACAGCCCTAACTAAGCCTCTGGTTTCCGCTTCTTGGCCACTGCATCGCCACTTTCCGCGGCTACCCGATCCTCTGGAGCCACGTCCTCGGCGTAAGCGTCGACCTGGTGCGCGGCGAACCAGCGCGTAGGCACTCCAGCAGCAAACATAAGGTCAAGCTCCTCGAACGTGCGGTCCTTGGGCTCCGTGAGCCGGAAGAACGCCCACACCAGCGTCAGCATCGCCCAACCGCACCAGAAGAAGCCCGTGTAGCCGCGCCAAATCCAGCTGGTCGGTTTCGCCATGTAGGGTTCCAGGATGTTGGCCCACAGCAGAGTTAGGTAGTACACATTGCGCGCAAGAAAGATGGTCTTGGCACGCAATCGGGTCGACAATACTTCGGCCGGGATCGTCCACCCCATGGGCCCCACGGACAGTGAGAAGGTGAAGAGCCACACGAAGCATAGCAATGATTGCGCCCAAACTACGCCGTTCTTGCGGGACTCGGTTGTCAGCACGCCGATGATGAACAGGTACACAACAATACCCAACATACCGCACAGGTAGATGGTCCGCCGCCCCACGCGCCGCATCAGGAACCACGACAGGATCGTGCCGACGAAGGCAATAGCTGTCCCGCCCAGCCCCAGCTTGTACGCGTCGTCGGCGCCCATGCCGGCCTGCTGGAAGAAGTAGGTTCCCGAGTAAGCGAATTGAGAGCCCGCGAGGACCTGCCCCGCAAACGACACACATGCGATCTCGGTCCGCCGCCGGTGGCTACCACGGAAGTAGTCGCGGTACGAGCTGCCCGCCTCGATCTCGCGCTCAATGTCGTTGGTATGCACCATCATCGCCAGGGTCTGCGGGGCCTTGTCACGCTGGGGACCGCACGTTACACGCCGCAAGACGCGCTCAGCTTCCTCGAGGCGGCCATGCTGCACCAGCCACCATGGGCTCTCGGGCATGAAGAGACACGCCAGGAATAGGGGTACCGGTCATACCCACTGCACCGCGAAGAGGATGCGGTAGGACCACTGGTCGTCCCGCTTCAGCAGGCCCTGGATCACACCGGCGCCGATGAACTGGCCGATTGCAAAACACATGTTGACATACGCAGTCAAGTAGGACCGGAGGGCCAGAGGCAATGTCTCAGACGCATACGCGGGACCGATCGTCGCAAAGATGCCCCATGGAACACTGTGATGAGTGCTCAATTAAGACATGTCAGGTGGTAATAATGACGAGGAGAAAGCCGGGGTGTGGCTGGAAAGGGGAACTCACCCGCAGAGTACCTGTCCAATCGTCTGAACGGCAGCGCTCTTCCCAAAGAAGGATGGGAAGACGAACGCGGTCATTGCCAGTAGCGCTGCCAGAAACATGCGTTTAAATCCGAAGTGGCTGATCAAGTACCCGTTGAGGAAGACCCCAATGATGCAGCCGGCTATCGAGACTTCCCATACTGCATACTCTTTTAACCCACTAGGGACATTCATGACTACACTATTTCCAGGGGCTTGCAGCATCAATCACTCACGCCAAGCTGCCGTCACTTGGTATCCCGCCTCACCCCCGTGGTCCTCGCCGAGCTGTTTCTGGTACGCCGGGAAGCCGAGGAAGTTGCCCATCAGGATGCTGTCGTACCCTAAATAGTTATGTCGCAGAGCTCTGGTCAGTTGCTTTCCTAGTCCCGAGATGCTGGTGGACAAACGAAGTGGGTCTAGCACATGCCTTCCATGATGGGACACCGGCAAAGACCAGAGGACAGCCCATCGATGAGTTTTGAGAGCCTCTCGCACGCTCGTAGCGTGCTCGTCAATATTGCCAGCTTCGGCATCTTCGGGAGATTTACCTACCCATTCCGTCTGATGGTCATTGTCAACGTGTTTGGAATCTTCCATGACGATATTTCCAGGCTTTGTGAGGGGGAGATTAGTTAGGTAGCTGACATGGTAATCCCATAGGCGGCATTGCTATCCTTATATTGATGTCGATCTTCCCCTCATGTCGGGGAAGGTCAATCTGGGGAACTCCTGTATTTACATTTACCCCCCTGATCAATAGCTTCTTCGTTTGACGATCGCCCTTTCGTCTAGCATTTCCCAATACTTACACTACCTTTTGCCCTTAAGAGATGGATAATTGAGGGTACCCCAATAAAGGAAATAATCGCGCTAGACGATGGGATTGGCAGCATGATACGATAATTTGGGAAGTCCTTGCGATCCAATGCGCATTCCTGGTAGGCTAGGTTACATTATCGTGCGTTCCAGCGGCCTAGGTGTGCCAATCTCGTCCGAGCCGAGCTCATGCAGTGCATCCCTCAACAGGTCTGGATCAAATGTCTTGTTTCCCCCAACGGGGCTCATAGGCGCACGAGTAGCCAGCATGTCCTTATTCAACGGGAGGGTTACATTGATCTCGCATCCACCTTAGCCGAGAGACACGTCAATCAGAATACGTCAAATCGTCGTTGAGATACCGAACATAGCCCTCCCGTCATTGCGCTACCATGAGCTTGCCATGTACAAGTATTCATTGTAAAAGTCGCCAGACGAAAAGAACTCGAGCCAGTCAAACAAACCCATTCTTACGCCATCCATATGGCGAACCCATTCATCCAAAGAGTTAACACCATGGCCGATCCAAATACGAACCATCTACGGGAATGTATACGTCAGTCGTCACCGCTAAAATGAGAAACGTCGCTGCTGGCCATATGCGCAAAGTTTCAAAGAACCCTGCTTACCTCGTGAAAGCGTTCCTCCACTTTGGGGTCAAGGAGCGCGATGGATAAGGTCGCGAGGCTCCTGTCGACACATTCACGACAACGTGAGCGGTGAGGGGAACGGGCGCAGACCCTGGGCTTACGCGAGCGGTCGCACAGGGTAGAGGCCAGGATGCCGTACGACCAGACATCGCTCGTGGCAGCACGGATCTGAGTGCCAAGCCCACCAGGGTGAGGGGGAGAATGAGTGTGGGCCTGCAGCCGTCCAGGAACCGGGGAATCCTGCTTGGTAAATGAGCGCGGACTTTGGCGAGGCTGACGGACAGGTCTCCGACCAGCGCATGGGCACGTCTGTTGACCTGCGAGAACCGGCACACTGACTGCACATTTGCCATATCGAGGACCATGAGCTGCAGCTCCACGGGCAGGACTTCTAGGGCGCCGAGGTCAGCCATTTCGTTTCTCGCGTTGCCGGATATCGGTCGAATAAGGGTCAAGTAAGTAGAATAAATAACGGTTCTGCTCGAGGAACGATCTGAAAGGGTTTGTGAATGGAAATAACTTAGCATTGTTCTTTTCGAAAGTCACCAACGTAGTAAAATCACCATTCATGGCATACATGGTTCGAGAATAGCTTGATAAGCCCATTGGTGGAGACTTTGTGCGATATCCAAAGACTATCTCTGGTTTCTTACAGCATTGGCCCAGACTTTGCTGAGGCCCCTGATAGCGGATAATTTGCTCTGGGAGGCCTGCGGTCTATCTACATTGCATATTGGTTGTTCCTTCAAACTCGCTGTCAATGCTCGAGATCTGGTGCTCCCCTTCAAAGATGAAAATCTCAAATGTCAATACTTAAACAAATCCAGCCAGGGACAACATCATACTTGTATCTCTTCATACTAACAGGGAGGGTTTACAGCGTTCCTATGGTCGCCAACAACCACGGTGCATAGCTTTTGTCGTTTAGGGTAGTATCATAGGCCAGTCGGAAAGCATCGTCGCATCGATCGTGAAGCCTAGCTTTCGGATATCGATGCTGTCATAGTATCCATTCAGCTACCGGAAACAGCTCTGACAACAGTACTGCATCTGTAATATCTGATTGGACGCACGGATCATGAAGCGGGGCGTATCAGAATGTCCAAAAAGAAATGCACGGTTATCGAATAGTTACCTGATTGCTCTCCAACCTTTTTAAGTTACAGTTGGTCGTCAGGGAGGGGAGGGGGACAACGTTGCTAGCCACACATTAGCTCAGCTGAACTAGTTCGATCCTCAGCCAACTCTGCTGTTATCCCAATGGGTTTGGATAAGCTGGCAATCTTCGATTCCATATATTATTCTAGATGTTTTGCATCGTGGCAGGCTCCAATTGCCTTGTACTACTTCGTATGATTATTCAAACGCCTGCCTGTGGAGTAGCGAAGTATGCTATCGAGCTCGTGACAAGTCGAGTGAAGACTATCTCTCTTGATAAGCGCATCAATATCCATGTTGCCGCACACAAAAGCAGAGCTATTGTTTTAACTGGCAGGGGGTGCTTCAATTATGCCTATTACGCGCAAGAGAGAAAACCATATGCTGTATGGTCGGTTTTCAATATAGTAGCGGTGTGGATCGCAACATCTGGAATAACGATGTTGCAATCCCGGGTGCGAAACGAAACATTTGATGCAGCTGTTGGGGCTAGAGACTAGCACGCAGGAACCGGAAAGTTCGCCACCAATCACCTTGCGCAGCTCGCGTTGAGAGGCATTAACACCCGCAATAGACTTTGGGCATGCGAACAGATGATGCCGCCCTCTGTGCGTCGCTTTGGAGTCAGTTTCAGATCGTCCAGTATGCACCGCGTCAGTGGTACAGGGTTGGTCCCAGTCGAAAAGGGGGCTCCGCACAGAACTGGAGACATGCCACGGCAAAAGATCCACCCCCAGAATGGCAGTGCTATATTTAACCTGTCCAGGCCCCTTTATCGACAACGTCGACAGCCTGTATGATCCCATTTTGCCCTCTTGGCCTGTTTCTTCCACGGGTTCTAGTCGCCTGCCATGAATTGCCAAGATGTGCCAATTTGCGCTTGAATGTCTTGATTGTAAAGTTGTGGCGAGGTTATGACAGCGTCAGAGCCGCACACCGCGGGTTGCGCTGGTTCGCAACGGCTGTGTACGCAGCTGTGATGGCTCGGCATAACCGATCGTAACATAGCCTGACCGTTATACCCGAATACCCCCCGAATCGAACATTCTTAAGTTTGTTTCCTACCACCCATGCCAAAGGTTACCTTTTAGAGGCAGGCCCTCTTGGCTGAACTTGTCCGCGGGATCGTCTGTCAGAGGTGGAAAGAAGGGAACGTTCCTTCAGATTGAGAGGGCAAAGCACGATTCATGCGCCCGATGCCTGCAATACGACCCCCGAGGTAATCGTGAATCATTCGTCATGGCTGGCTACCACGGCGATCTGCAAACAGCCCGTTTGATGTTCTTCTATTGCGCGTCGATCTTCGTAGACCCACCCACGGGTCTGCTCCCTATGTTTTAGTTTATGATGTTCCCGTCTTCTTCGCGAGTATAGATAGGGACATCAAGGTACATCTTTTCGGGTTTTATTAATCTTATCCCCATCCCCACTCAACTCAAGAGACCGTCTCCTTCTCCGTCCGACGCCACCGACGCCATCAGAACCACTTTAGATCACGATGTCTTCCGTACCGCAGGCCACTCTATCCCGCGTGGACACCGGGCCGCTGTGGGAGACCACCGTCATCGTGCGGGAAATCACAGTCTCTCTACCCGGGTCGTCGACAGAAAAGCTCACCCTAGTCACGGCGCCATCGTCATTGCGCCTCCCTCCGAGCAGGTATAGCTACAGCTCGGATGAGTTCGGCCCCTCGGAGCTTAAGACGGAGAAGACCATCACCCCCGACGAGGAGAAGACTCTCAAGTCAAGGCTTCAGGTCCTCGCCAGCTTCCTGCTCTTGGTCAACGGCTACGGATACTACTCCTCCTTCGGCGCCTTCCAGGGCTACTGGCAAACGACCCTCCAGCGATCCCCCGCCGACATCTCTTGGACAGGCTCGCTGCAGCTGTCACTTCCCTTCATAGGCGCTGTCTCGGGCCGCTTCATGGATCAGGGCTACTTCCGCTCCATACTTGTCGTGGGTTGCCTGCTGCAGCTAATCGGCATCTTTGTCACTTCCACAGTCGAGCGCCCGGGTCAATACGCCCAGCTACTACTGGCGCAGGGAATTATTCAGGGCTTGGGCAATGGCGTCCTTTTCACGCCCAGCGTCACGCTTGTCTCACTCTACTTTAAACGCTACCGGGCGTTTGCACTGGGGGTCGCGTCTTGTGGGGCGCCTGTCGGGGGTGTGATATTTACTATGGTGAGTGGCTCCATTGAACTTGCATCTTACCGATGCATCACATGAGATTGGGACTTTTGAGCTAACACGGTGGATGCAGATCGCAAGGGAGTTGGCACCTAAAATTGGCCACAGCTGGACCATCCGTATTATGGGGTTCTTCGTCATGTTCAACTGCGCCGTTATCTTGGCTATTGCGAAGCCAAAGAAGCTCGAGAAGCCGGCATCAGCCCCATGGTTCGACTTGGCGTCTTGGAAGGACTCTACCTACGTGCTCTTTGCCGTCGGCATCTTCTTCGTCGGCTGGGGACTCAACTTCGCCTCATTCTTCGTAAGCTCCCCTCTCCCCACTTCCTCCGTACTGGAAACTCCTGCTAACGTAACGACCAGATCGCATCCTACGGCACGAAGTTCGTCGGACTAGAACCGAAGGAGTCTATGCTCCTGCTCCTCATCATGAACGCCGTCGGCGTGCCTGGGCGACTGGCGCCAGCTCTGCTCGCCGATCTCTATTGCGGCTCCTTCAACCTACTGATCCCGTTCGCCATGGGCGTCGGCACAGCGCTGCTGGGATGGATGGGCGTCTTTTCCGAGCCGAGCTATATCGCCTTCGTGGTTCTGTACGGTGTCTGCGCCAACGCGGTGCAGACCCTGCTGCCCTCGGCCCTCGCGAATCTTACCACCGACCCCGCCAAGATGGGCGTGCGGACCGGCATGGCCTTTACTGTCCTCAGCGTGGCTTGCCTTTCGGGCCCGCCAATTGCGGGCGCTCTTATTGCGGCCGATGGGGGACAGTACAGATACGCGCAGATATTTGGGGGCCTGTCCGTTATCGGTGGCGCGTGCGTCTTGGGGGTGGCGCGCTGGCTTCAGATGAGAGGCCAACGGCTAGAAGTTGAGATGTGCCCGGATAACACTAGTCTATGAGATCCCAGCCGACACAATCGTCGTTCCTTATGTTATGTTCGACGGTGTGCGGTTGAGTGTAACCTATCAAACCCCTTTATGACGATAATGAATACAAGCGAAGTTGATTGCATGATCTTGATTCTTTACTTTTGTAACTTTACCAGCGTGTTGGGTTTTAGGATATGTGACTAGAAACCTTCTTCGTGAAAAAAGACCAATAGTCTTCCACGGCTAAGTTAAATTAGGTGTTAGGCCGGTTCGGCCCCTACCTCTATCCCCGGGTGGTTGGGCTTTCGATTTGGTTATCTCCGTGGTTACGGGATACGTCTTTCCGAGTCGTGAAAATATTCTAAGCCAATTGGAACTTTGGATACCCTGATCGGATGGTGAAAGTTCACATGGCGTGGAAAATGCAGCTCGCCCAGCGTCCCAGGCAACCGCAAAACCCGAACTAGATGTTCCTCACCAATGTAATTGTTGTACTACGTAACCTACTTCGAAACCAAACTAGGTAAGTAGGCCGACTGGCGGTTAGGGTGCAGTAGTTGACACATTGAGCTAGCTAGCTAGTAGCTGCTGTCAGATTTCTAGAAGACAGGTCGACTTACTGCATAGGGTTCCAAACTAGTGGTACTTCCCAACAGTGTTTCGCATACCTGAAGCTAGCCACTGGCAAACTCAACACCTCGTGTCAAGTTGTCAACGGTGTCTAAAGTTTGGCCCTGGCTGAACCAGGTGGCGTAACGGCTTTGTGTAACTGTAATTGGTTGATACCAATGTCATCAGCCCAGCTTCAGGCTAAGGACCTGCATGATTCCTTAAGATGTCGTCGTAAGATGCCGACGATTCATTCGGCGCTACCAAAGCTTCCCCCCGAAAAGCTTGCTGGAATTCGATTCTGCACGACGACGTACGACGACCTGGAAATGAGGAGCCTTTGAACCCCACAAACACCACCAACGGACGGGATCTGATTCTTGGCGCCAGATCTGACAGACCCTGACAGCGGATCGAAATGCAGCTGGAGCGGCGCGTTTCGCCTGGACTGGCTAACAAGATAACATGAAAGATGCACGTGTTCTGGTAAAGTTATTGAAGAGCCTCAGCGACATGGAAAAGGCCGACCGCGTCTGATCCCGCTCGAACGGAAGCTTTTCCACACTACATCGCCCAAGACGGAACCATTGGCATCTAGCACGATTACGCCAAGACTACGAACCAATATCCATTGGTGGGCTGCTTGTTTGCTAAAAATAGGGGGGATGATATCTCGACGCCAATAGGGGGCCAGTCGGGAGAATTGGTGCTTACTGCCCAAAACAAGTTTTGATTCGCCGATAAGCGTGGAAGGCACTGTCTGCAGCATCCAGCCTTACAGTCAGATTGGGAATCAACGCAGGTGTGGACACCGGCATGCGAATTCAGGTTACCAATTGGCCGCTGCATTTTGCCGGAGAATTGGGGACGGGCCAATGGTTTGACTTGGTGGCCATGCTGACGGCGTAGGCAGTTGTCAGCGTAACCCCAGCGTCGGAGTCAGATAGGGAATTGATTATCTTAGGAGCTTTCCCCGGGATGGGAAAAGCATGCGGCTCCCCCGTGAAATCCTGGTCCATATGAGAAAGAGATTGGGACCCGCGTATGCGTTCCGACTTGAATCCCTTCCGAGGCAGCGCTGATTGACCCACCCCGATTTTTTACAATATGATTGTCCCCAGACGGGCGGGGTTTGAGTCCTTGCTGATCCGAGACGACTACGATTCCTTGGATTCAGGATCGCAAGAGAAGAAGTCAAGATGGGCCGACCTCCGGCAAAGGGTTGCGACATGGACCCGTGACACGCGGCAACAGATGAATGTCGAGTTTAGGACTGTACAATGGAGGAGGCAGCTACTTTTCGTGCCCTTCTTCCTCTGGCTAACCTTCCTCGTCGTCGTCACAGTGGTTCTCATCGGGCGCGGCGCGTCGGGAATGGGCCTCACATCGACACCATCGGCCTGCATGGAAGATGGAACGGTCAATCCGGGTCGCGATCAGCAGAGCCTCTTCAGCATGAGCTTCTTCGACATCACCCTGAAGACGAACACTTACACCTTTGGCGGTAATGGCTCCATGTCGTTTGCCACAGTTAAGGTGATTGACATTGCCTGGGATGTGGTGAGTTACCCCCTGGCACGGTCTGCTACTGTCGCTCCCTGTGTCTGGCACTAGCTGTGCGGACTGCTGACGCCTAACTGCTTTCGAACAGATAATTGGTCGCGGAGGCCAGGGCCTAATGGCCGTCATCTCGTGGAAGGTATATCGCCACTACGTCTCCGCCTCGATGCAGTCCGCGCCGGTCACATACCAGACGTTCCGCTGCGTCTTCATCAACGGGGACGCCAACGTCGCCACCCCGTACCGGCTCGCCAAGGATTTCATCAAACGGCGGCGGCTCATCTCCACCACGGCCATGGTATTTATCGTGGCCTCAACATTATTCGTCCTCGTGTTCCCCACGTTGGCCGGATCCATGACGGGCTACATTGGTGTCATGATGTCGTTTGTCAAGGACCAGAACGGCAAGCTCATCCCTTTCGCCAAGTTCGATTACGTTGCCTACATTATCCACGACGGGCAGCGTGTCAACTTGACGGATGATTACATCGTCACGTATGGCAATAACGCGGGTTCTAAATCGATGCACGACCCACTGGCCATGAGTCCGTCTCCTGTCTGCGGGGACGCGAGCCGGGCTTGCGCGATCAAGAACGCCACTTCTATATGTGCGTAAACTCCCCTCAAATCATACTTGATGAAACAATGGGTGCTTCCTGCTAACAACAACGTGTCATCTAGATGTTTCAAGAAACGGGTTCTACGGTCTAAACAACATGACAACCGAATGGGACATAGCTCCAATGATTTTGATATTGGAACCTCCGGCCCTGAACATATCGGCCTTCTACCTCTCCACTGGAACAAAATCGAGCAAGGACCCCGACAACATGCTGTATGGCAACGAGTGGGTAGACCCTCGGTCCGGCAAGCGCCCGTTTACTGACATCTCGGGGCTCACCTGGACCGCCAACGGTCTCTTGTACAATGAGAAGGACATAATACGTAATGGAGCCTGCCAACCACTCATGAATGTAAGCGAAGAAGAAGTCGCACCCCTCCCTGCAAAATTCGCCCGAGCTTGTGCACTAACAATGGTTTTTCGTTCGCTTGGCAGGTGTACGAATGGGGCTTTTCTTTCTTCCAGGCCTTATTGAACTGCATCTTCATCGCAGTTTGGTCCATTGGCCTCTGGTTGCTGTGGCTCGCCGCCCAGTTCAAGCTCCCGCAACAGAGGGATCATGAGGGGGCCAAGGGCTGGAGGGCGATATCTCACCTGGCCGACACCATGCGCCGGCAGTTTGACGAAGTCGGGATCAATCCCCGCAACCTGGGGGAGGAACCGCTCACGAAACAGATCAACAACCACCTGCAGGGTGGTGGAATCTCGTTTGACCCTGAGGACGTAGAGAAGAGCCAGCTTAGTCTCGGCCTTGGGTTGTTGTTATGGTTTAAGCAGAATAAATGGTGGTGCCTGGTGCTTTTTACGTTGCTGCTCGGGACAGGACTCTCCCAGAGACCGGTGATATACCCCCTGTTCGCCACCGTGTACGGGATGTTGATGGCGATGGCGTTGGTGGACGGTGTGGCGAGCAGGTTGCTTGTCCTCTTGCCCTTCGCAATCATGAGTGTGTTTGGCCTATTCCTCGCCCTTCTGCATGGCATTTGACAGCGGAAGGATTACTAATACATTACGTATTAAAGACAAGCCTCGGAATAATGTGAACTCGGTTGCCGGTGATATGCAGATATGGAGTCAAATGTGTTGGTCCCCACCTTGTGCCAGCCCCCCGGGATCCAGCCATCTTCCCCCGTCGGTTGGGGATGCGGGGAAAGGGGAGTCTTATCATTCAATTCCATCTTCACATTTAAGATGCCAAGTGGCTCGGAATACGGATTTCCATTCTTAGATACCTTGACATACCTGTCTTTTGCCGATACCAAGAAACGCATGACCATGCCGCCCCCTTTCCGAGCCGATCACGTGGGCTCCCTACTCCGGCACCAAGCCCTGCTGGACGCACGCTCCAGTCTCTCGTCACCATCCAATATGTACTCGCTAGACGTCCCAGACGCCGTGAAAGAGGCAGAGGCGCAAGCAATCCACGACGTGGTCAAGATGCAGCTCGAAAAGGGCATCCGTCCCATCACGGACGGCGAGTATGCGCGGCACATCTACTACGGCGGCTTCTTCGAGAAGCTGGGCGGGTTCGAAGCCAAGCCGAACCTGCCCATTCCGGACGCCTTCCGCACCGACTTCCCCACCACCACGGGTCTGGCTCGCATGGGGGCCAAGACCCGCGCTGCCGTTGTGTGCACTGGCAAAATCGAATACAAGGAGTCTCCCTACCTGACCGAATGGCTGGCGCTGCGAGACACTCTACCGGAGAACCTCTGGAAGGAGGCCAAGATCACCATCCCGGCGCCCAACTACCAGCACATCCAGCTCAAACCGGGCAGCGCCTGGACAGCCGAGTCCGGCTACACCTCAGACCAGGAATACTTCGACGACCTGGCTGAATGCTACGCGTCCGAGCTCCAAACCCTCTACGACCACGGCCTGCGCAACATCCAAATCGACGACCCGCACCTGACCTACTTCTGCTCCCTGCAGTTCGTCGCCGGCTGCGCCCAGGACGGCACCGACACCAACGCCCTGCTGGACCTGTACATCCGCACGCACAACCGGCTCCTGTGCGACATTCCCGAGGACCTGCACGTGGGCGTGCACCTGTGCCGCGGCAACATGGCCGGGTCGACGCACTGGGTCTCGGGCTCCTACGAGAAGATCGCGTACAAGCTGTTCCGCGAGACCGAGTACCGGACCTACCTGATGGAGTTCGACGACCGGGAGCGGAGCGGGGGGTTCGAGCCCTTACGGCTCCTGCCCCAGAGGAAGAACGTGGTGCTGGGCCTCATCTCGACCAAGAAGGCCGAGCTCGAATGCCGCGAGACCGTCATCGCGGCCATCCGCGAGGCGGCGGCGGTTATCGCCGAGGCGCAGAAGGTCAGTGTGGAGGAGGCGCTGGATTGTCTGGCGCTGAGCCCGCAGTGCGGGTTTAGCAGTAGCAGCTTGGCGGGCGGGGTGGGGATGACGATGGAGCGGATGTGGGAGAAGCTGGAGCTCGTCAAGAGTATTGCGGAGGAAGTGTGGCCGGGAAGGGAGTGAATCTTCTACTTTGGGCTTACCAACCATCGAAACGAGCGAAAGCAAAGCAAAAACGTGTCGTTAGTGTAGTGTTGGGGTGACGACCAGGGGATAATAACCCCTGAACGGGTCAATTGGGGAGGCAGGGAGACTTGTGTTTTTATTTTGGCCAACGTTTGGCGCCGCAGATACGGGCAAGTTTTCCTTTGGATTCTAGCAATGTTCACGTATCGGGAATTTTAAACTTGTTGCTAGCGGCCATCTAAAAAACATATCCGTGTTATTTCCTTTTGGTCGCCTACCAGTTCGTTATGGAAGCAATGATTAGTAAAGTGTGTAAATGCGCATGATGGAACATTGACATGGACGAGGATAGCCAAGAGACCCTGACGGCTTGCAGAGGCTGTTTAGTGGATTTGGCCACGGGATGGCGGTCGGAGATAAGGCGTCCGACCCACTGACAGAGGGGCAACTGCCGGTCACCCAATTGCTTAATGACGTGCGGTCGGAAACCAGTCCATTGGGACGGCAAAAAGGAACTTCACGACCAATGAGAGTAGAACCAAGACATTTGAGAAAGAAGGGTTTTCTGGATTAGAAATCACCGGTTCATAATTATTCCCTATTTCGACTTTCAAACCCCGGATTGACGCGTGGGTGACAGAAACCGGCCCATAACGTCCGCAAACGAGTTTGGAGAGTAGAGTACGTCATGGAAGCCCGAGATGGTCCACTGTCATGAATCTGCTGTCCGCTTAACCCGCACCATACTCGCCCCCCTACAGGCCCCATACCTAGACACTAGCAACCATGAGTTGGCGTTCACCGAGTTACCGCAGTTCCAGAAGGAGTGGAGATGTGGGAGACATATATAAACAGTGCTCGTCAAAGAGTGGTACGAAGTTTTTGAATACTTCAGAAACAACTTCAAAGATACCCAAATTTAGACTGTGATTTTGCATATACTTTCACGCTATCACCATAGCCTCAATAGCGAAACACTTTTCACTTTCACTTGAAACAAAACCCAGACGCCTCTTCCAACATGGCGCAATCACAGCAACCCCGCATTCAGAGCGAGAAGGTCGACGTCTCGCCCCTGGGCCAGCCGCTCCACTTCGAGTTCAGCGGCAAGACGGCGCCGAACCGCTTCCTCAAGGGCGCCATGACGGAGCGCCTTTCGACGTGGGACCCCAAGGACAAGCCCAAGCGCGGCGTGCCGACCGACAAGCTAGTCAACGTCTACCGGCGCTGGGGCGAGGGCGGCCACGGCGTGATTCTCACCGGCAACGTCATGATCGCGTACGACCAGCTTGAGGCCGCCGGCAACCCCATCATCCCGGGCGACGCCCCCTTCGAGGGCGAGCGCTTCGAGAAGTTCAAGGAGCTCGCTACGGAAAGCAAGAAGCACGGCAGTCTGATCGTGGCCCAGCTGTCCCACCCGGGCCGCCAGGTCACCGACGCCATCAACCCCACGCCCATCAGCGCCAGCGACGTCCAGCTCGAGGGCGAGGTCATGGGCATGAAGTTTGGCAAGCCCCGCGCCATGGAGAAGAAGGACTTTGACGAGGTCGTTGGCGGCTTTGCCCATGCTGCCGAATACCTGTACAAGGCCGGCTATGACGGTATTGAGCTGCACGGAGCCCAGTAAGTTTTACTCTCTCAAAAGCCCCCCAATCAGATGAATGGACGCTAATCATTCGACAGTGGATACCTCCTCGCCCAGTTCCTGGCCCCGTCCACCAACAAGCGGACGGACAAGTACGGCGGCTCCCTCCTGAACCGCGCCCGCATCATCTTCGAGATCGCCGACGCGGTCCGCGCGCGCGTGCCCGACAAGGGCTTCAGCCTGAGCATCAAGCTCAACTCCGTCGAGTTCCAGGAGGGCGGCTTCTCGACCGAGGACTGCAAGCAGCTGTGCATGGAGCTCGAGAAGCACCAGTTCGACTTCGTCGAGCTGTCGGGCGGCACCTACCAGTCCCTCGCCTTCGTGCACAAGCGCGAGTCGACCAAGAAGCGCGAGGCCTTCTTTCTCGACTTCGCGGACCAGATCGTGCCGCAGCTGAAGCAGACCAAGGCCTACGTGACGGGCGGCCTGCGCTCGGCCAGCGCCATGGTCGGGGCCCTGAAGTCGGTGCACGGCGTGGGGCTCGCGCGGCCCGTGACGCACGAGTTCGACCTGCCGAACAAGATCCTCTCCGGAAAGGCCACGGGCTCCCTCGACGTCAAGCTCGACGAGCAGGACTTCGGCATCACCAACGTCGCCGCCGGCACCCAGATGCGCCTCGTCGGCAACGACAAGGAGCCCCTCGACTTCACCAACGACGACCACCTCCAGGCCTTCCAGAGCTCCATGCAGCAGTGGGGCCAGGAGATGGGCGAGAGCAAGGACGGGAGCAAGTACGGATACGTCGATATTCTGGGCACCAAGCTGGAGCCCTATGGCACGGCTTACGGTGTGTCGGCACAGGCATAGAGCCTTTCCGTGGAACTTAGATACAAGGCTTTTATGTTACTCTTCTGGTTAGAATGAATTAATGAGACATGATACGCTGTTAAAAATATATCACTACCTGCATAACATTTTCAACTTGGATAATGGTACCGCTATATAGGGGTATAGTCCCAATGCGTAGCACCTACCAGTATCACCTTGGTCTCAATAAACAGTGGCAATGATTGACACATTCTGGAACTCTATTTCTCATGCCATTACTAACATATATCCGGTTACTGTTGCTGTTACCGGAGCGGTCTAGGAATGCAAGGGGGTATTTGCATAATGGATAGAGTTGGCAAACCCAAGTGACAGCAAGCACTAATACATTTGCTGGCACATCATGCTTTGGCTTGTAGTTTAGTTTGCAACCTCTTTGGTATGTGAAAGTACTGCCAGTTGGCGTCTTGATCATGCATACCGCATCCTGGGATGTGGATTGGTTTGTCACCAGAGCAGGATCTGGGTGCTGGGTGCCTGCTGTTTTACTGCATAAGTAAGAAATTGGATCGGGATAGCTACGTTGTGCGACCAAACGCGATGTATGCATTTCATCCATGCTACCGGAAATGACAAACTTGCACGCGTTACCTGCCAACGCGCTCGTGGGTTACACAGCACTCGACTCAGATATATTGAGGCCGCATGCAGTTTGACATGGGAAGCGATCACCGGTAATCTCTAAGCAGCAAGGGAGCCCCGAAGGCGTTTGCCGACCGCAACAAACGGCCGGTGTGTCGCTTTTTGGCACATCCAAGGGCAACAGGGGGCCGGGTATGGATACTGGCCTAACCAGAAACCATTGGCTATGCAGTATAAGGGAAGATGGGATTTACCTGTTGTCAGACTTGGCAACACCACGTTATTGGCTCAATCGGCTCTGTACTGATCCACGCGGCCCTGTTAATCAGTTACTCAATGTATTGTATCCTAAGCAGGGGCACAGCGCTCTAATGTGAACACCGAATCGTTTGCATCGACACTTGGAATTCCATTTGGTTTGTCCATGGGAGGTAATAGAAGTAATTTCAGTTTATATATTGAAACGCAAGGTCTTGAACTATTCCACCTTCTTATCACATCCAGCGACCAGCCTAGCAAATATCGCCCTAGGCTGAATTTTACCTTCCTTGGTAAAGCTTGCTAATGGGCGTTTAAGAACAAGCAACGAAGCCGTTGCGAACCGGGGGCGCCCTCGTGGGTCATCATGCCGCAGTATGTGACATCGACGTTGCCCTTCTTGTCGCGATTGGAGACGGCGACAACGACGCGGTCGGTGCCGGGAGCGACGTCGGGGTTTTTCTCGGCGCCGGTGAAGACATTGTGGTCCTTGAGGATGGGGAACTCGTCGAGATCCTTGCCCTTGCACTGCTCCGAGAACTTGATGTCCTCGTCGTTGTTGAAGGTGTGCGGGTACTTGCCCCTACCAAGTTGCTTGCCGCGATCGGCGAGCTTGCCGGCCTCGGTACCGGCGTCCTTGACGTTGGCGCCGCTATAGGTGCGCGAAGCGCACTTGCCGCCCTTCTTGGGGAAGTTCTTGAAATGGTACTTGGGCCGGGCGGCGCGGGCCTGGACCACAGGGCCGTCATCGCCCTCTTCGGTCCAGCCCTCAACGCCCTGGAGCTCGAAGGGGAGGGGGCCATCGGCGGCTCGCAGCACAAGTGATCTGTCGGTCGAAGGTAGGGCAACAGCATTCCCGAGAGAGATGCCAAGGCCAAAGAAGGCGAAAGTGCTGGCAGTGAACTTCATTTTGTGAGGATGATGGTTCGTATTTGACGAAGTATTGGAACTTGAATAATGATGTGAGAGCAGTCGCCGAGGCAAGATGTGGGCAAAGATGGTGTTGATACACTTACAATACTGTTTACATCGAATATATATACAAAACAGTCATCATGTACGCATTTATACCCCGTCTTCAATGCTTAGCTAACGATCGTAGTATACCACAATGTCCTCAATCTTCAAGAGCTGCACCCGAATATAATTAGCACCATATTCCGCATGTTTCACTTTGACATAAGGATCTCATCCCGGCGGCTCGTATTCTTTCATGGGTTTCAGAGTAATTGAGAATGGCGTCCAATTGCGCGGCTGTATCAACACGTACAAATCCTAAGCACTCGATCAGAACAAGTTTACCGACGCCGGGTCACCGAGTTGACCCTGTTTATTGGCAGCCCCTGATTCAGCCATGGTCAGCATTCGAGGTCCTTGTGACCAACATTTTAATCAAATTGGGGTCGGTCCTGAAGTATCGGGGCGGTGATAGCCTCATGTATTTAACAAGCTGCATCATTGTACCGTTGGTTTGGCGTAAAGGCCGAATAGCTATATTAAAATGAGCCCCCAGAGTAATCAAGGGTCGTGGCGGAGCGGTCGCACAGATCGGCGATGGCGCGGTCTTAGCCACTCTTCAAATGACCGGCGAACTCATCCGCCGCTTCGTTCGGCGTCTATTTTTATCTTGGCGGCGTACAAGGCTTAGTGACTGCCACAGCTGAAAGAGGTAGCGCCCCCACCCGCACGGCGCTGCAAGCCCCAAACCCCCATTAAGTATCAAAGTTACAGCGTCTAATTCCCCTAACGCTCCCAATAACAACACTGTCGTTGGCCGCTTCGGTTTCTCTCAACAACGCATCCCATCCATATATCAAACTCTCATATTCTTTGTATCAGTCATCCTTCGCGCCATCATGGCCCAAAAGCTCAACGTGTTCCTTGATAAGCAAGTAGCAGACCGATGGGGCCCTTCAAAACCCGAGTAGGTTATCCTCCAACGCTTTCCCCAGTGGCCATGCAGTTTGACTGACAAGAAATCCAAGAGCCAATGCTATATCCTCCTTGCTACTGGACTCCCTAGAGTACGATGAAGCCGCTCGTCGGTTCACCGCCGATTGTGCGGCTGCGCGCAACCCCGGAGAGGCCAAGGGACATTTACCCGGAATGTGGAGGCTAGTCGAGGATGTAGCCAGAAAGTACCCAGAACACCACAATAAGGTAGTTTATTACACATTCCCTCCCCCTCGGTGTTCTTGTTCTCAGCTTACACTACCGCACAGCTCGTCGGCCTGCTCGACTCGATCCACCGCCTGCCGGACCTCGTGATCCGGGACGAGACCGCGGTCAAATGGTCCGAGCTGCCCTTCTTAGTGGAGGGCTGGGACCAGATCTACAACCGTTCCAAAGACCAATACTCGGAGGAGATGGTCTCTGTCATAGCCTTCATCGCGAGACTCTTTTCTGCCCAACTCCTACCCCAGGATGAGTTTCTTCGCTGGGTAGATCGGGACATGCAAACGGCCCTGGAGAGAGGCCCCGAGGACGCGTCATCCCTCAAGAGGGACGACCTTGTTCTTTTAAACGTCAACGTCCCGATTGCGGCCCAATGGATCCAACACGCTGGGTTGGTCATATGGAACTGTGAGGCCGACTTGGGTGTCTCCAAAAGGCCAGAGTCCCTGTGGCAGGGAAATGCTGGGTTCAGCTACCCCCGCTGGAAGTTCTGGAAGGAACGAGCTACCTGGGTTGTTCAGTCTAAACTGGTTAGTTCCCGGACACGAGACGTCGCCAAGGAGATGGTAGAGGAAATGACTAGAATCGAGAAAGAAGATGGTCTCTAAGAGACTTACGTAGGAGTATTGATACATTTTATCTACCTATTACAGAATCCTACAAGTGACACAAGCAAGCTGCACTCGGTGCTCATGTGAAGTCAACGACGGTTATTCCATATTACCCAACCATTTCGCCGTGTGTACAAACTACGTTTCCCGGATCTCATTGAGCTACAATTGAGCTTCGACCGCTAGCCAATAGTGCATAGCTTCAAAGCTGACTTCGTCGCCCTCCTATGTTCACAAGGCAATTACTTTCCAAATCCTGTGTACGAGATGTGTTTGCGACTGGGAGCTACTTTAGATTCAGCTAGTGACCGGGATTTCTGGTTTTAATTGTGGCGTTTGGTGGCCTTAACAAAATTCGCTGCTTCGTGTTTCACTGTCTCCCTTCAGCGGGCGCCGCACCACTTGTAGGGGCTTACCTCCGCTATCCAATAGTGCAGTCACACAGGCACATCATTGAAGCATTCAATCAACCCCCTAAGAACGACTGGCGATGTAAAGCACAGCTCAAAATGAAAAGCATGATCTCTATAGAATTTGCGTGCTTGCACCCAGATTTGTTTACTTTGTTCATAAGTTACATGGTTTGCAGTGGAAGCAAGATGTATCCAGGCAAGTCGCTTATCGATAAAAGAACACCCCTATCTGCCAATGCTACAGGTACCTCGTGTTGGGGACAGAGCCTGGCATTTAAAACTACCTACCCCTGAAAATATTACAATGATAGGCAACGCGCCCAGTGTTCTTCCTGGTCTAAACTACTTAGGTATCCAATTAAATTTTCGATGATGCGAATTTCACCCTCATTGTCATCCCGTCAACTGGCTTGACGGTTATCTGTCTTGTCTGCATGTCAATTTCATTAGCACACACACGACACAAGTATTCGGGTAGTTCCTACCGGATAGAGATGCGACTTGACTTGGAATTGCTCTGTATCCTCCTCGAGCACCGGTCGCCTTCGTCATCTGAAGCAAGCTCACCAAATTCAACTTTGCTGAAGTCGTAACGAGGAACAGCAAGTGCAATGATCACGCGCGCCTCGATATTGGCGAACTCTTGACCAATGCAATTTCGGGGCCCTCTTTCAAAGGGGCGCCAAGCACCGACAGGTACAGGGCCAGAGTCCGAGCCGGTATCTTCAAGCCACCTTTCAGGTCGAAAGATGTCGGCCGTATCTCCGTACACATCCAGATCGCGGTGGATTAAGGTGTTGCAGTTGTATATTATAGTTCCGTCGAGACAGTGGTTTGTTCCATCGGGAGTACGTACTGTGAAAGAACTACCAAAAGGAGATTTGCGAGCTGTAGCAGCGGGTGGGTGCATCCGTAAGGTTTCCTTGATGACCGCATTGATGTAGGGCATTTGGTAGAGTAGATCCGGCCCCGGTTCCGCAAGGAACCGTGCTCGTATTCCCTCCGGATCTGGGTCAGGTCCCAGAACGGCATGTATCTCTTCGCGTACCACCAACAAAACTCTCGGGGTACGCATCAACTCGTAGAACACCCACGACAAGGTGGTACTAGTGGTATCATGCCCGGCGAGCAAAAAGCTCTTGAGTTGATCTACCGTAGCTTTGAGGATCTCCGGGCTGAGCGATTGGGTATCCTGGAAGCTCAGCGAGAGGGTACTGCGCGAGGAACTAGCATCGGGAATCCGCTGGTACTCGTGGTACTTTTGCCGCACAATGTCCCGAAGGATACTGTCGATGCGCTTCCCCAGTCGGTTGCGTCGCAGCTCCACCCTCGGGATCACCCACCAAGGGTAGTCGGCCTTATCGTCCAAGTAGCAGCTGAGCAGTTCGCCAAATAGTTTGATCATTTCGCCTTGGCCCTCGGTACGCTGGGCCCGTAGGTCCACATCCATGGCTACAGCTCCGATGATGTCAAATGTCAGGTTAACGAGTAGCGGGAGCAAGGGTACCGCCATATCTGTGCGTACGAGATCGTCGAGGTGGTCAATGAGTAGTGTCGTCTTGTCCAGAATGGCGGATAGGTGTGTTAGTAAGTGCTGCGGGGCGAAACCTGGATTGAACCTCTTCCACAGATGCTTCCAATGTTCATCTTCTGCGCCCAAGATGGATGATGTACCAATGACATGACTCAGATAGGCCAGGCTGGCCTTGGGCACGCTGGTTAGGAACTGGGCTGAGGGCTTGATGATCTGCTCCGCGACCTCGTGGCTCCTGACCAAGACCATGGAGCGGTTGACTGGGCGAAGGTCCACAAACATCAAGGGTGGATTCCCGAGAGTCTCGAGCATTTCGGAAAAGACCACATCTGCATCAATGTTAGCGCTTGTCACCTGCGTCGGGATGATGCCTAGATATTAGATATTTGCTAGGGAGCAAAAGATCCTCATTAATCACTAGAAAGCCTTGATAAGTCTTTAGTCTTCATACGCAAGCATCGCAGGGCCCATCGAGCTTTGATGCGAAGCTACCCCCTAAAGCGCCGCAATGCTGCTTTCCGTTCAATAATTTCCGCGACCCGCGAATGATCAACGCGATCGTGTGAAACCGAGTAGGGGCTTCGAACCAATCACACTTGGCGTTTGAGGAAGTCGGACGTTTTAAAAGTATCACCGATCACTCTAGACTTTTTTGCTAGCACATACTGTAAGCTATCTCCTGGTGGAAGCAGCGTCACGTCGAGTAAGGGGATGCGCCGTGTCTTGGTCAGTGAGTTATATGTTGACAGTCAATTGCAGTATATACGGATCTTATTTTCCAGAGTACCGAAAGACTCCCGCAGTGCTCAAGAGACTCTTGACCGTTATTTTCTCCCTTGAGCGCCAAGTATCAACCCAGCCACCAAAAAGAAAACCTGTGGCGTGCGCTGAACCCCCCTCCCCCCGGACCTGGAACCGACATGCTGGTCACGCTAGCTTGGCCACGTCACGTGCGGTATGCGCATCTCGCTTGGGTCTTGGTCTCAGAGAGGGAGAGCAATTGCAAACCCTTTATTTCTCCAATGAGAACCCGGGTGCTCTACTTAACAGCAACGGTCGAGTATTTCGGATTCGATAAGAACCTATCCCAATCTAGGACAGCAACTCTTCTTCCTATACTATCTCTAGAGAGACACCTAGCTATTGCGCAGTCTGCAGTGGACCGCTCGACGACTTCGCCTTCTACCAGGCTAGATTTGGTCACGAGGGTCACGAGGAAAACCACGAGTGGATCAAGGGCGTATGGGTCATCCTTCAGCAATACTCCAGGGATGGGTCACCTAGCCGAGCGCTGGTATCCGGCAAGGGAAGGTATTGCGGCGACCACAGCTGGGTCGGCACCGATCCTATAACGATGGGCTATCGACAGTTTCATCGCCTCTACAGAGACTTGGATCTGGGGACACTCGCGTTTCCGGTCCATTGGCCATGCTACGAGTTTCTTGTCTTGGCCCTGTTTGGTAGCCAGACATGGACGCGCTGTTCAGCACATTGCAGAGTCTGACCGCCTACTCCGCTGCCCATTTGGAGTTGGACTATGGTCTGGACGGGGACGATCCCCGTCACTTCTATTGAACTTATCGTCCCGGACAGGATTGGCTCCTGGAGGACCCCAGCAAAAGCAAAGAGACGGAAGGCTACTTACGGGACGTTCTCTCACGCGCCGACTTTACTCTTCCAAACCCATCCCAAGACCTCGCTTCAAAGATCGTGTGCGACCCGTTCACAAGGCTACCACTGGGAATCATTCACATGGTCGCGTCGAGCCTAGATCTGACGGACCTCTTAAGCCTCTCGAGTGCATCGTGGATAGTGAACATCCAGCTGCGCGATGATCGGATGTTCCGGGTCACGATAATGAAATATAAGCTGATGCCATTTTATTTCGAGTTAGGGGAGCTCGACAGGAAAGAGGAGGGCTTGCTGCACCGTCACAATCCAAAGGACCTCTGCGTATGGATCCACTGGAGCACTTCCCCTGAGCTGGGCGATCTATCCGCTGTCCCGGGTGTCGTCAACCGGCGGCGGATCTGGAAAACCTGTCTCCAGTTCGGAGAGTTGCACCAAATATACACCTCGACGTTACCCAGCCAAGCGACTAGTGACGTGTCGCCCTTTACCGAGTTTAGCTCGAATAGTCTGGTATTTGGCCACACGTACTGGACCGCCTGGCCGTATCCTGGACCGTCGGCGTCGGATCGCCGTCCGGAGAGATATCAGCCGCTACTCCACTCATGGGAGGCCCTGGCCAGCTCCAAGCATCAAGTGAGCGTGGCATGGCATCCCGATAAGAGCTTGGATACGATTTGCGTTACACCGTATCTTGAGAGCATACATGGCGAGGAACCACAAGGGGAAGAGATTCCTCGGGGCTATTGGATCCGACAACTGATCCTCCACATTCCGGGGTTTCACGCTCGTCGCCACAGGGCTTGCTCCTACACAATCCTCCCGAGGGGCCTAACGGTAAGTTCCAAATCCTGACTTCAATCTAACTGGCGAGAGTGATTATAGTTAACCGGAACTGTCTCATATGAATAGGTTGTCTTGTCGTCTGGGAAAGAGCTCAGATTCGGCGAGACAGATGATGGACACTACATGCGACCACTCATCCCTTCCCGCAATGGGGCTAAGATCGTTGGGCTTTCGTGTAAATATGGTGTAAGCTAACAACTACTGACGAGTACTGTCTACTTTACCAAGCAGCGTACTTACTGAGGTATACAGCTCGTCTATGGCCATGACAGGGCCGTGTATTACAGCGTCGTAGATGCGCTACCGCCGACAGACAACCACGATAACCAAGAACAACAAGAGTCGCAACTTTTCGACTGGGGGTTGGAACCGGAGCGATTGGCGCAGTATCTGTGGAAGTATGACTACAGGGATGTGCTGGGCGGCGTTCGCATATGGGAGTTTCCTGGCCTACACTTGGTCCTTCCAGTCCGCAACGTCTTTACCTGGTACTCGACTAGGGATAACCCACTCCCCCTGGCCATGGAAAGCTTGGTTTGGGCTACCAAGGCCGCCGACTTTGGGCGTCTCACGCGTCTGTCTGTTTGTATCGTTAAGGAGGATGTGAGTATCTGCGCCCTCAAGGTCGAGTCTGGACCCGCTGTCGGGACAAGAGGAGCTCCGTTATGCTAGATGATAGGAATCGACGATGCCCAACGCGGCCAATGGCATAAATTCGAGGTCGATGGTGCCGGAGGGGAGTTCATCACGAAAATAACCGTCACGGGTGAAGGGTCAAGGTTTCCATGCCAAGTACTCAGGGTAAGTCGACAACTACTACTCTGGAAACGACGCGGGGCAAATAGATTAGCTACCAAGGTTTTCATGTACTGATGTCAAAGAACCAGATAACTACCAACTATAAGGAGGGGGTTTTGGGGGGGGGCGACGGCGACTTCGATCGGCTCATACTGGCCCCCGCCGGCGAGAGACTGGTCGGACTGGTGGGGATATTTGGCAAGCCGGGGTGGCAGCATGTCGATAACGGGCTCAGTGCCTTGGCGGGTTTGAGTATGGCTCTCTAGATCATCAACTAGGTCCCCTTGATGGCGAAAGCGCTATTCCCACCAGGAATTGATTATACTTTATATACTAGGGATCACTTAGTGATATTAGCATGAGGTTTAATTTACTAGTATAATATTTAATTGGATAAATTGGGATGCATTGGAATAAACTAGGATGGACTAGCCTTCCGATCATTTACAGGAAGTATTATACTAAAAGCATTGTTATCACCATCAAGGGGATAATTGTTCTAATTCCATAATGTCCATAACTCGTTTTTTTGTCCCTCTTCTTGTCGATGTACTGTACCTAGTGTAGCGGGCTGTTTGTACATTCGGACTTCGCCATTGAGCCACCCGAGAAGAAGTTACGTGAGCTGAACAGTGGCTTCGCAGTACGTACTGGGAAAATCACGTGCTGCACGCTTGATGTCGAAGAGGCGGTCTAGGGCCGTAGGCAGCAGCTGTCACTCTGTGCAACCAACCTCGTCATGATTGAAGGTGCCAATTGCTATTGCGCCATATGCGGCGGGCCTCTCATTGACATGGACCGCCGCCCCGCCGTAATGGTCGTTCCGGAAGCGGGCCCCGGCTGGACCGGCAGGGTACACGTGATTGGTTGGCGAGGGCTCCGAGACGTACCGAGACAAGCCCATGTGTCCGCCCCGGGGAGGTACCAAGGCAACAATAGGTGGTACGGTCGTCTGTTTGACGGAGCGATCAACCCCGGCGGCTACCGGCGAACCCGATATCCGGCGACGTATTCTTTGTACCGGGACCTCACGTTCTGGAAGCCCGCATTCCCCTTTCATGGGCCCTGCTACTACATACTCGAGCGCACCATAGTAGGCAGGGATGGGCAAGTTACGCAAGACTTTTTGAAATCGTTGTACGCAACCATGGAGAACATGACTGCCTACTCCGCGGCTCATCTGGCGGTCGACTATGGCTTCGTTGGGGAGGATCCACGTCAGTCATACTGGACCTACAGGCGCAGCCAGAGCTGGCTTCTGTTGGACTCGAGCACCAATGAAGCGGCTCAAAGTCATTTGCGGAAGGTACTGTTCTCCGCCACCTTCAGTCAACATATACAGAGCCCTTCCCTCGATCTTGGGCCGAAGGTGAGGAGCGATCTATTCATCAAAATTCCGCTGGAGATTATTCACATGATTGTCACGAGTGCGGGTATGGATGTCGCAGACATCTTGAACCTGTCCAATGCATCATAAGCCGTACACAGCCGGATCCGTGATGACCAGATGCTCTGGAACAAGGTTCTGACAACCTGTGTTCTTCCATTATACTACGAACTGGACGATCTCGAGAGGAAGGAGGATTTGTTGCGACGCCATAACGCGAGGGATATTTGCATTTGGGCGCATTGCAGCACGTCTCCAGAGATGGGTAGCCAGACACCCCTTCCTGGTGTGACGAACCGACGGCGTAACTGGAAGGTATTCCTGCAACTCAATGAACTGCACCATAAATATATGGTGTTCCGGCAGCCCATGGTAACCTTCCCTCAAATTCTTCCCCCTGAGTTTCGATCCGATGGCCTGATTCGCGGTCACGGGTACCAAGTCGCCTGGCCTTTGCCTCAATCAAACGAGAAAAGACCTTGGGAGGTTCAAGAACTAGTGTATAGGGAGCTTCTACGAAGTTGGACTACCATCGACAGCGGGTCTCACATGATGAAGGCTGAGTGGCATCTGGACGGTACTCTGGCGAATATTTGCGTTATTCCATCCCCCTTGGGCACTCAAACTCAATCTTTTGCTCAGGCACATGCAGCTGAGATTCCGCAAGGTGACTGGATCCGACAATTCATCTTGCACATCCCGGACGTTGACACTGGTCGTCCGAACGCTCCTTTCTACCCACTCATTCCACGTGGCCTAACGGTTAGTTGTTTCCCTGGATGAGGCGGGGTGTATCAGGGTGAAAGTCACTAACCATGACAACCTTCACAGGTCATCCTGAAATCAGGGACGGAGCTCATGTTCGGCGAAACAGACAACAACCACAACCTGCGTCCTCTTGTGGCCTCTCGTGAAACGGCCACTATAATAGGACTCACGTGCAAAGTTGGTGTAAGTCGAACCCGTTTTGTATTCTGGCACCGATTTGTACCTAATCTGTTTCCAGCTCGTGTATGGCCGGGAGCGGGCCGTATATTACAGCGTTGTGGACGTTCTACCACCATCACACGACCACGACGTTGATGAGATCCCGGCTCCCAACGCCCAGAACGAGCCTAAACCCAAGTTTGTCGAGATGGAGGTAGATAGGCTGGTGCGGTGCTTGTGGAAGACCGACTACCACACGGCAATGCCGGCTGGCGATACAAGATTGACTTGGATGGTGCCGGGGGAGAATTCATCACGGAGATAACCATTCGTCATGGGGCAACGGTCATGGACAAACAAGACTGTGATGCCATTAGAGTAAGTCTCATATATTCTCCAGTTGGTGATCCTCAATGAAAAGGGGAAACAGACAGAAAGATGGAGCAGGCAATCTATAATACTGGTACTGACCATATCCACACAGATCACCACCAACTTTAGACAAGTTACGTGGGGAAAGAAAAGATCCAGCGATAGCTGGGGCCAGGTTATACGAGCCGCGGCTGGAGATAGACTGGTCGGTCCGGCTGCGACTTTCGGGAGCCCTGGATGGAAACATGTGAGTCTCATCTACATCTGTCCTCCATGGTCATAAGGTTGTTATGCTCCGATTCCACATATCATCTCTACTTGCTGGTTTATTCCACAATTCTATGAGTCCTTTACTGGAACTGCCGGACACTAACTATTCTTGAAGATCATGAAGGGCCTCGATTCCATAGCTGGCTTAAGCATGGCCATTTGATGGAAGGGATTGCGTGACTTGACTGCAAAAGGACTATCAGCATGTCTACCAATGATTGCATTATAGCGCTGATCAACTCTACTCTTACTCATTGACAATCCTATCAGGTACATTATATGCCACGGGTTATTACGTATCCAGCATGGGTTGTACGAGCCACTAGTGACGTCAAACAGCTGTTTCCAGTACCTATCGACTATCGGCGTCAGCACTTACTCCGCTCAAAGTCAACAGGTTATCTCGGGATTTTTCAAGTGGTAATAATGTAAATCTCTCGATGCAGTAGTTGTTTCATCCCCACAAGACACTGTGATATAGTGGAACAAACACAGAGAAAGCAGGAAATAAACACCGAAAGTCGCTTAACCTGTCCATCTCGGGGACAGGCACTAGACCAGAAATCAATACAAGGAAATTGATAAAAAGTTACAAAGCCAATAACAGGATCAGTCAGGAGCTTTCTCTCCTGACTCCCGCCACGGCTTCCCCGACCGAAACCAACTGATAAAAGAGGACAGGTACGCGGGGTTCGCCTCCTCCCGTCGGCGCAGCGCTTCCTCTATCGACTCGACTTGACGTCTGTTGGCCAGCAGCTTTTTCGCAACGGTCATGACCCCAACTTTGTTGTCAGCGCCGGCATAAGTGCCCCCGCCTTCGCTCCCTGCTCCTCCTTCCTCATTGCCAGGATCGGAACGAGAGGTGACAGTAATGATAGGGTCGGCGCCCTTGTCGATCATCGCCATCATCACCTCGTACAGGTCGTCCCGCATGGCCCGCGAGTAGGACCGGGCGTCGTCGCGCGCGTGCTCGTAGTAGGTTGCCAGAAACGCCTCCCACATCGTGGTCCGGGGCGCAGCGTCCGGCAGGGCCGCGGATCGCTCGTTGGGGTCGGCGCCGTGGTCCAGGAAGTACCGTACGAGAGGCTTGTTAGGCATGATGGGCATGGTGGAATCGTCGACCTCGGACGTACAGGCCGCAGCATTATACGAGTCGGCGTAGGAGGTCGTGTACAGGTTCGACTCGAGACTCGTGGCCTGGGAGGGCGCGGGGACTGGACGCTTGGGGCGCAGTGCCCAGTCCAGCCATGGCCGCTCCAATTTTCTTTTCAGGAGCTGCGGGTTTTCCTCGAGCTTTGCTATCACGTACAATGAGATGTGGGACCTCATTAAAAGTTCCAAAAATAGTAAGGGGGGGTATGGCGGGTAAGGTATCTTTGGATAGAGTGATCGACCAGCTTGAATACATATCTCAGGCCAAGATAGTCCCAGTCGTTTACTAAGGGCCATGTCCAAGTCGTCCAGCAGCTTGTGTGCCGAGTATATCCTGTCGTCGTTTGACTCAAGCTCTGCTGATATCGACAAACCGACGACACGGTATTCGATTTGGTGGACATAGCCAAGCATGACATCAACTAGGCCCGTCAGTCTTTTCTGGGTGGCAGGTGTGAGATCTGCTACAACTAGCATTTTCATAAGCGCCAACATTATACGTGATAGGGTCAAGAGAGGATCGAAATTGGTTGTATGGCGTTCTTTCATCACGAGGCTCATGGCATTCGTCCCCAAAAAGAAGTCCCGGACAGTACGGTGGAGAAAGTCGACTTGGTATGTGAACAGGTCTGGCACGTTGGGGTTGTACGTGATCTCCAGAAGGTCTTTACATCTGGCATTGAGCCGCTTTTTCATCCGCAAGAGAGCGTCCTCGCTAATACGTCGGGATGTAGAAGCCAGTTTCTCCCCGGAAGCAAGAGCGAAATCGGGATTCCTTTTTTCTTGGTCCAAAAGCTCGTATGCAGCAATGGGCAAGGTATGTCTTGTGTAGATGGTGATCTGTAAGAACCGTACCGTATGGTCCCAGTATACCGGCTCGATGGTCCGTAGCATGTGCCGGAAAAAGTCTTCCAGGTCGTCAGGTAAGATTAACCCCCATCCAGCTGCCACCCCCACTTATTGTCACCCCTTACCGTATTAGACCTTAAGGTATTAAAAAGGAAATAATAAATCGAGTTTAAATTAAAATATTAAGTTTTAAAATATATATAACTATCACTTTCTTATAGCCTTTATTTATTTTAAAATATAATTTAAAATCGTTATAATAAAAGGTTTATTTAATATTATAATTATAATTTTAAGAATCTATAACGTAGCCTATAAGCGAAATAACCATATAAACGAATTAATTACTTTCGTTAAATTTCGTATAAATAACTTTTATAACTTAATTCCTTTATTATTTATTATAATTAATATTTAGGAAGAAGGGTAAATAATTCTAACGCTTTAAACGTTTAAGAATAATTTAAAATTAAATCTCCGACGCGTAGCCCGAATATATAAAGTCCTTTATATAACCCTTTATAACCGATAGCTCGGTATTTTTATAAAATATAAAATATTTATTAATTCTCAGAAGTTAATAAATTTTAAAGAAAATATAATTATATAATATATAATTAAATTAAATTCGCGATTATTTCCTCCTTAAATAAATAACGTTAAAGATATAACGAATCGATTATTTTATTAACGCGATACGGGACACGTTAATATTAATTAGGCCTTTAATTTTATATAATAATAATTAAACCTCCGGACGCGTTTTAATTAAAGAATTAATTATTAAAGAGTCCTTTATAAAAATCCCGATATATATTATATATAATTTACTTTTATATAAAATATAATTTATAAATATAAAATTTAAAAAGAGGATATTTATAATTTTAACGAGACTAGCTTTTTTATAAATTAAATTTTATCCGAAATAATTATTATTACCTCCGATTAATACGGAAGGTTTAAAATAGTATAATAAAGGAATTAAAAATAAATTATAATTATTTAAAATATCGGATCGTCCGGTTACGCTATCCCTCTATATATTATATTTATCGGAAAAACGTACTTTTTTTTTAATATAAAAATAGCTTATTATTAAAGGATTAAGTAATTATAATTATTAAAAACGGCTAAATTATAAATAAAAGAAATAAAGATTAAATTCAATATTTTAATAAATATATAAAGTTTTATAAAAAAGGTATTTATTATTTATTAATTTTAAACGGTTATAAAAGTTATTATTTAATAACTTTCGAATTTTATTATAAAGAGAACTTAATTATTATACTTTATATACTTTCTTATTCGTTATATAAGCTTTAACCTTTTAATATTAACTATTTTTATATATTAAAAAGGTTATATAGAAAAGAAATCGAGGGTTTTATATAGGTATATATTATTTATATTTTAAAGGAGGACTTTTTATTAATATTTTTAAAAGTATTTTAAAAAAAATTTATTATTTTAAATATTTAAAGAGGTTTTTAAAGGATAGGATTTATATTATATAATCCGGAATTTATTATTTTATAAGTAAATATAAAATTATATATATCGACGCCGCTAATAACTTTTTCCGGCTTACTTATATCTTAAGAATTAAAAACTTTTAATAATGTAATTAAAGCTTAATCCTAAACCGAGTACGTTAAGAATCGAATTACGCGATATTAAAATAGCTTTTCGATATTAATTTTTATTAAATTTAATTAGATTACGAAAGGTATAACATAAGTAATATACCAGCTCGCTTTATTAAAGGGTAAGGTAACCGTATTATAAAAGGTAAATAAGATATTTAATTAATACTATTATATAAAAAAGAAATAGTTATAGGATAAAGGATTATTTTATATATAAATTAAAGAAGATTTATAGTTTTAAAGAGACGTTAATAAATAATTATAAGATAAATCGTATTAAAATAATAATTATATAAAAAAGCTTAAAACACACCCGCGATATTATAGAATCTACGGGGAGCCCGGGTATAATATACGTATTTATTAAAACGATATAGATATATTTAAAAATAAGGATTCCGATTAATTTTAATATATTAAATACGTTATAATAGAATTAATTTATACTTTTTTATATAAAGTATTAGAAAGTGGTTAATTCGTTTATATAGTTATTTCGTTTATAGACTATATTAAATAAATTATATAAATAAAAGAATAAAGTAAAATATTAAATATAAAAATATAAATTTTTACTTGTTTAATAAAATGAAAGGTAAATAAAGATATTTATCTTTTTTATATTAAAATAATAAGTTTTATTATTAATTTATTTATTAACATATAAAAGTAAAAACTTTATTTAAATACTTTTAATATAGAAATTAATAATTAAATAAATTAAAGCTATATACTTAATATTATTATAAATAATAAGAAATATAACCTTTATTTAATAATAATTAATATTAAGATTATTAATTATATAAACCTTTTATTTTATTTTATTTTATTAAATATATACTAAGCTTTATATATATTATAATGTAAAATTAAATAAATAAGTTATATTATATTTATTTCTATTTATATATTAATTTAATAAAGCTCTATAAAACTTATAATTAAATCTAGTTTTAATAACTATTTTATTTTATTTTTCAAATAATATAAATTTAATATATCGCTATTATTTTATTAAGGAGAATTTAAAATCTAGGATTTAAAATAATTAAAATTAATATATTAAAACTTTATTATAATATACGATTTATAAAGTCGATAAAGAGTATAAATATCTTAATCCCGGTTTAAAATATATTTTATATAATTATATTATTATTTATTATTAGAAACTAAGAAATAAAAGATTATAAAATCTATTTAAAATAAAATAAAACTTTTATTAAACTTTCTAAAATTTAATTATAATTATATATCGATCATATTTAGATATAGACTTTTAAAAAATCTAAAATAAATAGTTTAATTTTTATTTTAATTCTGTTTAAATATTATAAAAAGTTGATAAAGTTAAACGTTTATTTTACACTGTATATAATTATTTAATTTTATTTATAATTTTTAATTTAAATAATAGAAGAAATTTTATTTAAAAGTTATTTTATTATATTTATTCTTATTTTGTGTATATTGTATTTACGATTGCGAAAGTAGGGGAAAATTGACGATTTTGGTGTGAAATGGGGTGACAGTTGGTGGGGGTGGCAGCTGCATGGGGGTTGATCTTAGCTCGTTGAGTCGTTTCTGCAGATCTTCGAAGTTATCACTGGCGGTAAGACCTCGTACCAAAGAGCTTACAACGAGGAACACCCACAGGAACACCCCTTTGGCCCTCTGCGTCATGGCATCAATAAGGGTTGAACAGCGGGGATCTTCTGCGGCTAGCTCGGCAAAATTACTGTCACTCCAAAGCGTATCTTGAACGTAGTGCCGCACGTCGTCTCTGGTTAGGTCTTCGAGCTTTAGCCTGAACTCTGATTTCCCGAATGCCAATTCGAATTCAGTCCATGGGCGGCTCGAAACGCAGACTCTGATGGAGTCGGATTGGGCAAGCTGTTTGATGGGGCCGATGAGCTCTTGGTAAGTTCCACGGTACCGGTCAGCGCCTCCGGTAAACTCGTCGAGTCCGTCTATGAAAAAAGCGAATTTCACTGGAATATGGGTTTGGCGCGAGAGTATGTCGAGGCTGGACAGGAGTTCATCCGCAGACCAGTCTTCGATATCGACAGTATGTATATTCGCCCATCGCGAGGTACAGACTGTGGGTATGAGGTGGGGACATTGGCGAAGAACCTGATACAGAAGAGTCTGGATAAGACCTTCTTGGGACTTTTGCATAGGACTGCCACTGTTCCAGAAATAGTGGCTGGCGATGACAAGCGTTTGGTGGCCTGCCCAAGTCTGTAAGGCAGTTTGCGTCCGCTCATGTTCGGCAAGGAACTTCATCAGTGTAGACTTGCCACTGCCTGTTTTCCCACATATGAAGTAGGTATCGGCCCCTTCTCTGAGCCACGTCGCAAAAGTGCACCGTTCGGGGCGAAAGGCCCATTCAAAAGTATCCTTGTGCTCCTTCTTGATAGCCGATACCCGAGCTCGAATGCTTGGAAAGCAGAGACTTCTCAGTATCTCCTGCTTTTTTCGCACGCTAGCTACTTCCTCATCAATACTGTTCAGTCGGTCCACTATGTTGTCGGCTGCGTCATTTTGGTTATGCGATTGCAGCATGGCAATGATTTCATGTGTAAGCGCGTCCAAACGTCTCACAGTGTCGGCTTGGAGGTCGCTGTTGTTTTGTTGAAGCTTGGTTATTGCACGAATAGTGCTGGTCTGCTTGTTACTTTGTGCAAATATCTGTCAGCGTACCCGGAGAACTTGGGTTGGTTACTTATATCAACCTGCTTACTTCATGACCGCGGCAAGCCCAAGTAGCAAGTCACGTTGACATTTTTCGAACTTCGTCTGATATTCCTTTAACTTGGAGTCAGACGCAACCATGGCTAGTTTGAAGCTTTCCCATCTGCGTCGGATCCCGGAATCGGATGTGACCTTGTATTGCTCTAGCTGCCCCAAGAGAACCTTTGCTTCACTATTGCATTTTGAAGCTGTTGCCATCAAGTTCCGCTCATCCGCATTGGAGGGTGACGTGGCCGAAAACTGATGAATGCTGCTTTGTAGGGAGTCTGCGATTCTCTCAAGACCAACGAGGCTCACTTCAAGGTCTTCTGCCTCTTCGGTTGTTCCCTTAACAGACTCGTGTATATGCCTCGCTCTGATAAAGAGCTTGATCGCAACATCAGCAAACTGAAGGACATTGCTGGCCAAGCCGATAGCTGCTAACTCCGCCATGGTTGTCTTATGGATTGGTAGAGTCACTGGACTGTCAGAATGATGTTGCCGTCTCAATTCTGCCTCACGGCCTGAAGCCTGGTGCCTGGAGCGTGATGACTGGTGCTTTACCCCGCAAAAAGCTTTCTCCCAACTGTACCACCAATCATGTTGTCGGCATGTACTCACGTAGAAATGAGGTACTGAAGGTTCTAATAAAAACGCAGGAAATTCACAAGAAAAGTGGCAATGAAACATTTGATGCAGTATAGTGATGTTGTTGATTTGGTTTGCTCGGATTGAGTTGATGCCCTCGGTTTGCCGACGCACGTTAGAAAAGGGGCCCAACCCCGGAGTGTGCGACAGATGATTTTACTACCAAATACGGAAATAGCGTCATTTTACCAAGCTATGATTAAACAAATGGTAAGATAACATGACTAGCATACTCGCCCCCAAAGTGCAACTTGTGCGTCCCCTTGTTGTTAACCCACTCGCTCGTACCAAAGTTGTTAACAGCCTTGTCGCGCCCACTAACCACAACCCGCAGCGACTCGCCGGCCTCGTACTCAATTCCCATAGCCCAGATACCAATGTCCAGCTTGACCACTGTCTCCGGCTGGATCTTCTCCTCGAACTTGTGCGGGTGGAAGGGCCAGTTGGGGTGCATCGACCGGTCCCAGTCGATGGCCCGGTGCGACGCCCGCAGGATCCCACAGGGGCCCTTGTACAGAACCACCTCGGTCTGCTGCTCGCGCGTGAACTCGTCGAAGGACTTGACGGGGATGCCCTTCCAGGGAACGTTGAGGTTCAGCATGGGCTTGCCGTCCTTGTCCAACTTCTCGATCAGGACGTAGATGTCCATGTCGTCGGCGTCGTCGCACGACATGTAGAGCACGGCCTTCGGCATGCCGACGATCTGCGTCTTCTGGTCGAACGTGTACGTGAACGTGGCAGAATCGTCATCGCTCTCGGAGTTGTAAGTCGTAAGGCCTTGCTGTACGGGCGCGTCAAAGGACAGCTTATCCTGGGGCTGCAGGTACAGCTTCTTGTAGTCGGTGCGGGCCATGGGGAAATCGTCCTCGACGACGTTCTCGAGCGGGTCGCTGTGGCCGAACTTGAGGACGGCCATGCGGACTTTGGGCGTCTTATCCCAGCCGTTGTCCGTCTCGCCTTTGAGGAAGTAGTCGAAGAACTGCATGAGCTCATCCTTGGCCTGCGGGTTGCCCCACAGGTCGTACCACTCCTGCCAGGGGTGCCAGCGCAGCCACTTGTTGGGGTTGTCGACCTCGAGCCACCCCCGGATGGCGCCCATGCCGTGCATCGTGTTGGTCCACGTCCCCGTGATGTAGGTCGGGATGTTGATCTTCTTCATGTCGGGCCGCTTGTCTTCCCACCACCAGTTGGATAGGGGGTGCTGCTTCCACATCTCCTGGAAGCTCTCCATGCCGTACCGGCCTTTCAGCATGTACTTGACGATTAAACCGTCAAAAAGCTGGCCCGCGTAGATGCCGCCGCGGCCGAATTGCTCGCGGTACAGGTCGCCGCAGCCCTCCCAGGGCGCAATCGCCTTCAGGCTCGGCGGCCGCAGGGCGGCGATGAACCATTGGACAATGGCCAGATGGGAGTTGCCCGCGAGTCCGATGTTGCCGTTGCACCACGACTCCGTCGCGATGCCCTCGATGGTGTCATATCCATCCTCCGCCTCCTGCGTGCCCAGCGTCGTCATGACGCCCTCCGAGTCGCCGGTGCCTCTGGAGTCGACATTTACAACCGCATATCCTTTAGCACACCAATCTGCCGGATCAGGCGCCTCGAACTTCTCGAGGCCGCTTAGCGCGTCATCTGGCACTCCGAGATTCCACGGCGTCATGAGCTTGAGCGACATGATACCGTTGAACTTCTTGCCAAAGGGACTCCAGCAGATCAATGCGGGAACTTTGGCGTCGGAGTTGGCGGGGCGGTAGATGTCCATGTATAGCGTCTTGCCGTCCCGCATCCTGAGGCTGAAGTCATGGTCGATTTGGATGTCGCATGTTAATGCTTTGTGGCCGGAACCGTTCCAACCTGCCTTGAGCACTTCTGATCGAGGGTTGAGGGGCTGATAACCGCCCTCGCCCGCCTTGGGCTCGCCAATTGGCACGACCGGGGGCTTGGTCAAGATCATGGTGCTTCTGTGTCGAGCTCTCCCCTGAAAATGTACTCTTTTGAACAGAGCTTGCCTTGTTAGTGTTGAAAGGCGTGTAGTAAAGCAGGTAGAAGAAGTGACCAATCGAGGAAAGGAAGATGAAGTATAACGAGCAATGAATGCCATTAGAGAAGCATACACCTGACCTCTTAAAGCACTTCATGCGCCTCCTTTTCATCGCGACAGATCTCGAGACCTCTCACCCACGGGTCCCCCTCATTCCGGAATCACTGAACATCTGTCGGTTCATAGTGGGGCCCAGCACTGTTGCCCTAAAACGGTGGTTGCCAGGAGTCATTGCTTTGATTGTCAACGGTACTGCCTGGATTCAGTTCGCAGTCTTAATTGAAGCGAATGCGAAAAGGCCGGAATCGTCATGCCGGACATACGAGAAACCTCTACAACCTTTACAGGAGATACCATCAAAAAGGGACATACTGATTGGTGGTATTGCCTGCATGCACTGACACGAACAGGAAGAAAATGTTCGATGCTCTTTAGCTTGCTGCGGGGTGACCCCAGACTCTCCAACTGGGCCGCCCGGGGCCTGGTTTTCGGTAACGTCGAGCAGCTTCCGACGGAACTGACAGATCGCTGCCGCCACTCCACTACCCCAGACCCTTTGAGGGTAATGTTCGATGCCGCCATCACTCCACTCCACTCATCGAAGATCTCCCATGCGCTTGACCAATATGCATGGTCACCTTTATCGGCGTTATCAAGAGACCGCCGACATCCGCGCGGCTTCGGAAGGTCCTTCGGAAAATGCTGGTGGCGATTGCTTCCGCCGTTCAATGAATGATAAAGGAGACTGAAAACAGGACATAAAAGAGTCGATAAACTTCAGCTTTGCATCTGTATTGAGATAGCGATATAGATTAGAGTTACTTCATATCATAGCTGAAGCCAAGTTAAGAGTCTTGTCTGAACATCTAAATATGGCTATTGACCCACCCCAAACGACTCGCCCGTCCAAGACGGCGGGCGGCGGCCTCACCCCCAAACCTTCGGGCCCCAACAAGCTCTTCGCGCAACCTGATCAAAAGTTCGGCGACTTCCGCGACGACATCATACGCGACGGGTACGCCGTCATCAAGGGCGCCGTCCCCCGGGACCGCGCCGATGCCTACGCCGAAGCCATGTGGGCCTACCTCGAGACCTTCAAGAACAAAGGCAAGGGTCTGGGCTTCAAGCGAGACGACCCCTCGACCTACACGGAGAAGCACCTGCCCGTCATCAACGAGAAGGGCATGTGCTCCGGCTACGGCGTGAATCACGAAGACTTCACATGGGGCATCCGACAGGAGCCCGGCGTCGTGGAAGCCTTCGCCAAAGTCTTCGACACGGACGACCTCATCGTCTCCTTCGACGCCGTCAACATGGCCCTGCCGGGCCGGAAAGACCTACCCGCCAACAAGCCCTGGCCGCACCAGGACCAGGACCCAGCCAAGCCCGAGTTCCGGTGCCTGCAGGGCATCGTGAACCTCCTCCCCAACGGCGCCCAGGACGGCGGGCTCATCGTGTGTCGGGGCGCGCACCGACTCTCCGAGCAGTTCCACCGCGAGTTCTCCGCGTTCGAGAAGGATCCCGTCTTCCGCTGGACGCAGGAGTGGTACGGCTTCACCGAGGCCGGGCTCCAGTGGCTGAAGGAGCACGGCGGCCATGCGCAATGCGAATGGGTCAAGGTCGAGTGCGAGCCGGGCGACCTGCTGGTCTGGGACTCGCGCACGCCGCACTACAACCTGTCCCCGACCGGCGACCACGCGCGCTTCGCGACGTATACTTGCTACATGCCGGCCGCCGACGCGTCGCAGGCGGATCTGGAGCGCAAGAAGGGGGCGTTCGAGCAGACGTTGGGAACGACGCATTGGCCGAACGCCGTGCACGTCCGCGACCACAACCAGCCGCTCAAGCGTCAGGACGGGTCGACGTGCCCGTATAGCGGGGAGAACGCGCCGAGGAAGCCGGTGAGCTTGGCGGAGAGGGGGGTTCAGATTGACGGGCATTCCGTATATTGGTGTGGCGACGACATAGTTGTAGCGGGAGAGAAGCTATTGTAGGGATACATGTATGGTTCAAGTTTTGATTTGCAAGCCTGGTTACATCGTGTTAGTTCTAAATCAAATAAATCGAGTAGCGCGTATAAGCTTGTTTTCTTTCAGCCTGTCATATACCGCAAGCTACGCGGATGGGAAACAAAACTAGAAACAAATGCAGGCGAGAGATGATGGGATTTGGAATCCCGATCCACCTCGTCCATGGGCTTTCCCTACGTAGAATTCTTCATTGACGAACATCAAACGTGATGTGTGTCGATCGTGGTGCATTCACCCGTCTCCCCAAACCTTTCGCGTGCCGCCCGTCACAAACCCTCCACATTCCGTCTCAGAAGCCCCGCCTCCACAAACCACCCGGGACATTTCGCTGAGACTAGGGGGTTGGTGGGGGGAGACCTCGAGTCGCACGCATTCCGGCTCAGTCATTTTACCTACAGCGCCAAAAAAGGCCGAGAAGCTGGCTCTACCTCGGGATCTAGGTACATGCCAATGACTGCAATGTGCTTATATGTATATCCAGGGCCCGCGAGACTCCGCGGAATCATAGGTTGTGCTGCCCCTTTCCCATCGTACGACTGAAGCAAACAACCAACCAACCGCAGGAAATGATAGAGTGGCCCGGAGAAGCCCGCTTAAGCGCTGAAGATGGAGGATGCCAATGACAAAACCGCGGCAGCACCAGCAACAACAATACCCAAACCAAAGAAGCGGAAGAGGCTCAATTTCGCTTGTAACTATTGCCGCGAACGAAAAACCCGCTGCGATGAACGTAAACCTTCTTGTCTTTCATGCCTGGTGGCCGGCGTGAAATGCGTGACCACAGACAAACGCCGGCCCGGCGCCGACGTGGAGCGTCGCACGGCGGGCTCGCCCCGTCAAAGCCCCGTCGTCTTTGACGAAGAGTCCACGGATCTCGACGATCCCATAAGGGATGGGTACCTCCCCTACTCCCGGCCGGGTCGGTCAAAGTCGCGGAGACTCAGCTCGACCCTGTCGAAGTACTCGACAGACACCACAGATCACCTGACTCCGGTGTCTGCCACCGCGGCTGATGCCAACCTCGGCACCGAGTCCATAGACCCACCCGCTGAGGACGCATCAGGTCGATATGGAGGCTTGCTGCCGTTGCTGCCTCGCTTACGGGGAAGCAATACGTTGGACATGTTCACTGGCTGGCTAGATTTGGCTTTCTACCGACTCGGAATCCCGCGCCAGATCTGCGCCAATTCAGATGCAGGGTCGGGAAAGGATGAGAAGGCGGCGCCTATCGCGCTGTCATTGGCGCTGCCTTCCTTACCCAGGCCGGAGGTGTGCCATACCGCGCTGCAGTCGTATTTCACCACGACCAATCAGATATTTCCCATGCTGGATCTTCAGCGAATGCAAGGGCTCGTGGAATCAACACTTAAGTCAGGGACACCAACATTCTCCCATCTTGGGGACGTCATATCTATCCTGCAAGTACATATGGTACTTGTCCTCGGATCCATGAGTGGCGATGCGGGTTTGGACCCCGAGCTGGCGACACAGTATGTAAACTACTGCCAGACCATGCTCGGCCATGTCTTATCGGTGAGGTCACTTGAGGCTGCTCAGTGCGCCTTGATGCTGGCCATTGCGCTCCGGCAACGCGACCAGATCTCGTCGTCCTGGCACGTCACAACCTTATGCATTTCCATGGCGCAGTCGATGGGCATCCACCGGAGACGGACCCCGAGCCGGAAAGACCCGAGCCCCGTCGACGAAGAGGCAGCGGAGAAGAAGCGCCGGACATGGTGGAGCATCTTCTCCTTCGAAAAGCTGTTCGCCTTCGAGTTCGGCCGGCCATCGTTCATCCGCGACGCCGACTGCAACCAAATGGAGCCGACTTTCCCGCCGAATCCCCGCAGTGCTTGGTCATTTCGCATTCTCACGAGCTTTGCCAGGCTTTTGTCACAGATCAACGAGGCGGGAATCAGGTGTCGCATACGGGAAGAGCGGACTTCACAGCGGAATATCGAGGGCGTCATTCGCGACAAGATTAGATTGACGGGCGAAACGGTGCATCTGCTGATGCAATGGGCCGACAGCGTGCCGGAAAGACTACGGCCTAGATCCGATCTGATCTGCAGCCGTGACGAGTTCCCTTTGGCATCGTTCATCTCTATCCACTACAATAATGCGTAAGTATTGAGGAACCCCCTGACAATATTGATTTGTATTGCGCTTACACCATCCAAATCAAGCCTGATGCTATTATCCCGAAATAGCTTTCTGATCAGCAACGAAGCTATCAGAATAGCCGTCGAAAGATATGCGGCAGGCCAGCCGTGGAGCTCCGTCATCCAAAATGGCCAAACGGCTGCGGCCAATTCCGCACGCACCGTGATCAAGTTACTCATAGACGGCCATGAGCTGGGCACGACTCCGGCCCTCTCGGCGCTGGCAACCCCGCTCCACGCGGTATACGTGTTGGCCGTTCACCTACTCACCCATCCTGGTTCAAGGCTAGCGAACTCGGACCTGAACGTAAGACATCGAACATTATGGAGCGAGGTAGTATCGAATGCTAACGTTCTGACAGCTGATGCACAATGCCGTTGATTTCGCTGAGCAGCTCTATGAGAGATACCATTCAGATCGGAAGCTTCAGAGGGTACTCAAGTCGTTGACGGACCAGATTGGTGCTGCTGTTCATGCAGGACAGTCCAAGTCCGACTTTAGGCGAAGCAGTACTGCCTACTCCCAAGCCCAAGAAGCGACGACACCGGGTAGCAAATATCCGGGCGGCAGAGTATTGCCAGTGTTCAGCTCTCCGCAGTCTGCGAGGATGCCACCGTTAGAGGCTGGACCACCATCAATCAATGCCGTAGCGATGGAGACAACGGAAATGCCCACAGGCGGTACGGGCGATGTAAGCTTCCGGGATGTCATCTGGCCAGCCGGTACTATTGAAGAGATAAGCTGGGACTGGGACGACTTCAGTCAGGTATTTGACCTTAGTTTTGGAGAAGTTCCGCATTGCCCATGATATCCAAAAGGGGCACCATCAAAAGTCCGGTGCTAGCAGTGTCACGTTTCAGAAAGTGTGAGTTTTTCCAGGGCCGATTCCACATCGTCTGCGACAACAGGCTTGTCCAGCTTCTTTCGCCAATGGATCACAGTGCTAGTAAAAGCCGGGTAGAAGTCCTCATCTTTGGGAAAGTTCACCTTGTCGCAAACCTGGTCAAGTTCTTCGATCCTTTTCCAGTCAAATGACTCAGGGTTGGCACAACTGTTATTCTCTGTTAGCAATCGCGCAATTACCGCAGTGATCAGCAGGCAACTACCTTTCCCATGTATCCCATCCAGTACCAATAAATATTGCGGGGATATGGTCGGCGATAGCATCCGAGTATGTCTCCTTATACAGGTGGATCCCATACAGGAACGTGTGCTCGTCAACAGACTTGTAGCCGTGTGGAGAATCCACAATCTCATATGCCATGCCCTCAAGAAACTCCCTGTCTGCCTCAGTGAAATAAGGTTCCTGGAATACGCAGCGGATAGGCTCAGTTGCGCGCTCATTCAGTAGCTCTAGCAGCGTCTGGAAGGCGGCAAGCTGCGCATGAGTGCGACGCTTGACTTGCCATGATCCATCTGGCGGATCAAAACTTCCAATGCCCAAACAGACAGCGGTAGATGGGACATGGTCATATTCCCTTGAAGTCATGAGTTTCTTTAGATTTCGGCAGCATGATGAGTTCAGCCATTGCTCCTTGATACGTTGGTGGTCCGCCTTGATCTCGGCAACGGTTAGGTATGATTCTCTTGTTTGTGTTGGTTGAGGGGCATGGACGGGACTCTTGGCAGCGAGGGGTGTATGTGTCTTTGATTTTCGCTGGGCTGCTGAGCGCCGTTTTTTAGTGGTAACAAAAGTCCATGATTCCTTCTCCTCAGGGGACTCCATGACGAAAACTGTCACTCAGACACCTCTACGCCTTGCGATACTCAGGAAGCACTTTGAGCATAGACAGTTAATTGGACTTCGTTGTGAAAAGTTTACCTAAGCTGGGGTCGGAATCACGTCCGTCGATTTTCCGACCTTGATTTTAGTGGATGGGTCCCGCTACAGAAGACCGACTCCACCAGGCCTGAACTGCCAGACTGCCGCTTTTTGCACGTGTGCGAACACTCTGCTGCCTATGTCGATTGCTAATTGCTATCATTAACCGAACCGTGCAGAGTTATCATGATGGGGATCATTTGCATCTCCGATTTCACTCGATGGATCTCAACCTCATCATCCGGTTGAACCGGACTCTCCAACTGAGAAGCCGTGCAACATTTGACGATCCTTGCCGTGGGCCATGATTTATTTTGGGAGTGCTGTACCGCCTGATAGCCAAGCACAAGGATGGAAAGTTGCTTCTTACGATGCACTCGGAACTTTTTTTCAGAGATTGCTTTTGGAGGTGGTGTGCTGAGGGAGCTATTGTTGCTGACCACATATCGGTAGTTTTCAAGTAGCATCGAGCGGACACCGCCAATTAGAAAATCATTGCAAGAGTGTGTACCGTCGCATCGCATCGCCAACCGGCTACCGCAGGAACAGATTAGTCGCTTTGCTTGATGTGACGACCGAACAGTTGGTTCTCTTTGATTGAGCTTGCATTCCGAACATGCCATGCCGAGACACGACACGCAGCAGCAGCAGAAAAGGGTGGTCTGTCGTCCCCTAATATGCCTACAAGCTGCCATGAATCTGGTCCGAATGGGGAGAGGTCCCTTCAAAAACAACCAGATTGGAGCAACTGTCTACGTACCAAGCACCCCAAAATTGCAATCGCGAACTGATGGCCGCCTTGGAGGTGGCCAAAAATAGCGCCCATACCTTCCAGTGTGGGCACGCACGCCGCAACCCTGCGCTGACCCGACCCCAGATGGCGGGATGGGATTGGTAGGCACGGTTCGCAAGCGTGGCTTCTCGGCGCTTATGTCTGCCTCGTCCCACCGCACAATGGCACACAATCAACCCGTCCTTACCACTCACAGCTCGCAGTCGACCTCTCAAGGTCAGCCCCTCATGCAACGCTTATTGGTTAGTGCCAAATAGCAACGAACCAATCAGCACTCTCAGCACCTCACCTCGGCGCATCGCTTGGCTATGGTAAGCGCCTGCTATTGGTTCCACCGATCAACGACATGGGATTATGGAGGGAAGGACCCGTTGACTGCCAGCTCTCTGCAGGTTGGCCAGCCTCTTTCACTGGCTGCTCGAGGGATCGGCTTGATGAACCCCTGTCATTTGTTCGGACCCTATGAGCGGGGGCATGTCCAATCCCGTCCAGTCCTCGCAGCCCTTGGATATTGGAGATGCAGGTTGCTTCTCACGGGAAAATTGCCCATGTAGATTGGCCATGCATGCCAGCACCGGTTGGTTGGTCGCGGGCTCTTGGGGCCAAACTTGCCTCGCTTTAATATGTCTTAATGGGCTGTGTTCGCTCGTCCGACCTCGTTCCAGTGAGACCTTACTTTTCATTCCTCCATATTTCTTATACGCAAACTTCTCGGTGGCTTAGCTCCATATCCTTATACAGCTCCAATAGAACGGCGCCAAACGGCTTTCAAGGCTTCATTGACTCTTGACAAAAACGATTCTTGCTTTTGCTTCCATATCGACTCAAGCGACATCTCTGGATCTTTGACGAGCAAGTACTGCCGATTTCACAGCAATAGCTCTTGACGACTGCGCAACACAACGGCCGTGCCCCGGCTTGCAGCCATCCCCTTCAACTTTTATACAAGCATCTTTAGAGTCGCTATCGCGACACCACACATCACAATATGCAGGGTTCAGTACTGACGACATTGCTCCTGTCGACATTGGCAACGGCGCATGTCATTCTTACATACCCGGGATGGAGAGGCAACAACCTAATTGAGAACGACACGTTCCCGTTCGGCATGCAATGGATGTATCCTTGTAAGTGTAGCCTTCAGTGCTCGCCTCGCTACAGCACTGCATTCTTCTAGTTTCACCACAGTAACTAACCTCTTCTCCCATCTCAAAGGCGGCGGCATGGGCACCACCCGCAACCGAACCTTCTGGCCGACGCTCGGCGGCGCCATCGCCTTCCAGCCCGGCTGGTTCCAGGGCCACGACAAGTCCACCATCTACGTGAACCTGGGCTTCGGCACCGACGGCCCCGACAACGGACCTAAGAACATGTCCTTCGCCATGGTGCCGCCCTTTGGCCTGCTCGGCCCTTCCAAGGGGCCCTACCCGGGCACCGTCTGCCTGCCGCAGGTCCCGCTCCCCCGCCAATACCGTCATGAACCCCGGCGACAACGCGACGATCCAGGTCGTCGAGCTGGCCCAGCACGGTGCTGCGCTCTACTCCGTAAGTGACTTGTCAACCAAACCACATGCGTTTCGGCGTCTTCTTCTTGTTCGGTATACTAATGCGTTTTGGTAATAGTGTGTTGATATCACCTTCGCCGCCCCCGGCGATCCGCGCATCGGCAAGGTCAACGAGACCAACTGCTTCAACAGCACCGACCTCGGCTTCAGCGACATCTACACCATCACGACCAAGGAGGTCGGCGCCATTGTCAACGCGACGACGACGAGCGCCGCGGCCCTTGTCAACTCGATACGGGCCAGCGGCGCGGCGTGGATGGGCTACGTGCCCATGGCTCTGGGGGCTTTCTTGCTCCTACTCTAGGCGAATTGAGTTGAGAGAACCGCGAGGCGGGGCAACTTTTCCTTATCTTTATTATATACCAACCACAAATCCAAACTCCTATGAGGGAGGAAGTTATGTACATTTTTGTGGCATCTGCAGAGGCGTTCCGGATCGATACCGTGGGTTATTTGAAGTGTCGGTTCGTATTCTGGGGTTTACAGTATTGACCCGGGAGCGACCAAGACTACCGTCGTTGAAAAGAATTTCAGATCAAAGAGTCAATGACTTCAAACAGTACACACAAATCTTATCCATGCCCGTCGTGAAATGCCAAACGAGCTTTTATGTAGTCTGTAATCCGTGACGAACCAACTTGATGGGAATCATTGCCAGAGTCATGAGCTAGACCATCCCAATTGTCACAACTCAGGATTCAAGATACTGCAAACACGAAGTGCTTCTCGTCGCATCTCGAGGAGCGTATCACAACCCTCAACTCGCATCCAATTCAAGCCCCTTTTTGCTGACTGCCTCTTCGTTAAACTCGGCCTCCAAACGCACCACCATCGAAACCCCACAACACCCTCCCCCGTCTCGAACCGACCCAGAAGGCCCCCGTTGGCGGTCACAGCAGCCGCCCAAGAACGAGACCGCCACCCATCACGCTGCAAGCCAACCGCATGCACATCGGAAGACTCCTGTTCCTGCAGATGTCAGAAAAAAGCCCCATCCACTTTCACCTCCTTACTCATACGGCGATCCCCCTAAGCCAGACCCCGTAAGGCCGGGTGGATGCGGCCACTAAGAGCGAGAGAAAAGGGTGCGGGTCCCTGTTTGTTCAATAAGACGACATCCCGTTCAACGGGACTGCGCCAGGTACGGGGCTTACAGAAACGTTAATGTCACGAAATCAGGCCGCGCGAATGGGCCATCACATTTCCAGCGTGTGCTTCTATGTCATGCCTAAACTGAGGGCATACGCATGTCCGTCTCACCACCCGTACGTATTGCGGACATACCCCATCTGTGTATGGCTACAGGTATAGAAGCAGCAAATCAAAACGCAATGCCGCGTGATGTTGGTGGTTTGCACTCTGAAGGTGTAAACGTTTTATCATATTCGTCGCATTAGTTTCATCGGATCTAGCTAGCAATATTGCAGGAACCAACTCTACGGAGAATTTCCGATATGATCGGCCTCAAGGAACTAACTACCTAAGCCAATTGTGAGCCGACTACCCAGCTCCGTGTCTCATGAGCGCCATCAACTCATATACCATTCGTGATTCCACGAGCGGAATTACCCGTACCATCTACTTCAGCATCATCTATAGGGAGATGCTCACTGAAGCATGATGATGCATTCGGCCGCCGCATCCTTCACTCTGGGGTCAGAGCTGCGATCCTTTGCCATGGCGACCGCGTTGCTCAGTCCTTGAGCCTCTTCCTTGCCTACGACTGTGAGGAATGTGCCAGCCGCAACAGCGGCGCGGAACAATACTTCTCCATCTGCCTGCTCCCGCAGGATCTGTGACAGTCCAGCTATGAACCGCCTTTGGACATCCTTGGGCACACTACCACCTTGCTTCGATGCCATGACGGCATAGTTCATGGCCATAGTGCTCAAGGCAAGAAGCATGTTGCGGTTGTGGGGACCAATGGCCTGACCACCCTTGATACCCAAAACTCGCTCCATCAAATCGGTCACGCGAGGAGCCTCAGCAGCGAGAAGCTTGCGGCCTTCAGAGGTGGAGAAAAGGTTGGCTACAGTACGGAAGGCCATCATCGCGCAGTTCTCGTTCGGCTGGCTACCAGTAGGGACACCGTCAAGGGCGGCAGCTCCAGCTATCTCGATTACGCTGCCCAGACCGGGCTTGCTGTAAGTGGCAACCACAGGCGAGGTTGCGGTGCAGCGAAGGAGGTCGAGAGGTGCCAATCGGTCGACATAGTCCCACTGTGTGCACATCATCACGAGGAGTTCGACGGCCTCTTCGTTGGTAACAGGTTTTCTAGATTCGAGGGCCTGGCGTAAAGTATCAAGGGAGGTCTGGGCGGATGGATTCAGAGAATAGTCTTTCCGTCCGGCGGCAACGAGGTTGGAGTTGATGGACAAAATCTTCTTGAATATTGCTGATAAGTGTTAGTACACGTTGCTTTCCATGAACACATCATATGTCTACTTACGTTCATACTTCGCACTGGTGATATCCAGATACTCTTTCTGCGGCAGGTATTTGCCTATGGTAGAAGGAGCACCCTCACCAGGCCGATACCGTGATTCGGTACCATATGGATCCGGACCACCACCGCCGCCACCCGACTCCCCAATCGTGGCGCCTTGGGTGTTCTGGGTGATGAACTGCGCAACCTGGTCGAGGTAGTTGAGGGATAGCTCGTTGTCGTTGATGAACTTGGTGGCCGTTTCGTATGGGTTATCTGAAAGATTGTAGGGCAGCTTAAGAGAGGGTTGCCCCTCCTCTATGGCCACATCAAAAACAAAATCATACATCTTGCCTTGGTAATCAACCTTCTTGCCGGTGCTGGAAGCCGAGTCCACCACGGTGCCGACGTTCACCCAGCTCTGGGCACCCATGGACCATGTGTGTGCAGTGATTGATCCATTGGCCTCCCGGATCATCTGGACTTGGCCCTCCTTGGTGCCTGATTTCGACTGCAGGAAATCTGGTCCTGGGAGCTTCTCCTTGTTGATATCACCCATTTGCTGTTGTGGTATAGATGATGTCTTGACGGCCTCTTCGAACATCTGGGCTACTTCAGCACTAGCCACACGGTCAGCGCTTCTCGTGAATACGCGAGCGATGCCGTCGCTTGTGCCTGTCACAATATCGCCGCTCTCGGGACACGCCGCAACAGTCCAGACAGAAATGGCCGGGTGTGTGATAGTTTGTACGCAATCGAATCCGCTCCACACTCGAACGGTTCGGTCCTCGGCAGCGCTCACGATCTCTCCTGTCGGCAAAGTGGCTAGGCGGTATACAAAGCTGTCGTGACCACGCAGCTCGCCCACCTGTTGGCCGCTCAGCTTCCATAATCGGATGATGCCGTCATTGTGGGAGCTGCCAATATCGGCGCCGCTAGGGTGACCAGAAGGGACTTGGCATAAGCCGCGCACGACGTCGGGCGTGACAATCGTGGAACGAGGAGAGGCTTGACCGGCGGTTGCTTGCCGTAAGTCGTAGAGTCGAATATTCTTATCGGCGCATCCCGTCACCACCGTGGTCTCGTTCAGCGCCAACACATCCCATACTGCACCCTCGTGCCCGCTAAGCGTCAATTCCGACTCCCATTTCTTGGTGCTCCAGACACGAGCGGTGTGATCCCAACTTCCAGAAACAACGTATTCGCCGTTGGGTGCAGCGGCCAAGGAACAGACATTGTTTGCATGGCCAGGAAGGAGACGCTCGGCGTTGTCTGACAAGGTGGCTGAAGGCTTCCGAACATCCAAGCAGGGATCCTTGCCGCCGGACACAACTAGCCCTTCTGGGTACTCTGACGAGATTGGGACGAAGGTGACCGAGTTGACATATTCGTGTATCTGATTTGCGATCGTGGGTTCGAAAGAGGGAGGATTCGTGGAGGAGCGTCGCCATGCCCTGACGGTGTGGTCTCTCGAGGCCGAAAGTACTAGATCGGGCGAAGGAAACACCAAGTCACGGACCTAGATAAAAACCCATGCGTTAGCGGATAATCTGCAGATGAGGCCTGGTTCTGGGAAACGAGGCAGCGTGGTGTGACTATTACACGAGAGAGGGCAAACCTACATCACTTTCGTGTCCAACGAGCTGTGCGGACAACTTGAAGTCGGCCATGTTCGATTGATGGAAGCTGATGAGAGAGAGCTCTTTCTCAATGGCAGCTTGGTGCAGTTTGGCGGGGTTAACTGCTGCCGCTTTGGACTGACGTAGGTATTGGCGATCTAAGTCAAGCAAGGATATGAATATAAACGACTGCGACGGACGTCAAGTTAAGAGAGAGGAGTTAGCCTAAGTAAGGCAGTGAGTGTATGTATTGAATGTATTGTATTGAAGACAGTCAGAGGTTGGCTGCGAATATTGTCTGTTACGGGAATGAAGCGATGCCTGGTCACCAGCAGAAGCACATCGAACACTGAACAATCAGTCGTCCGAAGCACTGACAGCATCGATGCTAGGTGGTCTTAATGCTCCTTGTAGGATCCCAGCTCACTGGCAATTCATCATTCCAGCTCCAGCGGGCCCCAGTTAAACCATTAGTAATTTTGGCGGGGAACCACTGATGACATCGGATCGGTCTTTAGAGAGCCCGTCGAACCGTTCATCCCGTAGCAGAGTAGTGGCAGTAGAATCAACGTTTGGATATTTTCCAACGCTTCCGGTTTTGGACGCTGGAATAACTGTTTATTCCAGTGTCAACCAACAGTTAATTGGAATCCGGGCAACGTTTATTCCAGTATCCAGTTGTAGTATAATTGTTAAGTGCGTTGAAATGATCCAGCCCGTTCTACTACGGTCATTCCAAGGTGAACTCGGTGAAGCGACACCCGAGGCCTGTGAGTGCTGCAAAGTGCCCCGCGATCCACGGTGAGTCTCGGTCGCCAGATAAGCGTAGCTGCCCCTAAACCCCTAATGAAGTAAGGTTGGATGGTTTCACAACCAGAAAATGGGAAAGTGCAATCCTACCGTAAAATAGGGATCGCAACAACCAAGGCTCTGGTCAACTATTTCCACTTCTGCTGTTTCAGGGTCCAGCCTCGCCAACTCCTTGACTCTCTGTCTGCAATTTTTGGACCGTGACTCGACCGGCCATTTCCCTCTACCTCCCAATTCTCGTCAACGCAAACTGGCCTCGTGTTCTTGGAACCAGCAGACTGTTTATGCCCCAATTTTGACGAACTTCCCTTTTTTTGACGACGACCACGACTATTTCTCTTGCACGAAAAGATACCATCCGAAACTTACATCACATCCGATTCTAGACCAACGTCACATTGACTATTATTCGAAGCCTCCGATCGAGAAGAAGACGATCCGACCGAGCTTCAATCTCAACCACAACTCAAATTCACACCAACAATTGCTGCGCAACGACTGTGTCGATTGTACCATAGATCGATCGAGACGAGTAACACCACTATAAGACCCAGACCCCATATAGATTCAATCCCTGCTCGCGCATACAAACACGCAATGGCAACCGACACGCCAAGACAGTGCGTCCCTCTGACCTGCCACGGTCACTCGCGACCTGTGCCGCATATTAGCTTCTCGACCTTGACCAAGGAGGGCACCTACTACATGATTTCAGCTTGCAAAGGTATGGCCTTGAGTTAGTATCTTCGTCTAGCACTGCCAGTAGCTGATCGACTATGATTGAACAGATGGTAACCCGATGTTGCGCGACGGTCTTACTGGCGACTGGATCGGCACTTTTATTGGACACAAGGGCGCTGTCTGGCAGGCGAGACTGAGTCACGATGCCTCTGTCGCAGCTACGGCCTCTGCCGATTTCACCGCCAAGGTTTGGGACACTTATTCGGGAGAGTGCCTTTGGACTCTGCAGCACGACCACATTGTTCGCGCCGTCGCATACCCCCTGACAACTCGGACCTGATCGCTACCGGTGGCATGGAGAAGAAGCTGCGCATCTTTGATCTCACTGAGTCCCCGAAACCCACCAATGGTGCCGATGCCACTTCGAAAACCATTTCCACTAGCAACGCTTTCGAGATCGGAGCTGGCATCCACACTGCATCTATCAAGTTCATTGTTTGGACCCAGGATCCCAACATCCTTGTTACTGCCTCTGGTAACACCTTGCGCTGGTTTGATCTGCCCAGCCGCAGTGTGATCAAGCAAGAGGCGTTGGACGGTGAAATTGGCTCGTGCGAGTTCTTCGCCCCCGCGCCTGAGATCCGGGAGGAATCCGACATTGGCGGGGGTCTCCCGGTACTGGGAGTTGCAGCTGGCAAGTCGGTCTACTTCTGGGGTGGATACCGTGCGATGGATGAGCTTAAGCGACAGAAGATGGACTATACTGTGGCCAGCGTCGCTATAGACACCAAGGATCGGAAGTTTATCGTTGGAGAGGATATCCCCGCTACCTGGGCCAGAGTTTATCGTTGGGAAGACGGTAGCGAGTTTGGTGAGTCATAAGAAGTCTTCAGCTGGGGTTGTGCTAACTGTTCTCCAGATATCCACAAAGGTCACCACGGTCCTGTCTGGTCGATTGCATATGCGCCAGATAACAAACTTTATGCCACGGGCTCTGAGGATGGTACCATCAAATTGTGGAAGAACTGCGAGGGCCCATACGGTCTTTGGAGACAGAATGGCGCCACTGATGCGAAGCCCGCCGAATAGGATGGCCGGACTTCGCTTCACAGCTTCACGACGACTAACAGCATCGAGGAAGGGGATTACGTCTGTGTTAACCATCCCTCTAATTGGCGATGTCCCTCGGAGCAACCCACAGTCTCTCTGCCTTCGCCGATCAGCCAGATGGAGGGGCATATAGATAATCAGAAGGAGAACCAGAAGGCTCGTTCCACCTGGGCAGTGGTGGCCGCTGGATCTAAGAAGAAGTCGGCCAAAAATGGCAAGTAAACGTTCAAGGATTGCTCATGTGCAGGTTTGATATCAGACTCTGGTCAGCGTTTCTGGCCCCTGAGCTTGGCGACAGCCAACCGCATCATTATTAGAGCATTATCCTACAGCGAGTTTATGTATCTAGCAATCAAGGTGCCATCAGCGATTTTGCGCACCTTCGCCATATCAATTGGTGCACATATGTGCCACCAAAAATGAAAACAGGACCAATGTTTACAATGAATTGAGAGCTCGCCATTGCTCCCTCTGAAAAGGGTCCGACTTGATACATTACGCTGGGGTGATGAGTGTATACTAGGCGTAAGTGCACTCACAGAAAGTCCGTCCCCTCTTTGAAAACCAGAGTGCATTCGCATACTTCCTAATTCTGCTTGTTCTATTCTCTCACCGCATCCTTCAGATATATTGCTGGTCATTGGGCAGGTCATGTCGAGTTTCGAGTTCTAGTTGATACCCTTTTCAACTCGACCCCCTATTTGAAATGTGTACTCTTCACACCCAGGCCCAGTTTAGTAGGACACAGTACATCAGGAGTTGACACATTCAGCTTTGCACCATTGCATCTTTATAGTCTTGAAATTATCATGTTTCGGCTCTTCTCGTATGACAGGAATCACACATGGTCTGCAATTACTGAACCTTCCACTGTTTCAGTCGCTTATCTCAAATTCAATCGAAACAACCTCACTTATAATACGAATACCTACAGTCGAAAGTACAAAATTATTGGTGCTGATAGTTCTAGTAACCAGAAGGCGCTTTTCACATACATTAACTAGGTGCATCTCGCCTAACACAACACAATACCACGAGATAGAGCATCGCCCAACCCAGCGTAGCAACCAAGCATACGACCAACAACCTTGAGATTATCCCACTACAAAAACAATGTAAATATCCTTCACTTCAGCTCACTATTTAGGACTTCATTAGTGAGAAATAAGTACCAGCATCAACGAAACACCAAAGCCAATTCATACTCAACTAGTTGCAAGCCAGCAGTGTACACCGGATGATCAGGACCGCATATATATCCAGAAGCCAAAGCAACTCAGTTTCACTTCTCTACAATACTTGAACATCTAGTCGGGCTTTATATGACCGGTCTTTTTCGGTTCACCGACCCGACTTCATCCTGCACCTTCGCCTTGGAACTACAATTCCTGGCATGAAGCTCTTTCCTCTCTGAACGCTGTCATCGCAACCCGAACAAGCATGCACAGTTTCACACCAGTCTCTTGGTGCCGTTGATCAATTTCTGCCAACTTCTTTCCTTTGGGGTAATCGTGGATAGTTGTGCCAATCAATTGTTCGCCACAGGCCTAACTGGTGCCTACCTTGGGTGGATTTGTTCCTTCCCTCCACCAGATATATACTTGGTACGTCGTTGTTACTCTAACGTCCTGGCTTCCCCACGTGCATCCAGTTGTCAGAATAGTTCCTTCCACTTGATTACTCCCAGTTGCCATGTCTGCACCCATTTATCCCACTAGGCACCACAGCCTTGATCCCTCATGTTTCTACACCACCCCAACTCCTCCTCCCTATCTTGACCTCGAGACAATGTGGCACAATCGACGCCAGAAACGTCCCGAGGAGTATTCCACCAACCCCAACACCATCCGAGCGCGCAGGCGCAAAGCTCGCCTGAGCCCTTTCTCCAAGGAGGTCGAGCAAGCCAAGGCTTCGGACTCCAAGGCCGTCACTCGTGCCTGGAAGCAACGCGTGGAGACTGACACATACAAGATGTCCTCTGAAGACGAGCGGAAATCCATTCTCGAAAACGTCGAGAACGAGGTCATGGATCGACGGTTCGTGTTAAACCTATCATATATTTGGGACTCCTTATTCTAACTGTTGAAGTGACAGACGCCAGAAGGGACTCGACGCCGACACCAAGATTGGACGATTCATGCATCGTATTCAGAACAACGGACACAGTCCTCTCGACCCAGCTCTTCACAACGGCATTCATTCTCCTCCCACCCCAATGCAACCAGTTGCCCCAATGCACGCAGTTCCTAACCGTTACGCCACCCCAGGCTCCGCGATGCCTTTCGTCATGTCCAGCGTCGAGGGCCGAGCCGCCACCGAAGCTCCCTTCGCGCAGCAGCCTCTGGGCCCACCTCCTCCCCGACACATCCATCCCTCTGGTCTCGGCTTCTACCACTACTCACCTCACGGACATGAGGCATCGCCATACGGTAATGCACAGGCTGAGCTTGCTAACGAGGCCGCCAAGAGCGCCAACATGGCCGAGCAGATTGCCAACCTTGAGAAGCTCGTCAAGGGCCTGAGTGACGACCTCGCCGTAGCCAAGTCTACCATCCGCGCCCAGGAAAACCGAATGGAAGACATGGCCAACCGCATGAAGAGATTCGACAACGCCGTAGGCGGGCTCGTAAAGGCCGAGGGCGAGTTCACCATTCAGAATCACAAGGTCGATCGCGCCATTCGCGGCATCCAAGAGATAACCGAAGTTGCCGAGAGAATCGCCAAGGACATGAGAATGGCCAGTGCTGTCAATGGAATCATGGGTACTCCGGCTCACGTCAACGGTGATGCTGCTTCTGCCAGCGGCTCGGAGATGGGAAGTGGAAAGAGCGAGATGGCCGACTAGGATTATCACACGATGGAGACTTCTTTGTTGCGTTGACTTTTACATATCTTCGGTTGTGACACCAGGTTTGGTGGGCCAGCAGCACCTGTTTCGGTTTTGCGATTGCGTTGACATTTCAATACATATCCAGGGCGACGCGAAGTATTTGGGAGTTTGCGGTTGAATTAGCATGGAGATATTATCGCAGTTCAATTCCGAGTTCATTTTTTGACAAACTCATCTGATCCGTCTTTCTGTGCCACGCGGTTGTTGCTGATGCTGCTGCTCTGCTAGCTGGTTAGCTGCCGGCTTGGCACGTGGGTGTGGTGTGGGCGTCCACTGGCTCTGGCAATTCCCAGATCCAGGCGGGCTGAGATTGCGGCTCCTACTTTCGGCCGCATGCCCTGCTCCTAGTGACCTGCCGTTCAGGGCAAAGCTTGGCTGCGATCAGATGCTTTTCGCAGGGTCACCCCTCAATATTACTGGACCAGCTAGGTGCCCGACTGCAACTACAGATGCATTGCAGTCGGGGCCTATGGGATGACAGGCATATTTCTGTACGGCCTGCCTTCAGCGGCTAGTGTACCCAGCTGGAGGGCTCGCTAGCAAGACCAGGAAACTCCGCACGGCCAGCCCGACCATTGAGAGACGAGCTCCTCGGCATGTGTAGCATTCAGCATGGAAAGCCTTCCACAGACCGAAATGGGGCGCCACCTTTCGACAGCGTCGCTCATGCAGCGAACGGCGGGCTTTTCCACGAGGCTCTTCTGCTTGTCAGGCTTTCTCGCCAGGTATATCCCCGCCAATGTAACGAACCCATTGGAGGGGCGAGTTTCCTACACCACGTGCTGTAGAGTCTGCATAAGGGCTTATTCGGATCAATCGTTTTCGGGAAATATGCTGCGTTGATCGTCAGGCTTGGATTTTGCGACGAGCTGTAGTATATATACTTCACACTCGCATTCCCACTTCTCGTGTGGGAAACGTCTTTTCTTTCCCAGCCCACCACGTTTCTGAGCCCAAGACACCATGCTCACCCGTTCGCTCGCTGCCCTCACGGCTGCCGCAGGCTTTGCGGCTGCGGCGCCTGGAGTCGAACTGCATCAGCTCAATGACAGCTGGAAGTCCAAGATCAAGAACGTCGTCGTCTTGGTCGAGGAGAACCGCTCGTTCGACACCTTTTGCGGTGGGTTGACCTACAACCCCAAGATTGACGGTCTCCTGCATCATAACTATTGCAACTCTATGTGTGTGTCGAATGCGCAGCCTTTTGAAACTCGACCTGATTGTTATTTTAGGAATGCGTCGGACCCCAATCAGCATGCTGATGTTTGCGCCGATCCCCTGGCTGCTGACATTGCCAAAGATGACCCGAATCACAGCATCAGCGGTGTCAACATGCAGCGTAAGTGATACCTTGAATCCTTTCCATGCGTTATACTTACATGGTATAGTATTCAGCACCTGGCATCCGGATGAGCAGCTCGTCAGCGGTGCGCCCGATTGGAAGTACCAGAACATGAGAGGGTAAGTCTGGCTCCAATAAGATGTCGTCGCAAGAAGATTGACGAGGCCGTCTTGTAAACTGACAAATTTCCTCCTAGCTTCGTCACCGAGCAATCCGTGGCATACAAGACCGAGGACAAGGCCCGGGCAGCCGAGGCCATCAACTACTACACCCCGGAGCACATCCCCGTCTTCAACGCCATCGCCGAGAACTTCGTGCTCTTCGATCGCTGGTTCTGCTCCGTGCCTGGTCCCACCAACCCTAACCGTGCTTACCTCACATCGGGCACAAGCCACGGCCACGGTCGCAACGACGACGCCTTTGGCGAGTATGGTCTGCCCCAGAAGAGCATCTTCGAGCAGCTGTCTGAGAAGAACATCTCATGGATCAACTACCAAAACAGCACCACTGCTCCTGGGTAAGTAGCGAAACCCTACCTCTGGGTCCTGCTATTGGAAACAATGCTGACATCCCTGTGCAGCGAGGGCTTCCTGCCTGACGCCGACTTCTACGAGTGGACGGCCCGCAGCGGCGCCAACGTGACCAACGTCAAGCCCTTGCAACAGTTCTACGCCGACGCCGCGGCGGGGACGCTGCCCCAGTTCACCTACATCAACCCGGAGTGTTGTTCTTACCAATCGTACCACCCGCCGTCGCCCATCAACCTGGGCGAGGAGTTCATCAAGGGCATCTACGAGGCCGTGCGCAACTCGCCGCAGTGGGACGACACCCTGTTCGTCTTGACCTTTGACGAGCACGGCGGGTTCGGGGATCACGTCCCGCCGCCCGTCAACGTGCCCGACGGTGGTGATGGTTTGCAGTACACGGAGAAGGCGACCGATGGCAAGAACATCACGTTTGGGTTCAATCGGTTGGGGCCGCGCGTGCCGACTATACTTATATCGCCTTGGGTCGCGAAGGGGGAGGTTGAGAATAAGGGGGCCAACAATGGTGGGGAGTATACGCACACCAGCATCCTCAACTTCCTGTCGGAGCTCTGGGGGCTTGAGAAGCTGACGCCCCGCGTTGAGTGGAGCGCGACTTTCGAGCATCTGATCTTGTCGTCCCGGCGGCCGGATGAGGATTCGCCGCGGAAGCTGCCGGATCCTGTTGTTTGGTAAAAAGGGGGTTTAGTCGTGATTGATGGGTATATACGGAGAGGAATTGGCTTTCAAGTACCAGCACCAGTAAGGGCTAATGTACGGAGCTTCAGAAGGAAGCTGTGTAGTACCCGACCTGGCATTGTCGCTCAATTGAACGATTTCGAGAAATGCTTGATAGCATTAACGTCTCTCTTTTTTAATGATTTACCGTAAATAATCGCCGAGTTATTGAGAAAGTTGATGGGATAGCCAGAAACATGTTGAAGACTATTTCGGCTTATTAGTGGTTCGCTGCTGTGGGTTTGTTTCTCGCTCAGCTACCCCTTTTAGGCCAGCTTAGCGGGCTTGCTTAGGTACCCACTACCGGTGAACCCAGCCGCAAAATGCTTGGCACACGCATCGATGAGTCGATCGAGGCAATTGTGACACCATGCTTAAATCTCATATAAAAACTCGAGGTGTAGATCATATTTCAGCTGAATGCTTCTCGCCTTAGTACAATCCAATGGTTTCCAGTTTTGTTTAACCCTTTCATCCCTATTGCGCCGGACTTCTTTGGGGATCATTTGGAACCCACCATCAGCCAGAACGGTGCCCGGGAATTGAGCAGATGTTGAGGACATGGAAGTCGACGAGGACAACGCCGATTTTTATCGGCCGTTGACCATCGAAGAGGCCGAGTTCCGCCTGCTCCTCGTGCAGGCCGGCGAAGGGGACGACCCGGTCAAGTGCCAGCTCTTGCACGCCTCCCTGAAGGATGGAGCAGACCGGCCCCCGTACGAGACGGTCTCGTACTGCTGGGGCGACCCGGCAGAGACGGGCGCCATCTTCGTGGACGGGCTGGAGATGATGGTGCCGCTCAGCGCCGCGGCGGTGCTAAAGCGGATGCGGAAGCCACAGGAAGACCGCACACTCTGGATCGACGCCATCTGCATCAACCAGGACGACGTTGACGAGCGCCGGCTCCAGGTCGCGCTCATGGGGACTGTATACTCCAATACGGCACATAATTTGATCTGGCTCGGCGAGGGGGACGAGGAGGCGACGGGGTACTGTTTGGCTGTGCTGGACTCCATATATCGTCACGCGAAGAGCGAGACGAATGACTTTGCCATGGGCTTCGACGAGATTACTTGCAAAACCCTCCCGAGTGGGCCGAGCAGTGGACTTGGAGCTCCTATTCTCAAAGAACACCTGGTCACATTCTTCTCAAGTCCATGGTTTGAGCGGGTTTGGGTAAGTAAACGCCAGGCTATTATTTTCTCCCAATGAGTATTCCGAGCCTCAAAACTGATGTGAAATCCGTGATTCTCAGATTATACAAGAAGCTCTACTGTCAACCAAAAGTCTCGTTCATAGTGGTTCTTATGAGATGGACTTTGAGAAACTCCTGCTGGGCGCAACATGGCTGGCACAACTGTCACCTGATATGAACCACCGTTGCCTCGATAAACACGTCGGACTTTTGAATTGCCAACATATGTACTACCTGAGCCGCAAGTCAGAACAAGCTGGGAAGTCATTCGACGCTATCCTGTGCAAACTTGTGACTTTCAAGACCACAGACCCTCGAGACTACGTATATGGTACACTCGGTCTCTACCAGAGCATCGCCGGGCTTGAGGACCCCTTGCCCGCGCCCCTAACGCCCGACTACACCAAGTCCGCGGCCGCCGTCATGCGCGACACCTGCCGCTACATCATCGACCGGAGCCCTAACCTGGACTTTCTCGGACTTCTGCGGCACCTTCCCGAGACCTCATACGAGCAGATGGGTGTCCCAACTTGGGCGGTCCCCTGGCACTTGAGGGGCAACTTCGAGTCCACAAAGAGCGCGGCAGCTAAGAACATGAAGCGCACCTTGTACTCGGCCGACAATGCTGTCGGCAAACGTGAACATGCTATTACAGCGGCGACACTGTCGTATGATCCCGACGTGCTGGTCCTGACGGGTGTGATAGCCGACAAGGTCAAGAGTACGTCCTGCATTATCAACAGTGAAGACCCCATGCAGTTCGTGGAGCTCCTGGGGACACCGGACTCTCCCATACACTTGTGGGCGATTCAGTTGGACCCCGAGACCCTCGGCCTCGCCCTCATCGCCGAAGCGACCGCGGCGTCGGAACGGCCCACGGCCGAGTACGCGCGGATAAGCGTCTTGACATGGGCCGAATTCATCGTCAACCACAAAGAGCGACCCCGAGATGTCGCCGCGAGCCTGGACGGAACCAAGAAGAACCCGTATACTCAGCCTCGCTTTGAAGATGAGGAGGCGGACTTCACCGAGGAGGAGTGGTCTGCGCTAGTGGAGTACGACGAAGCCGTTTACTTCGCAACGCATGGCAGGCGGATCTTCCGGACCGAGGCTGGAAATATCGGGATTGGGCCGCGGGATCTGGTGGCGGGAGATGCGGTGGCGGTACTGTATGGGTGCGGGTGGCCTGTCATTTTGCGGCCGCGGGGAGACGTGGATGTGGATGGCTACGAGTTTATCGAGGTTTGCTACGTGCATGGGCTCATGGACGGGGAGGCGGTGCAGAGGCATGTGGCCAACGGCGATGATGATGTGGTTTTCTATATCAAGTGAGGATGATAGGATGCTTGGATCGAGGTTGGGGCTACGAAGTAAGGGGTTACTACACGAAGTACCGACAGTAGTAATTACCACATAGTACGACCCTGATACTTGGCGCGCCAAAACTTGGAGATACCCAAGAGCTTTCAACGATCTCGGTGGATATTCGAGAGTTGTGTTTGCCTATTGTTCAGCAAACACGGAACTCGGCAATGTATTTGTTGAGATAGGTCCGCCAAGCAGATACCAACAACATGATGTTAGATGCCATTTTGGGCAGATAGCCTATCTGAGGTTGGAAGGAATGCATGCTGATGTGGAGTACACCGATGCTGTTGGTTCCGTATGCATCTTGGCAGAGATCATGCAATGTTTCATTGGCTTCTGCCAACGCCAACCCTGGCTATTCCAGGGATGTTGGATCGGGGTAACGTTGGTAGTAGCAAACTAGCCCCGCATACATCCAAACATATGATCTCTTTTCCCCGGTTTACAAGTACAATTCCAACATACCTGCCATACATCTGTGGGCAGCCTTTCAAACCTCAAGCCTAACGACTACCCATACCTTATCAGATTTCAAAACAGGATAACACTTAATTACCTGTATATGGGCAAGGCAAACCTCCATACTCCTTTCAGAACCAGATCAGGTATCATGGCGTACCTATCTCGAGAGGCCCTGCAACCCTTTCATTGGGCACTAGCCGTGGCTCTGTTGTCGTTCCTACTCGTAAGTAATGCATGCAATCTGGCTCTAGATCGAGTATGAATTCCCGACTAACACACTCGACCTATAGATCGTGGGAAAGCTCACCTACAACCTCTACCTGCACCCCCTCTCCCACATCCCCGGCCCCTTCTGGTGTCGCGCCAGCGGCATCCCCAGCTGGCTGCATACCCGGACCGGCAAGCGCCACATCTGGGAGCTGCGGCAGTTCGAGCGCTATGGGAGCCGGATCCGCGTGTCGCCCGACTCGGTCCTGTTCCGCGACCCGGCGGCGTACCCCGAGATCTACGGCATGAAGTCCAACGTGCGGCGCAGCCACTTCTACACGGCCCTCAAGCGAGCCAAGGGCGAGGACAATGCGCTCAACTCCATCGATGTCGCGGAGCACGCCTACCGGCGCAAGTTGCTCCAGACTTGCTTCACCGAGAAGTCGCTGCGCGCGGCGTCGGGGTTTATCGTCAAGCACGTGGACCGCTGGAACGAGATCCTGGCCATGTCAACCGAAGAAGAAAGTAGCAGCAGTAGCAGCGGCACTGAAAAGGAAAAGGAGTGGTCCGCTCCCATCGACCTGTCAGAAAGCATCGACACCCTCGTCTTCGACATCATGGGCGACCTGGCCTTCGGGCGCTCCTTCGACATCAAGGAGCCCGGCGACAACCCGCTCAAAGTGATCCCCCACACCATCGCGCAGTATATGAAGTTCTACTACCCCCTGTGCCGGTCTCCCTTCCTGCACCTGCTCATCTGGCTGAAGCCCCGCGGCCTCGACCAGCTGTTCCAGATGATCACCCCGCCGGCCGTCCGCCAGTATAACGAGTTCGTGTACAGCAGCGTCACCAACCGGATCAACCAGTACCGCGAGCAAAAGGAGAAGCCCGGTCTCGAGCAGCGTCAGGACATGTTCCACTTCCTGTGCGAGGCCCGCGACCCCGACACGGGCTGGGTGGCCTACGACGAGAATAACCTGCGCGCCGAGTCCAGCCTCCTGATCGTGGCCGGGTCTGATACCACTTCGACCGCCTTGTCTGGCATCTTCTTCTACCTCACGGGCGACCCACAACGTCTGGCCAAGCTGACGGCCGAGATCCGCACCACGTTCCGCGGCTCCGCCGACGAAATCGTCCACGGCCCCAAGCTCCAGGGCTGCCGCTACCTCGCCGCCTGCATCGACGAGGGGATGCGCCTAGCCCCGCCGGGCCCCTGCGACCTGCCGCGCGAGGTTCTCAAGGGCGGTATCGTGATCCGGGGGAGTACTACCCTCCCGGCACCATCGTGGGCACGGTTCCCTGGGCCGACTCGCGCAACGAGGCCGTCTACGATGGGGATGCGACTGTCTTCCGACCGGAGCGATGGATCGTAGACGAGGCGAATGGGGTGACGGCGGAGTCGGTCGTACGACGCAGGGCCAATTTCCACCCCTTTACTACGGGGCCGGGGAACTGTGTGGGGAAGAACTTGGCGATGGCGGAGATCTTGATTACGGTGGCGCGGACGCTGCACCGGCTTGATATCAGGCGGGCGCCGGGGTCGACCTTGGGCGGAGGCAGCCCTGAGATGGGATGGGGTGCGACTGATGAGAAGCAGTTGCAGCTGGTAGATGCCTACATTGCGCTACGCCAGGGGCCTGAGGTGCAGTTTAGAAAGAGGGCGTCTTGAGACTGGAAAAAGAGCAAGAATTGGTATTGTCATAATATGCAAAGCAAGAAGGGTTAACGAGTTTGGTAGGCATATAGCTGCACATGTGAAGGGTCATTTAATGGAAAATACTGTCTATTGCTATTTGTAAGCGGAGTGAAGTGAAGTGAAGCAGTCTGGATGGTGAAAGTTATAATTTACTGGAATGCATGCTATACGGTTCAAAGACTACATAACCTAGATCGCTGCTAGATATAGTTCCTACAACTTCGTCGAGGTGCTGCTGCCTTTGTCCTTCTTGAACTTCCTGCCAGCCTCCAAGACCAACAGCACCTGGCGCGACGTGCACACAATCCCCATATCCTCATCAAGCACAACAAGATCCGCATCCATCCGCCCGTCGCGCAGCATCTTGGTCGAGGTGCGCATAAACACGAACCGCAGCCCCGCGGCCGGCAGCCTTCTCTTAAACTCAACATCCAGCGTCACCGTCTGATTGAGCGTCTTCGCCTTCATGGCCTCGGCGAGCGAGTTGGTCAGCGGCGCCGGCACGCCCGGGTTTGCGTTGGCCCACCGCTTGGCTTTCTCCTGGAACGCGTGTGCATCGTATAGCCCGCCGTTCCGGAGCAGGGTGTCGGACATGCTGGGGATGAGGTCCGTCAGGAAGGCGAGGGTCGTGCTGTCGATTCGCTCTTCTGGGTTCGCGAAACCGTTCCAAGCGTCGCAGATGCCGTCGACGGGGTTCCCTGCGCGGGGGTCGAGGACGAGGATGCGCCCTGTGAAGGGGATCACTTCGCCCGAGTAGATGGCGGGCACCCATTCGGGGTCTGGTTCGTGTCGGAGCACGCGCGCGAAGTCGGGTTTGGGTGGCGGCGGCGGCAGCGGGGTCCAGGCAGTGGGCACGGTGGGGCCGAGAGGGCGATCGAAGTTGGTCGAGGTAGCGAGGGCAAGGGCCTTGAGCTCGCCTTTCTGTCTCAGTTCAACCTGGAATGTGCTTGCGATCGCGCCAGTTTTCAGGGGGTTCACGGCGATGGTGCTGTCGCAACGCTCGCAGGCCCGGAGGAACTCGACGTGCAGGTTCAGGATGTCGGGCTGATTGGGCTTCGGCTGGTTGCGGAGGTGGGTCTCGGCGGCATGGTGGATGATGGCGACGACGCAACCGCCGTGGAAAGCTGGGACGATTTAACGACTGATAGCTCTCCTTATGCAGCGACTTGATCTGGTGTACGTACTGCTGCCAATTGTCCAGTCCTGGTGCCACGACGCACAATAGGTATTGTGTGTCGAGGGTCGGAGATCAATCTGTTTCCTGAGAATGCCCGTCATGGTGTAAACGGTGGATCAAGTGGCTGGTGGCCAGTCAGTACTCAAAAGGAAGGGTGATGCACGGCGTCGCCAATTGCGAGAAGCTGCAGCGACGTGGGACATAATGGTTCAAATTGATACAAGTTCATTGGAACTCCCTTGCATGATGCGACCAACAACGCAAGAGGGGTTATCAACAGTTAATTGCATTGCCGAGGTAGATAGGAGGCAGTGACGGCCCTTGGACGCAAGGGATGACTATTTGGGTTGTTCAATGTAATCCCTCTTTTGGTTATGTTGACCCGACACGCTGGGTGCGACATGTTCGAACTTGGCTTGTGGCGGCTGCCGGGTGGCACTATTGAGCCCTAAGCCATTGTCGAAATGGAGGCGCATCTTCTCGCGGATCTACCCGCGCGACGACGGTGAAGCTATAAGAAGTTAGTTCATGCAAAAGAGTACCGGTAAATGACGTTACCGCTTGGCTGGCGAACAGTTCGCAGTGTGGGGGAGCCGGAAAAGATGGATCAGATATCATATGCCTATGTCTGGAATCCAGCGAAAACTCTCGTCATCCCAGTCCCTGGATTAATTGCAAAGAACGTGTTTGGATTGCGGACTTCACTGTCTAACTAGAAGATCCAAAAGATATGATAGGTAGTATCTCTCAGGAGAAGCTCGTTAGCTTTTTCACTCAGCTTCGAGCAACATCAAGAACCAGGGAAATATCAGCCAATTAATGGGCCTTGTTCTATTGTTCAGTCATGTTTGCGGCTGACAGGAGATGACGCAATGGCACATGTAACCTACATGTACCTATCATAACAGTAATCAGTCCAGTCGGGGTATCCAAGTTGAAATTATCCCTAATGCTTAGCGCCCGTAAGTGCTCCTTCAGCTGCTGTGCGGCGCTCGCTTTGCAAGAGGACCCATCAGACTCTGCCTTCCTTCTCCATTCTCTCCGGTCTGGCACCTAATCATGCATATGTTACATTCACCTATATGAACTACCAACGTTGCCGTCGTTCTTTATTCCTGCCATTCGTAAGACTTTCTTCAATCTCATTGAGGGTTCGTGTTCTAACGTCCAATTCGCAGCTGAAAAAGGGCTGTCAAGCTCCTAGTCGTTTCTTAAAGCCACTCCTTCGCACCTTGTTACCATCCTTGCACATCGGAATTACGCGTCCGTCGTCGTCGCACAGAAGGGGGGCTCAGCAGTGCCACAAGCTGACGGGTGAAACGCCAGCAAACGGGAATCAAAAGGCTCCTTGCAGCGAGGAAGGAACAAACAAAGTGTCTACATTCCACATTCAACAGTATGTGCACTTCTGCCACCGGATATAGAAACAGACACCAAACGGTCCGACGATCTCTTTTCTTTCCCACCAACATGCGCGCCTAACTAGCGTCTTTCTACCTCTTTGGCACCTTTACAACTGCCAGCCGCCAAACTCAAACCAGCGCCCTGTTGAACTCAGCCCAGCATGTGGCTCCCACTCACTCTCTGCCTCCTCATCTGCCATTCAATGGTCAGCTTGGCGGCCCCAACATTCCCCGAAGTCGGCTGGTGGTACTCGCGGTGCTCGTCGCCATCGCAAGTGGAGGCTTCAATGAATCAGATGAACTGGCAGCCATCTGCCGTCTGCTTGCACGGGACCTGCTGTTCCAACAAGGCCGAAGGACCGCTCTGCAGCTATGAAGCATGCGCACTCGTCGAGGAGGAAATAAGAGAACAACATGGAAAGGCGGCATCTCTGAAACGGCGAGATGAGGGGGGTTGGCCCAAGCCAGCGGTGCGACGCTCGCATTTGGTACTTGACGAACCGAACTTGAGGCTGTATGGCTGAGCAAGGCAAGACCCAGACAACGATGTTCGCCATTGGCAGGTAAGACACCATTTCCCGGCCATTTATGTGAATATTTTAACCAGACTCAAGTTGTTGACTTCACGGTAGTTGAGGAAGCTTGCGCATGGGCTACAGTCTTAGAAGTGCACATGCTCCCTTATGGTGCATCTGAAAGCGAGGAGGACGGTAGGAAAGGGATAGGATTATATTAGAGAATACAGAGAATTGGCCGCCTGAGAGTTGATCGACCGCGGAGAGGTTGTATGTTTCTATCGGCAGTCAGAAAAGTGGCTTCCCAGCAACGTAGTGTGACTAAGGAAATATATAAGAGGGAGCAGTATAGAGGTGTTATAAACCCACCGTGCCAGATGGTTCTTGAACCTACCGTCTTGGTCAGCAACTGGAAGGTACAGACCTCGCGGCACATGCTTTTACTGAGCATCTCAGGCTTGCCGGGGTCAACAGGTGTTCTGATATCCCCTCCACACTAAAGTGAATCGTAAACTTTCGTTGCGGTGCTAATGCACCGCATCGGCCGGAGGCTGGCCCCTTAACATCAAAAACTGTTGCGACTCTCTCGAAAGGCTGTCGGGGAGCGCAGGAAGGCCGGAGAGAACATCATAATGATCTTTGCTACGACTCGATTGAGACCCGCAAATGTCCTGGAAGGTCTTGGCTGTCAGCGCCCACTGTGTGGTCCAGAATGCTGCCCATGTTGTCTCGATACCAGCTTGCTAGAATGGATCAATTCGGAAAATCCCAAGACACTTGTGATGCCCCTTTGTGTGCTAGCAGGCTGGTCACAGGAGCGGAAGGCTGCATGGCATGGATCCGTTACTTCGACTCGACTCCAATCGTTCAAGCGAAGATTGAAAGCCCAATTATCGCAATATCCATCGAGCCTTCCAGATTTCCTCGACATATAATGTGGCTGGTTCCATCTATTGCCAGATAGTGTCGTTCATGTATTCGGTTTCAAGAGCTTCAACACCGAGTTTCAAAATGCTGTCAACCTCATAATCGCCAGGTGTTCGAGAAAGCGAATGATTCTTTTTTTTTCTTTTTTTTCTTTTTTTCGATTCTTGCCAAGTAGCCCCGGCAGAAGCAAAAGGCTCACAAAGAGCAGGTTACTTCAAAATGTATAAACTCAAAAAGGTATGATACAATGATTGACTAGGACTATATTCAAGTTATTCTTCTGCGAATGAGCAAAAGTAACTCTCAACAAGAGGATGACTCGAGCGAGGATGGCGGTACACCGGAGGACGACAACTGGGCAAGCCTCCCTCCAGAAACACGGAAAGTTATTCGATCGATCAATTCTAAATGGCCCGGGCAGAATCAACCCTTTACTAGGAGAAGCGATTTATCCCCCTCATCATTAAATTCCAACATATTGACACTAGCTGGTTTGACCTCGCAATCGATACGAAAATAGAGCAGGAAATCAAGCAGCTTATCGATAATCATCATGCTGGTACCGAATCCACAGAATGCTATGGCCTTTTAAAACGTGTCCGGATAAGGGCAAGAGACTCTTTACTAATATAACTACGTTTAAAAAAGCCTTTAGTATTATAAGCTTATTAACTCTTACCTTTATATTTTTATGTATTTAAAACCTTTTATAAGTAAAGTAATATACTTATTATATATTAAAAATATATCGATTAAAATTAATTATAAACCTTTTTATATTAAATATAACTTTTATTTTTATTTTAATAAAAATATAGTTTTTTAATACAATTACCAGTCTTATTAATAAAGAATTAATTAAAGCCTATACCCTTTAGTAGGGTTTATTAGTTAAATCTTAAACGGGTGAAAATAAAATAATCCTTCCTCCTCCGTCTCCGCCTCGTCATCATCAATGTCCTCTTCCTCCACCTCCTCCTCCTCCTCCTCCTCTTCCTCCTCCTCCTCCTCCTCTTCTACTTTCGTGATAGTAGAATGATCCAAGGTATCTGTCCCTTGTACAATGTGACTTCGAGTTTGCGCTTTCTCTAGGATACCCACGATGCGCTTAGACCTACGTGACCGGGCAAGATCCAGCGCAGTCTGGCCGGTGTTATTTTTGACGCGGACCAGGGCCTCACCCGAGTCGGCCAACAACTTCGCGACGTCGGTATGGCCGCGCCTCACGGCATCATGCAAAGCCGTGTCGCCCCTCCGATTTCTGATGCCGAGCGCTTCTGCCCCCATGAACTCACATAGCTTCATGGCGACTTCGATACTACCCCTTTTTGCGGCGATGTGGAGAGCTGTGCTCCCTGTCATGTTCACCGCGTCCGCTTTGACTCCGGCTTCTAGCAAAGTGCCAACGCGATCGGTATTGATTTCGGAGGCCGCAACGTGCAACATCGTTCTGACTCTGACTCGGGCCTTGTGGGAAAGGTGAACCTCATGGTCGAGTAGCTTACGGTAAAGCCCCCAAGCCGAGTGAGTGCTGATTGCCAAAGCCGAGTAAGTGGTGGTTGCGTCGTCCGCCCCGGCAGCAAGCAATCTGTCGACAACGTGCAGTTGACCATGCTCTACAGCCCGTGTCAAAGCGGTATTTCTATTGGAAGTGGAATTGACGTCTGCCCCCCGCAGCAAGCAGCATGTCGACGATGCCGAGATAACCCTTGGCTACAGCTTTGGTCAAGGGGGTATGATGACCGGCATCGGCGTCCAGGTTCGCACCTGCTCTGACCAGTCGTTCGACGATGGCTACTTGATGACTACTAGCCGCCGCGGTCAGAGCAGTGCGATTCCTCGTTGCGAAGTCCAGGTCGGCCCCATGAGTTATCAATCGGTCGACGACATCAAGATGGCCTCTCCGCGCGGCCGCTATCAGAGGGGTCTCGAGCCGCACTTCGCCGTCGGGCGTGTATCGGTTGTTGGAGATGTCGACGTTGGCTCCCAGACTCACCAGTTTGTCGATCACATCGAGGCGTTGCTTGCTCGCCGCAGCAATCAATGCGGTGGTCCCTTCGGCTTGGCTGTTGACATGGACCTTTCCAGAGAGCACCAGCTCCTCGATGACTCGTATATGACCGATAGAAGCAGCATAAACGAACATCCTGCCGGGAACCTCATATTTCATCTCGTCGAATAGTATATCGAAGAGTGCAAGGTCGTCATTGGCAACAGCCCATTTGAACAAAAGCTCGACTTCATCGGACCAAAGGATGCGAACAATGGTGCCATGGCGGTTGCTGTTCGCCCAACCCAGCGCATCGTTCTGGAATCGGGCATCCGACTTCCAAGGCAGCTTTACAAACTCGTAATTGCCCGAGAGTACTTGACATAGAACTGCCCATGTCTTACTTTTCTTTTCCCCGAAGTGCTTAGTGTGGGAGACCCAGTGCACTGTCGCGTACTCTAGAAACGGATATTCATCCATAATGGATTTGGTGGCCAGGGTCATCGTCGCAGCCTTGTCGGGGTCTATTGAACGCCTCAAGTCGAAGGACTTCACGCTTGATCCTGGTTCCAGAGCTAACTTGCGGAGTGATGCGAGTTTTGATCCATGTATGGATGTTGCGTTGATGATATCAAGCGGGCTAATCTGTATTGGCTTTGACCGAATCATCATTGCCCGCTTGAAGTCGTTGAAGTCGAGATAAGTTAGGCAAATTTCCCCCAATTCGTGATCGGCTTCCTCCAGAGCCATGTGGAACCCAGCCAGTGCCGGATCAGTGGGTCGTCCAAGTAGAAAGGTGCGAACGGAGTGATGAACAAATTGCACAGTCTCGCTCTCTTCCTCAGTTTCCACCATATTTTCGCACCACAAGGCGACCTTGGCCATGTCGTTACACTGGCGAGCTTTATCCGAATACTGCTGGCCAACCTTGATTGCGATTGCCTCCCTCAGCTCTCTCAAATTCAGGGGTCGTCTGGCCGCATTGACCCATGTAAAGAGCCTTTGAGCCTCTTTGGAGTGAGACCCAGCTAGAATCCGCCGTAGAGCCCGGTTGAATATTTCGTTCAGATCCTTTGGGAGGTTGTGGAGTGCTAGCCTTATATCTTCATCGCAAGGCTGAGAACTGATTTCCTCGACCTGGAAGTAAGCCCAAAGGAACCTAGAGGAGTCGTCAGTCGAGAAATAAGAAGTGGGAAAGTGTCAGGGGACTTATGTACATTCCTTGGGCGCCCTTAGATAGGGCGCTTTTGATCTCGCCTATAAGACTTGGATCTCCAACTTTCAAATCCTCATCTCGGAGTTTTTGGTCTACGATACCCTCGACGTATCTTTCAATATCTTTGCTAATAACATCGTAGTCCAACGGCAGATGAATAGTTCCTTTCAAATGGGCGTTTATCTCGTCGTGTAGACCAGTACGGCCACATAGAAACAAGCGAAGGCTCTTGCTCGAGGATACCAGGGAGGAAAGGGCTGCAAGTAGTTCGCGTCGATGAGCCTTTTGGTACTCATCGAGTCCATCAATGATGATATAAGAAGTCCCGGGAGAAGTGAACTGGCGGAGCAAATCTATTGTGTCATCGATATCGGAAGACTTGTTCATCTTTTGAAGCGCAACTTCAATCTCATCCGTGATGTTCGTTGACTCCAACCTCTGCTGAAGAATCGATTTCAGTACTTCATTCGCGCTTGTGGTTGCGGAGCCGGTGGACTGCGCGAAGGAATAGGAAACGGGACCGCTCAAAGGTCCTTCGCAACGGAGAACGTGCTGGATAACGCTCGCGGTGGCGATGGTTTTCCCCGACCCAATCTTCCCCGAACACCACAACACAGGCCTCTCCCCAGCTAGCCAGCTGCAGAACTCCGGCCTCTGAAATATCCAGCTGGCTGTATCCTGCCATCGCTTCTTACAGCTTAGTTTGAATAGCCGCAGGTGGTCGCGAGCCGATAGTGAGTCGAGGAGTTGCTGCTTTCGCTCTCGGGCATTCCGTTGGTCCCTTTGAAGCTGCATGTCGTAGCATTTCTGCAGCGTTTTGTCCGTTCGGCCTGCGAAGCGATCCAAGAAGGCCCTGCTCTTCGATGCTTGTTTGCGCTCCATCACCTGGAGCTGCTGTTCTTGCCGATCAGCCAGATCCTTGGCGTAAATTATCTCCAGCTTAACCGAGTCGCTATGTCGCTGGACCTCATCCAGATCCGGCTTGAACTCATTATCAAATGATACCAGGAGAGATTTGAAAAGCTGTCGGTGAAGCGGGAGGTGAATGAAACGAACAACATGGGCACAGCAACGAATGATAGACGCATGGAACTCCACCAATGCCTTCTGAAGACGTATCGAGTCGGGATACAGCGCTTGGTAGTCGGAAAATAGAGGGCACATCCTGCCAAGCTTCATGAACAGGGCCGACATAGCCTGGTAGTACGAGACAACGTTTGCAGTCACCAGCATGGTCAGCTTAACACTGCCCCACAGCAGTGCGGCGATCTCAGGGTGGGAAGACACAAATGTGTCAATTATGCCACAGAACATGCCCACCGATGACAAGACCGTGTGGAGGCGACTTGCAAAACTTGGCCCTGTGCGTGTCCGATGGGTCGAGTCGAGTTCGGCGGTGAAGACCATGATCGAGTCGGAGTCGGGCAATGTTCTCATCTTGATAAGCTCGCGGCGCTCTTCATCGTTCAAAACACCTTGAAAGTCGCTGATGGCATCCAGCAAGACATCGTGTTGTTTCGGAGGAACCAATGTTGATGAGGATGCCATCGCCATTCGGGAACGTTCAGTGTGGATGAGTTGATAGCGGCAATGTTGCGGTCATGCAATTGAATTGTCCAATACTAGAAGCGTAGAGACGCGATGAAAATGCATGCACTACAATTGCAGTGAGATAAGCACGAAGACTAGGCCCATTTATGGTCGAGGATATGTAGCCGGATTCGAGGTTGACTTGTCAGCCCAATGCAAGCTTAGCCACGCGCATGGCTTGCTCATTACCCAACCAGTCGGCTGAGAATATCTCGTACGCCGGCTGTAGGAACCTTGCCAGTGACGGGTCGCAGTCCCTCAATGGGAAATGTACTCCAATTGCGCTGCTGATTACTCTAGAGCTGAGTCATTCCCATAGTTTTGCTCACTTACTATACCGTTCGGAGACGTTTCATGGCATGGACTACTGAGTGCTGCAGTATCTCATGCAATACAGTAACTATTTTCCATATTTGGTAATGCTGATCTATATAATGATACGGAGAAGATGGTATAATTAACTTTGATTATATATGTTCATCCAATACCAGAAACGTCAGCTACCACAAGCAACCTCACATTGAATGCTCTTCTTTATGGCCGCATGGGAAAGATACATCTGTGCTCACTATGGTATGTCTCCACGATATTTGATATTCGCTGATCAATTGTATGGTGCGGAGGTTCGCTGCCTTGTCTTAACGGCGTCTACTGGCTTACTTGAAAGTTACCATAAAACTATACAGTTTGCTGCTCGCATCAGAGAATCAGTTAGAAATAGTCCAAAGTATTGAGAATTGCTATGCATAGGAACTTACAAACAATAGTGGTATAATCATCAAAGTGGACGTGTAGGTTGGCCCCAGTCTGAAAGCCTACTCCCATGATTCAGTGCAGCTTGAGCCTTGTGTCCATATAGCTGAAAGCGTTTCGCTGTGTCGCCCTTGACGCTGATGCGTGTGCGTGTCGATCAAGTAGTTGCTCTGGAGTGCGCACTGCAACCCTTTTGGGTGCTTGGATGTGAATGGAATAACTCGAGTTATATCCCATTCTCAGTCTGTCGGGTGCCTGGGGTCATAGACTTCATATCCCTCATCCTCCGTATCGCTCTCGTCCTCGTCCCGCAAGACCTTCTTCTCCTTGCTGAACTCTTTCTCCATGCCGGTCGGCTTCTCCTCCTCTTTGATCTTCTCCTCTGCGCTGCCACCAACAGGCGCAAATGCGCTCTTAAAGCCGCTCTTCTTAAAGCCTCCCTTCTTGAACCCCCCTGTCAGACCAGCATTGTTGTTATTACCGCTGCCGCCAGCAGCCGCAGCTTCCCCGTCGCCTCCGCCAGCAGCAGCGGCGCCGAGCTTGATGCTGATGATACCGTCGGCCCTGGCCTCGGCCTTACGCGCGCGAGCGCCCGCGGTGGGGTCCTTGACCATCTGCTTCATGTCCTTCATGCGCTGTCGGTGCGAGTGGTCGTACGACGAGAGATGTGCTTCGTAGTCGTTCATGCGGCTGTAGCCCTTGGTGCAGAGCTCGCAGTAGAAGGATTGTCGGGCGGCGCGCGCCGAGGCGGTCTGCGCCTGGGGCAGGGTCTGGTGTCGCGGCGGCATGATGGGCAGTGTGGTATTGTTCGGACTGGTACGCGGTCGGGCGCGACGGGAGATACGCGACGGACGATGGACGGACGACAGTTGCCCACCAGGACGCAATTGGTGCTTGTATCGTTATAAGAATCGGTTTGGACTAATCGCGATGTGCTCGTAGATTGAGGATCGTGGGTACTTCGTGTACGGATATGGAATTAGATGCTAAGACGTCGAATTATGGATGGAAGGTTCATAGATCAGGTCCCTTGACAGAGCTGGAATGGGCAGGGCGGGGCGGTTTGGATGGAGCATGGGGAACTTCTGGAAGCTGAGACTCGCTAGAACTTTCCGATTGGGCGGCTGAACCTTTAGCGCTTCCGGGGTCTCGCTGATGTCACTGGAGCCCCAAAACTTTCAGCGTGGGAGCCAAAATATCGTGTCCCACCCAAGCGAATGAGCGTAAACTTCTTGGTAATCAAGTAACGGCAACAACAGTACAGCTTCACTTCCGACACATTGGTAATTGGGACGGAAACAAGATGGAGGACGAACACTGGTCGAATTCACGTCCCCTGCGACAAAAGTCGTCGCAGGAGACGCTCTTTTCTCTTCTGCAGCTCGACCCTACGCCAATGGACAATGCGTCAATCTACGAAAAAGATCTGCCAGCTCTGCCCGAAGAAGACATGGAGTCTTCGAGGTCAACAGTCAGGTCACACACGCACAGCAGTTCGCACTCCTCGTCAAGCTTGGGACTGAGCGGAACTGCCCATGGCCCTCTCTACTACTGTATGTATGCCCTACTTCGCTTTCGGAAAATGCTACCGCCACCACTTGCACCTTACTGACACTAGCATTGCAAAACAAACAGTAACCCGCATACAACGATACTCCTCCTACACGTTCGGCTTCTTCGCCGGCCTGCACATCGCCAACACCTCCGTATTCCCCCTCGTCTACCGATCTGTACCGTATGCCGAGCCCTTCCTCCTGATGGCCCGCGAGGTCTACCAGACCCGCTTCTCCGAGCCCCTCCTCGTGGCCCTGCCCGTGGTTGCCCACATCGTCTCTGGCATCGCCATCCGCCTGATCCGCCGCTCGCAGAACCTCCGACGCTACGGTGGCGCCACCCCGGGCATGTACGCCCTGCACCGCTCCAAGACCTCGAGCAGCACGTCCTCGACCAACAGTACCAACGGCAGCGGGTGGCCGACACTTAGCTACACCGCTATAAGTGGGTACCTGTTTGCGCCCGTGCTGGCGTCGCACGTTTTCATGAACAGGGTGCTGCCCCTCATCGTCGAGGGCGACAGCTCCAACATCGGCCTCCAGTACGTCGCGCACGGCTTCGCGAGCCACCCCGTCGTGTCTTGGATTGCATACAGCGCTCTCATTACGGTGGGCGTGGGACACATGGTGTGGGGTGGGGCCAAGTGGATGGGCATCTCGCCCCCGCCCGGCTGGCGGAGAACGACAGTCGACAAGCAGTTGCGCAAGCGGAGGAGCCGGAACTGGTGGACCATCAACACCGTTGCACTGGCCGGCATTGCGCTCTGGGCTTCGGGAGGATGGATCGTCGCCAAATGGGGAGCCACGGAGGGCTGGCTCGGTAAGGTATATGATAACATATATGCACAGATTCCGCTGTAGATACTGTAGATCACCAATATAACCAAAGTCAAACAAAGTTGATGTAGGTACGGCACTAGTGCGCGGTGTCCTTGCAGTGAATGCATCGTGTTTGCCCCAGGGGCCCGGCGAACGGAGAACGTGGGTCCTAACGACTTGAAAACAGAATCACGTCACACGATGGCATTACTAAATGAAGTTAACCTTTCTAGCTGGTAATGTTGCGTTCATTCTGACGATCCGGTGACAAGTAGCACCTTGTATCTGCCTTCTTTTCCGCCCTTTTGTACATCGCTCTGTGAATCCTTCCGCAGCATCCTACCTAGCTGCGGCGGCCCCGGCGCCGGCCATCTTCTCAGTAATCCCGTGACATTCGCCGTTGCGAGCCTCCATTGTGGACCTTTCTCCCCTCCTCCGCCCCAGCCGCCCATATTCTGGGAACAAAGAAACTCTTCCACGGCCCGGAAGCCGAGCTCACGGTGCCGATGCCGATCAATCTCTTTCACGCAACAAAGGTGAACAACGGCCTTCTTCCGTGCCCCGCTGCACTCCCGGTGAGTTCTCTTTGCTCCGGGAAACACGGGCCGATACACACAAGGCCTTTGTCTTCCAAACCAGCTTCGCCACACAACCCAGACGGGCGAGTATTAATATCGATTTGCGTGGAGATCCCTAGGAAATCCAGAAACGATTCGGACATCACCTTACCAGGCCATACATACCATACCCCCCATTGAGCAACTCAGAACAAACCTTCCCTTTTTAGACCGACTTGGAGTCCCATCACCACACGACTGTCTGATTACCTGTCGGCAGTATCCACACCCTCACGGGAATCACAACGATCAACCTCACCCTCGGTTACAAGAACCCAACAGTCACAATGTGTCTTCTTTACACCCAAACGCAGCGCTGCCCGAGCTGCAAGAAGACTGTCTGGCAAAGCACTGCCATGTACAACTCATGCCAGAAGCCCTGCTCATGCGTATCATGCTCCCCGGCCATTAAGTGTGCCAGGAGCAACAGATACTCATCAGAGGATGAAGACAGCCCAAAACCAACCGCCGAGGGCAGCCCCCACACCATCTCATGCCCGAACGCCGAGCTGATCCACGGTTGGCCGCAGTGGGCCAGTCAGCCTTGTGGATTCTGCCGGTGGCAGCGTTCGCTCGAGGTGCGGCGGCAGTGGCACGGGGTGCACTTCTGCATGAACCCTCCCACACACAGCAACAAGGCTTCGTCGTTCAACTCGCCGGCGACGCCAAGGGCATCAACACACGGCAAGAATGAGGGTAGCCCAAAGACCCCTCCTGAAGTCGTCAGTGATCTGAGCGAAGGAGGCTGGAGCCAGCAGAGCGGAAATATAAGCAGCAGCAGTCCGAAGCAAGGCGGTCGGAGGAAGAAGAGCGTCCGGTTCCAGGAGCCCCTCAAGGTGGAGAAGAAGCGATCGTCAATAATAGCAAGATTCACGCGGGACCGAGTTAAGACTGCTTAAGTCGGCAGTTGTGGATAGTTATCTGATTGCTCTGTCAGCATCCAAGAAGGAAGCACACTTGGAGAAGGTTAGGAACAGGCTTGCTTGAGTATGTATGTAGCTGACTACATCAAGCCCAGCAGATCCGTCAAGACGATTATGCTCGTCTTGGCTAATGTAGTAGTAGTAGTAGTAGAATATGACCACAACACCCCCCTCTTTTCTATTGCTAAGTCCTGGGCAACGTTCGAGTGAGCTGTATCATTGAACCATCTTCAGCCACCTGTAACGATGAAATAGTTTTAGTGTTGCACCCCTTCCAAACGCTGACTACCAGCCGGTCCCTTTCTTAACAGTCTCCGTATCCCACCGAGACGTAGTAGCCACCAGCAATATCCCCCACTTGCCCCTGCACGATGTGCTGGCCCATGGTAGTCGTGTCGCAATTGTCCAGGATGAACTGAGCGTGGTCGGCAACTGCATTACAGGCAGGTGAGACCGGGGCCTGGTCGCTTTCATTGCAGACGTAGATGGCAGAGTTGTAGGAGCAGCTGACACGCTGGCAGAAGATGGACCCGGCCGTGACACCGGCCGTGCAGTTGCTCTTCTGTTGCACGTAGACGATGCCGTCCCGGATGTATTGCGGGAGGGCCGGGGCGTCGTACACAGCGGGGCAGACGCCATTCTGGATTGGCAGTCGAACGAGTCGATCATCAGCATCTGGGAGCAAACGTTGGATTCCATGTTCTTTTTTCTACTTACAGCGTCGTGGATGAATGTGCCGTTGTTGGCCAGAGAGCCGTTGGGGATGATTGCATGAACATTGATGGTAGGGACCCCAGTGATCTCGGGTTGGAAGACCTATGCAGGAAGTATGGGTAAGCAGCTAGTCCTTTTTACTATTGATTTCCAGGAGGGGGCTTCCTTACTGTTGAAAGACCTGCCACAAGGGCGGCGAGGCCAATCACGATGGCGATGAAGAGCTGCATCTTGAAATAAGCAGTAGATAGTCGCCGATGATGTGTGTTGGGAATGGTGGTTGAGGCAAGGGTTTAGGAAGAGTCTGGTCGATTTGCAATCATGTCCTGTAACTAGGTTCATGGGAGAAGAGCACTAAAAGGTGAAAATCATCGAAGGAGAAAGAAATATTAGTGCCCCAAGCATGGCATTGAATGTAGGTGAGATGAATTCCTGATTACCGCAGACACGGTCATCCCTTCATGTAGTAAACAGTTGACGGCATCTCCCTGGGCTCCTTACTTCAATGCCAGTTGTTTGTCGTTCGTTGTCTATGTCAACCTGATAGACAGACACCTTTCACAATAATATGTATTGTATTCTATGTTACACCTCTTTAGACGTGGGTCGCTTTTTATATTCACTTTCTATCAGTGGTAGGCGTCTCCCACCATTCCTTAGCAGTTGGCATGGCCCACGTAGACATGCCAGCCATCATCATCCCAGAGCTCGCCCTGGGTCAGCTGCTCGTCATTGACCAAGGCGACCGACTTGCAGTCATTCAGGATTGCCTGGGCGTAGTCGGCAACGGTGCCGCAGGTGGGGTTGGCCCACTTCTCGTTGCTGTCGTTGCAGACGTAGATGCCCGAGGCCCATGAGCAGCTGACAAGTTCGCAGTTGACGACGTTGGGTAGGGGAGGAGAGAGGCAGTTGGCCTTTTTTGTTCTTAAATACTTGATTCCGTCGATGATGTATTTCTGGTTGGCTGGGTAGGCATACTCCGCGGGGCATATGGGCTTCTGTGTTTCCCGAAGAGTCATGTATTAATATCAGGGGCTCACATCTGTCAAGTCAGACTCAAGGTATCTGCACTTACACCGTGATTCTTTGACGGTATATTGCTAGGATTGGCACCGCCGGCGGTGGGACTTGGGTCCTTGGCTGTAGCAGCACCAGTGCGCTCGGGGGAAAGGCCTTTCAGAACCTTAGTGTCAGGCCGCTATTCCACAGAGAATATCGAAAGGCGCTTACCGTAGACTGGGCCTCAACAAATGAGAAAGAGCCAAGCATGATGGCCGTGAGAACCCTCATGGTGGAATTCATTGTTAATGGAAGTAACAGTTCCTGTTTGATGTCTTTAGACACTGTGTAGTTGTATGGAATGCTTTCTGTGTGAAATCTTACTGAAAGCCATTTTGGTAATGCGGGACACCAATTTATGCTGCCAGTTAGCTTCGGATCAGTCAGTCAGTATTATATGTTGATCTGTCATCTGAATACAACAGTTAAAAAACAGATTTGGGTATACAGGATATGACTAAAGATAAGTAGATTTTAATACATTTATCCTTAGAGTATGTATAAGCGAGCCGATAGAAGCAATAACATCCGCTAGTCTTCTTCATCCTAGCCTGAAGATTTGCTTTGTCTACACAGTGATTATATACATGAACAGTATGCTGGTTCCAAGAACACACAGATGGAGAGTTGGGGCCAGCCTGGGTTGACGAGAATGGGGGAAATGTAAAGGAAACGAAATTTCCAGACAACGCCTCACTAATGCATAGCTATAGATAGTATGATAGGCCCTCCTTCACCACGAAACAAGGGATCTCCGCTGGAGGTAATCAAACCAAAGATGCCCGCGGGGAGTCACAACACCAGCTTGCTGTCAGAAGGGAAGGAATTAGGGTGCCAGTGTTATCAATCAACCGACCGAAATCAACTAACAATTAACCAACCAACCAATACCCTCTGGTTAATTAACCAACCACGACCTGCTAGAAAACAAACCGAACTAATTAAAGGATTTACTAATTGCCAATTAGTCGATATTAACCGATATTAATTGATTTTATTAGTAATATTAATATATTCTAGAACTTCTAATAATCGGATCTTATAATGTTTTTTAATGTTTTATAAAGAGTTAATAGGGGTCGGGGGAACCGGCTCGAGCTCCGTAATCTAACGCTAATAGGTTAGAAAACTGTTTTAATGCGAAATGCTACTTTTAATACTGTTTTAAATAATAAATAACGCGTTAACCTTACGCGTTCTTTAATAACTCTATTAACTTATTATTCTACTAGATTCATTAATAATAACGCCGCTACGATGTTTAATTATCGATTTACCGATATAATTAAGCCTCCTATTTAAATCGACGAGTATTTACGTACCTTTATTATACGATTCGGTAATTAGGAGAATACCGAAATTGGTAAGTCCCGATCCTCCTAATATTAGAGATTTAGCTTCGATTTTAAGCTTAAAGGAAAGAGATTTTAAATCTATATAATTTACGTAATAAAATAATTATTAAAACTTAATAAATTTATTAACGATAGCTTCTTTAATACGATAGGTTACCTTTATATATATTACTATATTAAAGTATTTAGTAATAAGTATAAATCGAGGTAAGAGCTCGGCGATATAACGAGGTCTATCTAACGACGAAGGATAGAAACCTTTTTAAATTTAAACGCCGATAATATTAACGATATAATTCTAATATATAAAATATATAATTCCTTCGATAAAATATATTTTTAATACCTTCTCGTCGAATAGATCGTTACCGAATCTCTCCCTTTCCGCTTTATTAATTCGTTTAGATTCCGCGCCCTTTATTATTATTTAAACTTTTAAATCGAGACTTAATAAACGATCCTTTTACGTAATAATATCCGATTACGTATTATTAATTAATTCTATTACTATTATTAACGCGTTATCGATATATTACGACGCGTTCTTAATTAAATATATTTCGCGTTTAATAGGTAGAGGTTAGGGAGCAGGTATAATGTATATAAGTTAATGTATTTCTTTCGTAATACCTTTACCGATTAACCTCGAAAGATCGTCTTTAGTATATTAGAAGTAAGAGGTAGTTATAATAGATTTATAATCGGCGCCGCGATAATGGACTTAATTAATAAATATAAAATTAATTAGTTATAAGGTTAGATATTTTACCCTTAATAACGCCGGTAATATAGATACGGCGATAGACTTTATCGGTAACGCTTATAAGTTTAATAAGCATCGCCGATAAGGTCGCTATTTCGGCTATATTATTAATTTAGTAATAAAGGTTCTATTTAATCCTTCCGTATCGTTAAATAAGGGTATTCGCGAGTTTAACGATACCGATACTTTCGATAACGCTATTTATAAAAGTTAATGTTAATAAGGGCCTATTAATAAGCTCCGTATTATTATAATTACGATCGATTAGAGCGACCGTATTAACGATCTATTTCGATCTGTTTAGGAGGCCGATTCTAATGGATTAAAGCGGCCCCTTAAGTTTATTAAAGATAATTAAACGCGTTAATTAGGATCGTATTATATAATTAAACGAGCAATCCGATTATATTAATATATCGAAATAATGCGTATTAAATATAATAATAAATAGATTAAAGATAATATATCTCTAATTATAAGTACCTTTCGATTTTATATATCAAGTAATATACCTACCTTCCTCTAACCTGCCAATTAATTAATTAACCTTAATTAGGATGCTTTTATAAGAATCGCGTCGATTTTAAACGATTTCGAGGATTACCTTATCCGATTAAAAGGCGACGGTTAAATAAGGCGACGATTAGGTAAATTTAAAGGATCTTACGGTAATATATATAAATATTTATTAAGCTTCGAGTTTATATTATAAAAATTAGAATAATATAAGGATAATTTAGATAATTATTTTAAATTAACTTAATACGGTATTAAAGTTAACGCCGCCTAAAAAAAGATTAACGAATATTATAATAAAATCTATATAATACTAATATATTACGCCGCTTACGTATTCTATTTATTATAATATTAATAATCTTTCTATTACTTTTAAGAAATAAACGCCGATTAGGTATATAATATGAAATATATAATTAAGGGTATATAAGATATCGAGTATAATATTTTAATTAGGTCGGACTTTAGACCGATAACGTTAATATTATTTTAATTGAATATATTTATAAATAGCTTCGCCTCCTTCCTATAATAATAACGCGACCGAGTAAGCCGATCTTATAATAACGAGCGCGATAACGAGTATACCCGATAGTACGTACGCGACGTTAAGCTTAAAGTAAGTATCGTATCCGATCCGATTTAATATTAATATAACTAGCGCGAGCGATACCTTAAGCTTTTACGGATAGCTCTTAATTTTTTTACGATTTAATCGATATTAATTAAATATAAGAGATTATTCTTATCGGCCGGCCGGTTATAAAATACCTCTCGTTCCAGGCTTAATATTAAGATCGTGGATATATCGATAACGTTAAAGTCTTAGTATAAAGCTGGAATTATCGACAATATTAATCCGATATTCCTTTATATTATAATAAAGTAGGATCGGTAAGATATAATAAATCTTATAATAGATAAGGCTAGAAGGAGGACTATTAGTTAATTATAATTAAGCGATATAAATTAATATTATATATACGGGGCTTAAAATATTAAAAAGATATTACGAGATTTAAATATACTAACTAATAATTAACTAATTAACTAGCACTCTTATAACTTATTAACTAACTAACTAACCAGCGCCGATTCGGCGTTAAATACCAACCAACCGACCACCGTTAGGTGGTTCGGTTGGTTGGTTCGTTAATAACACTATAGGGTGCTAAGCTATATGTTATTAGAACTAATGTTTAGTGTTATTACAAAGGCAGTATGCCTAGCTACTTTAGTAAATTAAACTTTATATTTATTACTGTAATCTTTAACCTTTATTGCCCATTATTATAGTATGTTATATAAATAAGAACCATTTACTTAAGAAATTTCATTAATTCCATCTTGAGCCATCTGGTTATTCCAGTGGAAGTCTAATTTAGGTCCTCCAAACAATTCGGCCCTGTTGCTCATACCGCCACAGGACACGGAAGACATCCCGACGGATCATTTCCTCTATACCGAATGCGTCGCGGTCGTTCCTGAACTTGATCCTATAGCGGCCCATGGATCCCCTCCCGCCAAAACTGTCGAAATCTAGCAACCACTCTAGATCGATCGTGCCATTGGGCACACCGTCCGGAGCATCACGTGCTTGATCCGTTACCCAGGAGTAATCGGACTTCAACAACACTGCTACCTTGACCAGGAAACTGACTCGGCTCTGCCGCGAGATCTCGTAAGGGGCCCGCCGTAGGACGACGGTCTCTTGCGGGAACAATGTCGGGTCCAGGCAGATGTGCACTTCCTCGATGATTCCGGGCCGGCTGGGTCGTATGAACAAGGTCCAGTCGTGCGTGGTATCTCCTCCTTGTTCGCCGGGGATGGGCGTGACGTCTTGGTGGTAGTTGCCAATGTCAATCTCAATGTCATCGTCTGTAATGTCCTGGGCAGCTCGGGCTTCGGACCGGGCCTCGGCTTTGCGCTCGGCGTAGGTGTGCGGATACTTGTATCGGAGCAATTTACGTGTTGCTCGACCGGCTGTGAACGCCATTGTGGGGGTGCGACACATGGGGCAGCACGATTGCAGATCAGAAAGTGCCCAGAGATCGGCAGGTTCCGAGTCTACTTTGACAAGGAACGTAGGCTTTTGAATCGGCGCGACGGAGGCCCACTTCAACATGCAGGATAGGCACAATGCGTGATTGCATGTGGTCACGACCGGATTGTAGATGAGCTGTTGACAGATCGGGCAGAGATCGTCCTCGTGAATCTCTTCTCGCCTTCTGAGAAGGGCTCCCGTCATTCGGCGTGCTGATCCAATGAGCCTTTGGGCCATATTCTGCCTCTCGTGATCGATCATCGTTGATGTGTGAACGAAGGTTTGGAGGGTAATGAAGGGACGATAGGATTGTCGAACTGATGGGAAATTATCCTGAAGATGGAGGCCCTTGTAGGGAGCAGAAACAACATTAACAGTTGTAAGTTGATAATTCAGTGAGCATGTCCTTAGCGCGGCGCGTTCTGATGCCCTTTATGAAGTAGTGGAGTAAGGCCACCTGCTCCCCTTGAATACAACAACAGTAAAGGAAAATATTCATTTGAATGAGTTCTCTAGGAAATATATTCATAAGAGACTTTTAGATCATACTCTTAGCATTCAATGCCAGAGGTTAAGGCTTTAGCTTGATGCCAATAGACTTTTGCAGAGCATGGATCATACTATAACTCACTGCTTTATAAAACCGGCGCTCAGCATGGGGTTTGCAGGCCCAGAAGGTGTCAACAATAACTCGACCGGCGCTGCCAAGATAAATGACTGTTGAACATGTTGAGAACTAGGCCAAAAAGGAAGACGTTCATCTCAAGACAGAGAGGTATCTCTTGCAGGGACAGATCTCCCCATTCCAGCCCACCAACTTCACACCATGCATCCCCTTGGTCCTTGCTTCCAAAATATCCAGCATGCCCTCGCACAATACTTTCACAGTGATGAAGACCTTCTCCAAGCCCAGCGCCCGAACGCAGCGGTTGCCCAAGTCGGACTGTTCCCACCCAGGTATCAAAACAAAGGCGTTGACATAGTCGTCCTCGGCATTGATACGGATGGTATCACAATTAACCAAGGCTCTGGTCAGTCCGTACGCAGCGTTGCAGATAGGGGGTTGGTTTCTACATTGCTGTGTATCTAGGTATTAGCATCTGAGGGAAAAGGATAGGAGAAAATGATTTAGGGGGCTGCCAAGGACTCAACTTACTCTAAACAACCAGCAGTAGATTCCTTTGCCGCGAAAACCGGCTACCTGGAAGACTTTTGCAGTAGAGGCCGAGTGGCCTGATAAGTCTCCAGGAACCCATAGACGTTGGGCGCCATGTGGGTCCGGAGATCGTCGAGCTTGAGGTGGTCGGCCACAGTGGGGCACAGCTCCAAATGATATGAGAACGCCCCCCCTGTTTGGATGAAGTAAGCATGCGGATTGCGGCCACTAAGTGATTCTGGTTAGCCCAGCGACACATTGTAAGCACTAATCGTGGTAGGCCTAGCGTGATCACTCTGCTCTAGGGAGAAAAGAGCCAAAACGAAAGACCCCTAGCGCTGATAGGAATCGAACCTATCTCCGTTTATCACTGCTCTCTCCGTAGGGGCTCCCCTATTTCCCTGAGGGCCGTCCGCTAAGAATGACTACCCCCACGGGCACGAAGCCAAAGTTAGTCCTCTGATCAGTTTGTCCAACAGCGTCATATGCCAAAACAACTAACACAACCTCCCTCTCCATCGCAATACATGGTCAAGCTGGGTTCAGCTTGGATTCCAGAAATCTAGACTTTTATCAGCTCCTTCAGTGTAACAGTATTTCCTGCCTAGGAGGTGCACGAAGCTGTAGTAACGTGCCCTCGCCACACGTGTCGGTTCAGTAGTTTCAATTGTAAGGATACGATCTGACCAGGAACTTCGATCTTGACATGTAACGGTCATGGTACACAATTCTACATGATGACAAGTCTGACGTAACGACATTGGCATAGTGCTGCCGTGATACGCTGCGAAAATAAGGAAGCACCGATAGAACAGTGCGACTTGCGACATTGCATGTCTTACGGCCCACAGCAGACAAACGCGTGGGATGCGAGTAACATAGCTGAGAAGAATTTCGATCAAGCTGAGTACGTACAATGTGTATTACCAAACTTAGATCCGCCAACTGGCTAGGATGACTATTCTTCGGCAATCACTAAGGAGGAATAATAATGTGGTATACCGGTTTGGCAAGAGATGAAATAGTGGATGCATTTCGACAAAGCATAAGAGTCACGACAAATTCCAGAATTGGTTTGTAGAGCTATGTGACGAGGCCTCCAGTGAGAATGCGCCGGTTCTCTGATGTCCATGTTCGCCCTTTCCGTGGAAGCAGGCGGGGAAAGGGGTTGGTTTTGGCCAATGCTGATTACATCATTAGCTTATGACTGCCAATTCGCTAGCAAACGCCTGCCTTCAAACTATCCCATCAAATCGAATTGTCTATTGCTCCTAGGGAATGAAAATGTGTGAGAAGTAGGACTATTGACGTTGTCTATGCCAAGGCAAGTAATGTCATACAAACCCCGCAAATTGTCCGCATTGGGTCGCCAGCTGTGGTCTAGACTCGGCACGCATATGATCGACAAGGCAACAATGCACAGGCGTCGGGCGACTACATTTCTGACGAATAACCGCATGGCGTCAAAACCTGTTGGGTCATCCAAAGGAATCAAACAGGCAGTAGGGTGTCACGGCGAAACGGTTGCCTCGAACCTGGGCTGACAAAATGTCGATCTTTCTGAAGGCTGTAGGCAGCCACGCAGTTGGCCCCCAACTCACCATCTGCACCCAACTGACATCAACTATTTAACCCACCATGAAACATACATATTTCCATCTATCGGGAATACCAGAGCAACAGTAAACTTCTACATCTCCCCTTCCTATTTCTAGTAGCTTTTATCAATCATCATGACGGCAAACACAGAAACCAAGTCTCAGACAGACTCTGCTGCATCTGCGAAACAACATGCCCCTGACCATAGGCAGGACACCACCGGAAAGGCCAATGTACCAGCTGGCTCCGTTAGCGACGTCAAGAACATCTACAGGTCTCCCAAGGACAAGGATGGCGAATGGACCTGGGTCAACAAGTATCCCGAAGACGCCCAAGACGCCGCCGAGAACGCCGAGACAGCCCGTTACGCTGTCCTGGTCCGCAACATCAAGAGCACCGATAGTCGGAAGAAGCTCGAGGCCCACTCCATCGTGATCCAGAGCCCGTGGCTCAAGACGGCGCTCGGCCAGATCTTGGAAGACTACCCCGGCGTCGCGTGCGAGCTCGACCGGCTCATCTTTGAGGCGCCGTTCCGACCCTTTGTCCATCGCTGGAAGGACTTTGCCCTGTACAGAGCGCGAGACGACCTGGATGACACGACCAAGGAGCACCTCACCATACTCCACAATATCTTGCAGTACGAGATCGGCGACAGTATCAAGGTCTTTGAGGACTATGTCGCGAAGGGTGTCGTCACTTACGAGCATCTGTGGATGGTATTCCAACCAGGCTCTCCTGTCCTGGCCGCTTACAAGGGACCGCTCTCCGCATTCGAAGTGGACGACACTAAGTACATGAAGTCTCGAGAGTGTGGGAACTACTTGCGCGTACACAATGACTGTATCGACTACGATGGCAAGAATTTCAGACGGTGCCGAGAGGACATTGATATTATGGAGTTCGTCGGAACCAAGAAGATTGTGGCGCTGCCTGTGTACCCCCTTACCTTCCATCCTCGGCCAGATGAGATCAGAGCTTCGTTGATCAAAAGGGGGCAGCTCTTCGAAGACCTAGCCGGTCATCACTACAAAGCGTAAGAAATGCCGGCCTCCAGTCTCTTCTTATCAAGCATCCGGAAAATAAGTACATGGCTAACACTACTTGCCTGATAGGTATTCGGGAGCAGCCGTCACCTGGGATCAAAGAGGAAATGAGATTCCCATCGAGGTATCGGGGCGCATCATCGTCGACATCGACTCGTTCAATCGGTTCAGTCCCGTCAACTTCATTCGCCATCGAAGGATGCAAGAGTGGAAACCCAAAGATCAGCTTCTTCTTCATGCTGAAGGCGGTGATGGCCAGGACAACGGTAAACTCTGGCTCAGTGCTTACCACAAGATGCTCGCCCGATGCCGTACTGGGGGTTACTCGCTGAAGCTGAAGAAGTGGCTCGACTTCTTCGTGGAGCAGGTCCAGGATATCGAGTTCCGAGACGATGCCTACGACAAGTTGGTGTTGCCCGAAGACCAGAAGGAACTCATCATGGCCTTCTCGGAATCGCAACTCAAGGGTGTTGTCTTTGACGACGTCATTTCGGGCAAAGGCAAGGGTGTAATCTGCCTACTTTCAGGTGAGTCTATACCCTCCATATCTCATTTCAGAAATACTCTTACTGACACTTCCTTTCCTATACAGGCTCTCCCGGAGTAGGCAAGACCCTAACCGCCGAGGCCGTCGCCGAAAACCTGCGCGTCCCGCTGCACACCCTTTCTTCAGGCGACCTGGGCTCCGAGTCATACGAGGTGGAGCGCAACCTGCAACGCACCCTAGAACTGGTGGCGCGCTGGAACGCAATCCTGCTGCTGGACGAGTGCGACGTGTTCCTCGAGGCGCGCTCGAGCCACGATCTCGAGCGCAACAAGGTCGTCTCCATCTTTCTGCGCACGCTCGAGTATTACGAAGGCATCCTATTCATGACCACGAACCGCGTCGACAACATTGACCCGGCCTTCCAGTCTCGCATCCACGTATCGCTCGAGTATCCGAACCTCACTCCGGCTTCGCGCCGACAGGTCTGGCAGAACTTCCTTGAAGCGGCGACCCAAGCGACAAGCGGAACGCGAGGGACGACGGAGCTGACGGATGGGGATCTGGACGACCTCTCGGCGCTCGACCTAAATGGACGGCAAATAAAGAATATCTTGAAGACGGCGCAGCTGTTGGCTTCGCGCAAGAAGTCGCCCCTGAAGCGATCCTTCATCGATACTATTCTGGCTATCGAGAAGCGGCGGCCCGAGGTGCACCATGAGTAGGCATCGAGCCTTGCCATTGGACTCATACTCGAAAGCTGAAGGCTCTAGGACTCTGAGTTTGCTGATTTATTTCTATCTTTATGGCATTAACCTTATCCTGGTTCTATAGTAGTTACTCTGATAGCCCAAGTGAAATACGTCGGGCTTCCTGAATACTTGGCACACTCTCTTTAACTATCTCTGGATGTCTAAAACTATTCCAGTGGAATGCGAGCAGTGTAGTATATATGTTGAAGATACGAACCGTGTAAAAGCTACTGACGCGCATCAAGTGGAGTTGCCAGTTTCTGCCAGGGACACATGATATGAGTCAAAAAAGAAACCGGAAAGAGCGTTCCAGCCATCCAGAGGATGCCCGCAAGACCCACAGTTATAAATATTTATTTAACAGATCCATTATTTTTGCCAAAATCAAATGCTCAAGGTAGCTAGCTGTACTGCAGTGCCACGTTCTCTTCTTCATATCCAATCCAACCTTTCCCAATTTCCGCTTCCAGGAATCCCCAGGCATGGTCGTTGAAACATGTAACGAGCAGTCACTATTAATTGATCATCACTAGAGGGTGTCTACTCCCTCTCACCACGACGACCGAAATGGACTGCCTAATGGTCACTGGGAGTTCTAACTCTCCCTTGGTTCAGCAACCTCTTTTTTTTTTCTTCTTTTTTTCTTTTTTTCGATTCTCGCCAAGTAGCCTCGGTAGAAGCAAAAGACTTATAAAGAGCAGGTTACATTAAAATATATAAACTTAAAAAAGGTATAATACCCTATACTTAGAAACTCTTAAAAATAGCTTAATTATAAAGTATAACTACTATTAATTAGTAAAAGCTTAATAATAACCGGAGACTACGAAACCCCTTTCTAACTCTTTCTTTAGTCGTAATAATTTACCGGCTTATATATAAAGGACTTCGTTTATTTCCTCTCTCGTTTATTTAAATAGTTATCTCCCTATTTATTATAATTATATAATTATATATTTATTTATTACTTAAAGCGATAATATATCCTATTTATTATATTTATTTATTATATTAATAAAGGTTAAAATTAATAAACGCCGTATATATTATATAAAATATAAATAGGTAATAAATAACTAAGATTAAAATACCTATTTTAATATTAAGAAGCTTTAGGATAATTATCCTAAGGCGCGAGGGTTTCGGAAATTTATAAAGTTTATTAAGAAGGATAAGTATTTAATTAAACCGGTTTTTTATAAAGTTTATAAAGTCGGTTATATATTCCTTTAATATATTACCGATAATATTATTAATATAACTTTCTTTAATAACTAGATTAAATTACTCGAAGGCGTTATTATATAATTAAGGAAATATTAGATTTAATTCTTTAAAGGTATCTTTTAAGATGATATTAAGCTCCGGGCGCTGTTTAAAGGGCGTAATAGAAAAGAGAGTAATAAATAGATTAAGCCGGCGTCGTAACTATTAATATAAACCTAGAGGGAGGGAGGTAGGGGGCTTATATAAAGTTAACTAGGTAGTTTTAAGCTTTATCGATCGATAATAAATAATTATATATAAATATTAACTCTTAAAACAGATGCAGTTTTAACCTCATGCCTAGGAGGGGTTCAGTAACCTCAGCCAACACATTTTCCCTTCTTCAATCTGCCCGTGGCAATCCAGTTAAGCATTATTCAATACACCGATCTTGTCACGCCACTTTCCGCCGTTGTATGGCGCAGGAACCAAGGTTTCAGTCTTCCCGTCGACAAAGAACGCGCCTCCAAATTGCGCTTGCAACTCGAGCACCCCAAAGCCTGTCTTCCTAACTGCGGTCCCCCCTACGATCAATGCCATCCATCAAACCACCTTAATTGCAACTGCAAACTCATGGATCCGCGTCCCAATTGGGATCCAAAAACGATCAAATCACAAAAGGGCTTGCCAGAAGAGCTGCCGGCGTGGAGAAAACCAGACGACGCGGGGCCCTGTTGCCCTTGTCCCCAAGCCAGCGAATTCCGAGAACGCTATAATGTCTATTGGGGCGAGTGCTGTAGATGCGAGCATTACGCATGTCAGTTTATGCCCTTGGCTGAAGGATCGGAGCCGCCTGCCCATCCTGAGCTCGAGCAGTATCGCATTTGGCAGCCGCCGGCATCGCTCTTGCTCGTCAGTCGCGGCTTCCGGGATATCTGCAGCGCCGTCTTCTACTCGAGATATCATTTCCATCTAGACGCTGAGGGACCCTACATAGATGTAGTATACTCGAAGTATTTTGCACAGGCCGCGCCCGCCTTTCTGTCCAAGGTGGTGCCAGACTCGGCCATTTCGGCGTTGAGGACACTGCGAATCGACTATGGCGACTGCCAGGCACATGAGACATACAACGATAACTATCATCATCCTTGGGCGGACAAGTATTCCACAACTTACAAGTCAGAAGTAGATGGAATCCTGAAGCCGACCCGGTGTTCACAAGATGGGCCCGGATTCTCGAAAGAAAGGTCGGTCAGCTTCGATTGAACACTTTGATCTTGACCCACCGGAACATGAAGTGTCACCCTAGTCATCTCGGTGTCTATGCTGAAAAGGAATGGAATAAGTTGGACGGCAAGGGCATTATAACTCGGATAGAACATATAGTGACGTCTTTTTACTGGCATCCCCTCAAAAGCCACCCACTATCGGTATTGGGCGAGACAAGACCCAGCCGAGACGGAAGCCAACGACTTATTGTGGATGTCTATATTGTCTCAGAATCAACGGAAACGCCTTTTCGCTACGTTCGGAGGCAATTTGGAGATCCGGTACCGAGGTCCACGCTAATGTACTATTTGGGCTTGAACTATCTACCGTTCTTCCCATACAGGACCGGGCCATACAGAGTTTCCGACGGTGGCCCGCAGAGTTCGGGGAAGAGGACGGCACTGTCGTGCATGAGGTGTTCGTCGCGATGAGGTTAGACAGGGATTCGAGTCCATCCTCGCCTCCATCTTCGTCGTAATTGGGGGCAGAAATAGTGACAATAACTAGACTCCTTATAGCTACAAACAACTCATAGCGGACATACGCTTGTGTTGAGTGCAGTAGCACCACGCCAAGCGGCAAGGGGTAATTGGATTTGGCATTTTCTTGGCACCACAGAAGCATATGCATATTTCTCGGAGGCGAGCCCCCGCATGGCAGGCGCCAAGCAAACGGATACTACCTAAGCTTCTTGCCAATGCGGAGATACTTTGGCCGTGGGTCCATCAACCTAGATTTGCGCCAAAGAGATGCCACTATAATCGCTCTAGTAAGCGGTATAGATGCAGATATAGATGCTAGGTAGCATTACATATTTCGGCTAGTATGGTTGCGTTTCCCTGCATGAGTTTTGTTCATTAGCCTCTCCAACGCACTGAGTTGAGTATTTTCCTCCAATGACCGGGACTTAACAATTGGTTTATAAATAGAAGAAGAAGAAGAAGCTTTGCTAGAAATGACATGGTATGAAGATGCTTACTTCACATCCTAATACAAACTCGTAAAACAGATGTCTAAGTCTTGGTGATTCATACTCCCCAAGTATTAGCGATGGTTGCATTTACAGTCTTTGGGGCGGTGCTCGCCCTCGCCTCCGCCGTCTACGCACAGTGTGGTTCAGGAACCCCCGACGCTAAAGTCACTGGCTCGGGTAACTCCTTCACTGCGACCCGCGGCTCTAACACGGTCTACTCGGGCGGCGACTACCGCGCCGCGATCCAAGCGGCCTTGGACTCCATCAGCAGCGGCCAGCGCGTTGCCGTCATGGCCTCGGGCTCCATCGGCGCCAGCACGCTGACAATCTCCAGCGGCAAGACCTTCGAGGGCTGCGGCACGATAAACACCGGCTGGAACTCGGGCAAGGGCGCCATCGAGTCCCTCAACACCAACGGCGTCAAGATCCCCTACCTGACCATGACGGGCGGCCCCTATTTCGGCTTGCGGTTTCATGGTGTGCGTGACCTGACGCTGGGCCAGATTGTCATGAACCTCGACACGGGGCTCGGGATCCGCTTCGACCGCGACGCCCCCTGGAACTACAACGTGAAGATGGACAGCGTGCGCGTCACGGGCGCGGGGTCCCACGCCGTCGAGACGTTCAACATCGACGGGCTCGAGATCGGGCAGGTCGTCGCGCGCAACGTCGGCGAGTCGGGACTGCTGATCCAGACCTCGCGCAACGTCCACGTCGGGCTGGTGGATGGTGATAATGTCGCCAAGGGGACCGGGTACGCCACCCTCCGCTTCGCCAACAACAACGGCCAGAACGCCAACGGCAACTACAACACCAACGTCTACGTGGACAAGGTGGTGTCGCGCGGCGGCGGGCGGGGGGTCTTTTGCGTCTCGCAGTCGGGCGGGGCCGTCATCACTACCGTCGACTTGGCCAATAACGGGAACAATGCCGTTCTCATCGAGAACTGTTACAATTTGTCGATTCGCGGCGGCACTGTCAATGGTGGTGGCGAGGTCCGGCTCTCGGCTCGTAACGAGTTCCCCAATAACCGCGATATCTGGATCACCCTGACCGTCAACGGGGCGTCGGTGCGGGAGTCGCCTTGCGGGCAGAATGTGAACTGGAGCTTGTCGGGCACCGGGGCCCGGAACATTTGCTAGAATGGGCTGGCATAACAGCTCGAGTAGATGGATCTTGGTATTTGTGGATATGGATATACCAAAGTAGTATACGAGGAAGACGGTTAATCTGTGGTTGGATACGATTGAAATATGTCTTTATCTCTATATTTCGCTAGGGCACTCAAGCTGCGTATCTGTAGATATGTCAACCAAACGTTCAGTATAATTGCTGTTGTTTTCGGCATTGCCCTGTTCAAAGTCTTCAGTAAAACAGAAACAAGTCAATTTAATACTGCAATGTTTAATATACATATATCAAATAATAATACCCTCACATTATTCACTACGCTCTACCCCATGTGTGTATATAAGACCTCGAAGCACCCTGGAGTTAGAACTGTTGATCGGGGCTCTATTATGCGGTGTCCCAAACCGAAGATCAGTACGTCGTCTTTGTATTTATTATACCGATCACCATCTGAATTATCGACGGCCTTTTAGCCGTGAATACCTCCTTGGTATGGCTAGATTCGGCCTACCAAGCTTAGCCAGGATGCGGCAACGACTCGACATATTTCTTCCTATATACATCACCATCTTGATCACCAACTACCCAGACTGGAACCAGTACGGGAATAGTGCTGGTCGTACCGGACATCTGCCAGTGCCATTGGGGAATAGTCGTTGCTTGGTCCACTCCTTTCGGCCGGTCCGTGGGCTTGAGCAAGACTGAGCTGAGCTGCGGTCCCCCCTCATTACCCCACGAACACCACCTACCTTGGCCAGTTTTATTGCCCCTCCAAGGTTCACTACTCTCTTTTTCACCGGGATTTCCACTGCAGCCCGTTGCATAATTCCACTATTACCGGCTGTGATTCCCTATACGATCCCACTATTGCCAGTTCCGGCCCCCGCCCCTCACTACTTGTTCAACTATTGCCCGGTCAAATGCTCCCGTAGGCATTGATTTGATTTTCGTCTACTTGCCACCTTACTTTTGTCAAAATAGTACGGTCTCTCTTACATCAACAATATCTTCAGGCTGTCCAGCAACATCAACCACTCATCACATTGTTGCATCAATAACAAAGCCTCTCACACACCACGTCTCTTGTACGCCCCCGACTGATCCTGGGCGGTGCCAGCATCGGAGATGACCAAAAGACACTCGCAGAAGTCCAGGTAGTTCTGGGTACCGCCCTCTGGCTTGGCATTGATGAAGTAGACGCTGGTACCCTCTACTCTAACTTCAACGGTACCCTCTACTCTGACTTCAACATGGGAGCCTCGGAGAAGCTTCTTGGCGAGGCCAAGACCGTCTCTAAGGGCCTATCTGTCGACATCAAGCTCTTCACAACAGGCAACAACAACATCATGGCCATTCTATACGCGATCCGCATGTCCCTCGACTTCAGCCGCAAAAACCTGCAACTGGACGGCAACCAGAAGATCAACGTCTTGTATTGCCCTGCCCCCGACTACAGATACTCACTAGAGGACCAGGCATCCGCCCTCGACGAGCTTCACAAGCAGGGCCTCTTCGACAAGGTAAGTAGGTCCCGATTACCCGCTCCCTTCAGTAAACGGCCGTGCTGGTTCTGGATGCTGACATTTGATTTCCTGTTCCATGTAGCTTGGCGTTTGCGACTGGCCCGTCTTCGTGCTTGTGAATTTCATAAAGGTTTGCGAGTGCGAGGGATACGTCCAGCCCTCTGTGTACCAGGGCCCATACAACCTCGTTGAGCGAAGACACGAGGCTATCATGCCGACTCTCCGGAAGTATGGCATCCGATTTGACGCTCAGAGGTAAGTCGTTTGTTTTCACATCCTTTACACCGAAGAAAGACTGTATATCCCATGCAACAGCCTTGGTGTCGTCTGGTAATTGTGGCTACTCTCCTACTCATATAGTCAACATGCGAGGCTGACTATTATGTTCAGAGTACCACAGATCAATATCATGTAGTGTATGCAAGTGTATGTTCTAGCGGTAGCTGACGGGGCTTAGTATATATTATGTAGCAGGCCCCTTTGGACATAAACAGACCAGGTCTTTGGCAACTTGAATGGCCAATAGTCCATCTGAAGAAGTAATACGGCAGAGACATATAAACGTATCACCCATTACTTCCTTGGCGTAGCTGGTTATAGCTAGACTGGCATGATCAAAGAACCATCTGTGCTGTTGGGCAGTATGCAATGTACGGTTTAGCCTATCGGCCGCTGGCAGGGGCATGGTTAACAACTTGAGCATATGCTGGGACGTGAGTTATGAAGGGTCCGAGTCAAGTTGAACGATAGAAATATGGGAATAAATACAGAGCACAGTGGTTGTAAGACCAATTGCAGCATGGTAAAGGTAGAAGGACAACAACGTTCCAGTGACATGAAATTTGCACGAGCCGAGCTTCTGGTTGTGTTAATACCCCATTTTGCTGGCGTTCTATGGAACACATTTGTTACGAAGCCTTCAAAGTTATTAATGTACGGCACTAGCCTCTGGCAGAGGAAAAAGAGTTGTTCGACTCTAGCATCTCCACGTCCAAGCCAAGCCAAGACGCTCTATCCGGAGCCTGTCTGAGCAGCCCCGGGAACGGCACAACCCGCCAGTACCGCCATGGGTGTCCTGTCTTTATCAAGTAAAGCTTCATGCGCATCCACGCCCTGGAAAACGAGAGCCCAGAGTCGCTTGTCGTGCTCGAGAATCTGCTGCGTGGCCGGGGGCGCGGACCCGTGTCAAAAAGTCCTAATCATCTCCCTGTTTCAGGATGCAGGCTCGCTGGCCTTCGCGGTCGAGGTATTGCGGTCACTGCAGAGGGAGCTGGAGAACGAGGTTGGGCGTTTGGAAGTTGTCACGGCTAAGGAGATCCTGGGGATTCGCAAGATACTCGGCGTGTTCGAAATCGATGAGGTCTAAAAGGGAGCTCGGAAAAGGAAGAATTGACAGGCGTTGTCCTGCAACTATTATATCCTTGCGTCATTGTGTCAGTGTTGTAGGTCGCCCGCGTCTTTTGAACATCTTGGCCCTCATTGCTCTCAGGTTTTGACGCGGCTACTTTATGCAGTGCTGCAAAGACGTACACATGTTCGGTAGAGATGAACGGGGAAATTGTATGGCCGTATGGCCGTTAGGCAGCGGAAGATTATGTAGACACAGCTGAGGCTTGGACATCAACGGAACCCATATAAACCCAAACACACCCTGATTCCCATAACAATCAGCAGGCAAGAAAGCAGGCACCCGTGGCGTAGTAGTTAACGTACTCCTCTCCCATTTCAGGATAAGGAGGGACCCGGGTGCAAATCCCGGCGGGTGCATCAAGATCGATTCCTGGTGTGAGCATTTCTTTTTTCTCTTTTTGCATTTTTTAATTCTTTCGCTTCCAACATGCATTACAGCTCAACATGTGAGTAAATAATGTTGAGATTATTTAATATGGCTTCTTACCATAGTCTATTCAATAAATTCCATCCTTAGCTGGCTTGGCTGGACTATCATAGATGATGCAAAGTACAAGCATTCCATATTCGACTTCGCTCTGATCTCCAGATACAAGGGAAGGGCTATCGTGCTGGACCCTCCTAGCTGGCACCCTCTGCAAAACTGGGAGGTTCTTCAGGCCAAGGTTTTGACAAAACTGTTCTGTGACATCATATTCCTGTACAAGCAATGGCCTCGGATATGCCTGGAAGAGCGTAGTAAGAATGGTGATATTTTGGTACCTAAGCCAAGGGACGGCTCACTGCACCACCCCCTCAATGCACCACGTTTTACCACTAAAACCACCCATTTTCGACTAGTAATATCTCCACGATTTTATATTATAATAATAAAATAAAATTCCGATTAAAATATTAAACGGTAAGTTTAATAATATTATTTCTATAAAATAATTTAATAAATTAGAAATAACGTTAAATATTACTTTTAAAAATACCGCCTTAAAATTAATATTTTATATTAAAATAAAATCATTTAATAACTTAAAAATTAGAATAATAATTAAATTTAAAAAATCCGGATTATTTTTATTTTATTAATAACGACTTTTCTTTAATAAAATTTAAGTGAGAGAAATTTAATAACGTACTAACTTAGAGAATTATTTTTAAAATAACTTTTAAATATATTTTTTATATCTCTTTTTTAATTACATTTTAATTATATAAAAAGCCGTTAATTTTTATTATTAAATACTTTTTCATTCGAAGAATTCTAAAATTTCAATATTACGTATATTTTACGTATATTCTTTTAAAAAGAGCATTTAAGGTTAAAATACTCTATATTAAATATTTTCTTATTTTATAAAATTAAATATTGTACCGATAAATTTAAATCGCATTTTTAAATATATTTACCTTTTAATTTTACGATTTTATTTCGATCTTCTACGAATAGGCTGAAAATGCTGTTTTTAGTGAGAAAAGCCGGTGCATTGAGGGGGTGGTGCAGTGAGCCGTCCCTTGGCTTACAGTGTTGGCTCAGTGTTGACCCATCTTGAGAACAAGGTCAGGCTTTTGACACTGAGCTTTCTGCTCGCCATTTTATGTTTAATTTCACCTACGGAGTTCGCCAACGTACATGATTCGCACAGTTTTTAGGGCTTGCGGCTTTCATTGGAGATATCCTTGCGCCATACAATTTGGGCCATGGCATAGAAGTTGAAACGGAAGATTCAAGAGTTTTAACGACCATGATTACACGATTCGATCCATATGATCATGCTTGGGCATCTACTGTGGTACTGATGAGTTGCACGTTAGCCTATGGGCGGCTCAGATGGGTCCAGTACAATTTGAACACGCAACAACGCTTTTCCTCTCTGCCAAACTGTGATGCCGTACAATGGCGATCTTGAAAACACCGTAACATAATTCTTTAATAGAAAGCCAGCAGGATGGCATATTAGAAGAATCTGAAACCGAGCACGTCAGTAATTATTGCCCATAAACAAACATACGGCTCCCAGTCGACCCTCCGTTGTCTACCTAAGCAAAGATACGCATTTTGACATTGTGTGTGTCGAATAAATTGCCGACGACATTTCTCATATGCAAGAAAGCTGTCGACTTTTTTTCTCATTTACACCTTTTGGTCCATACCAAGCCTCCCTGACGGCAACGAAAGCCTCACAAAGGGAAACTGCTATCGTGACAAAGATGATAGCAGTAAAGTCCTCCATGGTATCAGCTAGACTCGGCATATGAAATTTAATAGCTTATATCTGTGGCAATAAAGTTGACACATTGGTTCTAATCTACATCGCCATCCACACCGCCAGTTACCCGGTCCTGGTCCCTGAGTCTTGCCAAGCTGAGATTTCTCTATGCTTCTCTCACCATAGGCAATGTTCTTGTGATCTGAATATATGAGTAAGAGATTAGCCATAATTACCAAAATACATTAACACTACGGCACATGATATGTACAGTCTATCTATAATGTGTGAGAGAAATATTCTTATTCATTTCCTGTCCAACTAACATCACATATGTCATCAATATCTTACATCTTCACTAGGAAGGATCGAAATCAGATATCTACGCTGCTTCCATACTGAAGAGTTAGATTATGCGCAAGAAAGCTCAGCCCTGAAGAGGCTAAGACCAGCTGCACATTGCGTGCTCGGTGTTCTTCAAATAATCCGCTCGGCCATCACTTTGCGTACTTTCCCAGCACGTCGCGACCAACAACGCAAGGAAAATCGAAGTCTGTACATGTAGTCAACATGAAATGAAGCACTCATCCACTGGGGATGGTTTCATCTCAGCCGGTCTAGTAGAGAAAGCTCATGTTCACGCGTTGTCCAGTTCCTCTTTGGAACGATCTGAGGAACTGGAGATACCTGTTGAGCATACGGCTCCTCCCCGTTAGCTAAACATACACCGCAGGCACGTTAGTCAAGGTCATGTACCTTCGGCAACTCATGACAAAAATACCCTTATGTTGTTGCATCCACCGAGACAAACTGCCTTGTTACTTGGATCTCTTGTACCTATCGAAATCTCAGAGCTATTGTCCGGCCATCATGCTATGATATGATTGATATCCTAGAAAATTCACTGGTTCGCGCTGATGCATAAAACGTGCAGTCAAGTGACTTCTGATTTATCGAAGAACAGAGTGCTAATCAACCAGATTGGTATATCTAATAAGAAGCTAGTTACAAGCGACATATTAAGATATCCTGTCTATGGGTTAGTGCTACCAATGTAGGGTTGGTAGATACACCGGTTCACACTGCATATACTCGGGTATTAAAGCTAATTAAATGGTGCCACGTCTATCTCCGAGGAGAACTGTACCAAATACCACCAGATTCACCTTGGAACTTACTTCTTAGCTAAATAACCTACCTTGTTTGAGAGTTGTACTCCTGCTGAAACTAATATTCTGTTCGTCTTTACCCGACTCCATCACCAACTTCCAAGTGTCTTGGCAACTACCCATCCTAGCCCAGAGACTTACTTCATATGTCTGAGGGTTATATCAACGAGTTATCTGGTCAGAGCAAAGGGTGTATCGACCTCCAATATCTCACGATCTTGCCAAATGCCCAGCACCAATTGAGATGAGTATGTAGTTCCTACCTACCCAAGCCTTCCATAAGCCCTCGGACCAACCTTATCGTATAACGCCCTGGCGTTGACGTACGCGGTACGTGAACGGTTCGTCACGAAACAGTTCTTGAATATGGATGGCATCCGCGCTAGTCCCTGCACAGCTAGGTTGCTATCTGTCGATTATTCCGATTCACGCCCCCATATCGATTGTGATACCTACTACACCAGTCGATTATTCTGCCCAGCAGAGCCAATGAAGCCTTCCATTCATGCCACTGACACAACTACCTGTGGGTAGTATTCAATGCTAGTTTCTCTCGCCTATAGGTGCTAAACCGCCTACACATTCTTTCACACAATCGACGGGACCCACACCGCCTTCCTGGAAACGCCTACTTAAACACTTCTTCTCCCTTTCCAAACCTCCACAACCTCTTCCCACCTTCACACTTTCACATTTCACCAACTTCCTTTGATCACAAACATTTCTTTTCGCAACACCTTCTCACATGTCCTCTATCACCACTGAACCTTAGGTTCCCAGTTGAACGAACACGACTATCCCACAAGCATCAACGACAAGACAACCTCGATGATATAACATCTGTCAACAAAGAGATGACATATGGTTATTCACCAATGTCACTGTCCCCGACAGTGACGTCAAGGCACTATTTCGAAAGACTAAAGAATCGGTAGGCCACACATTCATGGATTGTATGGTGGTGATATGGAAGGAAGCTCTCAACTATGTTCACTGTGCTACGCCATGAGCACAGTTGAGGGCTTCCGTCTCAACTCCAAGAAGGCTCGCCAAGTCAACACGACCAACATTGTTAGACAATGATTACTGTCTGGTCATATAAGCGAATCATGCAATTTTTCGACCACCACTCAGCCTAAGGTAAGACTTTTCTCACTTTATTTTACTCTCTGTATCTTATTTACTTGTTTCCTTCCATATGTAGTACATTTATCTTTTTACTAGTTAATAGGTACCTTGGACTGTGAGTCACTTGGCGTTCACTCTTTTACACACTTCACCTTTTACTCTTATCTTCCCACCTTCCACTTCCAACTTTCACTTTCCACCTTCCACCTTCCACCTTCCACCTTCACCTTTCCACTTGCACTTTCCCAAACCACCATGAGCAGAGGTAAGTTTCTTCCTTCTAACATATCTGCACATCAATCCCCAACCTTCACCACATACTATCACATATTCCTTCTCTCTCGCATACATCATCTCCATGGCATCAGATATCTATATTAATGCCATGAGAAAGGAACTCTTACGTCCCTGCCGACTTAGCTGATCGGCACCTCATAATCATTGATCAAAGGTAGTATGCCCTTCCATCCCATTTCAACAAACACAACTTCTGGTTTCATCTCATTTCGTCGACCACAACAATGGTTTCATCTCTTCTATCCGATGAAAACTACCACTTTCATCCCATATCGCTGACCCCAGAAACTATACATGGTATCAGACGATATCAGCGCCTGAGAAGGTAACCTTGTTGCTGACCTGTGGTTTCAACATCTGCCTGTTCTTTTCTGAAGTCACATATGACCCTATGCCAAATCTTGGGTTGATTTGAAGACACATTTCCATTAAGACACACAAGTTTGATTTCCCACATGCTAACCATTCGCGACCACACTTAGGCAGCAAACCTCCGAATGTTCCCACTTCTGGCCCCAACCTGGATTCACTTCCCCAGCTTCCTCCTGGGCATGAGGTAAAACTGCATTCGCTTCTTCGCCGGCATCGGTCCTCCTGGGCACGAGGTTAAACTGCATTCGCTTCTTCGCCGGCACCGCCGGCGAAGCTGGCATCCTGGAGGTAAGTAGGCCAACTCTTGGCAGGTATGTTCAGTTTCGTATTGAGCTTTGGCCCTAACATATCTCACCAAAGAACGGGAGTTCTCCCATGCCGTCACCAGCCACCAGACGTCGGCTGGGATTCAGGTCTCCCAGGCGACGCAGGGCGTCATGATGGTCCTGGCGGCAATTCCCCCAGGACTCATGGCGCCCCCCAGCAGATGACGGCTAGAATCCAAGTCTTGCAAGGCGAGACAGGGCGGCGTCATTCAACCTGGCGGCGATTCCCCCAGGTTATGACGTCGCCCGCCAACCGCAAAGTTGACACAGAACAGACGTCATATGAGAGACGTGCCGAAGTTGATCCCCGATCAATCTTCATCGGCAATCTCCCTGAAGATCTTGACTCGCTAGACCGCGACGTTCGTAACATGGCAGGCGAGATTGGACACGTCGTGGACGTTCAAGTTGTAAGGAAGGCAGGCCGCCCCGCGGTAAGTGTTGCATCGCCCTACCCTTTACTGGACTATATCGATCGATTTAATACTAATGCCAGGTTTGAAATAGGCCTGTCCAACAGCATTCGATACCATGCTCATCTTGGTGGGAGATCATCAGCAGCTCGCACCCCACTGCAGCATGCCTATGCTGGAGGGCTATCCTGCCCAGCACCGCTGGGGAGATTCAACATGTCGGAAACGTCCAGATCATCCGCAAGGAGGGTGTGCTGGTCTGCATCAAGTGGCCCACGACATCAACGTCTCAAGCTTCGTCTGCCACCAGCGGCCTTGCACCCACCCAATCTCATTCATCGCATACTACACTGTCAACAACGGTTCAGTCCGATATCGTTTCTCATCGCGACTACCACTATGTCTGGGCCTAAGCGAAACCCCTAAGTCCCCTGGGATGCCAAGATCCATGAGGAGATCCTTTGTGCCTGCTCTTTGAGAAGTGGTAATCGGCGTGGACAGCCTTTATATATATATACATGAACTTTTGTGAGTGCATGTATCTACATATCCTACTTTTCTAACTCAAGGTGTCATTTTGCTAACTGCTTACATACTTAGACATCAAAGCCTGCACGATCAGGTTCTTTCCTTTGTCATTTTGAGCCACGCCCTATACAAGGCGTTGTAGAGACTAGAGAGCGCAGACAGGACCTGTGGAACCAGGTTCTTACGTCTCTTAGTGCTATTGAGCATCGCCTAGATTCGTGGCCCGGAGAAGCTAGGCTCGGAGAATGTCTGGTTTGGGCTTCAGGATGGCTTCTTTCTTTTGCTGAAGACAAGATTACCACATGGCCTGGCATTGGTTTGTTGCGGTCTTGGATGTCTTGCGAACAGTAAGTTTATCCTACCTGTCTATTTGTGAATATCTTCTCTAACTAAGGAATCTCAAGCGACCCTTTTGTGGCATTCTTTGGAAGCCAAAACCCCCTGGACACTACGATAACTCGCAAGTCGTTCTTCCGAATGATAATCTCCAACAGCAACGGCCAAGATGGAACACAAACACGGTTTTGAGCCGGACTATCACTTGTGCAGGCACACAAGGTGAGAAACTAGGCGAGTTGAATACTCGTCTTCTTCGGCAGATTGCCGTTGTTCTTCGACGTTCTTCGGCGTTCTTCGGCGTTCTTCGAGGGTTGGTGAGCATTCTGTATATCCTTTTGCTTTTTCTTCGGCGTACTGATACGATACACTCAATGCTTCAGCAGTACATGTTTCACAACACCGGCGACGGTCCTGCTGCCAAGCATCTTCGCCTGCGGGATTCCGCGCTTGGGAGCGAAACGACGAGATATCCGCTCTCAGCCTCCAGAACCGAGACATAATGATGCGGACTCTGTACTACAACTGGAGTAGAAACCTCCAGTATCACAAGAATCTCCGTCACGATGCCATCGTGGTCCAGGATCTCGCGTTCTTAACGCGAGTTGGAAGCCACCCAGGACAGGGAGTATAACCGTCTTGCCTTATGGGCGGGCCTTCTCCAGGTATGCCTCTCATATCCTTTCCTTGAACATTGCCCTGAGGCTTTTAGCGGAAAACAGCTAACACTCTTTTCTTCTCTGTAGCCTGGGTCGAAAGCCTCTTTTGAATGACCCGCAACGAAGTCATGTCCATCAAGGCGTACGAGAAGATCCAGGTGGTCCTCAAGAATGGTACCACTGCCGACGATCTGTACCTCGATGCCTTCTTAGCCAAGAGCAACACGGAGCGAACTCATCCCATGCACGAGTGGTTCACGATTGACATCCTCCAGGCTTCCCGTATGTATTGAAATCTTGCCCACATCACGCCACCTCTCTTACCACCGTGTGATGTTCTTCGCTACGATACTAACCAGATCACATACTATAATAGCCGCTGAGAACGCTACCGGGGCGAACCCTAAGACGAAGCAGACTAAGGCGAGTCTTCAGACGATGAGTGGGATGATGAACGCGACCTACGTCGATTCGGATGATGACTTCATCCTAGTTACTCCCCAGTCGACAGTCGTTGTGTCGGATGACGACCCCATCCGCTCCCCTCCCATGTCCGAGGCATTCAGACTTATAGAGACTCCTGTTGATGTCCGTCACGGGGTCTACTCCAGTGTCTTTGCCAATGGGGATCTAAATAACCGGCTCGAGGCCCTCCCTGACCTTTTGCGCAAAGAGGTGCTCCCCAAGTCGCTGCAGAAGGACGAGTGCCTTAACTACCTGAACATCCACATCAACGCCTTTGATTTGGAGCGTCGCGATGGATGGCTCAAGAACGGAGGAATTTCTTCTCGAGTTGCATTTGAACCAACTCAAAGCAAACTTCTCGTTCCGCACATTCTTCCGGAGGGGGAAAGGAAAAAGAACCAGAAGCGTTCGAGAAACGAGGAAGAAAAAAGACTTCGCAACGAGATCCGCAACGAGATTCTCAACGAGATTCGGGATCTTACCAATGAGGTCCACGGGTTTGCTCAACGTACTTTAGGGATCAAATAGAGAATGAACCATTGCTTCACACAACTAGCTATTATGCGCCATGTGAAACTTATCGTGATTTGCATGGTCCTGGGATGACCTTAAACTCAACCAAGTGGTGCAGTTAGGGGTCTGGTTCCCCGAACCAGACCTGTTCCGAGAGTTCGTCGCCTTCATCACCGAGCCTGATGGCATTGCCTTCCACTGCAAACCTCTGGGTCGATGGCTTCCACGAGGAGCGAAGAATCCTCCAGGCACCGCCTGGAGGTAACCGGCTGAGACACCTAGTGTCAGCAATGGTGGCTTCTTGGCGCCACGAAGCATGGTATGTACAACATCTATGAGCCTAACCACTCGGAGAACCATTCCACCGTTTGTATTCTGACTAGTTATAGAATGATCGCGATGCGACCAAGGCCAGAAACCAAGGAGCTGGCATTGTGTATTCCAAGGCCGCCCCAGTCGTACCGAGGCTGTTAGGGCCAATCGTAAGTTCTCCTATTCCCCAACCTCATCCGTACTAATGTTCGATTATTAACCAGTCTCTAGGGACATTCATTCTTCGCAACTACGTCGGTGGAACCGTTAGCGAGGACGAGGTTCGAGATGTTCTACGGAAGTATGGTCCCATTCTACGCCTCGAAGAGATCAGTCAGGACGTTGCCCAGTCGCACGGTATCGACCAGGGCATCCTTGTCGAGTTCAAGAACTTCGACCCAGATCGTGACATCCAGGCAGTGGTTGCTTGCTCGACTACTTCTTGAGTTGCCACTGTCCCGGAGCATCCGGATCTCGTTCCCAACGAGAGCCTGCTATCTACTGTCTTTTCCGGATCGTACGAGATACTCCATCAGCAAACCAGAAGGGACACCACATATCCCACCGTCAGAAACGTTTCCTTCCTATATATAGTCTCATCTCGTATTCTGGATCGCAAGGCATTTTGGTCACTAGCTCCGTTAGTGACTCTACCGGCAAAGGAAGCGTTGTGGGCAAAGCGCTCTACGACGGTGCTTCCAAGGCCTGGCTACCAGTCAGGTCCTCACCCCTTGCCCAACTGGCCCGTTTAGAGATGGATGACAAGGCGCAGAAACCCAGAACCCGAGAGAAGGTGGACTGGGGGATAAGCACGATACCCCACGCTATTGTGCCGGACCCCGGGTTCAGCGTTGGAGGAAGAGATAAGCGAGGCCACCAAACGCTTTAACTCTCGAAAGTCGCCCCGCGGCTTTCTGTTTCACCAAGAAGACGACGATGTTTGAGACAATTCTTGCAAGAGGCTGGGAGGATCGAGAGAACATGAACCCCCGTGCAAGTAGTCCATATGTCCCCGCCGTGCCAAACGCTCTCTCCCGCGCATACCAGAGACGGCCCCAGAACCCGAACCACTTCCGTTGCACCGCCAAGATCCGCAACGAGGAGCGCGCCCTGTGGAGCCACTACGGCAAAGAGCACGTCCGCACCGGCAAGAACGATGATGCCAACAATGCTGCCCTTTTTGTGGTTCATGGCATCGTGCCGCAAGCCCGACCGCGCTTGTTCACACTGGAAGAGACATTTGGAATTATGGCCCAGAAGCATGAAACCTACCATGGCGCAGCACGAGGAGATTCATGCCCTCACGAAGGAGATTCTCCAGTGACAAGCCTGCCGAGACTCATGCGGGTTACATCAGCTCGGAGTTCTTGAGAGGTTGTTCGCCAAGACCGAGAAGACCGCCATGGCCCCCGGCCATGGCTACTCCAATGTCAAGGTGGCCCTTGGCCATTCTCACTTCAGCATGCCAAATCAGAGGACAAGCCGTCTAGTGAGGAACAATCCGCCGCTGATGATCCTGAGGTGGACCAAGCAGATGCCATGAGCATCAGCAGCGCCAGTTCCTATCAGACCTTCGAACAGATTGGGGTCGAGTGGGTGACTGGGGAGTTTGACCACTTTCGGCCGACCCTGACGACGATGTCTCACCTCCACGCCTTGACGCCCCCCGGATGACGATGCTGAGGTAGACTCCACGGCGGTGAAGCATTCCGACTTGGTGAGTTTCGTAACCTATTCTATCTGAAACTTCATCATATGCTACGAGTACTTTGAGCTAACGTGATGACTTTAGAGCTCCAGTCCAACAAGACTACGACGACAGAAGAGGAGGACGAGATAGATTCCAACTCGGCCTCCGGTCGAGTTGCCAGCCCAGAGGCACTTGCCCCCGGGAAGTGCCGACCCGTACACCCCTCGTCCCACCCTGCCTGGCGCCCCTACGGTTCACCCAGTTACACGACGGCGGCCGTTTCTCTGAAAACACCTCAGTAATAGAATGGTCCCTCTCAAGAAGGAGAAAGGAAGGATGTTGCCGTTGCTTCGACTCCCGTGGCCCTTGGGGCGTCAAACCCAACGGGCCGAGGCCAGAGATATTCTCTTGGTGACCTCGTTTGCAGCGCCGGAGGGGCCTTGTAAGTAATCCCTTCTTGAGCATGTGCGACAAGATATGACACTTATGTATTCCGATTTAGATCTCACAAGGTGGGAAAGCAGGCGATTACCACCCTGATGGCAAACAAAAGTGGATTTGCCGCGAGCTTGCAACACTCGCAAGCTTCCCTACGGATTACAGATTCACAGGCCAACCCACCGCACAGAGACGACAGATTGGCAATGTGTCCCCCCTGCAGCTTCGTATGTGCTCTTGAATCATGTACGGGAAGCTATGGAGCAGACTGATCAATCCTACCGGGGTTGTGACACGAACAATGCCACTTGCGAGACATACGAGGCAAACTTCCCGCTCACAGAGGTGTTCGAGATGGACATCAGTACCCTCCTCAACAACGAATAATAATAACAAGAACACCGGCTCTGAAGTAGCAAAGAAGAAGGAGGACGCGTCAGAGGATGCTACGAAGGTCGATACTACAGAGGCCAGTCCCCATGCTACGGCCACAGGAGGATTCAAGCCCTCCATCTTACAAGGGGTCTGTTGGTCCGCCCGCCTATGACTGGAAAGAGGACGTCCTTTCACCGTCATCGCGCCTGCGATTTCAAGGAAGTTGACATGAAAGGATTTCTTCTAGAGCAGGCCGCGGAGAATAAGAAGAACGGGAAAGAAGGAAGAGTAAACAACTTGAGCCACTAGGCAACTTTTCAGCTGGCGCCTTTGAATACAAGGGATCGAAGCTACCACTGGCATCAGCAAAGACTTTGTCATATTCGAGAACGGCATCGAGTGAGGGACTTGCCCAATTGCACTACAAGAGGCTCTTGGTTGGGCTACATGCACCGGACGCTTCACGCCCTACATGGACAAGACCACCTTCAAGTACGAGGTCACCTTGACCTTGACACGAGGAGAGAAGAGAGAACGCTACTTCCTCACCGTGAGTATATTCACCATTCTCATGCCCTCCCCGCATTAGCCCTGTCCGATTTCAATTGTTTCATGACTAACACTCATTATCAGCTCTTCGAGTCCAGTGCCAAGCCGCACGCTATAGCCTCTGTCTTATAATTGCGCGCGGACCAACCACCAGATTCCGCCCAATCATCGTCACCATGATACCACGTCGGCCGCATCTACTCACTTCAAGGAGAAGGGTGTCAAGCTGATCCTTAACCGCATGGAGGGGAACCTGCCGCCGGTGTCCTTCATGTCGGCCTTGACTGAGTTTGAGCTCTTCTTCGCCCGAAAGACTGGCCATCGAGATTTCACCGGCGACAAGACCCGTGCAGAGAAGCGCCCCTCTAAAGTCGTGGTCACCGAGAGAATGCCGCCGAGACATGATGTGGATTGGAGACTCCTACCAGACATTCGACCTGCTATCGAGAAGGGCTGGGAGAATGACGAGAATAAGGAGGGATATGAGCTATTGGGTCCCTTCAGGGATAGACACGGCAACCACGACAACGACAGCGGCGACAGCGGCGACAGAAACGGCTTCTAACGAGTGGTGTAAGTGCTTTCCCTCTATGCAAATTTTTAATCTTTCTATATCACATTTCCAGCCCTTCTTCGGCGTTGTTCGACGACTCTTGACTTTTCTTTAATGAACTAGTACTAACCTTTATTCTTTTCTTTAGGAAATATCTAGGAACGGTATAAACTCCTAGATGAGATAGTCTATCTAGAAATCTAGAAAATTTGAAGATAATTCATTATGTACTCTTTGACACACCTCCTGGGTAAGAGGCTAAACTGCATCCACGGCGGTGCCTGGCTTCGGTTCTCATCCGCTTGCCGTCGGTGGTCATCGCGATCTCGTGTCTGCCATCTTTGACCTCCTCAAAAGAAAAGCCGTCTGGGGGTGGCACCCAGGACGTGTTGTTCTTGGCCATCTTGCAGACGATGATGCAGGCGGTGCTGAGGGTGGTTGGCAGTGTGGTAGGTGGAAGGATTTTATGTTGAGGGTGGTTGGCAGTGTGGCAGATGGAAGGATCTTATGTTGAGGGTTTGGCTCCAGGGGTATGAAGATCTTTCTTATGGTCAGGTCAACAACCAGCTGCACCTTCCGATGCTGTTATGTTTTCTTTGCTGACCAGAAGATCACTGATGCTGACTCCCCTGCGCCAGACCCGAACGAGAAAACGGTCTAGCTTGTGACATACGAGAGGTAAGTATCAGCAAGCGGGTTCCTGACACTAGCAACAACGGCCAGCAATGCTAACGATACTTCCAGGAGGGCCGCAATGCTCAGCATCCGCCGGTCCACACCAGACTCGGAAGCTTTGGCAAGCTCAGACGACGAGGATGGCCCCTTCACCTGGCCGCAGCGATGCGAGCCCAACTACTACAAGGATGGCCGCCACTACCGTCACTAGCGCTACTCCAGTCAAGGGTAAACAAGGTGCTCCCAAGACACATCCCAGTAGGCGCCCGAAGGGGAAGGGCAAATTCAAGGCCAAGGGGGGGCGAAGAAGAAACGATCAAGATCGAGGAGGAGCTCTGAATCCAGCGTACGGATTTGCGACATGTCAGATCACTGCAGCCGCATCCTTCCCTTCCAACAGGGTGGTTAGTCTGTTTGGACGAGCCGCTGTAGATATTGCAGATCCTGAGTACCGTGTCTCTGACAGGCAACGCTTCCATCATTGGAGACGCGATGGTATTGAAGAGAACTCTTGGCGTTTGGACCAGCAACCCCAACGGCCGAGACCAGAAGTGTTCTCTTGGCTGCGCGCCCTGCAGAGCCACTACGGCAAGGAGCACGTCCGGACCAGCGCCCACGCCCGAGACACGGAGAAGGACGCCGACCGCCCCTATTGGCGACCTCTTCCGAGTTTCTTACACGGGTCGTGTCACGCCCCCCGTCACCAGCTGGACGTGGCAAACCGACGGTAGCACTTGACTCATCACCGGTGCATGTGCCTGTGCCCAGCCCATAGCTCGCATCATCTTCGCAACATGCAGAGACTGCTTGTGCCTTCGCAGAAGAAATCCACGGCGAGAAGCAGGCCCTCAAGCTTGATCCGGCCCGGCTTGACGACCATTGCTTGGAATCCGTTCTCGATGTGCTATAATATCGTACATGAAGAAACGAAACGGAAAGGGCGGTCCAGATGTTACTTCGAGGTACGTACGCCCACCATACAATATCTCATTCGCCTGAGTTGACCGCTAACTAGACCGTAATAGCGTTGTTTCGCATCCAAACCATGCCGCTGATGTATGTTGCTTGGAATGGCGCGGGACGGACACCTGAACAAAGTCCTCGAGCAGAACCACCCCTACTTGAAGGGCTACAAGCCCCTTTGCCAGAAACACGCTATTCTGAAGCAGAAGGACAGCCCCAGCAACGCCAGCACAGAGTCGACCAATCATCTTCCGAAACAAACACTCACTCTGCTGACGGGCGGCCTTGAACACTACTATCACAAGGTCGATGCCCTGCTTGCCTCCGCCTCCTACCGCCTCACCTCCATATACTCGAAGAATAAGGAGGAACCTGTCCCACGCATTGGGCGCCGCGAGCTCGGGACCCGCCTAAGTCCTCCTGCCACCTGGTCGATTAAGCCCCCGAGTTTCTTGGCCTGGTCGGCTAGCCTGGAAGTGTTCTCCATCAACAATCTGGAGACCGAGGGCGTCCGAAACACCATCAAACATCTGAAGGGCTTGACCATAGTCATCCAGCCATACCATGTCGTGCCTTCAAGCTCATATCGGTACCTAGAACTGGGTTTTCGATTCCCGCGCGCCGAGACGATTGGTCCTGTGCGATCTGGTCGTGCAAACCCTTCTGAGAACGAGCACTACAGCCTGAAACTGGGACTCGCTGATCGACCAACGCGCGGACCTAGCTGGAGCTACCCACTCCTGTCCAGCGTTCTCCAACACAACAAGAAGAAATTGGAAGTTGTTGGGCGACTCGTAGAACGAGTCAAGAAGATTTTCAAACGTGGCAAGAACAGCTGGACTTCGATAAGATGATGGACGAGTCATCCAATAAGGACATGACTCTTCTAATGGAGTTGATCGGAAAAGGTAGCTTTGGTCGCGTCTACAAGGCTGACGACAAGAATGACGGAAAGTTAGTAGCCGTCATGAGCAAGGCGAATTGGAAGACTTGGAATAGCAGTCATCAATTAGTGATTGCTGATCGCAATCGAATAAGGACAGCGAGTCGTTTAAGCGCCAGCAGGGTGGCAGCTTTGAGCAGCGGATCCTAAACAACTGTACCTGCAGAGCTTGCGATACGGCAACCAAGAACACGACATCAGGCCTACACCCAATTCCTGTGACTACGATTTATTCCTCACAAATCCTGCCGAGTCGGCCAGTAAAGCGCAAAAGCTGCCACATCCTACAATGTCGATCTTTAAGCATAACAAGCCGATCCTGCCGGTACAGTCCAGGATTTCGGTCAAGAAGGTTGTCAAGGGTAAGGGAGGCAAGACGACCAGGGTGTTAAGACGAAGGGTCAGCCGAGAGATATTTTCCTTTGCTTTCTCGAGACGGTGGCGAACGCCGAGATTTGCCTGTCTCCGACATGGACGAGGTTTCCCTTGCTCGATGGTGGCGAGGTTCGCGAAGGGACCCCAGCTCCGCTGGGGTCTATCGGACGAAGTTGATGACCCCCACTGCCCCTGCCTGACGTCGTCCAGAATCTATACAGCGCATCAGCCAATAACCCGGTTGGCTGCGAGTGGATTCTGATGCGGAAGGTACTCGGCCGGCCCCTGTTCGATTGCTGGCACGAGCTGGAAATGTCACGCAAGCGCCGCATCGGGAAGAGATCGCTGCCGCGTACGCTTTGGAGGAAGGACCTGAGCGATGAGCGACCTCTGACGAATTGGGCCGAGAATGGCCGTGCTCTATGAGGGGAGAGACCCCAGCTCCGCTGGGGTTCTTGGGAGAGATAGCTGCCGCACGAGCTGTGGGCGGCCGCACCCTATAGAAGCGGCCCTGCGTTGGCTCCGCAGGCATACTGGACCGCCCTGAACCACGCATCTTGCCACCGCCGCGCCCCCCTCCGGCCAACAACGCGGCCCAAGGTCTTGTCCCCTCTCCGAAGTGGGATCTGTACCATTTTCGGTGGCATTGGCGACGTCGGCCCACGGTCCCAGTTCCAGCTGCGTCCTGAGACGGTCAACCACGCGCCTTAGAAAGGTAGCCTCCGAGCCCCCGCTCAGTACCAGACCGGTAGTTCAACGGGAAACAACTACAATCCATGTTGCTTCGCGTGCTGCACGGGATGGAAGCGACGAGAGTCGTGGGCCGGAGAAGGGCAACCATGAAGGAACTCCTGGAGAAAGTCTTTGACCCAAACAAGATTTTCAACTCCGTTGAAAATCCTTCTTTGGAGAAGATGTCCTATTTTATCGAGAAGAAAAACGAAAGTTTCGTTGATCTGAAACTGGTCAACCGTTGGGGCGTTGATGACAAGCTGTTCGAGATGACGGATTGAGAGGCCACAGGCGCCGGCTTGCTGTTCTTGGAAAAGCAGTCTGTCTGGAGGGGACATGAATTACATGGGTGTCATCTCCAACGCATACCTAGTGGGAAACGGGGAGTAGCCTCCAACGCATACCCGATCGGAAACGGGGAGTAAAAGGGAGGAGGAGAACAAGACCGCAACCTCCACTACTTTGCAAGGGGCTTAGACTGCCTACAGTCTGGGAGATGGCTACTTGAGCAGTGAGAACTCCCCAAAGACCAAGGAAAGAGATCAGTCATCTCTTAGGTTGAGGTCATCCTGAGGGAGAAAAGAGTAGCGATGGAGGGGGCGTATGGGTCCTACAATTCTCTGACGCCCAGAGAGATGCGGGACACCCGAGAAGTGCTGACCTGGATGAAATCCGTCTGGCTGACACTGGCCACACTGTGTACTCGGATGCCGCCAGCTTCATGGCCCTCATGAAGCTACGCAGCGAGAGGAGCGACAGCGTGAGACCTGTCGTGGCCTAAAAGACGATGGCAGGGTAGATGCCTAGGTGTTCTACCATGCTTGGGTCTGCTTTTTGGATGGTAAGCAATCCTACTTCTTACGTGATTCTTTCTTATTGAGTTTTGCTAACTAAGTGATCCTTGAAACTAGATCGGGCCGAAGGTCACACGGGACCAAAATGGTCGCCGACCCCGTCGGTGACGATGGTTCCGTATGAGCCATGGCTATGGCATGACCGTCTTCGCATTCGTCGAGTACGCTCGATCCGAGGTTGCAGCAATGGGTCAAGGACAAGGTGAACTATGGTGTTGTTGCCTCTCGAGTCCATGAGCACGAGAGGCTGCTGAGGGAGATCGACGTACAGTTCGGACGCTTTGGCACTTGCTTCGTGAAGATCCGACGAGACAAGAAGAACATATATGTTGCCTCTTACCAGAGCACAGCAAGAAGTCGTCTGCCGCTCTTGTCATACTGCTGCCACCTTCCATGACATGGAGACATGCCCGAAATTGTTCGGCGTGCTAATGCTTTCTGCGGATTCCCTCAACTTGACGGCGAGGACCTCAATACCGACGGTGCTGCCGAGAGACGTGTCTACTACCGATCCCAGAAGGGCCGGGAGGAGCTCCGACACTATCTTTTCAATGGCAGAACGGGCTTCTCCTCGGTTGGGGTATCTTTACGGCCGTGATGCGCGCCAAGACCGAGACTGCCCATGAAGATCGGCGCCAGTGCTAAGAGAGCACTGAAGGCGAACTTTGATCTGCTATTCAAAACCAAGATCCTGGACTTGAGCCATTGGAGTTCGGCGAAGAAGCAGAATGAACAGGGAACAACCTCATGATCTTCGCCGAAGAAGTAGAATGGACAGGAAATGTCCTTAGAGCAGGTAGCCTACCTCCTGGCTCCGTGTTTGCGATCGGTCGGGCCAGACTGGGTGGTCTGGGAGGAGGAGACTACGGGCAAGAGAATGGCCACCTTGGAGAATCTGGTCAACAGCGAGGGCATCGCAAGACCCATGGAAGTGGCAATGGAGCTCAAGGAAAGCCACGCCGTTAAGCCATGATCCAGGAAGTCATTGACCGAACGGGTAAGCAATAATAAACAGTATCCTACAGGACAATCAAGACTCAGATGCTAACAAAATCGCAGACTAGATGCTCTAAACCAGTGAGGATGTTCACCACCAGCGAAGACCGTCCCAAGCACCACATTCGTCCAAAGTGGTGTGCCGTCCCGACTCTATGTCTGAACCCAACCGTCCGAGGATCTCCCGTCCGAAGTCAGCTCTCGTCCGAAGTTAGCTCCCGTCCCAAGATCGACAAGAAAGCAATGGCACTCGGTCACTAGAGGCACAATGGCACATCTCAGCGTCAGCTTCTCGCATCGTCAGTCGCCTTTGGCCTTGCGACTGTGGGCTCGAAGCTGACACAAAGCTTCGCTACCACCTTCGCAAGGCCAAAGGCGACTGAAAATGCAAGAAGCTGGCGCTGAGGCGTGCCATTGCTCAAGGCTGTAGTTTTCCAAGGATCGAAGTAGCACCCTCAAGTCGGACAAAGAAGTGGCAAAGTCGGCGTATATCCTATAGTTGGAAGTGGTAGATAGTGAATGAACAAAACATTGAGGCATACAAGTGCTCATTGTGCGTTTATGATGCTTATTGTGACTTTTGGTCCTGGGATGACCTTAAACTCAGCCACGGAGCGGCACAGCGAGTCACTAAGCGCCATGAGATGAATGATCATTGATGTTAGTGACAATGCTCGACAAGGACTTCGGCAAGAGGAGCTTGGAGGCACCTTCCACATCATCAATTTGCTTCCATCTTGCTTTTGCTTCCTGCTTCTTGCATACCAAACGGCAGCCACATCAGAAAAAGGCCCCATAAGATGGCGATCGTCGAGGAGGCTCAACAGCATTCGCCGGAACCGAAGAGTCTGACGGTGTACTGCCCCGAGGGGTCAGCAGACAAATCACTTCACCAACTAAGCACGGCCATGCATCAGCCAGCACAACGTCCGACAGCTTAGCAGGTGCAGGATCACCCTTACATCCGGGATACGGGGGTGGACGTATACTCCTTCCTCGCTCCCACATCGCCAGTTCTGCTTCTTTTACCTCTTTGAGGAAGCAGCACTGCAATTGTCAGTGTTATTGACCAAGACGACAACGATGAGCAGATTCTTCACGAGGTCGAAATGGTCATCGATTTAACCGATGACGATGATGGCGACCGTCCTTCCCCCGCTCCTGCACTCCCCCTGAACCCTCATCAAGGCGAAAACCATGTTCTACACAATGGTTTTTGCATCCACATTGGCGACCACGTCAAGGCAATCACTATAGAAGACAGCTGCGGGGCCCAATTCCCCAAAGTCACAGGTATCGGTAGGAGTGCGCAGGGAGGTAAGAGGTGGCAGCCAAAAGTCGTTGTTCAACCCGAACATTGGCCGAACAACATTGTTGCCCCTGGGCTCCGCTCAGGGGACGTCGAGTATGGATTTCACTCCGATGGCCTCGGGCGAGTGGAACTTCAGCACCATGCTGTCTGTCTCTCTATGAAACGGCCTTGGTAGCAAAGGTATGGATCCTTGTGGGAGAAACTTATCGGAGGTGAATTCAACACAGGCATAGAAACTGAAAGCGCTAATATTTTGCAAGGTAACCCAAAAACAACACCCGACAGAAAAGCATCCAAAAAAAGCACAAAAAGAAAGAATTCTAGGGGCGACGACATACCAGTCTCGCCCAAGTCGACGAGGCTAGGGCCCGGACGGCATCAACTACCATGGCAAATACCCCTTCAACGGTGTGGGGGCAGACGGCCGCGTCTACTGTCTGGACTGCCGCGAGAACTCCAACTCTTGCCACTGCGGCAGGAAGAACAAGCAAAAGGACATCGCCTCCCACATGTCCAAGCATGAGCCCGACCCCAGCCCACGGCCACGCCAAGGTCCACGTCTGTGGTGGTTCGATTGGTTTTTCGCCCCCATCCGCAGATTTGACGATTGATTTGCTTGTCAGAACCGCTGCGAGCCTCCCAGAGGGACCAAGGCCGAGGAGAAGACTACCATCGCCTGAGTGCTACCTGGAAAGCTTCCCATGTTGCTCAGTTCGTTTTCCCCTGTTGGGAAGCAAGCCCTCACGCTTGACCCTAACACTGAATTGGGGGCATCAACGTCAAAGATGACGAAGATGCCACTCGCAGACAACGTAAGTTAGGCTTTTAGGACCAAGAGGCGATTGAAACTGACTCGAAGCAGGTATACGGAGGGCTATGTTAGGTATTGCGCCCTATTCCCGCAGGTGGTGTCATGCCCCAGAGTGGTATCTCTCCTCCATACCCGCCGACTTATGAAAAGGCCAAGAGGGACAAGAAGAAGTCGAAGGCGAAAGTGAAGCAGAACCGCACGGACCACCTCTGCTAGGACAACAACGAGCCATGTTCTCAAGCACTCCGACGTTGCGAATACTTTGCTTTTGCTATTTTCTGGATTCACCAACAAGGGATCGTCCATCAAGATAGCAAATGGAACAACGTGCTGGTGATGGGTATGATGTTACGCATCTTGCACTCTGCAGAGAACCTGGCTCTCTATACCTGCTTGGTCACCTGCCTCACGGCAACACTGCAGTTCGCGCCGCCCGGCCAGCGCTAGAACACACGACACCCTGCCATCACCGACGAGACCCTGGTGCAATGCGTCCACCTCTGCCGCGAGCTACACGATGCTTACAACGAAGATACCTCGGGCATCAAGGAGCTGATGAACAGGCCCACCACCCCTACTCTGCCTCATTACCAGCCCACCTCGAAGAAGAAGAGCCTCTAGTGACGAGACCGCACGGTCTACCTCCCCGAGGTGGATAACAAGCGGGACAAGGAGGAACTCGCCTTTCTCTTTGGCAATCCTAGCTACACGAGTCAACCCGACACCAAGAGGCAATCGCCATAAAGAATAGTCTCCCTTACCTGTGTCTAAGAAGCGCAAGGCATCCTCTGTTATACGGCACCTTTCATGTTTGCTGCAACAAGCATGGCGGGGTGCACGCCCTCCTTATGCTGTAGTACACGCCGCCTTCCGTGGACTGGGAGCACAATGTCCCTCCCTCAGCAACAATTTTGACAGTTCTTCACTTGTTCTGCGCCTGTTCTTTGGCGGTTCTTCGCCTGTTCTTCGGCGGTTCTTCGGCGGTTCCTCGCCAGTGCTTCGCCAGGTCAACACCAGGTCTTCGAGGTTCGTGTAGACTTACATAGCAACCTAATCCCAAATAACAACAACGGCGGGGACAGTGGCAACAAGGGCAGCAATAAGACACGCGCGGACGGCATCAACTATTGGGCAAGTATGCCTGTAACGGTGTCCTGGAGCCAAACGGCAGAGTCTACTGCCTGGACTGACGCGCCGCCCTTAATGTTGAGCTGTATGATATGGGGTTTGGATGTTGGACTTCAAGTACACCTCCGGTGAACATGCTGCAAATTCATCGAAATGGTGCGGAAATCAGCCGAATTCAACACCAACAACCATAGCGCAACCGCCGGTAGCAACAATGTTCTTGAGAGGAGCAGCGGCCAGCCGCGAATGGAGGAGATGGTTTCGTGTAAACCAGGCGTTGGTCACCCGGTATGCTCTGGCTAGGGAGTTCAGGTTGATGTTAAGGTGGCATGCATATGTGCATATGTTTGTCTCGGCCCTTCTTTTGACTCCGCAGGCATACTGGACTGCAGCATTCACTGCGGAGGTGTGACAGAACCGCACGGCCCAACTCTTTGAGCCCGCTTGTCTCGCCTTACCATGCTTGGCTCCGTTGTGTCGGTCCCGGCTATAGGCACCTCTAGGCAACAGTGCTACACCCAATCGACGCTTTGAGCCGAAGAACTAAGTCACCATGGAGCTCATACTGATGGGGGCTGCCATGTAGCTTTGGGACACGCGCCAGATCCCCGGTCTTGAGCTCTGTCTCAGCACCTTTCATGCTTACTGATGTGGATGGTGCTTTCCCAACTCACCCGCAGTACCTTCCTTGTTCTAATGGCTTAGGCAGCTCCTTATATGAGCAACCGAGCCAGACGCTATGCTCCTATGGAAGAACGACAACTATGCATGTGGAACGGAGGAAACTAGGAGCCTATCGCCTTTGTTCTTCCAACAGCTCCTTCCCTACACAACCAACGAGTTCAACGCCTTCCGATTCAAGTACACCAGCCCCAGACATAGTGCCCTAGTCATCTTCGTCTTCTATCCTCGGCTCTTTCCCCAAGCCTCGCCTTGTTCGTTGCCGCCATTGCAATGATTGCAATGAAGAAGGCCACTACATTGCACGATGGGGTTCAGAAGTCAGTTCAAAATCAGACGGAATGGTGCATTCAATCCATGCCTGAGCGCCGGATACTCGGAACGTGCATGGTTTCTCATGTTTATTGGGTTGCACTTTACTGTACAGCGACTATAGTTCGTCTGATGTCATGAACAGGGCCTTCAATACATCAGGTTGAAGACCCGAGCCTTGGCGCCGCCTATGTGGACCGTGCACGGACCACAGGTATACTGAGCTGAGCGGGCTTCACAGGATGGCAACGGATTGGTGCTAGCACAGGGTGCAGATCGTAGCATGATGCCCTTCTGGATACGGCAGCAGAAGTTCTTGGAGTTACTGGAGCAGCAAAAGACGAGTCAGGCACTGATGGTTCTGTATTGAACAATGCATACGGTACACCCTTGGCTGTTATGTCGGGTGCCGTGTGGGAGTCTGGAAGCAACAAAGTCCGTGCCCCCGAGTCTAGATCAGAGTTGGAACGTCTAGCCTCTGATCTTGAAGTACCCTCCTTGTTGCATTATGTAAAAACCGAGGTATTCGGTACAAGGATAGCATTCCTCCAGATGCATTTCTGGGTGGTCTTTGCTTAGTACTTCTTTCTTTCTTTCTTTCTTTATGCTTTTATACAATATACAATGTACCTGCTACCTTCTACCTGCCAGATCTCAATACTCCTAACTTCAACCCCAGAAGCCTTCTCAGCAGACAGTGGGCTACCACCCTACTCCATCCCACTCCATCCCCTTCCAGCACCACTGGGTCTCTGGACTTCTTCTTTCTTCGCCGAAGAAAAGTTTTGACCTTTGCTTCGGCAGCTAAAGCCGCAGGTGGTTTTGACCTTGTTTTCCTTGGAAAAGAATTTTTGGCATTACGTGTGAAGGTTTAACACCCAAACACTCGCACAAATGTTCGACTCCTCTGGATATGCCAAGGAGAGCAAACGGCAGCACGGACCAGGTGCTTTCTCACCCCATCCTCGGCACCTACCGATGGCTTGGGCAGCCCCGTATATGAGCGACCCTCATCTAGCTCCCCAAACGAGCTGGACCGTGCTTTTCCCATGCACGTGGCTCCTCCGTTGCCAACAGGCTCGAGGAAACCCTCCTCCAGGGCGGTAAGCTGTCGCATAAGGACGGCATGCTCGCCTGGAGCTGCAGCTCCAGGGGCTGAGGAGAGAGGAGCTCCTTGCTCTCTAGCAGCGTTGGCTCTGACAACGCAGAGGAAGGAAGATTGGGTATTGCATATACCTTGAAGTTGGGGGTAGGGGGATCTCGGCCCAGGTGGTCAACCTACCCCCAGGACTGACGAGGAATATGCCGCTGCCAGCATCACGCTGCATGCTGGCTGACCCAACTTCAGCACTCACACGCAATCATGGCTCCAACCAAATGGACACCCGAGAGAAATGAGGCATTCTTGGTAGCCATTGGCCAGTACCTCATTTAGAGTGCCAACCATGCACAGCATATTCAAATTGAGGAGCACATCCAAAGATCGCGGATATCCGACCTGCACTTGGGAGGCCATCAGGTTAGCCATGGCACCTGGTCCTGTTCCTGGCCATGTACGGCGCCACGAAGCTTCCAGAGGACCAATACTGCTTCGCCACTGCTGCTGGCCAAGTCCTTGTCCGTGCTCTCGCCTTGGCAGACTACCGATACGCCCAGAACTACGTCGTCGACCGCTTGAACCAGATGATTACGAACTACTTCAAGCGCATGGTCACCTGGAAGTCAATCCCGGAGCACCCCCTGCGAGACGACACGTACAAACTTTTCTTGCATGACATTAACGACACCTACATCGCGTACATGCGGACAATGACACTGCCACTTATGGCGAGCCGCGTCTTGGTGTTGGTTGGAGAGAAGATACCTAAGCCCAAGGGAGGCTATCTTTTCGCAGGCCAAGGACGGATTTCGTTTTGCAGGGCCGCAAGGCCAAGACCGCTCAGGTATAGGAAGAGTCTTGTAATAGCTGGAAGTGATAGGTACTGATTGAACGAATCATTGAGACAAACAAACTGACTCTTATGCACCTGTGACCCTGTTGTGACTGATGGTCCTGGGATGACCTTAAACTCAGCCAACAAGCAGGATCCCACCGTTCCCTGAAAACACCTCAGTAATAGAAGAGCCGACGCGAGGAGATGCACGATGTCTCCAAGACTTTGGCCGCAGAGTTGGGATCGCCACTTGATGATTGGGAGAACCAGATCTCTGATCTCCTGGGCACCAAGCTCGCCGATAGGTGCAGCGAGTTTTTGAAGGAGGTGAATACCTCGCAGGTCCTGGGCATTCCCCGGAAGCTTGGGTGGACACTATTGGGGTCATGCCTTTCCCCCGAAGCCCCCGGAGCTGGGCGCGAAGTTCTTTGCGAAAGCTTGGGCAAAACCTCAATAAGGTGGCCACGGGGGAAAGGGCTAGGCCCTGCAAGTTGTCATACTGGTAAGTGCCTTTTCCATTTTTATCCTGATTACCTTTGTTTTGCTCTCTATACATTTGCTGATTTCCCTTGAGGGCATGGCCCCCTCTCCCCCCGTAGCCGGACCCGAAGGCCTTGGCGAAAACTTGTACGAAACCTTATTAAGATGAATGAGGAGGAAAAGCGTGCGGCCCTGCAAGTTGTCATACTGGTGAGCAACCTTTCCCTCTGTTAACCCAAATCCCTTTTTGATCTCCCTGGCTTTGCTGATCTCCCCCGAGGGCATGGTCTTGCCCTTTCCCCGTAGCCGGATCCGAAGCTCTGTGTGAAAGCTTGCACGAAACCCTATCAAGATGAATAAAGAGGAACAGAGGTTCGCCCTGCAAGTTGTCATACTGGTAAGTGACTCCTCCCTCTTTCCTCCGATTTCCCTTTTTGTTTGCTCTCTGTGGCCTTGTTGACCCCCCTTAGGGCACGTTGCCGGGCTGGTGCCTCCAAGAACATGGTTCCGGCAGAACCGTTCGGCGAAGAAACGCACCTGTTCGGCGAAGAAAAGTCACGAACAAAGAATCTTCCAAGTTCGAATCTGCTGCCGTTGTCAACGATGTTAATCAACAATTACGTTGGATACCGCTGTGGCCACCACGACTGCGGCCACCTCGATCCCATCTTTGGACCGATGGCAGAAATCGACGCCGGCTGGCATGTGTTCCTGAGGGGGCACAGTTGGAACAGTTCAGGGGAGATACCCGTGAGAAGAGAAGATATGCACAAACATGGTGCAAAGTCTCTTTGCTGCGAGATACAGCAATATGAGAACCAGAGAAACAATACATAATGTTAAAGTAAGCTTAGCACCCTAACAACGCCCCCCCTAACAACGCCCCCCCTGAAATTGAGTGAAAAAACAAAGTTAATAGAGTAATAAATCAATTAATTAATTAATATATATTATATTTAAATATACGATTTAATACATTTAAATACGAATTAACTCTCTTATATTATCGGCTCGATTTTAATTAATTTCTAGAGCTTTTAGAGCCTTCCTTTTCGGCCTCTTTCTCGGCCTGCCCTCTCTTATATCGGCCTGGACCTATTTAATATCTATTAACGAAATAAACCTTTTATTAAAGTCCTTATCGACCTTCCTTTTTTCTAAGCTTTTATTTTCTCTAAATCTACCTTTAAATTAGACTTCTTATACTTTAACCGGCTAACCTTAAATATTAAGTTATTAATACTTTTATCGAATTTCGTTTATAAAAGCCGATAAGTAGGATTACCGGTAACGATATTATCCTTAAAGTATTTAGTCGTTAAATCTTTTAATTACCGGCCCGTCTTAAATATATCGATCCTTCTATACTCTAATTCGGGCGGCCGGGTTACCTCCTTAACTTTAAATATAGCATTAACGGCTCGGATTATAATCGATTTCCGGAGCCGGTTATTTATAAGCTTCCGGATATTAACCGGCTATAATTTATTAAACTCTTACCTTTTAACGATATACTTAAGAGATAAACCGACTTTTTAAACGTTAACTTAAGCTTAAAAGAAGTCCCCTTTTCTTATATAGCTATTATTATTAATAATATATATTAACTTTAATTTTTATAAAAACCTCCTTTTTAAAACCGTAAAATAATTTATATTTAAAGGTTAAAGGATATAATTACTATAAGGGGGTAGGTAAAGGAACTAGATTTTAGCCTTTAAGGCCGCTAATATAAACTCCGGGCTAACGTAATTACCGTAATTATTAAAGATAAGGAGGCGTTATTAGGAAGGGTTATCCGGTTAGGTTTTAGGTATAAAGATCTTTTTAAATTATTTTAAAACGATAAGGATTGAGGTCTAGCCTTTTAACGACGCCTTAAAGGACTAGTCCTCGTAAAAGGTATTTACCTTATCCTCGTTAATTAGGAATTATTATTATTAGACCGACTGCCCCTTAAAGATTATTAAAGGGGGGAGAGCTTAATCGGCGGTATTAATATATTTTAAAATAATAATCTATTCGCGATTAATCGAGTTATTTATTATAAGACTTTTTACCCTTACCGGTCTAATAACGAAAGAGCCCCTTTCGATCGTTATTAATGCTCCTATTTTATCGGCGTTAAATCGGAGGTATAATAAAATCGATATAATAAACTGGTTAATAAGCCTATTAAATAAGTTTCGTATTAACTCGTTTAAAGTATATACGAGATATTGGAAATCGATCATTTTAGACTGTATAGATTTAAAGGCTTTATAATAATATAGAAATCGGAGTAGCTACTTCCTTTTAAAGGGGTAAAGGTCGCTTTTTACGATAAGGAGGCGTTACGTATATATACGAAATAGCCGGTAAGTCGGAGCGTACTTTAAATTAGTTTAAAAGAACGCTTATCGTATTAGGAACTTCTCCTCCTTTTTAATAAATATCTATTTATCCTAATCGGCCTCCTTCCTGCTCTTACCTTTAAATAGCTAGTGCCCGAGGGTCCGTTTAATAACGTTATTCCTTCTAATAGTCGATTTAATAGAGAATCCTTTTAAAACCTCTTAGATAGCGGTCTGGAGCCGTTCTTCTTTATTAAGTATAATGGTATTAAAAAGAGGAGAAAAAGAGGTTTAATTTAATATATTTTATATTAAGTAGGAAGGAGAATTAACCCCTTTCTTATAGGGTTAATATGGCTTAAGGGGTATTATTTATTTAATCTAAAGGGGGGGCGTTATCAGGGTGCTGAGCTTATAATGGATCGCCCATATACACCAGTCTGCCTTACGGCGGAGGGGGCGGTTTCGACAGTCGACCTGAACTACTCGACAGTCGGTCACACCTTTGGGGTGTTCTCACCGGGATATCTTTGGCAGTGTCGAGGGGCCAAGACGATTCAGAGCGACTTCATGAAGGAGTTGGAAGAGGCGCCGGCAATAGGGCAGCGCCGAGGTGAGCAGTGACGACTTCCCGGTTGTTGAGCTCACCCGGCCGGTTGCTTGGAGCGTCAAATTCCTTCTTGAGAGGCTGGACTATGGCCTGCTTGCAACCAGGGGGTGAAGGAGTGGGGCAATATATACGTCCGATGGAGCGCAAGAACACAGTGTGCTCGGTAGAAAGAGATGCCAAGCAACCCCGTGCGTCATCTTCACCCCGTGGAGATGGTCTGATTGGACAAGAACCTCATGTAAGTTACTGCTGACCGTCCTAATCTTTATGCCAAAGCGTTGTGACAGCGGCTAACTGAACTTCCAAGGCTAAGATGAGACAGCGAATCTACGACACTGCCAACCTCGAGGACGGCTCTGACAGCGCCGTTGAGGGTAAGGCCACCGCTATTGCCTGTCTCTCAAAGTGCAAGGATGAAGAAGGGGACGGCCCGCCGCCCCCAAGCGAGCCCGAGCCGTACACCCCAATAAGACTCAGCCCGTCGCCGAGGAGGAGGAGGAAGATGTAGAGAGCGACGGAGAGAACTTCGACTCGATGTGAACGATCATGAAGTCGACCGGCCCCTATTCGGGTGCTGGCACGAACTAGACATGTTGCGCAAGTGGCGCATCGTCATCCAGATCGCCGAGTACACCGTTTATGTCTTTGACCAGAGTCTTGACGGCATCGCCAGTCTGTCCCCGGCCGCCGCTGATGTCCCGGACAAGCGGCCCGAGCTCTTAGGTATGACGTCCACCAGCGCGGCCAGGCCCTGAACCCGGCCACCGAGTGGCTTTGCGCGTGCTCGTTCAAGGCCCAGTCCTGGAGCACCTTCCTCGCCCACATCCGCAACACCTGTCGGTCCTGTAATCGATGACCATTCACCTGCCACTGCTAATGAGAGCACGAAGAAGCTTACTAAGGAACTACGGAATGGAGAGGAGTTGACACTGCCACTCACGGCTCGTGCCCAAGGAGCTATATTGAAAGTGCGGATTCATTTGCAAGTGCGGTGGATGCGTGCCTCTGTCGGGCGAGGAGGTGGCTCGTCTTGTTCCGGGCACCAACTGGAACTAGAGCTGTTCTGCACCGACAGCAACTACTATGCTGATGGATAAAGACTAGTCTTTTTGGGAGGGAGTAGATGGTATCCAGTGGTAGAAAGACTTCTTGCGATGAATGGCCTGATGCACAGATTTGATAACAGAAAGACTGACATCATCATGGCCTCGACCAAAGCCCTGACTGGGTTAGTTGCCTTCGCAGCGTCTGTGCCCCTATCTGGCACGCAAGCCAAGTACGACGAAAAGCCAAGGATATCGATGGGATGATGCAATCCATTCTTGAGCATCAATAGCAGCATCGACGTCTGCGACGGCCTTCCATCCAGTGGCGACGCCGTGTCAAGCTCACATGCCAGCTTGTCTGCTACTCAACAAAGCAGCCTCTCCTCGTCACATAGCACAGTTAGTTCTAATGTTCTTCGTTTAGGTCTTCAAGAACGCCGAAGAGCGTGGAGACTTCCACCGCCGACTTGAGTGGACTTTCCTGCAGTCTTCGCCATAGAGGACAGGCGCGGCGACTGAACTACAAGTTCACCTGCAAGAAATGTGACCAACCTGGCCACAAGGCTGCAGACTATGCTGAGACTTCAGTTTGGATAACGTCAAGGGCCCAAGGTGTGTCGATAGTAAGTTTGGTTCATTTATTAACAGATCTAGCTAACATATGTCTTTAGACAAGAAGGGTAACGCCTTCTCGCTAAGAATGGCAATGCCTTCTTCACTAAGAATGGTATCAATCTTGGCATGTCCAGCGTTATGAAGGATACATATCTTACTTCCAGCAACACTGGGTTGAGCTGAAGGGTAGGAATTGCCTGCCGAGACGTGAAGGGGGATCCATTCTACCCAGCAGTTGGCTTTAAAAGCAGGGCGAACACATCCGAGTCAAGTTTGGACATACCCATTGCGGCATCTCGCCTGCCTTTCCCGAATGACATCCAGCAGTGGCACGACCAGAAGAAACCTATGGGCGAGGACACTACCAGGTATGGGGAAGGAGGCTGCCTATAGGGTCCGTGCGCTTGATTTTGTTTCCTCTTGGCTTAGGCAACGTGGAGTGCTCGAGAAGGAGTACTTGCTCGCCAGCGGTAGCCGTTCTATCGAGGAATCTCTCAAGGCCAAGGTTAAGCAGGAGTATAAGGCGGCTCGAGATGACAAGATTGGCAAAGCCTACCCTCACCCTCGTAAGTCTATCAAGTATAAGGATACCCAAGACGTAAGGTACCTAACAGCTAGTGGGAACAGAACGCTTCAAGCCTTACATGGACGAGACTGCCTTCAAGAACGAGGTCACCTTGACTCTAGGAGGGAAGGGAGAACGCTACAACTGTGGCGAGAGATACGAGACCCCCAGAAACCCCAACAGCAAGGCCATCTACGACGCCGCTCGCGCCCGATCCCGCCAGCAGGCAGCCGCCAATGAGGCCGAACGCCAAAGAGGTGGGGTCTCCACTGGGTTCTGGAAGCTTCAGATGGACAACGCCATGGCCCAGTTACGCCGCAGGGCCGAGATGGAGCGAATACGGGCCCAAGCCCAGATGCGACCACAGTTACACTCCGAGTGCTCTAGGGTTGGTCTACCATGCCTATACGCATCTTCCATTGTTGGTGATGGTGGGCCCTTCCCCTTCCTCTTTGGATCGAGGCCGTGGTGGAGGTGAACAACGCGTGACGAACCTTTCACATATTCGTCGGCAATTCTTACGTCCCTTAATGGTTATGGGTATTTACAGGCGCTTACATACCTTTGCCGAGATCATAGCTGAGCAGGAGCGTGTCGAGACCCAGCACCAAGCAGAGTTTGAGTAAGACCTGAAGGTAAGTGTACTCTGTTTCTGGTATTGAATACAGCTAACATGTATTACCCTTAGACGGCTGTTTCTCCCACGACTGCCCGCAGTGTGGTGCGCGGACCATCTAGTCATCCCACCTGTCGCTCTTTGACTTCCGGCTTTCCTTGGCCGAGGTGACTCCATTCGATGCGATCTCACAATGCGGCAGGGACTGAGATTATCCCTTGAGCACTAGTAGCTTCCTGCTCAGATCCTTCAGCTTCTCGTCACGCAACGAGTTCTCATCTCTGAGCGACGATTCCATGTTCTCAAGCGCACTGGGGCTTAAGGACCCTGTCTCCGGCCCTCCTCCTAAAACTCCTGCCGCTCCAGATCACGTTCCCGACTCACCCGAAAAGTCTGACAATGGAGTCATGTCTGGAATGATGCCGTTCTGGCCCCGCCGTCACCCCTGACGATAACGGCTCCTCGTCCTCGTCTTCCAGCTCCATCAGATCTTCCAACTCCAAGCCCGAAGACCCCGCCATCCGACGTAACAAAGAGTGGGTGAACCACGCCTGGTTCAACATCTTCGCCAACCTGTACCCAGAGAACCCAGAGATATGAGAGCATCGACGGCCTGGCTCATTTCAAACTCACCTTGAAGTAATACAATCCTGCAGTATTGTGAGTGAGAGTGGAACTGACATTTTCTCACCACTTCTAGCGTCTCCAGCGACCACCTTTCCGAGGAAGAAGCGAAGAAGAGCAGATAGTCGGTGAAGAAGGAGGTAAGAAACAAGGTAGCATCACAGTCGATATTTGTAACTTCTAACTCTGTTCATTGGTCCAGACTAGGCCCAACTATGGCTGATCATTGTCGTGGGCAGGGGATTATTTATCGCGATATCAAATGCGCGAACGTGCTGGTATTGTAGGACGGCGAAGTCCTGCTTTATGCGTCGCCCTTCCCTGCCTCCTTGACCCCCTCCCTCGAAGCCGGCCCTTGAGCCCAATGGTCGAGAGCTCATCAGCCACTATGAATCAGGATGTGGCAGCTCTGTACAAGATGAGGACGTGAGGAGAAAGGTCAGTGTGAAGGTCCTGTGTCCCCGGTTCAGCTCCGATTCACATAGGCCTCCCCAGCTCTTCTCCTTCTCACTACTTCCGCAAATCCCTCCCGAGACTCAACCTGCCACCAAGTTGGATTGCCCGAGTCTATGGATAACATGAAGCTACAGAAGGAGATAGATGAGAACCCGGCGTTTCTGGCACTTGCTTCGTGAAGATCCAGCCTGTCCCGATGACCACATTCCGCCAATAGGCTGGGTTTGGCACCGTTAAGATCGAAAGGAATACAGAGGACAAGGTCATTACTCTGTGCCGCCAGACTCAACACTGCACACCGCACGGGCCCGAAGTTCTTTGTTGGTGGCTTGGCTATTCCAGACCGATTGTAAGTCCTTTTCTTATTTACCCGATTGTTCTTTCCTCTTCAAGTTGTCGGTGTTATGTGACGGCGTTGTGATTTAAAGCCGGATATCCCATAATCCCATCCCATCCATCCACCTATCCATCCATTCAATCTATCTCTCTCTCTCTCTCTCTCTCTCTCTCTCTCTCTCTCTCTCTCTCTCTCTCTTTCTGGCAAAATCTCTTTCTTTCAGTCTCTGTTTCTCTCTTTCTCACTCCCTCAAATTCTCACATCCTCACATTCTCACTCTTTCACTCTCTTTCACTCTCCATCACTCGCACACACATACGCACATATACTCACAGACCCATACACACAAATATATGAATTCACATGCTTATACACAAGATGGCTGCTAGCCAGCAGCAGATGCAGAAGCATATCAAGCACCCGTACAAGTAGGTCCAGAGACAGAGAAGAAAGAGCCTCCAAAGCTGCCGATAAGGTTGGGTATGTCTCTTAAAAAGGCAAATTTGCCTGACTACAATGTCTTTCTTTTTCCTATCCATTCCAAGTCTCCCCGACAGAAGGCAGGTTATGCTTTTCAACTCGTCGCATTAATCCTTCATTTTGTTCAGCATTCATGATCGAGAAGGTTGCTAACATATGTTTCACGTTGGAATAGGAAGGCTGAAAAATGCCCAGGTATCCTGTGAGAACCAGAGCAAATTCGAAGAACGCCGAAGAGTCAAGCAATGGTAAGTGTACAACCAACCAAAGAGTGTGCAAAAAGGTCGATACCATGACGGGCAATCGTGACTTTGGTCACAGTGCGCTTGATCTACAATCACATTTGGCTCCAAAACCTGTGGGCTACACGATTGTAACACATGATTTCTAACATACTATGCAGACCATGCCATCGCTTCTGGAACTGCACGGCTTCAGCCAACCCATCTTGGTTTGCGGCATGTGAGTGGTACTGGCATCACTACGCAATGCCCAAGCCTTGTTTTCGGCCAACCAGCTCATTTTGGACTTTGGGGACAGCAGCTAATCTGAATGTAAAGTCCGCACCTACCTGAGTGGTGACTGCAGAAGAGGCTCGACACAGGTAAGTAAATGCACTGACTCATCGACTTTCCTAAGAATAGAGATACTAACATTTACCCGAAAACTCAAGACTGCATATGATGTTGCACTTTCGGCGCATGGCAGGAGACGGTCATCTCTTGCAGGTGCTGAGACAGGGCGGCATCACTTTCAAGATTGCAAACTTGTGCTCTGGGACTGAAGCCCCGATCAGGGTGTGACAGGTCCTTGCTGGAGGCTTTCTGGTCTTTCTTGCACGGCCATTGTTTCTCCTTCAATCGAACTGTCACGGAAAGCTCTTTCAGCTTCAAAGTCTAACGTAAGGCACGGCTCGGTAAACAAGCAGTCATCATCGTTATTTATAACAACCCCACGTACTAACGCAGACATATTATATAACAGGCTGGCGACCGGGACAGCAAGAAGGACGCCTCTCGCCGCTGAACGGGTCCGTGCGGCGCCGACCACGAGAGCTGGAACCAGCACTACGGCCACACCTTCGAGAAGTACAACCGCATCGTCGCCCTGGTCCGAGGATGCGCCCAGGAGATATTCGGGCTCGCCTGGCTTGCGAAGCGGTACGACGAGGAACCCGACGAGGATGCACACGGTGCTGTGAACAGCCTCGACAAGTACACCGCGTTCAAGGCGTTTTACTTCTTCGAGCACATCCGGAGCCCTACCACGAGCTTTGCCGGATCTCAGCATAACCTCAGAGAGACCGGTATGCCCAACACCATCCAGGCGCTCCCGCCGCCCCCCACGGTCTTGTCCCCCTCCGAAGTGGGATCTGAGCTGGTCCTCTTTACCTTCTTGGTCGCCTGCTCCAGGTAGCGACAGCTTTGGACGAGATCGTTTAATGCAGGCAGGAACTCCACGCTTCAGCTCATGAGGTTCGCAAGAAGCAGTCGACATAGACAGTGAAAATAATGGCGATAACCAAAGGAAATCAGACAGTCTAGTATAGTCAGATGAATATTTACCCTATAATCTTGGAATGTAAACGGGTTTCATTCTTAAACACATTATTATACCTCCTGGGCAAGAGGTAAAACTGCATCCACAACCCGGCCACGGGCCCCCGGTCCGTGGCAACCGTCACATGGTTATTGCGCTGCAGTCATGGCTTCTTACTGTCGATAGGAGTTTCTACAAGGAAGAAGGCAAGGTGGCCGGCGACGGATTCGTCTATGGGCTGCCTCCAGGTCAACAGCATCGCCAATCGTGTTTGTCAAGTACGCTCGACCTCGTCCCGAGGTTGCGCAAATGGCAGCAGATGACATGGTGAGTCTCATTCCCGATCGCACCAGCATTTAATGGCAACTAACTATTTCTTAGTCCGACTGACGCATCTCTGGGTGCTATATCCGAGTGGAGCAGAAGGAGACCCGAGAGCCAACTGGTAACGATCGCTCTGCCCGGAGCACCATTTGTACCGGGTATGGTGACATTGTTATAAAGCACAGAGACAGCCTGAGCCACGGCCATGCCCGCCAACGCCGAGGATGGCGACGACGCTAAGGCCGAGCCTAACCCCACCAAGAAGCGCAAGATTGACGACAAGGTCTAAACGACTGACCATCACATCATGGCTCCCATCACCAACGCCATCACGGAGTGGATCAGCCATCTTCCGAAACAAGCACTCGCTCTGCTGGCAGACGGCCTGGAACACCACTATCAGAAGGTGGATGCCCTGCTTACCACCGCTAGCCAACTTCAAGAGATAAAGCCTAGCTACGAGCGCCCACGCCCGTGACACCGAGAAGCACGCAGACCGGCCCTACAAGTGCGCTCTATGTACGGCGGCCGTGGCGGCGATGGCGGCGGCATGGCTGCTTGAAGATTCGGGAGAGCGTTTTGCACCCTCTGGCACATGCGGAGTATCCACCACTGGAGTGGCTCGTCGGCGATGATCAAGAAGACGGGCTGTGTCTTGAGGAGTGAAGAATGGGTAAGCCATATTCTCTTACATTCACACTTTAAGTCCTACAGCTTACACTTTCACAATTTAGTTGTATTTTCTCTTTAAAGACTCCCACTTCTTCGGTGTTCTTCGGCGTTCTTCGGCGCCGCTTTGTTACTGGGCCTAGTCTTCAGCACGCATCACCTTCACAAGGACCTCAGTTGAGTGTACAACTTGCGTCTCTTGCAAAAGCACCTGTGTCTGGACAACGGTAGGCTCGTGTTGCACGATAGAGAGAGAGCGTGCGATAGTATGTACAAAAGTGCTATCACCCCCGAGCCTGCTGGAGCCTTAGCTCCCGAGTACCAGGCCGCCATTGATCTCCTCAGCGGTGCTCCCACTCGTGGTGCCGTTGACACGGCCATGATGCGCGCTGGACTCATCCCTCGCACCCCAATCCGTCCTCTGGTCGCTTCTCGTGCCAGTGGTTCGGACGAGAAGCCTGGTACAGCCCGTCGCGACGGTTGTCTGGCTTGCCTTCGCTCGGTAATGCCCAAGACTGTTGGCAGCTCGCCGAAGCAAACTTGTCCAGGGAGTCTTTAGCAACACTTCGGCGACTTCTGGGTCGAACTACCTCAAAGGAGGAGAGATTGCACTCTACTAAGTCTGGGTCGCACCGACTCGACGGAGGAGATATTGCACTCTGCTTCAACTTCGTGGTCTGGCCGTCGTATATTAGGTTGCCGATCCGCGGCGTCAGTTCATCTCAGACCTTCGCTCAGATCGGCGTAGAGTGGGTGACTGCGGAATTCGACCACTTTAACCCGTACCCACAATGGAGCTGCGAGCCCGAGGCCCACGAGGTGGTCGAGCTGCTTCAGCATAGAGGAGCGCCACGAGAGAGTCATGTGAGAGGAGACCCTGGTGCCCAGTGGTTCGCTGCCTTCCCGGGGGCCGAGCCAAGAACAGGAAAAACAACCCCGACTCAGCACGGACCAAATAGCTTGGCCCGGACATGGTGGCAACCATGAAACTCGATTGAGGCGCAACGTTTTTTTCGACAGCTTTCCCAAGCAGCAGGAGCAGTTCAAGGCGCTCCACCAGAATGCTACCGGTCAACAGCCGCCTGGCCTGCCCCTCGAATGCTGGGCTACGAGGTTCTCGGGTCCCAGTCACGTACTGTCGGCCCCAAGGAGAAGGCAGCCGCTCATGACGGCAACGTCGACGGCTACAAAGATGGCAAGAAGCAATGCGACAAAGCTTCCATCCGTGTCACCAAGGATCAACAAAATCAACACCATGCTCCAACATGGGCGGGTCTGTTGGATTACTAACAAGTGTCATATTGCTCCCAAAGAACACTAGAAAAAGAAACATCAAAAAGAAACAAAAAAGAAAAGGACGGAGATCAAACAAAAAGAACGAAGAAAACAACTAAAGATTATGCTGCCAGTCTAAGTGTGGGAGAGATGGCAATAAATCATGAGAAGTCCCATGTTAGTTGTTATTAACCTCCCAATGTTGTGTCAGTGGCTGACTACTTTGCCTATCATTTCAGGGTCAAAATAAGACAGAGACTCTAGAGGACTGCAGAACTCCAGCACTACAACTTCGCCAGGTTGGGCTCTAAATTACCGTGGCAGCATGATTGGAACAATGCAACAAACATATGGTGAACGCATGCGGGCCACCGGTTAGAGCAGTGACCCCTCGCCCCAAGGAAACTTGCGAACGCAGAAGGCCTTGGTTGGAGGTTTGCCTCTCGCCACCTCCTCGGCACAACAGAGATGCTTCCATCGCCTGAAGCTACTACCGCATCAAGGGAATCCTCACTGAGGTGACCCGCGGTGGAAAAAGCTAGTACCTGGTAGAGTGGGAAGGCTTGAGCGCTCCTTGTACTAGGAGGCGTTTTCCTCGCAAAGCTCCTGAATGTTCTTAGACCGCACCGTATCTGTTCAGCAAGGAAAAACCTCGGAAGCTATCAAGCGCACGAGTTCCAAGGTACCATTCACAGTAGCGTCTCTCCGGCCCCAATGCTATAAGGAGGCAGCCCCCCATATTCCAGATCCAGGCGTCACCCTCGGCACTCTTGCGGCCTATCTCGGCTTCGACCACATCGCCGACCTCAAGCTCCGCGAGTACGGGACTGGTTGTTTGGTTTTGGGATGCCAAACCCGACCTGGACGGGATGTCCGTTTTTAGAGCCAAGGAGCGGAAGTACGATGTTGACATCGACGTCGCTGTCTACAGATACGACTAGAGATGGAAGATGTATTCGAGACGGATTAACAACTCGCCTTCAAAGGTGGGCTGTGAATTTGCCTTGATCTGAAAAGAAACGCCGACATGCAAAAGGACTGCCTTTGCGCTATGATGGCCGTCATGAAACCTACCATGTCCCAGTACGAGAGCAACGTTCAAGGACTTGGAAGTCACCAAGACAAGGATGGTGGCCAAGAAGAACGGCTGGAAGCAGTGTCCAGCTCATTTCTAGAATATTATGCACACAGGAAAACCCCCATGCAGGTCTGGTACAACTCATTCCTCAATCCCCCGAATGAGAATGACAAAGATATTGCAACGGGACCGCGCAATACAGCACCGAACCGCCGAAGAGAAAGAAAAGAAATTAGATGGACAAGGAATAATGCTTTACTTCTTCGGCGAAAAAGGAAGAAGTGGTTACTTGAGGCTACAATCTTGGCATGCCTAAAAGAACTTGCATCACTTGAAGAATATTAGGACTGCTGCAAGACGATAGCAACGTAGTGGTCAACACATTGAGTGACAGATGGATCTTACAGAGCTCCCTGCGGTGTCAGTCAATTGCCTGTAATGGTGATGAAAGCCCATCATTGGCGAGGACGACAAGCACTCGTTCCATGCGGGGGCTTTGTTGGATAGACCTAGTCTGGGCAAAGATATTCAGATGGGCAACATCATGGCCCAATTGCGCCGTAGGGTCGACATGGAAGTCGAGCGAGCACTCGCCCAAGCCGAGATGCGAGCCAACCAGCAGCTTGGCTTTGCTGAGATTCTAGCAGAGCAGGAGCGTCGCGATGTCGAGATGCTAGCAGAGTGGGAGCGTGCCGAGGCCCAGGCTAAAGTATGGTAAGCTTTATAGCATATTATTATTCTTTATGTCTCATGGCAGTTTATGAGTACTGTGAGCTAACGCGACATCTTTAGGACCAAGATCGTTCCAGGGTTGCTGTGTTTGGCAGGATGGAAGGTGTTGCCATCTTCCAGGGTCGCATCGAGTTGGGGACTTGGGAGATTGGACGGGTACCTCGCTTTTTCAGCCACCTGCCTCTGGAGCGTCTGAAGCTTCCATCCATTTCGATTTCTCCTGAAACACATTCGAGATGTGCCACTGTCCTCGACTCGTCTCAGAATATGACAACTCATGGAACGACGGGCGTCTGGGAGGCACTCTTGCAGCTCACGAACTATGGTTCGATGACCGGCACTTCGGCTGTCCAGAATGAGACGTGCGACCTCTTCACTACCGGCATTCCCCCTTTCGAGAATAATGACAACAACCAAGGTGACGAAAGAAAGAGCCTTGTTCTAGTTGGCTCTTAGGGTGGTAGCAAGAGTAGCGCCAACGACTACCACCAACCCTTCCGTCTGATTCGAAGACGCCGTTGAAGGTGTCCTTGCCCAGTAGTTGACGCCGTTCCGACTCAGCTCCGGCGCTTCTCCAGCATCTTTTGCGAACACCGGCCGACTTGATCACGTTATTGGATACGAACTCCACTTGCCTTGGCAGATTATCCGAGCCGTCGAGACACAATCTAACCAGCTCTTCTCCCGCCGTCATCCACAAGCCCCTTTCGACGACCCAACACAGCTATGGGACTTCTCCAGCGTCCTGTGCAAACACCGGCCGCCGTCGTGGCAATAACGTGAAGCACGAACCTACTCGCCACGAGATCAAGAACGGCACGATTAGCGTCGAGGGCTCAAATTCACCGACACTGCCAGCCCGATCCCATCTCTTCTTCTTCTTCTCTTCGCCGTTATTGTGTTCTTGTCTTGGTTGAGATTGATAGAAAAATCGATAAGAACGCCGAAGAAATATCAGATCTCGCGCCGCATTCTTGGCTAGTTGGCTTGGGATCTCTGACTCCCCTACGCCAAACCATTTTGATTTGGCGAGGGTTATGACCAGACTCTCTGTTGTGGTTGATAAAGAAGCGGCAGGCCAGATATTGGGCCAGCACCCCGCGCTGGCTCATCAATCAAGATGAGCATTGCCCAGCATGAGCGAGATCGAGTGAAGAGATGCCACTGGCACCGCCAGTGGCAACGCGCTGCAGGATTTGAGCGAAGGCGGGACACAGATCATCAACAGTGTCTTAGAGGCTTTACGCAGTGGGGCCTGCGGTGTGTGTGGATGGTCACGGAGTATTGCGCGGGACGGGGGCCTCTCGAGAGAGGCAAGCTCACGAAAAGTGAGCATAGTGGAAATTTTGCAGCCTTTGCGAAGCTTCGGTTCTCTCGAGGGGCTCCTGGAGGGTTGCGGGCCGTGGTCAGCGAGGTCGAGCACGTGCATCAAGCTTCTTCCCGATCTGAAAGGAATGAGAAGCGCGAGGGACCTGGAGTAGGCCGGCTTGATGCACGTGCTCGACCACACCCAAGGCCGCTTCACCATCAGGACGCGCAAGCTGCCCATCAGCAAGTCCGGCGCCATTTCCGCCATGGAGTCGACGCTCGGCATCCCGGTCCCGGAGATGATCTTCGGCGACAACGTCGTGACCGTCGAGCACGAGCCAACGGGCTGGCGCATCGAATTCACCGCCCACGACGCCCTCCCCGTCCCCGAGATGATCTTTGGCGGCAACGTCGTGGCGATCGAGCACGAACCCACGGGCCAGCGCATCGAGTTCAACGCCCAAGACGCCCTCGACGCAGTCGATGAAACTGACAAAAACATGCCCCAGGTCGCGTACGCCGAGCCGTGGAGGAGCGCGAGCCGCGGAGATCAAGGACGTGGAGAAGAAGTACGACTGGTCCTACAGCACCACCTACAAGGGCACCATGCCGGTAAGAGGGAGCATGTCGAGAAGCTCACCGAGCAACAAAGTTTGGGGACTACCCGGAGCTCGCTTGGTGTCACCGAAAATGGTGGTCCGCTGTACTGGCAACGACGAAGGAATCTCGTCCTTCGAGAAGAGTTCCCGAAGAACTGTGGGCATGTGTTCTATCTCTACAGAATCTTCGACATCGAAACCCAAACAGCCTTAAGCCCGAGTGAGACGGAAGACCTGACCGGGATGCTGGGCCTTAAGCATGTGGAGGTAAACGGATACTGCCGACTGCACGATATTGCCACAAGCCAAGTGGAACTCCTCCAACGTGCCGAGGGTGTTGGCATCTTCGGAAAGCCGCGGGAGGGGCTTGTATACAAGGACAAGGATGGCGGCCGTTTCTTCAAAGTCATCTCCAACGCATACCTAATCGGAAACGGGGAGTAAAAGGGAGGAGGAGAACAAGACCGCATTGTCCACTACTTTGCAAGCGGCTTCAACCATGTCGACATCTTCGGTCCCCTCCTCCCCCTCTGCAAGAAGCGAGTCCTCGGCTAGCAGCCCTTCCGATGCTCCGCTGCTCTCAGAGGCTCCTCCGTAGTCTCCCGGTGCCCCTCCGCAGCCTTCCGATGATCTGTCGGGCAGATCACCCGACTCCTGTATCCCCTGTTGGAAATTCCCACTGAGCGCCAGCCTCTCGACAGCTGTCTCCCGATGCTCCGCTTCCGTCCATCGAGACTGACGAGGTCAAGGCTTTGACGTACGAGGATATGACCCGAAAGTTGCCACGCGGCGTCCCCTTTGCCATGAAGGACACGTCAAGGCTACTCCCGACTTGAAACGAATGAGAAACGTATTCAAGTCGGGAGTGAACTTGGGCGGCAGGGGCCAGAAAGAAGCTTTGGGACGTTCGCCCAAAGTGGTGACCGCTTTGCTGGCGACGATGGGACAGAAACGAGAGAGGGGCGATCTGCGACGCAATGAGCAGAGCAATGCAGAAGCTCAAGCCGATGTAGCTACTACACAGTCTGAAGCAGCTACTACTGCCTGGAGAAAGCTTTGGGACGTTCGCCCAGGTGTTGGGCCGAAAACGCACATCAAGTTTCCTTCCGATTCGAAACGAATGAGAAACGCAAAGGGGACCTGGAGGGAGCCCTGGGATGTTCGCCGAAGGCGGTTGCCCGGCTTAGTGGGGAGGCCCAAAGGTCGAACACGCGCGTCAAGTTTCTTCCCGAGAAGAAATGTGGAAGGGGCCTGGAGGAATCCTTGGGACGCTCGCTCAAAGCAGTGGCGGCTCGACGGGCGACGACCAGCCAGCTCGCCCAGGGCCCTGGGATGCTCGTCAAGAGTGGTTGGCCGAAGCCTGCCAAATCCGTCAGGAACCAGGTGGGATCTGGAGTATTCCCGCAGTCCAAAAAGGGAAAAGATATTGCAACCGAGGACCAGATGAAGTCAGTCCACTCAAAGGCCCCTTTGCCTGTACAGAAGGCTCAGAATGGTGAGTCGAAGATGATTGATTTCATCTTTGGCGTGACCCACACCCAGCACTTGTAACATCGAATCCTCCGACGAAGACGATTCGACACAGCAACAAACCACATCGGAGTCTGAAACTCTCAGCATAGACACTGACGACGGAGGAGGATTTTCTCCCTCGAGTAGACCCTGACTTCCATTCCTTAAACATGAAGCTGCTTGCCGATATGAAGGTGGGAGAGGAGGTACACGACGCAACGGCAACGGGTAGGCAGAATTTGGAGGTATCTAGGCAAGGGTGGTGGGGCGGTATTGAATTGAAGTGGTATATATTGAATGTAATATTGATTCACACAACTCATTTTTCTGCGCCCCGTGACACTTATTGTGACTTGTATGGTCCTGGGATGACCTTAAACTCAGCCATGGAAGCCCACAGCGCGCCACCAACAGTCACATTGCTTTTGGTCATAATGTACCTCGTACATCGTGACAAGACAAGTGACTTAGAGGCGTTCAGCCATTATCCAGCAAATACTAGCCAGAGCCCACGCTGGCTTTCTATCAACAGATCCACGACAACTCCGACGGCCTGACATACTTCGAGGCAGTAAGGGACGTCTATAATCCGCAGATCGACATTTCCATTTTGCCTGACGAGGGCATGGGCCAAGGCAAGGCTAAGGGTGGCCGCCGAAGATCGCCTACTGGACGGGTCGGCCAGCTTTGGAGAGATGGTCGAGGCGACAAGATTTGCAGATTTGACGATTGATTTGCACGTCATAACTAGTGCGAGCCTCTACCAGTTAGAGACTGGAGCGCCTTCTCCTTGCAAGTCTCATGGTTACACTTGGTAAGGACTTGGGGAAGTCTGCATGGAGGAGTTTCAACAACATTGAATCTTCCGGCTATCCTAATCCATTCACTTCGATTACGCCACCATTGAAACAGAAAGACGGGCAGCTGGTTCCAGTGGGAAAATTCAGCACCACTAGCTTTGCACCGTTTTGAATGGCGCACCTCACGAAGATGGTTCGCGAGTCTCTCGACAAGGTGTTCCAAGACTTTCGCCTGGAGGTCTCTGATTACGAGTTTCGCGCGGGCCAGGCTGAGTATGTCGCAGACGTCTCAGAGTTGCTGTGTCGTTGTGCCCGTTGCGAGGAGTATGGATCCGACAGCGAGGAGTATGTTACCGAAAATCGTAAATACTGGCGCGCCGTCATCGCCCACGGACAGCCTCGCCGACGGAGTATGGGATGCCGACCGCTGTACCCGTTTCTTACCCGGTACGGCAGCCGGCCCCAGCAGGAAGTCCACCGTCGAGTGATCAGCTTATGCGGGATGGGAGGCGAAGTCCCGGATGTTGAAGAAGCTGTTGGACCAAAAACAAGACAGCATTCGCAGCCATGCCGGGGCGCAACGTTTTGTAGATAGCTTCCGCAAGCAGCAGGAACAGTTTCCAACGATGAGATCCTCGGACGACTATCGGGACCACGACTACCGGACGATGGGTGAGATGGTATGGCATTGACCGTCGTTCTATCTTAAATTCTCGGATTATCCGCAACGGGTAGCTCACAGGGAACATTCCTCCGTTATACGATGCTGGTTGGGTATGCCGTTTTCCTCGTAAGTATCACTGGTTATTTGATCAATGTTTCGTTGAACGCCGCGATCAGTTGGCTAATAACTGCCCTTAGAGCGCGCCTAGCTGGCCCGCAGCCGCTTCCGTCGCTGCTGGCACATCATGGCCATCTCCTAAATTGGCCCGGGTATCCACACTGCCGGGTATGGTGTTGCCCGGGTTTTGGCCGCGGAACGTAACTGGTGCATCAACTTCGTGGCCGGCCGTGAGTAATTGCTCGAGAGCGCCGCCGAACGCGTCCGAAAGATAGCGCGCTTTCGCTGGCATTCTTCGAGCCGCTGGGAATGGATTAACATGCGTAAGGGAACCGCCGGCAAGATCTTCAGCGACCCCAACCCGGACTTTCTCCGCATCGTGGATATGTATGACTTCGCCGAGCAGTAGGGCATCCACGAGATCTACGAGCAGCGGTTCCCCGTTGTTAAAAGAACTCTTCGGGATCGTAAACGTTAGGTCCTGGTGGCCCTTGGGAGATGTTGCTACGATTGTCAAAGTACGGGCCTACACATAGCTCTACTTCCTATCCACCTCAGCAAACTTCCCCACCACACTATCCCCCGGCATCTTATGGGCAAGCATACCCGCCTCATCCGTGGCCACCGTACGATGGCTACAGTGCTCTGGGACCACCGGTCCTCCTCGCGGCTCCCATCCGTCTTGCAGCTCTGTCAATGCGCATACAAGACAACAATACCGGACTTATCCCGAGCGAGAAATCGACCACGACACCTCCATCGCACCAATCTGTCTCTGTTCGAAGCATTTCGTTATTGGTAGCCTGGGGGCGCGAATTTCGCTTCCTTGCTGGCGAGATAGAATGTGTTATCAACTCTCAAAGTATCTGAGAAAAGAGCAGCCCCCGTAAGTGATGCCTCGCAATATCCTAGAATAAGAAACTGACTAATATTTCAGGCTTACTACGACGCAGCAGCATGTATACTTTCGTCCGAACTTGCGCACCGACCAGCTCCTGGACTCGATCCGTGCATTATGATACCCGCTTCTTTTCGGTTTGCTGCCACCCTACCTCATTGGCTGCAGCTGGTATGAATCCAACGCGTGCCTAAAGAGGGCATCTTGATCGGGAGCTTGTTCCGAGAGTACTTCTATAACGTTGGCGATGGCGGGATTGTTATCGGGTATGGTATACAACCCCTGGTGCAAACGTATTGGCCACTAGGCTCTTTGTCAGCTTGCCACCGTTTATATTTGCTAACAAGCGTCTCTCGCACATAAGGATCCCGACGACAAGCGAAACCAGGCGGTTGCCATGCAAAACGGCTGCAAGGCCCAATTCTTGGGACTTACAGCCACCGGTGGGGGTTTTATACGTGGATTGCCTCTTACACGCCTTCGAAACCCTCACCGATGGCATGTTACCCGGAGAGCCCAAAGGCTTTGATTTCTCGTAAGGTTCCGAGCGAGTCAAATAATACCATCGCCCGATCCCTAACTCTCGCAACTGTTTGATCTCTCCGATCTTCAAGATGAACGGCACCAAACGCCGACGTGGTGGCACAACCAACACTACTGTCACCACCCCTCGCAAGACTCGCCTTGTAGTTGCCAAGGTCAAGGATGGCTGTTAAAGAAGAGTCAGAGACCGAGGCCGAAATTCCTGCTCCCAAGCCCAAAACTACCACCACCAAGAAAACCATGAAACAGCAGCCCGTTACGGACGCCACCAAGGCCAAAGATGACCCTCTCTAGGACTTGCACCGCCTTGCTGCCAACAAGTCTGACGTCGCGGACCGAATCCTTGTTTGAGGACATTGTTGAGGACTTGACATGACAAAGTGCTCACTACCCAGCTCATATGTACCGACTGGTGGGAGGCGACGTTGTGTCACTAGCTGGGGACAATCGACGACTGGTTTGCCATAACGGGAAATTCTCCTGTAGCATTTGCGGCCAAGCTTTCCCTCGCACCGGTTTGATGGCATGCCCTCTACTGCCGCTTTTGCAACAGGGAGTTCAACCGCCCGGATATGCAGCTGGAAGAAGCCCGCTTCGAGGTTTCCATGTATGCTCTATGGCTGAGCAGCATCCCTAACTGGGCCGAATTGAATCCGTTCAGGCAAGCCTTCGCATCGCGGAACTCTGACAGCCGCGTCATGTATAAGGACGTACGTGATGTAACCATTAGAAAAACCGAAGCGTAAGTATTTTCAAGAGTCCTCACTGGCGGCTATATATGCTAATCTGTATCAGCCTTACGGCCAAGGGTGAACTAGTGACCATCCCCCATGGCTACCACGTCGACTGTGACGGAGATGTTCAAGCAGTATGTCCTATCTCGTCGGTTCCTCAATAGGAGTGAATATGTTTCAATCATCTTGCCTATCCCCGAACCTACACGCTATTCGAACACAATCTCGTCATGGCAAGGAGTCTGACCAGTGTGCGGCAGGGTCTTTGGTTGAAGCCGTTTGGGTACCAATGGAATGCAACTTGCCGATGTTGATGACTGGGAATGGGCTTTGAAAAAGGGTTGCACAGCAATGCGGTGGTTATGTACATCGTCTACTTCAAGATAGACTCGTTCTTGCCGGCCACAGATGTCCGGTTCGCATCACTAGGGACGACCAATGCCAAAAAGAAGTCGCCGATACCCTCATGGACCACTATTGCGGCCCAACGAGGACGCTGCCGGCGGGACACAGGAACTGGCGAGACTTCTTTGGTCGTCTTTATGCTTCTATCCAGGTCCACCACCTCGAGCGTGGCCTTCATCATGCCTTGTTCAAGGGAGGCCTCCAGCCGGGCAAAGATGTCCTACGCTACCGGCTCGAGAGGCGACTCGGGTGCGTAGACGAGAGGATACCGGCCGAATGGGGCGTAACGCACCTGAGCGACATACCAGTCTGGCTGTGGGGTTGGGATTATTCGGGGGGCCTGACGGACCAAGAAGTGGAATGGCTCAAGGGCTGGAACGAGTGATTTGCTGGATTGGTCAACGGGAACCTGGTCAACTGGGGGACGGCCAAGGCGACCGAATTGAGGAGGTGGAGGCCTGACGGCGAGATAGACGTTTGCGACGATCCGTTGTGGGAGGAAGACATATCCTTTTGGAAGTTGATTAACTCCTGAAGAGCACGAATTGGCCAGGTCTGTGTCATCCATAGATGAACCAGCTCCCGGAAGCATTATACTATTCAATTGCCATCATTTTACATCTATCAAACTGCTCCCAATTAGACCAAAAGTTTGCGCGCTGCTATAACTTGGAACAATCGACTCCGACTCGGTAAAAAAAACAACCTAAAGGACTGGTGATGACGAGGGCGGCGGCTCATCAGTCAGCTCCTCGGCTGCTAGCGTAAAGTCGCCGAGGAACGTCCACCGGGACTTTTCCTTCCACCCTTTGGCCATCCACGCGTTGGCCGGTTTGGGGTACAAATCCACCACACCGACCAAAGTCATGTCATGGGCCAAGACGGAGAAGATGTTGTCATACGCATCGGCCTCGCTCAACTTCTCGATGCTTCTCTTGGCCTCGGCGGCGTCTTGGTGCCAGCGATCCCCGGTGACGGGGTCGAAAAAGGGCGCGTGGGGGTTCCGGGTAGGGTGGACATCGAGGAAGACGCGGCCCGGACAGACACTCGTGCGGGGACGGCCGGGGCGCGGGTCGGGGGAAATATGCTCGGGCAGCGGCGTGTACGGCGACGGACGGAACTCGCCGCAGTGGTGGGCAATGTCGCCGCCCAGGAACATGAAGGAAGGCGGGTCGGCCGTGGTGCGCGCGAGGGCCGACATGTGGCCCGCAGCGTGGCCCGGCGAGTCCAGCAGGTAGAAGCTCCCGTCCCCGTAGAAGTCGTAAGCCCGGAAGCGGCCGATGTTGACAAGTTTCGAGGACGACGAGGACGCCGGGGACGACAGCCCGCCTCCGACGGCGGCAAAATCGACCTCGTGCAGTTGGCGGCCCTGCCATGCTCGTGCATCCACATGCGAGGTCTTGTCGGCTGGGTAGCCGGGCATGGCATCGAGCTGGAAGCCCGGCCCCACGATGAGGTCCGTTGTCGATGGGAATGTTGCTGGGTCGCCTGCGTGGTCAAAGTGCCAGTGCGACCAGATGATGGCGCCCACGTCGTTTAGATCTTGGCCGTTCTCGGTCAAAATGGTGGCGACGTCCTTCTCTACGGTGATACTGAATCCATCGCCTTTGATTCCCGCGACGAAATCCGGGGGCCGTTCTCCCAGTCCTTGCGTACGCCCAAGTCAAACAGGACGGTATCGTACTTGGTGTTGGAGCCTGGGTGACGGATAAGATAGGCGTAGGACCCGCACTCCATAGTGTCAAAGCCTGGAACGACAGGCTCCACAAAGGCCCCGGCCGGGAAGCCGCTCATGAAGCTCGTCGTGTCGATGATGTAGACTTGCACCGTATTTCGGGATTCTGGTATTTCCACTGGTGGCGGCAAGGCCCGCGGTGGGGTCATTGTTGCGACCAAGGGGCGCGGAAAGAGTCTCGATAGATTGCGGGCTGGGGGGGAAGTGAAGGAAGGGAGAAGAGACGGTCCAGATGAGACGAAGCGTTCGAGAGCTGAGTGGTGGGGAGGGAGACGGCGCAGAAGAGAGAACGGGGTTGGAGTTCAGGCCGTCTTATGCATAGATCGGGCACCGTCTTGGATAATACAGCTTATCCGGGGAAAGAGCCGATGCTCTGGATTGCCATTCAGGAGGTCTTGTGAACCCCCTGGGACAAGATTCCAACCATCGAGGCACTGATAGCAGACATGCCTAAGATTAAGCTAGCGTTTGTTGCAAGAACCACTGGTGTGCGGGGTGCACCGTGCAGCTGTCGCTGTTCAGGGGGCAATCCTGGCAAATCCTTGCTCTCAGTGTTGACTACCATGGCTTCAGCTCCACCCCTGCCCCGCTGCCAGCAGGCAAAGTCCGGTTAATGCGGGGGTTTCGGAATTGCTCAGCGTCAGGGAATTAGGTACACCTAGCAGTAGTAAAATCATCAAACACTGCATACCCCAACAGCCTCACCCATATACCAAAGGTCATACATTTCAACACCCTATTGAAGAGCGTCACCGTCTTCAAACCACGTAGATCAAATATATACTTATTCTTCGAATACAGAAGACGTCTAGAGGCTCCTTCTATAGTAGGGGCTAGCTACCTAATTAAGCCAGCTCCTTAAGAGATCGGAATAACCCGACGAAATCGAGTTGGATCGAGGCTAGAAAGAAGCTATTAGTATTTAGGAGCTAGTCTAGTAATACGCTTATTTTCCGAATGCTTTCAAGACCGTTGGGGCTTGAAGTCGGTACTTGAATACAAGGCAATTTGGTGGTGTGGAGGATGTACTTTTACTACTGTAGGTACATTGGATGTAATAAGTATTAACCAACTGAATAGAGAGCGTGCTCTGGAATTCACCCCCATGCCAGGGGGTCCCATGGGCTGTCATCACCCTTGATTGTGCTAGTCTCTAGTACTACACAAGTGTAGGGTGTTTTACCTACCCCAGCCTTTTGTCGGCCGTAATGCCTGCCTTCTCCTCATCCATCAGGTGCACGTGGAAGATATCGGCCAGCGCCTGCACACGATCCTCCTCGGTCTTGCATTCCTTGACAAGCTTGTGGTCGGCACCAATCGTCTCCCTCACCGTGTCCACGAACAGAGTCAGGTTGCCCACAAGCTCCTCCCGCTCCTCGTCCTGGATCATGAGCGTGCAGGTGATGTAGCGGGTGAATAAGGAGCGCGGGTTGGTTGACGTGAACCAGGACATGACCTCGTAGTCCTGAGGCAGGAACTCGGTCTCGGTGAAGCAGTAGACGGGCGTCCACTTATTCTCGCCGCTCTCGGCCGGGCTGTTGCAGACATCATAGCACCACATATTCGGGCCGGGCGTGGCGGACGCATACGACTCGGCGATGGGACGCAGCTGCAGACGGACCCGGCGGGGCGCGATGCTCGTGGTCTCGAAGCCGTGGCGCAGCGGGAAGGGCAGGTTGGGGCCCATGGACCCCATGCCGACGTCGAGGACGTACCACTCGTCGTCCAGCCGGACCAGGTTGAGCATGTGGTTCCAGCCGTCGTACGTCGTAGGCTGGTTGCGTCGCACCTCGGGGTAGGGGCTCATTGCGCGCGCCACCCGGCCGCCGCAGTTGCGCACCTCGAAGCCAATGGAGCGCAAGGCCGTGGCCAGGAAGCTGTTCTGCTCCATGCAGCGCCCTCCACGGCGCTGGCGCACGATGCGATTGAAGAGCTCCGCCTGGTCGAGCGTGACCTTCTTCTGGGCCGAGTAATGAAGCACGAGGTTGTCAAAGGTGACAGTGCACGCGTGGTATCGCGTCAACGCCTGCAGGAACGGCAGCCCATGCTCTTTGGTCCGGGCCTGGGCCACCTCCTTCAGCACGGGCGAGTCCAGATACCTCTGCGGAAGCTTGATGCACTCAAAGTACTCCCGCAGCTCGCCATCGCTAAATCGTGGACGGGCGCCCAGGTCCAGCGCGACCTGCGTCAAGGCGGTGGGTGCGGAGTCGGTCGACATATCGCGAGATGCAAAGAAATGAGTACGGTACTTTGGGCAACTAGACGGGTAGGTAACGAAAGACGCTGGGGTCGTATGAGCGCAAGATGAAAGTACCCTCGGGCACGATTTAGAGTTGCACGACGGGCACACACGGCTGGCGACCGGTGCCCAGCTCCAAGCTTTGCATCAGGAGCTGGGATCGTTTTCCGTGGCCAGTCCGGTTCTCCGTGCGCAGCGGACGCGACCCACTTCTTTGGTGAGATAAGGACTAGCTGCTAGCCATACAACGATGAAAGGCAGGACCCATCGGGGAGACTACCCGCGCTGTGGATAGCGTTGTACAATATGCGCATATTATGCGAATAATGCATTATTCAACTATGCCCCCTGAATAGTTGAATATTCTATACAAATGGAATAATAGAATAGTATGATGCAATCGGAGCGTTTCATAAAATCTGATCTCGCGTTCCGCCAATGCGCTCTCGAAAGGGAGGGGGAAGTCACGGGGGTCACGGTCGGACGATGCTAACGCTCAGAAGGGACGATGCCAATTTGTATAGCGAATTCACTGAAATCGTCATCAGTTGCCCCGAGCGTGTAAATATTATGCATCGATGCGCATAATACATATTGCATCGATGCGAATAATGAATATTCTAGGTCTAAAATGACAACGCTAGCTGTGGAGACAAACAGCGCCTGCGGGCCACACACCGCCGTGGAGATAACATGCGCCGGGAAGATCCACTGTGCAAGATGCAACCCATTCGTAAGAGAGAATCTTGACAACTCGGCCGGGTGACGAACAAACCAGCGGCGAAAACAACGCTGCTGAATCAACACTCGGCCTTGGTTGGCTCCGGTAGAGGCTCAAAGCATGAGAATGAGAAGGGGGACGCAGGCTTTCAACACTGTGGCCGCCGGCATCTCAATTCAATTGACCAGGTTTCTGTTTGCTTGACCTTGTGGACATTGCCATCTGTGTTGTGTCGCGTCGTATGTTTGCTGTTTTGTCATGTTTTGCGCCAGGATAATCCGAATGCAGTCCCTCAGGCAAAGCTCACTAATCTCGGGCACGCAGGCGGGCTATCGCTATCCCCTTGAGTGCCATAAAGCTGCTTTCCGTATAGTGATTTCTGTAAATGATTAACGCGACCGTGCGAGACCGAGCAAGGAGTCTTAACCAATAGGAGGCCGCCAAAAAGAGGCGGAACGACTAAAACGCATTGTCCATTACCCTAAATTACCCCTAGTCCGTACAATACGTTATTTTTGGAGGAAAGCAGCGTTATGGCACTCAAGGGGATATTTCTATACAACCTGCTCGGGGCACCAAACAGCGCGAGCGCGATGGATTCACCTTGCTTGTGCATCCCTACGGCGCGTACAGCAATTAAAAGACATAGGCAAACATTCCATTGCGTGGCCCTGTATTTGCTACCCCCTCGTAGACGCCCCTATGCACGGCCAACGTTAATGGCCGAGCCTCCGTTGCCAGCTCTCCTGTTCTCGACTTCGAGAAGCTCGCCTTGTCTCCTGCCTCTTACGGAGGCTACGAGGCAGATGTAGAGCCTGACGCCGAGGCCCCTGGCCTGCCTCGCTTGCTTTCCGTCAGAAAGACCAGCAGTGCATCTGGAAGCAACCTCAGCAACTCCGATGAGACCGACAAGAACAAGGGTGACGGGGGGTGCTTTGCGATACTGAACACCTAGGACCCCATCAGCGACGACCAAGTATCTCTACAACCATACTCTTGGATTCAGCAGTGCAACTGCCCTTATACCTGCTGCTTCTTATGAACTTCTTCGTCCAGTAAGCTTACGTTCACAGGCAGTTAGCAGTACTTTCTTCGCCGTACAAACTTGAAAAGACAAGGAAGCAGCAAGGAACTGGATTTGACCTTCAGTTCATGCGTGTGTCTTTTTAGGCTCAGACGATGGTTCTCACCATGAGCTTTTTGTTTACCTTTTCCTCACTCTATTTCGCAAGCTTTGTCTGACTAACAGCGCAACCATCACAGGAGATCCAGTTTGCGAGGACAATGGAGGGCCACCCGAACGAGATCAAAACCCAGTATGTGGCGACCGGCCAACCGACCAGAGACGGTCCAGATCGGCCATCTGGTGGAATCCGAAGAGATGAGATTGCGAGCCGTCGAGAAGCGAAAGGCTAGAGACCGCGAGATGCAGGAGCAGAACAAGGCCGCCGACATCAATTTATACCCCCACAACTCAGTTCCGCATTTTAGGCTGCCTCGCGCGGAGTGGCATGCCTTGGATCTCAAACCAACCCTGTCCCCCTTAGTTCCCATCAGTTCTTGTCGGGTCCTCTTCGCCATAGACTTCCTCCAGTCAATCGAGGAGAGCTCCTGTATCCTCAACCCGTCATACTACCCTACGGACTTCCTAGAATGCGGGAAGAAGAAAGCCTTGTAAACCATCTGGAAGGCCACGGCATCAACAAGGAGCCAGACGCACGCCTGGCACCGCAGGCCAAGGTACCCAGCGCCGAAGCACAACCTGCTGCCGCCACGGCCGATTAAGAAGAAGGAAATGGGTGCTTTGCACACTAAATGGCAGCTGAGAAATACGCGGACGATGCAAAAGTGATGCACAAACAAAGTGCAATGTCTCTTTGCTACGAAATAATACAATAGCAGAACCAGAAACTCGAGCCCAAGATGGCTGAGGAGCATGTCGAAGACCACCCGCATGCTTTGAATCATACTGCCGTAGAAGACCCAGTTGGGGACCGAGTCACCAAGGGTCTTCTGAGTTTTTACACAGTGTTCAATCGTATGAAATAGAGTAACCCAGAGGAGTTTGGGCAGTCTCGCATCAACTAAGTTGCGAAGCTTCCCCGCCGGTACCAGCAAGTCACTTGCCGTTCAAGAAGCAAGCTCAGACGGGCAGCGACCCTCTGGCGAAAATGGTGTTCTAGAGCATGAGAGGAACACCTTTGATTGAACATAAAGAGAATTCTCACTGAGATCGGAGGTGGAAAGATGTAAGGGATGCTCTCTTGTTAAGAATCGGTCATCCTAACGTTAAACTACCGTACTGGCCAAGTATGTTTTCGTTATGCACAAGCACGAGCCATCTTTCTGGAACTACTGGGCTCACACTAATCCAGCACCCAGGGTAAGTTCTTGCACCGTATTCCATTACGGATAATTACTGTACAGGCACTATGCATATTGATACCCGTTGTCGCAGTGCAAGAGACTGCACCGAAGAGGACAACATCTTCACCAGCATCAAGCAGGCCGGTCAACAACGGCGTCCCGAGCCTGTCCAGGGACAAGTGCAGAATGATGGCAACTCGGCATCGATGCAGGCTGCGACCGCCTCGGTGAATGGGGTGATGAATGCTACCAAGAATCAGCATCTGGCTATTCTCGACCTGGGCCATCACGAAAGCTACCTCCCAGGTCCAGTATGCATGCCATCATTATCCGACGTACAAGACCAGTATGGACCAGGAACAAAGAAGGCGACTTGGTTAGAATGCGGCATTGATGTTTACAAATTTGAATTCGTTTTCAACTTGGTACCAGACACTGTCTACAATACTACTGCCAATGTTCTTCGGCGGTTCTTCGGCGAACATCCGAAGAATGCTTGTGATATCTGCTACTCCGATGGCATCACTCTTGGACTGTATCAAGGGCATGTACAACACCAACAACCCGGCCACGGTGCCCAATATGCAGCAGCTGCAGTATTATCAGAATATGCTCCAGCGCGGGTCTCAGCCTATAAAAACTTCTTCCTGCCTACCGTGGAGGCTAGATTCGGATGGTCGAGGAAGATTGTGCCAAAGAAGGAAAGCCATTCCCCGCCTACGATCTATGGAAAGCTCTTGTGCAGAACCAGTATATGGACACAGTATCCGCTATCCCCTTTGAGCTTGAAATACAGCTTAAATAGTGGAGGCACGATCTGTTATATCTGACTGAAAGTATGGGTGAGAAGGCTGGCGTGTGCTGGATTAGGTCTACACACTGTCTCATTGAATACACTTTCCAAAGAGATGTATCCACTATCTGGGCTATGCTTCGCGCTCAAGAGGGTGTACAGAGAGGCTGAAAACCCCGCTTAATGGCATTCTGGGCATGAGTGCCGTTTGTATGGAAGAGGACGATTTGATGCCCAGCTGGCTTTCCTCTGCTGCATTGGGCTGGGCTTGGCTTAAATACAGATTGGTGGAAGAGGATTGTGCCAAAGAAGAAAAGCAAGTCCTAGCAAACGAACTATGGAAGTCGTTGATGTAGGATAGCTGAAAGTGATATATACGTAACGAATGGATGAATCGAGAGAAACAATCGAGTTTTAGCGTCTGTGATACCTGTTGCAACTGGTCCTGGGATGACCTTTAAACTCAGCCACAGGGAAGTCACCGTTTATGGATCAGTGATCGGCCTGATTTCTAACATGCCGATCCTAACCGTGGTAAGTGACAGGAAGACAATCGATAACAAGCACAATCGGCAAGAAGGGTAATCGTCCAAACGAATCCTCTCATGAGGTAAAGTAGGTATCATTTCCTTTTCCGTCTTTCCCAACCCATTCCTTCACAACTGAGTCCTTCCCACTCAATTCCTTCCTTCCCTCCCAAATCCTTCCGTCCCAACTCCAACTCATTCCGTCCCAGCTAATTCCATCCCAACTGGTTCTTTCCCAAATCATCCTTTTTCAACTCTTGTCAAGCCTACTTGGAAGAAAAAAAATACTCATGAAAGACAAGGTGTCTCAAAAAACTTAACTTCAAAGAGGATGTGTCATATCCCATACCTTCGAATAGTAAGTATCATCGCCTGGAAAACATGGTAAGGAAACAACGTTGTCCAACAATGCTGACAATATATGCAGAATGCCAACGCTATGATGGTCGATCTGGGTGGTGTTGGCCGACAGACTGGCTTGATTGGCCTAGTACCACCTGGAGCTTCAAGAGCCTTCTCCCGGCTTGCTTGCGCAAGGCATTCCTCTACGTCATTGGGAAGGGCGACAACTACCACCAAGTCTCAAAGGCGAAGAGAACATAGAAGTTCCACTGCGAGTGAGTTTTTTGGACGCGCGGCTGCTTCCATCATCCAGCTGTACCCATTCAACGACAACATGGGTAGGTTGAATTATGTATGACAGACCCAAGAGGTTCAGGTCATTCAGCGCGCCTCCCCAGGAGCCGCCTCCCCCGGAGATGGCTCATCCGCTTGATGAGTCATTTGTTTCTGCTAGCTTTGGCTGGTATCGAACCGAAAGTTAAACACCAAAAGAAAAGAAGATGCAGATGCAGCAGCTTGTGTCTGATGGGCTACGCACCAGTGCGTACAGCACACAGATCGTTGCCGCTTTGCGTGCTACTCGGGTCACTACCCTGTTCTTAAATACCGACAGGTGGAAGGAGAACCTGCGTGGCGCTGTTTTCGACGGCGATGCGGGCCCGTGTCGCTCGTAATCGTCGATGGAAGCGTGCTATCCTGTACCACAGGATAACCCATAGGAAGTTGCATCACAATCTGAGGACACGGTCGGCTGGTTTGTTGTTGGAAGTACAAAAGGGCATGGTTGAATCTCAGAAAGAGATAAGAAGGTGAGCTCACACTAATATTCTGATGTTACCGATATTGAGGCTCACCAGCTACGCGCAGGCAACCCCTCCAAGGGCCAGGAGGTTTTGGTGGTAACTTCCTTTACAGCTCCGAGGAAAAAAGCGACTGAGGATGCGCGAAAGATGCAAGAAATGGTGCGGTGGACCGACGCCCTGGAGAAATCAGAGGGGACCGGTGGAAGTTCTAGCCCAGCAGCTTGGCTCTCTCGGGGGTTTACCATATGCCCGAAAGAAGGGAACCCAGACGATGCTCGAAAGATGCAAGAGATGGTAGAGGAGGATTGCCGCGAAAGAAGGGAAGCTGCTCTACCGGTCCATGCTAACAAATCGCCTAAACATCGACTGTTTTGCCGAAATGCACTTTTGGTCAGAGTTGTTTACACCTATTCAAGCATTTTTCAGACAACGCTCGCGAGATGCAAGACATATTGGAGGCGGATTGCGCGAAAGAAGGAAAGCCAGTCCGCTGCGCCAGAATGGCTCGGAAGAAAAGAGGCGGAAAACGAGAGAGAGCGCGATAGCAAGTCGGGAAGAGACAAGAGTCGGGAACCCGAGAAGCCCTGCTTGGAGACTTCCACCTTACTGGAGTTGTCACATTGATGTACACTTCAGATTCTGGATTCAACCTGAAGGTTGTGTGTACGGAATCAGATGCCCCGTTTGGCCTTTCGAACTCCTTCCGATTTAGCTGGCAACCGAGAAACGTCGCCGGCCCTCACCCCTGTACCGAAGTTCATGGAGAAGCCGGAAGTCAAGGAGAAGGAGCAACTCTCGATGGACGGGTATCCACCACCGCATTTGCCAGCCAACGGCCCAGTTCTAAGTTGGTTGTTGAACGTACGCCGGACGACATCAAGACGAATGGGTTATGGAACACGGACTTGCAGCCTGCGCGATACGCCGGCGTCTCGCTGTGCCGCCTTGGGCTTTGCCGCCGACTTATGCCCAAAGACGTCATGGCACATTATCTGACCCGGCTACCCTACTTCGAGACCTGTGTGAAAGGCTGCAAAAGGGCGAAATTGCATGGCACTACGGAGTGCACCAAGACGGCGCAGGCGCAGGTCGACCTCGACGAAGATAAGCAGACCTGGCAGTATATGGGCAGGACATCTACCGAGGCCCGGGCTCAGTACATGGGATCCTACATGATGTCCATGAAGTACCAGGAGGGACTGAAGAAGAAGGGGGTGACTCGCCTCACCAGACGACTGGAGACAGTGGAGAACCGGGTCACGAACATGGGGGCATCCCTGAGCGGGCATGTGGCCCTGTCAGACCTTACTCGAATCCTAGCGGAACTACGCCAAGAGATAAAGAACACGAGAGCGTCCAAATCTGATCTGATCCCTCTGGACGAGAGATTTGAAGAGATAGAGGATGAGGACCTGCCAAACAGAGTCGACGCGTTGGAGGGCCGAGCGGATGACTTGGAATCCAGCCCCCTTGTCGTCCTTGGAAGTGGAGGAGCTGTCACCCGGCTCCGGCCCTTGGTGGGTCCTGGCGGGAACATGGCCGGACTAATCTTAAGCGATTCTGCTACCAGCAGAATCTACGTCTCGGACGGCTTCGACCGTCGACTTCGATGTCCCCTCTGTTGCCGGATCGAACGGGGGCGGCTTGGCCAACTCTTTCGAGCTGGGGTAGTCTTCTCTTGCTTTTCTTGTACACTCTTCGACACACCCTCCCTTCCACACGTACGCTATTCTCTCCATTGCCCGGCAATTTGCTGCGTAAGTCATTGGAGATGTGTGTAGTAGCGTTCTATAGTGCTATCTCTTGCGGCGATCAATTGGTGCGAACACTACCGGCAGCTCTAATCGGTCGGCTTGCGCCTACGATAAACCCCCGAGAGGTCCAAAACGAAGAAAGCACCAGTAAGGCGTCGGCGACCACCCTTTGACGTCCACCTGAACTGGCTAACTTACGTGTTTTCAATTTAACCTCTTGCCCAGGAGGTTCTGCTGCGTAAGTCATTGCTACGATGGCGCCATCCAAGCGTGCCGCTTCTCGTGCTGGAGCAATGGCGGCTGCCCCGCTTGAAGGCTTGCAGAGAACTGCTTCTGAAGCTGGTCTTGCCTCTGGTCGGCAATCCAAGCGACGGAAGCAAAATGGGCCTTCGAGCCCCGGGAATGGTGGTGACGTAGGGCACACATCCGTCTACGCGCCGATGTCAATGAATACCAGAGAGTCCTCTATCTCCGTCTGGGAAGACTCGGAATACGCCCCATCCGAAGACACCAGGATCGGTCGATGATGCACCCCTAAAGGCTCTCACCTCCGTTCCCTTTCGTTACGCGTGAGGGTTTAACACCCAAATGGTCGCATCTACGATAGCGTCTGATGTTGCCGACTACACGGAGCTCGCTTGTTGTAAGTAGTTGGTTGCATGGCAATTCATCAAGTTCCATGACTAATGTGATTTAACTTAGTGCTTCTCGTCAAGAAAGGCAAGAAAGGCAAGAAGCGCAAGACGCCCACCGAGCGCAAGACGCGCGCGGCCAAGAAGGCCAAGCATTGATTGCCCTGAGGACGACTACCCCGGCCTCGATCAGCAGCAGCAGCCAGACCGTCCGCTTACAGCATAACGGCCACATACCCTCCGAGGGGACTGCCCACCAGCCAGGAAGATTCTCTCTGCCCCTCGAAATAGTCTGGTCATAAATCCTTCCCTTTCAACGATTTCGCAGACGTGGACTTCTACAGCGCCGCCGAGTATGACGAGATGAAGAAGGCTCGTGATCAGGAGTCTCGCGATCAGAAGTACTCTCATGATCAGGACGCTCACATTGTACGATTAAGGAGAAGGAAAGGGGTGCTCTGCACACGAAATGGCAGCTGGGAAATATGCAGACGGTGCAGAAGAGATGTATAAACCCCATGGTTGATCGGCTGTTTCCCGAGGTGCGGATCGATGCGAATTTTGGCTGTGGCCTTGTACTTGGGCCACTGTTCTCCGCGTTGATTTTGCACTTTGTCCCTGACGCTTCCTACTCGCAGAAACAGGCAGACGTAAGTCAAGGGCAACGACTCCGTGTGCATGAAGGCGGGGTATGATTGGAAGAGTCGACATCGAAGGATCAGAAAGCGACGTCGCTATGAACATTGGGCCGCTTGCTTGGCCGCGGATCCATGAGTCGCGATGACTTGTTGAGTACGGTACTTTGGCCAGTAAAAGCTTCCGGCACACAGGAGGCGGGGTGCGATCTACTGGCAGATTTCCGACATTCGATATTCAGATGACGAGACCAATGACCCGTCTCATAGCGTCGCTGCTTGAACATCAGCCATAGCAATGGCGGGGCTCCTTCCTTATTCATGGAGGCATGGGCTGTGGCAGGTGACGTGGTGAATGTCAAGAGTGGCGATAAGCTCTAGTTGAAAGTCAAGTCCGCTGACTTGACAACGTCGTACTTTTGCCTGGTGGGCGACGAGGGTGGGGCCGGCTTGGTTGGTTAGAGCACCGGTTGCAGCACCGTGACAGTGAAGGAGATTCTGTCACTGGCTAGAACGAGAGAGCTTCCCGCTTCCCAGGTTCTATGACAACCCCTGAGACTGCCCATATCCGTCAGAGCAGCAGAATCGTCGCAGAGGGACTATGCAGCCTCGTGATCGGCCGGGTCGGAGATCTGGCTGTTGTGGAATAATTGGGTTGGTCAGGTTGGAAAGCACTTTTGTTTCTGCCGGGGCTACTTGGCATGAATCGAAAAAAGAAGAACGAAGAGAGAAGGGAAGAGAGTCCCGCCGAGGTTGTGAGTTTGTTTTTGCTGGCCTTGGCTGGTATCGAACCGAAAGTTAAACCACAAAAGAAAAAGAATGAGTTTGATATCGCGGCTCTTGTAGTTCGCGAAGGGACCTGGCTCTCTTCACCTGCCTGGTCGGTCGCCTGCCTCACGGCGACCCTACAATTCGAGTCGCCGCGCCAGCGCCAGGGAGCGACGTCCTGCCATCGTCAACCAGACCCTGGTGCGGTATGTCCGCCTATACTGCCAGCTGCACGATGCTTGCATCTAAGAGTCGGAGGATGGGGGCAAAGACGGTTGTGTCTAGGCTACTGTTGATACAGTCGTCGTTGCCCACATTTTCCGACTCTTACATGCAAGCATCGATGCTGCTGGTGCGGGCTCCCTGGTGGATCGGAGAGTTGGTAGCCTGGTCGGCTCAAGCAGCAAAGAAGAAGAAGACCCCTTTGCGGTGTGGGAACCACGGCGATTAAGACCAGAATGCTGATTCGGACTCCCTGGTGGATCGGAGAGTTGGCAGCTTGGTCGGCTCAAGCAGGAAAGAAGAAGGCCCCTTTGTGGCGTGGATGGAAACCATGGCGATTGAGGCCAGGATACCCATCCAAGAACCAGGCAACAATACGCCCTCAAGCGGTACGGCGGCCTGGTCGACACCCGTGCCGGTCGCAGGTGACATGGCGAAGTGGGCGCTGCAATTGCTTGCTTTGCTTGCATTTTCTGCTTCCTCGTGTGCCCAGCGACCCAAATCAGGTCCAAAACCCTGCTCAGAGGGTTCTGCGTCACGACAAGAATTTCCGGAAAAGGATTTGTGTGGGAAGAAATGAGTCGAACTCAACTATGAGTCTTTCGTTTTTGCTAGCGTTGGCTGGCATCGAGCCGAAAGTTGAACATCAAAGAAGAAAGAAGATTGGTGGATGAGATGAGCGGCCACTTTGGAGTTTTGGCTGTTGTGGAATAATTGAGCCGGGATGCTTGGTCTCGTCGGTGGCGTTGAGGTGTGGCCTTTTCGGTGGCGTTACGATGAGGTCCTGTCGGTGGCGTTACGATGTGTATGAGCGGCCAGCCTCAGGGAGCATTTGACCGCCGTCTCCCACGACTCGGAGTACGCGAAGGTCGTATCCTGGATAGCGTCCGATTTCCCCGGTCTGGCGACGGCCACATGCCTTCTGATGGCAGTCAGACATGCGTCAATGGAGACTTGCTGGAGCTTGCAGATCTCAAAAGCAATGCAGACGAGGGCGGCACCGCTTTCATGGTTGCCCCCTTACTCTGGCACCGAAGATCCGATCTTTGCACTGCAACTGATACAGCGAGTCCGAGTAGATGATACAAGGATCTACGAGCTGTGTTATATGTTTTGAGGTAACCTGCTCTTTTTTAGTCTTTGGTTTCTGCTGGGGCCACTTGGCATGAATCGAGCAAGAAAACGAAAGAAGAAAAGAAAGAATGCTTTGGCGCTGAAGCTCCGGTCTTTGCACTGCAACTGATACAGCAAGTCTGGGTATATAATGCAAGGCTCTACGGGCTCTGATGAGATGAGCATCCGACACAGTAACGGCGTGGGGCCTTCAGCCTTCTTGGGCCTTCTGTTATTGCCGTACGCAGGATGACGCCTACAAGCGGAACCAGATCCGGCTGGCGGGCATGGAGTGGGCAGCACTGGTATTTGGAATACTGTTCGCAGCAAGGGGCCGCCTTCAAGACTAGGCAAGGTTCTGCCATCGCCTACATCGGCTCTGCCATCCGGTATGGGCAGCGGAAGCTTGTTTGAAGGTCAAGACAGCTCTCTTGGGCAGACTTCGCTAGGTCCGAGCGATGCTGTTGCAAGTGCAAGAGCAATTCTTGGAACGCCTCTTGGCGACACGTTGCCGTTTATTCCATGATGGTCCAACACACTATTCCCCTGAAGCAGGCCATTGACGAGATGTCGAGCCCCTTTAGGGGCCCCAAGCCGTGGGGATCGGCTTCAAGAAAGGGTCATCTGACATGAGAGCCAACAGTTGGGTAAGTCATAAGTACTATAAGGGCGAGATTTGGCTCTCATCGGGGCTTTCTTCATCTGCTCGAAGACTCAAATGTATGTAGCATTGCTTCGATGGCTGACGACTTCTTCTTTACTTCTAGTACGAATGTCTCTCGTTGAGGTCCCCCGTCCCATCTTCCGCGGTGTCTGTGGCCATGTACCTCGGGAGAGACGAAGAGGGGAGAGCACTATTCGAAGAGTGCCTTGAACCTACCATCAGTGGGTACAAGCCCGGGTACGCCCGGCTCGAAATAATTGGTCGGCATTATCGGCAATGTCGGCCAGGGCCGCAAGAACTTCTTCGACACCGACATCCAACGCTACCTTCGGCGCTAGGGCGGCAGCTTTTCGTCCGATCTGAACGCCTCGGTCACCTGCTTCGTGGCGCTGCCTTCGGAGAGTGTTGCGCGGGTGGAAGTGTTGCACCCCTCCTGAAGCCAACTGCTCCGGGTGGTATGCAGGAGAAGTGGATCATTCCAATTTTGCGAGAGGTTGCTGTTGCTATATTCTGGGTCCATCGACAGGCGAACAAGCTGAAGAAGAGAACCGCTCGAGGTAAGTTGTTCCAGGATGCACTGATTCTTTTCTTCGGCGTTCTTTCGGACGAATAAAAGAAAGAACATGTTCTGAACATTATGGTTCGTCTCTTTGGAATTAAACCAGAACTAATATCATTTATGCACTTAGTCACCTCGGCCCTCAAGCGTAAGGACATTTTTCCCGCGAACCCGTCGCCCGGTAGAGGGCCAGAAGCAAGACGAGGCGGAGGGTAACAGCGGCAAGGACGTCAGGGGTGCTGTCTACTTCAGCACCCACGCTACTATTGATGGTCTTCCTCTCAAGTATGGAGCGATCTCGTTGGTCGCCATCTGGAGCCGACGGCGGCCTTGCAGGCTGGGGCAGGAGATTTGCCCATCGACTGGCCGCTACCCCGCGCGAAGGGTATGCGTTGATGTTTGCGCTCCATGTTCTTGAGACCAGCCACAAGAGACTTGTCGATCATGAAGGACGAGGATCAGGATCAGGCTAAGAATACACTCGAAGAGCCCACCCCGTCGGCTATTCCTGAGTTGGAGGCTGTTTACTCCCTGGAGTAAGAGCCCCAGACCGCGGCTGCTCCCGCCACCCTCGCAGCCGACGAGCTTTCTTCTCAGCTCGAGCGTTCCGCCACGCTGGGACGTACACCGCCGAGGTTCGAGATGTCACCGGGCCTGTTTGTCACTCCTAACCCAGATGCTCCTTCCAAGGAGTACCTGGACCCTGAGATGATCAAGGCTGAGCCGATGCCCTCTACCGTCTCAGCCATGGTCCGTGCACATTTGGATAGTGTCAAGAATGTGAAGGAAGTGGGTGCCAAGAATAAGGAGATAAGCGCAGTCACCCCTTCTATCCCCTTTGTCTCAACCCCCGCAGCCACTCCCACCAAGCAGGCACGAAAGCTACACTTGACTGGCCTCAAACGCAAGGGGCTGTATGACAGCTAGTGGGAAGGAAGCCTTCTTCTGCTGGCGGTATGTCGTCAGCCACCGACGACGACGAGCCCTCGACCAAGCGTGTCAAGCAGAATGCAACACTCTTGCTACTATCGCGAGTGCAGACTTCAGCGGCCCGAGCTATGCCGCGCAATCGGCATTTTCGAAAGAGGTGCCTGGAGACAATGATGTTCATATGTGAACCCTTGATTATCTGGGTCTAGCAGAGACGACTCAGCCGGCCCGGGCAGCTATGCGAGGTCGATGGCGTTTAAGAACGCCGAAGAACACCGACGAACACCGAAGAACGCCGAAGAAGAGCAATGGACGAGTCCCGAAGGAGAGGGATCTGGAAGAGAATGGTTTCTTCGCCGATACGATAAAGACCAAGGAAGGCATTGATGCCGATACTTTACTGCTTAATGCAGTCCAATACGACAAGCGACTGCAAGCAGAGTTTATGACCTAGTAAGAGCGACACCCTTAGTAGGGGGTGAGGAGGGAACTTTGCATTGAAGTGGAATGGCAAAGGCAATTCCCCTTCCACAATAGCCCCGTCGGGCCGAGCGTGCGAGGGAGATGGTGTTTCCTGGTGGCAGCCCGATTCAACCACGCCTGCGCCAACCGAAACAACGTTTCGTACAAGTTCAACAACAACAAGGATGGCAAGCGTCGCATTACCTTCGAGGCGACCAAGCATGTCCCGGCCGGAACTGAGCTGACCATCACGCAAGGCACATGGTCCGTGCGCGGCGATGCGTTAGAGACGGACCCACAAAGGGGTAGATAGGAGCCATGAACTCCAAAGCGCCGGGCCGGCAGTCGGCAGACCACGTGGTGGTGCGGCCATGCTGATTGATTGCGGAAGGGTGGAGACGAAAGGGGATGTGGTGTCGGACGGCACCGCGACGAGGCCCTCCATATCCCGATGAACAGGCCCAAGACGGACCCGAGAAGGCTCGTCTGGGGCCGGACGGCGCTGGGTCAGATGATTTTCACGGAGGAAATGGCGGGTGCCGACTGGAATGGTTTCGGAACAGGCACACGAGATCCAGGCTGGTGCCTCCAAGAACATGGTTTGGTCAGAACTGTTCGCCGAAGAAATGCCCTCGCTCGGCGAAGAAAAGCCACTGTTCAAAGAGGATAAAGGAGGTATCAAGGTTTAACCTCCGATGTTCACGACTGAAATCCGCTGTGAAGTTTACAGACTCGCCCTTCCCGCTCGCATCATCCGGTTCAACCGTGACCCCCAAAAGGGACACATCTTCGTCGAGGCCTTGCAAGGCCGCCAACAAGGTGCCAGATATAGGGTCCGTGCGTGAGAATGCAGAGTGCGGTACTGCACGGTCAACGCACAACCGGTACCTTTGGTCGAGTCTACAAGGCTACCAACAAGAATGACGGCAAGTTGGTAGCCGTCAAGATTATAAACGTCGACAAGAGTGACACGGTCAATACCAAACTCGTTGAGACACCCGCGAGTGTCCAGATCATCAATGACGGGCCCAAGATACTTTGGAATACTGTGAGGAAGGGATGTTATACGTGCGTATAAAGGCTCAGGGGATCCCTCAAAGGGGGAAGGGCAGGCCTTGCAAGGTCAATTCGGCTGCTTTCGGCACTGCTAGGTTTGGTGCTGCCAGTTATTTTGGTGGTGGCATGGTGCCCAGCATCGATGCTTACGCCACCGGGTTTCCTTCAACCGCGGACTATCAGACAATGCAAGGGATATCTTGAGATCTTCTTGACGCCCATTGTTGGTAATTCGCAGCACCTGTACAATAGTCACATGAACCAGGCATCGTGCCCAGATCAGGGCAAAGTACAATGGCCTTTGTGCCAAGTACAAGTGGCCAAAGGAGAATGGCCAAGTTGGCTACGATGACGATGACGGTTCCGACAGCGATGGCGACGGGCCTGGCAACGGTACAGTCGATGTCTCCGCTGTAGCCAGGAAGTACGTTATGTGTCTTTGCATAACCTGCTTGGTAGAGGCGGCCAAAGCAGTTTGTGCGAGGCCGACCCGGCCAGCAGCCCCCTGGATACAGCGCACGGACCCACTGCCTCGGCGTTGCTGTCCTTCTTCGAGGACGCCGCCGCCCACCGCTTCTTCAAGGCTAGCAAGCTGCGCGGCTTCGGCCTCCTTGTCGGCCGCTACATGGTCCGTGCGCATTGCCATCGCACCCAGCGCCTGGCGGACAAGGAGCACCTGAGCACCAGCCTGTCCCCTGAGAAAGAAGATGGTGGTACCAAAACCACTTGAAGATGTGCCACTTACCGGGCAGGGGCGAATGTCGAGCTGCGCGATGTTGGAGGACATCCTGGTAAAGGCCCTACCCAAGCCAAGGAAGCGGAACCCGGAACAGTTCCTCCTCGAGCAACAGCCTCAGCAAGACCTCCCGGAAGCAGAATTCGCTGCTCCTGTTTAGCTGCCGGGTTGCCCAGAAGATTGACACTGGCGAGGGAACCACCGATTACATCTTCTGTGGCCCGAGCTCGGAGCATCGCCGCATCCCGGACTTCCGGTCCAAAGACACTGGTCCGTATGCTCAGCTAGCACAGCAAGGATTGGCCATCAATGATCCCCGAGAGGTGCTTGACATCCGAGTCTTACTCAGCAGCCGGGTCATAACCCTTGGACGAACCCCAACGTGCCCAACTTCAACGCAGGTAGTGGTTTTGACCTCCGTCGCCGTCGCCAGTCTACGACTGGTAACCACGGGACGATTCTCCCATCGGAGGCAAGAAAAAGAGCTTATATACAAGAGAACAGTTATGGCTCTACCAATCTCGGCTTCCAGCCGATGAACGCAGCACCTCCCTCGCACGCCTCTCCGAGTGGAGGTAACCACCTGCCGGCGCAGCATGATTGGAACGCAACGCAGGGCTTGCATGGCGGACGAATGCAGAACTTCGGCCAGAACAACAGTGTCACTTCAACCTTTGCGAGCGGCGCTGCACTCAACAAGTTCTTGATGAGCCTCTCGCCCACTTCTGGCTTCGCAAAGCTACGGTACAACTCCGTAATAATGGCCGTAGTCGCGGTGCGCCTGCCCTAGAGCGTAATCGCTCAAACTGTGACAATGGCTACCACCAAGGAGCAACTATTGGCGTGGGTGGGAAGCACCACTACTGATCATGACTACCTCCCATTGCATTGCAAAGTTGCTAAAAGCTGCTCATCAAGTCTTCCGACTACAGTCACGACGATGGACAGCTTCGGGGGGGTTAAGATGTCCTTATATGATGGTGTCAAGACTAGCGATGAGGCTTTATAATCCTAATCCCAGGTCCAAGATCAGTGCCAAGGCCTTATGATCGCCATTGATATTTTCACTGGCAAGGAGCCCCGATATCTCTGCCCCGCCACCCACAACATGGATGTTGCCAATGACAACTTAAGATATTTCTTTTGGGAATGAAGAGGAGGGAGACGAGCAAGAAGCACTGCGCTCTCAAGCAGGACTCTGAGACTGCCGTGCAGTACTGCGACGACCCCTTGATGCTTGATATCGTGGAGAGATCGGTTAGCGACGTCGAGAAGGCACTCGAAAAGAGGAAGGAGAAGTCGAGGGGTTTAGAGATGCGGAGTTTGGAGAGACAATTGGCTAAGGCTACAAGGCGATGACAGGTACATGTAGTGCCGATCCAACACGTTACTAAGGCACATTGTCCGACAATGGGGAGATGAGGCCAATAAGTTCCTGGGCTACCGTAACGGTCGCGAGTTCAAGCTCTTCGAAGAATGGGCTGAACCCCAGAATTCTATACACCCACCATTCTTCCGAAAGCGAAGATTAGAACAAGGAGGAAGACGAGGAAGAGGAGCACAAGGAAGAGCAACGTAGACGCTTGAGATGCCGACGCGTAGGCCCCACGCCCGAATACTGGAAAGGGAGATCGAGTAGCTACGATGCTACTTCGACCGTCGAGGCCCAGCAAAAAGCAGAGTTTAAGCGACTCATGCAGGAGCGCCGCGAGGCCGAGATGCGAAAGACCGAGGTCGCTTTATAGAAGGCCCAGGTGGAGTATCGCCGCCGCGCCGAGAAACGGGAAGAGCCTGCGCACGAAGCAGAGGTTCAGCAGAGGCGATAGCAGGCCGAGCGGGCACAGCAGGAGGCTCGATAGACCTTGCACAAGGCCGGAACCTATTAAGGCTGTGTTCCAATGAGACGGCTACGTCTGCTCATGATCGTGTCTTGTCCAGGCGAGCCCCTCCCCGAGTTCCCAAAGAACACGCACGCTCAGAACGGAGCTGATGGCTTGAAGCCGCGGGTTGCCGTACGCCAGACCATGTTGCCTGACGACTTCCATGAAGAAACTCGGCTACGAGGAGTCTATAGCACGTCTACACTATAAGAAAGCTGGCGAAAGTGCTAGACTGTCTTAGTCGCGCATGAAGCGTGAGCTTGGAAACAGCTTCACCCACAAGTTCGAGGGCATGTTCAGGTGTGGTGGTAAGTTAGCCCCTGTTGTTCCAACAGTGCATGCCTAGTATAATACTAACAAAGCTCGTTTCTTACAGCGGCGCGAGGAGGGATCATTTCTTTAGGCTACTAGCCTGGTAAAACCAGCTAGGCAAAACTTTTTAATTAGCTTTTCTCCTCTTTATCGAGAAAGTAAGCTAGTTTAATGGAGAATATCACATATTTCATAAATTAGTTCCAGAGAATAAGATTCCGTTATCAATTGTGCAGTAAGAGTATCCTCCTGGGCATGAGGTTAAACTGCAGCCATTTGAGAACTGACTTTTTAAGCACTTCAATCAGGATCTGCAACACCTCTGTGAAATGGACTGCAGTGGGCCATCCAGTGAGTATACAACAACACTGTTCTTTTAGGGACCCCTACTAATTATACACCTAGTCACACAAATTTCCGAGCAATGGTCTTGGCGGAACATGCTGCATATCTCTACCTTGTACTTCTCACCTCGGCCCTCAACCGCAAGAAGCTCCACATCGTCAAGGTCGACTGGCTGGAGCACTCATTCATCCAGGCACGCAAGCCTCCCGAGAAGGAGTACCTGCTGGAGCAATGTAAGCAAGCAAGAAGTCGAGAACGAGAAGAACACGAGCCTATTCCACTCCGTTGGAGTGGCGCACGGACGCCACCTGACAAGAGTGCTCGAGCAGTACCGCCCATACCTCAAGGGCTACAAGCCCCTCTGCCAGCAGAGGGCCTTCGGGCTCTCTCGGAGCGGTACGATCGGAACCTCTGCTTCTACTATGTCGGCGCCACCCCCCTCCCCGTCCGCAAGTGAATCCTTGACCGGGAGCATTTCTGATGCTTCACTTCCGTCGATCGAGAACGACGAGGTTGAAGCATTTACCTACGAGGATATGCTCATAAAGTTGTCTCGCGGTGTCTCCTTTGCTATAAATGGCAAGATTATCAATCCTGTACACACTCCCTCAGTCGACCAGTGTATGCAGCTCATTAAGAGCAAAAAGAACACCACCCTCTCTTCCACTCCGCCGACATTGTGTGGACTAAGAGAATCCGCCTAAAGATCCGCCACTACCCGGAGTACCACGAGCACGAATTCGAAAAGTACGGGCGCGTCCTCGGCCTCTTGGTTCTCAACAGCTTCATCCTCCACCTCTGCATTACGTTCTTGGTGGTATGAACCACTAGTTACTTTTGGTTCACGTTCACCTTTTCTTAAAACACATATTTTTCTTCGGAGTTCTTACGATATAGCCCTGTGACAGACCTTGGCGCCAACATCTCCACCGGTATCGAGTGCGAACCGAACCCGCCTTCAAGCCCCATACATTTAATCCTTCACTGGATTTCTTATGCCCTCTTACTGGCTGTTGACAGTGCGCTGCGCTCCTTTTTCTTATGTCTCTTTCTTTTATTATTATGCTGGCAGCACGATGATACTGCAATCAGCCAAGCAGAAGCTGAACTAGCGGAATCATGAGGTCTCATTCCGTCCAACTCCAGAAAAGACGGACCGACTAACACCCAGCGATGGAATGGAAATCCTACGACGCTTATCCTCCATTCACGCGAGGCCACCTTGCCCTTCACCGCAAGGGTGCAGGCAAATTTACTGTCCCTCTAGATTCGAACAGCCTTCGCCGCGTCTACTGCCTGGACTGCGGCGAGAGCTCCACCTCTTCCCACCGCGGCATGAAGAATAAGCATAAGGACATCTCCTGCCACATTTCCAAGCACCGCGCCGACAGCGCCTACCAGCGCGACCAGGCCCGTCACCCGGACTACGAGTGGCGTTGCGCTTACTCGTTCAAGGCCCAGTCCTGGAACAATTTCCTCGCCCACCGCGGCAGCTTTGTCCTTCCTGGTTTCCTTGTCGGCGTTGTTCATGTAAGGGGGTAAGGCAGAGAGGCTGATGCCAAGTCGTCATTCAGGACTTTCGGCGCACACCACTGCTGCAGGAGAAGCAATAAGTAAGTGGAGGATGAAGCGATGGGCGAGGCTGCCGACGCCCTCATCTACTTCTCTGTTTTACAGCCACTACACCAATACCCATAACCAGAGGCAGCCCCATTCACAAGCGAGACCTTACGCCTTGTGGCTATGGCCTTACTATGATCCCACCTGGCTTCCTCGGACCCGGCCCTGGCCCCGACCCCAGCCTGCCAGGCAAGAAGTTCGCCAGCGCCCAGATCCAGCACATGGCTGGAAGCATCCTCCGAAATGTTACCTAGTTGGTAAAACGCCTGCGTTTGCCTCAGCGTCCCTTCTGCGCAGCGTCGAGAAGCAGCGACGCGCCTACGACCGCTGCCGAGCCCGAGTCAAGCTCGAGGGCCAAGAGGTTGAGTTCTACAACGTTATGGAAATGCGAGACGGCGGCTGCTCGGCCAAAAGCACCCTTGGTACGGGTTGGCCGCCGTTCACCCCGACGAACAAGACTGGTTCAGCGCTTCTGCCCGCAACAGTTGCTGCTGCTGTTCAGGAGATAGCATCAGCCGTCGTTAAAGCCTTCGCAGACAATGAATCGGAGCTGTTTTTGGAGACCTAATTGGATATATGGCCGGGTTTACTCAATCTGGTATAAATCCGTTTGTAAAAGAGATTGGTTAAGAGAAGACCAAGAAACCTTGCAACCAGTGCCTGAACAGCATAAAACCGATTATGAACCCGGCTCTTTCTATATAGTTTGAACAGATCAGGGAGTCTTTCTTTCCTCTTACTCGAAGAGATGCACAGCCATCAACATCCACTGCCAATTCCAGAGCAAGCTGGGCGCCATGTTGGATCGCAACTCGACAGCGGACTACCTCGACCTGGAGTTCAAGTGCAACCTATCTTCCCAGCAGATCGGCAGCTTTCGTGACCAGCTGAGTATGGCCCAACGCAAGCACTTCATCAACCACTACGCCGCCAGCAATCGCGAGTCCGAGGAAGATGGAGCTGCTGCTGCTGCATCCTGAGAAGAACGGGACACCTAGCAAAACCGAGCTGTAATCGTCCCAGGACAGCCTCGCCGACGGACCATGAAGATCCAACCCCTCTACCCGTCTTGCACCCGATACAACACTTGGCTCAAGAAGCACGTTCCTTTGGGTGATCGGACTCCGGGCACGATTATGTTCTTGCTTGCGCACGGGCCAATTAAATTTGTACAAGCATTCAATAGCTGGGCAATGTGCAATGCTTACCTCGCAAGCTCTCTTTAACGAAATTTCTGACCATCCATGCAGGGCATTCTCGGCCAGAACTCTCTGCACCAATAACAGATTCCTCACCGCTGCATGTCGCAACCCCTTCCCATACAGGTACGACGCGAGATTCGTAACCTCTCTTCTTTGTCGACGCCAAGGACGATAGTCAAGAGCCCCATGACGAAGACAATGCAGCTGCTTCTACATCCTGAACAGAACGATACATCGGAATACGGGCACGAGGATGTCTTTGCTGCGCACGGACCATATACGCTCGTTCTAGGCCTTAAACAGCTGTGGGAATTACGCAGTGCTTCACTCGCAAACTCTTTTTGGCGAAACTTTTGACCACCCATGCAGGGACAAACGCCTTGACGGAGGCTCGTTACAAGTTGGCACTGGAAAATAGAAGATGATCAACAGTAGAGACAGCACTCGGCTTTTATTGCTGATAAACGAACCAAGAAGTTTACGCGATGGACGACAACACAATGAAGAGGAGAAGTATCGCATGGTGAACAATACTCCCACTTGAGAGAATGGCCTTGCTGCCACACCCGTCAAGGGTAAGCGAACGCTCAGAAGACCCCCGCCAGCAAGCGTCAGAAGAAACGCAAGATCGAGGAGGAGCTCGGACTCAATGATCAGATCTAAACTTCTGATTGTCAACATTGACATAACCAACAATGGATTTGCTAACAGTGGAAATTCAAAGCCGACCCTTGAGCCCAATTGTGGAAGAGCTCGTCAACCACTATAAATCGAGATGCGGCAGCTGCACGACCATGCTGTTGCATTCGGAGCGCGCATCCCGCCGGGAACGTTCACGCCGACTGAGCTTCAAGTGAATATTTTTGATCATGAGGAGTCGCCCTGCGCGGCAGTGGAGGGATTGGACCAGTTGGTGAAGGAGCTAGCTGGAGCGGAGCAGCGGGAGCTCCGTTCACGATGAGGACGCCGAGATCACAGAGGTTACGGAGGAGAAAGGCCGGTGTGACGACAATACTGCCAGATCTCCTCTAAGGCAGTGCGTTATGGCGGAAGCACCAGTGCTAGTGTTGAAAGCGCCTGCAGTGTGGATATGCTGGTGAGATCCAGTTCGAAAACCTGCTGCCCAATTCAGAAAAGAAACTACAAGAACCTGACGCTTCAGACAGCCCTTACAAAGAAGCTCGCGGAGTTCCTTGAGAAGCTCGTGCTTTCCACCAGAAACAAGGGATGATTGAGATGCGAGATACTATGAGACACTCTACACATACATTTGTCCGCAACAGCGACCCTGCTATTGAACTTCGGCTTTGCAGCGGCAACTTGGCGACAACAACGGACTTTGCAGCGACGATGAGGCTTTGGCCTTCTTTGAACACCCTCTCCTTCAACACCAATGGGAGCCATCGCTATCCCAAGCTGAAGAAGCTCCCCTTGTCTTGGCATACTCTCCGAGCCCTGGAGACGCAATCTGACCTGCACTTCTCCTGTCAGCACAAACACCGTCGCCGATAGCAATTCGGTCGACCGCTTCGACTACTTCGGTACTACATCTGGGAGTAAGCTTTACCAGAAGCACCGGCGAACTATGTTCCGGTGCGTGCTGGTCGAGGGCCACCCGGACCTCGTCAACGATGCTTCCCTGGTCCTGCTCCTGCTCCTGTGCAGCCGGCTCCTGTCACCTGCGGGCAGGACCCTCACCGAGATCAAGGAGGAATCGGTGCAGATGTAACAAGCGCATCTGCCACGAATCCCGTAACATCGCCATCCCTCATTACCCTATCAAGATTCCTGTCTAGGAGCGGGACTTTGAGACTGCCGTTCAGTACTGCGACTACCCCTTGATGCTTGACACCGTGGAGACGTGGGTCACCGACGTCGAAAAGGCACTAGAAAAGAAAAAGGAGAAGAAGTCGAGGGGTTTGGAGATATGGAGGCTGGAGAGACGGATCTACAGGGGCCGTGCGCGCTTCCAGGAGTCCCCGTTACTTCGATAATTCGCACGTCGTTCTTCCGAATGACAGTCTCCAACCGCAACTGCCAAGATGGGACCCCGACATAGTCTTGGGCCGGACGATTACTTGTGCAGGCACACAAGGTGGAAAAGCAGGCGATTACCACCCCAATGACGAACGAAAGTGGACTTGCCGCGAGCTGGCAACACTCACAAGCTTCCTGAGATGCCATGGGAAGTAGCGAGAAGGTGTCCGTCAAGGAATCAGTAATCGACCTAGACTCCTCTCTTGGAGGGGCGGACCTCTCTAGTTTCATGAACACGGACACCATTAAGGTTGGACCAGTACCACGGAACGGACGACGTGCGTACTGAGTGCCGATTGAGAAGCAATGAGTGACAAGTTCCTATTGTTTCTTGCCTAGTTTGCGAGAGGTTGCTGTTGCTATTCTCCGGGTTCACCGGCAGGGGATCATACTTCCAGTTCTTTTGTCTTTAGATTACTGGTCGCAGCGAGAGAAAATGCAAAAGAACGAGCTTCAGCAACGAAAGAGGGCATGCGGTTCTTACAAGATCCGGCCGCATCCCAAGCATTATACGGGGATCCAAGCTCTGTTCTCTTCCAAGCTTGTTACTGTACAGGGCTTTGCCAAGATCCAGTACAACTCCGTAAGGGTGACCAACGACGGCAAGTTCGGCTGTCAAGTGCCCAAGCCCGACTGCAAGCTCTGCGAGAGGGGGATGGACAGCGAGGGCGGCTAGATTTGCAACCACAAACACAAGGGGCCCACGATTAGCAACGCAGGCTTGCGATGGAAAAGGTAACAGTCGACTACAGAAGGTCTGTAGACGACCTGGAAGCTCTCTGCCGCCGAGGGCTTCGAGCCTTGCACCCTCCGGAAGAAGTCCGAAGACGCCCCAGTACTGCAAGCTGCACTGGATTTGAACCATCCGATACGGCCACCACAGGGTGTCGAACTACGACCCCTTCACACAATGTACGGCTGGTGCCGTAGCCAGAGGCTTTGCGGCAGCGTTGGCCACGCCCATGGACGTTATATGTACGACAAGTTGCACCAAACTTGAACCGTCCGCCGAGGTCGGTGCAGCCGCCTCGTTGAAAGACGAGGACAAGCTCGTCTATCCGATGCTGGTTGCCGCTTGTTTCGCTGTGTGTTCGGCACTGCTGTCGGTTTGGCTGTCCCTCGCTGCGCCGAGTAACCCGGATTGGTTGAAAGACCTTTCCGGGTTTGTAGTCCGATGCGACGGCTAGGGGTAGAACTACGACCCCTTCACACACGTTACGGCTGGTTGCCGTAGCCGGAGGCTTTGCGGAAGCGTTGACCACGCCCATGGACGTTAGACGTTGGAGAGACTATGCTCCAGGCGAGAAGTAGCGCAAAGAATCCCGAGTTGCGAGGGGTGAATACCTTCGTGACTGGAAGTGCACGGGACCTGAACCGTCCAATGTGACCACTAGGGGGTAGAACTACGCCCCCTTCACACACTGTACGGCTGGTGCCGTAGCTGGTGTCGTAGCCGGAGGCTTTGAGGACGAAATGTATGTATTGACTGTTCTATAGTGCTATCTCTTGCGGTGATCGATTGAGAGGCTAATCACACCGGAAACAGCGTGGCCGGAGGCTTTGCGGCAGTGTTGATTACGCCCATGGACGTTATAAAAATCATGCCCCAGGCGAGAGGTAGCGCGAAAGGTCCCGAGCGGCGAGCGGTGAACAGCTTAGCGGCGGAACGTTGTAGGGAACCCAGTAAGATGGGTAGTCCAATAGCAAGGCGCAAACGTCGTACCAATTGGGGCGAGTGGATTGAGGGGCTTCTACTACCCCGAAGTGTCTTCCTTTTCGCTCAACGACGAGTTTGAGGAGGTCTGCATATGACCAGTGCCGAACTTGATGGCCTGGTAGAAGATGTCTACGATGTGGTTGACGGCATTGCCGAGGAGGGAGGTCCCGAAGTTACGTCGAAGCGCAAGCGGGAGGAGGAAAACCCGACAGAGTCGTTCGAGGTGGCCCAAGCCGAAGTTACCAGACTCATTCCCGAGGTACGCATTCTGATCTTCCCTCGCACCCCGTCAAGCGCGTGTTCAGCAACAACCGGTTCAAGCGTCTTCGAGAGGAACATCAGTTGCCCCACAAGATCGTGACCGAGGTCGGCACGCCCGATTCCCAGAAGAGCAGTGACCGATTGCCCTCCTACGGCGATAAGGGTGTTGCTGGAGGGCAGGGTGGGCCCGCTAAAGGTTATGGGGTCCGACATGGTGATGAGCCTCACGGAAGTTCAGCTTGAATTGATTGGGGGCTTTGAGGCTGAGAAGCAGAAGGTTGCTGGAGTATAGGCCACCGTATGTGACGGCGGCGTGCCATGGGCACCACCAGGCAGTTTCTCCTGTTAGCCTTTCTTCCCATCCACAGCCAATTGTTACTGGGGGTGGGTTAATGAGGTCCCTAACGGGAGTGGGAATCTCTGCTGTGCCGATACGCGAGCCCCGGTCCCCGTCAAGGTATTATGTTGCAGGCTATAGGCAGCATGCACCAGCAGTATGCCGAAGAAAAACCTTCGGGATTGGAACACGCTCTACCTTGCCAGTCGCCTCCATAAGCCTTTCAAGATTCTCCGCGATGATCCTCCAGTTCGTATGGCCAACCAAATCAATCTTTTGGATGCCGTTCGAACCGCTCTGCTCATGCTTCCAGTAAGCTCCTGCTAATCACGAGCTCGCTCCGCCCCCAGCCCATCTCCGTGCTGGCCTAATCCCTCGCTGACTCAAGTGTATCAAGACGTCGCGAGGCAATAACTCCAAATTGGGGTCGGTGGAATGGATTCCCAGCTGGACAGCTGCAAGTATGGCTGGGACCATAGATGTGAAGGGGGCCACGGATAGGCCTGGTACAACCTGTCGCACGCGTTGGCCGCCGCGAGCTCAGGCACTGCATACGTCTTGCTGCCACCTGGCAAGGGAAGAGAGGGCATCCCGCCCAACGGACACTTCGCTTTGGATGAGATTCCGTACTTCGGCTCTGACGTTGAGCGACTCATTCGAATCTGTGCACAAGATCCCAATCACCAAGAAGAGATCTACATCAAGAATAGATCTACACACGTCGTACCCATAACCCTGTCCCGTCGCGTCGGACGCCCTTGCCTCCTCGTCCTATTCCCCACCGATACGAACTGAGAGCCCGGGCCATGAAGATTATCGAGCAGAAAGCCCAGAAGTAATCGGGCGACCGCTTGGCAAAGAGCGCCTCCGTCGGACTAACGGGCCCTGTTGGGGGTATCATGAGTGGAAGGAAGTACCAGCGCGAAGGAAGCATTTGGTATTCGGGTGTTGACCAAGCGAGAACATGGGAAGGGCTTTTATAGGAGTCGGATGCTCTTCAGTGAGCTAATTACTGCAAACTGCGGCAGCCTCAAGCGTTGATTTCTCTCCTCCGTAGCTGCTCTTCTTGCTCTTTCCGCCCGCGGCCCACTATGAATCACATTCGGAGTTGGCACCGCAAGGAAAAATGAGCCGGCACACCGGTGCGACAAGGCCGGCAAGCTGTCGACAGGCCCCGCGCGTAAGGGGCGCACGGTTGTCCCGCTCCCAAGCGTGCCCGTCGTGCTATTACCAAGGACAAGAAAGTCCACTACGCCGAGGATGAGGACGATAAGATCTGAGTTCACATTCACGTAAGTTGACACCTCTACGCAATCATTAATCACCTAGCCATCATACTAACCTTTGTCCCGTTACAGAAACACACTTCTTCGACTTCGTTAGTGACCCTCTTTCTGGTGGAAATGACGAAATATCGTCTTCGGTCCTGGTTTTTCACTACATCGAGTCACACTGGTCCCGTACGTGCCGTCCCAAACACACGTGTGACGGAGGTTCAGAGATAGTAAGCGGCTCGGCAAGATGAGGTAGACGACCACCAATGGCGGCGAGCAATGACGCACATCAAGCGTTTCCGGGCGCGGCCATGGAGGATTTGGCTTCTCCATCCTTGGCGATTGCCCCTAGGGTGATTTATACCACATTAGTAGCAGATGACAGCGTCTTATCATGAAGGTCTTGTTCTGAGTTGTTGTGGAATTCATGGGCGAAGTGGATTCCCAGGTGGACTGCGGCAAGTATCGTTGGGACCACAGATTGAAGGAGGCCATGTTTGGCAAGAGCGCATTCGCTAGACTGTTGGACCCTTCTGCCTGCTGGGGGCAGTTTGAGGAGAACGAAGTAAAAGGGAGTGGGTTTGGGCGTGGAGGACATAGATCCTCTTCTTTCCCCCCGAAGCCGATTGTTACTCCTAATGGGGGGTGGGGCGAAGTGGACTCCAGCTTGAAAGCCGGAAGTATCGTTGGTACCACAGACGTGACGGTGGCGGGATTCTCTCTCTCAGACTGCTTGCCCATGGAGCGGCGGCCAGCAGACGAAGGCGAGAGGAGAGGGGTTGGAGTCCAAGAAACACCATCAACACCATCAGCAATATCACTTGCGGCGTGGATTTTTCCGCACTACCTTGCAACAAGAAGCACGACACCAACCACCAAGTTGACACAAGCACTGTTTACTGACACCAGCAACATGGGATCCATGGACCTCTTACCCCGTATTCCCGAGACCCGTCCTCTGCACACTCCGGTACTACTATGAATGCTAAAATGATTGCTACAATGTCCGAGTGGCCCTTGGCCAGTGACGCTGGTGATGGTGTAATTGACCGGGCCGCCTTGGAACGACCCAATTCTCGACTGGACCACACTAAACAGAGTGGAAGACGCACCCCGAAAGGCTCGACAGTGGCAGAGACACCTTTGGCTTGCTTCGCCTTGGGGTTAAGATCGGTACCTTTGGTGGTGGCCACGCTTGGCAAAAGCGCCTTCATCAGAGCCCCGTTGAGGGTATTATGAGGGGGAAGTAGTACCCCAGTCGCCTTGAGTGTAGACGTGTTGCATCAGAGACATGCCCAATTGCTTAACCAGTTCAAAGCAGAGGAGGAGATGGCTGGAAGTATGGAGGAGTAAGCAGTAGGGAGTGAATTCGGGGGCGAAGGACATAGACGCTCTTCGGGGGGAATGCATGGTGGCTTCTTTCCTGCCACTTACTGAGATATGCTCAGCTTGGTAAGAGCGTCTTACCAGATGGCTGGCCCTGTGGAGGGTATTATGGAGAGGACGGAGTACCAAGGTGTGGAGTACGGGTGTGGAGGGCGTGGAGGACATAGATCCTCTTCAACAGGGAATCTCTGTTGGTTTCTTTTATTCAGTACCACAGATGTGAAGCTGGCCAGCGACGTTGGCAAGAGCACCTTTGCCAAATTCCTGGTCCCTGTTGAGGGTATTATGGAGAAAACGAAGTACCAGGGAGTGAAGTCAGGCGGGGAGAACATAGATCCTCTTCAGGAGGAAACCCCTGTGCCCTTGTGAGGGTATTATGGCTCCTACAGTCGGCGCAAGGGCTGGTCCTCTTGACCTGCTTGGTCACCTACCTTACGGGCACCCTGCAACCCTCGCCACATGGGCAGCGCTGGGAGCGACCTCCCGCCATCGCCGAGGAAACGTCCTCAAGCATCGGACAGCTGGTCGACATGCCTACCACTACTCTGCGTTACGACCCGAAGGGCCAAGTCTCCAGAGCTTATACTGGTGGGGGCTACTAGAACGGAGTATTGGGGAGTGAAGTCGGGCGTGGAGAACGCAGATCCTCTTCATGAGGGAACCCCCGTTGGCTTCTTTTCCTCCGCTTGTTGATATGCTTAAATGTCGGGCATTGACGCATGTATACGCGATAAGAAAGACCTCTTCAACTTGGATGCGATCAAGGGTGCCAAAAATTCCCTTTTGCCCTGCTTTTCGACCCGTGATGACAACATCAGCCTCACGTTGTAAGTGCCCATTCCAATTGTTTGGTGATTGGTATTTGCTAACCACATCTTTCATTTCATAGGCAGCGCAAGTAGCTGGAGCACCAGCAACTCGTGATGGAGGTCATTCAGCAGATCAGGGGCCAATTCAAGCCCGACCTTTCGAGTTTGGCGGATATTCGTCGAGCCCTACGACTGGTCGTGCAGCACCACCTGCAAGGGCCCCGTCCCGGCAGGAAGACCGTTGGTAAGGGGGGCGCGTACCAGCCGGCTTGGTTAGGGCTGGGGTACTGCATACACCCCGCGGGGGCTCTATGTAGGCCCTGGTTAGTGAGGTTAGGGGTAGGGTGTCCGGCTGGGCCAGCAGGCGGTTACCCTGGAACGGGCAGCTCGCCTTTTGGGGCAGGGCAGTAAAAAGGCACCAGAAAGTGGCCGGACCCCTTCTTCTCGACGCCCCCACTCCTCGTCCCCCACCAACCTCAACGCCGCCCAGCAGCAGATCCCGCCTCGGTGCCAGCACGCTTTCCAGCGCGTGGCGGTAGCCTTTGGCCCCGTAAAGGGACGTCCCCGCATTTTATCGGTGTCGTGCTGGCCATGGTGGGCCCCCACCCGGACGACGAGACCCGCCCCGCGCACTCGATCCCGATCGAGCTGCTGAAGCGCTGGGACCCGATCCTGTTTTTTGACGACGTCGTCCTCTACGAGTCCGAGCCCGACGACAACGGCATCAGAATGCTGGGCGTCAAGACCCGCGTCCACGAGAGCGCATGCTGCTGCTCTGCCGTCTCTTTATGCGGCTCGACGGCGTCGTCGCCCGCGTCTACGTCGACTTTGAGACGGACGAGGTCGTCCGTGAGTACACGGTCAAGGGGGACACGTACGAGGAGCTGAAGAAGGTGAGTTTCTGGATTTTCCTTCTTTTCCCCTTCCCTTCCCTTCCGATCATTCTTGCTAATCATGACTCATAAATAAGCCTTCCTCATGTCTGGCCTGACTCTCCTACCTGATCCGAGGTCAACCACGGCACCAGCAGTCACACCTGCTGGACTCCCCTTCCGCCCGCAGGTCCGCCCGCAGCCGACTTTTACTCCCAATAAGGGTGGGGTCTCAGCTGGACTGAGAACCTGCTGCCGCTGGTCGGCAATAGACATCAACTATACCCTCATCGCAGGTTCATCGATCTGAAAGTGCCAGGTTTGTTCCACGTGGACAGGGCATGCCAGACAACGGCGATCGAGACAGCTATTTCGGGGGCTATGATGGAGCTTACGGTTATGGCGCGAATTGCAACATAGGTGTGCGCACTTCGGAACGAAAGTTCCCTGTAGATTAGGATGGGCTAAACTACGTCCAACCAATTGAGAGTCTATAGTTCCACATTGTGACAGATCAATAACGTAAACAAACAAGCAGAAAAGAAACTACGTCCAACGGTTGTGCAACCGCAACAGGGTTCCACGCAGTAGCTCGGAATCCCAACTGAATGGCAGGCCTTACCACCATCGGCTGGTTACTGGGCCCGCTAACGAGAGATAGGCTCGTACATGCATCTGTCAGGCCTCATAATTTTACATTTGCTCCTGTACTAGGTTACAACATAAGCACCTACGAAGTCATGAATTGCACCGAGACTGCACAAATTACTAGTCAGTATATTCTCGGATACTATCCCAAAACGTGACGAGTAACTAGTAAACAACAATTGCTCTTTACTCCTACTTATTAGCCGTGCCGTGCTGCTTCTCGCTATCTTTGCCTTGGTCGACGACCATGTCGATGATAGTGACGTCGTTCTTGGTCGGGAATGTGGTTCGGACCGAGGAACCATCCGGTCGGTCACATTCCATCTCAACCATTTTGGACAAGATGGCCATGCCTCGGCCCCCGGGAACCGCGATCTTCTTCTTGATCGTCTCCTCTTGGTACTGGCCGTACGTGACCGTGTTGGAAGACGTGAACTGGTAGTTGAGGCTGACCGAGAAGTTGACGCAGCCCATGCCGCCCGACGCGGTGGCCGTGATGCCAGCGCTGTGCTCCAGGGTGCTCGACTTCTCCTGGGTCACGCCCGTCGTGATGGACGCCTCGTGCTCGAAGGGCGTGTGGGAGTGGTTCTTCCAGGCGCCCTCGACGGTCCAGCTGGCGTACCGGGACAGCGTGCAGAACGGGTTGCCGATGCCGCGGAGGCACTTCTCGTCGGTGGGCGGGAAGAAGGCGACGAAGGGCAGCTTGACGCTGCACTGCAGCATCCGGTTGAACTGCTCGCCCGGGGTCATGAACTCGGTCATGGTGGGCCGGACCTGGTCGAAGCTCTTGTACTGCTTGGTCAGGCGCAGCTTGAGGGTCTTGGCCAGGTTGTAGGCCGGCGCATCGTAACCCCGGTGGGCGTAGAACGTGTCGGTGAGCACGGGTAAGTCCTCGCTCCCCTTGGTGTTGTTGGGCGCCGGGTACACGGCCCAGCAGGAGCAGTTGTACTTGCCGCCCGACCTGGTGTCGTCCTAGATGTTCTTGGCCGAGAAATTGGCCGGGGCGACGAGGTCGGCGCGGAGACACCAGACCACGTCGGTGGAGGGTTGCTGGTAGTTGTTCGTGACCACATGGCCCATGGCGACGTAGCCCGCGCGGGCCACGGGTTTCCAGATGGTGCCCGCGTGCTTGCCGCCCGTTCCCTTGTCGTCCCAGACCCAGGTGAAGCTTGTCGGAGCCTTGACGGGAGGGCTGGCCGACTTTTCCGGGTTGGTCCCGACCAGCAAGGTGGCACGCTTGCCCTGGGCGCTATTGTAGTTGTCAAGAACAATGGAGCCCAGGGGGCGCAGGTCACCTTGGCTCTTGGGATGGTAAAAGGTAACGGCGTATTTACAGCCCGTGTCTGTGTCGTTGTACTTCCAATCATAGGAAGACGTCATGGTCACCCGAAGGTCCTCGTAATCCATGGTAGCGTTGGACATCTTGGCTAAGGAGGGGAGTACTTGGCTTAGGGGGGGGTTAAAGAGACGATGAGATAATCTTAGAAAGGTAAGGATGAGAAAAGGGGCTGGAACAAACAAGAGTCTGCGACGTCTTATATAGATCTCTTTATCCCTTGGTAGGCCGTGCCGTATAGATGCGACTTTCGGTGACCAAAGCGCAACACCTTTGGAAGGCATAATAGGTTCAAACTGCAAGATCTAAAGGCTACCTAACGAGAAGCTCTAGCTGGCATTCAAGACAAGTCCGCCCGAGTTCCATATCACGCCGCATATCACGCCGTACATTGCCCAGGTAAGACATACAGCGCGGCTAATCCTTACTGCCTTGTTTCTGATGCAGTGCGGGCGGCTGAACGCCTTCGGCCCGCAACCTTAGTACATTGTCAAGTCGCGGTGTGACGTGGCTGGCTTATAAGCCGTGTCTCGGGTTAGTCCCTCGGGCGTCCGGGGGCGTACATCTGTGCCGCAAATGGTTGTAGTAAAGCATGATGAAGCCGAAGTCGCTCTGACGTACTCGTTGAGCGTGTGCATATATCCAACCTCATGTCCGGATCTTCTGTGCGGGGGGCAAGGACTCGGCACCCACATATATTAATTTTAGATATGCACGAGATAGGATTAATACGTCGCGCAATGCTAGGTGCAAGAATTACCGTGTCTATCAGGCTGCGAGGTTTGCTGAATACTTGCATATATGTGAACATTTAAAGGGACGACACGGGAAAGTGAAACTTCAACCGAAACCTAATGACGCCGGCGGCGGCAAGTCCTGGGCCGAGGGCCTAGGAAGAACCCTGTGAGCTTGCATTATTTTCTCGTCACTGCCGCGCTGATGATTGACGGTGGCAGATCACCCTGGGCCACGGACATCTTTGTTTCTCCGTTGGACGTCGAATGGCGTACAAGCAGGGTTTTCACAATCTCTTCCAATGGTTGACGCCCAAGGACAACGTTCTGCGAACCAGAGCGCGACTTCGCTCGCTCTGTTCAATATTCATATCTGCCCTTTACAAATGTTAAAATTCAGATCAAGTTGGATCTAGATCGTGTTGCGGCAACACCGCCTAGTGGGCCCTAGGCTTTTCTTTTGTCCAACGCGTACATTCGCAAGCCTTGTGCAGAGCAGCTTTTGCCGATACATATTTCCAGAATTCGGTTTTCTTCATGTCAATTAAGTCAATGCCGACACCTCAGACATGTCGGCAGCCATCTAACTAATTAGCTCCATAATTATTGAGTATGCAAAGCCTTCGGCAAACACCGACTTCATCCGAGGCTCGGAACTCTTTTCGCCTCCAATCTCATAAAGCTGCATGCGTTGGTAAGTTGTGCGACCCCAACCGCTGGCCTCGGAAGTGTATGTTCTTAAGCATGTAGTAGGATGCTTTGTTCGTGTACCTATCTTGACCGCGAAACCGCCGAAAGCCTGGTCGGTGGCAGAGTTCTGAGTCAGAGACTCGACACGAGGCTCTACGTACATACCTTGGGCCCCCGTGATGCTTTTGAACTACATTGTAGAGAAGCACTTTGTAGCCGTCAGCCCGCCCGTCTACATTCTTCATATTGGTTGCTTTTATCGTGTGCAACCTGTCTGAGGCTTGACCCGGAAGAAACAACTACGAGATCACCGGATACTTAGAAGCTCCTTCCTCAGCATTCCCTCGCACACCATCGATGCAGCAAGCCCCTCCATAAACCCATGCAAGTACATCTCGCCGACAAGCCTTTTGGGCGTTACCGAGCCGTCACCACCACCATCAACCCCCGAAGATAGCGGCCGGAGAAGAAGCGGCACAGCGCCATCCTGCACGACAGCACAGATGTCGCCTGGACGGCAGATGCGCGGCGCCAGGCCGCAGTAGCCTTTGCTGGTGATGACAAAAGCACGACCCCGGCAGAGAGATTCGGCTCGCCAATAAAACGGCCCCGCTACCTGGGCAAAATCGACGCGGTTCCTTCCCTCACACGAAACATAGTCGGAGTACGCGCGAAGAAGACCGGTTTGGTGGTCTTGGCCATCCCACGGAAGGCCACACAAGGTATGTGCCAATACAGCAGCTTTAACAGTACTAATATTGTGCCCAAACGGCATTGACGTGCTCTGTTCGAGCTCTGAAGCGAACTGAGCGAGAGGTTGCCAGTGATCGGCGTTCGCGGAGGTGAAAAGGATTTGCAGCTGGCTAGGTACTACTTTGACTGGAAACACGGCGGAAATGGAATCTAGCACGACGCCCTCGACTCGTATGTAGTCGCCGTCCAACGCCAAGGACTCGCCGCCCGCGCCGATAATACCTGCGCCAGCCCGGTATTGTTGGTTGTGCGATGACCAGACATTGTTGAAGGTGGGAGTCACGTCCCACCGGACCACCCACGACAGCGTATCTTCCTCGATCGTCTGCTCATCGTGCTCCACCGACGACAGAGTCCGGACCCCCGAGTCGCCAAGTAAGATCACCGTGGTCTCACGGAAGACCTGGAGCACCGGTTTGCCGTAGTCGGGAACGATGGGCCGCCCTCCCCCTGTCGCAGCGGCAGCGAGCGGGTGGCTGAGGAAGGCATAGACGCGATCGCGGGGGTCGCGGCACCGGAGCAGGGCGCCGTGGTCCAGGAGGTCCAGGAACTGGTAGTGCCACGGCTGCTGCACGACGTCTCCCCCTACCCCGACGCTTCCCCCCGCCTCCCGCAGCTGCGACCAGTCCGACCACCAGTCGTGGATGTGCAGGCCCCCGATCCCCATGTACGCCGCGAACTCGGGCCTTCGCTGGCGCGTCCACGCGACCACCTGCCGCAGCAGACGGTAGCTAAACTCCTCCGCCACGCCAGGCGCGCTATCCACTAACGACCCATTGTCGCCAAAACTATTCATGTAATAGTCTCTTCTTCTCCCCCGTAGATGACGCGCGGGTCCCGCGCCAGCCCGACCTCCTGCAGCACCCACACCCTCTCGAACCAGGGTGCGCCCGTCAGCGCGCCGAGCGCACGCCACCTCGGGTCGTCGTCCCGGACGTTAATAGGATCGACCGCGATATCATTCCACGTCGTCGGCTTCTCCTTCTCCTTCTCCTTGGCTGTCGGCACTGCCGCGCAGACCGCCCGCTGCTGCCAGCCGCGTAGTAGCGAGGCGACGTGGGCCCCGCCGCCGTCGCTGAGGTTTGGGCCCATGCACACCAGCACCGTGCGCGCGCCGGCGTAGATGCGGCCCATCAGCGAGACCTGATCGCTGCGTTCTGCGGGGTCGCGCTGGTTGATGCAGAGGGCGTCGGCCCAGACTATGACGGCGGCGGCGGCAGAGATGGTGTTGGAGTCAGTAATAGCGGGAGAAGGGGAGGAGGAGGCGCTGCTAATGCGGCGATGGTCCCTTGCGCGCATCAGGGCCCAGTGCAGGTTTCTGGTGATGCCAACGGAGACGCCGTCGCAGAGTATGGGGACGGTGTCGGTGGTGTCGTCGCCCCATACGTAGGAGATGGCGTCGTAGGGGGGCGGGGTCTGAATGCTGGCGGGAAGGAGCCGGACGCTTAGGGGTCCGTCATGATCGTCGTCCGGGCTCGGCTCCACGAGGGCTAGGCGGATCTCATTATGCTTTAGGGGTTGGTAAAGGGGTGCCGACGGGACGGTATCGTCGAGGTCCATGGCGGTGTCCATCATTTCGGGCTTGCTTATTTCTGCTTTGGGGCATTCCTTCCCCTTTATCTGGTTGCTCTGTATTATATGGCTTCTGATGCTCGCCTTCAACTTCTCTTCGGCATTCGATCTTGCCTGGTATACGTCGCCCGACGTGATGCGGGTGTCATGGGCCAAGCTGGCCATGTGTTCCGCCTGTTGCCACTTCCTAAGGATCCTCCCGGGCGCTCAAAAGGATACGGTCCCTGCGTAGACTTTGGTCAATTCAGCTAGTCAATCCAAGGCACCGGACGTTCTCGCCCGCCTAATACCATATTCCTCGATGGCTCTTGGGCTAGGTTGGGGCGCGCAAGATGAAAGGTACGGAGAAAGGAAACTTCAGGGAAGAATTCAAGGCAGAGTGGTGGGAAGACCCCGGCCGAGTGTTTTTCCCCACACCCCAATACTCGTTTTGGAGCCGAACTACAGAAAGGCATTCGCATGAAACCAGAAAGCGGCGTGCGCAAACCAACCAACGAATTGCATTTTCGCAGTGGTGTTCAGCTTCTCTTAGTAGACCTGCAAGCTGCAGCCACTAGTCCTTGGCGCAGCCCCCCCTTGTCACGATGCGCCGTTTTTATTCGTACATGTTTCGGTTTGTGGCACCACTGAACGTGATTTAGGCGATTAGATTAAATGCCAGATGGGATCGACCCCGCAGAATATTTTCCCGTGTGCTTCATTGTTAGGCTCATCGGTGCTATGAAGTCTTAGAACTTGGGAGTGACGAATTGAAGAATACCTTAGAGGCAACTTGTGTTGTTGGGTTTTGCCCTGTGTTTCATACCTAACGTTTCTCGATCTTCATCCAGGCAGTAACTGTGTGTCAGGCGCTTGGGGGTTAGCCAGCGGAAGGCCACAATGCTTGATTACTTATTAGATGTTCCAGCTCCCTTTCCCTTCTTTCGCCAATTAATATATATGCATGCAGACAACTTCACCTGAACCACAGATAATACTTGGCATGTTTCACCACCGATAAGCTCTTACGATCCTTGTACTTCTTTTTATTCCAGGGAGACATGGCTTATAAACTAATCGAAAACAAAGAGAAGAAAAGATTTTGCTATATATCGCTATGGGAAAGGGGAGTCAAAATCTATTGTCGACTGCTTGATAAAATAAGTCTCCTAGGACCATGGCGACATGTTATAAAACGAGGAAAGTCAAGGTCAATGGTATTCTTAGGTTTCTTGTGCATGGATATTATTTTTCATGTGCAAGTATAAGATATCACGGACGAAAGGTAGCCTCTGTACAGACAGCAGCGATACAAAGCTGGAAGAAGGTCTTCACGACCACCTTTTGGGGCCATCCATCGGCGATGAAAAAGGGCGTTTGCTTAATGACCACTAAGATTTGTTTTATTCCTATTTTCCTTCGTTGCAAGCCTCGAATGGGGTTGGTATCTAGGTGTTGGAAATGACCTGCACTTAAAACTTGCATCCAGAGGTCCATCTAATGTGCCGCAACCAAGAGCCCAGCAGGTCGCAGCTTCATTCCTTTAGCGGGAACAAAGCCCCCTGAAAAGCTGAACGGACGCCGGGGCCTGAGCCCCTGTGTACGTAGGTACTTGACTAGCTGCCCAGGAGCCAAGGAAGCAATCATCGGTAAGCTCCCCTGCACCCCCCCCGTACACTACCTCTGGCCAGGGCATGCTCCTCCGATTTATCACAGCAGTCCTATTGACTGGGGGCATGGAGAATAATAAGATCTTTCCCTTGTGCTCAGAGATGGGTGAAGTAAGGCACACATGCTAGATGCGTGCAGTTTGCCATTGGGGACAGCACGAGGGAGCACATAGAGAGTGAGTGGTATGTAAGTTGTCTGGTTGTGTAGTGTCTGTGCACGAAATGTACGTAAAACACACAAAGCACACCTGTGCAGCTGGTTGCACGCCTGACATAAGATCCATCAATTGGTTCCTCTTTTTCTTCTCTAAGTATCTTGACTTGATTGATCATCAAAGTCCAAGTAGTCAGCCGAAAGACCAGGTCCTTCCTGCTTTTTGGATTGGAAATCCAAGTCCGTCCCAGCTCACATTGCCACACGTCCTATTCCATAATTCCATGCTAATGTATTCAAGCATAGGCCTGCTTTGAACACTCTAATTTTTTCACAAACGTCTTTTGCAGTTTCTGTTTCTCTTTTTTGTACGTCCCAGCAAGTCCAGCAATCCCAGTCGCGCCAAGTCACTCGTCGTTTATTGACCTAGCAGCTCACCCGCGCTAATAGACAACAAGATATGAAGGAGATCTATGGTTATGGCACGAATGAAAACACTGGCAGCTGCAACAGGGTTCCACGCAACTACTCCGAACCCCAACTGAATGGCTGGTCTTGCTCCCGGCTCACTACTGCCTTCTGGCCATCGTCTATCGAGTAGGGCGAGAGTTTGGTTCAAAGGAACATATACCGACACTGGAGAAGGCCTCGTCACAATATCCATGGCCTCATTCATTTCAAATGGTGGAAGAATTCGGCCAGAAGCAGCTTGACTCGGGAGACTGGAGAAACTGGTAAAGCCGACTCTGCATTCCAGAACAGCCCCAAAATCATGGAACCCACGATTGAAATCGCAAGCCAAGCCCCCCTTGACAGTCCTTGGCCGTCCGAGGAGACCAGGCCATCATCATGGTCGTTGTCGATGTTACAGGGAACAGTGAAGATTAAAGTAGACACTCTTGATGGACCCGAGGATCTGTGGTGATGGCGGTGCCATAATGTGTCGTGCTGTTGCCGGCTAAGTATGCCATGGCTCTCCCCCAGTACCCCATCGGCGGACCCAGGTATGGGCAGATGAGGTGCGCATACCGTCGGAAGGAGCCACCAGGGCACACCTTCCTTTTCTGCGAGCGGCCTAACATACGGTCGTACGATGCCAACATCATCTCATCACAACAGACATAGCGTCAAGACCAAGTCCTCACGGGTCCGGGCCGCGGACCTCGAGTGAAGATAAAGATAACAAAGACCCCCTCGAGGACAAAGCTGCTGGGCCGGAACTTCCACCTTCCCCCTCTGATTTCTCTAGGGCGTCGTTCCACCGCACTTCGGGCACCAAGCTGGTGAGAGCGCGATGGGAAGGCCAAGCAGGGCGGAAACACGTTTAGCAATCGGGGACCCAACCATTTCGTTAGCACTGGCCCTTCCAACTTTGGTCAGCAACATGGCGCTTTCGGCAACCAGATTCCGCGACCTGGAACTGCCATGCCTCGCAGGCCGCGCTTGACGTTCTTGAGACCAAGCACAAGAGACCTGGTTGGCTGAATCGACCGGTTCTCTGGGGTGTCGACTCTCCCGCCGGAAGTGGTCGTTGCCGAGCCCTTCTAGTAGGCACCAAAGCCTCACTGAGCCATTCAATCGGTAGTAGCGACAGAGGCAGGCCCAACTGCTTGACCAGCTGAAGGCAGAGTATGGGGGCACTGGAACCTGGAAGAGGACCGGGGGGGAGATGTGTCGAGATATACTGGTTGCTTGCAGAGAAGGGTGGCATCACTTTCAAGGTTGCAACCTTATGCTCTAGAACGGAATCCCCCATCTTTGCACTGCAACTGATATAACAAGCTCTCTACTCTATCTGCGGGTTTGACTTTTTCCGATTCGAGCATCTGCTTGCTGCCGAGTTGCTCTCTCCTTTTTTCACATTGGGGCCTATGTTGTTTTCTTCCCTCCGAGACTTCCTCAAATGCATTCGAAGACATCAGGATCGGTCGATGATGCACCGCTAAAGGCTCTCAGCGAAATGGCGTCTTTTGCAACATATACCAGACTTCCATCGTCATCAGCCAGTTTGAAAACTGACCCAACCGATCGAAACGACTTTCTATTCGACCCAGTCTGTCACCGGTACTGCTTTCGTGACAGAGAGCCCTCTGCGCCGGGTTCTCGGCCTGATTGGGGTCGCAGGGTACAAGAGGAAGCAGAAGACGCAAAGCAACCCAAAGAAGCATCTGGTACAACACTGGGTTAATATTCAAACAATACTGCCCCTACATTCAGAGCAGTCAGCCTCTATATCCGGTGTTTAGTTTCAATGGACCATCGTCGGCGCAAGGCCTTGCAATCCGAAACGTTGTTATTGATCACCAAAGAGCCCCGAGCATCACATCATGTTGCTCGCCTCGAACACGGCGGCGGACCGATGCGCGATACCGACCATGGCCCAGATCCCGACCTTGAAGCAACCCCGAATCACTCTCATGGCGTCCTTTGGGGCGAGGACTCTGAACAAAGATGGCAGCCTCCTAGGCATGAGGTTAAAACTGTATCTGTTTTAAGAGTTGATATTTATATATAATTATTTATTATCGATCGGTTAAGTTTAAGACTACCTGGTTAACCTTATATAAGCCCCTTTCCTCCCTCCCTTTAGGTATTAATAATTACGACACCGGCTTAATTTATTACTGCCTCGGTCGATTTATTCGTCGCTCTCGTCCCTATTACGCCCTTTTAATAACGCCCGGAGTTAAGGATCGTTTTAATAAATGTATTTATAAAATTAAATTTAAATTTTCTATTATTCTTTAAAGTTAATATAACTTTTAAATAATTTAATTTAATCGTTAAAGAAGGTTATATTAACGATATTATATATAATATATTAAAGGAGTTTATAACCGATTTTATAAACTTTATAAAAAGCCGGTTCGATTAAGTATTTATCTTTCTTAATAGATTTTATGAATTTTTAAAACCTTTACGTTTCGAGATAATCGTCTTAAAGCTTCTTAATATTAAAATAGATATTTTAAAATTAATTATTTATTACTTTTTTATATATTATATAATATATACGGTAGTTATAAATTTAGGAGATCTTTATTAATATAATAAATAAATATAACGTAGTCTATAAGCGAAATAACTATATAAATAAATTAATTACTTTCTAATATTTTATATAAAAAAGTATAAATTAATTCCGTTATAACGTATTTAATATATTGAAATTAATCGGAATCTTTATTTTTAAATATATTTATATCGTTTTAATAAGTACGCGTATTATACTCGGGTTCCCCGTAGATTTTATAATACCGCGGGCGCGTTTTAAGCTTTCTCGTATAATTATTACTCCGGCGCGATTTATCCTATAATTATTTATTAATGTCTCTTTAAAATTATAAATTTTCTTTAATTTATATACGAAGTAATTCTTTATTTTATAACCGTTTCTTTTTCGTATAATAACGCCGATTAAATATTTTATTTACTTTTTATAATATAATTACTTTACCTTTTAATAAAGCGAGCCGGTATATTATTTACGTCGTATCTTTTGCGATTTAATTAAGTTTAATAAAAATTAATATCGGAGAGCTATTTTAATATCGTGTAATTCGATTTTTAATATATTCGGTTTAAGATTAGGCTTTAATTACGTTATTTAAGGTCTTTAATTCCTAAGGTATAGGTAAGCTGGAAGAGGTCGCCGGCGGCGTCGGCGTACGTAACTTTATATTTAATTATAAAATAATAGATTCCGGATTATACGGTATAAATCCTATCCTTTAAAAACCTCCTTAAATATTTAAGATAATGAAAGTTATTTAAAATATTTTTAAAAACGTTAATAAAAAGTCCTCTTTTAAGATATAAGTAATATATATCTGTATAAAACCTTCGATTTCTTTCCTATACGACCTTTTTAATATATAAAAATAACCGATATTAAGAAGTTAAAGTTTATATAATAAATAAGAAGGTATATAAAGTATAATAATTGAGTTCTTTTTATAATAAAGCTCGAAGGTTATTAAGTAATAGTTTTTATAACCGTTTAAGATTAATAAGCGATAAATACCTTTTTTATAAGATTTTATATATTTATTAAAGTATTAAATTTAATTTTCGCCTCTTTTATTTATAATTTAACCGTTTTTAATAATTATAATTATTTAATCTTTCGATAATAAGCTATTTTTATATTAAGAAAAGAGGTACGTTTTTCCGGTAAATATAATATATGGAGGGATAGCGTAACCGGATAATTTAATGCTTTAAATAATTATAACTTATTCCCGGTTCCCTTATTATATTATCTTAAACCTTCCGCGTCGATCGGAGGTAGTAATAATTATTTCGGATAAGATTTAATTTATAAAAAAGCCGGTTTTATTGAAATTATAAATATTTTCTTTTTAAATTTTATATTTATAAATTATATTCTATATAACGTGGTTTACCATTAAACAGGCTATATTATTGAGCGGGCCACCTTTTCTATATTTTATTACTTTTATATAAATTAATTTAATTATAACGCTCTAAATTAATTAAATTTATTTATTATCCGATTTATTACTCAATTCTATATCCTTTTTATATATTTATATATTATAACTTATTTTATTATAGATACTATAGCGCCTTCTACCAGCCGCCCTTTATTTAGACGGACCCCCCCGTTTTACCTTTATTAGTCGCTAGACGTTTCCTTTTTACTTTCTCGTCTTATAATTTTTAAAATTCCTATATAATAAGGGCCCCTTTAAACTGGATACGTGCCTTTTTAGCTTTTCAACGTTTAAAAAGTGTTAAATTAACCTCCTTTAATATATATATCCGATTGCGTATAAGGGTTATTTTATAGGTTATTCTATTTATACCTTTCGTTATTTAGTTTATAATATTTAAAATTGGTATTGGGGAGCTTTTTTAATAAATAAAGATCCTACTTTTAATAAAAATAAAATATATAATTATTTATTAAGGGTTAGATAGCGTTTAAAGGTTATAAATATTAACCGTCCCCGGATATAACGGGCTAGGTATAAGCGTTCGAAAATATATATTTAGCTTATTAATTACTTTATTTAAATAGTAAGGTATTAAACTAAATATATTAAATTTAGATTTAATATTATTTTCCATAAAAATAGTGAAATATATAGCTTTAAAGGTAATAAAGAATTCTAGCTTCGTAATATAATTTATCGACGCTTTAATAAATAGCTCGATTTTTTTTAAATATACTCGCTTTAATAATGAATAAAGTATTATATTTAAAGGTTAGAATAAATGCGAAGAATAAAGAGGTATATTAAATATAATAATACCGTTATTCCTATAATATTCCTTAAATTTAATTAAAATATAGCTTTTATAACTATTTAAGATTAGGAAGTAATAAGAACCTTTTTTCCGCTCCTTCGTATATTTATCGAAGTGCCGGATTTAATTTAAGCCCGTCTCGTTATCGATCTAGCCGTTAAAAGTCGGTTTAATAATTTAATCGCTTGGTAAATCGTATTCGTAAGACTAATTTACGAGGTAATATTAGCTTTAAATAATTAGGAATAACGGAATATATTAGCCTTATAAATTAATATATTTAATAACCGTTAATTATTCCCGATTATTAAATTAGACCGATTTCGCTTTCTTATATCGATCGACGTATATTATTACGAGTATTAACCCGATTATACTTATTATAAAGCTTATTTTATCGAAATTTTATATATTTTCGTTTAGGATATTGTATTTAATTTTTATATTCGTAATTAATATAAATTAGCTAAAAATAATACTTATATCTTTATAAAGAGTTTTTTAATAATCGTATTAACGGTTTATTCGGGTCTTAAAGTTTAGATTACGGTCGATAAAGCGTTTAACTTAGTATTTACCGACGCGATCGCCCCCGCGCGACACGGTAAAGAGATTAATTATATCTCCTATAATATTAATATTAAAAAATATCTTTCGGGTATTTAAATTAATTATATAATTGCGAAATACCTCCTTTGCTATTAAATTTAATTTATATCGTAAATATCGGATTTCGCGTTATAGGGTTCGGCCGTTAATTTAATAATTTAAAATAGCTCGAGGGATACTATACGCTTTTATAACAGCTCGTTCGCTTAAAGGATTTATCGGATTTCGCGTCGCTTAAATTATTAAAATGATTTTATTTTCTTTAAATTAAATCGGTATTATAATTATAAAGATATTACGTATTAAAGTTTAAATATTTAGGAAACTAGAAAGAATAGCTTGCTTAATAATATGGCCCGCTTAATAATAAACTACGTTAAGGGTAAATTATATACGATATACGTCGGGATTTTTATAAAGGACTCTTTAATAATTAATTCTTTAATTAAAACGCGTCCGAAGGTTTAATTATTGTTATACGAAGTTAAAGGCTTAATTAATACCGACGCGTCCCGCGTCGTATTAACGGAGTAATCGATTCGTTATATCTTTAATATTATTTATTCGGGGAGGAAATAACCGCGAATTTAATTCGATTATATATTATATAATTATATTTTCTTCGGAATCCGTTAATTTCTAAGAATTAATAGATATTTCGCGTTTCGTAGGAATATTGAGCTATCGGTTATAAAGGGTTATATAAGGGATTTCGTACGTTCGGGTTACGCGTTGGAGATTTAATTTTAGGTTATTCTTAAGCGCTTAAAGCGTTAAAATTATTTATCCTTCTTCTTAAGTATTAACTATAATAAATAATAAAGGAATTAAGTTATAAAAGTTATTTATATAAAATTTAATGAAAGTGGTTAATTCGCTTATATAGTTATTTCGCTTATGGACTACGTTAGCGGGTAATTAATATTATCGCTTTAAATAATAAATAGATATATAATTATATTATTATAATTAATTAAGAGACGATTAATATTTAAATAGATAAGAAAGGAAATAAACGAAGCCCTTTATATATAGGCCGGTAAATTATTATAATTAAAGAAAGAGTTAGAGAGGGTTTTCGTAATCTCCGGAGGTTATTATTAAGCTTTTATTAATTAATAAAAGTTATATTATTTAAATTATTTTTAAGAATTTCGGTAAAATAAGGTATTATACCTTTTTTAGATTTATATATTTTAAGGTAACCTGCTTTTTATAAATCTTCTACTTCTGCCGGGGCTACTTAGTAAGAATCGAAAAAAAGAAAAAAAAGAAAAAGAAAGAACAAAGATGGCAGTCGCAGGAGACCAACAACTTCGTCAGAAATATCGGGAAGGACTCAGTGTTGCTGGCAGCCTCCTCAAGGCCTTCCAGATCTCCTTGACAATCGAGCTGATCCAGACGGCGTGCAGGACGATATCCATGCTCGTTGGTACTTTTAGAGGGTTCCAGAGTCATTGAATATAATGGCTTCATTTCGGTTTCTCATATTGAAGATGACCTGTTCTCTGTGATTCTTTTGCTTCTGCTTGCTTTGGCTGGTATTGACCCGAACGTTACAATGAAAGCAAAGGGCATACACGCGACTGCTGATCCAAATTGTGTTCAATAACTACTCTGATGGCAACGCTTCGGAGTCCAACTGGAACCTGGTTCAAAGAAGACGACGGGACCCTGTGTGCTCGATGAGACTCGTCCGTGCTCACCCGCCGAGCAAGACGTCGTCGTCGGCGTACGGGCGAATTTGTTCATGTGGGCGGGCTCTGTATTCACACAAACAGTTGTCTCGAGAAATCGCACTTCTCCGCCGGGCAGGTCTTTCGTGGCTACTATTCCGCGCTGTGGCCGACCTTCCTTTGCTGCGTCGGGCTGGCGGTCGTCGACCAGAAGAATGGAACACATCCCACCAAGCTTCTCACCTCGCGCAACCAGATGGGCACTATCATCGGCAGGCAGAGCCAGAGAATTAAACACATCCAAGATGTGTCAGTCGTTCGCCTATGGTGCTGCCATTTTCCGTCATATCGTCATGCCAAGTCACGTCGACTCGTCGGTGCTGGGCTTACCGCATCATGACCTCGAACATTTACACGTCGTATATGACGATGGAGAGTCGGATCATCAATTTCTTTTTGCTAGAGTGGAGTTGGCAGATCAGATGTCCATATTATTCGAGTCATGGTTACTCTCGCCGTCTACCTTCGCTTGTTCAAATTGCTTCACTTTGACTCAGAGCACTGGGAAGGAATCACATTGCGTCAACATCACTTTCTGACCATCGCAATGCCGTACTGGAAAGGGTTGGCCTCTTCAGCTTCATGGACATGGAATCCATCAAGTCTGGACAAGTAATATGGAACGAACCTCGACAATCTATGGACCATAGCTGTTCGTTCTCAGGAGCCAGGAATGCAGGCTCACAGCACGATCGAGCTCTGTCGAGTGATCCAGAGCAAATGAACGCAGCAAGACATACAGAGGTCTAGCAGTGACCCACGACTGGCGCCCTACATAGGCTTGGTTTCCAACCGTACGGGGTTCTCGGCTTATATAGCGTCTCGTTCCAGGGAGCGCGGAAGGCACCGCACCAAGAGCATCCTCTGCAAATTACAACTCGGAACCAAGGGCCAGATTTCGAATCTGAGCTGTTCCCGCTTCACTGACTCGAGCCTATGGTGAGTTCACTTGATCGCCCCCTGCATCCTGGCAAGTACCGACTACTAACATGTCCCTCTCTAGGAATCTTTATTCTCCCCAAGTATGGCGGCGGCAAGAAGTGCGCACAGGCAAACCGATCTCTTGGGAAACTGCGTCTTACAAAACGTCTCACTTCACGATCCCAAGGAGTACCAACCCAGTGATCCTCTTCTTCTCTTACAGAAAACGAAGTGGCTCTGTGGTGAAGGCAAGCCTTGGGCGGTTGCGCCACCATGTGAGCAAGAGAGACGGCCTTGCAAACCCAGGCTCAGCGGGTTATGTGTCACAAACGCAGTCGAAAACATGATATCGCACCTACCGGGTCAGTCGTCGACGCGCCATACCTAAGCACCTACCCAAGCTACCCCTCCATGCCCTCCCAACCTGTTCTAGGAATTCCAACCTACCAGCTCGCCCTTATAAGACCTAATAACAGGAGGAAATAGTACCCCGGTTCCTAGTAGGCACAGCTGCTGCTTGCGGCACTGTGCAGAACGGCTTCCATGGGTTACTCGCGTGTCCTGCTGGGTGGCAAGAATTCAGGTACAGAAACATAAAAGAAAATGTGCACAAGCACATAGAATCAGAAAGAAATGAATAAAGTACCATGGGCTCAGTGGGACGCAGATTAGTAGCGCAAGCGAACACCTGTAGCGTTTATATCTTTTTGTTTTTTGTTGAGGTTTTCTACTGGGCACATGATCTGAGGGAGAAAAGGAAAAAAACAGATGCTCGTTGTGGGATTCGAACTGCAGCACAGTACGCCCGCAAGGTGGTGTTTGTGGTTGTTTCTGGTCGTGTGGCTCAGTGGTCTGTTGTGCAGATCTGGAATTCGAAGCTTTGACGATGCAAGCAAACAGCCAGACACGGGGGACCTTGTGGTGGAGACAAGTCTTGGGCGGTTGTGTCTCTACGGGAGCAGAAGAGTCAGCCTTCCAACCCTTCCAACCCCCGGCTCGGCGGGTTCTGTGTCGGGAACGTAATTTCTGAAAAAGGTGTTGCCTTTTTCGAAAAGGAAACAAGTTACATGGACGTCTTGGAGATATTCAAGATCAAGGATAAGGCATACGACATGGTCCAGGCCGGCGTAGTAGCGCTGGGCACTCGAGCTCCGGACACTCTTTGGTCAAGCCCATGAGCTTGTCTTTTGTCGGCTCCAACGACTAGCTGATGGATATCTCGTCTGGAAGCACTGATGACGGCGGCGGTATTGTCTTCCAGCAGAGCGAGACGATACCGAAGCAGTCACTGAAGCATGAAGTGATCATTGACATCACGACGAGAACCATGACCAAAAAGAAGAATCGGAACAGACCTTTCCCTCCATGCTCGCTTTCGTCTCAGAGCACAAGCCAGAACTCGTGATTCTGGCCAAGGCAAAAAGAGCAGAACGAATTCACCTCCCGGCTATTTCTTGTCTTCATTCTTTTCAGAGACTAAATGGCGAAGAAAGGCCAAAGCGATGCCAATTGCCTGCTGTCGCAACCTCCTCGGTGAGGAAAGCGATCGTAACTGCCAGTTATCGCGATTCACTCAGCGAACAAAGGCGAAGAAAGGGCGAAGAAAGGGCGAAGAAAGGGATACTGTTTATTGCAGAGCGCAAGCCAGAAATCGTGATTCTGGAGAACACCAAGAACGTATCCTTCGAGAGTGACAGAACATAATATCTTGGGCCTTGCAGCAGAGGATGTACGACGCCATCGGACGGCTCGGTGTCTCCTTATGCTCAGTGTATAGGGCTATACCAACGCCAAGTTGCGGCGAAAATATCCTGTTCCCAAGATATAAGCAATGGAATATACATTGATCTGAACCCCGGCAACCGTTGGCACATTGATGGCAAGCTGTTCGAGACGATGGATAGAAGGGTGACAGTCAGGTGTCTGCATGCGTGGGAGTAACTATGACTCGATCCTTTCGAGGGTCATTGGAGGGTTTTTGAAGGCTCTAGTGATGGCTGCAAAGTCGCTGCGACACTGTCAAATTGCGGGGAACCTCCTAAGGCCTCTAGCTACCGCGGCTCGCTGCAAAGCAGGGCCAAACTGTGAGGCTGTTGAATTCAGTATTTTCGTTCGCGACAAGCAAGGAGCTCGCGGCCAGTCTGGGAAACTATTCAAGGATTCCCGCTAAAGCAACAGAACATGCTGGGCTTGGACGCCACAGGATTCCTCCTAACAGGGCCACATGACCTAAAAGTCAAACCACCCGAGACGGCACGCTGAAGGAGGCCCTTGACTGATATGGCGCGCGCGAAACCTACAAGGCACACATCTTGGAGTTCCAGCAAAAGCTTCAGACCGAGACCGTCTGGAAGAACGTCGTCAAAGTCACCATACCGACCGAGACCATGCCCGCCACCGGCATGGGCCCGCCGGGCCACATCGCCTCGGCGCAGGAGCCGTACCCACCGCCAAAGCCGCAACAGCTTGAAAGAATCGAAACAAACCTTTTTCTCCATGCTTTCGTTCGTCGCAGAGCACAAGCCAGAGACATGCAGGGCGAGAGAGAGAGCCGCGCCTGAACGGCATCAACTACTGGCCCAAGTACACCTTGAACGGCCGATTCGAATCAGATGGAAGAGTCTACCGCCTGGACTGCCAACGGACCCCCTCACACTCTAGCCATCATGGCAATAAAGAACGAGCCCAAGGACATCGCTTGGCATATTTCGAAGCATCTTGTCCCCGGCGGCGCCTACCTGTGCGAACCAACCCGTCTCCCGGGCACCGAGCATGTTTCTGGAGTACGCCAAGAACGCTGCCGAATGTAGAAGGACAACACCATTGGATTAAACAGCAGATCTAGGATGGAAGTCTATTGTGACTTCTACGTCTTATACACACATGGGGTGGAGCGTATTAGCTACTGCTCAACAAATGCACCGTTCAAGAGCGACCGACCGGAATATGTTAGGACCTGACCGTACAGGAAGTGCGACAACATCGGGTCGGCTTGGTGTCTCCCGATGCTCAGTGAATAATGAAGTCTAGCCAACGGCCAGTTAGACCTCTTGTTGCACGAGAGAGAGCACGTGCAATGGTATGTACAAAAGTGCTACCTAAAAGAAGAGAATTTAAAAAAGAGAACAGAACTGCTGTGCTGCCTTATCTCCTTAAACACCACAATACTGCTTGGGGTACAATACGTCCCGCAATTGATTGACGGGTCGTGCAAATCGGTACAAGGCCAATTAAGCCAATCAGAGGACGTGGCAGCAGCGAACACGGTAGGAAACGTTAAAGCGTCCACACTAAACTATCCCTGATCCGTACTGTACGTGTTTTTGGTGACAAGCAGCGTTGTGGCGTTCAAGGAGATATGCACGAAAGGAATAGCTAGCTAAGCACGCTAGTAGAAGTAAAGGGCTTACCCCTGTCACTGCAACACCTCTCGAGAAGACTTCGATCGAGCAATCAAACGTGGGCTCGCCGGGCAACGTCACCTCGAGGCAGGAGCTGTACCCGTCTCCGACGCACCTGGAAGCCGCGATGACTTTCCACACGCAGGGCCGATCCACCATTACGGCGCGCAAGCTGCCCATCAGCAAGTTGGGGGATATTGACGCTAGATGGGCACAATGTGCGTTCGAAGATTCGATGATTCACTGAATTCTGCAATTAACCTCAGACTCGCATAATGTCGTCTGTCTGAGGCACAGCCATCTACACATGGCTTTGACACGGCCTTCGGATTAAGTGGTCAAATTGGAGACACATGGGGATGACGGTCTCCTAGGACTTCGGCGGTAACCAGCTACTAGCTCCCGCTTTGTTTAGGTGACCTTTTCAGGCCCTTGGGTCGACTATATCTTACGAAGGCAGGCAGGCCCAGAGAGTCTGGCTGTCCGATTTCCTTTCGGCATGTCTGGATCTCTGAACCCCTCCAGCAAAATGGCGGGTATTACGCGGAGGATGTCATCCAAGGAGTGGTGGGAAGTGCCCGTCTCGGTACCTCGGTGGGAGGACGCACGAGCGAGTCGCACCTTTGCGTTCGATACGCCCGAGCACTTACCGAACAGTACCATGGTGATTATCAGGATGTTCAATAACACCACCATTGCGGCAATAGATTGAGAGGCTGACACCAGAAACGGCTACACTCAAAGGCGGTACTCTACATACATGACTGACTCTCGGGTATCTCGGCGGAGGGAGTAGGGGGAAACCTTAACTCCACGTGGGAGGGGAAGAACCTCCTCGAGGGAAGTCAACTCTCAGAAACAGCCCGATGCATATTGACTCTCAGAATGCCGTAAGCACAAGCTTGGCGTCGACACCCGCCCTTCGATGTCCACCAGAACCAGCATATGCTGTGTTTCCTTTTCTTCAGCCCGCTGAAATTTAGATACAAAGCCTGAGCATATCAGCTAGACTTCTTCGTCCCAGCTTCTCGAACTGGTCGATATACACTCCAGTTTGCTGAAGATCTCGTCGGTTTTCTCGGTCCCTTCCGTCCTGGTGTCGAAATGGAGTCACAACGTTCGTTCGGAGCGTCGAAGGTTCGTCCGGTGCCTCGAGGGACGAGCGCGAGCATTACCACGATCACGAAATGAGCCGGCTTCTCGAGAATAAGCGTTGAGTTGACCGTGCTACTCGAATCAGCCGGAAACGTCGATGTGATTGGCCGGCTGACGGGCCGACGGGCCGACGATGAGCTAGCGGAAGGGTACAACCCTCGTAACATCAGCCGAGAGATAAACGAAACACAATGCTGAAGAATGCGGCTTACGAGGTTTTATGCGATTATCTCACAAAACTTCACCCAATTTCAGCTGGCTAATGAGAAGGAAATACGTCCATACTTACGGTTGTGCAAGTTTAATATCTTGCTCAGGAGATACCAAACATTCCCATGTGCTCGGCGAACAAGAAGCACAAGTCGGGAGGAACAGGAATCCGTGTTTACTGTTGGTATCCCTTGAGCGCTGAGTACAGCTCAAACAGTTGATATGCCTTTTTCTAAAGGATGCATCCAATCAAAGGCAGCTCGTCTTCCTACTCCAACACGCAGCACACGCCGATTTCTGGTCCATGGCTCTATTCAGATATAACAGATGGTGTGTCCACTGTTTGAGCTGTACTCAAGGGGATAGCCAACTCAGGGGTTACCGGCACTGCTCAAAAAGGGGCGTCACGTGCGCATAGCGTATGGGCCACCAGATCATCGTACGAAAGGGATCTTGCGATCTCCTCCTCTCTCAGATGAAGGAAGAGCATGCAACTGAATATATACCAACTGGATCACCATACTACGTACGATCGTACAGAAAGCCCATCCAACGTTTACCACGGGCGTAGAAAAAAGAGCACGCCCCATGTTTGGGGGGAAATGGTCAATCAGAGAACGGAACATGATTGGGAAGCGAGAAGCATTAGGAGGGAGTCCGAAGGCTGAAGGAAACAAGTCAACTATTTGTTCTCCTTGTTTGAGCGTCGAAAATGTGGGTTTCGGGTTTTTTGATAGCCAGTTCGTCGGACGGGTCACCCCACTGACCATTGTACCCAGGATGTGGCTGTCGGCCTACACTGCCTCGGGCTGGTATCCCTCGAGGGTAGGCTCCTCCACTTCAAGATCAGTCAGGCTCTGGCTCGTCCAGTTTTTACTCAAGGCGAAGAAGAGAGCGCAGAGCCCTGAAAGCGATGGTCTTGAGGCCACGCTCGACCGCAAGCTCCAGCGAGGAGTGGAAGCAACCGCGCATGCCGGCTTCGCTGCGCTCGGGGTGGACGTCGTCATAGGCGGGGCCGACGGTGTGGATTACCTTCCTGCAGGGCAGGTTGTAGGCGTCGGCGATCTTAGAGCAGCCCGTCTCGCAGCCGCCGAGCTCCCGGCCGGCAGCGCGGTGGATCGCGCCGTCGACGCCGCCGCCGCCGAGGAGGGACTTGTTGGCCGCGTTCATAATGGCATCGACGCGCAGAGTAGTGATGGCGCCGCGGATGAGGGCGATGCGGTCGCTGTATTTCGGGGTGGTGCCGGCGACAGGCACAGAGGGTTTGCCGCTCAGTGACGCTGGTGATACTGGAATTGACCGGGCCGCCTTGGAGCGACCCAAGTCTCGACTAAGTCGCCGTGACAGGTTGTCAAGTCAAACCTCGGGTTTAAGCCCGGGGCAAAGCAAGAAAAGCGAGGGGTTCGGAGTGGCGGGAAATCACAGTACAGCCAGCTGGTCCAGTCGCAAGCTTCGGGACCCGTTACCGACCCAGCAAAATATCCCAGGCCTTCTCGACCAATGGCGTGCTGGCGATCTCTAGGTCAGCGCCTGGGGCAGGCGCATTGGAAGGAGGGATGTACTGTAGGGGGGTGATAAGCTCTATTAGACAGTCAAGAAGCTGGCTTGACAATGTAATACACGCCCCAGACACTCACTAACCCGGAAAATCCACGCCCCTTGTAGTGCAGCAGTTCACCCGGCGATTTCGCCAGATCTTTCCCAACTTACCCTTTACCAGTCGACGGCCCCCTTCCCAGGCCCACGCGGGGGTCGCAGTGGCCCCCTGGGACGGCCGCTTTGCAGCGGATGCACCGGTGGCACCCCCCACGGGCAGTCAACCCGTCCTGTTGCCCGCTGGGGCGGGTTGGTTCAGTTGGTTAGAGCACTGGTTTCTTCGCCGTGACACGACCCAAGTCTCGACTGGACCACACTACACAGAGTGGAAGACGCACCCCCATGCTCCGGGCTAGTGACGCTCTGCATTCTCAACCAGTCCCATCCTTCCATTTCCACCGCCCTGCTTCTTCGTCCGGCCAAGCTCTGGGGTGGCTCACCTACCAGAAGAAACGCGACTCGTCGAAGGAGCTTTACATCTTGGTGTCCAACTGTAATGGGCTTCCACCCCCTATGGTGTCCTGTTTCAGGGCACTCGGAATCGACTCGCTACCAATCCAGGTCCCTTGGAGCTTTGATTGCAACATGTGGTTGCATTCTTGCGTCCTCCCATACTTGATGATCATGTATTCTGGACGCGTGGGATCAAGCGGGGCAGTATGCGTTTTTGAAGGGACTAGTATGGAGGTACCTGTAGAAGGGCTTCCTGAGAAGCTTGAGCAGCAGTCGGTGGTGCAATCCGAGGACAAGGCAGATGTCAAGTCAGAGGAAACGCTAGAAGAGCAACCTGAAGGGGGAGCCTCGCCGTCGTCTCTACCTTCAGTTGCGTTACTGCGTAAAACCCCAATTCAGGGAGGCACTGGAAGAGAAAGCTGTTCAGAGAACAGACGCGCAGCCCGAGGATGGAAACTTGAAATGAATTGGCCTGGCGATGAATATCAGTTGGACGCTGTTCACTGGTGACTGCATTGGACTTTGAGGCAGGGTGCTACTGGTCATGGGAACATTAGAGAAGTTACGTTTTGTCAATTCGAAGTTACCGGATATATCGCTACCAGATGTGCTGGATTCGGGGAGTTGACGAAGATCGTGTAGAATATTTTGCGAATAAGTTAGAGAATCCATATTGAGAACATATTTCATGACTAAAAGAGACTGCGTATGCGTTCAGTAGCATAAGAAGCATAGGGCCCCCTGGACATGCTGTGTATGATAACATATCGAATTGGGTAGCTGTTGTAACGGAAGGTCAGCTTTACAGAAATGTGTTTCGTTGGATGTCCGTTGACTTGAAAGAAGTCGAACACTATGACTATGGCACGTCAGAGGCTCTCGCTACCCAACATCTTTTCCCTACCTGATCTCAGATTACATCCGTAAATAGTCCATTTAGATCGATTCACCCTCGTTGAGCAGATAACCCATAGCCAAACCCCATGTACGTGCACATCTACTCACCTGTATCTTTCTCCAGCCCTACCCCTCCCCATAAGCATACCCCCCATCTCTTCACAAAGGCCGTTGAGGCAACCCCGGCGTCCGCAGCAAGCGCCCCGACTGCTCCGACACCGCCCGCCTGCTCCCAGTGCGACTCGTCCCACCCCGTCCAATAAGGCTACCCCTCCGAGCTACGGGTGTAGAAGCCCGATCGAAATCGTCAAACAGATCATACAACAACGCCGCCCCCGTCGTGACCTCAAACGCCAACTTCCGCAACGCCGCGGCGCTCGCAAACACGGCCCGAACCTGCGCAAACGTCCTCGCCTCGTCGGCGCGTTTGGTAGCAGCCAGGATCAAATCGTTGAGCCCCGCAATCAGCCGGTGCGTCGCCGGCTCATTAGGCGTGTCCACATCGTAGGCCCGCAGCGCCGCGCGCGCCAGGGACCGCAGGGCTTCCTCTTCGGCGGCGCTGCCGTGTTTCTGGCGCAGGGCGTCGCACATGCCCTTGAGGTCGTCGTCGTCGCCGACGCAGAGGAAGGCGACGCGGGACCATTCGCCCAGGCGGGCCATCCAGCCCTCCTTGCCCTCGTCTTTGGTCAGGGTCCGGCGGTGCGCCAGGAGGCGGTCGAGGAGGTAGGAGAGCCAGCCGCTGCGCTCGGTGGTGCTGTTGATGTGGAGGGAGTTGGTGGGGGGCATCATTGGGGTCCGAGGGGTTCTGGGGGTGGTTGGCGTAGCGGCCGACGAGGAAGAAGAAGAAGAGAGCTTGCTGCTGATGTTGGTGCTGCTGCTGATTTTGCTGATGTTGCTGGTGTTGTTGGTACTGTTGTTGTTTACGCGGGCGTCGTTGATTTTGTTGAGGATCTCGAAGATGGCTTCGGGCGTCTTGGTCCGGCAGTCGGCGCAGAGCTTCTTCTTGCTGGCGGGGAAAGGGAGAGCTTCCAGCATGCGGGCGACCCGCGGCTGGTTGACGGTGTGGCCGCAGGGGAAGGGCGCCATGGCTGCTTGCTGGATGTTGAGTAGGGGACAGGGATCGCTGCTTGCTGTTTGTTTACTCGTCAAGGTTTCTCTTGATGGTGATTTCGTTGAAAGTATTGATTGCTGGAAGTCACTTACCAAACGTCATTTACCGTGTTTTGCTTTGAGGATGTTCTTAGAGGTCTACGAACCCCTATCTCAGATCTAACCATCCAGGCACGGTTATATAAGTCCACTATTCTCGTTCTTTCTAGGTGTTGACAAAGGCATATTAGGCCTAGTGAACAAGGTAGTATTGTATATCCTAGGCCATTGTGTACAGTAAATCCGCCTTGTGGCCCTTAAAGCCTCCTTTGTCCTCCAACCAGCAGACCAGCTGGGCGTAATAGTGGCCAATTCTATTGCGAAACCCTTTCTTCCCCAGCCTACTCAGGTTTGCGACTGGCAGGAAGCTCCGAGTGGGTTCCAAGATCCTCGCCGAGCTCCTGCCCGCCCACGTAAAGGGGCGCGCACTCCTGCAGCACGAACAACATGCGCGCCCACTCGGTCTGGCTCTTGTTGACCCACTGGTGCTGCGTCGCACGCTGGACCGCGATATCGCCGCGCTTGAGGTCGTGGGTCTCGCCGCTGTCCAGCACCATCTGGATGTTGCCCTCCATGACGATGCCGTAATCCAGGCTCTGGGTGCGGTGCATGCCGCAGCGGTAGCCCGGCTCGAAGTCGACGTAGCGCAGCACGCTGCCGTTGGGGTTCACGAGCCCCAGCTTCCCGGACTCCATGACGCCCTGGTGGATCAGGACGTCCTTGTCGCCGTTCAGGTCCGGCGGCGTCTCCGACGTCGTGTACACGACACTGAAGCCCAGGCGGCCCTCGTCGTAGGCCTGCCACGAGATGTCCTCGTGGCTGTGCACGATCGCCTTGCCCTCCTCGTTGTGGCCCGTCACGAACTTGTGCTGCTGGGGCAGGTTGGAGAGCTTTCCATTGTCCTTGGCCGTGGAACCCATGGTGAGCTGGTTTGGAGAAGGACAAGGTGGAGGTAAGATGGATGGGATTTGCAAACTACCAAAGGGGCTACCCTGATGTGTGTATGACGATAAAGTGCGGAAAGTAAGAAAGCTCAATCAATGCCCGATATGTCGTATGCTGTCGCTGCGATAGAGAAAGTGAATCTGAAAGAAAACGATAAAAATGGCTGCATCTCCCGAACTTAAGGCATGTCGCTGCTGCGTTGCTCGGGTTTCTTAACCCACCCTTGTCCGAGGTGCGGTCCCGGGGATAAGACTGCGTGTGCTGCATGCAAGTGCGTGCGGATGGTAGGATCGACAAGCTTTTTCCGTTGGCTGGCAACTTGCCAACTTGCCAACTCCCACTGACCTTACACGGACTCGTTGCTTTTTTTGACTTGGATAAGGAAGGGACGCACAGAAGCTCCGAATCCGACTGGCCGGTTAGAAGCAACTCAACAGCGTCATCGCCAGATCATCGACGAAGGATCAGCACTTTCAAGCAAGATGGAAGGCAATTGGACGGAGGTATATCCCACGGGGCCGGTAGCTACGCGCGAAAGACCGATAGGCCTTGGAGGGGCATACATTCGCATACGCATGCCGACGAAGCCCGCCAATCAGTCGGGATTGACGCAGGCCAAGCAAAGGGTAACCCAGCACGGAACCCACGGAACAGGTCACGACTCACCTGCCGTGATACGCCAGTATCTCTCTCCTGGGCGTCGTGGCATGCGCAAGTTTCGCTGGTACGCTCCTTTTCATCACATCGGCGTGCTCCCCTGTATCTATGGTACAACCATCTCCGCCAAGGACGGGCGTGCAGATTTTCTCCAATAAGTTGCGCGGAGAGTTGAAGTCTGGTAGGTTGGAATCAAATGCCGGCGGCGGCGATGCGGGCGTTGCAACTTTCCCCGCCTGCCGTTCAGTCGTGGTGGTTGTGGTACTGCGTCGGCAAAACCAGGACCAGCGAGCAAGTGCGTGTGTGCTGCGGCATGGAAAGTCGTCAGCTTTCAACGCGTTCCCGGATTCCTCGGGTTGGCCGGGTTGAGAACTGTCCCAAGCCCGACTGATACATGTTTTGTTTTGCCCGTGGTGAACGAAACACAGGCATCTGACCCAAGTGAGGCGTTGGACATGAGGCAGTAAAAATCAAATGAAGCACCACGTCGTAATCGTAGGTATCCTTTGAGGGGTGAAACCTGTTGTGTTGGCTGACGACGTCTGTTACGGGGTACTTTTTTGAGGAGAGAGGTAGGGAAGGTCCTTGGCGGCAGGATCCTCCGTTGCGTGGCCAATCGCACCGAATAGGGAATCTACGTAAATTACGGCAACAGCTCAGCATCACTAGATGCTCTGTGCAGAAAACTGCCTCGTTGGCGCCTAGGCTGAATGATGTCTAACAGCTTGTCAATGCAGATAGAGTGCGGGCAATGCGCGCCGTTGCTTGAGATCAATATTCGGAAACGATAGAAAAAGCAATAGCGATCAATGGAGAGTTGCCGTGGGGGGCTCCACCCAGACTATTGAAAGACGTTGCTTTGTCGCTCTGTTGCTCACTCGAGTCAAGACACTGGAACGCACTTGCAAACAGGAGAAGTGTCATCATTCTGCTCTGGCGGATCGCAAGAGTAGGAGTATACCAGCAGACATTTGCGTTTCTTTGATGCCTGCGTATTCGCTTCTTTTGAAGGATGGAAGAGGTTTGCATCGTGTTGTAGACCATCCACTCCTTCGTCGTAGATTAAAGTCCGACAGACCACGCAACCCCACAGCCAAGGCATCGGGACGCCCGTGAGTTAGTGTGTTTGTCCTATCGACCTTGGCGTGAGATGGTGCGCGTCCAGAAGCGAGCCCAGAAGTGCGCAATGCTTAGACGCAAGCCACTTGCCATAAGCGCACTTCGTATTTAGGGGATTTTGTGGTCTAGGTCAGTAAGCACCTGCTGATGATGCTATGACTTTCATACTGCAAGCACATAGATAAGAAGTAGAAGCGAGAGCGGCCTTTCGAGTATTAGACGCCCGGCGCAGAAATGTTCGATTGTAACCCATGCCATGGTAGCGCAAATGAGAATGCATCATTTAGCCAGCATGGGAGCAGATTCAAGATTAGTGACGATATCAACGTTGCAATTCATCAAATAAACCTCCGATGAGATTAATGCATGGACGGCTTGACGACAGTGGAAAACCGGGGCCCGCTAACGGCTGCAAAAGCTTCTAAACAGAAAGACTTGGCAGCAATTGACATGCTTCAACCCGGCATGATGTAATCGCGGGGCAGCGCAAAGCGCAGAGATGAAGGAGCGGGTTCATTTGGCCTTGCCGGGGTTCCATCTTGATGATCGCAACAAGTCTTTAGCGTACCCAAGTGGACAGGAACGGTGCCGACTCAGCCAGCCAATTGCTGTACCTATTGGAGGGCTAGGTATTGGCAATTGGATCGGGGGATCAAAGTAAAAAGGGGTTCACACCATTTCGCGGGCTGCATGTTCCCTGACCCAGAGCACTGTAACCCTGGAAGCAAGATTCAATTGGGAAAATCAAATCAAATGGGAATTTTCTGAATGCAGCACCTATTTCCGGAGCGAAGGTTACCATACCATGCAACCTGAACTTACATAAGACAAGCTGGACCTTGCACGGATTGGACAGCGCCCTGCAGGCTGCCAGGGGGGGCTGGCTGATCATCCATTGAGCGAAATGACTGTGCTTGAGTTGGGGTAGCAGCTGCCAATTCTGCCAGACGGCCCTGGTTTCTCAGCCAACGACCGGGCCAAGCGCTTGGGCAAAGTGACTGGCACACCAAGCGGTCAATGTGATCTTGTGGATGTTGGCGTCCTTGCAACTGTTCAGAGACGTCATTGCAATTATTCGGTCTCCATCATGGAGTTGAAGTTGAAACGAAGACCGACAAACAGTCATCGTGAACCAGTGAGCAATTGGTTGACCGATGAATGGTGTGGTTTCGTGCTCGTGGCACACTGTACGACAGAGTTGAACGTAACATTCAAACTGGCATGGAGACGGCCCGTGGCGGTACCTTAATAGCGCTGTGCCAAAAGAGGCAGCCAGCTAGGCCAGGGCTACAGGCGACAGGCTATATACAGCGCAGATAGTCGCAAATCACGTACATCTTCAACCACTATTCTCCACAGCGATCAACCTTGGATCCTTTGTCTACGGAGTATTGACAAGCTTTAAGACCGACAGAATCGCATCCTAAAGCATATTATCCTATGAAGTGCATCAATTTTGACACTTTCAACAACTGTAATATTAATAAAATGGCGGGAGACCGACCTTCTTGATACAACCCCACCAGCAAGAGAGAGAAAGAAAAAATAGATGGCCTGACCTCATGACAGACAACACGGAGTTTTGCGTCTCATGGGTGGTTGGATTTGGTTGATGATCGGCGGAAAAGCTTGGTTGCTGGAGTAGCAGCAACTGGTCCAGGAACCGGATTCGCTAATACCAAGGACACTAAACCTCGGCGGGCAAGTTACCCATGACCGACATGACCGACCACCTCCAAAAGGAGCAAGTATCAGTAGCCGAACCAGAGTCGTCACGCAAGAGGTTGAAAAAAAAAGATAACAAAACAATCCCACCGGGCTCAGCTGTGAGAAGATACGAAGAGGCGTGCCCGCCCCCATAATACGAAGGGCTGATAATAATTGTGTGTCCTCTTTTCTGACTGCACCGACCGCATCTGCTGCTACTGGATCTTTTCTTATACCACGACGAACAGGGACTGTGCCAGTAGGAGCTGGGAAGTTAACATGCGTTGAGAAAGGAAGACGTGCCATTTTCCAATTCTTTGTCCGCTTGCGCTGCCACCCCAATCCAAATCGAAAACTGCCCACCCATCTCTCCACAAGGACCGTTTGGAGCCGTTTCATCACGAGCATACACGAGCATACCTACACAAACCACCGCGCACACACGAACACCATCCCAAGTCTTGGACGCATATCATCTGAGAGACGAATTCTATTGACTCAGGTCGCTTCAATTGCTGCTTGGTAAAAATCAGAATTACCAAGGGATAATTCTGCGACCCAATATATTCTCTTCATTGTTTCGAGTCGGACCGCATTCATTGCTTTGCATTTACGCCCGGGGGCTTGGATTCTGGCTTGGGGGCTGGCACTAAGAATTGATTGATCCTGACCTGTTTGTCTCACCAGCCAGCACTGGCCGACCCTAGTTGAATCTCTAACATCAACACCGCACGCCTGACGCCGCAAGTCAATCGCCAGCCAAGTCAATATTGCCCTCGCTGTCAACCACGCCTATTCTCTCGTTATTGCCTACTAGTACTGTAGTGCACTGCTGAAAGGCGAGTAAGCAAATTCGGGCCTGTCCACTCTTTTCGTGTAGCTATCCGTCGCAGGACCGTCTAAGCCGTGGTGGTCTCCAGCAAACCCACCTCCGATCCCACTCGAAACTCAATTCATCCCTACCGACAACTATTCGAGCCGTCCTGTCTTGCCCTGCTTGCTTTACTGGTCGAGTAATTTACCCGAGGGTACCATTCCAATCCCTCCGAACCTGCACATTCTGACCCACCAGAAGGGCCCTGTCGCTGCTGGTATTTGATTTGGCACGGGTTGGACTGAACTGCAACGACTATGGATCGTCGCTATTCGTTTGGCTCTGACGGAGGCGAGCACGCCCCCTTGGACAATCCCAACGACCCATACAGCCATTCCTCCCAGACTCAATACCCACAAGCTACTCAATCATCTCCCCATAAACATACACGCCGGGAGCCGTCGCAGCCACGATATTATCAAGACGAGCCGCCTTCCACCTACCGAGACCAAACTCAAACTTCTCCGGCTCGCTCGACAACAGCAGCCCGCGGCGCACATCGACCTGGTGGCCAGCAAGACCCTTCCTACAGCCGATCAAAAAGAAACAGCCGCGGCTACGAAGACAGTGCAATTGCTGGTGCAGGGACTGGAGCCACTGCAGGAAGTGCATACGTCGCCGCGCAATCGTCAAACGCTCCGCCAAAACCGCCACCTCATAGAGAGGACAGCGCTCGGTCTGACTGGAGTCAGGGTTCAAGTTTATATTCGACCGTCACACCAGCTGCCGGCAGTAGATCCGCCGCCATGAGTGGTGGCCAGGGAAACTACGGCCATCAGGGCTATGGTCAGCAATATGGCCAGTCCCAACAATCAGGCCAAGCCTACGGCAACTCCCAGTATGACCAGACGGCTTATGGCTATGACCAAGGATATGATCAGAACTACGCGCACGGCTACGACCCTTCAGCGGCCGCGCGGCCAGACCAATATGGTGGCGCTCGCGGTATGGACTATCAGAACGCCCCTGGCGGCCTTTCTCCTGCAGGCCCCTCAGCCTATCATTCAGGGCGCAGTACGCCGAGTAGGAGCATGCAGAGCTATGCCAGCGACCCTTTCCGAGACCCCCAAGCTGCCTACGGACAGCGCTTAGATCCTCGCCTCGGCGTCGTCAATCCTAATGAGATTATGGACGACGGAGACGACGGTCTTGACTACCGACGCCCACCTCGCAACAGCATGCTGAGCCTCGGTAACTCGAGCGGAAACGGAAGCAATCGCAACTCGACTGCGGGAGCAGCTGCGGTCGGAGGTGCTGCAGCAGGCGGCCTGATGGGCAAGAACAAGGCCAATTACAACCCAGTCAACGCCGGGACTGGAGATGCCGCTGCAGGATACGACCTGGGCGCCAACGGAGGAAGAAATTCCAAAGAGCAGTCCGACTTCATGAAGGCTGAGGCCAAAAGCAGGAAACGTCGGAGATGGTGCATCATCACAATTTTCGCCATTATTGTGCTTGGTGCCGTCGCTGGCGGCGTGATCGGAGGTATCCTTGCTAACAACAAGAAGAGCGACGGTCCTAACGGCGGTGGAAAGAGTGCCAACGAAGACCAATCAGAAAACGGTGATCTGGACATCAACTCCGACGAGATCAAGGCGTTGATGAACAACCCGGATCTTCACAAGGTTTTCCCTGGTGTCGATTACACCCCATTGAACACGCAATACCCCGACTGCGTTCACGACCCCCCTTCGCAGAACAACGTCACCCGCGATGTTGCTGTCCTGACCCAGCTTACCAACACGATCCGCCTCTATGGAACCGACTGCAACCAGACGCAAATGACGATCCACGCTCTGAGACAACTTAAGATGGATCAGGACGTCAAGATTTGGTTGGGTGTTTGGCAGGACAACAACAAGACAACAAACGCGAGACAGCTGTCTCAGATGTGGGATATCTTGGACGAGTATGGCGACAAGCCCTTCAAGGGTCTGATTGTGGCCAACGAGATTCTCTTCCGTGAACAAATGACCACGAGCGAGCTTGGAAAACTTTTGGGCACGGTTCGCACCAATCTGACCAGCAAAGGCATGAGCCTCCCGGTTGCCACGAGCGATTTGGGCGACAAGTGGGATGCAGAACTGGCCAAGGTCTCTGATTACGTCATGGCCAACATTCACCCGTTCTTTGGCGGCATCAACGCCAAGGATGCCGCTTCTTGGACGTACAGCTTCTGGAATGACAAAAACGGCGCCTATTTCAAGAGCGACAAGTCCAAGAACATCATTTCCGAGACGGGCTGGCCTTCTCAAGGAGGCACCGACTGTGGCAGCGACAAGACTACGACGTGTCCGGACGCCTCGGTCGCGGGCATCAGTCAGATGAACCAGTTCATGGAGGATTGGGTCTGCCAGGCCCTTGCCAACGGCACCAACTACTTCTGGTTCGAGATGTTCGACGAGCCGTGGAAGATCTCCTTCGATTCGCCCGGCAAGGAATGGGAAGACCACTGGGGTCTGATGTCCGTCGACCGCAAGCTGAAGGACGGAGTCAAGATTCCCGACTGTGGCGGCAAGAAAGTCGGCGCCCCTTGAAGCAGCGTATAGAAGACAGATTAGAGACGGAGATCACTTTTTACAGCAACGCAGCATCTAGACGAGCGGCATCGAGATACGACGAAGGCGCGAGGTGATGATGTCTAATGGTTATATCTGGCGGCGCGTAAAAGCGCCCTGCATGGTCATATTGCACTGTTCTTTTGGGAGTTCTTGGAAGGTCTTTGTGGATCACAGGTCATTATTGTTGCTTGTTGTGTATTATACGCGCATTGTGTTTTTTCTTTCTTGTTTTTGCACATTGTCGATGCCAGCATAGATCGGCAAAACCCGGGGAAGGCGCCTCGGTCGGCGTTTATTGTCATTGTGGTTGTTGATGATGTTGGTGCGGGGACTTTCACAGTCACTCATGAATGACTGGACTCCTGCGGGCGACGAGCTGCGTCACGAACGCAGAGAGACGAGAAGACAGTGAGAGAGGAAGTGCCGGTCCCCCTTTTCTACTAGGAGTCGGGCGCGTGGGGAAGAAAGAAGACAACGAGGTTACGTATGAGAGTACCCTTCCAGTACATATAAATGGTTTACGATGGATGTTTAAGTAGTTGTTGAGTAGATGGGGAGATTCGTGATATATAGCTTCTTCGCATTTCTTCGCGTTCGATTATGACGATGTCCACAAAGTGATTTGAAAGTAGCGACAGATTTCTGGTCAAGCCAGGTACGCTGGCATTGATCGCGAAGGTTAATTGCTACAGCAAGGGCGAAGGCTTGCTTTTTACCCAGTCGGGGTTAAAGCTGTTGTCAATTAGCAGCAACTCCTTACCTGGCGTACCTGTCCCCGCGCGAATCTTTACAGGCGTTCGGCCATGGCACCTAAAACCTGGAGCTATGTTCTCATTGCAGCATGTAGCAGTCGTATCATTCTTTACTTGCGCCAGGCGACATCTTTTATACATTTATTCACTCAAATTACTTCACGTTTCAGCTATATCTATCATTTATTGCAAAAACATTTATTAGACATAACTTTTACCTGGTACTTGTTTCTCTCTTTTTGTCATTCTGCCTTACCGATTGAGGGGGTTCTTTCTCTGTATTGCCGTGACGTGACGTGACATAAGGGGAAAAGAAACGCCGCTGTCCTTACTTACCTTGGATTTCACTGCATCTCTGGTGTTTTCCTAGTTTTCTGCTTTTTCTTCTTTCTCTCTCTCCTTTTTCAGATTATGACCCCCCAGAACGGGAATGCACAGCCACCATTGTCGCTGTCCATTCTTTACATCCAGAATAGTAGTCGCTCGCAGAAACTGCGTATCTCGTGATCGCGGGTGGGGGGAGGGCGCCGGGGCGCAGGCACCTGGGGTGACTGCTTCGCAGTCGCTGTTCCCCTCGGGTGAGGCATCCCACGATCGTTGCAGTTCTTCCCACGACCGCCTAACATCCTTGCGACGCTGAGGGGGCGGTGTTCCTGGGACGTGGGCATCGTCATCATCGTCACTATCCTCTAGATGCATGTACTCGTACTCATAGAGCATGTCCTCTATCTCCCTCCCCATCCGGATGTCGCACTCGTTCTTCCTCATCTCCTCGTCAGTCACAGCATCATCGCCATCATCCCCCGTCCTTTGCCGCCGGTCGGCCAATATCGCCTCGCGCTTTTGCTCGAGCAGAGTGCGCATGCGGAGGAGCCACTCGGAGTCCTCCGCCTCGCCGGGCTCCTGCAGCAGCTGGCCGAGCTTGGCGATCTCGCCCCCGAGCATCGTGACAATGTCCGTCTCCCTTCTTGTTGTCCGACGAGCGTCGGGCCCGTGGAGTTGCCGGAGGCCCCGCTCGAGCTCCATCTCGATTTCCATCTCGCGCTGCTCTCGCCCGATCTGGGCTTCCCAGAGGTGGACGGACTCCGCCAGGTCGAGCGTCTCTTGGTCCATCCGCTTCAGCAGCGCTCGCAAGTGCTGGTCCCGGGTAGCGGCCATCTGCTTCTGGAGCCACTGGTGGTGCCTAAGCCTCGCCAGCTCGGGCGTCTTCAACGGGGCGGGCCAGAGAGATGCATCGTCGTCGCTGTCTAGGGCGTCGGCGCCCGTGGCGGCGGGCGTCTCGATGGAAAGGTTGGCCAGGCCCCGTCGGCCTGCAATGGTATCGCTGCCCCCGCTCATCTTATCACCGAATTCCTCATCGTCGTAGGGGCTCGTAGAGGCGAGGTCCTGGTACTCGTCGGGCTTGCGAAGCTTCAGCGGCTTGGGCACCAACGACGCGGTCTCCTCGGCGTCCCTGTCGTAGTCGAAGTTGTAGAGGGCAGCGTTGCTGTCAACATCGTCGGAGTTGAGGTACGAGATACTGTCCACGTCACCGTAGTTGGAGGTCTCGTCCTTGATGAAAACGTACCCATCCACGTTCTCGTTTGAGTCCTCGCTACTACCCTCTTCGTCGTGGATGGTGTTGTATGCGGCAGTCACAACGTGGGCGTGGGAGAACTTGGCGAACGCCTGCTTCATGTTGTCGACCTTGGGGCCTTGGCCCTCGAAGAACTCGGGCAGCTGGGGCGATCTCGTGGGGGAGACTATGTTGAGCAGGCCGTTGGTAGACTTGCTGGTGGAGGAGGATGATGAATCCATGGTTTCTACTTCTTTTTGGGGTAGGGTAAGTGTTGTAAGAGCGAACTGCAATGAACTTGAGATTTGAGTCTTCTTCGAATTCTTTTCGAGTCTGAGTCGATCAATCGCAAGTATATCGCTTTGATGGACTTACCTTTGACTTACCTTTCCTATCGTGGTGACTGTGGCAGTTGAGGATGATGGAGAGAATGTCGGTTTCGAGTACGGCTATATGGCTTATATATACAGGAAGGAGATAGTGCTGTAGCCCATCAAATGCACAATGCAAAGCCATGTCATTGAAAGCGAAGAGCTAATACAGGGTTGTTTACAAAGAACTATGTTTCCAGTGCTACTTCTACGGCTACAATGCCATTGTTGGCTGTTTACTCAGTCTTATAGTCTTTCTCAGCAAGAAGATCAGAAACAAAGGACTGTGTGACACCTTCTTTACTAGAGAAAAGCAAGGTTCAAGGCTCCTCCCTTGCTGTACTTTCCAAGAGAGATGTTGGATCAAAAATGGGCGTTGACAGGGTCTCACGCGTCTTCCTTCCGCGTCATCCCATCGTCAGTTAAGCTAGACCTTCTCCCACTCCATCAGAGCCAAGTCAGTCTCCTCCTTCTCCACGAGCCGCCTGAGCATCTCCACCATCGACTTCTTCGCAAACACGCGCTCCAACGTGTTCTCGTCGAGTTCCTCGAGACGGGTGGTAATGGCCTGCACCTTCTCCTCCGTCGACTCGTAGCAGGCCGCCGCGATGTGTTTGCGCATTTCCTCCTTCGCGGCGTCCCGCGCCACCTTGTGCAGGTCCTGGGTCGCGTCGCGCACCGCCTCGTCGACCAGCACGGGGATCACGGCGCGGATGTGCGTGTCCATGAGGTCGGCTACGGCCGAGAGGACCTGGTCCTCGAACTCCCGGCCGAGCGTGGTACAGGTGCAGCTGCATTGCTGGCTGCTATCGGCAGACTCGACGCTCTCGTCTGTCTGGGCTTCGCTTGGCGCGGGCTCTGGATCTGCTTGCTCACGGCCGTTTTTCTGTTTCTTGAACTCGGCCATGTTTGTCATCTTTGCTTTGTCGGGAGCTTTGTGTTCTTCGGCCTTGTCACCAATATCGGACTTGCGATGGTCCTTTGGACTCTGCTTGCTAACTGCCACAGACTCATCGCTGCTCCGGTAGCTCTCCGACGTGGTACCGTACGCAAGGTCGGAGTCGAAAAATGAGTCCTCACTGACGAGGTAAGAAAACAGAGATTCGAGAGATGGCTTCTTTGGACTTTGTTTATCCATGTTGGTATTTTTTTGGCGAAGTGATAAACTTGGTATGCTTTTTGCAGTACCATCAAAGTCGGAACTCTGAAGGCGGTGGATTCAAACAGGCTTTTGTACATAACGCCGGAGTCCCTCGAGTCCACTTGGACTAGCCGTGCGTCACTTCCCATGCATGGTGATCGGAATGCGGTCAGGTTAGGGCTGACGTTATGTGTCATTATTGTTCAAGAAGCGTATAGCCGTGTTTACGTGTATCATGTATATGCCGTCGTGGAAGTGTGTTTGATGCCGAAGACGCGACACAGGAGACTGCTGGGAAAGATCGTATGTTTTGCTACGTAGATGAAATCCTGTGGCTTTTTGGACGACTGCTTTGTCAAAATAGTTCCCCCTGAGCCTGTAAGGCAGAATGGGGCCAACCTAGAAATTTCAGCAAGCAGCCCTGAAATGCATGCTTTAAATATGCTTCGAGCTAAAGGATGATACTACGCCATAAGGAAATCAGCCTGCCCCCAAAAGTCGGAGTGACGAATATGATACGATATCGGGTCAATTCCGCCAATCATCTTTTGTAAAGACGCATCTGGGCCTGAATTACTCAAGTAGTCGTATCAACCTGACTGCAGTAGCGCGAACTAACTTAGAGTAAATGCGTTCTTTAGCAAAGTCGGATGCGACGCTGGACATTAGTCGTGCATAGTCCAACTCAGGGGAAAGTCTGTACCGAAACTCTATTCCTAACGCCTGCCGGATCCGGCAACTATATACCTCATCTTAAGACATGTACATATCCAACTATTTGAACCCCGCTCCCGCCATCGAAGGTGTTCACGGCGCAGAGACCAATTGGAAAAACACACTCTGGGACTTTCTCAGATGCAAACTGGCAGATCTTCAAGATGCGGTTCACTTCAACGTTGCTGGGCTTCGCTGCTCTATGCGCGGCGACCACTACCAGCCATAAGAGACAAAGAGCAAAGCGTGTCGCCATAGCCGGTCTAGTCCACGGGCACGTCGCCGGTCTTCTACCCGGTTTGCTGAAGAGGACCGACGTCCAGCTGGTTGCCATCGCCGAGCCCGACAAGGCGTTGTCGCAGCAGTATGCGTCCGCCTACAACTTGAGCTCGGATCTGTTCCACACGGATCTGGACCAAATGCTCCGAGACCAACACCCCGATGCTCTGTTGGTGTACACCACTATCCTGGACCACCGCCGCGTTATCGAAGCAGCGGCCAAGTACGGCATCTCCTCCATGGTGGAGAAGCCGCTGTCGACCACAATGGAAGACGCCCTGGCAATTCGCGAGATGGCGCGCAAGAGCAACGTGCACGTGCTCGTCAATTACGAGACGACCTGGTACGCCAGCAACGCCGCCGCCATCGCCGCCGCCCAAAGCGGCTCCCTCGGCACGATCCGCAAAGTCGTCGTGCACGACGGGCACCAAGGCCCCGCCGAGATCGGCGTGGGTCCCGAGTGGCTCCCCTGGCTGACGGACCCCGTCCAGAACGGCGCGGGGGCCCTCTTCGACTTCGGGTGCTACGGGGCGGACCTAGTGACGGTACTGCATGGCGGAATCGCGCCCGAGAGCGTGACGGCGGTGACGCAGACCAACAAGCCGGACGAGTACCCCAAGGTAGACGACGACGCGACGGTGGTGCTGCGGTACAACGGGTCGCAGGCGGTGCTGATGCCGTCGTGGGACTGGGCGTATGCGCGGAAAGATATGGAGGTGTACGGGACCAACGCGAGCGTGACGACGGTGGGGGCGGACCAGGTGGTCAGGAGGACGGATGCGCGGTTGGGGGCGGCGGAGGGGGTGCCTGGTTTGCCGACGGAGCGGGGGATCCGTTGACGTACTTGATTGGGGTGCTGGAGGGGACGGTGAAGAGTGAAGGGGATTTGACGTCGTTGGATACGAATATGGTGGCGATGCAGATTTTGGAGGCGGCGAGGGAGTCGGCGAAGACGGGGAAGACGGTGCAGATACAGGCACTACCTAAATGAGTACTGTTTGTGGTTGAATTGGCTGCCAGTGGCATTATGCCAGAGACTCGAGCAAGGCCTTTGGCACCGGCATGACATGCTTGATGAAAAGGGGGCAAAGAAACAATCAGCCATAACAGAGATAAAGCAGTGCCATTAACCCCAGGTCCTGTGCTACTACTACGTGTCAAACATGGATTTGAATGCTGGTTTGGGATCACCTGTTTCATCTGAGATAGCCAATAGTGGCTTGCCAAAGCCCTGATTCCTGATAGTTGATCTCTGACGTCGTAATCAAAACCTGCCAACCGCATAATTCCGGGGCTTAGCTCTTCAAGCAAACACTTCGTATCAAAAACCGTCGGGCCGTGCTACCGACGCCATGAAGCTGCCCGGAACCTGATTTATTTCGTGGGTGGCTTAGAGATGTTTGCTATTAATCCCTGCTTGCCACGCTAGAAGCAAGCCGATGGTTCCCAATCCTTATGCCAAGTCGCAATATAACTGGCGAGATACCGTCACACACGTGTTGCTTCATTGGAATGGCCTGCAACCCAAACATGGGGCCCTGGCATGAAGACCTGGTTCAAGGTCGTGCATGCATGCATCGAAACTCGAGAGACCGGTCAGCCGCGAATAAGCCGGGGAAGAAGTTTATTTGCTATCAATACCGGTTAAGATTGTTGACTGCAGGACTGCATGATAAGAATCATGCATACCGCAGATCAAGACCGCCCATTACCGGGCCACAAACCATCGATCTGCTTTCCACATACGGCACTGGGCGTTTGCGTGGCACTGAAGATGTGTTGGTTGTCACAAGTCATCTTCGCCTACCCAGATCGAAGCCAGCTAGAACACCCATATGCCGCGCACCTATCTAGCCATGTCACATCCCCCAAGATCTGCGTGTCTGGATTCGAGATCACAGACTATTGACCATTCACCGCCAAGACGCTTGACTTTGAGGTTTTGATTATCTTATAAATTAACCCTCCTATTTGCCAAACCAACCAAATTGAACACCCATTCTGTCGACTGTCAGCGCTCCTTTCCCCGCCCTCCATGTAGTCTTCTTTTTTCTTTCCCACCAACAGCCGACAAGCGATATGCGACCATCGCTTGTCGCAACCATTCTCTTTGCCGCCACTCACGCGCGGCAAAGAGCCCAACCGCAGCTGCACACGCCGGACGAAAAAGAACCTCCATCCACCCAAGATCCACGAGTCGCGCGAGCCAACACCGCCGGCGGTACGACAACGAATGAGCTGAACCTGCGCCTCGCCGGCCCGAACGTGACATATACGGCCGAATTTGGGATCGGGACGCCGCCGCAGAGGTTCGAGCTGATAATCAGCTCGTCTACTTTAAGCGCTTTGCCGTTGCACGATGGGTCCTTGCCACCATGCGACAGCGACGGCTGCCCGCATGAGACTTGTAAGAAAGATCCGGTTCTCCACCCACCAATCCATGAATATTGAGGAAACACAACATATATAGGCGGGCGGCGGCTGACATAAGAATTTCTTTTTACGTCCATGCATCCAGACGACTCCAACGCTTCAAACACATCCGAAGGCAAAGAGAATTACAATGTGCAAGACGGGAACGGCAAACCAAACGGGGCTTATGGCCAATTCTTCACGGACACCTGGCAAGTGGGCAATGCCAAAGTGGGCAACGTTTCTTTCGCGGCAACCGCCAACGATGCGAAAGGCCAATGGGCCGCCGGCTTGGGCGGAATCATGGATTCTCAGGAGTCTTCGCGTCATTCCTTGACGTCGGCGTTCGCGGTGGCCGGCCTGTCGACGACGAGCGCTTATGGTGTATGGTTGGGCGATTTGGGTACGTAATATGTAAAAGACCTTCGTAATGTTGATGGAAAGAAAGACGGAATCTCACCTTCTTCTCTGCCGCACTTCGTGAGGTTCATACTGCAAGGCTAACCAGTGGAACGCGCGCGCAGCGGGGAAGGTCGGGTCCATAGTATTTGGAGGTATCGACACGCAGAAGTTCAAAGGCACCCTGACGCGCCTCAAGACGTATCCGCTCCAGCTCGACCAGAAGAAGGACGACCGGCTGGGCGTGCAACTGAGCGCCGTCCTGGCCGTGAGCGTGATGGGGACCGACGTACTGGCCTTCGGGACGCAGCCGCTGCTTCTGGAATTCCTAATGGGCACGAGCGGGATCACCCTCCCCGGCGACCTGGTCAAGGACATCTACAAGGAGGTCGGCGCCACGACGGATCCGGAGCGCGAGGGGATGGCGATCATCCCTTGCCACATGGGCAACAGTCCCGCGTACTTCTCGTTTGTGTTTTCATCATCGGCCGCAGCAGGCGACGGCCCGACTGGGGCGGCGTCTCCTCCGAGAGGACCCACGGTCAACGTCTTCATGGCGTCCTTGGCCATGCCTTACCATCTCGACGCACAAAGCGTTTCGGGGGACATGTTCAACGATCCCGCCAATCCGACCTGCACGTTTGCCATTATCCAAGGGACGGACAGCTTTGGTCTCGGCGAGGCGTTTATGCGATCAACATGTGAGCTTCCTAAAATCAAAATCGCATGCTCCTTTTGACAGCAACGAAAGGAAAGAAGAAGAAGAAGACATACTAACCAGAAACTGCTAGACGTGGTGTTTGACCAAGAAAACAGAGAGATCGGTATAGCGCAATCGAATCCGACCCCCTCCGGCTCCTATATGATCCGCTTCCCCAGCAAAGGCGCTCTTATTCCCTTGGCGACCCCAGCTGCTTCACCTACAGGCGCGTTTCTCAGTTCCATCGTGACGTCCTCCGCCGCCGCTCCCGACCTATAAAGCAGCCGAAGGCTTCCAGCATTGGGAGACCGCCCGACCGCCCCCCGCGACAAACGGCACAGGCACGGACGATGATGACGACGACGACGACGATGCGCAATCTTCATCCAAAGGCTTGACAATCGGGCTGGGAGCCGGCCTCCCCTGCGGCGCCGTGGCCGTCTTGACGGGCTTCATGGCCTACTGGCGCATCAAGCTCAAGCGGCCCCTCCCGATCCTCAAACACTTCAGCAAGCGGCGGTGGATCAACCCGTACGCCACCGAGCTCGAAGTGAAGCATCCACAGCCCGACGCCGCGGAGGTCGTCGGGTTCCCTTGGGCCTTTGACAGGCCGGTGGGCTGGACTGGGCTCAATGCCCCTGTTCACCTCGTGGAACTCGGAGGAGACTACTTTTACCACCAACCTCATTCCTCATATAATCCCAGGCGCCAAGATACGCCGAGCTCGTCTACTGCGGTTGATACGGAAGAGGCGCGGTCTGCTATAGCGCGGAGGGAGTCGATGATCATCCCGGGCGGGGTCTCGGCCATGACAAGCCCCATGGATGGCGGTGGCCTCACTGCGCGCGACAGTGATAGCTACATGGCCAGGGCAACCATCTCGCCTCTGCGCATGTCTTTCATTCCGGGGCCCGACAGGATCGACATTGGGGTGCTGGCCGACCATCCCGAGAACTTGAAGGATGGTATACCCAAGTTCCCCGAGGAAAGAAAGAGCAACAATGGAGTGGCTGCCGACCATGGCAATGAGGCCTTTTCGCAACAAGGCGTGGGTCATGAAGCCAGAACAGTGGATGATCGCGAGGACATTGCCAGAAGAACACCATCTTACACGACACGGCCGTCTGGCAATTCACCACGGCCTCTAACGACACCAACGTCGCCGGGTCCAAAGTGGTTATAGGCAAGGCGTGGTGGCCACCGCCAACAAGCTGAAAGTATGTCACTCACAGATATATACCTGATGTTACCTTGGGAAAAGCATGGCGTTGGGGAAAGAACTTTGAGATTTGAACACCTATAATAGACTGAGTTGGTCGGCAGGAAGAGGCAGGGATCCTCTACTGAAGCAAAAGAAATATTGCAACGTTGAATCGATACAGACCGTCATCTTAGTATTCATGGCAAGAAGAATGGATCGTAACCAGTTTCACTCGAAACGCCCCCGTAACGTACTAATGTGACCTCTGCATCCCGAACTATGTTTCCCCATCACTTCTTTATCGGACAATTGATGGCGAAGGATGGACGGATTTGAGATTATTAGGTAACATTGCGCGGATCCTGGAGATATGCCTGACTGGGTGCTGCGAGCGACGGATTGGGAAGATTTTCGTGATGAGAAGTCGGCGCTCTTCGTGGTTTCAATTGCATCAAGGCTGATCTATATGATACATGGCTGTTATCGACATCCAAGTCTAGCGTATAGCGCTTTTATACTCCCATTGGCTTCATTAGTGCCAACTCAAACATGTATCTAATAGACTATTTTGACTTCACCCCGGTAACTCACTGGATAAAAGGATGCGCGATCAATTGCGACATGGCGCCATTGATTGAGAAGTGTAATACCGACGGGCGGTCACGTGCATAAGCACTTGTTGCATGCGAATCGTGCATTCTGGTTTCCTGCATAAGACGGAGCTGGTTTCTGATTCGTGGCAGTTGGTGCTGACATGGCATTGGGACGGTCACAGTATTGGGGCAGAGTGATGTCATTCGCTTAAAGATCAGCCTCGGAAAAACAGGCCACCCTTGCAGCTGCATGTTTGTCCAACCCCTCATAACAAACAAAAGCACATATCAATTTAGGGCAGATCCTGCTCCTGCCATTTGGATCTCAATTCTTAAAAAACTAAAAAAACACATTTCAATTCATTTGCACAACCCCGGATTCGAACCGTGGTTTTTTGCTTCTTGAAGTAATACCAACTCGCACCTTGCTACAAAGATATTATAACCAAACTACTGAGGCAGCAGTTCAATCTCAAAGGAACTGGACCAGGCACCTACACAGTTTCCTGGCACAATGACTGGACAATAGGCTCCAGTAAGTATCGCATTCTTAAGTAGACAGCTATTCGCTAGACGAGGTCGTATTTGCTAATCCTAACCTGCCAGCATTCGCCGGCTCCGCCATCTCGGGCCTCATCCACCATGCCGTCTCCACCTACCTGGCCGAGCATCTCCCGGCACAACCCGACGTCCTAAAGATGCATCTCGAGTTCGTGCGCGCCAGCGAGTGCACCGACGGCACCGTCACCATCACGCAGATCAAGCTAGGCCGCCTCACGAGCCACCTCCAAGTGCAGTACGCGCAAAAGGGCCAGCTCCGGGTCTTGGCGCTGGTAGTGGCGACGGATCTCACCAAACCCGTGGGGCCCTCGGTCCCCACCACGGAGCGATGGTTCCTCCAGCAGCCCCGCCCACCCAACCCGAAACCCGACTTCGCCGCCGTCGAGGCCCGCCGTCGAGGCCCGCCGGCCGGACCCGAACTGGCTCCCCGCCATCATGGACGGCGAGACGTTGCCCCTGACGCGGCACCAGCTGGTCCTGAACCCCGCGGGCGGGTTCCCCCACGACGGCCTCTCGGACGCGTGGAACCGGCTGCTGCCCGAGGGGGACGACCGGATCGACGCCATGTACCTCGCCGTCCTGGCCGACATCTTCCCCTCGCTGTCGGACACGGGCCTGCGCAACGGGGGGGCTCTACGACGCGCGCGCCAACTTCCGGCGGCTCGAGGCCGGGGCCGCGGAACACCCGGGCGAGCCCGCCGTGCTGCGGCACCACACCCTGGCGTCCCTGCGGCGGGCCGCGGTCTTCAACATGACGGTGACCCTGGACGTCGAGTTCAAGCGGCGGATTGACCCGGACAAGGGGCTGCGGTGGGTGTTTACTCGGGTCGCGACGAAGCGGGCGCGCGGGGGCGCATGGATCTGGATGTGTCCATCTGCGACGAGGATATGGAGTTGGTGGTCACGGCGCAGCAGCTGGTTCTGGTGGTCGAGGCGCAGCGGAAGTTTCGCGGAGGAGGCGGCGGCGGCGGCGAGAGTAAGACGAGGCTGTAGTTGGGTGGGTGGGTGGGTGTTGGGGGCGGTGGGATGGGGAGGGAGGGCAGGGCAGGTTGGGTTTTGTATGTCGTGGAAGGTCGATGGCAATAGAAGTAGAAGCGAAATCGTCGCGAGGCTGCAAAGCATCAAATTGCATAGGTTGGGCACTATCTACATAATGTTAAACTTATGCGGCCGTTGCATTACAGTTGAGGCGGTGGTGCAGTCATGTGATTGCCTACTATTGTTGCATGGGAACAGGTTGGGGGTTTATGTATCGAAATAGGATGAGTTTCCAGCAGGGTGGCACAATGGCTTAACGGTCATGTGTGTCGGTCTGGATCAAATGATCTATGTTGGATGATGTGGTTTCGGATACGGGGGTTGGCAACCCTCCGTACACGTTAGTCCCTCCCCATGAGAGGGAACCCACATTCAATAATGAGATGGTTCAGCCCTTCCGTCCGCGGATTTGGCCCGCCACTGTTGTACTATTCGGGTGGGGTTGGGTTCTAGAGAATTAGCCACTCTTCTAGGATGCCTTCCCCCGAGAGTGGCTCAGTTGGCACATACCAACTTTTCTTTTACCTTTTTTTTCTTTTACTCTGCTACTTTCTCTTTATCGCTTGTAACTTTCTATAACAAATATATAATGTTTCTAATTGATGCTTATAGCTATCGTGAACATATATAGAAGATAAGCTAGAATGGTCTTCGACATAGTGTAAGTAATGCACTAAAAGGGCGCGAGTGCCAGGAATTCTTATCGACAGCCTACACTACTATGGAGATTTGAAGATAATACTAGGGATTCTCCCACTCGACCCTTCATTCCTCTTCTCTTGTTCGCCTTGTAGTGATATATGTGATTCATTAGTTGGAGGCTATGTAACGAAACAAGTGCAGTTTTCTACCAGGTGATTGTGTAACCGGTCTGGATCAAGTGATCTATATTAAATGCGATTGCCTTGGTTATGGTGGCTGGCCCCTTCGCAGCCATTAATTACCTCACACATAGAGGGAGCGCGTATACCGGTACTGGAGATGGTTCAGACCCTGCTCACCCGGGGAGCAGGCCGTGGTGGCTCGGAACATTCCCAAGAGACCATTCCCAAGAGGGGCTGGCATCTCTAGAAACGTAGTCACTCTCTAGGATGCCTCCCCAGAGAGGAGTGTAAGATCACACATACCACTTTTCTTTTGTTTTTGTTTTCTTTTACTACTTCCTCTTCCCTGTCGCGCTGCAGCAACTACCCATTCATGCCGTACTATATTGCTGTTGGTCTATTTCATGAAAGCATACCGAGACAAGCTGAACTATTCTTTGGCATTGTGTAAGCATTTCACCCACGGGACCTGTCTGCCGCCTAAGGCGGACATGATCATCTACAACCGACTATTTCCAACATACTTTGTCACTCTGTTACTCCGTATCATTTAAATATGTACCCTACTAAGGCTTCCCCGGATCCATGTTCTACTCCTCCTCCCTTGTTTACCTCGTAGTGATGTAAGCCAAGTGTCCAACCGGTTGGGCCCATCCATATCATGCCTTGGCGAGTCAGGATACTCGATCAAAAAACTCGCATTCATTCTTTTGTGGTAGTTGTCGCCGTGTAGTGTGGCATGCACCTGCGCAAGCAGATAAATCTCGTGATGTTTGGTTGGTTGGGAGGCGGGGCCAACCTCTCTGCTTAGACTATAAAAAAAAAGGAAAACGCATTGCAATTCAATTGCCCAACACCGGATTCGAACCGTGGGTTTTGCTTTAGGTATCTGCTGTGCCTATGCTAGGTACTGTTTGATTGTGCCTATCAATTGATTCAGGTGCTGTGGCTAGGTGCAATTAGTTGCCCGGGCGTACTTGCTTCCAATTTGGTTGCTGGACGCAAGGCCCGCAGAGCTCTGGAGTACTTATCACTCTGCGGCCCATCTAGGATATGTGCCAGGTTGTCAATTTGGCAGCCTGGTGTCACTTCACTTACGACACTTAGAGGGATATGGGCAACGCTCTGGGAGATCGAGATACAATGCTAGTATCTCTACGAGTAGCAATATGCCATGTTTTAAGGAGAGATAATGGGCTTAAAAGATTTGACAGTAGAGCAGCAACAGTCCTACTCGAAGACATGTATGCCATATATAAAAAACAAAAAATGCAAAAAGGACAAAAAAGTAGGCTATCCAAACATTGCCACATCCCTGGGGGTACAGACACTCATGAGTTGGCTAGTCTCTTGAGTGCTGCCCACACCTCGAGGGTTGAATGGAATCGCGAGGGCCTAGCCAAGTGGAGAATGCCATGGTGCAGTTCTAAGGACGGCGCGGGATCCGAATCATCACTAAGACCAGTATCGACCATTGAGAGGTGCCACCCTCCATGCGTCGAACCAGTTAAAGATCCTTTGACCGGATCGGCACGCATAACCGCTAAGCCATACGTGCCACCCCGCTAAGAACTGATTATATTTCGTTACATAACCCTACTTGCTGAAGGAATAAATTGGCCTAAGCTTCCCTAAGCTGCCATAAGCCCCCGCTGATTGGCCAATGGCACCATTATATAATACCCAGCTCCACAATAATCACATGACCACCCATCTGCTTCTCTCGAGGTGTTTCCCCTCTCTCTTCCGGAGTTAGTGTTTTTCCTCTCCTTCTCCGCCGAGAGACTTGAGAGTCAGACTGTCTGCAGTTTATATGTAGTCGTCCCGGGTAGGTAGCTACCTAGCACCCTTTGGGACTTGTCGCTTCTGGTGTCAGCCTCTCAATCAATTACCACAAGAGATGACGCCATAGAACAGCCTGATACACGCATTTATAACCACCCATCTGCTCTATTGGACTTAAAAATATAACTAAATGCACATTGACATGCTATCATATCCAGATCGTGGGAGCAGCCATCAATAGAGGTCAATCCTCACAACATTGGTTACCACCTTCGGAGCTCTGCAATTGGCAGTCTAGTCTAACGCGTAGGTACAGTTTGAAGGACATATCACTTCCGTGCGAGTAAGCAGATGGTACATGCCCATGTTCTCATGAAGCTCAGGATACCTTGGACTAGAATGCTCCGGCGCTTCGCGCCTCCGGTCGACTATTGTACCGTAGCGAAAGGGTCCGACCGTGTACGCCAACACCCGTCCCCAGCTGCCCTCCATAAATGCCAGGCTCTTGCGAGCTAATTCCTGTCCCTCTTCCTCGCCAACCCCTTTCCCACGTCGGAGTTGCATCTAGGAATCCCTACCCTTCGTCGACGCCAGCCCCTCCCTCGCGCTGTACAGCAAAGTGAGCCACTTTCGGCCACCGTAGCTATGACCGGATAGCTGTGGCTGCGAGCGGACTTACTCACATGATCGAAACTTTTCTGCACGATTGCGGCTGTTACTGTAAATTAGATGGGTACGCATAAAAGTCGATCCAGTCAGGCGGCCGCTCTCAAAAAGGACTACAGAAATATGCAGTCAATGGTTTGGTATCTTGCGCCTCAGATTCCCTGGCACGGGAAGAACCATGCAGTCGGCGTCGGGCGGCGGGAGCATGAATTCGACCCAGGTCTCGTTCACAATGATAACCGGAGCAGTGCACCACGAGACTTACAATTTCAGCTGGGATATGTCTGCTTGTTCAATATCATAAAGAAAAAGAAAAAGAGGCGACAAAAATGGACAGGTAAAAAGAACGAAAAAGAGTATCCTATCCTATCACCGTAGGGGGAGCCACTCTCAAGGAGCACTTTGCCACACCTGAAGGCCGATCCTGAAGGGGGAGGCCGCCCCCAACATATGTCAAGCCAACTTAGTCTTCGGAATCGGAGTGGCCTGGAACTGCGCTAAGGCAACTCAGGGGCTGAACCATCTCTTACACCTGTGCGAGTAAACGGAGGGCCAATGTCCATCATCGCATCCAAGCTTGGGATCATCTGAATTCAGACCGGTACGCATAACCGTTAAGTCATACGACCACCGAAAAGCTCTGCTGCAATTGGGATACATAAGCCTACCTACTGAGGAAATGTTATTATAAGCTCACCCCAAGCTCCCCTAAGCTCCTTCTGAAAGTTGGCCATATTTGATTGGTCAATGGCTGTGATTAATGTTGCATACCCAGCTCCACAATAATGACCTTACATTCACTCCTATAGTACACCAGCCCGAACTGCCACCACAGCAATCAAGCACGAAAACGTTCAACTGCATTGGACTTGGGGTTGATTTCTTTTACCACACTGCAACGAGAACCGGGGTGAGAATAACTTGACTTGGCTTGACGAGTTCAATTTTCCCCACACTATTTCCCTTCTGTGTGATCTCCCACTTTCTCAATCCATCAACCAAAAAGTACCGCAGCTCAGTAGGAACCAACTAAGTCAACTAAGTCGACCGCTTTGGATTCTTGTCTGACTGTAACAACACAAGAGAAATTAATTTGACCAGAGATTAGCCATTCTTTTTCTCTCGTCACAACTCACTCTGTTCTAGAGAGCTTTCATCTCTTCCTTCTACAACAGTCACACATTCCCCAATCTTCTTCCTGCACCATCGTCACAACTCAATTGAGCCTACGTCGATCCTACGAAGATGAATCGAGAAATGGATAACAATCGCCATGCCTTGCCTTTTGGCTTTACTGGTAGCCCTTTGCAGGCGAACAGGTTGGAGCGGCAAATTTTGTTTACTCCTAGAGACACTCACAAGACGACATTTTCTGTGCTGCAAGCCAACCTTGTCGTCATTTTCCAGGCTCTGCATCGAACTCAGCAGCACCGCCTCCTCACCCATATCGTTGTTGAGGATGTTGCTGTCGCTCTGGGATTCGATTCGACCGCCGGAGCCAACGCAGTGGCCCATATCGTCGACCACTATTGCAGCGCCCGCTTGGCATTCAACCGCCAGAATCGCCGAGATGACCTCTACTACAAGCATAAACACCTGCACTACCTGGTTGACGAGGAGATCCGCTGGCGCTTCACTCTCGGCACAGATCATCCCCAGATCCTGTACCCGAAACTTTCGCAGAAGCAAGCAAAGGACCGCTATCTCGCCGACACGAAGGAGCTCATCCACAAACACTTTCGCCAGCTCTTGTTCGTCCGACTGCCCTATCTGGAAAGTCCCCAATCGAGTGCTGCCAATCAGAAGTTTGGTGTCTTGAAGGGCGTTGGTCAGTCCAACCCCACGCACGCTATCCCCACCTATGATTACTGTTTGAACGCTGACACTTTACTTACAGATCAGTCAGGGCCTATGCCGCCGATGAGAGAGATGGAGCCTCTTGTTCGGTACGAGGACCTCCCGAAACCCGATCCGAAGAAGTGTGGGTTCAACCACTTCATAGAGGAGTACGAGGCCAAGAAGGCGGAGGCTGCTGCCGCATCCATTCAAATGCAAAAATCCGTATCCTCCAGCGCGGCAGAAGAATTCACCAGCACGGGTTCCGCCCCCGAAATTGCCGACAGCGGTAAAATAATGGAAGGAACGGCTGCAGTTACCATCATCAAACAGGAAGATGCTGCCCCCATCGCTACCGCGGCTGAAGATGATAGTGACACCAGCGACGACGAGGCTGCCTCGTCCAATGGAATGGAAGGAACCGCTGCAGCACCCCGTGTCGAACAGGATGATTCTGCCGCCATGGCTACTGCAGTTGAAGATGCCACTGCCGCCAGCGAAGATGAGGCTGGAAAAGATGAGTCCATCCCGATGGGTCTCAGCGACGAGAATGCAGATTCTCTGTTCGCTGACGGTGCGGCCCTCATCCCTGTGGCCGACTGGTACGATCAGTACACCGAACAGCAGATCTGGGCCGCGGAGCGCGAGCGGGAAGCAGAGGAGGACCTGGCGGACGAGCGCCGCAAGTCCAAAGAGAAGATCGAGCTGTTGGAGACCTCCGTCTCAGCGTACACGAGGGTGAACGGCGAGCTGACCGAGGGTTATATCAACCTCAAAGCGGAGCGCGACCACCTTGCGGAGAAGAACAAGGCCCTCAACTGTGAGAGCCAGACGGCGCGCAAACAGGCCCGCGACTTCCAATCGCTTGCTGCCCAGAGAGAGGAGGAAGTTCGTGCTGCCAACCAGCTCGTGGTGCAACGCGATGAGGAGATCCGATTGACGAAGGACGAAGGAGCTCGAGCAGAGCAGATGAAACAGCGGCTGCTTAGATCGAACGGGCAGCTGTTGGACATGAATCAAGTCTTTATGGACCATAGCTTGGAGTTGGCGAGCGAAAAGGATCGCCTCGAACAAGAAAATGAGCAGCTGCATCAGGCCGCAGATGAAAAGACGGTTGAGAACGGCCGCCTGCTCCATCGCAATCAAGAACTGGACGAAGAGCGGCTCGCCACGAAGCGCGAGCTCGCCCAGGCGCTGCGAAAGGTGGAAGCCCTCGAGGAGGAGAAGCGGCAAGAGATGAATGCTTTCGCGGAGGAGACCCGGCTCTTCAGGGCCGAGACCCGCGCCTGGCGTGAACAGGTCGAGATTCAGGAGGCGGACGAGCGTCAACGTCGGGTGCCGGAGGGCCAGCAGAGAATGGAAGAGGCGGCCCGCGCTCTCCTTGCCCTGCGTCGCAACAACCGCGGCTTTTAGGTCGGTCGGCTAACTCGTCTCCTCATCTGCGATCTCACAACACGTTGAGAAGAGAAAGAGAGAGATGGGTGATAATCTGCTTTCATCCCTGTACGATTACCTCGCTCTCTAACTACGAGAGAGGGGCATGCATATATGTTTACGACGACACGAAAGAACGATCCTTGTTTGATTGGCGTTTTAGGATGGATTTCTTTTTGGCGTTGTTTCTTTCTTTCCTTGCTGGAAAACGGTTTATACCCTGTCGGCGGTCGGGTTTGGAGCCACTCTTGTGTTGTTTGTTTCTGGTGCAACTTGAGGATAGATACCCTGTACGAATACACTGTAAGAACATTATAAAAGTTCCGTGGCCTTTATCTGTGATCGTGGTTGAAAACTGGTTCATGTCTTGCTTCCTGACTTCTTATGAGAAGGCATTTAGTCTTCACACTGTTAGATCAACTTTATCTAAGAACTCTCCGCGGTTCTAGGAGAAGGATGTGCCTCATTAGTATTTATACATGGTATATCTTAAAAGACTATAGAAGAATGAAAGTGTCGAAATTGATCTTTATGTTGCGCTTTAGCTGTAGTCAACCTGCACACCCCCTGGCTGTACTGTTGTTGTTCATACCTTGCATTCAAAGATGGTCGCTCGTTGCTGTACTAATAGCTAAAAGGTACAGACACCGTATGGCCATCTTTCAAGCGAGTCACACCGTCACTGTTGATGTATCCTTCCTTGCCTTTGTCGATCAACTAGAGTTTGGGGGACCAGCTCGTTGACAGTACCTTGAACAGCGTCGTTGTCCGCAGCAATGGCGCTCTGGTTGCAAAGACAGAGATGCTCATCGAGCTCGTTGTGACTTCTGTCGCAGGTATGAAGTATTGATTGCCCTACGTCGAACCGGCCACTTGGATCGCTATGGCATTGGTCATATTCATGTCTGTTGCAGGAAGTAGCTGTATCATACCTCTGTGCTTCTACTCGACTACGAATTAAACGTCAGTTTTACTAAAACAGAAACAGATATAGCTTGCAGAGTGCAAGGGAACTCAGAGATAGTGTGTATGCATTGATGGGCTTTCAAATAGCAACTTTGTGGTCTTCAAGGAAATCGGGTCGCTTTGGACGAATAGGGGGGCCTGAGTTGCAATGGCGTGTGGAGTAGGTCACCCACAAGGGTTTTGGCATGTAACGTTTACACCCCTCGAGACTTATTGGCGCTCGTAGAGACGAGGATCTCTATGAGTACACCATGTTAGGTTCGGGGTTTTATGTTTCAGGGCTTGCTGAACTAGTGGGCAGGATGCTCGCTTTTAAGCAAGTCATATTGAGAATGGCAACACTGATTACAGGTAACAAGATCTTAGACTAGGATTTTATGGTTCGTGACTTCATTATGCCTTTATCAGGATGTAACCCATCCCAGTATCAAGTGTTGCTATTGGTACAAGTAGGCGGTCTTCTGTTTCCCCGCGTTATGCGATCTCATGATCCCCTCCTCTCTCAAATCCCATCCGTGTCGCATCTTAGCGTCGCTCCGAGCCGACAGTCTCGGCAGACTCGGGCAGTCTCTCCTCAGCACTGGGATAGGCATCGGTGCCCTTGCCGCGCATACCCTTGGTGACGCCCTCCGGCAGATCAGCACCCTGCGCGCGCACACTGTCGTAGCCCGCGTCCGCAGCACCGACGCCCGCCAGGCCGGAACCGACGTGCTTGCTGGTGTGGCCGCCGTCGTGGCGGAGCTCGACCTTCTCCTGGCCTTGCATGGGCTTGCCGTAGCCCTGGTGCACGTCCGCGGATGTGGCGCCCGTCAGTGTGGAGGCGGCGTCAGCGGCGGCGGCGTTCTCGCCCTCGGCGGGGCGCGGCTGGTAGGTGGCTTCGCGGGGCGCGGTGCCCGCGGGGAGCTGCTCCGCGTGGAACTCGGGCTTGGCGTCGTTGCCGACGAGGACGCCGGGCTTGTGGCCTTTGGTGGTCATGGGCTCCGAGGGGGGCACGCGGGAGCTGAACTCCTCGTGCTTGGCGGCGACAGACTCGGTGTTGCGGTTGGCAGACATTTTGATTGGTGTAGAGTGTTGGTGGGTTTTGTGGTTGATGTGACGAGTTTGGCTTGGCTTGGCTTGGGTTAGGTGTTGGCTGTGGTAGTAGGTGGATTGGGTGACAACAAGGTGGATGTCAAGGTGGGCAGAGGTGGTGTTGACTGATGGAAATTGAACTGGAATGATTCCGAATGAAAGGGCTGCAAGATTGGATGACTGGCGATTCTTAAATATCAGTGCTGTTTGCTGTTTCCCTCTTCAGGTTCTACCGAATGACATCAGATTACTGCAGCAGTAAGGCGCGCAAAGGAGGATTGGCACGGGTAGTTACATCATAAGGCTGCAATAACGAAGCCTTAATCTGGCGGGAAAGCTCCAACGCGACCAAACAAATCTACAGGCAACAGCGATCCGGGCGATTTACAGTGTCGCCGTCGTGGGAGTCGCCGGCGATTGCTCACTCAATTTGGTGGGGCTATGATATCAACGACGCCCTGTCACGGAGCTTTTGATCCATTCTGCAGGCGGGCCAGCCAATCAACACCCAAGCCGCGACAACACCACCACGGTTGCCCAGCGCGCGGTTGATCGGCGTATGGGTTTCAAATATGGAAACGACTCGACTTTGAATAAATACTTCAATTTCCCAATACAATTATGACTGTCTGCATTATCCTGTCTATCGGGTGTCGGGTGTTGGGTGTTGGCTACGTCCCATGCATAGGTACTTAAGCAACCATCTGTGCGCAGTTCACCGCTGACAGCTGTTACCGTGATTTAAGCCTATTAGTGAGAACCGTGTGCGACACAGGAAAGCAGAGAAAAGAGCATGCTTGGTTCTGTGGTGCAATTTCTGTTCCTTCTACCAATCCGCGTATATCTCAAATCAGACATGATGATCAAATAACTAAAGCACTTCCCTCTTCCTTGATGATGTCGAAATTATATCTAACTATCCGTAAGCGCATGACGTTAAACCGGACGCTACGAGTTCTATCACGGGGCAGAGAGAACCAACTTCTCGAAGATGTACCAAGTTTGATTACAATAAGAGATCTTTCTAACTATGCTGATAGCTAAGGACAGTATGTCAAGGAGAATTTGTCGAGTTGAGGTGGTCACTATTTTCAGGCTCTGGGTGAAAGAAAGACGGTATACGGCGAACGGTTTCTGTTGAGGATCTTCAACGTGTGGTTGGGCGGGATCTTAACCTACCTAATTGACCTCAAATGGGGTTAATCATCCAGGTAATCGGTGCTTTCTAATACAGAACAGAGCCCAGCAACGTGCAGCAATCCAACTTCTGATTGCGATCAGGGAAGACATTAGCAAATGACTAATAAACCCGATTAAAGATGGAGGTGAAATGATCGACTGCGCCGCTCGCTAGTGTGTGGAGTCTGGACCGGTCCGCTGCCACGATAAGTACTGCGTAGCAAGGGATGGATAAACCAGCCGCGATACGAAAAGGACCTCAAGGTGGAACCGTGCGGTGTCAATCGAAGGGCGCGCAAATGTTTGAGGGTATTACTCCGGTCCAAGATAAGAGGAACATTTGCTACGATATAAGAGCCATTGAAGCATCGTGAGTTCTGCTGCCGTGTGCATCATTACCTCGCGGGTGATTTCAATACGATTAACATAATACCAAGACATCGCCCATCCAAAAACACCAGTCATATAGATCTTTACACGAAGTCGTTCATCTCACTCATCTGAGCTCATCTACATAAAAAACTTACCAAGATGCGCACCCTCGGTCTGCTCGGTGGGATGACCTACCACGCGACCGCGACGTACTACCTGACAATCAACGAGCACGTGCAGAAGCAGCTGGGCGGCAAGAACTCGGCCAAGATCCTGCTACACTCGTTCAACTACTCTGACATCATCACGCCCTGGCACGCGGGCGACAAGGACGCCGTGCGGCAGCAGCTCTGCGACGCGGCCGCGGGGTTGAAGAAGGGCGGCGCCGACGCCGTCGTGCTCTGCGTCAACACGAACCACATGTGGGCCGAGGACATCGAGCGGGCCTCGGGCTTGCCGCTGCTGCACATCATCGACTTCTCGGCCGAGGCGATCCTGGGGGCGGGGCTCGGCAAGATCGCGCTGTTGGGCACTCGAGTTACGATGGAGGGTGACTTCATCCGGGGGCGGCTGGAAAAGAAGTTCGGACTCGAGGTCTTGCTGCCGGCCGAGGAGGTCCGCGGCCAGATGGACGAGTTCATCTTCCAGGAGTTGCCGCTCAATATCGTCTTGGACGCGTGCAAGAAGCTCTACCTCGAGACGGTTAAAGACCTCGTGAGCCGGGGCGCGCAGGGCATCATCTTGGGTTGCACGGAGCTGCAGTTCGTTCTCAAACCCGAGGATGTCGAGGTTCCCCTGTTCGATACGGTAGCGTTACACGCGCGCGGGGCGGCGCAATGGGCGATTGATAATTAGGTAGCACGATGGTGAAACCGGGGAGTGAAGCAATGGAGGATCGTGAGTTTGTTTGTACGCTGCCAAATCGCACCAAGTCTCGTACTCTTCTAACTCGGTTCCAACCAGAGTCTCGCGTTCTTTGGCTCCCCAGGTTTTGACTGAGAACCATGATCGCAATTTGACCTCAGCGGCGAATCTTACAGCTAAGGCGGCGTCTGACCATTGACAATGTGGTGGCTGAGACCTGGGGGCAATCGAGTGTCACAGCTGTTACTTTGGCGTGTAATCCGGGGACAGCGAGTGGTGACGTGCGACACAAGCACAGAGTTTGGCTACGGCACGATGCATCGTCCGCTGGGCGGCCACGTTGCCATACACAGATCAGATCTTGTGGTGTTGCAACTACATATATATTTTGTTACATGAAATCTCACCCTGTCTACTCACTGTTTGACCTCGGAACCCCGCGTCGCCGTAAAGGAGCTGACCGATTGTCGAGGCACCACTAATTTATCCCACATGTCCAGCTTATGCAGGTACACCAACCTTGTCTTTAGTTAGTCCGTTGTAGCGGCTGTTCTACAGTACATGTTGTAAACCAGAATAAAGTTTGGGTTCGACACAGGACGGGAGACGGCAACACTTGCCCATGTTTGACAGTTGGGGACCAGACGGAACTTTGCATTCGGGGGAAAAACCTTCCCGTGGATGGAAAAGATAAGATATCGCCCCCTTTTTGGCGTTGATGGTCTTTCATCGGTCGGCAATCGTCCCGAGTGGAGCTGCTGGTGGCCCATCTTGTGCAAGTCCACATAAGTAGGGGCTTTGCATTATGTAGTTTGATCTCCTCCATACCATATCCTCTTAAAGATAATCCGATGCGAGTTTATTAATTAGTTCCTCAGCTGGTTTTAATTCCCAAACATCAATATCTCGGTTATCTACAGAATGTATGCAAGTCAGCGTAAAGGAGAGCGGAGGAGAGAAAGAATAAATGGTCCAGTCAGGTCAATGCCAGTGAGTTTGAACCTATTTAATAAGGCTTCGGGGACCCAAGAGCATGCAGCGCGGAATCCGGCACACTGGGAGGCCCGTCATTGGCGGCGCAGGCTTTTTGGGCCCCTCCTTTCAGCTTCCAGGGCATTGCTGCAGTGGGGCCCTGTTCTGACCTGGAAATCTCGCTCAAAAGAGGATTCTGCTTCCCCTTGTTCTGGCGCTTGGCATCGCCCTTGGCAGGCCACAGAAGCGGGCACGCGGGCTGAGAGTGAGTCCATAACGGTCTATGGTATTTCTTGCCGTATCCGCTTGGCGATGGGCTTTCATCGGGATTACCTCCCTTAATTACACCTCGCGATTCGATAATATGCTTTCTTAAACCTTCACCTGGTACGGCTTAGAATTTCTCGCTTTTTTTCTTGGATTTGCTCTACCATTCGACAGAGAGTTACGAGATGACCTTCTGAACCTAATACCCAGATACAACTGTTTGTCTTTTTGCTACCACCTAATACCTACTCGACCGACCCCACCGAACCGACGAAAGAGACACGACACGACCCAACTTTCTTCCTTCCAGGGATCCTCGCTGCTGTAAGAAGGGATCGGCTCGTTTGGCGGCGCTGCCACCTCCCGCCGACTCGAACACCGACTCGAACACCGACTCAACTTGGGACGGGATAGCAAGCAAGCAAGCACAGCAGAGATGCTACTTTCGCGGCTTCAATTGCTGTCCAAGAACCCCGTTCAGAACCGCGGCATCCTCTCGTTCTTCTTAGGCTTCCTGCTCCTCTACGTCCTACTGCTCGTCTACCTGCGCGAGAAGTGTTTCCGCGACCCCTCGTCCGCCTTCTTTAGGCCAGAGCACGCCCGAGTGCTGTCGTACTCTGCTTTCCGACAATCCCAAGGCCGCAAGTTTGCCGAGCAGGCCGCCCTGCACGCGCCGGTGAAATGGGCGCCCGACACGAAGAACATCGACAACAAGAAGAACAACAATAATGATAATCACCGCGGCGATGACGGAGGGATAGGAGAACAGGAGCCGCTGCAGCCCGACGTCTGCATCGGCATCGGGTCGGTGGACCGCCACGGCTTCTCGTACCTGAAGGAGACGCTGGGCTCGGTGCTCGAGGGCCTGGACGCGGCGGAGCGGCGGCGCGTCTACGTCGTCGTCTTCCTGGCGCACAGCAACCAGTCGGTGCACGAGGACTTCAACAAGCCCTGGCTGCGCAACATGGCCGACGCGCTGCCGACGTACGCCCAGGACAAGGAGACGCTCGCGCTGATCCGCAAGCTCGAGGTGGCCAACGACTACCCCGCCCACGCCCGCAAGCAGAAGATCGACTTCTCCGTCCTCCTCGCCGAGTGCGCCAAGGTCAACCCGCGCTACACCATGACGCTGGAGGACGACGTTATTGCCGTGGACGGGTGGTACCACCGAACCTTGGCCGCCGTGAAGAGCGCGGCCCAGAGAACGGAGGAACTGGGGCGAGATAGCTGTGAGTTACCCACTAAAATGCATCACGAAATGACAAGAGCGGATTGCTGACATTCAACCAACAGTTCTATATCTGCGCATCTTTTACGATGGCAGACTCCTAGGCTGGAACAGCGAAGAATGGCTCTCTTACTTCGGAGGCAGCCTAATGTTCGTCGTAGCCGAGCTGGCCGTCCTATCCTTTATCCGCTGGCGCTTCCAAGCCGTGCGCCGGGCGGTGCCCATCCTGTTCATCCTGCTCGTCGCGGGCGTGTGCACGCCGATGCTGATCGGCCTCTTCTTCGCGTCGGGGCGGTCGTGCATGCTGCCGAAGCGGCCGGGCGTGAGCCTGATGCAGAAGTACGGCTGCTGCGGGCAGGGCCTCGTGTTCCCGCAGCAGCAGGTTGTCGACCACCTGCTGCCCATGTACAGCAACACGACCGACGACCACGCCGCTGTCGACACCTTCCTCGAGGACTGGGCCAACGCGCGCAACTCGCTCCGCTTCGCCGTCACCCCCGTCCTCATCCAGCACGTCGGCGGCAAGAGCTCCCACGGCGTCGGGGACCAGGTCGCGGGAAAGCTGACGGACGATATGCCGTTTGATTACATGTTTGAGACCAACGAGCCGGTCAAGCTGGCTATGGAGCACCAGGCGTTTGTGGACAGTTTGAGGACGGCGAACTAAGCGCGCGCGTGTCACTGTGTCTGTTGCCTCGTCTGGCTTGGTGTGACTCATTCTTGAATACCTCTTTATATAACTCCTGGATTTTGGAAATGTTACTCATGACGATAGATGCTAAAGAAGGCTCTCGGTTTATGTTTACTCATAGAGGCTGTAGATGCGTTAGATGAGGCGACAGTTCATTGACAGGCGAGGACGCGGTTTAATGTTTGCATGACAGGGTGGTACAAAGCAGGAATGTATACATAATGATACCCAATATACAACGAATTTGATTCACGTTGGCCGTACGCATATTAGCTCAGATGTTGCAAGAGGAAGAAGAGCCACCAGCATTGTGCCTTCACAACATGGCCACGCATCATGCTCAGTCGGCCCCATTGCATTGCCCAAGCCCGATGAGCTCGTCCTGGTTGACAGTCACTGGCGACACTCTAGCAGCTTGGGGTATTTCCACATCTGCACAGGTCAGTGTACCAACGAAGTCATCGATGATGACCTTGGCTCCCAGATATGCGCCATTCGAGAGAATATGCTTTCTGTAGTGTATCAGATGTGGCTGTTCTGGGGCGCCTTCCCTAACAGCTCGACGTGGATATCAGGGCAAAGTAGTTGAGTAAGTGCCACCTGCAGCTCTCTTTCTCATACCTCGACCTCGACCAACGTCAGAACATAGCGCAATCGTGGGTATGAGCTAGGGCTTTCAGTTGACCCGCCGTTTCGTTATATCATAGACCTTCGTGCCGACGCGCCGCCGCTGTCGCTGTCTTTACGACACGGAGGAAAAAGCGCAAGATTGAGTACGACCTGCTCTGCCAGACACAAGAGGGACTGAGTTGGTAAGTATCAGATACAAACTTTGTGGCATGGGCATTTTTCCGATCTACCTGGAGCGTGCCACCATGCTCGAAGTACGTTTCTGGATTCGCCACCTACCGCCCAGGCAACGGGATCCCACCTTGCATGGACATCAATCTCGCCATGGCGACCAACACGTATCTCATAAAGTATCTAGCATTCCCGGTTGCTGTGATGAAGGAACGGAGAAGACTTTGGTGGGACTGGAACACGCAAAGCAAGAGAGGGGTTGGTCAACCACCAGATATGTATATACATGAATATGTATGTATATCGATAGAGACTGAGCTGCTCACTACCTCTACGCAGCTGATTCATTGATTGGTAGTATGGCGTTTGTTTGGACGACATTGAGTCGGATGGCTTTGGTACTGAATACATGCTGAGCGGGTAATGAAAGCCAGGAGCCCATTGGCTGTGTGTTATATCGCCGACCCCTTTTCTGCTAGCCAGACGCGTGTTGTAGAGAGCTGTAGTGGAAGGCGCGCAGTGAATGACAGATGCTAAGAACTGCCACTCTTGCAGCCCTCACAAGCCCGTTACCTTCTGTGATTGTTAACTGCCCCAAACAAGTAGATACAGGCACGTCGCCGCGGAATTTCGCATCCCACGCTGGTATTTTTGCCCATAATTTGCGGGTCCCCCATAGCCCACCGAGATATCTAGACCTACCTTCCTGTCCATTCAACCTTTCACTTTTCTCTTCCTTCCCTACACCTCTCCTCCACCTTTCCTCTGCACCCACCCAAGCCACTGTCAACCCAATAACCACCACCTCTCTTCCCCATCTACCAATACGACACTCTACATATTGGAGGACCTGCAACAGTTCTTCCTTGATACGTCTCATCATCACTACCACTCAACAACCCCCAAACTCAACAAGTCCACCATCACTCATCCAGTCATCCAGTCATCATGGCCAAAGAGAGCAAGACGTCTGGCCTCACTGCCCGTGAGCTCGAGCTCGCCAGCCTTGTCTGGGGCTGCTTCGAGATGGAGCCCAAGGTAAGTTTATTATCCCCAACACCCACTGAAGGAATCTACATGTTGCATCATGCCTTCCAGCCAGGACCCAACAAATGTGTTGGATCTCAATTTTCCCTGATCGGATATTGATACTTTCTATTTCTACTAGATCGACATGGCCAAGTTCACCAAGGCCGCCGGCTTCGGCAACATCGCCTCTGCCCGCGCCTGCTGGGGTCCCGTCAAGAAGAAGCTGATCGCCCACGCTCATGCCTGCGCCAAGAATAAGGAGGATGGCGAGAACGGCAGCGCTGAGGATAAGATCGCCGTCGCCACTCCCAAGTCCAAGGCCTCTACCAAGAAAACTGCCACTGCCAACACCAGCACCAAGCGTAAGCGCCAGACCAAGTCTGCTGCCGTTGTCGACAAGGAGGATGACAGCGATGATGCCGAGTCCCAGGAGACGCCTTCCAAGAAGGCCAAGAAGACTGACGTCAAGGCTGAGGAGTTCAAGGAGGAGTCTGGTTTTGAGGAGGTTTAAGTCCTCAGGGAATGATGGACCAAGCTACGACTTCATGAACACTTCTTAAGGATCGCGCACGGGCCTTTTACAGGCCCCTATCTTCACTTGATTCACATGATACTTTGAGATAGAGATTGGTTTGACATCTGAGGATTTCATACTTCATACTCAGGAGTTTGGGACTCGCATAAAAGTTAGGCAGTCTGGATCAACCTATCAATTGAGAATCGTACACCACCCATGACCGTTTTGACATCGCGTGATGAAGTGAGCCCGTTGTGAATGCATAATCTATGTACACCCGGCTGCAAAACGGGCAGGAATAAATGCCTCTGAAGACAAGGCATCTTCTGAAAGGGTAGATATTGGTTAGCCTGACCAGTTCCATGCCCTTGATTACATCCATGTCAAAAATGAAGAAAGACAATGCCATGTCCTGGTGATGTCTTCGTGATGGACAAACAATGGGCTAGGAGAGGCATTGTCCAAGTGGTCTGCTAGCGAAAGCAAAATCTTTGTCAATACGCACTGTGGACTCCATGTTTGTCCGGGTGCCTTGATCTAGGATTGCATTGTGACATCTCCACAGCTAAATCCGTATTGCAACTTGAACAGACACATTCGCTAGGGCTAATACAAGGATGTGGATTGAATCAGACAATTCCACTTAGGAAGGCCGCCAGCTACTGACTGCTTGTAATTTATGACCCACGAAGCTTCTATGGTCATATGCGCGTTGTCTGTAGTATTTGACTGCTTTGTTACTCCCCTTCACTACTATCGCCTTTCGACAGGCCTGGCGGGATATCCAGTCATTAGTTTCGTCAGTGCCGATGCAGGCCAGGAAGCTGGGCATATATTTTGAGTCCAGTAGGCCATTGAGAAATTAGGCGAGCCTACAAGCATCTGAATGCGTCTTGTACATGGATTGCAGACCCTTTTACTCATAACTGCTTTGTTGTAGCTCAACAAAGCCCTCTTCCGTTTTCTTCCCTCCTATGTCCCCTGCCTTCTTGTCCATTTACGCCAGGCAGCCAGGCAGCTCCACGATGCAGTCACCTCAGGAGTTCCAGGAATTACTGCTATACAAGTCGAAATGGGCAATGAACACAACTATGCTGGCACTTTCGATCCTTTGTACCTGCAACCATAACGAGAAACAATAATTCCAATAGACTTGAGATCATAGGACTCTATCATCTTGGAGCTTCAGATATTTCTAGATAACTAGATCAAGTCGTGGTTCTCCTTGGGTCAAACCTTCTACAAGTTAACATCATCTTCGATCGTGCACCTATTGGCAAACCCAGCCCCTGCTCAGACATAGAGAGTGGCATAGTACCACGTTCTAAGAGCTAACAAGCAAGGAAGCACTACGACAAGCTGTTGCTCGACCTACCTCGTTCTCTGAAAGCCGAGAGTCCCCATGGTCAAGCCCCACTGAGCCACTCAAACATGAGTACTGGATCCAGCTCAGACGACTCCCAAGGAGAGGGCTACTCTATTGAAGAACATTCGATACCTAGAAGTGACGAGAATACCGAGGATGAGGTCACAGACGGCAGTGAACCCGAATCTTCGTCAGGCTGGCTCTCTATTTACGACGGAGATCTATCACTCGACCTGACTGGTCAACCAGAACCAGTAGACACCAGCCTCGAGACCTTCAAATCGATTCTGCGACCAATTGAAACGGCCCAAACCGCAGGCTACGTCTTCCCATGGTCCACTGGTGCCGCCGTCGCCCCAAAGCAAGTTCACTTCCCTAATGTGTCGAATACTGTGCTGAGTCTTGAGTCACCTGTGTTGGGGACTGTCGATATCAACAAGGGTTGCTTCGAGCTCATCAGGCTGCATTGCAACAGGCACCAGCAGCTCAAGGACGAGCTGGACAAGCTCCGCAAGGAGCGCCAGGGTCTGGACGCCGAGCTCCTTTGCCGCGGCGACGACATTGCATACTACAAGAGGGAGATTGATAAGTTGAAGGCGGCTCGCCACGACTGAGGGTCGCTATAAAAAGGTGTTTATCACAGCCAGCTTCTCATCGGGGGGTCCCTGTGTTCGCTGGCGACATAAATGCGTACCACGAATAATACAGAAAATGCGGCCTAAGAAGTTGGCCTCCATCCGCTAAACCCCCTAATCTTCCAAGCTTCGCCTGATCCGCATATCGGCCGACCAGACCCCCTGGACGCCCACCGGCTGCTTCAAAACCCTACCAGGACGCCATCCGACGGGCGAGCTTAGCGGGCGCCCACCTGTTGACGAACCCTGCCGTCAGCTACTCCCATTCCATGCCGACGCTGCATGGTCACGCAAGTAAAAAGCAACAAGATGACTGGGAAGATGGGGATTCATGATTGATAGAAGTGCGATTTTTCTTTAGACGCCATCGCCTTGGATGGATCGCTTTATGTCAATATGGGCTGAGGTAAATTATTCTGAGGTCGGTGCAGTTGTTAGGTCGAAGGTGTTGAGGGGGTTGGTAGTCTGCACGATCCTGGACATCATATCGACCAGGTTCAGTTCGATATGAAGCTTGCCGAGGTACGCCAAAGCGTGGATTTGGGAGTAGCTAGAGAGTATATGTCAGGGAGAACTATCCAAGTGAGGAATCGTTTTGGTGTTATACTTCAACGTAGGAAGTGACATGGATCCAATCAAAATCAGCTGCGCATGGCATAGGCAAGGAGGCAAGTCAGCATGATACACTCTCCCCTCCCCAATTGATGTAGCCGACAGACTGATGGGACATCTTACGTCTAGCAATATCGATATAAAGGCCATGCAGATATTGCAGCGGAAGAGAGCGCGGTACTTGGTCAGGCCATTGGCAATAAGCTGAGTACGAACGGCCCAGAGGAAATAGAGATTGAGACTCGTGTCGATAACGGCGAAGAGTGATTTTTCAACAAGCACCCATACTTGATTCAGACGAACATATCGGTCTGAAAGGTGCATCTGCGCGGGGATCCAGATACAAAATATACTGATATTTACCAAGGTGACAATGACGAAGGTGCCGACTTGCAGCTGCCGCGCCCGGTGTTTATTGATGACAAGAAGGGTTGCGCGGTTCAGGATGGTCTGGAGGATGCAATGCATCTGGAATGGGGGTTCCATTATAATTTAGATGGTTAGGCTGGGGCATGGAGGGGGACAGCGAGACTTAACTGAACAGTCCATAGACATACTGGCTGAGGTCAGAACTGCATATGCATGTCACTATCGGGAACCAAGTGTTGAACAATACAACTTAGTCATGGAAAAGAAGAGCATAAAGCTGCATAGATGTGTCAGTCAACGCGATGGACACGATCCAGGGCCCATCCGTGATCGTGAGTACTGATTTTGGCATGATTACCCCCTTGAGGAACATCCAGGAGACAACACACAGGGCAAAACTCGTAACCCATTCGGCCCAAACTATGGCGACATAGATGCTAAATCTCTTGTTCCGCCTGTATATTGCCCATGTCTGCTGAGAAGCCTTGACGGCGGTGAAGACTGCGCAGCTCAAGGAAGCTCCCAAGACCAGATCAAACTTGGAGTCGCTCATTTTCACCGGTTATGCCGCGAGGTCATCCCACATTTGCCTTCTTGCTTTGCTGGGAAGTGCACGGCAACAAAGACAGCAGGAACAAAGCTGGATAACCGAGTTCCGAGCAGGAGAATGTGTTTCTTTCGGCCGTAGGTTTTGATGACAAGTCTATTGTCTACGCGAAGAAGATGGATAATATCTAGAGGAATCCAGCCGTATGTAAAGGAAAAGGTCAACTCCAACCCCTTTTGAGGCCCCATTACGACCAGTGAGGACGGAAGTACCGTCCGGGCCAATCAAATTCTCAGACTGTAAGAGTTCAGGCTATCTGGTTTGCTCAAGTATCAAGGCGAAGAGGGACGCAAGATTAGCTTCCAAGATGCAGGTGCAGTCCAGATAAATGCATTGTGGAAGGGGTTTAAGTGCGATGTCGTCTCGATTTACATGGTTGGTCCTGGAGCTGGTGCGGACATGGACAATTGCATGAGATATAGTGTGAGGATAGGGCAGCATCATCGAAAAACAATTCAAAGGTAACTGAGGCCCAATTGAACGTGTTAGTAATGAGATAAGAGGCTAGAGACCTGAGATGGAGGGGCTCAGGGGCTTGGTGGGTTGGTGGGTTGGAGTGCAGCAATTGCCCCACTTTCTGTAGGCCCTGCCAAATCTTGCCTTTCGCATACTTCTCAATCGGCCCAGTCAATCGATAATCCCCAAAGCCAAAAATGGTTGAAGATGGCATGCTCTTGAATTTTGACGTCATCCATGATTGTGGCAAGTGTTGTTTTACGGATTTCAAGGTAGAACGGAGTTCAGGGAGGCAAAGTCGTGCAAAACGGCCATGACACGCTGCAAGCTGGAAAAGGGTCAATGACGGGTTTGGATATGTAGAAAGGTCTTTAATAACATGATAACCCACCTGCGCTATGTACTTACAACGACTCCATCGTCTCATAAATCAGTCCTACAAAATTCCAAGACCTCACAAAGTGGATCTCGTCGCATATGGGGTCCGGGACATCCATAGGTATTCAAGACCTCCGACGTACTCGCACCTTTCCATCTGACAGGTTCAGGACCAGGGTGGCTTGCTTATGAAGCGGGGAAGAAGCGATGCATTACATAACCAAGAGGGTAAGGTAACACCTCAACCACAACACACTCGCAGCGCAAACACAGCTTGTCAGTAAACAGCCAAGCAATCAATCACCATGCCCGCGACCGCCGCCAATATCACCAAGCCACTCGACCCTATTCCCAGCGAGGTCGAGCGCCTCGCGCCGCGGCCGTACCAGCCGATGGCCATCGTGGAGGCGAAACCCAGCTGGGCGTCCGACTTCGAGCTGGTCGCACAACAGCTGCGGACCGCGCTCGACAACCGCATGCTGGCCATCGAGCATGTGGGCTCGACGTCGGTGCCGGGGCTGGCGGCCAAGGACGTGCTGGACGTGGACCTGATCGTTGCCGACCCGGGCGCCGACGAGGCGTGGTACGCCGGCGCGCTCGAGGCGGCGGGCTTCGTCTTCGTGCTGCGCGAGCCGGCCTGGTACGAGCATCGCTTCTTCTGTCGCGCCCCGCTGCCATCGCCCTCGCCTTCGCCTTCGCCTTCGCCTTCGCCACCGCTGCCGTCCGTCAACCTGCACGTCTTCGGGCCCGACTGCCCCGAGCACGTGCGCCACTGCCTCTTCCGCGACCACTTGCGCGCCCACGCCGAGGACCGCGAGCGCTACCAGGCTGTCAAGCGCGAGGCCATGCGCGCCACGAGCGAGGGGGGTGAGACCATGGGTGCGTATACGGCGCGCAAGGACGCTATCGTCCGCGAGATTCTCGATCGCACGTTTAGGGAGAACGGCTTGCTTAGCCCGTGATGGGCCTTTGACAGCAGAATTAGCGAAAGATTGAATCGTTGAGTGAGGCGCGGCGAGACTGAGTTTTTGCTATACAAGACTTTCCCCAAGGCTTGTATTCGTCACGTCCGCTGTTACAACGAAATCCCCATTTTCCAAAATCATACATCTGAGCAAGTCTTAGCCCCACTTAGCCTATGTACAGAAACAGAGTTGTTTACATTCTGATTATCGCCCCCTTGCATGCTACAATTTCGCGTCACACCTGTCCTCTCTGCAATACGTGGGTGGTGCCTATTCTATCGCACATACCGTCTACTTACGAAGCATCATATTACTTCGCGTACTTATCTTGTCTTGCTCCAGACAAGTTATTACAGAACTCCCTTTTTGCAATGACACCCTCCACTTTTGAACCGGCGTTGTTCGAGTCGCCATTCAGCACCCCGGTGCAGGCGGACGCGACGTTTCGCCCCTTCCGCAGGCTCCCCATCGAGCTACGAACCCTCATCTGGTCACTCCCCCTCCAGCGACAACGGTTCATCGCGGTAAACCTCGCCCAAATCTCGAGAACCAACTCCAACAGGCGCGACTGCGAGATCAACACGTAGCGTCGGTACCGCCACAGCAAGCTGCTACGGGTCAACCAAGAGGCCCAGCACGTGGCGCTCGGATTTTTCACTCTCCGCATTCCTTGCAGCGACCTCTGCGGAGGCCCAATCCGCTTTAGCCCGGACTACGACGTATTGCACATTGCCCGAAGCCCTTGGGGTAACATCGTCGACTTCCTGCCCAGGCTCGCGGCCGAATGGGACTCCCGGGGTCACACGGTCGTTCACCTCGCGCTTGACGGTGACTTGATGCATTATATCGGGAACAACATGGGGGAACCCGCCCGCGAGGACTTGGCCATGGCCATCGCCCGACTGCAGAGCTTTTGGATCGTCAACCTCGAGGCCCCCGACGTGCGATGCATCAGCAGGTTGACGTGGCGCGCGGTCAAGTGCCACCACAACCGCTCGGTGCCCATCTTCGCCGACGTGCAGAGGTTCGACCGAATCCCCGGGAAGGACCCGCGGCCCATCGAGACGGATCTGGGGCAAGTCGCGAGCTACGATGATCTGGGGCTCGAGGTCCGACAATGGCGAAATCTGGAAGCTACTTTGCAGATCCGCCGCCCGGAATCAAACCCGCTGGAGCTCCGCGTTCTTCTGGCGGACATGGGGGAAACAATAATACACTCCACACGCGAACGTGTCTTCGTCACGGATTAGGAGACGGCGCTGAGGCGTCTAGAGAAGGTGACGGGGGACTGGGAAAGGGTGCGCAAGGTCTACTGGGACCAGTTCCCGCCCTGGGGCGAGTACCTGAGCAGCCGGGAGGAATGGGAGGAGCTGCGGGGTCGCCTGCAGGATGCCGTAGGCTTTCGGTTGTTCAAGCCCGAGGCTTTCGAAGACCCACCTGTCAGCGTGGGCAGTGGCTTGAATAGAGCGAGGGATCTTCGACAGCACCCGCCGGAACTCTGCGTTTTTGATTTGGGACCGTAGGGAGAAAGAAAAGCCACCATTGTGTGCGTGTTAGCCTAGCTGTAAACAAGACTACTTGCAGCACGCCGGATAAACTGATCATAACGAAACTCAATTGATTATATTACACCCTCACGTCCGTAGGCACCCGCGTCCTCTCCGACCCCTCCGCCGTGTCCCCCGTATTGACCGTGCCGCTCTTCTCCACCATCATGATGTGCGCCTGCTTAGCAACGGGTCGGTGCCTCACCCCCTTGGGCACCACGAACATGTCGCCCACCTGCATCACCACCTCCTCGACCTTTTTGTTATTATCCTCCTCCTCGCCGCCAAGTTCGAGTTCGAGGGTGAGCTCGCCCGCGAGCAGGTAAAACAGCTCGTCCGAGTCCGGGTGCGCGTGCCAGATGAAGGCGCCGTCGATCTTAGCGATCTTGACGTGCTGGTCGTTGACGGCGGCGACGAGGCGCGGGGACCAGTGGTCTATGAAAGAAGCGAAGGTTTCCGGGATGGAGATTGGGCTCGGCATGTTTTGGTTTGTGGGGTTTTATTGTTTGGTTTGGTGAAAGGAAATGGTCGAGCAGGACCAAAAGGTTATATGTTAAAAGTCGGTAGGGAGGACCGGTATTGTCTTGGGGTGTCAAGGAGGAAGTAATATTTTATAATACTTACCTTGTTGGTAATTGCATACGAACTATACGTGGATGACCAGAAGGGCGCGCCTTACAAATGCGGTGGGAACTCGCAGAAGCGGAGACACATTTCCAACCAATTAGACAGCCATGCCAATCGCGCATCGAGCCAAACTTTTCGTGCTCCTCGTTTATATATTATATCGTAAGATCTTTAATAAGATCACGCCCAGTAATTATGTGGCGTAATGTGTGTCCTCGGGCTGTGTAAGCCGCCTCCTCGCTTACAACCGCCTCCAAAGCCGAACCCCCGTGTACAGCCCCACGCCCGCCCCGGAAAAGATGGTCAGCCAAGCCAACACGCACTTGGCGAACATCTCCTGGGAGATCTTCTGCAGCGCCTCCATGTCGTTGGCGCGCGGGAAGGGCGCGTCCGGCGCCGGCCGGCCCAGGAACTTGCTCAGGGGCTCCCACCCTTCCTTCAGGTCCATCTCGAGGAGCCGGTCGCGGGGCACCTGGTCGCGGACGGACTGGTTGTGGTTGATGATGAGGTCTTTGTTGTCGCAAAGATGTTAGCCGACGTTACTGGGTCTGTATGTCTTTTACCACTCCCTTTTCCTTTTGGGTTGGTTCGGTTCCCCCGCTGGGGATATCAGTAAAAGAGCGGGGAAAGTATGCATTCCCACTTACCCGGTCCCCTGTCCCCCCAGAATCTTCCTTCCCGGGCTTCAACCCCAGCAGCTTCCGTCCGCTGTCCGCATACTCGTGGATCATGGCCGGGATCCAGCGCCAGCCGGGCACGGGCGCGGTCAGGTAGGGCAGGTACCAGAAGTTGGCGTTCTTGTTGAGGACTTCGACGCTGCGCCACCAGCGCTGCGGGTCGCGCGTCACCAGGACGACCTTGGCGTCGGGGTACAGCTCGCGCAGCTCCGCGAGGAAGTCGATCCCGGGCAGGTCCGTGATGCCGACGTATTTTCGCGTCAGCTCCCGCAGCAGTTTCAGGCATTGGGGCTTGTCGCCGCGGTGCCGGGCATTGTAGGCGGCGATCCATTTCTTGTTGAAATCTTGTCGTTTGGATTGTTAGTCAAGCAACATAATCGTGTAATTGCAGTTTGTTGTTCTCGCAGGTGGTCTCTCTTTCTCTTTGTGGATGAAGCTCAGACACGCAAGGAAGTGTGATGATGGGGTGGAGCAGTAAAGAAAAGGCAATACGAGAGTCATACCGTCTTCCCGGGATATCATGTGAGTCCCGCCGTGTATAACGGGTCCATTGAGGATCTTCTCGAACGCAAGCTGTGTCGAAACCGTGCCAGTCCGGGAGTACCCCGCGCCGATGACCTCGAGCCCTCGGGACGGGTCACCGGGCTTTGAAGGCGCTCCACCCATGATCTGACACTATTTGAAAAGATAGAACCACCAATACAAATCACAAATGGGAGTACTTGCTGGGAGCAAGTGAGTGAGTTTTGCTAGAGAAGCGGGACGGGCCGGGACGTGAGGTAAATTTGTCTCTCTCAGGGCGCCAGCCAGCATCGAGAATTGATCCGCGTAGCACTGGAGGAGAGCGAGACGGCTGGCGTGCAACACCTTTAAGGGCACCCCAGAAAACAACTACAGGTGGCTGGCTGTCTGGCTGCCCCCCTGCAACAAGACGATCTGTCACATTACACCCATCATTTCCTCCACCCCCTTGACTAGATCCAGAATAACCATCATACGAGGGGGCAAGGGGGATGGAACAAACAGATCACACCCTCCCTGGGAGCGTCCCATTTCCCTGTCACAATGCCAAGACGGCGCCACTACTTGCCAACCAATTGCCACACACCCATTTGCTGGGCAACAGTCCGTCTTATTAAGCGCTTCAATGAGGCGTGGACGAACGGCTTTTGATCCAATGCACAAGGACCACCGACATCCGGTCATCGGTTACCGGCTGGCTGGTTGGCATCGATCGATTAGCCCCAACCGCCCCGAGAGCCGGGTCGAACTTAGGCGTGCCAGGGAAGCTGTGAACGTTCATTGCTTGCAACATTGAGAAATGACATTCGAACTGAGACCTTATAATACATCCTTGCTCAAAACTATTTAAGTATTACTTACGAGATGGCAGGACTAAGGCTGGCGAGGGAAGCCAAGGTACTAGTCGCATGCAATCGATGACGAACCCATGTGTATACTGCCCGAAAAGTATCATCGGTTCAGACCTGATACTCCGAGTCAGAGAAGAAAAGCGCACTTATGTATACCCGCTAAGTAGCAGGGCATACGTACATCAGCAAGCAAAACTCTGACCATCCCACCAAAAGGCAAGGCCTCTGCATCTCCGTATCGGCCGCTTAATCCTCTGCATCCCGCGGATCGTGCTGACTCCAGAACTTTTCGTACTCCTCCCACGTCTGCGAAGGGAAAGGAAGCGGCACCGTGATGGGCCCAAAGGGAACGCCAGCCCTCTCAAACTCCTCGAGGCGGGCCTTCGTCACCGGCCGCGTCTTGTTGACGCTATACACCGAGACCCGGTGGCATGAGCTGGTGACGTGCAACCCCCAGTTCCACGCCGTCCGCACGTCGGGCGGCTGCGTATTGAGCGCATTATCCCAGCAACGACACACAATCTCGATCCAGCCCTCGACGTCGCACGGCAGGTCATATTCCCAGGTGCGCCACGTCCACCTCCGCTTCTGCGACAGGTTCTCGAGGGGGATGGTGTACCAGTTGAACCCCCCATCCGTCGACAGCTCCACCCTTTCCGGCCACCGGCCCCCGCCCGAATAGGCCCAGCCCTTGCAGCGGATCTTCCCGTTGTGGATGACGACCTGCTTAGTCCAGGGCGTCATGATGGCCGAGCTGACGGGCATCTCCTGGATCTGGATCCCGTCCGTCATCTTGAGGTTGTGCTTACCGACCTGCTGCGGGAAGTAGAGGTACTCCTTGCTCTGCACGGGGGCGCGCGACGGCTCCTTGATGGCCTTGATGCGGTAGACCCACTTCACGCTGCGGGCGCCGATATAACCCAGAACCACGATGCGGAGGGGGTATCCGTGGATCCGCGGCAGGATCTCCCCGTTCATCTCCCACGCCAAGAGGACCTCGTTCGCCTTCACTTTCGACCAGGGCACGCTCACCAGGTAGTTCATGACCTCGTCGTCCTTGAAGTAGGTGTCGGCCCCGTAAAACTCGAGGTGCTTCGCCCCGTCCACCAGCCCGCCGCAGGCCTTGACCACCTTCTTCAGGCTGACCCCGACGTAGCGCGCGGTGCCGATGGCGCCCTCGGCCCAGGGGGCCTGGGGCACCTCGTCGCCCTGGCCGGCGTACTTGGTGATCTGCTCGATGCGGCGGGTGCCGGAGCACTGCATGGTGACGGTCTTGTCGACGCGGGGGAACCGGGACTCGTCCATCAGGTCGTCCAGGGTGAAGGAGCGCGGGGTCTGGACCAGGCCGTCCAGCGCGAAGCTGTAGTCTTCCTTGTCGATGATGGGGATGCCGCCGTGGTTCCGGACAAAGTGCAGGGAGTTGGGGGTGATGACCTTGTCGGTGACGAGACGCTTGGGGGGTTCGCCGTTGTAGGGGAACTGCAGGAGATGCAGCATATCGGGGTGCTTTTCTCTCAGCACGGTGTCCCAAGAGTCCTCAGGGATTTGGGTCAGCTCGCCGCCGACGGCGTGGTGCCACATCTTCCAGTGAGTGCCGGGGAGAACCGGATTGGATGCTGGGATTGGCCCCAGCTGGAACTCCGGATTGGGCGGGAAGGTCTGGGAAGTTAGGATCTTGTGGGCGGCGGCTTTCTTGTCCGGATAGTTCTCCCACTCGACAAACCTGGCAGTCGTCAGCACAGCAGTAGCCACGAAAGTGCGTGTATGTGACAGGGAGCAATCACCCTTTCCAGCCCTTTCGCTCCATCTTGAATAGGGCATCCCGATCACCGACGGACTTGATGGCCTCCTCATCCTTAGTCAGAGGCCCAAAGGTCTGCGGGGCTAGTGCCTTCGTCTCGGGGCCGGTCATGTCCAGCACAGGGAGCACCGCCCCGGATAGACCCTGTTCGATCTTCCACTCATCCGGACGGTTGACAGTGTTGATATCTGGCATGGTGGAAGGATAAATTCAACGTCGTTAGATATGCTTAGTGTTAGCGTATGTGGAGTGCGGTGCTGATAAGCATGCTACAAGAAGAGTTTCACTTGTGAGAGAAGCAACAGTGATTGATGCTTAAGTATTCGGAGCAAGGAAGATATAAGTAGCCGCCGTTCCCCGCCTCGCATCCCCTGTTTGTGTCTAGGTCGGTTTCTTATCGTAAAGCAGGTTGATGCGACGGAATGCGAGACAATGGCGATTGCGACATCATCATGCAATGCTACCCCTCTCCCGTGTAACCGGCCATTTGATTAAGCACGACGCTTATTCACGTCGCCAAAGCCTCCTCGTTCGTGGTTGAACTCAATTGGGCGTAGGCTCTATCTGAACTTCAGTGAGCTGCAGCCAATTTGATCCAATCAGTTGCGACGAGCTAAGTACGACATCCCTGACCAACTGCAACAAGACATGCGCCAACAAAGTGTTTTCTGCTGTGACCCCTCACTCGAATTCAGCAGGTAATCAATTAAGCAGATCACGCCCGGAGAGTGTAGCGGACGGCTTAGAGCAACTACAGATGCGATGTTCGGGGAGCATTCCGAAAGCCGCGATTTTGCCGAGCCGCAGTGTCACTTCGCTGATACATCGGCAAGGTCGGCAACCATATTCTAGAACCGGAATTGGCGTATGGTTGATCCCGTTCTCCCATAGAATAACCGACAGCATGTTCCGGGCTTACAATGAGATTACCAGACATATCGTTGATTATACTCCGGGTGTATGAGTCAAATCATCTAACATCTTAGAATAGTCAAGTCAATAAGGCAGCGAACCTAGCAAAACACCGTTTCATCGAAGTCCGCACCATCGGCCATACATGAATCTGACCCCGTTGCCGTACTTTCCTCTTCGGAATATTCAGCTCATGGATTATGTGTCAATTTGCGCCAGACATTATATATACTTGAATTTTAATTTCTTTTTCCTATTTTTCTCTCTTTTACCCACGTAGAACGAAGAGAGTCAAATCGCTGGCACGTCATGTCGCATCTACTGTTTATATTGGACCTGGCGATCAAGGGGGTAAACATGGAGCGAGTCATTACTATAGGAAACTTCATCATCTCCATCTTTTCCACACTTCTTCCGCCTCGCTGGTCCACTCTTGCACATCTCGGGTTCCGCGACCCCCTCGAGTCAACGAAGGAGGAGGTCTCTCCCATGGATCCCGGTACACCTTGGACTCTACAATGGCAAATTCCGGATTGACCGTGACGTGGTTATCCTTGTGGTAGTACGACAAAGGCAGTGGGCAGCTTGGCGTGTCTTTGTCGCGAGTTGGCGAAAGTAAGAAGTCCAGCAAGTCAGTCTGCTGTTGATCGGTAAGCTGGTAGATGAAGTGAGTTCGTGCGGGTCGTGACGATTGAAAGTAGACATTTGGTAGTTCGACCGCGTCATCTCCTGTCTCCTCCTTGCTACGGTCAAGCAGCAAAACACCGCCCAGGATGCGATCTTCGGCCCAGTATCCGACCATGTCAGCTATGCCATAGGGGTATAGACCATAAGCGACAAAAAATGGATGGGCGAACATGGTCGGCTGGACCTCGAATCTATAATACGGGTTTGGCGTAGGCTCCCACAAAGTGACGCTACGAATGCTGTTGACACTTTCAGGGGGGGTGATGTTGGTCATGTATCTTATCCCCTTTCTGGAAAAGATGGACACCAACTTGATGGAGTGCGAATGCCAGAAGCCTAAGAAGCTGAACATGGAAGCCGCGAGACCCCGGAGTGGAATCTTGATACGACTGTAAGACTTACGAGGAGATGAGGCATTGGCTTTGGAACTCTGGAGAGAATGCTGTAGTTTGGTTTGCGAAGTACCTTGGAGTCGAAAGAAAGCTGGGTAAGGTCGAAAGTTTCCCTCATGGATATCGCAATGTCTTCAGCACCATCACGAAGCTCAATATGAGCATGGATTGGGTGCTCATTATGGTGTTTGGATTTGTATCGATTCCTTGTAATATGTGCGAGAGGAAGCCCATCAATGATCTGGGCATATGTTTCCAGGGCAGCTTGGGTTCCGATGATATGGCTGATGGCATCATCGAGCGTGTTGCGATGCTGGGAGTCGAGGTCTTGAAGAGACATAGCTAAAGGTCGAGGGACGTATAGGAAGCGAGATGGATGTGAAAAGACAGTTCGTGGTCAATGTAGGCTCAAAGGGCGACCGATTAGGAGGTTGATGAGGATGGCGTGACCTAAATTGAGATGAGGCCAAAGAACCAACGTCGGCAGATTGCGGGGTTCAATTAGCACGTGCATTACCACCAATCAGGCCCCGGGAGATGTCAGTTTGGGTGTGTTATTTTCCTTTCAAGACTACAAGGCGATACCCCTCAGAATACGCAGTGGTGGGTTGAGCTCTTTTGGCACGTCTGAGGGCGAGCTTCCCCACGACGCTGTTGGCAAATGGCTTGGGAGGCGAGGGAACAACACTCCGACAAAACTGGGGCCAGGGTGGTGTGAAGATGCGCCCGTGGGATCCCAAAGATGCTGGACTTCTGAAGCTCAACAAGATGGTATGTTTTCCAAGTCATCTACATCGCCGTCCGTCCTTGTATAGGCTAGTGCCAAGTCGTCACTGGTTCATCGGTAATACAACTGCTATTTCCAAGCCACGCTAAACTCGTAATATAGATTATAGATCACCTCATAAGGGCAGGCACACGAAACGAGCAACTACGAGACGCACATGTGTCTGCGTATGAGAGATTCTTGTTTCTCATGGGCATCACCGTGGCACACGAATTGGTCCATTTCTTCGTTGGGTTCCTAACGGGCTACGACAGACCATCCACCCCTGAAGAAGTGACCTACCTTCCTTCACTTTACAGCAGCCAAACTGCGGGAGGAATCGACGTCGGCGAATCGGGCCGGGCCTGGGAGGGCAGTGTCTTTGGAGGTATCGTCGAGGTTTGGGAGAACACTTCCAGCCCACTCGGTGTTTATCAGGCAAGGGACTTGTGCATTATTGATTCCAACAAAATGGTACGCAAGGTGGACCATGCTAGTGTCAAACGCATCTTGGCATTGTGTAAGTGCAGACTTGATCCCTCCACCAAGAACGAAGATCCTAACGATTGGATGAGCCATGGACTCCCCCCTACGCACAACCGGGCATGCTATCGCTCTGTATACGCTGGACCAGGCGCGTCGTCGAATGAGTGAGGTGCGAGCTACCATACTGTCTCCAGGTTTGTCATCAGCTGCCGCCGTACCAAGGGAACGTCGCGGCCCGGGTGTGATAAGTGCCAAGGAACTTGAGGCTTTGACCCCACGGGTTCTTCATACGGTCCGCGCGAGAGAGTTCGCTGTTCTTGAACGTACATTGAAAGAGCCTTCGTACCTGTTTGTGGCTGCTTAAATAGTTATCATTGGTATGTTTGCTTGTGGTGACATACGGTCAAGCAGAGGTGGAGATTTTGGGCAATTGTTTAGTAGCTAGATTGGAAGATTGGCAGGCTCGCTTCTACCCAGTGTTCTGCGAATGCACAACTGCTGTCTTCTCCGCTCCTACTCCATTTCCTTTTCTTTCTCTTGCAACTGCGGCTATCTAGGAACTCCCCACCAACAACCCTCATTCGCAGCAACTTCCGTTTATGCTCTCCAAGGCAGGCAAAGTTGCGGATTCTCATCTTTAGAAATTGCAGCACGTCGGCACGGGCAGCCCGGGACACCGGTAGTTCCAGTAGTAATCGCAAGCGTGGTACTGCGGGTTGAAGACCCACGTCAAGGGGGCAGACGGCGATTTCCCGCTTCCCGTGCTCGCACTGGTAGTACTGGTTGCAGAGGGGGTCGCAAGGGTCCGGGATGGACGTGACCCGATCTGGGTCTTCGGGGTCCTCGGGCGGGCACACAATGTCACAGAAGTCGTCCTTGCCGCCAGACTGGCGAGGGGCGATTGGGGCAACTGCGGCGGCTGCGGCTAAAGCGTAGACGAAGGTGATGACGGATAAGGGGGCTAGAATTTTGAGGGAAAGAAGGGCCAGAAGGGGTGCTTAATAATGTTTTGGTTTGATACCTTTTGGGTCCAATATGTTCTGTTTCGGGTGGACAACGGTGGTGACTTCTCAAACCTGTATCCAGTTGACATTATATAAGGTCTTCTTTGTTTTCTAGTCGGTCATGACTCTCCATAGAAGTAGCAGAGGTATCAGTGAAGTCTTTTGGCTGTATTGGCAAATTGGAGTAGTACTCGGGATCGCGAAACTCATCATGATAGGAGGCCCCACGTCTACAGCGTTCGTTATGACGGCAGGTGTGACCAACGATACTATAGAGATCGACTGGGACTAGATCTCGGGAGTCGGTCTTCCACGTTTTCAGGGATGTAACGCCGCATTCAATTGCCGCCAGTTGGGCCGTTCCTATTGGCCGCGATGGCAAAGGCAGAGCTTTCGTGCATCTTTTTATCGCAAGGCCCATGAGGTTGGGGCAGTGGGTTAGGGATGATGAAGATAACACAACTAGGTAGTCGATCGGGCTTGAATTGATTACTTGCTGGTCTCGAGGGAGCAGGAAAGAGCTGCGTTTGGCGCATTCCTTTTGGCAGTTGGCCAGGGATGTTGTACTCAACTTCTCATCAGAAATCCTCATCCGAGCCATAATCCACCAATAAGGACCTCTTCGGCTCGTCCCGCCCCCATCAGGGCTTCTTAGAGCTGCCTTGCTCCTCGCATTCTGACATGCCTCTCTTCTTGAGACCCTTGATAACAGGCTTAGTATCCGTAGCTCTCTTGGGCGTAAAAGAAAGGAGGGGCGGCGGTGAAGGGTTCATAGTTATCCCGTCGCCTTCTTCCGCGGAACGATCGCGTCGTTTTTTAGCTGCGAAAGCGCGTCTCGCCGCGTCGGCATCTTCTTTATCGATTCTGGCCTTCTCATCATCTTCGAGCGTGGTGGCGGTGCCGGGGTGAGCAGTTCCACTCCCCAGGCGCCGCTCCACGCGCGAATTCCGTATCCTGATTTCGTCGAGGGCGTCAGCGACGGCCATCTCGCGTTTGGCCTCTGCCGCCTTGGCTTCGAGCTCCACGAGGGCATCGCGCTCCCGGTTGTCCTCGTCGGAGCCCTCCTTCTCTAGCCCATCCAATCTCTGCTCGTCCGTCTCTATTACGGCCGAGCCCGATCCTGTATTCCGCTTCGCGCCTTTTTCGCAGACGTAATCCGCGAGTTTGGGGTCCGTCTTTAACGTGATCTCGGCCGAGCACCGCGGGCACCGTATGTAGAACCGGAAGATCTGAGTCCCTAGGTACTTCTCTTCCTGGTTGGTCTCCTTGCGCGCGTTGAACCTTCGGCCCTTGCCTATATATTCACCGCATGTCAGGCAGCACAGGGAGAACGGCGCCCCCAGCCTAACCGTTTGCACTTTAGGCCCTGCCGGTGTGGGCTTGCGCCGTTGCGAGATGTGGCGGGGGTCGAAATCAGGTGGGTAATATTTCGAGAGGACTTTGCGTTCCGCCATGTTGGGTTTGAAAAATGAGGAATGGTGGTCGGGTTAACAGGCGACTACTTTATGAATGAGGGAACTGGCATCGGAGATGTACGTCCGTACAGCAGCGTCCTCGTATGTTTTGTGAAATACCCGGCGTTAATTGTTGGTCTGGTTGATTTTCGTCAATATGGTGGGTGAACCTGACGGGTGGGTGTGTTGTGGTTTTTGGTGCTGATTGTATGTGGCGCCGCGATAGAGGGACAGATGATTTTTAAAGTAGATTAGAGAGAAAGCGAGGATAGCCTTTGATACGTAGGCCGCCGAATTATTAGCAGCGACAGGAGAAAGGGAGAGAGAAAGTTTTCGTATGCTCTAGAGACCATTATTAAGCTTTCATCAATCCACGGGAGTTAAATTTGCGCAGGCGAGCCCGTTTCTCTGTTCCATATATTTTGTTCATTGAAAGGTATTAATCCATCATGGTAGCGAGTTAGAGTATCCCGCACCCTGCTTTGTTGAGGCCCTGTACCTCTCGCCTGGCTCATTCATCAAAACCGTTACCTCCCTTGGTCAACTCGCCTGCGTATGGGTAGAAGTACATCGTGAGGTCGTTACGTGTGACATTCGTCGGGGCTGCCTGCATCGCCCGGCGAAACCATCCTCGCCAATACCAATGGATATCGGAGGCGTCTGGTTCGAAGGACAGCCAAATCCAGTCTGGAAACTAGAGTGATGACATGTTTGGGAGCGAAACTATCAACGTAACATAGGCAGTGGCGGGCTTGGTCTGGCACACTCAAGCACACATCTACACAAAAGGCTCGACTTGGTCCAAGTTGGGAGACCCCGGGGCACGTTCATGTGTATCTGCCCCAGCATTCCGAGCACGGCGAGCGCGGCGAAGTTGGCCTCGATGCTGTTTTCCGACCACCGCGACGTGGCGTTTCTTGTACGCATACCTAGATGCCAGCCAGGATTTGACTAGCTGCTGTTTTCAAGACCTGAGCCATGCATGTTCGGGTTGCTCCCAAAGCCACATGAAGTATGGATAAGTAACAGTGAAAAGCAGACAGCCTGTTTTCACGGGACCTGTTTTAACTCGATGCCGGAAACCTTACCATTCGGCGGATGTCATTCGATCCAAGCTTCCTCGGGGGCCGACCGGCGCGGTTCCGAATAAGGAACGGGCGATGACGAAGAAATGTGTCATCATGCTAGAGAGACTGTAACCTCAGCCACACTTTTCGGATCGGGTTTCAATTAAACCCTCAAGCGCGATCATTTGCTTGCTGCGGTGGGGGTTGGCTGCCCGAGAGTAAGTAAGCCCGCGACTCTGCCGCGTCGTCGTTGATTGATTCGCTTATCATTCATCAATGGGAACGAATGCGGGGAAAACGTAGTCCGCCCAACGGGATCTCGGGACGTAATCAGAAGGGTGGAGCAAACCGGAGGAAATGATAACCAGGCAGGGGGGTGGCCCTGCTTAGTGTGCCGACGGAAGCTTACGGCGACGACGCTCGCTAGCGAAGCCAGGGACGCGTTGCTTGCGTAAGATGCAACATCGACCTGTAATCGATGGTATCTGGGCAAATTCATATTATACATAAAACAGACTGTTAGTAGAGAACCTCCCCAAGGTTCCCGAAATAACATATTCTTTGTCTAGTTGATGCTTCTAGCTCAAGGAAGGCATGCGCTGCGTCGCCATGGAAACCCGCAGGCGCCTGTTCCTGATGGGCCTGTCGGGCCTAGGCTTCTTACTGTTCTTCGTGGCGTTCCTATCCCTTTCGGCAGATAGATGGCGGGAAAACCGCCCCGAATTGAGCCACGTTCAACCAACACCAAACCCCGGCGGCAGCTTCGCCGCGCCCAAATCCAACGTCTGGGCGGACCTGGGCTCGGACGAGGCCGACGAGGTGTACAGTTTCTTGGCCAAGGAGTGGGCCGACCTGAACATCACCCGGACCCCGAGACACGCCTCGGACAACTTCATCTACACCCTCGAGGTTCTGCATCCCAACAAATCCGATACCCTGCCCTATCTGTGGTCAAACCAAGCCGCCGCGCCCCAGAGATGGGCCAAAGCGGTGCTCTCCCAGCGGCTCGACGGCGGCCGGTCCCACTACTCGTACCACGCCGTCGGCCCGCTCCCCGTGTCGTCGCCGGACAAGAAGACGCGGGTGGTGCCGCTCACCTACCCGTTCACCGCCGCCGGGCGCAATTATGTCACCAAGGACATGCCGGACCTGGTCAGCATCACGAACTTCACCCAGGCCCTAGCAGAGAGCGTGTCGGATATCACGGTCGAGCTGCTCGGCGCCAAGGTCGACCGGGAGGATCCGAATGGGCCCGACTCCCTCTTGGCGTTCCCGCGGTTCTCCTGGGACGACGCGGGGCACTTGTTCGGTTGGGTTCAGCTTTTCCGACCCGGGTACCATAGCGGTGCCAACTCGATATTGCCGCAGGGTATCTACACCCGCATCGACGTCGTGGAAGACAAGGCTGGCGTTGACGATACCACGGGGTGGAAGGTGGGCGAGTGGTTCTACGACGGCATCTTGTACGAAACCCTCGCCGAGTTCCGCGCCGCGATACGGGAACCCGACTTCCTCAAAACCCCACCCAACCTAGACGGCCCCTGGACCGACACCGAAGACTTCGAGTCCCGTCCAGCCGGCCGCGAGCTCCCCCCGCCCATCTCGATCCAACCCCTGGGCCCGCGCTACCAGCTCGACCGGAAAGAGCGCTACGTCTCCTGGTTCGGCTTCGAGTTCTACTTCGCCTCGACGCAGGCCACCGGCGTCAGCGTCCACGATATCCGATTTAGAGGAGAAAGAGTCATGTACGAGCTTAGCCTGCAGGAGGCCATGGCGCACTACGCGGGCGACGACCCGATGGCGAGCGGGCAGCAGTTCCTCGACAGCTTCTTCGGCATGGGCACCAACGCCTTCGAGCTGGTGCCCGGCTACGACTGCCCGGGCTACGCGGACTACTTCGACAGCAGCCTGCACCGGCTGGGCAAGACGGAGCGGCTACCGAACAACATCTGCCTGTTCGAGTTCACATCCGACCACCTGCTATCGAGACACACGACGCCGACCTCGGTCACGGTATCGCGCAACACGTTCCTCACCCTCCGCTCCGTGTCCACGGTGGGCAACTACGACTACACGGTCGACTACATTTTCTACCTGGACGGGGCCATCGAGGTCAAAGTCCGGGCCTCGGGCTACATCTTCGGCGCCTTCTACGCCCGCCACGCGGAGAAGAACGAAGACGAGTATGGCCACCGCATCCACGACGCCCTCTCGAGCTCCCTGCACGACCACGTCATCAGCTTCAAGGCCGACCTCGACGTCGCGGGGACGGCCAACGACATGGTGCGCCTGGCCGTCGAACCCGTGACCAAGACCTACCCCTGGGACCCGCCCAACTCCCGGAAGCAGCGGCGGCAGCGCAACACGATGCACCTGCGGGAGTACCCCGTCGAGCGAGAAACGGGACTCGACTGGCCCCAGAACGCCGGGGAGTTTTACTTGGTCTACTCGCGCGATCAGAAGAACAGATGGGGCGAGAGGAAGGGGTACCGCATCGTCTCCGGTACCGGCATCGGCAACCCCCGCACCTGACCGTCCTCAACTCGAGCATCCTCGAGAACGCGGCGCGCTGGGCCGAGAAGGACCTCTGGGTCGTCCGGCGCAAGGACACGGAGCCGCGCGGGGCGGATCCGTTCAATTACATCGACCCGACCGACCCCTTGGTCGATTTCAGTCGGATCGCGGACGGGGAGGATTTACTATATCGTCAAGGGGAAAACGAAAGAGACGGAGACGACGATGGCAGCAACGACGGCTACGATGGCGACCTAGTCATCTACTTCAACGTCGGCAGCCACCACGTCCCGCACTCGGGCGACCTCCCGAACACGCTGATGCACACCAGCGCGTCGAGCGTCCTATTCGCCCCGCACAACTTCGCGGACCGCGACCCGAGCCGGGAGAGTGTGCAGGGGGTGCGGCTGCAGCTGAAGCACGAACGGGACGGCGGCGGGTTTCCCGGGCAGCCGGGCGGTGGTGGGGGCGGTGATGGATCAAATGAGGAAGAAGAGGAAGAGCTTAGACTTCGGGGAAGAAGAGGAGATGGAGGAGAGGAAAGTGGTGGGGATGTGGATAGTAAAGGGAGAACAGATCATCATCATAAGAAGTTACGGACAGGCGCTAATTACTTTGGGACGCCGTACCGAGAGGGGATCCATCTGCCGCTCGAGGCGTTGGAGCCGGACCTGGAGAGGCAGTACCGGAGCGGGAGCCATAGGGTTACGGATCTCGGTATCAATGGCAGTGCGGCGGGGATGTGGTTCAAAGAGCCCTGATAGCATGGTAGGCGGGAAGGTATATCACGGGCACCAAGCTCAGTTCCCATCAGTACAACATCAATTGGAGGAAATTAGCCTAAATAACAGAAACGATGCGCATCCAACAGTAATAAACACTAAGAACCCATTTAAATACGCCTGGATGAAATCTCGCAACATCCCTTGCTCAACCTGATTGGGCGTCAATATTGAACAAAGGGAACTAATGAGTGGAGTGATCCGTACAGTGTAGAGGCCTCATTCTTGCTGGCCGTCGAGGTAAGTGAGAGTCGACATGCCAAAGTCTGTTACTACCGGCAGTAGGTAATTGATCAAGACCGTTAGGTACGTAACGCATCCACTGTGATCTTCGGCGTCAGCAAGCTCCCGAGCTCTCTGTAGCTCACGTTCCGCAAACCTGCTCTGGTCTCCTTGGCGCCAAAGGAATTCGATAATTCCAATTCGTCCCCTTTCTGCAGCCATTTCAAGGGCGGTCTTCCCATCGATCGGCGAAGGAGCTTGATGGATATCTGCTCCGTTATCGAGTAGCAGTTCGACGATTCTCAAACTTCCACTTCGTGCTGCCATCTGGATTGCAGTGCCACCACCCACAGGTGCTGGAGCTGCGTTGATGTCGGCGCCCTGTCGGAGCAAGAGCTTTACCATCTCTAGGTGTCCATATTCGCAAGCCTTTTGCAATGGTGTACGCCTCAGACCTCTGCGGGCAGGAAAGTTCACAGCTGCTCCGCTTTCAAGCAGCAATTCGACTATCGACAGATTTCCCTTGCTGATAGCTATCAGTAAGGGGGTTTCGTGGTGTCGAAAGCGCTGGCCCATGGCGTGTATGGTATCTTTGCCGGTCTCGGCAGCACAACTATTGGGGTTGCCACCAGCTTCCAGAAGTTTGCGTACTATCTCGGGTCCATTTTGTGTTCTGTGTGCCACGCTTATAGCAAAGCCCAAGGCGGACATGGACAGTGTACCGTCAAGATAGAGGCTCCTCGTCATAAACCTAGCAAGGCTTCTAGAAACATCAAAAGGTCCAGTTGCATGCTTTTCAAAATGCGAGGTCCATTCATGAGAATTGCCGCCAAAGTAACCCCGTTTTGAACATGTGTTGACATCCATTTTAACACTCAAGAGCTTTTCGATTTGGTCCACTCTAGAGCTTTCAATGGCTCTTATCAAAACTGTAGTGCCAAACATTGTGCAGCCCGACGGGAATTTGCAGGCGAAAACAGAGAGAAGGAAATAAAAAATGTCGTTTGCATACTCCATAGCAAATAGGAAGGCTGGTATGTCGGTTACAGCGGCATTCCGTGACATTAAGAGTTCAATCATCTGTTTATCGCCACCCAGGAAGGCTGCTGCGAGCGGTGAGAACCTGGTCCGCCTCGCAGAGTACTTCGTAAATGGTGGATTGGGGTCGAATCCCAAGTCGAGAAGAAACTTGGCCATTTGGAGATTCCCTGTCTTCGCTGCTTTGACCAGCATATCGATCTGAGATTCCTCGTCTGGGAAGTAGTGCACTCCAGACCCCATTATCCCATCGATAATCTCAATATCACCCCAGTCTACCGCGTCGACGAGAGCTTTTGCCCTTGTCTACTCTACTGGACCATAGTCTATTATTGTCTTGGCAATGTCTTTTTCATGACAGGACACTGCGGTTTCGAGAGTTTGTATAGTAGGAATCGCTCCTGCCTCAAAAAGCATTCCAACTATCTCGCGGTAGCTTTGTTCTTGGTGTATCAATGCAAATAAGACCGCCTTTTCGAGATATTCAGGGTCTATAGTAGGGCCCTCCTGGAGTAATAGGCGTATGTAGGTATAATTCCCTGCGATTGCTGCTGCCATCAGGACTGGCAGCGATAATGCTGTGGTCATGACAGCCACCTGAGACGCACCAAGGCTTTCCAGACGGCTAATGAGTACATCATCTTGTAACAGGATAACCTCTGCCAGCGGTGTCGTCTCCGACAGTAAAGGCGCACCCGTATTGATGTCAGGTATTACTGGAATAGGTTGAGCCAGCTTCGTCAACGGTGGACAGTCAATAGGGGTACCACTGTTCAGCATCGAGTCAATAAGCTTCGAGCAGCCTGCTCGTATCGCAGCCGATAACATAGTCTGTAACATCGCTTTGGTGTACTTCCGTGTGTGTTGACCTAAATGGTCTGCCAAGAACTGCAAAAGGCCCACATTCCTTCTTTTTCCGGCGATGCAAAACAATTCAAACATCATATCTGGATGCCGATCTGCACATGGGCCGCAAATTGCTGGATTACAACCAAGCAGAAAATCTGATACTAGGCTGGTAGCTGTATTATTCTCCATGAATTCCACAATATCCATTAGGATATAGCTGAAGTTCATAGAGTTGTTGTTTTTCGGAAGCAAGATCCAATGCTGCTCTACCATCAGGTGACCCAGAAGTATTTGGAGAGTTTGGTGCTGCACTGAAGGCGAGTAGTGGCGTGGTTGTAATACCAGCTTAAACACACCGTAATTCAGCTTTGCCTCGCTTTCAAGTAGGAGCCTAGTCAAATCCAGTATACTAGATTGCTTCATTTCCAGTGTTGTGAGCGCGACGTTGAGAGCGCCACCACCGTTATCATTAATATTATTGCGAGGGTGGGTCTTATTCGGATCCGCCCCAGCAGCGAGAAGGACTTTCACCACCTCGATGTCCCCCTTTTTTGCCGCTTTCTCGATTGGTGTGAATATCGCGATTTCCAAGTATAGCGCGATTTCCTCGTATAGTCGAGTCTCACGGAACATGAACTTGTTGACATCAATGGCAGCGTCCGGATACTTGATGCTTGCTTGTAGAATCATGCCAACCGCTTGGGCGTTGCCGAACTCAATTGAGACACGAAATAGATTTTCGGCGATGGACCTGGAAAGACTTTGAGCGTCAGGACCCAGGTATCCAAGCAACAGGTCACCTGGATTTGGAAACATAGCGAGCAACTCAAAAATGCTTTCGCTAGTTACTCCTGTAATAGTGGGAAAGCCATTGGCAATCCAATAAATCAATGCCTTTGCCAACGGAGTCTCATGTGGTTGAGTATATGAAGTGACCGGCAGAATCGTTTCCAAATGAGAGAGAATATTGCCAGACTCATGGTTATTGATAGTGAGTTCCCAATTACGCGTGTCAGGGCGGGTTGTCTGGTAAGCCGCTGGTAAGGAGAGAGGAGTTCCCATCGGCATATGTGGGGACACCACCAGCGGATCAACAACCGCGATAGGCATTGTCGTGTTTCTTTCCAGTTCTCTTGGACTGCGACCTCTGGAAAGCCCAGGCGTAAGTATAGCACTTAGGGACCCGTTTCGCGAAAGGCCGTCCCCGTCTAAGCCTAAGACCGCACCCGAAGAGCACTGGTGCCTGTTTCTGTGGATCGCGAGCTGTAAAGAAGGGCTGGCTGGGAGGGGCTCAGGGCCCGTATATCTTCGCCAAGCCCCGAGGTCATCCACGAACTCGACATAGTCCTGACTAGATTGACTTCTAGCTGGTTCTGAGCGGTGGGTTAGTAAGATCGTGATCTCCACAGGACCATTAGAACAGATGCTGTTGAATGCATCACTTACCTGGTTCGTCTCCTGTCTCCTGCAGGCGACGCAAGGCTCTTTCCACTTGACGCCTGCTTAGAGCTGAGCCGGACGAGATCACTCGAGCTTTTATTCCCCGAGAACATAGATGTTTGAACTGTCTGAGAAGCGGTGCTAAGTCTTTTGACTTGCGATTCTTCCTGACATTCCATTTCCGGAATTGGGCTTCGTATTGTGATATGCTGTAACCGTCAGCCGAGAAGCTTCACACTTGGTGGAGATGATAATAGCTACTTACGTTGCGATGAAGCCGTGATCTTCTGCCATCTTTCCGATGACACTCTCCTTTTGATTGATGCTGCCAAGTTGTCGGCCCTCCTCAAGGAAGAAGATCTTGATGGTCTCTTCATGGCGACGCCAGTCTTCCTGTGGTATCGGTCGCGCCAGAGTTGCCATTATCATCCGTTGTTCGTATACAAAAACTCAAAAGCAACTTTCCCTCTTGGCAAAAGAGTTAATATCAGAGGCCTCCCGTAAGCTCAGGGTATTAGAGATAGGCTTCTGGATATGCTCGGATTTCACAAGAAAGCACCTGAATATGCCAGTTGCCTACTGTGACGCAATGAAAGATTGACAGGTTTGAGCGACCACATGGAACGGGAATATGTCTCCTGCAGAGGTTTGAATGAAGCGGGGAAATGAGGGTGGGAAACAAAATGATAAAGCGAAAGCAAAAAGGCAAACCGAAGAGGATAAGAGTCAAATATAGGAATACAGGGTAGATCGAGATTGCGAACCATCGGATGAGCATACGTGCAGAACAGTTTGCCTACATGCGGCAATCATCCAACTGGCGACTCCTCGATTGGGCAAATGCAGGTTCTGGACTTTGAAAACCACGCTTGACTTCTTACATCAATAGTTTCCTCAGGTTTGGTCAAGTACTCTGGCATCTGTTTTGACTGGTAGGATCCATGTCGTGCGAGGCTTTCTTGAGATGATGTGGTAGGATATGGGTGGCCGTCTTTCTGGCTGCCTAACCCCGAACAAGTAAAGTCGAGTGCACATCCTCACAGCCTGAAAACAGTCGCCCTGACGCCTCGGGCGGTGTCAATAAAACGAGTCGCTGTGATTGGTTTGACTGCTACCCCACTCGAGGCTTGGTCGTATGCACCCATTGTGCAGAGGTAGGATGATCACTCATAGGCGCTGTCACCGAGAAGTAGCACCTGTGTACTCTTTCACATGGCGTGATGACTGTCTATTTTACGCTCTTCAGGTACCTAGGTATCTTGTGTAAGATTTCCCCTTGGATACGTACCTACGTAGAAACCTGACCCGGCTTCGGACTGATGGCTCAGGTTTTGCCACGGACCAATGGCATTGAACTGAAGGTGGATGTACCCGATTAATCGCTTCCGACACTACTTCCCTTGCAGCAACTTGAGCATGGACCAAAACCTGAGGTCTGCTCTCAGGTTTTGGTTTGCAGGCGCAGGGATCAGTCACCCTTCCATACTGAGGATTCATACCGAAACATGAGCCTGCCCTCCTCCTAGCCAAGATGGCAAGGACTTCAATAGTATAATGTGAAGATGTGTAATATAACTGTATTATGAGTGTAAAATCTGTATATAAGGGAGTCCCGGTTCTTCAATACAGACACCCTAATTCGAGTAGTGGTTGCCAGACAAGCAGATATATCCACGCAACACAGTTTTACCCTCGGTCTCAATGTTGTGACCCACCAAAGCCGTCCTCGGGGTCTGAGCGAGATACATGATGCCAGACACAGCGCCTAAACACCACGGTGAACCTAGACAGGGGGTAAGAAGAAGGCAAAGAAGAGGTATAAATCCAAACTATGGGCCACCTAGTCACCCCTGAGACTAACGAATGCACTTGTATCACAGTCGCTCTTCTGTTCCACCCACCGTTCAGCGATACCTTGACGAAGATCAAACCAACGACCGAACAGCTATCATGTACAGACACGACGCTGCGGCAGACGCTGCTGCCTACCAACACGAACGGAAGGCCAGGGCTAGGGAGGCTATCGAGGAGTTCGATCGTTTGTGTCCAAAGGCCACTGAGTCTACAGGGAAGAACTGAACTGCTACCCGAGTTCAATACACACCACTGGCAACAGAGGGTTGGGACGACATACTGTGTATCAGAATCAGGCATATTGTATTGCATCGGTGCTAACAGGTGCAAAGTTGTAACTTGCGTCGCAATTCCTGGAATGTGTACACTGGAAGATCCATTCATTATACCATGGCAGATAAGGGGCAAGTAGATAATCACTTGCTAGGATTGCAATGGCCCATTTTCAGATGGAACACTCACTTATACCAATACTGGTAGACATGTACTCACTCACTTCAATATCTATTCTTGTTCGTGGTCTCCACTTTATAAGGGTTGGTGGAGGATACAGCCTGTGTACATTTTACTTGTACACGTAGGCAGGCTAGACCTTACAGTTCATTTCAGCTTTATTCAATTCAGTTTTTACATCGATGCATTTCTTTATCCTTGCCTACAACCAGAGAGTCACCAAGTTCAGCAAATCATTGGAATCGGGTTATTCTATTGAACTTGAAAACAGGTAATGGTTCAAATAGACGTGGAAAGCAAAATCGATGACGTGCATGAGTGCGGTTTAACCATTACACCGGAAATGTCCACTAATTGCCAGGTGGTGGGTGCTAATGGTCGGGCGCTAACTTAAGCGAAAGTCAGCATGCGAAAACGTCCCAGAGAGCTCCTTAAGCGAGTCGTCCTCCTCTGTACCCCGGCGCTCAATTGCACCGTCACACCGGCTGCCGGCCAATCAGATCATTGGCTAGTCGAGTAGCTAGTCCTTCAACATCCACATCATGATGAGCGTGCATCTATGTATAAAAGCGTCGCGTTCGTGTTCCACCTCATTTGAAGTTGGAATTGTTGCATCTTTGAAAACGGACATACACTCTTGCCCAAACCTACCTCTACAGATTTGGCTCTCTTATCACGGGTAGCTCTCCTTACGCTATACTCTCATCCGCATTACAATACGTAACCCGACCAAACACAGCAACCAGAAAGCGCGCAGTGCTAAATCGTCAATATGTCCGGCCCGTCGTGGATGGAGCAGCTATCCCAGCTGTTCCCGCCCAAGCCCCAGTTCACCGAGAAGAACCTCCCCGACTTACACGGCAAAGCAAGTCCACGTGCCTTCCGCGTCTTTGAGATGCCCACCTCTAACATGCCGCCCCTAGGTCTACTTCATCACCGGCGCCAACACCGGCGTCGGCAAAGAGCTCGCCCGCATGCTCTACGCCAAGAACGCCACCGTCTACCTCGCGGCCCGGTCCGAGGAGAAAGCCCGGCGCGCCATCGAGGAGATCCGGCAAAACGCCCCGCTCAGCTCGACGGGGAAACTGGTCTTCGTCCAGCTCGACCTGGCGGACCTGACGACCATCAAGGGCACCGTGAAGACCTTCCTGGACCAGGAGTCCCAGCTGCACGTGCTGTTCAATAATGCGGGCGTCATGAAACCGGCCCCGGGGACGACGACGGTGCAGGGCTACGAGCCCCAGCTCGGCGTCAATAACGTCGGGACGTTCTTGCTCACGAAACTGCTGACGCCGACCCTCGCCGCGACGGCGCGTCGCGAGGCCGCCACCACGAACCCGGGCCAGGTTCGCGTCGTCTGGGTCAGTTCCTCGGCCGCCGAGGCGCCGCCCAGTCCGACGGGCGGCGTCCCGCTCGATAACCTCGATTACCACAAGCCCATGGGCTGGTTCCCGCAGTACTGCATCAGCAAAGCGGGCAACTACCTGCACGCCTCCGAGTATGCCCGGCGCCACGGTCCCAATTCCAACTCCAACTCCAGCCCTGGTTCAGGCGACGGGATCCTGAGCGTGTCGCTGAACCCCGGAAACCTCGACTCGGAGCTCTGGCGCAACCAGACGTTTCTCGTTCGGAAGTTCCTGCAGCTGGTCCTGCTGCATCCGCCCGTCATGGGGGCGTACACGGAGTTGTACGCGGGGCTGTCGCCCGAGCTGAACCTGGAGGAGCACTCGGGCGGGTGGGTTGTGCCCTGGGGCAGGCCGATGCGGATCCGCAGCGATTTGCAGGAGGCGACGAGGACGAAGGCGGAAGGGGGGAGCGGTATCGGGAAGGGGTTTTGGGAGTGGAGTGAGAGGCAGGTCGAGCGCTACCTTTGAAAGAACTTTGCCTAGGTATATGAGCATTTCTTCTTATTCAAGTTTTGGGTTTCTTTTTCTCTGCTCTTTATCATTAGCGTTGGTTAGTCTTTTCAAGCAAAGAGCTTCGCGCTACCCATGTGAAGCTCTTTCCTAAAGTGTACGAGCTATATAGCATTTGATGTGATCAGCTGACCATTGTGAACGCCAGCCGCCGTCCGTCTCGTAGTCGACGGTTACACGACTGCCCCTTACTTGTATAACGATAGAACTCGGACACCTCATCACTCTGCTCAACTAATAAACAAACAACCTAATGGATATAGAGTAGAGAGGCATGATCTAAGGGGATGCGAAGTAGGCACGGTTTATGCATGTTCTCGAATCGAATACAGACTATCGGAAGAAGAATACGATGTACTAATACATATATACAAGAAGGTGTAGATATACGTCCCATAACCAACGGCCAGTCGCCTCTCGGAGTACCATGACCATCATTCAGCCGCGTTGACTGTAGTACTCATCGGCTATGGGCCACTCCAACCCGAACCACCACATTGACCCTACCCCCGCCCAGCTTCGTCACCCATCCCACTTATCGCGTCAGTCCACTAAAGGGAAGTGCAGATGGGACGGCCCCAGAGCATCATCCATCCCGTTTGGAACAGCAGCCAGCAATTAGTTCCCATCCCACACCTTAGGCCCCGGCATAACATACGGCGCCGGATTGGACGTCCACTTGTTATACGCAATCCCCGGGTCATTAGCCTTGTAAATCCCCGGAATCTTCGCCAACGGCGCCGGCGAGCCGCCGCCGGGCCCCTCGATCTTGAGCTGGGCGCACTCCATGTAGAACTGCGCCTTGCCCGCATGCGCCTCGTGCAGGCCAATATGCTCGACCCGGACGAGGTACTCCCCCGGCGGCGTCTTGGCGGGGATCGTGAACTCCAGCCGGTCCTTCTGCCACGAGCACCAATTCCCATCGCTCGCCGCGTTGCCCTTGCAGAGCCCCGTCTCGTACGCTTTGAACCAGTCCCCGGACCCATCATAACTAGCAACGGAACCGGGGGCCTTCGACATGTAGACGAACCCGGGGCCCGGGTGCTCGATGAACTCGTTGTTGAAGAGCTTGAAGCCGATCTTGTCGCCGGCTTTCACCGTATACGTCTTGGTGCCGTCCCCCGCCCGGGCGCCCTTGTTGCAGCGCAGGTCCGGCGAGTTGACCACCTCGGACGTGAAGGACGGCATGTACGTGTTGCTGTTCTTGCGGACGTAGGCGTACTCGCCGCCCTGCGACACGCCGTTGACGATGAGCAAGTTGAAGATGTAGTGCGCCTCGGTGGCCGCCGCGGCCAGGCCGAGGGAGAGGAGGGAAGAAGCACGCATCTTGATGGAGATGAGGACTTTGGAAGAGAGTTAGGGAGAAGAGACGTCAAGGAAGGATGTGGATGTGGAGGCTGAGGTGTTGGGTGGACCAAAGGGATTGGATCACCATGCAGAAGCGACAGTAAACGAAACCACCAATGCTGATCCAAGTCGACATGGCTTTATATCTGGGCATTACCATGCTCACCCACCTTCCGTGCCGATTTGGGCGTGCCGACAACACAATGGCAATTTAGCCGGTCAGGTGTTATGTAAACGAGTTGTCTCTCCGTCTTCGAATGTTTGATTGGAGGAAAAGCTGTGTGCCGGCGGTTACTTCATCTCAACGTAACACGACGAAGCCACACGTTTCTGGCTGAGACACGGGGGGGATAGGCAATGCGAATATGTAAATTGTGCCAAGAGGTTGGATTAGCCGGTAATCGACAACTTAATCTGGGCTAACTGATGACAAGCTCACATAAGCGATGCCAGGCGACTTTAGCGAATGTACCGTTGCAGCAGGCATCTTCTCCAAACAATGCCAAAACGCACCCTGAATACCGCTGTGCTGCTTTCGCTGTAGATAGATAGAAAACCGACTCAAACAAAATGCCTTGCTAGTGCAGAGCCAATGGGGAACCAGCCCCATATGATATTGTACAACCTATTGCCCCCTCCATATGCCGGCCGTTCGTGATCTTCCGTTCAAGGTGGGATCTCAGTGGTGACGCTTCGCGGCTGTGTGGTCGGCTGGTCAATGGATGCTCGACATCGTCGCCTGGGGGTGTGGCTACTCACTTGATTGGCGCAGCACGCAAGTCTTACCGCTGTCTTGCCTCGAGAATGATGCCATTCAGAGAAGAGTACTACCACATACCCACTTGACTGTAGGTAAGGGAATGCCAAGCCAGTACATCCATACTGCATAGCAGACCCAAGACTGACAGTTCTTAACCAGCAAGAGGATGGCAAGGCGGTATGTCCGTCTGCTCGGCCCGAAGACGAGGAGATTGGTCGCGATAGCAATCAGAGCAGTTCCCAAGGTAATCGCGCATATTGGCAGCGACGCGACGATTACAGACTCGGGGGAAGCGGCCACTGCAGTTGCCAGTGACGGTGCCCTGGATGCTACGAGCCATCTGGAAGGCGAAAAGTCGGGCAAGGCGACTGCGCATGTCGTGTTGGGGACGACACCTCCCATCCAGATGTTTGGTGTTTGGATGGCTTTTCCAGGAAAAATGGCTTGGGCGACAAGGAAGAACGTCGGGAGGATGAGGGCGATTTCGATTGCGGCGCTCTCTAGTATTACTCCGAGCAGCTCCATCTTGACTGTGAGAAGGTTGGTAAAGTGAATTGCAATCGAATGATGTTGTCAAAAAGCTCTCTGCCAAAAGTTGGTAAAGTGAGTTGCAATGAAATGATGTTGTCAGAAGGATTTCTGCCAAAAGTTGGTAAAGTGAGTTGCAATGAAATGATGTTGTCAGAAGGATTTCTGCCAAAGGTGTCCGGAAAGCTAACCATTTGGCTAACTGCTGCGTCTCACTTATGTTGTTGAATCAGTCGAATCTGGAAGGAACTCCTGCAGCTGGAGGTTTCTTGGTAGACTCCTCAATTCACTAGAATGGCAGGAGCCCCCAGAACACAGAATGCAAAGTACGTCATCAAGTATCTTGGTCCTCGATAAGCAGTATGCTACTTCCTAGATAAGGTGGAGTAAATACAGGTCACGCGCGACAGATCTTCTGAATTAGGTACTGGCCAAATGAATGTTTCATTATCACTAGGAAAGAGCAGGACCGCACCCTGTTCTTCGTGACGACGAAGCTATCGACGACTATGGCCTTTATATTCTCAACTTCCCCCTGATGTTGAATAAGGGTTTAGTTGGTGTGACCTCCACACTTTCGAGCGACTGTGTATAGAACCTCAGTGTTCATATTCCCTGTCTCCCTTTGGCTTCAATGCCTTTCCAGTAGAAGCCGTAATCCGTAAGTACCTCGGCTTGCCAACAGTCTAGCCGCCATGTCCAGGGCAGATGGCGTAGGCCTGACCATCCCCGAAGTTGTAGACATTGCATGGCGTTCCATCGCCGGCACCGCTCTGCTTAGTCTGGTCGTATTGAATGATGGTTAGCAGATGTATCCGAAATATGATAGCTTTACCTAGGAGCCAAGAAGATCGTTTATTGTCGCGCTATGAAGACTTGGAAGACCTACGCACTATGGAGACAACTCATATTAGCAACCACGAAAATCTTCAATGGTGGTTAGGGGTATATATATGTCCACTTACGCTAGTTCCTTGAGTACAAGCAATGTTCTGGAAGTAGATGTAGCAGCTGGTGCCGTTGCATTCCTATTCAAGGCCACGTCAGAAAAGAGATTTGACCATGGGGCGTCTCATGGCGAGTGGTTGCGTACTCCCACGTCCGGGCCGGACCGCTTCTCCGCGGCGGCCTTGGTGTCGGTGCCCGGTGCTGGCATTGCGTACACGGCGGAAGCGCTGGCGAGGGCGGCGACGGCGAGCTGGAAGAACTGCATTGTGATAATTGGTTTGCGTGAATAGGGGGTTATGAAGATTGGACAAGTATTGAGCCTGTTTGATCTGATGTACTGTATTTCTTGTGTGTGTGTGCTTGATGAGAGAGAGAAAAAGACCGGATTGAAGACGGTGGATGTTGCCCCTTTTATACATGTTTCTTCACTATCCCGATCTCTAATAGTCTTACTCCCGCTCTATGGCGTTGTGTCATGTCTGACTCGCGTCGGCATACCTCCTTTGCCGAACCTCGAAGCAAGCTGACCTCTGCGTGTCCGTCGATCGTACTGCATTCACCACGACATCGTGATCTTCTCCAGGAGCGGTCCACGTGAGGTTGAGCCCATCCAAGCCTACAGGTCCAATGGGGGATCTTGGATGCCACACTCCAAGGCATTGGGAATCATGCAACGTCAGCTGGGAAACATCATGGTATGAAATATGTGTTGGAATCACGAGACATCAGCACTTGTCTATAGGCCCATCCGTGAGGAGTAAGTTTCGTTGCATGCTTAGATAGCTGCTATTGATGAACTGCTGTTTGAAGAGCCTAATACTCTGCAGCTTCCAGTCTTTTGGATTGTTGTGACAACCACAGTGTACAAGTGCACATCAAAGGGCATTCTGGGCATTGAAAGTGCCTAAGTCATTACTACGGGCATGTTGTGTTGGTGACCAGCTCAACCAGTGAGCCAGGCAACCATACTATGTCTTGGTGGCGTTGGGAAATAATTTGCGGTCACAGCCTATACCCACCTTAGCGCAGTATATTAGTGTCAAGTGAGCCGTTCGCCTATTGTTATCGAAAGCTTCGTTCCCGAGCTTCTGGCATCCATCCCATCGAAGGTGTGAAGAAACGGGGGCGGAGGTGGCTAGGGTCATACTTGCATGCGTAATTACTTACCGACCCGGCGGAAAGCGCAATCTGTCTGAAGAATGGCACGTCAACACTGCGTGTTCCCGTGATGGTAGCAGGCGCGAATCAGCGTTCCTGGCTCAAAGGTTATATGCAGTGATGGATGAGGTAAGCTGATGGTCCTTTTGCTCTCTTTGGGCTAGTTGGGAAAGTCCCGGTACATCCTTGCCTAATCAATCAGGTCAGGAATGATTTCCATTGGCTACCCAGTCCCGGGCGAGAAGACTACCTTTGAATCCAACTGCAAATTCATCACCGCTTACCCCCGCCATATTCAGTCGTGCATGAGCCGCGCCTTTGTCTGACTCTGTTTCAGCAGCGATGCCAAAATGCTCCGCTGGTTCCGAGCTGGCATGTACATTGTCAAGTGCAGTATTTGACACGCTAAGAGAACCTTATCCAATAGTATTTCAATAATATAAGGCAACATTCCTATGCCCGCTGTCATCCATGGCTTTGCCTATACGGGTCCGGTTATACGGGGTGGTTGTCATAATCTCAGATCAGCAGCAGATGATATGATAGTTGACCAGCATACTTCCAGCTTCTACTACGTCATATTCTGCAGTCTACCAGCACCTTGATGGTCGTGTCCTTCTGTGTCATCAAAGCCTCAAACCCCTTGTGCACCACCTCGTCCATCTTGATCCTGTGGGTGATCATTCCCTCCACCTGGAGCCGCCCGCTCTCGAGAGCATCGATGACTGCCTTGAAATCGGATGCAGTCAGGCTTATGGCTATCATGACAGGTCAGCGACATGTAAAGTTGATGGTGTGGAATACCGCTTCTGCCTGGAAAGATTCGCACTCACCTGTTGCAAGCCGCTTTTCCCCAAACAGCAGCGCCATCATGTCGATGGGCACCGGCTCCTCCCAGAGAGCAACATTGACAATCAGCCCCTTGGTCCGAACCGCCCGACAGGCTGCGTTCATGCTCGCAGCCACGCCGGCGCACTCAAGTGCCACGGCAGGTCCCTGTCCACCGGTGAGGCTCCTGCATTTCGCAACCACGTCTTCTTCTTGGGGGTCGAGGACCGTTGTGGCTCCACACTGCCGCGCAAACTCCTTCCGTTTGCCGGACAGCTCGACGACGATGATCTGCCCGCCCAAGTTTTGGGCCTTGAGGCACTGGATCACGGCTAGACCGATGGGACCCGCGCCCATGACCAGGACGTCGTCGCCCGGTTTGATGGCGGCTATTTCTACGGCGTGCCAGGCTACCGAGAGTGGCTCGACCAGGGCTGGGAACATTCATCAGCTTCTTCTCAACGCATATAACGGGATAACATTCATCCCCCACATACACCCCCCCTTGAGGTGCAGTTCCGACAAGACACCTGTGTTGACTCACCTCCGATCTCGTAAGAGATCGAGTCCGGCAGCTTATGAGCAAATTTAGCATCAATGCAAATAAAGTCCGACAGCCCCCCTCCGCCACCCATAAGCCCAATAAACCCCAAGTCGTCGCAGCAGTTCACCGTGCCCTCCTTGCACGAATGGCAACGATTGCAGCAAATCGTCGGCTGACAAGCCACCCTATCCCCGACCTTGGGGCCCTCGGGATCCTTGGCGACGTCGGACCCCACGGCCACGATGTCGCCCGAGAACTCGTGGCCGAAGACGATGGGCCAGGTCTCGCCCGTCAGCGGGTGCGGCACGTCGCGCAGCGGGATCACCTTGTCCGACAGGTAGGCGTGCAGGTCCGAGCCGCAGATGCCGCACCAGGCCGGCCGCACTTTGACTTGGTGCGGGAGGCATTCGGGCTCGGCGATGTCGTGCTCGACGCGGAGGTCGCCGGGGCCGTGGTATCTCAATGCACGCATGTTCCTATCCTATTATCGTCCTGTCTTTCGTATAGAAGTAAGTGGTCGTTGGTATGAGTAAAGTGGCCTCTTCCTAGTAAGTACCAGCTCTGTTGTGAACTTTGTGAGGTCTAGAGGAATCAAATCGAATCACATTTCAGATGGCTGGCTTGTTCGTGGCTGCCGGCCGAGCTTTTCAAGGGGCACGACTTGCAGCACCGCGTGTACGCCCCAGATATGGACTCCACTGCACCACTGGACTTGCTTTTGGTTGCAGTCGCACGGGTCCTACTCCGCATTAACTACCCCGCGTTACTCCGCGGCGGGCGGTCCCCTTGGCCCCCCTTTTTGTCTTGGAACTGAAAACGCGAAAGCATTATGAAAACCTCATTGTGGGTCTCCTTGGAGGATTTGGTCCACTAGACGACCAACTCCCCTCTTATAACAGCAGGTGAGTGGATCGGGTTGCCCCAAAAGGGGGATCCCGGCAGTTGGGCATGGACAACTCCACGATCGTCTGGCCCGTTGACCCCTCAAATGCCACGGAATAAAGGTTCAAGCAGAACGATCTCGGCTTCTCGCTATGGTTTATTAATGGTTGGGATTCGTGGAATCTCTAGCGGCCAAAGTACCATTGATTGACACACCTCATGGGCGCCTGACAACCCGAGACAAAAGCAGTTGAAGAAATTGGCCCGGTGTAGACATTCGACTGTTAATTTCATGCCACAGTCTCGTTTTAGCCAATTAGGCATGTCTTGACGCGAGCCGGGATGTAGCTGGGCGAGTTGATCGTCATACGCTGCCGTGATTGGCTACCAAAGCGGTATACCACACACGCTATATAATTAGAACGCCAAGGCTCACTCCTGAGACATAAATATCCTTCTACTCGCAATCATTCAAAAGGGCACGAAAGAAGCTCCGGGAGAATGTGATAGGATAGCGTTACTGTGACTCGTGTAACCTTGACGCGTACGACTCTGTCTGGAAGGGCTTCATCGCCGCCACCTCAGCCATATGCGCCTTACACCTAACAGTGCGAGGAACAGTACCTGCAAAGAACAGACACCGCCACCGCCTAAATACTCCCTTTGTTATTGTTTTCTCGTTGGCGGGGCATGTCGCTCTCTCGCTCTCTAAACCACGGCATGATCAAAGCTTAAACACTCACCCGACCCAATACCAAAACATACTATGGCCAGCGAGTGTTCTCATAAACCAAGTTGACCTAGATCTCCCTTGACCGGGCCGGTGTAGCCTAGCGGTAGTATTGTTATTCATATTATACTTAAAGACAAGAGGGTTCAACTCCCTCTGCGGTCACTTTTTCGATCCCCTTTCCGGGTATTTCCTTTCTCTTTTACTCCCACTCTCGCCCCCTCTGTTTACTCCCCCTAACATACTGACTCACTTGAAGTATCTTGCAATAGTTGATCGTCTTTTTCAGATTCAATTAGCAAGAGACTGGTACAATTCAGCTTGCTTGTATCGGAGCAGTGTCAGCAATTGACCTAGACAGGATCTGATCACTAAAAGCCATCAATGCCAATCTCGTACTGACTTACTTGCTTACTAAGACTTTCCAATTTCTGCTCTGTCTCGATCTCTATCCTCCAACTTCAACCGCCCTCATCTGCAACAAAGCCTTCCTAGCCGCCTCCCTTGCCCAAATCTCCACCCGATCGTCCCCCTCGTAGAACCCGAGCTGCACCTTCCACATCTCCCAGTTCTCCTTGCTCCACGTATCCCGCGGGTTCGCCCGGCTGTCCGTCTTCTCCTTCTTGCCGCACTGCTCGTACACCCAGCGCGCCTCCTCGGGCTCCACGAGCCACTGCACCGCGGCCCGGATCCGCCCCCCCGATATCCGCCAGCCGCGTCCCGCACGCCACTTTCGGCGTCGGACACGCCGCCTTCTTGCCCGATTGGGGCAGGATGTCGCGCAGGCCGCACAGGAAGGAGCAGTCGCTGAACCCCGTCATGGTGATGCGCGCGAGGGCGGACTGGTAGTTGCGCCAGCGCGTGCCGGCTTCGCTTCCGGGGGTCTTCAGCTCGGCTTTGACGCTCTCGCTCATGAGTTCTACGGGAGATAAAGGGGATTTTGTCAGTCAGGTCCCATCTTGTGAGTTCTTGAGAGGTCGGTCTCCTATCGTCGACATACCTGCATCGTAGATGCGGAACGTATCCGGATCCAAGACCCCGCGCGGCCAGAGCGCCACCATCGTAACATTGCCCAAGTCATCCGCATCGGGGAAATGGTCCGGGGCGTCGTGCGCAGGCATCGCCAGCAACGCCTCGAGAAACTCGACGATGCGCATCTGGCCCGGGCTGTGAGACGGAAAGATGGTGCAGATCCGCGGGAAGCCCTGGAAGAACGTTTGGAGGAAGCCGCTGGCGTTGGGCGTACTTCCTTGGTACACAATGGCGCCGTCGCCCTTGACGAGCTCGGGCCGGGCGCGGAACTCCTCAAGTCTTCGCGTGGACTTCCGCATCACCCAGGTGTCGAGCTCCCGCGCGCCTTCGGCGGGGTCCCGGGTGCCGTCGGCTAGCGCTTGAAGAAGGTCTTTGCAGAAGAGGTCATCTTGGTCCGGGTCGTCGCCGTACAGGGAGAGGTCTAAGGGCAAGCGGTCCTCGTCGCTGGCCATGATTATTGCCTGTCCGAATTCCAATGGGGCAAGGCAGAAGTATTTTGAAGACGCAAATGATGAGAGAAAATGAAATTATCGTGTTCCTGCCAACTTCTGGGACGATTTATCTGCTGCTGAAGCAGGTAACCCCTTTCAACCGCGGAAATGACGTCATCGGCTCCTTCCGTAGAGTCACACTGCATGCAAGATGACTAGGTACTGTACGAAAGTAAAGCAGCTTCACTCTAAAAATAGCTTCCACTAAACACAGCCTGACAAGGGCTGTGCTTGCGTATCTGTTTTCGCCTTGTGGCGTAGGTACGGCTTGCATCAGGTCTCGCAAAGTTGAACAGGCAACCTATGGGAACTCTGGATGGATACTTCTCGTGAAGGCTGAGCATCGGGTATCGGCTAATTAGATTGATACTGATATGGTGGCTTGGGCCCAGCCCTTGAAGTTTCATCGCTGTGGCGGCAGGTCAGACTGGTAATTGGCCAGGTCTTCGTAATAGGGGGTTATTACATTTACCGGTCAGGCGTTCTTCGTCAGACACTGGATTGACATTTGTCGGTTAAGCCTGGCATTAGTTCCAGGGCTGGTTTTCTTATTTTTAGACCCGGGCACCGGGCCAGCCTTCAACTAATTAATCTTTTCGCGGATGTGGTTGCAAGCCCCTAAGCAAACACTTCGCCTTATGAGGCTACAACAGTAACCGGGCGAATAGGTGACATCACTCTCCCGCCACGGCAAGTCTAGCTAACAACTATCATGTTGGTCAGCCCCAAAAATAGCTACGGCTGTGTTATATTGATAATATGATGTCTGCAAGCCACGTCGAATTTGCACTTGCTATCATTGATATCTACGAGTGACCATATCCCTTTATTACTGTGGTTGCTTGATATAAAAAGATCGATTCTCCCTGTTAAAAGAAAGCCATTCTGAACAGTTGAAGAGCAGATACAAAACACCATACAGCTTCTGATATGAAATAACCTCGTTATCCTGACCTGCTAATTTGAAATTCCATACTCAACATGCACTTCTCCCAGATCCTATTCGCTTTAGCCCTCGCGGCCTCCGCCTCCGCCCATCCTGTTGATCACAGCAGCAGTCACTTGCTCGAGCGGGATGGGACATACACTTGCAAGCCGAAGGAGAACGACTCCAGCGTCAAGACCTTCACCGTCAGCGAGTCCCGGGCCAAGAATCAGGCCGCCGCCGGCGCTTTCGAGGCCGGTAAGAGCGGTGACCCCCACAAGTACGGCAACGGAGACGGCATCAAGTGGGACGTCAAGGGATGTGACCGGACGGGCAAGGACAAGCATCAGCTGTGGGAGTGTGAGTATACCTACAGATCACATACCATACATACCATGCCCAATTTGCTCACTGACATCGTCGCGTAGACCCTATCTACTGGGACGCCAAGGGCAAGGAGTGGGACAAGGACAAGCTCTCCAAGAACCAGGATGGAAAGACCCCCCTGCGCGTGGTCTACTTCAAAGACCCCGGCAATAGCAACCGCCCTAAAGTCTGCGGTGTCATGACCCACTCCGAGGTCGATAAGGACTTCCAGGGCAAGAAGTTTTTCCAGAAGTGCTCCAAGTAAGCCAAGGGAGGCACGTTTCTTCGATGATCCTATCAATATACGCACTACCATATTACTGCTCAACTATGCTCTCATGTCTAATATGCTGACGATAACTTATTTTGTTCCTATCACCAGTCATTTCTCTATTAATGTCCATTTTGCCAAGTAATTGGTTAAGTTGATTGAAGATATAATCTCAACTGGAGTGAGGTACTCTGCAATTTAAGAAGAGGCCATCCGATCACCTAAACCGAACTCAGTATCAGCTTAGGTATCTTTGAAGCCCTTTCTGATCGGAAATCGAATCCTGTGTACGTATGAAAGGGCCATACCCAGTCTTCCAATGCTGGAATCGAAGACTGAACTTGGTCTGATCCACCAACATGGCCGTAATCCACTCGCTTGGTTGCGAAAGTCGGCAATGCCCATGACAGGTCAATATGGCGTGCAAGGGTCTGAATGGCTTGACCAAATGTCGCCCATCCACCCCGCTCCATGACGCTGACCTCGTGCCAAGAAGGGGGCCGGGGTCGTCTCCGAAGCGCCTCTGGCACCGCTACCCAGCAGCAGTGAAAACGAATTCGTTTGTTAGGTCAGTCAGTGAATAAGCCAAGACCATTGATTGCTGCTCAAAAATTCAGCCCATATGATATGGGCAGTTTGTCGGCAGGCACAAGATTATCAAATGAGGTTACTGGGTATTAGGGTAAATGTGTGTAAGAGGGCTCCTTCATTTGTGCACAAGCCCATCTGCTTGGACATGGACAAACGAAGATACGATTTCTATGGTTAGAGGCAAATTTTCAGAAGCACCCGGATGCATTGGATGCATCTCAAGCAGTAGCTGCGAAGTATGTCGTCCGATGGTAGGCCAGTAAACGCCCTGGTTTAACAAGGTAGCTTCAGCGTAACGGCTGGGGGGTTTGTGCCCCCCCGATTAGATTATGAACCGATTTAAGGGCCTGCAACAACTGGTTTTCTAACAAGTATCGTTACCACATACACCCACTTGCATCTAGAAACGGACACACGCAAATGGGCAATAATGATGGGCCATGGTGTGTGGAGTACAGTAAGCTTCTACTTTGATGGTGAGCACTATGTACCTTGTCAGAGTCTTGGCGTCAGCAATCGACATACAGCAAGCCGCACTGGTGCTGACGTGGTCAGGTGACACAGGTGTCCCCAACAACAGTTCTGCGTTCTGGCGATGTGATCTGCCCGTCAACTTCTAAGATATGCAAGCGTTAACCCTTCTCTCGGAGTTTGATCTTTTTACTGATACCTGAAAGTCCTATTAAGAACACTGTAATTATTTAATTCATTTGTTTATATTAATTAGAGTTAGTGGGTCAGGCCTAAATAAATGCAGCTGTGCTGTCACCAGGGTCACCCAGTCTTGAGGCTACCCCGCTGTGCTCCCTGAGCTGCCAACAAGTGCCAGGGAGCACAGCTGCCGACAAGTGCGCTACGGTATTTTATCAATTAATTCCGATGTTACCTGTGATGTAGCACGTTCCCTTGCTGTAGATCATATTGGCAGTCCCTTGCATCATAAATGTCTTAAAATAGTAGATAAAGAATCGAGCATATATATATAACCTAGAGAATACAAGATGCAATGCAGCTGTTCACTCCTGGAAGTCCTTTCGCTTGGCATTGTCAGCACGCCGCGGAGTTTTTATGATGCGAACAATATTGATTGTCCGGCAGACGATGCGCCACTAAAGGAGATCGGTTTGGGGGCCCAGTAAGCCTGGCAGGTGGGGTTCTGACGTGAGATACGAGATCATCCCGTCTTAAGCTCCGCAAACCGAAATGCACACATACATGTGTTCTCTCTACCCAGAATGAATCTCACAGAGAGAAATAATCTCCGCCTTTCTTCTTACATGTTCTGAAACTCAACTCTCTTGTTTTATCATTATTTTGGGGAAGTTGTCATCAGTTGGATTTCGAGTTACTCAAGACAAGATGGCTTCACGGTCGACGTTTCTGGTGCTACTGGTAGCAGCCCTCTCGGCTTTTGTATACCCGCGCATCTCGCTCCTCAAGAGCTTCTACTATAACGCCCCCGAGAGACTGGTACAGGTCAACAACATCGGCAGTTACGAGGTGAAGTTCGGTGACAAGCTCCGGAGTTGCGAAGATGTCATCCTCATCGAGAGCAAGGGCGTCGCTATCGTCGCCTGCGACCCCGGCCGCGAACGTTGGAACACCGTCATGGGCATCTTCTTGCCGGAGCCGGTGCCCGGTGCCGAGCTCTATATCTGGGAATATGCGCAGCTAGATGACGACAAGGCTTTGACTCGGCTGGAGATTGTCGATTATGCTCCCGGCGAGGACTTGCATACGTTGGGGCTCGCATTTGACGAAGACACTTCATCGCTCTTCATTGCCAACCACCGGCATGATGGATCGAGAGTCGACGTCTTTCATCTCGACTTTGAAGATCATACCCTTCGTCATGCCCACTCCGTCCAGCATCCGCTGATTCATGGCCCCAACTCCATATTGCTCGTCAACAGCCATGAGTTCTACGTCACCAACGATCACTACTTTCTCGCCAAGGACCACCTGATCTTCAGCAAGCTAGAAACCTTTACAAGTTTCCCAACAGGCACCCTCGTCCACGTCGACATGTTGCCGCTGCTTCAGGACCCGGCCAGCGCCGCCAACGCTGAAGTGGTCGCGCGCCTGCCTTTCGCCAACGGCATTGAGCTTGTCAATGAGACAACACTGGCCGTGGCCTCGACCAACAGCGCCTCCATTCGGCTGTACGGCGTCACGCCCCCTCCTGCTGGATCAAATGGACGACACCCTACCTTGAGCCCCGTTGCTCGCATCCCGCTGGGTTTCCTGCCGGACAACCTCTCCAAGTCTTCCGATGGCGCCATCATCGTGGCCGGTCACCCTCACGCCATCAGCTTGGGCAAATTCGCAGCATCTCGGCACATCTGCAACTCGCCCGAGGAGCTCGCCAAAACCGAGCCGTCCGCTAGGGAGGTTTGTGATAAGATGAAAGCAGGCTCCTGGGTCTCGCAATGGACGGAGGCCGAAGGTGTCAAGGATCTTTACGTTGGGACGGACTATCCGACCAGTTCCACTGCGGCTCGCGACTTGGGCAGGAAGACAGGCATCATATCTGGATTATATGCTAAGGGGTTGTTGGTATGGCGTGACTAGGTCTATCCCCCTAGCCCTATGAATGAGAATTTTTGAGCTTTACTAGTTACTATGTCATCTGTTACTCCTTGTTAGGCCTCACGGCCGAAATGTGATATTCTATTTTCTTTAAGTGTGCCTAAAATCAGCCGCTGGCCACTCATGTGTGGGGGATTTGCTGGAGTCGTGTACATTCTATTCAATGTTGGCATCTTTGCTTGTGACTCTTATGTGAACATTGGAGTTATTAAGTAAACTTCCCACTTCACGCTTCTATTCAATTATTTGGGCCATTCACCCACCACTATTCAGGACCTACCTACCTGTCTTTACTGATCTGTAAATCACCTGTCCGAAAAGCTGATTTCCCATCAACATTTTTGGGTACAAATTACCCGCTTCCGCAGACCTACCCACCTTCCACCTCCCACCTCCCATACCACAACAAGTCACCATCGCCTTCTCACTTGTGAATAAATCATCACAACAACAGACTGACCTTCACACCTGCCTTTAATTCATCGCCAAATCATCCAACAGCTGAGGCATACATCGAGCCCAATCGTACAGCATAACCCAGCTTCGACTTATTTTTTGGATCTCATCAAAGGAAGAGACACTTGCAGGGTCATGTCACCATGTCTCCCTCTCCGATCCATGATAAGGTCGAGGCCAGTGCCCGTGCCGTGATGGAACTTACGCAGCACAATGCCGAGGGAAACCATGATTGTAAGTGCAACTCTTGTCTGCATTTATTTCAATCTCTTGACCTGGCTGACTGACCAAGCTTGATTAGGTTTCTTCACTTACTGGCTGCAGTCGCGACAGGATGCCATCGACATCACCGCCGGTGTTCTCCTTGAGAAATCCACCCCCACCGCTCTCACGGAACAGCTTGACACACTGTTCACCCGTTATGTCGATGATAGCCTCGTTTTGTGCGGCTATTGCAAAGAGAAGATCGACGAGTCCCGAGAGCACGATAAGGAGAAGTCCGAGATGGAGCGCCACATCAAGGGCCTCCAGAGTAATCAAGCCCTCCTCTTCGACAACCTCGAGTGGCACCGGGAGGAGCTGCGCGTCGGTCGCCTCGATGCCGCGGAAATGCAGGAGTCCCTAGAGTACGAGAAGAGCCGTTTCTCGGCTATGAAGGGCTTCTACGAACAACGACTCCATTTCCGCGACCAAGCCCACCAGCAGGCCCTTGGCAAGATTGAGGACCGCCATGAGTCTCTACTGAATGGCCATGCCAACCTTCAGGTCCAGCATGAGCACCTGAAGGCGGCCCTTGAGGCATCGGAGCGGGCACGCCGTGAGCAGGCTGTCCACATCAACGGACTCGAGAATGCCCTTGAGAACGCTTACGATGTGAATAACCGCCTCACCGACGTCGTAGCTAGCTACGAGGCCCGCCCCGACACCCCTCCCGACTCCATCACGGATGTCACTGGTTTGCTGGTGGAGGGAGAGGACGATGCTGTCAAGGATGAAGACTACGACAATAAGGACGATTACGAGGACATCAAGAGCGAGGACGTCGAGATTAAGGACGAGGATGACTACATCCTGAACGAGGACGACTGCATCCAAAACGAGGATGACTACCTCAAGACCGAGAACGACGAGACAGATGATTCAATGACTACGAATCATCCGGTTCCTTCGCCTCCTTCCACGATGGAAGGACTTGAGTGGCAGTGAGTGTCGGATGCCACGGGACGATGGATTTTGGATGGTGGTTGTTGGAGGACTTTCCAGGATGATCCTTGGATCGCTGGAGGTCTTGTTTTCGCCTATTTATAGAGCTGAAGGGGAATGAGAAACGGGCTTTTTATATGTATGATACGTGGCACGGCGTTGCCAAGAATTGGGGCTATGTTCTTTATGTGTGATGAGGAGTCTTGGTATGTTTTGGTCTGCGGACAGTGAGCGGCAGTTAGCTCGCAGTGTAATAATAGCCGCATAATGGTAAATCCATGGACTAAACAAGAAGTTATTGACGATACGTGCGTGTCGTATTATAATGCACATATCTATAAGTAACTAGATCCAGATTGCGCTTTTCTTCCACGACCTCGTAATAAACCTGATTGAGCTCTTGAAAAGAAATACAGAAAAGCTACCTTCTTCAGCATTCTTTACGTATTCTGATGGCGCTTTAGAAGGCGTAGAAAGGTGGCAATTGGCCTCTGGGTGTGTGCAATGTATTTCAACGTGCGCGAGAAAAATGCATGTTTCCCTGAAGCTGAATCTGCAGGTCCGTTTCGTCTGTTGATTCCGACTTATTGGTACCTTGAAACACGAGATGATATCACGCGACAACATGTGTAAAAAGGCACCTGACGTCAAGTAGCCAAGTATTCCGAGGCCTTGGCTGCATTCGCCTTACTTTTATCTTTTCTTTTAATTGGCTCCCATTTTACCTTCATCAAGATCTCGCATTCTCCTAATCCAGGCTAATCGACCTTCTCCCCAAAACATCCACTTACCGTCGGATACTCCCTTTTCATGCACGTCATCTGCAAGCACGACGACATCACCACAAGCCATACTATGATCAGCAACACAATGGAGAACCGGCACATGCCTGCGACCTCTCGGCCATTCGCGAACTCGAAGGCGCGCAGAGCCGAGAAAGACGTCCCCGATTGGAAACTTGCGTCCAAGCGGAATAACGGCAGGAAAGACGCAAGCAACAACACCAACATCACAGTTCGCAACACTCGCGACATTTCTCCACGCCAGCAGCAACTTTTGCAATCCCGTCAAGCTGCGAAAAGCAGTCCTCAACCGACACCAAGTCGTCGCGGTGGCCGTCTCCGATCACCTTCTCTCCCCGCCATCTCAGAGGCAAACCACTATTCCCACTGCGGCAGCAACGACGGTCCCGAGACCGCCTATCCATCAATCACGACAGTGTCTCGCTCCGCAACTACCAGCAGTACTGCTACCGCAAGCGAGTTAGCCGCCATGCAGGGCCTGCGCGACAGTAACGAGGCCCTACTCGCCCTCGTCACAGAACTCATCCGACAGATTCCTGCTTCCATCCCCGTACACGAGATGATCCAGAAACGGGAAGAGGTTCGGGTTCTTGCGGACAATGCTTATGCTGCCGCCGTTGCGGAGGTGAACCGGCACCGCTACAACAGCGTAACAGCAACAATACCGTCATTGCCACTACCGGATGAGGATGCCGAGAAGAAAGCTCGCAAGCCGAATAGTGCGAAAGGATACCACTCTCGAAGCAAGAGTTCCGTCTTCTGAACAAGACGACAATGCCTTTAAGGCGTCATTGCTATGGAGATGGAGCGATGGGGTTTCGGCTACACCGTTCGGATATCCTTCTTTTGCCTCAGGTCATCATCGTCCAGGACCTCCTATTTCCCATGCTGACTTTTTGTTGCCTTGTGGCCTTCGGTTCTGAATACTGAAGGGCATATAACTAGAGGATTGTTCAATTTCGACGAGCCGATGGGAAGGCCATTCGATGTATACACAAACGCATCTTGTGAGCAATCATTGCTGGATTATCTCTCGCCTAATCCCTCCCATTTGCATGCTTGGGTTACGAGTATCGAGAACTATCGTATCATAATCAGATGTTGTATTGCCGAGTTCTTGGTCTCCCTAACGTCACTCCGCTAATTATGTGAGCACGTATTAGTCAATAAGTAAACTGTGTTAATTTGCCTCCAGCCCGTAAGAACTTGCCTGCATCCTCTACTAAATCCGTATCTTGTCCCCTTGATGGCATTCCTGTCAGCGTTTTATAAATAGACTCACTGTTCTGACATATAAAGCATACTCCACGGTACTTATTGATCAACTACTATGCACACAGGCTCAGAGATACGTAAAAGGTGTTTCACACCTTGCAAAATAAGTGTAGATACGTTCTTTTATTGGAAAGATTGGGCTGTACAGTCATAGACAGCAGCTGCTCTCGTACACTCACATAATTCACGGCCTTCTCCCATGCTATTCAAATCCCCTCATGCAAACCCGCTCGTCCTGGAACTGCTGCCTTAATTCCTCCCCTTTCCTTGCAAAGTTTATCATCCTGTCCAGCTAGCGAGCAGACTCCCTGGGAACTATCTAGAATCCCAACCAAGGCAGAACTTGCTGCAGAAATGAAATGAGAAGTTTATTCCATTGAGATGACTCTACTCCGGCTTGATGAACCAGGGAAATCGACAAATTGAGGCCAATGTATGACAATTACCATACATATTTTGGGGCTTCGGCGGTGGCCCGATGTCAACATCAATTGTTCAGGCCACAACAATGCCGTTTAGCTGGTGGCTGGCTACCGGTTTCCATGGTACGGGTAACTTTAATAGCCCGAAATGGTTCACGCCGGGTCTGGCCACCTATTCTGCCTATTATTCCAATGAATCGAGAAACCTTCAGTGAAAAACACTGCCAGTGGCTGTTTCGGTTGTTTTCCATCTGGGCCCGAAGTCTAACCCATCGGGCCATATAAATATTTCCTCTGATCCGGGGGAAATTGCAATTCCTCTTTTGGATGTATCCCATTTTCCTGACAAGCAAAGTGATAATCTACCGATACCACTTGATATTCGACTCTCATACCTACTTTTACACAAGTTGACACAGCCAAGCACACCAACTGAACTTTACTTCAAGTGTACAATACTCTGATCAAGTATCTGTCACACTCTACTTCAAACACTCTTTTCTCTCTGGTCTCTGCCTATTACCTTCTAGGTAGACAAGCCATCGGCACGTTACCTCTGTCAACTTTGAGGATTTCACAATCTCAACTCACACTACTCTACTCAACCCGAGTCGATTCCAGACCTCTTTGTCAAGATGGGTATCCAATTCAAGTCCCATGGTCTCCGGTTCATCAACCGTGAATCGAAGAAGGACCTCGAGCGCAAGGGGGGTCTGCCTTCTTGCAAGGAGGGGCCTCGCCTCTCTCCTTCTTCTTCTTCTTCGTCTCCTCCCTCCTCTTCTCCTTCTTCTGGTTCTCCTTCCAAGAAGAACAGCAATGCTTCCAGTAAGAAGGACGCTCAACTGGGCCGACGAGCCGAGCTCCAGCAGAAGAAGGAGCTTGAACTCAAGAAGAAGAAGGATGAGCACCAAGTCAAGCACATGAGTCTCAAGATGATAATGGCAGCAAAGTCATCTCAGACTACTTCTACTATCACCACCGTTCGGCCTGCTCCTACTGCTCGACCTGCCACTGCTGCTCGTCCTGCTACTGCTACTCCTGATCGTCCTATTAGGATTATGACTCCTGGGTGGCGCTCTACTAGGGTTGCTACCATCAAACCTCGTCGCCCTACTCCTGTCGACCATGCTACTCTTACTACCAATACCGCACTGGGTCTCTCTTATCTTGCCACCCAATCTACTGCTACTATCACTACCACACCTGCTCCTGCAACCGCACCTGCTCCTGCTACTGCTTCTCGTCCTACTACAGCTTCTCGCCCGGCTACTGCTCCTCGTCCTGCACCTGCACCTCTTCCTGCACCTGCACCTCGTCCTGCTACTACTACCACTACTGCCACTACTACTACTACACCTCGTCGCTCTTCTCCTGTCACTACTACTCCTCGTTCTTCAGCTTCACCACAAGCCAAGCCAAAGGCACGCTTCATTCATTACAGCCTCAAGGACTCTGAGTGCGAGTCTAACTCGCTGCCATCACCTCCACCATCACGAGGTGATGATACTGACAACTACGACGACGATGACGGCGACGAGTGCATTGAAGCTCGCCCAAGAGCCCGCTTCGCTATTCCCCGTGTTCGGGCCGGCGACTCTGTCAAGTCTTCTTCACCTGTCCAAGACACGCGGAGCTCCATCAAGAAGCAGAGGGAAGCCAAGCTTCAAGCGATCATTGAACGTAAGAGGGCCCGACAGGCCAAGTCTCGCTCCCTTGGTTGGGCCTAGACTCAGCGAGCACTACTACCACAACACAATACAGGATGAGAAGAGGAATTTCAGTCACTCATCCTAAGCTGTACGGCGAGACAGCTAAAAAGAGTTCAATTTGCTTGAAAACGTCAGTCACTATACACACAATAAATCACATGCTTCATCTGATCATTGAAGCAACACACTCATGGCCCTTTGGTCAGCGTCAAAGTCATCACACTCACAAACAAACACACACACATACACACACACAGCCCGTCTGCTCATTGGAGCAATACACTCATGGCATTTTGGTCACACAAGAGCCAGATTAACTGCACATCCCACACTATTGGTTCGGCAGTCGTGGGGAGTTTGTCACCTTCGAGGTTTTTTTCTCCCCAAAGTAACAACGGCTGTCGGTACTCTGTGGTTGCACTCTTATCACGACAAGACAGCCAACAAACTTCATTTCGGTTGATCATTTTTGTCGTGATACACACACATCTCATCTGCTCATCTGCTCCGTGGAGCAATACACTGATGACATCTTGTTCACACATCATGAGCAGAGTGTCACTCATCCCAGGACACGATGAGACAGCGAACAAGCCTCACTTTGTTTTGTTTTGGTATACTTTGCCACTACACACACAACACACAACACCTCACACACTTCATCTGCTCAATGAAGCAACACACTCATATCCACCTTGATCATCGTCTGCTCAAATTTTGAGGCTGTCAGTATTTGAGATTGGGCTTCAAGCTTTTGGTTCTCCCAGGTATGGGTTGGAATTGGTTTTATTGGAGGGCCAAGCTACATGCCCGTGGAGTTCCTAATTTGTTTGGTGTTATTGCTGGAGTTCATGATACCCAAAGGTTTGGTTCGTGGATTTGGTTGGGTTTTGCTCGGTACTGGGATAACCAACATCAGCCATTAAAACTGTCTTAAAATCAATAAAAAGACATAAACACACTCCCATCTGCATCTAGCTTGCTTATTTGTGACAATCTTCATGTGTTTCTGTGGCATGTCATCGCCACCTTGGTTTCCCCTGTGATATGACCACCTACCACGATCGGTCAGACGGAACCAGTCCAATCAACTAACCCTTGCGAGGATCACTAGCACGACTGACGTATATCTCATGCATATCTCGTGCATCTATTGACCGCTTCTAGAAGAAGCCTGGAAACGTCTTTGCGTCCAAACCGACGAAATTGGTGCTGCCCCAAGTGGAGCCGCCAAGTGCATCGACCAACGCCAGTAAGATTGCCAAGCCGTGACAACGCCCGCCAAAACTCCCAACCGAAGCATTGCACCAACCAGCAACTTACTTTTTGGTCGACTGCATTAACACTATTGTTACAGTCTTACCTACATCTTCACTAGTTTAGGCATCTATTTATATCAAGCTTGCTCAATTGCCACGAGGCAGCGGAGAAGCAGCGCTGCGGAGGTTGCTACCTTTTTCCCTATTACCAATCAACCTGGCCCGCCCATGTGGGTTAGGACTCTCATCTTCTGAACTTTCGAACAAAAACCGGGCCATGCTCTCCTTTTGACATCGACGCCACCGAAACATGGACGAGGTCACGTCCTTGCCAGCAGAGGACTTCGCCTTCATCCCGTACTGCAATGACGGGGACAAGGAGGCGGTAAATGGAGTGCGAGAAGAAGAGGCGGATCTCCTCCGCGTGAGGCGCGATGCCTTCTGGAGCTACTGCGGTCCTCTGCTCGACAGCACCGGCGCCGCCTCGCAGCTGCCCCCGAGCCTGCACGAATGGGCCGCGGCGGCGCTGACTGCGGGCACAGGCTTGGATCTCCTCAACCGCCGCCTCCTGCCCTTCCTGGACTTCCTCAATCGCTTCGTGGCCGACAACGGCTTGGACAACTATTGGTTGACCATCCGCGCCACGATGCCTACCGCAGAGTACGACAAGCCGCGGTGGCACACCGACGACATGTTCTTCGGTAGTAGCAACAGTGGTGACAGCGATGAATCATCATCGACGCCATCTCCATCGACATCGCGAAGGTGGTCGTTCTGGCCGCCCCCGAAGCCGAAGTCGAAGTCGAAGCCAAGGGAGGACGAGGAGGAACTGTTCTCAGATGAGCAGCAGCAGCAGCAGCAAGAGCTGGATCTGGAAACGGACTGGAAAGTCTGCACCACGCTCCTGGGCCCTTCGACCATGTTCATCCCCGCCCTTCACCAGCCCCGCGCCCGCAAGCGCCAGTTTACCGCGAAGGAGGCATCCAGGCGGGCAAACGAGCACGTCTGCACCTCGATCCGCTGCGTCGGCTGCGCATCGGCGGCCGACGACGTGCGGCGCAGCTTGGACGGCTCGCTCAAGGACTTGGGCGCCGTGCAGGCCGGGCCGGGACAGTGCGCTTTCTTTCGCATTGGGCCGGGGCGGGGGGCGGTGCATTCGGAGCCGCGCATGAGTAGTAGCAGCGTAAGCCACTACGGTGATCGTGGTGGTAGGGGTGGGGAGCTTGGACGCATCTTCGTGAACGTGGTCCCTGGGAAGCGCGAGGAGCTGGAGCGGCTGATGGGCAAGTGGGGGATGGAGTTCCCCAGGTCGTGGTGGATCGCGCCGAGCCGGGTGTCGACGGGGAGATGAGATCGTGAAGAATCATGCTTACGCGGTGACATTGGCCAGCAGAGCGGCTGGGAGGCGCCGTCATTCGAATGGCGTATTGTATGAGTAGCTACCGAGAGAGGGAAAGGAAGGGACCGCTTCGAGGAGAAGGATGGATCCGGCGTTTGGTTTGGCAGGGGAGGAGTGGTGCATATACATAGCATTCATTTGGTTCGTCGCGAAGCCATCTTCATTTCATATACCCTGATTTAAAAATGAGCGAGCTATCACTTATATTCAGAGGTTGCCATGTACATAACTAAATCCGAAGGCAATTTCAGTTCACTTCATGCTCTTGTTCCTTCCATCGTTCAATCGAGGGCCAACAAACATCCGACTTGGTGTGTCGACCAAACAGCCAATCAACATATCGCAATACATCAGAGCAAACCCCTTGACGAGTAAGATATCATGCCTAGGTTGAAACCTTTTAGATGTCTCAATCGGGGCCTTCTTGTGCGGCTGAACGGTGGAGGACGCGCCATCCTGAGACCTAATTGGCCAAAAACCGCCATAAAAGGAATCATATTGGCAAGGCCCCCTATGATTAAACCCCAGCTACCGAGATTGACTGTCAGCCGCATTGCAACTACAAAAATCACATTTTACGTCGGCGCGCGATTTAGTTGCCAAAGAAGGCACAATTCGACGGGACGGCAAAGCAAATTGGCACCCGCGAGTGCCTGCAATGGCGGTATGGTTGCGGCACAATCGAGCAGGGGTAATAGCAACGAAGGAGCGCAATGCTGGCTAGTGAATTTACAGTGCAGCAGCGCCCAGCAGCCCCTGTTAACAGCCTCGGCTGAAAGGGGCTCAAGAGATTTCGGTCAGCATTTGTGGAGACTCCTGAAGTTGCGAGATAATATGATTATGTGCCGCATTGGCAAGTATGATGTGCCAGAAGCACACGTCAAAATAAGGGAACTACGGCATCAAGGGCCAAGATGGTGCGCGCCCATCTTAGAAGCTGGCAATTCAAGAGACGAACGAAGTGTCCGTGACAAACCGATAGAGGCATGAGCAAAACGATTTGTAAAGTGGTCTGAGACGAGGGTGTATTAAAGTCACAGTCTCCATGGGACTAGATACTACATTTATCCGTATAGTACATTCATCCATTAATCATTATCCATCTAATCCGTATTTCCACCAACGTCCAATGTGCGTGAAGCACCGCTTACAGCATGGCAACAGCACCGAGGAAAGCAGCACCAGCAACGGCACCAGCGACCATGGCGGTGGGCTTAGCAGCGGCAGCCTTGGCAGGCGACGAGGTCTGGGCCGCGCCAGAGCCGGAGCCGGAAGAGCCAGAGCCGGAAGAGGCAGTAGGGGTGGCGCTGATGGTGGGGAGGGCACCGCTGGCGGCACCGAGCAGGGACATGCAGGCGGGCTCCTTGGTGACCTGAGCAAGCAGGCTCTCGGCGCTGGAGAAGATGGGGTCGGCGGTGCAGGCCGACATGAGGCCGGCAATGTCCTTGGTGTGGCTGCTGTACCAGCCGAGCAGGGTGGACTCATAGCTCGACAGGGGCGCCGACAGCGACGAGGGCACCGACATCATCTGGGTCGCCAGGGAGGAGCAGGCCGAGGCCAGGTTGGTCGGGACCGCGGTCTCGGTAATCTCAGGCAGATCCGTGGCCGTCTCGTAGTAGCTCATGAGAACGGCGGGAGGGGTCGGCAGGCCAGCGATCAGCATGAAGGCGGACGAGGTGCAGTCTGAGCTACCGGACTCGGAGGCTTCGCGGGCCATCACGCGGGTAGGGGCGGTCAGGTCACGCAGCTGGTTGGCGGCGGCGTGGTTGTAGGTGGCACCGACGGTGGAGGCGAGGCCAGCAAGGGCGGCGCTGAGGAGGACTTGGTTGTGCATCTTGGCGGGTGGTGATGGTTTCTTTCTTGGGAAAGGTTATTGATGTTCAAGTAAACGAATGGTAGCACAACGAATTAACGAAGGACGAATGTACGAATTGGTAGATGGGTGAAGGGTCAAAACAAACCAAGTGCGACTTCCCAGATGGGACTGCAGTACTTATACGAACAAGCAAACCGCAGCATACCTATCCTACAAACCCCAGTTATCCATGATGGGCAGGTTTGCTGCTTCTGGCAGCTCGCTTGCCTCCCAGGGCAACCTAGGCTCTCTTTTCCCTAGGCCGCCAGGCACCACACCCAAAGCTTGCAGGGCAATGACGACAAATCGAGGATGGAAGCAATAAATGCAGGGGCAGCTACCGGCCTAGCGTCAGCCGAAGCAAACCAACTCGCCCTTGAAGCGGGCAAGCGCCGGGCCTAGCCAGGCTGCAGTGAGTAGGCGACAGGCGACAGTTCCCAACCAACACGTCAAAAAGACCCAGATATTGCTGACAGCCCGGATCGAGACTCGAGAAGCGGTTATGAATTCAATGGCACCTCGCTGCAAAAATGGATCTGCTATGGGGCACGTATGCAGTGTCTGATTAGCCCATTATCAAAATAGTAAGCAGAAAACACCTCCCATTCCAGGCTAATATGACCTGTAAGACAAATCACAAGGTCTGCCCATCACCTGTCCCGCACGCCCACCGCAGCAAGCTTGGCTAGCAAACTAGGCAGAAGTAGTCTCCTTGCGTTGATTGGTTGACCAACGAAATGAAAAGGAGCTTGGTGAGAGCCATACTGAAACTAGACGCGATAGCAAACAAGATAGCAAACAATTTACTTCTTACATAAGTACCAGGGAGCCCCATCTCGTTGATATCAATTGGTTGCGCCCTTCAATTGCAAGCACTTTGCATCATTTATAAGATATAGGACTCACTCCTCCCAGGTCCCGAATGATGGTTCGGATGTTGGCAAGCTGCATGTCCGTTGTGTTCCGCCAACGCATGCGCACACAGCCACCCGGCACCTGACTCGCATTCGCAGGTTCACAGATCGGCCTTGACATTTGTGGAATTGCTGGACTAAACCAACCGCCAACCTACCGGAGGGCTTAGTTAGTAACGCTGGCTCGGCTCCATTTCCCGGCAACTTTTCCGCTCAAAGAGGCGTGCTTTTCTCAAGGGGCCAAGAAGAGGCACTCAGGAGCTGAAAAGTGATGAGCGCCCTACTGCTGTTAGTGCCGGCCCAGATACGAGCAGCGAAACCGCCTAAGACCGGCAACTGTCTTTTCCAGGCCGCAGACACTGACTGGCGCATCGATTGATGTCAATGGGCTGAACGCCTTGAATGGCTGCACTCTGTGTCATCGATTGCATACACCTTGGATAGCAAGATATCAATGTGTAAGCGAACTTACCAAAGGCAAACCTCGCAAAGTCGGAAAGTCGGAAACTGTCCTGTCAACATGCAGCCAGGCCGCTTTAAGCAACGGGAGGGGCTGAACGGGGCCTTGCACAGCCGATCCACCACCACCATCGCTCGGTCGCCTTTCGCCATAGCATTGGCCGCCCGAAAGCCCCAGTCTCCATGTCACATAGATCCCTATAAGAGACAAATATTCATCAATCCGGGTTCCAAGCGATCCAGCGACTGAGGCGCGATGGCAGAGTGGTCTAATGCGATAGACTAGAATTGAATCTACGGTTCTAGGTATCTATTTCCTTCGGGAGCGCAGGTTCAAATCCTGCTCGCGTCGCGATACAGCTTTTTGTCTTCTTTGCAAAAGTATATTTTCACGTCTGATCTTATCCCGACCAGGCCAATTTGATCTCAATTATATATGTTGTTATTTTCTTTTTGCCGTCGTTATTGTTGGTCGCTGCGTGATGCTCACCAATCTTACCGAGGTGGGCACTCTTCTAGAGTCTGGAGTCCATTGCGGTGCTAGCCCGTCAGCCGAGCTTGTATAACGACTGTGTTGTTGCAATACAATGTCACTACCATTACCCGGGCTCGACTTTATACATACAGTATAGAATGGACTCCTTGTTGCTGCGTCGAGAGCAGCGTACTCTGTGTGCTACGGTATCCAGGAGAATATCACGCAGCGGTATGCAGAAGCATCGATACCAGTCTTACTGCGAGCCGGACGAGATTGGCTCATACAGCATACATACATCCCGAATCAGATCAAGATCATACGATCAATTCGGATGAAGCACGACGTCGCCCGAAGTACATACCCTAGGCCAATCCAGACAATATGGATGGAAGATGGAAATCAGGCGAAGTCAATTGAGAAAGGCCAGAATACGCCATAATACCGTGCGCTGCAAGTGGTGGTGCTCGGCAGATGCTTGCACTTACTTGGCTTGCATATTCGTACGTAAGACGCTGAGTCGCCAGAATAAGCATATCTTACCGTGGACGCCGTTGCAAGTGCAAGGTTTGGCCAGGCTAATCCAAGCATGGGATCTCGGTCAATCGCCAGGGAGGTGGGAACACCGACGTGGTGATACCCGAGATCTCCTGGAGAGAAGATATGATTTCTCCGGCATCAGTCGATCCTGGCATGCAAGACATACTTCATCTGTCTACCTACCTACTGCACAAGGCTAGCACGCAGAGAAAATGCTTTACTGAATCAAAGTGCAGTGACAAGACGAGGGACACATAGAACCCCTGTTCCACGTGTGGTTATTGTGCCTTGTCTTAGACATTCGGGAAAAGCTGAAATGCAGACGAAGAAAATGTCCCGGGCGGTGAAGGAGACACTGCTCATCGTCCGTTTCTTCATCAAGCAAACCTTCATTGACAACTGCTAGTGGCATGTCATATACCTTCAGCAAGACATGCATGGTGCTGTCAGCCAGCATCTCATGCAGTCGCAAAGGCGAGGAAAGGCATGATGATGATGATGTTGATGATATCGTGGCATCGCCAAATGACGGCGAACAACACCAAAGGCAATACGGAGGTCATGATAAAGGGCAATAGTCAGCGGTGGCTGCCGCTTCTGCTGAAGGCGGCAGCCTCTAAAAACAAGATTTCGTGGGTTTGTGATGTCAGACAAAAGGCGTCGAGCATGTAGGTTGACATAGGATGACCGCCAGTTGTCGAATTGCAGAGATGCCCGCTCCTCCGGCGGTGCGCAACAGCTACGCCGTGTTCGGCAAGTCCGCCCGATTACTCTTTTTTGCAAGAGCGCACGCAGCACCTGCTTGGGATTGGTATTGGTCGCTGTTACTGATATTACCTGCCGAGCATCGTGTGTTACGCAGCATGTGGCATGAGTTGTCAACTGAGGGTGAGATACGGCGGCCATGGTTCAACGATGCCAGTCAATCTTTGCGTCGGGGTACGTCGGCCATTCCCAATAGGAGGCAAGGTTGGATCTTTCGTCTTAGGGGGGCACTATAGGAGGTAACAGTAGACCGAGCTTAAAGGAGGTTATTGCCTGTCTTTATGATAATAAGGAGAATAAGTTGCGAGACTACTACGGGAATACGGCCATTTTCATTCACCTAGGTGATAATCGGACGAGGAACGCGAGGGGGAAATGACGTGAACCTGCGTAAGTTGTCGTGAGGTTTGAGAGATTTGGTGCGAGTGGGGGCGGTGTTTGGGTGTTGCGTGGTGCAGTTTGCAGATCACTGATTGTAGGCGCTGCCAGAGAGATGAAATCTGGGGAACCTAGAGCCCAGCTAACCGGCTAGACGCTGGACCAAGATGGCGCGCTGGGGGAGATCGACGCCGATAGCGCCAATGGGAAATCAGTTGCATCAGTGCAAAAAGCTCGTATCCAAGCCCATCAGCAACACAACAGCATCTGCACACATGCATGCACCAACCCCCGATTAAAAGTCCAGTATATCGTGCCAATCGAGGCAGATAACGGCCACGAAAAGTAATTGATAGAAAGATGACTGAATAAGATGGGTGACCTCATTGCCAACTGCAGTCAGCTTGCTTTGTCAGGCAAGAATCTGCTTTTCAGGGTTCTGACGTCGTAATGAGCGGCTACTGAAGGAAAGACCCCACGATCAACAACCGACAGGCGAGCGACACGCGCAAGACTGCTGTAACGCTGCAACTTGCAACCGCAGCAGAACAGCCAGCAGGGCTCCTATTATTAGGGTATTTCCCGCACTTACGGATTTCCAATTCGGTTGCAAAAGCGTTTAGGTGCTACAATGGAATGGAAAAGGGTCTGCACACCCACTGTATCACAGGCCGAAGAGAGACCCGACGCGCAAGCTCGTTGGCTCCAAGTGGGCGGGCTAACGTGGAAAAAAACACCGAGGCCCTGAAAGCTGTCATCCGAACCTGAAATTCCCACATCCCGGATCCCTGAACAGTGACTGCAGTGCACATCATCTACGAATTCGGGAAGTCGACTCGACCATTTCTTACCCGCCTAACTTGGTAGCTCCCCTCGGTCGATGATCTCCTCAACCCATTGCGACCGCAGATGGATTTCTTTCGTCGATTACCGGCGCAGACCAGCACCAGGCCGCTTTTCTCGTCCACTTTCATGACTTTCTCATCCAACAAGTCAGGTTTCCCCTTATGGATCGCGTGCATTAGGTAAGGAAACTGCCTTGTCCTCTGCCAGCAGTCTACATATATGAAGATGACCACCGCCGCACCTTCAAGATCGATAGGCTCGACACCACCACCGCCTTCTTAGACCCATTCTTCACACCGAGATCTTCTTCTTTCTCCTCAGGGTTCTGCTTCTGCGAGACACAAATCTACAAGACATCATGCGTCTCTCCATGATCGCCCTGTGTGGCGCCGCTTCCGTGTCCGCCCTGGCGGTACCTTCGGAATCCTCCTCTGTTGCCAAGCGAGCCGCCCCGAAACCCATCGACTTAGCTCAGTTCGGAAAGTTTAAGACGACAACGCTAGAAGAGGCCAAAGCCAAGCTCGACGCCGCGCTGAAGAAGGTTGAGGGCGACCTGACCAGCGGCCTGGGCAGCTTGTTGTCGACGACATACCACAAGATCAACTGGGACACCATCAAGGACCACGACAGCGCCAGTTATCTCGGCGGTGCCGCCCATCCCCACGCCCGCTCCGTCGTTCATGCCAGGCAGTCCGGCAACTGCACCAGCCCGGCCATCCGAGTCGAGTGGCGCGACATGAACGAACAGGACCGCCAAGGCTGGGTCAAGGCCGTCAAGAAGCTGATGGACCTTCCGGCCTCGGGTGCGTTCTCCGCCGCAGGCGCCAAGAGCCGCTACGATGACCTGGTCGCCGTGCATTACCAGATGACCCCCACCATTCACGGCGTCGCCCAGTTCTTGCTCTGGCACCGGTACTACCTCCACCTCTTCGAGGACCTACTCCGGACCGAGGCCGGCCTCACCGGCCCCCTGCCCTGGTGGGACGAGACCCGCGACGCCGGTCACTTCTCCAAGGCACCCATGTTCACCTCGGAGTATATTGGCACTGCCGCTCTGGCCAGCAACGGCCTGGGCTGGTGCGTTCAGGATGGTGTAAGTCTCTTCCCTCTCATATTTATCTGCTTTTACCGAGACTTAACTAACAATATGTAACAGGCTTTCGCCGATAAGCAGCTGAGTGTCGGGGGCACCCAATGCCTTGCCCGCGGTGTCGACGAGAGCGCCACGGCCAACTGCAACCAGGACTTCATCAACACGTGCAACTCGCATCCGAAGTTCTCCGACATGGCAGGTTGCGCCGAGCTAGGGTATGCACTCCCGCCCCCTCCCCCTCCTTACTTTAGTATACTGCCATACTAACACGTTCGCAACCCAGCCCTCATGCTTATGGCCACAACGGCGTTGGTGGTGTCATGGCCGGCGTGCCTACGTCGCCAAACGACCCTTCGTTCTTCTTGCACCACGGTTTCGTCGACCACGCGTACCGCATCTGGCAGATCGCGGACCCCAACAACCGTCTCAAGCAGATCGACGGCTGCGCCGATAAGGCCAACCCCTGCACGCCTGCCTCCGGCAGTACCGGCGTCAGCTCCCAGGGCCTCCGCCCCGACAAGACCGTCGGGGACCTCTTTGACACCACGGGCGGATACCTCTGCTACCGTTACAGCTACTAATGAGTTGCGACGGTTACTTCTTGTTTGGTGATATATAAAAATGTTCGGAGTTTCAGGATGCCTTTTTGCGTCATGATTTTATTGGATTCGCGCGATGACTCGCTGATACCCTTGTTTAAACGATCTCTCATGGAGTTAACTCATATACCTACTTTCAATATCTAGTCATTAATGGATAATGGCCAATCAAGATTCATTAGACCATATACACGTTCGCCTTTGAGGGAGATTGCTAGATGTGTTGTTTCCAGCCTTGCCATACTCGCAGTTGTCTCCCTGATTTTCCTCCGCACTGCCTGCTCAGACCAGGCAACCCTCGGCCTCGATTTGCCGCGAGTAGATGTCGTTTGTTCGCCCGTTTGCTAACTGGGTTTCCCGACCATCGGAACAAAGCACAGCTACCTATATCTAGCCCCCCCGCCCCCATTGACTGAACAAGACAATGAGGACTGGTAGCAAAGGGGCCATCGCACAATGGGCCCTAAGTTGGCTGGGTTCAAACTGGCATATTATTACCGGTCTTGCAGTCCCCTCCATCGCATCGTTTTAAGAGCGACCTACTTGACCTCCCGTTCTTTATTCCTTGCAAACCTGAGCGACGGGATCGAGTCTTCTACCCAAAAACGTCATCTGAGACCCGTATATACAAACCAAACAATCCTCTACACGCCCTTCTCGCGATAAGGCACCAGCACCCGAGACATACAATCCGTCTGTACACACACAACCGCTGGCTCGAGCCTCACCCACACCCCCGTGACCCGCCATCGACCAAAACCAAACCAACCATGCCCATGCCCAGATCATCCTTCGAGCAGGATGACGAACCGCACGAGAAGATGAAGTGGCCCGAAATCCTGGTCGTCACGGCCTTATGCATCTTCGGCTTCTTAATGACGGTGGCCATCTGCTCCGGCCAGGTCCGGCGGTACAAGGACCACCGCGCCAAGCGCCGCTGGGAGAAGTCGTGGCCCAAGCCGAGCCTGATGGACCGGCAACACCAGAACAGCTCGGAGGAGGAACTGGTGGGGTATTATAAGCAATGAGCAGGGAACTGGCCTCATCAAAGGGGGCTTGCCCGGTCATCTCTTCTTGATCTCCATGATCCCAATAGAATAACCCTTTTGGCAGATGACGATAACATGTCCTGCAAAGGATATAGATAGAATCATCTTCTTAGATGCGATGGGTATTGCTCATTACCGTGGTATGGATAGACGTATAAATCCGACAGTTTCAGCCCTCTCAGAGTCTTACATGCCCCTGTGAAGATGTCACGTACTTGCTTCGTAGTTACGTCCGTTTGGTAAAGATAGACACAGAAGAAGTACGGAGTGCGATCTGTATAATAGTCATTATATTACCGATATAGTTCAGCTAAGACTCAATATATAAAGACCAGACCTGCCCTTCTATCAGAAAGTTGGCACCACTCAAGAATGAGCAACGAATGTGACGTAGTAAAAAGCCGCCCGCCAACAAGCACCATGGTATCAAACGCTACCCCCTTCTCCATCTCTCCAAACGCCTCGCTAACCCACACACAAAACAGCAGCCCTCCTGATCCCTATGCCCTACCACAGAGATCTAGCCATCATTTTATTCAACAACCGGACACAAGTCATAGTTCCCGTCCACATTGTTCCCCCACCACTTGGGGAACGGCTTCGAGGGCCCGCCGGCGCCGAAGACGGCAAACGACAAAATAAACAGAGCCAGCAGGGCCGCGCCGTCAAACGCCGCGGTAACCAGGTACGAGTAATCCCGGAAGATGCGCGGCTTGTAGTTGCGCAGGTAGAACTGGATAAAGAAGCCGGCAATCAACTGGCTGAAGATGACGCACGTCTGGCTCGAGTTGTAGGGGATGTAGCCGGCGAACTGGATGAACTGCGGCATGTTAACCTCGTAGAGGGAGAAGTTGCGGATCTTGGGGAGGAACTAAAGAGGGGAGATGACATGTTAGCCACGACGAGGCGTTTGTTGGGGGACGAGGGAGGGATGAAGGAAAAGTTCACTTACAATGACCAAGATGCGGTGTGCAATAACGACCGCGGCGCCGATCGCGATACCTGCCGTGACCATAACGTACGGCGCTCCTGCCGTGTAGAAGTACTTGGCCAAAGCCCAAGATGCCGCGTTCGTGTTGTAAGCCTGCAAGGTAGCGCCACTCCAAGAAGAGTCGCCGTTACTGCTGGCAAGAAGCTCTCGATTGCCCGTCACAATGGCAATCATGACAGCATAGTTGAGGAACCCGCCCAGGATTGTACCGTAGATCTGCGTGAGGAACATGGCACGAGGTGGGATTTTGAGGTATTCGCCCATCTTCAAGTCGTTGGACAGCGTAACGGCATTACTAATGACGTTATGCGACCATACCGCAAAGTACATGTTGCCGATGGGCTTTCCCGGTAGACAGAGACCGGCAATCATCTTCGAAAGGTTGTTGGTAGCGATACCGTTTCCATAGCGAGAGTAAAGCAATGTGCTCTGCGGAAGGTCAGGTCCGGATACAGGATTACATACCAGGGGAGTGGGTTCATGATTAGAGCAACTTACAAACGGGGCGACGAAGGATCCAACCAACAATGACACAATAAAAGCCCAAACTGGCAGAGTAATGTTCTCCTTGATGACAACAACGAGGCCGAGAACAAAACTAACCACAAGGACAATCACGTACCACCACCAAGGGGTCTCTTTGTAGCGACTCGCCATGTGTGTGTGATGAGGGTCGTTGTACTCTCCCTTTCGCGCACTCTTGTACGCTCGTACAATGTCCTTGCCCCAGAAGAGGATGCAATGCATGATGAGTGCGCCGATCTGGAAAAATGAATCAGTCGATCTGTAAGTTGTCATCAAAAGGGGCGATTAGTCACTAACAGCAGCGTTGGCAATGAATAGACCGTAAGCCATCGTCCCTGCCAATCTAGGGACACCATACTTCTCCAGCATGGCTTCGTCCAGCACACCACCAACAAACACTTTCGTAATTGGGTACTTTGACCCGTCGGCCGATCGAAGCAAAGTCGACATGAATGGGAGACTTTGAGAGCCCCAGGCGTCACCCCAGTAGATCGCGGACATGATGATGAAGCATGCAGCAAAGCCAGTGGCCATGTGTAGTTGAAGCTTGAGGGGCAATGATGTGTTGAACGACGTGATCTGTAACTCAGGCAGTTAGTCGGTGCCCGTGGGCTGATGGGCCAAGAATGGTCATGTGCCGCTTACATATTGCCAATCCAGCGAGATGCTGAAGAGACCCAGTCCTTCGTTGTTAAGCGAACCGCCAAAGATGTTGGTCAGTGTAGCAGCAGTTTTACCGGTAGCGTTCATGGAGGCCAAGCACTGCAAATTTCACGTCAGCCGGCGCCCGCGATAGGTTAGTCAGCAAAGGGGTTTGACCTACCGGAATGGAGATGGCATTGAGCCAAGGCCACATGTAGGCAGGGAACCATTCCCATACAAACATGCCAGTGAAGGCGTACCAGAAGTATCGAATAGGCTTCGAGTCCTTCACATTCTGCCAATGCAGTCCTTGGAGGGCCTTGACGGTTGGCAGCGTACTCCAGTAGACAGCCTCGACATGCCACACAGCGACGGGTCGCATCAGACCACACAAGCCATAGCCAAATAAACCAATGGAGATGAGAGATAGGACAATGGTAGTTGCGCTCAATGGTAGGTTGTAGAAGAGATCCTGGGCGGCAAAGACCTTGATCGTATCAGCAGCGTTGGAAGCCGACGTGGCGGTGATGGCGCAGATGGCATGCTCCTTCAAGCCCCATGGGCCGTAGTTCAAGAAGGAAAGGACGGTAATCCACATGGGGCGCTTTCCCGTACCGCCGCGTTCCCTCCAACGCGCCTCGTGGAGGTCACCACGGGGAAGGAAGTTGGCCCAGGCATTGCCGACGAAGTAGGCGATAAGCGTGATGAATGTGCCGGAAATGGTGACATTGGTCGGTTTGAACTGCAAAAGTTTATCAGTCTTAAACACAGATATACCAGCCTCACTTATTGGTCGATGGACCTACCTGGTAGATCTGGTACATAACAGCTTGGAACCCCGAGAAAATGGTAGCTAGAACCATGCCACGGAAGGTGATGGCAGGGTCTCCGTCATCTCGTAACGATAGCAGATGGTGGGCAGCATCGTGGCCGGTGATGATGATAATGTCGTCGCTAGCCGCGTCCTTCTCATGCTCAGCCAATTCGCCTTCGCTGGGACTAATAGCGGCGGTGATGGCGTCTCCGATGAATTCCCCTTTCTCGGTGGGAGCAGCGTGGACAGGATGGATCCTTGTCTCATTGACCTCTTGGTGGGTCGGAGCCTCAACGACCTTTCCCTCCACGGGGTTCAAGGCCCCGACCACGACGGCAATATCGTCAGAAGCGTTGGGCATATTGCGGGTCGTGTCTTAGACGTAGACCAAGGTGCGACGAGCTTTGGAGCGCGGAAATGACGAGTTCATTTCAGCTCGGCAGGCTTGGTATGGAGGTCGACAGTTAAATAAGAACTGTCGGAAGAACTGAAGGTTGCAAACACAGTCATGTGTAACAGGTGGTTGCTTGCGGTGCATAGAATGCATGCACCTTATCTTGGGGGACTCACAGAAACGGAATTATTGCCATGGCGCGATAGGGTCTAAAGATTTGCCATGGTCTGGATTGATTGAGTCTAATCGACTCCCCCCTGCCGCACATCCCTGGCACCCAAGAAGAGGGCGTCGTCGGGAGCTGAACTACGTCCAATTAAGGCGCCATTGCAATATTAAAAGGGACTGACGACCCATGCCGCTGCGTCCAGGAGTCTACCCGTAGAACTTGACATGCAGGCTGTCGGTCAAAATTTGTCCTTCCTTTTCCGGATTAGCTGTCGAGCTGTGCAGTGAACAGCTGCAACGTGAGGTCGGGATGGGCAGAGACAGATGTAGCCTTGGCAATACTGGATGTCTCCAAACGCAAACAAATCCACACCCTCCGCGACACACACTTACTCGCTCCTTCACGATGATAGGATACCAAGACGATGGGTCCATGCACGGTGCAGTGCATATATATTGCCTGCCCCGTCTCTTATCGCAGACGGAGCAACTTGGATGGCCCGGAGGGAAAACTCTCGATTCGAAGATATCTCATGTCTGTTATGTGCATCAGTCGAAATGGGGTCAAGTGATTGGTGGCATTGGTTGCTGAGCTGCAAGGTTTCAATCTATTGATGAAGGATCCTTGTTGCAGAACGTCTCTAGAACGGCAGTCTTATCGCAGTGGCGGCTACCCCGAAGAACAGCACGCTGGTGTTGACATGTTCTGTCTCGATTTTCGGGAGACATCGTCCGTCGTGGGACGACCTGATACGCACGTCTGTTGCGGACCGAGCGGCCCATGAGAAACATTGATAGACACCGAGTAGCTGCCAATAAGAGGTGCCTGTCAATCTCGGGTATACTTGGCTGCATATCGACGTTTTCTTCCAACGCACCCACCCATCCCTGGCCCGACCTTTGGAGCATGGTTGTTGAAGGGCTGCACGACTCGAAAGTTGGGGTCGGATCACAGGCGTTCCATCAGCCGGGGTTGCACGAACAATAAAAACGCTGGAGGAGGTGCGCAGGAAGCCGCCAATCAAGTGACCGAGTGCCGGTCAAAAAGGCAACAACCCCCTGGCCAATCCGTGCGAGAGCGAGCAGAATACGCGGGTCCGTACATACTTGATATGTAGGAATCGCCTGATGGTGCCCACCGATATAAGCAACCACTGGCTGTTCGCATGCGAATAAGGCAAAGAAACAGTAGGATGGCCGGTTCACGTCCGATATGCCTTGAACAGGAAGGTGTGTGTGGTATGCATTCTCAGCTCTCTCTCTCTCTATCTTTGCCACAGGTTGGTTCCTCCCCTCCGCGCCGAGGCGTCAGTAGTTTGAGCACTGCATGTCGGGATATCTCGACAGAGGTGGCCAAGAACCCGAACCACATGCGATCGACTGCATTGCGATCATATATGACAGGATGGAGTGCAGATGAAAGAAGGCAGGAGGCCCAATGGGGAATGATACAATTCCGTCTTTACCGATCAGGTCAATGTGTATGGCTCTGAATATAATATGGTAACATTGCTGTTGGCTGTGGCTCGGAATGAAGGAGGAAGGAGGACGAGTGCGCATCCATGACGAGCAAGCGGCAGGAAGGCTGGCGGTTAGAGGGGTCAATGGAGTTCGTGCGGCCCGTGGGGGGGTTATGAGCGATGGTGCGCTGAAAGGGTTGATCGAGGGGCCCCCGAGCCCCGTAATTGAAGGTCGCTTAGGTGCCAAGGTGCCAAGTTTAGGTGCTGATAAGACAGACACCCACCCGAGTGTCCCACGTTGCTTCCAACGTTCAATACAGCTGCATGGCACTTTCTACTTTGGTAGTTGACTTGAGCGCTAAAAGGCTTCGTTTGATTCCCCTTTGAGGCTTCAATTCTCAATACACGTGCCATCGTGGTATCAGTATCGAACCAGGAAACATGTCGCAATTGGGATGCATGCGCCGTTCCCGATGCGGCGTGGTGCAGTTATCAGCTCGCTGTCCCTATCGTCACATTGCCTCACCTACCCTAAAATCGCGACATGGCGACAAACTGGGTCTCAGTAACGCGCTCGGCGTTTCCCCCTTGCATCCCTGAGTCCTGCCGCATTTTGCCATCGGAATATCACATGCTAGCAATGGGTTTGCCTCCCTTCCCCCTCCTTCATCTCTTTGGTGTAACTTGTCACTGTTGTGCATCCAACACCTGTATCTTATCGAAGTAGGGGGTATCAATTGGGTATTGAGTAAGTAGGTATTGCTAGCTGGTATCAAAACGCCGTACTCTCTTACACACACTCTCAGTGCTCTTTCGTTCATTCGTATCATGGATTACGTATACTTTTATTTTATTTTTGTTTTCCTTCCGTCCCGTTCCTTCGGGGGGCCCCGGCCCGCCTAGATCCTCCAAGGCTCGGCCCTTGTCCCCTTCCCTGCGTCGTCCACGGAGAACCGGGACGCATTTTTGCCCCCATCCCGTATCGTCGCCGGGCTCGGCAATCCCGTCAACTCGATCTCGTCCTCCTGCGGTTGCGGCTGCTTCCTGGCGGTGCTCCTGGAGCCAGTACCGCTGGATTTCGAGGTGCCGTTCGAGGACCCGTACTTGGTGACCGAGTGCACGGTGTTGTGGATGAGCTTCTTGAGCCAGGCCGGCGAGTAGTAGTTCAGCAGGGGCTTCAAACTGGCCAGGCAGTTGGTGATGATGTAGGTGCCCGTCTCGATGACAGACCAGCCGACTAGAGCCACGGATGCAAATGTACGGTCCGCGAAAGCAGAAGTGCTGAAGAAGGTAACGGCGCGGATGATGGACGACACGATGCCGAAGCTGCCGACGGCAAAGATTAAAGCCAACGCCACCCGCTTGGCCGTAGGCAACTGCAGGCCCCAGATGGTCGACAGGGGCAAGCCCATGATGAAACAATCCATGATAATGCCCGGGATGGCCTGGGCGTGGAAGAAGAGCTGAGTGTCGATGCAGACGCCGCCGGGGATCTTGCGGTCCCACCAGTAGGCCAAGGGCCGGCACTGGAAGCAGGCGACGAGCACGAACGACAGGCTCGTCGCCGCCAGCAGGCCCTGGATCATGTAAGCCCAGTTACGCATGGCGCCGCGCCAGTTGAAGACGCGCAGGTACAGGAAGACGATGGCCATCTTGGGCAGCGCCATGGAGGTGAAGTAGACCATCTCGAAGGCCAGCAGGCACTTGGCCCAGCCCTCGAGCTGGATCGGGTCGTGCTTTTCGAGGTAGTCGACGTGACGTCCCACGCCACCGACCTTCGTCATTACTTTTTGGTCGTGTCAGTACATCATCGTCCCTAGACTGGTCGAGAGAAACTTACATATGGCTATGGCACACATGCCCAAGTTCACAACGTACGCCAAGATAAGGAAGGTATCGTCGAGGCCGAACGTCTGCGAGGTGAAGGCCTTGGCCCAGAACCGAAGGCTGAGGAAGACGGATGTCAAGACGGCGAAGGCGATGGAGACATTGACCAGAACGTATCCCTCGTCGTCGTCGACTTGCCCCTTCCCTGGGCCACCCCATATGGCTCCTCCCAGCATGGTGATTTGATGTGAATGGTGTTTCTCGACTTGTTCGGTTCCTGTTTCCCTCCGGCTGCTATTCCATGAATGACCTAGAAGTCGTCGTCGTTGTCGAGGGGTCGGGGAGGTCGTTGTCGTGTGGCCACGGTTGGTAGTTCCAGCTCTACTCACATAGGTCCACACTATTATATAAGAAGACTTGAGAGAGTGGCGGAAGTCTCATAGGAAACCCAGAAAAAGAGCAGGGACTAGAGTGGCCAGGGGCTGTGGGATTGCCGATCACTTTTATATATCAGTTGACAATACGGAGTATCAATGGCGATGAAGATGGGGAGAGATGGTTTAAGCTCCCTTGGCCAACTCTTGTCTCGGCACGCCAGATCGGTTCCCCTCCGATGTTTCGCCCACGGCGGTTCCATGCCTCCTGTGCTCCTGAACCCGCCCGGGGCCTCCAGGGCTCGCCCATCTCAAGATCCATGGGCGCAGGGACCATCGCGTTGAGGTTGCATTTAACCAATCCATTCATGCCGGTTTTTCCAGGACTAAGGATGCAGCAATGCGACCCTTGTCGTCCATCCCGCAAGCCACGGAAATCGTCCCGCCGGGAGCTACCCATATCGAGGCAACGAATGACCGCCGCCAAACATGGATGAGCCGACCCTCAATCTGGCCTTCATATATTGCATCACCACGACTTACTACTCACGATCGCTCATTGGGGTCTCGGTGAGCTCTAGCATCCCGCCGCTGAGCAAGGGCTACCGGAATAATTTGCGTCGACGGCCAATGAACCTATCATCAGCAGATATTGGCAGGCAAGTTGGTAGTGCCTCGAGATAGCGTGTTCCATATGGATACTCGTACCCACCACACTCAATGCAAGCGCGACCATCATAACTTGCATAACAAGAAACATTCCTCGTCCATTGCCAAGCTACCTAATGTCACAATGAACCAACCGGAGGCATAAGATGTCACCTTTGCTTAACTGGCTCGGCCAAGGCAGGCCAAGCTGGTCGTTCAGCGACAGGATTTCGCGACGGGGGATACTGGTCGGTAGGGCCAGGTTAGAAAGAAAGTTAGAAATCCTTTATTTCGGAAATGTGGCCAATCACTTGAGCGTGCAGAGAAACCCTGATTCGTGGAATAAAGTAAATCTGTCGACGGGAAGTCGTCAATAGGTAAATCACTTCGAACCCGGAGATTTTCCTGTCGGAGAATTGGGCGAAGATCTTGAGCGAAGATCTCTGATGTCTTTCCAATAATAGATGGGAAGGTCTCGGGGAATAATCAATTTACCTCTTGCGCTAGGGAGACCTAGGCCAGCCCAGAAGCCCACCCACCACAGCACAGGACAGGCAATCCGAGCGAGAGCCGCAACAGACAGGCCTCCCAGTTGCAAGGACTCGAGCGAGGGCGCATTGTGTGTATCAATTGACAAAAAGTGGACAGCGTGTTGCCGGTTGCATCTCCAAGTCGCAGTCGGCCGTTTTTGGACAGACGACAGTTTCTGCATGCACAAAAAGCCGGGAAGGACCCTCTCTCGTTTCCTGTCAATTCAGCCAATTCCTCGGAGAAATGCTCGCTAACGCTGCTGTTGTGGGATGGGAATGGGGTGTGTGTGAGTGGGGTTGCGATGAAACAAACAGGAGGGCGGCCATGCAACTGCGCATCCGCGGTCGGGTTAAGCTTTCTAACATCCTAGTGTTTGAGTAAGGCCCCGTGCCTTGTATATCTGAGAGCCTATTTCTATAGTCATGTCGGATTCTGATATAGCTACTATATAGTAGTTCGCGCGGCACCTCTTGTTTGGTCGGGGTGATATAATGAAGGGTAGGAAAACTTTTCCATATCCAGCTCCCATGGCATCCCATGACAAATGTGTACCGTCTGATCTTCAGCAAACGTGCATGAAAATCAAGAAACCAGCTTACCAAGCCATGTGTTGATGCACATCGCGTCATCCGATCTCTCAGCCTCCGGCAAGGGGGGGTGACGTTATTTCAGTCTGCAACGTCGTAGATTCAAGTGCGACATGACAGCAATGCGTTGCAGGACGGAAGCTTTCCATTTACTTTTTAGGAATGTGTATGCGATCTTCTATTCCACCCCTCGGCGAAGTGCCAAGTACCGACGACGCATGTAAGACTTCAGACGAGAGGGTCTCAAGGGTACCAGTCAACCCTTTGCCCTCCGCGATCAGTGCGTTGAAAGGGGTGTGTTTCTCATTGTTCATTCCGGTTCATGCCAGGGGCTATAATCGACATGCCAATCGCATACAATATATGCTCTCCTCCGCTGTGACATATCATTCTTCACTCATCACAGCTTTGCCTTGTCGTATTCGCGTACCCTCTCGCCAGGCGGCACGGGCGACGAGCCCCACGACCAAACCGCAGAATCGAACATGAACCGGTGATCAATCCCGACGAGGAAGACGCAGTGCCGCATGCCCCCGAAGTAGGCCCAGGCCTGCCCGGCGCGGAACAGCATGGCGACCAGCAGATGGCCCTCGGCCAGCAGCCGCCATGACAGTCTTTCGATATCGGTGTCACTCAACGTGTATCGGGCGACACCCGCCGCGGCGGTCAGTATCGTCTCGTCGATGACCGGTTTTACTGGGATAGGCGAGGAGTTGAAGTCCTTGGCAGTGATGTGGTCGGCTTTGAAGAAGTCGCGCGTGAAGCCTACCACGAGCTTCGGATCGAACTGCTTGCAATTGTATATGTCGATGCCAAAGAACAGCAGGGGCTTCCCCCAGGCGTAGAAGTGGGCGCCGTTAGTTTCCCAGTGTATCCATCCCGCCCACCCGTAGAGGTCGCTCCGGTGGGTGACTGGCTCGAGCAGGCGAGTCGTCCGCGTGGCCTCCGATCGCTTGGACAGGTAGTCCTTTATCGGTCTCGGTGATGGCCTTGGCTGGGTAGCCCTCGATCACGAGCCGCTGGCGCAGGATCTGGGGTGCTAAGTCGGCGTACTCTGGAAGCATCATTATTGAGTTTGTTCAACCTGTATGCCGGATGTTTGGTGTCTAGAAAGCCGAGTTGCTGGATGGCCAACGGCTGGTTAAGTAGGGGAGAGCTCTCTACCAACATTGTTGACAGAGTGTCACCAAACTCTCAGTCCACCGAGAGACCAGAAGCCCGAATGCCAAGCTACTGTCATGCCGAGAGTAGGAGGAATATTGATTATATTCCTGGTATGAGGCATTGTAACTACATGCGAATGGCTTGTTGGCTCAGATATCTCGATCCTCCTTTGTTGGTCAGCTAAAGACTGCGGTACGGAGTTTGAGCGGCACGGCGCCCTCGCCCTCTCTCCAATTGTAAATGTGTCCACTAAACCTATGATTCCTTAGAGAACTTGGATTCGAATGTGTTCTAGAAAGAAATATGCTACTCGATTTTGTTCTGTTTTTATTATTACGAAACTGAAATAAGGTCTGTCGCAGCTTGAGAGCGGTAACGACGTAAATGGTCGTGTATTTCAGGCCGAGGAGCGGAAACACGCCGCCATAAGCAGTTGGGGATTCCGAGTGGGGTACCTTGGCCGGGGACTTCAGCTGCAGTATGACGAACATGTCAATTACGAGTTGTTTGGTGCCTATGAGTTGCTGCGCGCAATGGGTGTTACGATACAATCGTGCCGTATGTGGGCTGAAGACGGAGGCGTATGGAGGAAGGTGGGCAGACAGGCAAGGCAGATTAAACTGCAAGGAATTAAACCAATGAGAAATCCGAGTGAAGACGATTCGAGCCAATCAAGCGATGTTACATTGTACTGATGGGAAGTAAGGCTGACGTTGAAGTTGAATGCGACCTCAGTAGTAAGTGGTCAGCATAAACCTAATTTCCCAGTTCCTACGTTATCATTCAATGCCAAGTTGAAGCAGTTACCCCGACTCGGACAAAATATATGAGTTACCCCTATTCGACTTGACGCTTCTGGGAAGAGTGGTAGCTCGTTTGTTTCCAGGGGTGGTTCGGAACTCTTCATTATTAATACGTCATTTTGCTGCAATGGATTGATCAGAACGTGCTGTGAGGTGCTTTATATTGCCCGGTTGGTTTCTGGGAGGCAAGTAGCAAATGGCCGCCAGACCTCTCGAGAGCTTTAGGCAAAGTTGGCGGCGAGCCCCCACCAACCGATCGATAGATATCAAGTTGTGGCAGTTGGGTGTGTCTGAATGATAACGTTTGACAAGACTCACATGCTGTCAACCCTGACGGTACCCCTACGGCGACGGAACACACGCCACGAGCATAATACAAAACCCAATCGACTACTAGATTGTACAGATCTTCTTCAATTCACACGCCTCTCTAGCCTAGCTTTACAAGTACAGAAACCGCCTCTTCTTGCTGTTCCCTCTCTTCTTGAGAATCACAGCCCGTGGCGTTGTAATTGTGACCTATCTTTGGGCCCCGTGGGAAAATCCATACTCCGCGTCTATGCCATGCCAATTGCGCATTACTATCAAGAGAACAAAAAACCAATAGGCTGTGAATATATGTGGGAGAGTTTTGTTCCGTATTTGGGTTGCGGCTAATGCAGCCTTGACCCGCCACGACCTCGTTTAGCTCCTCGTCGAAAGGGGTTGGAATCCTTCGACAGTGGCTTAGCAAGACACCAACTTCCACCGCACTTGCTCCTTCCAAGCTCCCGTCTGTCTTCGCGACTCGACTTAGACCTTGAGAAGTCTGGCGGCCTGGTTGGTGATGATGTCAATGGTAGGGAAGGCCATCTCCTCGAGCTTGGCAGCGTAGGGAGTGGGGACCTCAGCACCGGTGACTCGCTGGCCAGGGGCCTTGAGGTAGTCAAAGCCGTACTCCATGGCCAGGGCGAGGATCTCGGAACCGACACCGAAAGCGGGGAAGCCGGACTCGACGACCATCAGGTGGCCAGTCTTCTTGATGCTCTGGATGATGGTCTCGAGGTCGAGGGGCTTGACGGAGCGCAGGTTGATGACCTCAGCCTCGACACCGTACTTGGACTTGAGCTGCTCGGCAGACTCGAGCGACTGGCCGACGCAGCGGGAGAGAGTGACGATGGTCAGGTCCTTACCCTGGCGCTCGACCTTGGCCTTGCCAATGGGGAGAACGAAGTCGTCCTTCTGGGCGGCCTCGGACATGGGGAAGCTCTGACCGTAGAGAAGCTCGTTCTCGAGGACACAGACGGGGTTGGGGTCACGGATGGCGGCCTTGAGAAGACCCTTGGCATCCTCGGCGGACCAAGGCGCGACGACCTTGAGACCGGGGATGGAGCCGTACCAGGCGCTGTAGTCCTGGGAGTGCTGAGCGCCGACACCAGCGGCGAAACCGTTGGGGCCACGGAAGGTGATGTTGCAAGGCTGGATACCACCGGACATGTACAGGGTCTTGGCGGCGGAGTTGACAATCTGGTCAATGGCCTGCATGGCGAAGTTGAAGGTCATGAACTCGCAGACGGGGTGGAGACCGCTGAGGGCAGCACCGACAGCGAGACCGCAGAAACCGGACTCGGTGATCGGGGTGTCAATGACACGACGGTCGCCGAAGCGGTCCAGAAGACCCTTGGTCACCTTGTATGCACCGTTGTACTGGGCGACTTCCTCGCCGAGGACGAAGACCTTGTCGTTCTGCTCGAGCTCCTCAGCCAGAGCCTCGTTCAGAGCATCACGGACCGTGTACTCCTTGACGCCCTTGTTGTCGGCGTATGTCCTTCTCTGGGCGAATATGGGGGTGGCCTTGGGAATGGCTCGGATGGTGGAGGCGGCGAAGGGAGAGAAGGCGGTGGCTCGCGAGACGGAGGCCGCAGCGCGGGCTGCCGGACGAAGGTATCGCGACATTTTGTTGGAGGCTATCGGAAGACAGGCGACGGGAGGAGGGTCAATTGGCTAAGAGAGGGAAGAACGAAAAAGAAAGACAGGATCAAGTCCAATCCGAGATCCGCCGGAAAATATGGCAGGCAGACAGGCAATTGACAAAAGTGAGATTTCGGACTGGGGATCGGAAGTCGTGGAAGGGTAGAAAATCAAGTCAGCATGCAAGCAGCAAAAAGTGTTAGGTGGTTTACAGGGGGAAGCTGCTGGGTCGGCTGGAGCTAAGCTGTCTTCAATGCCTGGTCCTCAAGTTTCTTTCTCTCACTGACTCTATCTGGAGGGATCTGGGGGGGCTGCTGGACTGCTGGTCGCAATCAAGCAATGAGATTCGTTGGAGGGATTTTTTCCCTCTAGCTGGTACAGCCTTTCTGATTTTTGCTGGGTACTTTTGCACTGCTGAACCAATCCCAGGCGAGCAAAGCCAAGTCAGGTCCCGACTTTTGCGCTCAACTTTTTCTCGGGGAGAATAGGAAACCGCTCTTGTTGGGCTTGCCTAGATATCTCAATTGCGCTAGTTCTTTTCCGGTTAAGGCTGATGCTGGATCTGGAACCAGCTCAAAGGGTCGTCCTTATCTGAACAGAAATCCCCGACGTTATCAACGACAACAGGAATCTTCGTTGGGGATCCCCGATATCAATTGTGTGTTACTGTCAACTCGACCGTGAAGCTATGTACAGGCAGATTATTGATATTTAAAGCATCATGCATATCTCTCGTCCCTCGACTTTCAAGAAGTGGTTGGCAATTTGCCATTGGCTGCAGCAGCATGCCAAGTCTAGATCCCATGTGCACAAAGCTGTTGATCAAGCTCAATTCATTTTACCAGGTGAGCTTCAGAATTACAGGTCGGACCTAACGAGCTTGTAAGTTCCGAAGCTCCAGGAGGTCCAGCGAGTAAACCTAACCAAAAAGTCAATTCGCGGCGCAATTGGCGCTTCGTAAGTTCGTTTGGTACCACCGCCGCCAGCAGCTTTACGTAGGATCCACGATTAAAATGGGTTGTTCATAATTTGTATTAGTTCTAACATGCTCTTGTGTCGATGCTGACTTTTCATCTAACCCCATACTCCGCCGAATGCTTAAGGCCGGGTTTCGGAAAATAGATACATAGAATCAAGGAACCGAGTTTGCTCCCATCGTTCCGGTCTCTCCCACTTATGCGGTAAGACGGGGGACGGTGGTGCAGTCAGCAACGGCCCTCTATTACCACTAAGGGATATATGCAGCTTTGGTTGGCTGTCAGTCGCGGTCTCGTGACGTCTGCCCTCTTCTCTGGAGGGATGCTTGGTATTTGTGATGTTTGGTGTTGTCATCAATGTGCCCCTGCTTGCACCTCATTATATTATTCTGTCACTCCTCTCTATCGTGGTCGCCATTCTTTATGACGAACCGTTGGTGTTGACAGGCTTCTTGCCGACCATCAGGTACATAGGGGTGAACAGGTGCTCACGGCCACCAGCAACCAGGCAGTCAGCAGCAACTGCAAGACTGTCGGCCGTCTTCCTAGTACCGGCAGGAGCAACTCGCAGCATCTCCAACATACCGGCGAAGCGATGGGCGAGACCACGTCCCCACCAGGTCATGCGCGCAATGGTAGGGATATCGTAGACGCTCTGCATGTACTTCCACTGACCGGCCAGGGGCCAGTACCAGGGCATGGGGTCGGGGCGGTCAGCCAGATCCTCGTGGTGCATCATGGTGAATCCAGCGATCTTCATGGCCTCAAGACCCTCCGAGACCTTGACCATGTTGGAGATACCGTCACCCTGCTCGATTCCCAGACGGATCTCGCGGTGGTGCAGGTTCTCGTTGTCATAGTCGTCGGTCATGAGCCACTCGTAGACGCCGAAGACGCCACCAGGCTTCAGGACGCGGAAGATCTCGCTGTAGACGCCCGACAGCTGGGGGCGTGCACGGTAGCCTCAATGGCGTAGACCGCGTCGAAGCTGTTGTCGGGGAAGTCCATCTGCATGAAGTCGCCCTTGACGTAGGCCAGCTGGTGCGACAGACCCTCCTTCTTCGCGTAGGCGGTGGCGCGCTGGATTTGGTAGTCGTTGTTGTTCAGGCCGGTAATGTGGGCACCGGTGAACTTGGCGATCTCGCGGGCGGGGCCACCCACACCGCAACCAACATCGAGCACCTTCATACCCTCCTTGATGCCGATCTGGTGTGCGAGGTAGTGCTCGTGGCGCGCAATGGCCTGGTAGAAGGACTCGCCGATCGAGTAGCGGCAGAAATGGAAGGACTGACCCCAACCATACTCGTACAGGTCGGTCGCAAGGTTGTAGTAGTGGCGGGTGAGCGTGGCGTACTCAGCGGTTCGTTTCTGCGGGCAGAGAATATGAATTAGTTTCATGGGATCCAGAAATGCAGTCGTCTTGACAGTTGTACGAAAGACAACGTACGACCCCTTTCGAGCGTCGTCAGGTGGATTTCGGGTGCAGAATGCCACTTACCGCTCGAGTCTCCTCGGTCTCGTCCTTTGCGTCCTGGTTGTCCCAGTGTTTGAAGTACTCCTCGGTAGCAGCGCGCTGGGCAGCGGTGCCGCCACCCTTGCGCAGCATGGCGCGGAAGCCACCATCGGCACCCGAGGCCTCACCGTGCATGGCCTGGTTGAAGGCGGCATCACGCTCGCGGTCCTGCTTCTCGAGGATCTTGCTCTTGGAAGCCATGTTGAATGATTTGGCGTAGAAGAAGAGCTGAAGCGGGGAGGTGATTAAAGTTTGGTAATTAGTCGAGGAAAACGTGAAAGAAGGAGGGAAGTAGAAGAAGGAGCAAGCAATAGTCAAGAAGTAGTAAGTGGTTCGATCACAATAGCCTCCGCTCGCAAGTCTGCCAGCGAGTCAAGTCAACTTTAAGAAAAGGGAGCTGCTAGTAGTGGCCAGCAACCCGTAGTAGTAAATCTGGTCTATTATTTGATTAAACTGGATCCCCTTTTCCCCGTCGCGAAGGGACCCAAGATTCTGCCCAAGCGACAATCTGCCATTCAGGAGAAGAAGCACATGCTGGCCACCGCTTTGCTTGTTATTAGTCGAGTTAAGGTTCCCTCTCTGCTCTCCCTGCTGGCGATGCTCCTCTCTGTTGCGAAACCGACAAAGTCAATTGGACAGCGGCGCCCCCACTATTCCTATCGTGGTTAGCTGCCCGAGATTCGACAGCAAAAAGTTCGAATGGCAATTTCATTTGCCAATGGTTCTAGCCTCAACCGGTCCCGCAACGCTCGATTCCCCTGCCCAGTGTTGAATCGCGTTGTCACATTAGCCAATTTTGTTTTGCTACAATGTATCGGACGGGACGATTGGTCGCCGCGACCCGAATACGGTATACGTGTACGAACCCGAATAAGCCACGGAGTGCGGCATCTTTTGTGGCTACAATAAATAGGGGTCGACGGGCCGACATGATCAACTGCCGCTGCAAAAAGTAGGTGAACGTTGTTTGCTCGGTTTGAGTGCCGATACCGACGACCGAAGCGTACCTAGCTGCAGGGCAGAGTAAAGCTGCATGTCTCATGAATCATTGTGTGTCTGAACCGAGTATAGCCTGAATTCCTCGAGACAAAATGCACACATATGCCTTCAGCCATACCTAGTAGATCCATATCGCAAGTTCATCAAGATCATTAACATTGTCTCAAAACTAGAAATGTGTTCTAGAACTATTATCGGTTCTCGTGGCACATGACTTCATAACGACGTCGGCTTTCTGTTGCGATCACTGCTCGTTTAGCGTAGATTCGCATATCTGGAAGATCGTCCATCTTGAAAGGGCGTCTGCCTGCCCCTCAATCCTCAAACTTCCACCACCGCCGTCCCGTCAAACCCAGGCGACTGGCTAAAGGAGTACCCGCGCTGATTGCTGTATATGCGTTTCCCATGCTCGTCCGTGAAGTCGCAATTGTAATGCGTGTGCCCGAACGCCCACAGCTTGACTGCCTCGCTCGTCCAGCACGCCTCGCCGCTCAGGTCCGTCGCGAACCCGGACTGGAGAGGGCTGTTCTTGTGCCGGGGATCCTGCGCGCGCTTGTCGAACGTCGGGCAGTAATGCGTCAGGACGGCGATCCTCCGCTTCGCTGCTCCTGATGAACCGGATGCCTCCCCAATAGACTTGACTTCGGAGTTGAGCCAGGCGACGTCGCCCGCGTGCGCTCCGTTGTGCTCGTCGACGCCCCAGTTGTTGATGAAGTTGAAGTCGTTGAGCCCGAAGCCGACATCCTGGCGCGACTTCTGCGGCACGCTCGAGAACAGCGTGCACCCCAGAATCGTGACTCCTCCTGCCCCATCCTCGTCGTCGATGTCGAACCTCGTCTGGTCGAGCAAGATGAACTCTCCAAGCTGCTCGCCCCCTTGCTTACGGGCCGCCACGTCCTCCTGGAACTTGGCCACGTACCATTTCGCCTTCGCCCAGTCCGAGTGGTAGGGCTCGTGGTTGCCCAGGACGAGCAGCACCGTCTTGAAGCTCCGCAGCTGCACGAGGAGGAACTGGGTGTACTCATCGTAGCCCTTGGCAAAAACTCCGATGTCGCCCAGGAGGGCCAAGTAGGGAGCTCTAGGGACGATCTCGAATATGTCGTAGGTTTTCGGCGCTTCCAGGTGGAGGTCCGACTGGATCTGGATCTTGACCATCGTGACCGGCACTTAGTTCAGAAATGGTAGATTGTGTATGCTGTCTATGATGCTTCTCCTGAGTTGCACAAGATGAGATGGATTGATTGCGGTTTGGCTCTCTAGGTATATCGTACTGCCAGATAGTTATAGAGAAGTGACTAAATGGCTGCCTAAATGTTGTCTGTCAATTTGTAAACATCCAGTATCAAACAACATGAGTCATCAAGGATGGAAAGGAGGGAGGAAACGGAGATAGACATGAATCTACCCTAAGGTTTCCTGCGTGGCGCTTACCGGTCTGTTGGTAAAGCTTCGGGCGGAGCCAACAGCCAATAAACTCCACCAGCTGACTCTTCGACGGAAATGGAACCGCAGTTTGCTACAACTCCTCGATCGTCTAGGCAGCAATCGTGTAGTGATTGTTCTGGAATGACCGCGTATCTCGCTGCGGTAAGGGATGTTACGATGCCCACGATAGGTCGTTAGCTGCGTAAGCACCTAAACTAGACCACCCAGCCAGCCTCTTCGCGCAAGAAGGTACCAGGTCAGAAAAGGCAACACACACCCAACCACTCCAACTTGATATACCCTCAAGAATTGTTGTTGATGTGAAGTTCTATTGACACAATCTGTAGCCCTATATATGTGTACTTAAAAGTTGGCATCCTGATAAGTTCCGCATCCAACTCGTGGTAGTACAAAATAAGATTCGTTAACATCATGACCCAGCCATTTTAACCCCAATATATGATGATGAGACAGCTTGAAGAGAATGGTGCAATCTAGTAGCCCAAATATGATGCGAACTGCGACAGTCCAGCACGTTCAGCTCGGCGGCGAGGGGTTTCTGGGGTATGGAGAAGGAGCGGCACTCCTGTCGACTGGCCCGCCTTTCTCGAGATCTCTTGGGTCCCCAGTTTGTCTGAATGTGTACTGGCCACCCAGCATGATCTCGCTGGTTGCGTCAGTATGGCTCACGACAGTGGGTTCTTTGACACCTTCGCTGGTGCGAGTCTCGTTGGTCTTTTTGAACTTTCTTACGAGCGCATGGTACGCCGCGTGGTAGGTGTCCAACTTGGTGAGTTCCCAGAGGTTCTTGTCATTTAACCAATCCCAGACGAAGAAGATGACAATGGTGGTGGGGACAGTGAAGGCCCAATAGACCCAGAAGTTGTCCTTGGTCAAGCCCGCCTCCAGCACGGGGATAGACCAGAGCGCAGCGAAGAAGGTCGCCGGTAGAAAGGCCATGGTCATCAAGGCGATCACCTTCATGGTGCTGCCGTCACGCCTCGCTCGGTCGGCCAATACGTGACCGATGCGGGTGTCTTCTCGTGCAATCAACCCAGAAACCTGATGAAGTTTGGTTAGCCTGGTATTACAAGGGTTTCGTGTATGGAAAAGCGGCAAAAACTCACGACGTTGGCTTGGGCCTTGGCTCGTTTCTGGGTAGAAAGTGCCGACTCATTGACCGTATGAATCCTAGCGCGCAGTAGCTGCACCGCACCTCCTATGGAGTCGGCCACCAGGTTGAACTGCGTAAGGGCATGGTCCCGGTGCTCTGAGCTACCTTCCCCGATGACTTCCGTAGTCCATGGGCTCCAGTGCTTGGTATCCTCCAGTGTCTCGGTCATGGATTTCGCGACGCCGACGCTTTTGAACAGCGTCGAGAAGACGCCGATTACATTAGCAATCTTCTTCGAGGCCTCGGAAAACTGTTCCACCTTTTTCTTGGATTTTTCAGCTTCCTCCAGCTGCCCTGCCTTATGGCCTTGGATCTGTTGCTCCGAGACGTGGGGACGATGACACTCTGGGTGCTGCTGGGCACCGTGTTCTGGGTGGGAGGCTTGCCCGTTTTCGGATACTTTCTGTGCCTTCAGTTTTTCTTCCCTTTTCACCCAAGCCCCATGCTTCGTTATCTTCTCGATGTCACCGAGACTGTAGCCGTCTGTAACGATGACTCTATCCAGATAGCATGTTGCATCAACCAAGCCAAAGAATGCAAGAGTGAGGGGATGATACAAATGTTGGCGCTGGAGTCCTGGCAGACAGAAGTCCTGTTTGGGCTTATTTCCTTTCTCCTGGTTTCCTTCCTGTCGGTTTCTCTCCTGCTGGTTTCTCTTGTCCTGGTTCCCCTTCTCTGGGCGTTCCTTCCTCAGGAAAGATTTATCCCTCCATTCGCTCCGTTCAGAAACCAGGGCTCTGGTCTCCATCGTCTTCGCGTTAAAGGACCATGCCATCGAGTACAAGTAGTCCTTGTAGAGGAAGCTGTGACAGCCGTTCCCGGAATCGATATGGTACCATCCTGATCTAGACGAGACCAGGAAACCCAGCAGCGTTTTGTCTAGGTTGAGGCGGTCGCACAGCTTGTTCAGACTGGGCTTGCTGAGGCAAAACCCTCTACCTTTTGCGTCCACGGGCAAAAACACCAACTGGAGAGACGCCGCATGTGGACCTGAAGATGTTTGCGTGGTCCCATTCTCTGTTAGTTGTCTGAATAAGCCTTCCTCATCTAAACCCTCGTAAGTTGGCTCCTGCCAAGGTTGACCAGGAACATCGACTGCGCTATACAAGTAGAGTTCCTGGCATGGTTCTTTGGCAAACCGGCTGTCTTTCTCTCGGGCATATTCAATTGCAGCATACTCTCGCAGAATGTCCATTCTGCTAAAGACTCGGGTTGACGAATCCCGGGTAAGGCTGGGAATTGAGTGGGCTGCACTCTGGTGGAGTAAAGGTAGTGCTCAATGCAAGGAAAGAAACGAACTCGCTGTGACTCCAAAGAAATAACGAAACGAGAAAACGCCCGGCTTACTCGACAAGAATGAGTCCGCCTTGAGGCTTGTGGGAATTCATCGAGTTTTACGAAGCGACCGATCCCCCATGTTGAAGCAGGCTGTCGATTATTTTTTTTGTCGAATGTGATAAGCGGTGGAACACCCAGCCTGCCGCAGACCAGGGTACGCAGGGGGCGGCAAAGCTGAGATTGGTGGTGCTTACATGCACGACAACAAACCAGTGCATGCTGCTTTTTCTGTGCCTTTCTTTTTCGGGCGGCAACTTCGTTCATCCTCCACACAATTTGGAGAATCGATAGGTTTAGCATCAATCCGATACGTTACAGCTTCAGCTTCAGCGACCAGGCCTGGCCAGATGTTGGTGATGCTGAGACACATAGGCGCAAAAGCAACTTGGTAGTGACAGTCCCCCAACCCCCAACCGCCCGTACCACTTACCCAGGACCCATCAATTTCGCGCCAGCCCGATTCTGGGGTTAGCAATGGCGCTCAGGCCCGCACCATGGTCAGCCGCATTGGGAGCCCATGCGTATATGTAGCCAGTGATATGTTCTTTAAATTTATGTGGAAAGTGATGGCGGTTGTTGCCTGCCTGATTGCCTGCCTGTGAGACAAATTGATAGATGACCCCCTCCTCGGACTAATATTGTGGCCATCTGATCTGACACCAATGGATGTTGGCTGGCTGCGGCCCAGGGCTGAGTGGCTGGGGGCTGTGCTTAGGTAGGTTGTGCAAAGTGCTTGCATTTGTGTGCATGGCACTCCAGGACTGGATAAGTCGGAACCTAGCTACCCCGCACCGACACGGCAAGCGGAAGGGACCTGGGAAGCCTTGGACAGCTTTTGGGGGGAGGCAAGGCTCTCTTCGCCCGCGCCCATCCCACCTGATCGGAATATTACCAGCCTCCAAAGGGGTGATGACTACTACCCAATCGGTGACTCGTTCGCAGCAATCGCTCGCTCACCAACTCGGATCCTTCTCTTCTTACAAGCCGCAGCAATCAATCAATGTTTAGTCTCCTCGCGCATCAGATGTCGCTCTAGTCAGAGGGCGACGACTTATTACACTTTGTGACCCTTTTTGAGGCAGTGTCCAACGCACTGCGTACGGTACGCCCTCCGTGGCACCTACATACTCCAGCAGCAATGTCCGTTAAAAGATTACGTAGCCTCATCAAACGCGTGGTCAAGCATACCTTCCAAAGCCAGAGCCGTTCGAAATTAACAGTCCCCACAGCAACCGCAGATTGCGCGACGCCTTCCCTGGGAATGAGTCGCAAGTACAAGTTCACAACCGTTCAGGAGATATTTGTGGACTACACCCAAGATGGCCAGAACAGCTCCAGTTCGCCCACCACAATTGCCACTTACGATCAATTGGGCATCATCGAGGAGAAGGACTATGATCAGGATCGCAAGCCATCGTCCCCCTCCTTGCAATGGAAGAGGTTAGAGAGCCATGTCGCGAAGCTCAATAGCGAATCCGAGAATGTGTCGTATAAGGTGATATACGTCGTGCGCCACGGCAGAGGCGTTCACAACGTCGTCATGGATGCAGTGGGTTCACAATGGAAGGTATGCAATCTACGGCCCTAGATTTATGTAATATGCGTTTTGCGCATTATCTAACACATGCATAGGAGAAATGGGCCCTCAGGGATGGAGCCAGGTTGGACGAGCTCCCTGAAATGTCCGAGTTGCCTGCCTCACATGGCGATGAGGATGGGCACATAAACTGGGTTGACTCGCCACTGGTGCAAAAGGGGAGAGACCAAGCTCAGGAGCTAGCGAGAGACTGGGTGAAGTGGAATAGAGAAAACGGGATGCCGATCCCGGGGACCATCTATACAAGCCCCATGGTCCGGTGTCTGGAGACTACAGAGCTTATATATGGCGACGTACTTCGGGGAAATGGGCGCAACATCCAGCCCGTTGTCAAGGAGAATCTAAGAGAGCGACTAACGAACCACACGTGTGATAGAAGGAAGACCAGGTCGAGTATAGAAAAGAACTTCCCCAAGTTCTACTTCGAGCCCGGCTTTAAGGAGGAGGATGTGCTTTGGAGGGCTAGGAGAAGCGATGGAATGGTAACTGCAGAGACGGATGACGAACATACGGCTCGCAAACAACGCCTTCTCGAGGATATCTTCGACACGGACAACTCGCACTTCATATCGTTAACGACTCACTCATACGCCATCTCGGGCATTCTAGCCAGTGTTGGATCACCTCCTTTACGCGTTAAGGAAGGGTCTATGCTTGCAATGCTTATCAAGGCAGAGAAGGAACCACCTCCTATGAATGGCAACAAAACAGGGGGTGGGACGACCAAACATCCTAATTAGCAAAAGTGTCGATGCTAGCCCAACCTATTCCGGGGTAGGAATTCTGATCTTACCCCTACAAACTACTAGGAGTTGGAGCTTTTGGAGTTGCTTCAAGTGATATGAATTATGGCGTAACGATATATATGGGGTTTTCAACCGGGGAATACCTTGCTGCAGAGACAAATACCAGATCCAGGGGGTCACAGGGGATGTACAAGTACGACGAATCGGGATCGGTGTTCTTTTATCCGCTTGGATATAGGGATACTTTCTATACGGCGCAAAGGATTTACACAATGGTCTATTTCAACATCTAACAAACAACCCCTCTACTGCATACATATTGAATGCATGTCGAGGTCGAGGGGGTGGTGACGCTTGTCTCATGAATCACTTGCTAATTGGAAATCTAGTCATGCTGCAAACTTCTTTGTCACGCGGCTTTGTCTCTCGGGCCAGTTGGCTTGGGTATCCAGGTCCAACAATGCCGTTTTGGCCGATTTTGAACAAAGACTTTTGGTTGCTTGCTGGGCAAATAGCATTTTTAACGACGAACCAGCAAACATTTCGATCTGTACCCGTATGTATTTAGTCAGACGTCCTCCGGAGGAAATCATACGGAAAACACAGCCTCGCTAGACGTGGAGTAACTACACCTACAGCCTAATTCTGACTTGCTAAGCGTCTAACGCTATCTTGGCACGGGCATTTAAACTTTTATTCTTCGAGGATACGAACTGGTATACTCAAACTTCCGCAGCATCATGGGCAAATACAAATTTTCCCTAGTGGACAACGTTTTTGAGGAACAGGCTCGGAAGGCACCCAAAGGCAGTCCGAAGCCCCTGACACTCATCCAACAACCAAGCCTGGGCCTCCTTCCGAATTTCGACAAGGGAAGCAGCTCGTTCGATGAGAATGTTCCGGAGCCATGGGCCCGGATTCGGAACTACGTGGACGCACTGAACAGAGAGGGCGCGAATAACAAGAAAAGCACAGAGAGCCCAGAAGGAGCAAAGTACAAAGTCATCTTCCTCCTTCGCCATGGCTACAGCTTGCATAATTACATCGAAAAGGGGGTGAAGGAAGTGGACAAAAAAGGCAACGTGAAGGAGCCCAATTGGAGGGTAAGCTAAATATTCTTCCGCGGAGACTGGATTATCCTCGGGAACAGCTAACATGTTGATGATTTTGTAGGGAGGAAAGCAATTCGCTTTCCAGAAGGAGGTCAGCTTGGAAGCCCTCCGGGGATTTGGTTGCGAGGTCCCCGAGGTTCTGGAGGCCCATCTCCGTGGAGGTGGCCCCAATGCCACGGCAAAAGTGGTGCTTCACGACGCCGCGCTACTCCCGAAGGAAATTACAGAGGCAATACGCGGTTCGGAGGTCCCCAATAACGATGCCGGAGACCTAGGCAAGCAATGGCTAGCCTGGGTCAAAGACGACAAGTTCCCATTGCCGGATGCCATCTATACCAGCCCCTTGAGACGCTGCCTGGAAACCACCAGAAAAGTCTACGCGCCGGTCTTTGAGGCCCACTCCCGCAAGTTCGAGCCAGAGATCAAGGAGAAGCTGAGGGAATGGGGTAACGGCGACGCCTGCAACTACCGCCGCACCAAATCATCCATTTTGGCAGAGTTTCCCAACTACAAGCCCGAGGTGGGATTCGGTGATGAAGACCGCTACGAGTATCAGATCGAGGTTGCAAGATCGGGGGTGTTCGCTGAGTCGCCTGTGGAACGTGATCACCGTATGCAGGATGTCTTGGACGCCATATTCGATGATGACGAGACGAGGATTGTATCGCTGACCACGCACTCGTTCAGCATCGGCGCCTTGACTAGGGCTTTTGATCATGAACGTATATTGGATGAAGGGGGTATAGCTGCTTTTCTTGTCAAGGCTGTTCCGTCTTAGTGTGGCTGGACGCCGCCGGGCTCGGATTGCTAAGGGGATGATCAGTCTGCCCCATGCCTTCGATTACTTGGGCAGGATGTAGAGCAAGAACCCAGATCGGGATACCTGAAAAATAAAATCGCCAGATTGCATGATGCTCAAGCAGCAAAACTCGGAATGTACTGATTTTGCTTTCTACAGTGATCAAAAAGAAAAAGACACATATACAAACCTCGAGTTATCAACACCCAATAGGCCGCGTAGTGTGCTATATCAGTCAGTATCGGGTTAATATTCATGCAGGTATATACGATCCATCCATGATATTGTGAGGCGGTATCAAGTGAGGCAAAGTGGGCCGAGTGTTCGGATGCGGCGCAGTATGGGACCACCCTTGTGAAGATGGATCTGAACAACAACAACAACAACAACAACAACAACAACATCAGTGCGCTCCACCCAACTCCGCGGTGTCGAGTAATCAACACCACTCTTTCACACAGAGACTATCAAATAGACCCAAACAGCAATACCCATGGCCTCCCGCAAAACCAGGAGCAAGAGGCGGGGGAAACCCTATCTCGAAAGACTTCCCCCGAAGTCCTGCAACTAGTCATGGGCCAGTTCTGCCAGCACTGCCGCGGCGAGCGCACAGGCACCGCGTCAGAAGTCTACTTTGACCGCGTCGCCGCCCTGGACAAGCAGGCAGAGACGGGGTTGGGTCTCTTCCCCGGCAGCCGCAAGTGTCACAAATGCTACGCCCACCTCGACGGCTACCCGGAGGAATGGGCGGTGGGCTGCTCCCAGTTCCACTACCCCTTGCATACGCTCAAGACGCACTGGCAGGACAAGGCGGACCTGCGCTCGCTGTGCCTTGTTTCCCGGACCCTGCGCGGCGCCGCCCAGCCCGTGTTGTACCACCTCTACCGCCCGGGGAAGACAGCTACCCGACAGACGACGACTACGCGCGGCTGTTCCGGTTCGTCGGGTCCGTCACGGACGGGCCTCGCCGCGAGGACTTGGTCGCCTCGGTGCGGTCGCTTTGCGTGGGACACCCCTCTCGCACCGACCGCGACAAGCGCTGGCACTCGTGGCACTATTCCCTCTCCTCAACGGATGCGGCGTTGCATTTGCGGGGCTTCTTGGCCGTGTTTCCGCCAGGGAGCCGTTACGAAGCCTCATCATCGCCCGGGTTGTTCTCAAAGGTAGATTTAATCGGGGGACTGCTCAGACTCCTCCCCTCCCTCACGGAGCTGAGCCTGGGCAACGAGTTGCTTGAGCCCTTTGAGGACTACATCCCCGCCTATCTCGAGCAGGAAGACTACCTCTGCCTCCGCACGTTCGAAGTCTCGACGAACGCGGCGGGGCATAGTACGTACTTCAAGCTGAAGAAGCTGTCCAAACTCGAAGGCAGGATCATCGAGCTGTCGCGCGACTTGCGGGTGCTCAAGCTTCACTTATGCGACTCCTTGGGTTTGGGACGAAACGCAGGAGATGGAGATAAAGAAGGACTGTCGCCCAAGTTCTCCTTACCGCATCTGCAGTCCCTCCGCATCACCGAGGGCCGCCTCGACGCCGACGAGCTGTGCCATCTCCTGAGCGCCTGTCCCGCCGCGGGTTCCCTGCGCGAGTTCGTCTATGACGCTGCCGAGGTCTACCTTCATGTCCTGCACAACTGCACAGGCGACTCGTTTCGGACGCCGGCCGAGAATTGGATGCGCACCCGCAAGCCGGACGTCGACCCGTCGGCCGTCATCGCAGCCCTCGAGCATCTCCAGCCCAAACTAGAGTCGCTGCACCTCAATGTGCACCAGTTCATGGACATCCCGCACAAGGGACCGTTTGCCCCCTTGCGCAGCCTCAGCGACTTCACCGCATTACGGAACCTGCTGCTGGACTGGCGTTCTATCTGCGGCGGCTACGCTAATCAAAATGATACCGACGACACGCAGCGACTAGTGCGGCTCCTCCCCGAGAGCATTCGTTCGCTCTACATCGTCGGCTGCGCGCAAGAGATCCACCCCCAGCGCCTAGGGAGATCCCTCGAGGGTCTCGCCGCGGCGCGCGACCGCGGCCGGTTCGCCGACCTCCAGCGTGTAGGCTGCGATATCCGCCGATCATACCGGTACTGGGGGACGAGCAGCAAGAACAGAGACGACCCAGGCGGCGCCGGGCTTAACGCGGCCTGGAAAGACATGTTCGGCGTCGGCGGCGTGCAGTTCGAGTACGACCTGGGCTGGGAGGGCAGCCCGTCGCCCGGTGGAACTTATTACGACGATACGGGGTACCGCGAGTCTTCTGGCCCGTTCTCTCCCCCCATATCCATGTCTGACTATGAAATAGACGAAGACCTGTGAGAAATGATAGACCACACGACAGGGCGAAGCTGATCACTTCGCTTGGTAACAGTACAAAAAGAGAGACTTATAGATAATAGTACATTCGTAACTCCAGCTTTAGTCGAAAGGGTATCCTAACTCTGGCGCCTATCCCAATTCATCCATTCCGGCCAGGTGTGTATTGCCATAAGGTTGTCCACGTTCCATCGTTCTTGCGTATGAAAAATATAATGAAAGTACAGTGAAAATACAAAAAGGGAAAGTGAGAAACAAGATACAAAAGAAGGAATAGTGGTACATGATCGTACATGGAAGAGGATAGAAAATAACGAAGAGAAACCACCATAATACACGCTATGCCCTCCTTTCTCTTGGCCCTCGAGCTATTGGCATCTGTCGTAGTAGATGCGCTCGATTGCCCCCAATTCCCTTCCCAGCTGACGAGGAGGATTGAGAACGCTCCAAAAGTTCAAGTCCCAATCCATTCGCGTGCGGGACTCCAATCGCAATCTCTCTGCCTCCATGTCTCCCCCAATGAAGCAGCCCCAAGCAAAGACGGGCTAATGAATATCCAATCACAAATCTTAGGGAGCTTGTAGAGACGAAGACGGGTATAAAGACAGGAAGGCAGTGACGACAAGTCAATCAGCGCCTCTTGCTGCTGCTGCCGGACTTATGCTTCTTGTCGTCGTGGCCGCCCGACGACGAATGCTTTTCGTCAGACCGGTCGGACATCCTGTTCTCCGTGCTCCAAGAGGCATCTCGGCGATCTTCTTTGAGCCAATCGCCGACTCTAGCACTCGACTCACGGTCTGAGTGCTCCGACGACGACTTCTTATCTGAGGAGGACGACATCATAGTGGTGGAAGAGTAGCCCATCTTGGCGGTTGAGAAGCTTTCGCCGGTGTTGGTTATAAAGGATCAGATGGAGTAGAAGTGCGGTCTCTGGGTGGGCGAACAGCCGGGATAGGAAGAGTGGTAGACAAATACTTGAGAAATGTCTGGTGATGAATGCAGTGGCTTGCAATGCCGAGATGTCTTCGTGGTGTTCAGTGGTGAAATATGTTCTTGAAGCTAGAAAGCGCGTCACGACGACGAGTTGCGGGTTTCGGGAGGAAACTGTAGTTATGAGCGGCCTATAGTATATATAAGATCTCTGGGTTGTCAAGCCAGCAAGTCGGACGGGGTCATCAGCCAAGTATTCAGGATCAAGAGCCGTTATATATCCCATGTCAATACCCTGGTACGCATGTCAGCAAGCACATGTCTCCCATCCATCACCAACAACGGCATCCAGCAACGAAGCTGACAGCAGCATCAACCCCAAACACATCTTGTTCAAAGGTGTGTGCGCGTTGTTGGAGGTTCCATCCATCTATCCATCCTCCGTCGCCGTCGTCCTCCCCCAAAAGCTTGGTAATCCGGCAACCATCACCGTCGGCTTCACACTTTGCGTACTTTTCATTTTCGTGTTCTGTTGCTCTCCTTCCAACTTGAGCGAACTTCCCGCAATCGTTATTGCTAACTATAGACCACAAAACGGACCGAAAGTACAGGCAGACAGCAAGAATGCACCTCATTCGCCAGCTCGTTTCCAGCCCAGCACATCAGCAACAGCTAGTAACCTGCATGCGCATGGGGGGTGGTAGGCGATGCCGTACGGGTAAAATAACATTCTAGGAGCCTCATCACGACGGCAGCAGAACCACGTTTTGGGGGCGAGAGCTTGATCCACTCCCAAGAATACCCCATCCAGCCTGCTCAGGGCTGCCCACGCGTCACCCTTGTGCGCTTACGGGTGCCTGTGGGGGTGGGGGGAGGGAGACTCGGGATTGAGCAGCCGGAATGCCGCAACAACTGTAGTAGTAGAGCAGTAAGAAGAGCAAGGAAAACACTAAGAGATGACGAGATGGCGAGACAGAAAAGCCGTTGAGTGGCTTGCTCGGATGGCTGATGGTGCTGCTGGTGGTGTTGCTGCATGTCAGCCCAAAGAACCACAGATCACTGGGCGGCTAAGCGCGTCTGCGGTCACCTGCTGGCCACTCGTCTGGACTATATCAGAGGAAGCGACATAAGCAAGGAACGACCCGTCCTGTCATGTTCGCGTTGCTGACTATCCGGTGGTGAATTGTGGAGGGCGGGCGTGGGCGAGGACACGCGGGAGCAACCGCGCAAACTATTGCTCGGCATGCAGAGTGCTTTGGGCGATAGAGAGGTGGAGAGAGGCGACGAAACGGCGAAGATGACGGCCCTAGAGGCGAGAATCGGGGCGAATGGCCGAAGATCTAAATCTGGAAGGATTTATGTTGCACACAGCCCTATGGGGGGACGCATGGGGAGCGAATGTCGTTCTGACTGTACCTCTTTTTGCGTATGCGTTCGCAGCCGTGGAGCACCACGGAGCGGGTGTGGGTGGCACGAAGAAGCTGGAGGCAATTCTGCTGACGAGAGAGAGAGCTTGAAAGGGCAGAAACATCTCGAGCAAACCTAATTTCAGAAGGATGCATTACGTATCACAGCCTGTGGGGAGAGAGGGCGGAAACTGGAACGGATGACTGTGGGGGTGCATTGCTGTAACGTCCGTAGGTATCGTATCGGTTGCAGGGGCACAGCATAGTCTGAGCCGAGCTGAAAGAAAATCGAGAGTGACGGAGAAACAGATAATTGCGAAAAGTTCATTTCAACAACCCAGCCTGATCGGATTGGACTGGACTAGACTGAACTGGGCTACGCATCTCATCACGCATCGACATGCTACCCGAGATTGTTCATATTCACTTGAACTTGGCGAGGCAACGCAGCTATGCTGCCTGGCGACCCCAAATTCACATGGGTATGGGTGGGCATGTCTTGATTGCGCAGCTTTTTGTCTCTGATACGCATACGCATCCATGGAGTCCACGCGAGACAGGGCGGGTGAGGTCTGTCTGCGATAGGTACTTTCCTGTCAGTGTTGCATGGTGCATGTCTCTGCCTCTGCCTCGGTATCGACTTTCTACTCTCAGGGCGGGCGGAATGATGAGGAAGGGAGAGGAGTGTCGGGCGGCCCGAGAGACTATAGTAGTAGAGTATCAGTAGGGAGATTACCTAGCATACTGAGGTGATTGATACTGCTTGGAGAGAGTTTCAGGTGTGTCTGCACTGCAACCTGCAGCCCGTCGGTCGACGGAAGCGGATCAGGCTCGCCGACGAGAGCGACAGAGTAAGAATGAAAGTGCGAGAGTGAAAAGGAGGGAAGGGAATGAGCCAAGAGCTGAAAAGATCTCTTCCCCACCAACACGAGGCAAAGGTGTCAGCAACAAGTACACCCCTCCCCATATGCAGCCTTAACCGCCGGGGACGACAGCGCCTTAACCGCGCCGCTGCCGGCAGATAATCACCCTCGTGGTGGTGGTGGTGGTGGCTGGAAGTTGGGTCTGATGGGTTGATTTAGTGGAGGGGTGAGGGTGAAAGTGCAGAGCAAGAAAGGTTAATGTTAGATAAGTAAGACATTGAATCACCGGAGGCGAGCTGGAGCGAGACACATAAAACGACTACGGGGGCCGTCAATGTCCAGAAGAGGTAGTGGCCTTTGGGGGCGGGACACCGAGGGGCTGGCACCGATACTGTTGCATATTACATATTGGAGTCGCATCCATCACCTCTTCATAACTCCTTAGCAGAACCTGGACTTGTCTTCCCTTGGTCCTGCTTACATACCAATCTGATAACTCCCCCACTGACAGCAGAAAAAGTCATCGACTGCCTATTCGGACATTCCCCACACCCTCGAATCGACAGAAGGAGAGATTACTCCCTCCTCGCTCGCTCGTCCTGGCTTTCCTTCCGCTTTCTCCGTTTCAATGACGAGATGTTTTGACCAGACCCCACATGCCAATGAAACAGATCGGCGAAACATTAATGATCAACAACGAAAGAGGCAGGCGGCTTGGCAATCATATATACATGAGAAATCACCGTCTGGGATCAACAAGCACCCAATTCCCGCAGACCGGGATCATGACTTCGAAGTTAGGGGTTATAAACGGCAAAAAGGACTTTCAGCAACATCACATAACGTAGTCTTGTATAGCGGAGCAAGTTCATAGAAAAGAAGAGGAAAATAAACGTCTTCGTTCAAACTCCAGTCTACTGATAGTCACTATCTCCCATTCTCTCGCCTGCTGACTTGTTGCTTGATATGCTTGATATTGCTCGCTTGCTCGCTCGCTTTGAGTAACCATAGCTATTATATATATATATAGATTGTGCTTGGTGTCAATCAAATCATCAATGGTATCATTACATTACATAGCTTTTCGCTCACAAAAAACGAAAGGGCGAAATATACCAAGTTACCAGAGTCCCAGTTTCCCAAGTTGCTGGCCCCCAATCTCCCCTCCGTCCGTCACTCCATCATCCAGATCACCGCCCACTCCCATATAAAGTAATCAGACACTATATTTATACACGTGGGTGCGATGGCTGCAGCTGCATGTTCTGTGTTGCCGTTGCACCCCACTTCGAATGATCATCTCTCATCGATACAACCCCTGCTCTCTCGCTCTAGCTTTCACTGTCTGTCGCCGCCGCCGCCGCCCCCTTATCATCCAGTAAAAGAGTAGAAGATTGCGCGTTGTTGCTTTTTTTCCTTTCCTAAGCCCCCCCTATTATTACTGCTGCTACCTGTGCTGCCCGAAATGGTTCAAGTCTTCCCAATTCACCGGGAAGACCGGTTGGGGCTGACCCCCCATACCCGAGTCTGTCATCGGTTGATCCTCAATGAGTGTACTCGACAAGCTTGACATGCTGTGCCAATCTTCAGCCATGCCGTGCGGCTTCATCATCTGCGCGCTGCCGTCGGGGGAGAACATGTTCATGTTGAAATCCATATCCATAGGAGAGGGCACGAGTGGTGCTGGTGGAAGCTCCTTGTTCAAAGATAAGGGGCGTGATGTAACTATTTGCATCGGTTCCGGTTGCATGTGTTGCGAAGGAACCGGCGGTGGTGAAATAAACATATTAAATGAGTTGTTGGGGTCTTGCTCCATGGGAGGCGTGAGCGTCATCCTCGGGGTACGATCGTGGAACTCGGCCGTGGCGGCCGACGATGAAGAGATCCTCCGGCTGGGTCGCCTGCTGATGGGCTTCAGGCATGTAGATGCCACCCGTCTCAGACCTCGACTCTGACTCGTGATCAGTACTTGGTGGCCGTTGCCACCGTCCGTTGGCGACGACGGGAATGATTCCTGGTGCGGGGGCGGCGGAGGGAGCGACTGCATGACGCTCGGGGTCGATTGAGGCCGCGGCATCAAGACGATGTGGCAGTAGCCCCAGGCGCACCGCGCAATCTTCTCCGCCGTTTCCTTGGATCCGTCAAAGAACTCTAAAAAGTCCTGCAGGTGGCCTGGGTGCTCGTTCTCGACGTATCCCTGTGCTCGGCCGGTGTTGTCGAGGTCCCAGCTAAAGGATGGTTGATGGCCGTTGAACTTGCCCTCCTTGCGAATGAGGAGCTCTCGCCATGCCTCTAGGACGAGGGGCTGGTGCAGCAGACCGTAGATGACGTTGGAGTGCATCCAGTCGTTCTTGGTGTTTCCGGCTTCGAAATGCTGTGCGACGTGTTCGTAGTGCTTCTCGAGCTTACCGTGCATGGCGGCACAGAATCCGCATCCCCAGGCCCTCCGCTTCATCATGTACTTGACGACGGCATCGGAGTGCGGGCAAGTCTTGCAGCCATGGGCAGACTTGTGGTGCTGGTTGAAAGTGTTAGGACCCCAGAAGCTCTGGTTGCAGTTAGGGCACGGGTATTTCCGCCATCGCTCGTGGAACTCCTCTTCGTGTCGCTTCCAGTCAAACTTGCGCTTGAAGGTCTTGTCGCAGGAGGTGCACCAGTAGCGGGCTTCCGTGATGATCGAGGGCGTAGCGCCCCGTCCAAATGGACCGCCGATGGACGAAACGGAGCTTTTGCCGGTTGCATTAGACAATATGCTATCGTGGCCCGAGCTTGTCGAGGCCGTGGAGGAGATGGATGATCGTATTTGGTGCGAGGGAACGAAATTGTAGTTTGGAATAGCGAACGTGGGAGCTGCTTGAGCTACATACTTAGCAACATCTTCAGAACGACCCGCTGGGGTCTGGGGCTGTGGCCCCGTACCTTCGACAGCCGGGTGTGGTGGTTGTGACTGCTGCTGCTGCTGTTGTAGCTGCTGTTGCTGCGGCTGTGGCGTCGGTGGTTGCAAGAGCTGCTGCTGTTGAGGCGAATGTTGTGACGGCGTAGGTGAGAGCTGCGGGTGTTGCTGTTGTTGCTGTTGCTGTTGCTGTTGCTGTACCTGTATTTGTGCCACATGCTGCACTTGCTGCTGCTGCTGTTGTTGTTGCTGCTGTTGCTGTTGCTGTTGCTGTAATTGCTGCTGTTGCTGTTGCTGTTGCTGCTGTAATTGTTGCTGTTGTGGCGGGCAATCCTCCTCGAGCAGGGCAAGCAGAGCTTCACGCGACAGGCCGGCCTGCTTGAGCGCCTCGAGATGTTTCCTTGCCTGCTCCAATATCCTCGAGGGATCCGAGGTGTCCATTTGATCCATTTTGGCCCGACTCCGACCGGCGATTCTCGCTTCTATTAATTCAATGGTGCACTATCAGATCAGGCCTCTGGCTGGCTGCTACCGGGCGGGTTGGGCTGTAACAGCAACCTCGACAATACAAAGTGAAAAAACGAGTGTGTGATGGAGGGATACGATAGGCAGTGAAACGGTGAGCCGACCAAATCGAGGGCTAGTCGGGAAAGAGGAATTATTGAGGACCAAAACCAAAGATGGAGATGGATTGACGGTGCAGTGGTGCAGGTTGGGTTTAGGGAGCAACCAAGACAACACCGGGCGGGAAGAGGAAAGTCAACACGAGTGTCGTTGGACGGGTAGATTTCCAAAGGCAGGCAGTCGGTCGGTAGTCAGTTAGTCAGGGGAAAGGAACACAATGAGCGAACGAATGGCTGGACGGGGAAGCAACCCATTTCCAGGGATTTTTCTCTCGCGCGCGTAAAATGGTCCTCGGGCAGGTGATTATATTGTTTCCCTCCTCCCCCCTTCCGCCCCAGTCTACCCAAGTCCTCTTTCCATGGCCGCCCAAAGAGCTGCCCTCGCGCATCGCACCATGACAGACGTGCGTGACCCGCCCGCTGTGACCTCAGTCTTGAATCGGCCGCGCCCCGAGCTACTTTGACTGGCTGCAGCAAATTTCCCCTGGAAGAAACGGCTGCGCCCATTTTGGTTTTTGGATCCTCCTCCCCATCTAAACATGGGAACAACAACTGGGGGGGCCGCCGCTAACCCCTGATGCACATCTCTTCTCGCTCACTTGTGCACTTGTACCGGCATGCACTTGCCTTGCTCGCTCTCGCGCTCGCTCACGCACTCCTCTCTCACTCTCACTCATTTGCTTTCTCACCTCTCCTTGCCTCATATACAGTTATCCCTCTCTGGTGGCGTGATTTTATTTTTGAACCTCACGTCTTATTCGGTTGCCTCTTCTTCTTATTTTTGTCACCGAGTCCAACCGACTAATTTCGTTCTTTTTCCGGCAGATAGACTTTTTCCGGTTGAAGAAACATCGCATGGCATCATTCATGGCTGGGGGGCCACAGGTACATTGATTGATTGGCATGGCTCTAGGTAGTAAGGTACGGGCCTTCACAGACACTAACGTCCAGTCTATCTGATTGTAGTAGTGCACCCAAGTCCACTAAACCCAGTAAACACCAGCACATTTTGGCTGCTCATCAATTTGCTACAGGGATCTCGGGTTGATGGGCTGAATTGCATGGCCCACCTGAAACACTTGGACCCCCCACCCGGGCTTGTTTGCACCTTTTCTGTCCCGGCCGCTTCTCTTGCTGTAGCTGCAAGCCAGCTTGTAAACGACCATCACGAACATTCCGAAACGACAATCTGGGCAGCAGACAGAGCCGGCGTGATAGAACCTTGATGGGAATGGGGGAGGATAGGCCAATGATGGCACCAGGTAACACGTGTGGTGTGAGTGGGCTCAAGTGTGGGTGGTGGGTGGTAATGTGGTAATGTACTTTGTTGGCGGCCCTTTTTTTTCCTTCCTTATTTCCCATCTTTCTCTCCCTCCTATAGGCAGGCATTCTACAGCTATGCCTATTCCAATTCCTGGGCAAGCCCCCCCTTACCCGGCACCACTCTCGCCCACGCACCCCCTTGTCGACAATCTGTTTCCACCTCTGCGTTTCCTTGGTTCGTCGATAGATATGATCGGTCGGCTGTGGGGGAAACTTGTTTGCTCGAAAGTCGTCGGCCGCGCCCCCTTGAAGGCGATCCGAGAGCATTGATCAGTCGATTGTTGTGTTGTTGTTTATCATGTTTCCGCGGGCGGCTTTTGTTGCTCACTCGACCAACGACTTGACTACTGACGTGGTTCGCCCTGTGTTACTAGCTCAAAGTGGCAGGGCCGCGATTTAGTTTTTGTAATCTGTCAAATCGATCAACCTCCCTTGAGGCTAACAGAAAGTCGTGTCATGATACGATTGTGTACTGATGAAGCCATGTCTAGCATGTCTGCAAGGGCCATGTCGTCAATTTCTGACAGTTACTTCTTTACCCCCTTTCCCCCTCCATCTGACTACTGTCTGACAAGGCACATACATAGCTACGTAGGTGACGTTAGATGATTACTAGATGCTATCCAATCCTTACTGTTTCAAGGGATATGCATGTTTGTTTGACGTTTTTCGCTCGAGCTCAGCCCATGCCCGATCCATCCGGCCGGGTAGTCGTAGAATCAGACTCAGAAAAATCAGGATCAGGGTCCGTTCATCCCAGCACCAAGGTTATGCTGATAGACAAGATAAATGGGATGGGATGCGGGCGCTAGAGCCTCGAGGGATGTAGAAAGACATCAAAGCAGAGTATAGGGACGGGACGACGTCGGAATCAGTCACGGATGATCAATCCATTTGAAGAACGAACGGGCTTACTGTACCAAGAATAGGCCTCATGCACTTGTAGGATTTGGAATCGATATCGTCGCTAAGACACAGAGGTGCAAGTGCAAGGCACCTTGCTGGACGCTGCTGCAGATGCAGTCGATGCAGTCACCCAAAACGAAACTAGCCTAAGGTACGTAACCCGGTGAGCCAGCCTTTACCCGCCAATATCGGACACACGCTTGTGGCGTCACTATGGAGGCCGAAGAAGGTTCGAAATCACCGAGTAAGGAAGAATAGGTTACTGCAGTACGGCTGACACGGGCTGAGAGGATCCTGATACAAGACTAAGAATAAGTTATACACACTGGCTAACTGTGTCTGTCGAGGTCTGTATAGCAAAAAGGGATGTCGAAAAAGCCTGGGTGGCTCCAAACGGCCCTTTAGCAATTGACTTCTATGATCGACGCCATAAGAGAACGCTTGGAACGCTTATTAAGTAGTCGAACGCTTAGGACAGCCGTCAAGCCGTCAACTGGTTCCAGGCAAAGACCACAAAAAGCCATGTCTTGTCGTTTCCTCGGAGCGGGAAATCGTAGACTGTGGCCGCCCGCCGTTGGGTTACTGTAGAGCTGGTCTTGCAGATCACATCAGGGAAAAGCGAGATATGGCAACGGCACGGCATGGCATAGCTTGGCCTGGCGGCTGGTGAGCAACGAGGATGCACGCATGGGCTGTCCTTTCCTCGGCCTGACACCGTGTATGGTGAAGTAGCAGGCAGACGGGCAAATTTATGACCATGTCCATGACCTGGATAAGGGCCGCGGATGGCATTTCATTAAAAAGGCCGTTTCATAACTGCTCGATCTTGATTCCCCCCCCGGGCCCTCCTTCCGCACCCGAGTTATCCAGCAATGATCTTCTAATCCTAATCCAAACCCATCCATCCACTTTGCACGGCCGAGCCATTTTATCGACGGCAGCCTACTGATTTTTTAAAATGCATCTTGATTAATTAACGTGATCGCTTAATACGTTCGTTGGTTCGGTATGGGACCCGTTCGCAAATAATATGCATGCAACTCCGACCTGCCAGCCAGCCAGCATCTATCAAATCTGCTGGCCCCTCTCCACTCCCACTTGTCCTCCCCATCCAAAACCAGCCGGCACCAAATCATGTTTCCCTACTACAGCAGTACCTCCTCGAGGCTGTGCAGTTTGACTAGTTGGCCCGTTCCTTGCTTTAGTGCTGAAGCTTCATCCCAGCGGGCGGGATCTAATCATCTAACTCTTGTTCATTTTAGCTTCCTCCCTCGTGACGGCCGACTTGGGCAAAGTCTCTGACTCGCGGAATGGCATCGCAGCGCAACATCAAGGGTCGACTGACTTCGGGTGGTCCCTTGGAAAAGGTTCATCTCGTCTCGTAATCGCTGATTGATTGCTTGTCTGCTTGCCTGCTTGTCTGCTTGCCTTGCTGCTCCTCCTCCTCCCCTCCTTAAGGGTCCTTGTTGACTATTAATGTACCTACCCTATCCCTACCTCCAGCAGTATATGACATGACATCAATTCAATGATATCGATGTACACAATGTCGGCTTCCGTTTTCGCCGCGCCCCTCCCGTCGGAAATTTCTAGATACACATTACAGCAAAGGCACGAGTCTATCCGTGTGTGCTGTGCTACATCAGTAGTATACTTGTGGTTGTGAACCTAACCTAATAAAAGCTTCGTGGAGTCGAAGGCATCATCAATCACATCAATCACGTTGGATCCTTCTTTCTCACCAGTCCAGCCCCCAGCGAGAGCCAAGCCAGCCCGCCCCCCCCTTGTACATACATGATGTACACACACGTTCTGGCCTGCAGGCGTATGCACCATTAATTAATTAGCAAGTGAGGGCGAACGCGGTGTAAAGGGGGTTATACTCGTACTCGGCGAAAAGAATCGTGCAGTTCAATCAAGGAATTATCGGCTGTTCCTGCATTCCCCTACCCCTGCGAGCTCCTCTCCTCCTTTGCGTTTAAAAAAAATATGTCGCACTCCGAGCGACGTGCAGCAGGCATGTTGTTGGATTGAGGAGCTCGGAGGACATACATAGAGATAGATAGAAGATGTCCACGCGGGCCAACCGAGATTCTGAATCCCGAAGTTTCCGAAGTCCGACGTATCAACCAAGCAAGACAAGCATTGTCCGCGCATTCCCTCCATCAGAGCCTCCATCCTCGAGCTTTTCCCACGATCTGCCCCCCCGCGAGTACGGAGTAAAGTCACAAGAGATAGAATCGCAGTCACATGGGTCAGCTGGGTATCAAAGCGCGCGCCGCGCCCTTCTGCAGTAGTCGCCGTCCAGGCACACGTTACACACAGGGTCCGTCCAAGCACCCAACACCCTTCTATCCCGAGGTTCTGCCCGGCCTGTCAGCAACGCATCACCATGACATGACAGCGATCACAGGTGTTTGTCATTGACGATTTTCTTTTGTGTCATCTAATTTCCGAACGCTTCCTGTCCACGAAAACCTTCGCAACGACCCGTTGCCCGCCCGCGCAGGGACGTTGCGAAGTCGCGGGAGGTCGGACGGGGGCACCCAGGGCGACGGTTGACTTTCCTTTTGACTTTTATCTGATCTGCTTTTAACCTAGAAACAAAAACCCACAAACGCACAATCTGTGCGCTCCTAAATCCGGGCGCCCCCCCTTGGCATCTGGAAGTACATAAACGTATTGATTGTCGGCCAAAGGTAGCACAAGGAATGGGGGCAGTTGCCCATATTGGCCGCATGCAGCGTCTGATTCTCGTCGGTTCTTAAGGTTTGCCAGGTCCTGGGTAGTGTGGGCCTGGTCAACAGGGAAACAGTCCATTTCCTTATCTTTATAAGCAAATCGTAATGCAATGCGTAGGGTCGGCATTAACAAAAAGCAACGACAGGCACATATAGTTTGTCACGGTCTTAGCCATGTGACTTATCGTCATTCTGATATGATACAACCCAGGTCGCATAAGGGGGAAACAAGATCAGGAAACTATGGAGTCTCCGTGTGTGTCCCCCTCCCTCCATGTTGTGTCCCGTCCACCTGCTACCCAAGACTTTTAAATCCACCCGATTATCATTGCTACCTTTTCTGCCAGTGCCATCCTCCCCTTCCGCCCAAAGTGGAGAGTGCCTGCGCGGAACAGCCACGAATGCAGCCAGTGACGCGACGGAGACCACCCCCGGAGCTTTCATATGGGACCATGCCATGCCCTGGGGACGATCTTGAATTACCACAGATCGTTGTGCTATACCTGTCGGGCAAACCGCCGAGCCGCATATTACTACATATGTACGTGCTGTGCTTTCCTGTTTAGCTATATGCACGCATATCACGACGTGCTAACTACTTATACTCAAGTCCCCTGACAATGGCACGTCGTTCAAACTTCCTTTTCCCGTGCCCGGTCGGTTTAGTGCTGATTCCCAACCCGAGATGTCCCAACCAGATTGCGTTATTTTAGTAAACAACCCATGACGATTGAACGTACGTTAACGGTGCAGAGTACGGAGTAGAGCTAGCTCGTATAGGAACGGAAGGATGATTAAACCTGTCTTGGCTGTATGGAAGAGAAAGGAGCAAACCCCAAAACCCAACCAGTACTAAATAAAAATGGATTGATGCCGTTATTCTTCCCGTTGTTGCCGTTTCTGTGAAACCATCGGTCCTTCAGCTGGGCCCCGTAATTCTCGTGCGAATTGACATTGATCGTCCCCTCCAGCGTCATCATCATGGCTCTCCGCAACGCCCTTTTCCTTGTAGTAGCTGCTGCACTGTGCCACCCGCAGCACCTGTCGGGGGTGCTCGCGGCCCCCAGCGAGTCCACCGTGCAGGCCTGCCACGCGATCGCGGACCAGCTCCCCGAGGGCCGCGTCGCCTACCCGCTGCAGCTGCCGTACATCACCGAGACGCAGCAGTACTGGTCGCTGGCGCTGCGGGACCTGCGCCCGGCGTGCATTGTCTCGCCGCAGGACACCGAGCAGGTCGCGGCGGCTGTCCGGGTCCTCGCGAACCGTGCGGATGTCCCCTTCACCGTCAAGAGCGGGGGCCACGATCCCAATCCGGGCCATAGCAGTATTGATGACGGCGTGCTCATCGCTATGCGCGAGATGGTCGGCGCCACGTACGACGCCGAGACGGGCCTCGCCCACGTCAAGCCCGCGGGCGAGTGGAATGATGTCATTGGTGATCTGGAGCCGTCGGGCGTCACGGTCGTCGGCGGCCGGCTCGGGATCGTGGGTGTAGGCGGCCTGTTGTTGCAAGGTGGTATATCCTTCTTGAGCACGCAGTATGGCCTAGCTGCCGATGTAAGCCGTGAAGTTTGACGCCCTCAGATCCATCCATAAGACTGACCTCTGCCAAAGAGCATTGTTGGTTGGGAAACCGTCATGGCCAATGGCTCCATCGTCAATATCGATGCCAAAGCCCAGCCTGAGCTGGCGGTTGCAATGAAGGGTAGCGGAAGCCAGTTCGGTAAGAGATACTAATGCACCGCCATCTCGTCCTTGCCCACTAACACAATCTCAAGGCATCGTCACGGAATTCACCATCGAAGCCCACCCCATCAGCCAGGTCTGGGGCGGTCTCCGTCTTTACGACCCCTCGCAAAAGGACGCGCTCTTCGCCGCGCTGCACAACTTCGTCCCCGCCAGCTCCGACGACCCCAAGTCTGCCGTCATCTTCACAGACCTGGCCATCACGCTCAACGGCACGGGCAACATCGTGTTCTACTTCCACGAGGGGCCGGACAAGCCCACGAGCGGGCCCCTCAAGGAGTTTCTCGACATCCCAGCCCTGTTCGACCTGACCAAGGCGCAGAGCTATGCCCAGCTGCTCAAGAGCAACGGGGATATCAGCGCGGTCAATGTGGCGCGTTACTCTTTTCGGGTGAGTTGCTAAAGCTATTTGCCCTTGCCTCATTTCTTTCGTAACCTTTCTTCTCCATCATATCTCTTTGCGCCGTTACAAGTGGCAATGTACATCATGGAGCTCCATCTGGTGGCTTATCTCCTCGAAAGCCGACCCCTGCGTGGGCTTCCCATGAGTTATTATCGCCAGGTTGCGAACTGCTTGATATGACTTGGATGTGCATGCGCAACTCCAATCGCACTTTGCTGCATGAACTGTTCCTAGCGCAAGTAGGGAGCTGACTCGTGACTTACTTACAGACGTTCACCATCCCCTACATCCCTACCAATCCAGATCTCTACGCCGAGATCTCAGCCAAGTGGCGCGATATCACCTCGGCCTACCTTACGATACTCCACCCGACCGCGCTGTGCTCAGCCGACTTTCAGCCGTTGCCATCGGTGGTGGGCCAGCAGAGCGAGGCGCGCGGCGGCAATGCCATGGGTCTAAGGGCCGGCGACCCGGACCGGCTCGTCCTGGAGCTGCAGTGCGGCTGGCTCAACGGCAACGACGACGCGACGCTGTACGCCCTGGCGCGCGACATGACCAACTGGCTGCAGAGCCGCATGCCGGACTGGCTCGCGCAGGCCGGTTTAACCGCGGCAGAGGAGACGTACATGCCGCTGTTCATGAACGATGCGGCGGGCGACCAGAATGTAACGGGGTCGTACCGCAGGTATGCACGGTTCAAGGAGCTGCAGGAAGCCACGGATCCCTTGGGACTGTTTGCGACAAGGGCAGGGGGCTATAAGTACTAGATGAGGCTCATAGGTTTCCGGGTAGGTGTGCTACCGGTCCATATGGATTGCAACTATATCTGCTCCGACGACTACATGGCATGCAAGATCGAGTAGGTAACCAGGCCAAAAGGATATCCGTATTACATGTTCAGATATTTAGGGTCCATCCGGTGGTCGTAAGATTACGACGGTTGGTAAACATTATATAATCAGCCTCGTAATGTTCATTTAATGCCTTAACACGATTAATAGATGATGCATAATGTCAGTAGCTAGGTAAGCAGTAATAAAAACCACAGCCTGATCCATTATCCATATCAGGTAAGCAACCCCCCTCGTTACCGAGCTTGGTCATCCCTTGGAGTCAAATATGAAGGCGCCGATCACCGTCGTGCATCGCTTGATGCTCTCATGCACCCCCACTCCTTTTGCTAAGGTAATTTTCCACTCAATGTACGGGGTACTACCCTGGATAAGTAATTTCAACTATGTGACCTTGAGAACATGCTTGACGTTACCCAGCAGGGTTATCGCAGGTTACTTGCGTCTTGTTCTAGGTTTGCCGCTGCGGGCAATCACGATCGCATTAGCGTGACCGCGGAGGCAGCTCCTGCAGCCAGTCGTATCCGCGGAAACTGTCCCTGCAGCCAGGACGGACCCGGTGATTCGAATGCAACGGAACCTGGACAACATGCTTTACGATGGGAAAAATCGACGAGAGAAAAAAAGAACCAGGTATCAAGCGAGTACCAGGATAATACGTGGGTAGTTTTTCTTAAAAAATGTAAAAAAAGACGCCAAAAAAACCTCTCTGGCCGGGAATTGAACCCGGGTCTCGAGCGTTTGAATGTCAAGTGAGAATGACAAGCTCGCATACTGACCACTATACTACCAAAGACTGGTGTTTGTTGCTGTTGAAGAAATGGCCGGCTATGAGGGGCTATAAAGGCAGGAAAAGAATCTTTAGACTGGTGGGCTACCGAGGGAACTTATCTTATCTACATACCTTCTAGTCTCAATTGGGAAAGAGAGTGGGGCCGCATCGATTGATGGTAGAGTTGCTTCCAGCGACCTCGTCCTCAGCACATGCAGGTGCCCTATGCTTCCAGAGACAATCAAGACCACATGGCCGTTGGAGGGAGAGTGCGGAAACCACTGGAGTCGTCCTAGCTAGACGGAACTACGATGGATAGCCATGAAGACATCGACCGACTGGCTGGCTGCCGTTCGTGTGTTTATTATCCTTGCTTAGTTCAGCCGTTCAACATGTTGTTGGCCTTGGATGGTCAGAGAAAGCGCACGCTCTCACTTTCTGCGTCTACTGGCATCTGGCGGATTGGATCATGCCAGATAATACCATTATCAATGAGTAATACGCGATTCTAAGCCTAATAGACACATATTGTGTGCCACGAACAGGGTGCTACAGCCTGCAGCGACTGGTCGCAACTGGCTATTTCCTCAACAACAACCGCCAGTCTTTGGTAGTATGGTGGTCAGTATGCGAGCTTGTCATTGAATTTACAAATAACAATTCTATGGTATACCCCATTTCAGTGCAGTTGGTACGTCTCATTCATCTAGGCCTAGAAGTGCCTGGTTCCTCGAAGTAGCATCGTTACTGAGGAGACAAGGACTTTCGTTTGCTCTTAAAAACCATGTCGCCTTTGCTTTACATAAATAGCCCCAACATACCCAAGTTCGGTCTTCCAGCATCTTACATGCAGCTTAATCATTTGCCTAGCATCAACCAACCCCTGACTCAACCCCGAAAGCAACCATGTCTCCGCTAACCGAGTTCCACCCCTTCCCCAAGCTTCCCCCGGAGCTGCGGAATATGATCTGGGCCAAGTACGACGACGAGGTCGAGCCGGTCATCTGGCACGAGTTCTCCTACGCCAGCCACAGCACCACCGCCGGCCACACCACGCCCGACCTTCTAGAGGGCGACCAAAGCTACCGCGTGCGCCGCCCCGGCGACGGCAGCCGCACCGACGACGAGCACGCGAAGAAGAGCATTTCGAAGACGCTGTATCCCCTGGCCGGCGTAGACCTGCCTCTGCACCCGCGCGTAAGCACCGACGGCCGCGGCGACCTCGGGTGCACCGACGGTCGACCCCGATCGGGACCCCCACACTTTCGTGCCCGGCTGGACCGCGACGTCTTCGTCTTCACCCACTCCAACCCAACCCCCAAGAATTTTCTGGGCTTCCTGTCGCCCTGCGCCGCGGGCCAGGACCCCGAGCCGCTGCCCGACGACCACTGGTTCTTCCGGACCCGGAAGATCGCGATCGGCGCGGGCATCTCCAAACTGGGATCGTTCGACCGGGATACGCTCCAGCGACACCAGGGGCTCGCGGTTATGTATGTTATTCCCGCCCCAGATCTTTATGAAGTGAAAGAACGCCACTGGTTCTGGACACGCGACGGGTTCGCCAACGGGGACCGTCTTCCTTCCCAGGCTGAGAAGGACTTCTACGAGTCCATCTCGAAAATCTTCGAGGGCCGCGACGTGATTCCTGGTCCGGAAGATATGCTGGAAGCCTTAAGGGTTCCGAACTAAAAGGGATGGACTGTCGCAGATGACACCACCAAGCCAGCCTCCTACAGATCGGGAAGTATGGTCTGTTCCTGGAAAGAGGGAGGGCAAAACCATGATATGGATTCTTCGATCGGGCAAGGGTGTCAATGTGTGTATTTGACTCATAAACAGTTGGCCGACCCAGTGTATGGCGCCAATAACTTCAAGCGTGCATCGGTAAACGAGCAGCTTCCTAGGATATGGATATTCTAACGAGCCATTATCGGCCACCTGATCAACAACTTACGTAAATTACATGCTTGGTGGAGTGAATCATGAGCAATTGGATGTAATCTTCATCATAATGAATATATCAACTTTACCTTCATTGATGTCTCATTGAGCCAGTTGCCAGATTTCCACTTCATCTAAGCACAGAAGCATACCTGAAGCCCCTATCCATAAATAGTTGATGATACATGCTCAAAAACAGCGCTATGTTGGAAACACCCAACGCCCACCTCAAATACTAAACATATCGAAAGTCACAAGAACAGTGAAGTATGGTGGATATGTAAGTTCGTTATTGAAGACATCTATACAAGAAGAAGAAATGCGCCAAACCGGCTGCAATGTCGTAGAGCAACACAGAGAGCAAAAAGGGGGTATCAGGCCCAAACCAGTTTCCCAGCCATCCCACGCTCGGTCTACTACAAATCTAAGGAAGTAGGTAATATTGTTTTACCCAAAAAAGCCCACGGGGTCCAGAAAGAAGAGATGGTATATGCTTTTTAAACCACCGACTGGACCTTGACGGGAAGCGCGGCGCGGGCCATACGGTTGTTGGGCCGGCGGCCGAAGGGGGCGCGGGAGGTACCGTTGCCGCCGTCGGCGCCGTTGTTGGCGAGCAGGTTGGCGGTGCTCTTGGGGACCTGGGAGATGACGCCGTTCAGGGCGGTCTTGCCCATGTAGGCGCACAGCTCGACAGGGTTGGTGGGGGCGGTGCCGAGGCCGAGGAGGTAGGCGGCGAGGCCGGCGATGTGGGGCGAGGCCATGGAGGTGCCGGAGATGGTGTTGGTCTTGCCGTTCAACCATGTGCTCTTGATGTCGGTGCCAGGGGCCAGGATGTCGACCAGCTTGCCGAAGTTGGAGTACTCGGCGAGCTCGTCGTCCTTGGTGGTGGCGCCGACGGTGCAGGCGGACTCCTCGGAAGCCGGGGACGAGGTGGCGGCGTCGGCGGCCTCGTTACCGGCGGCAACAGCCAGGAAGATACCGGCGTCGACAATGTCGGCGGCGGCGGCGTTCACGGCCTGGGACTTGGTGCCGCCCAGAGACATGTTGACGACGACACCCTTGGGGCACTTCTGGCCCTTGGCGTCGCTGACGACAAAGTCCATACCGGCGATGACCTGGGAGTTGGTACCGGAGCCGTCCGAATCGAGAACCTTGACGGCGAACAGCTTCGTCTTCTTAGCCACACCGTATGTCTTGGAGCCGATGGTACCGGCGCAGTGGGTGCCGTGGCCCTGTCCATCCTCGTCCTTCTTGTCGGCGTAGTTGGCCAGCCACTCAGCTCGGCCCTCGAACTCGGGGTGCTTGATGTCGATACCGGTGTCGACGATGTAGGCGCAGGTTCCCTCGCCGGCGCTGTCGTCGTAGGTGTAGGTGGAGCTACCAGCCTTCTTGCTCGAGAGTCGGGCGAGACCCCAGTCGGCGTTCCTCTGGGTGGCCTTGATGGTCATGATGGCATCTTGCTCGATGTATTCGACCTAAACAAGGGGTTAGAATCATCTTCGTCGTTATGTGTCAGAGGAAAGCACTCACGCTTTCGTCGTTTCGAAGAGTGTCTAACTCCTCGGCGGTCAAAGTCGAGGCGAAGCCGTTGAACTTGCCGGTGTTGTAGACGTGCTCAGCGTTGGCCGAGAAGGTGCTCATGGTCGACGACATGGCCTCTGACTTGACTCCGGCCTTCATCTTGACAATGTACTTGTTCTCAACCAGAGTTGCTCCTCTCGGCTTGATGACCGGGGCGGGCGAGGCTCTCTTCGTAGAAGGGGCAGCCATAGCCAAGGGCAGCAGAGCGAACAAAGTAGTGGTACGCATGATGAACGAGTTTGTTGAAGTGAATGAAGGTCTCCTGGACGTAGTGAATGCAGATAATAGAAGAAAGAATGGACTGGATTGGGCGAAGAAGCTGTGTGAATGCCAACGAGTGATGCCGGTTGTGGTATCAAAAAGTCAACACGGGGGAACCAACACGACTACATATACTCTTCGAAGCTCACAGCTAGCTTCCCCTCCCAGCTCCGGCTCCAACTCCATTCCTGGAAGCATGCGATGCTGGCAAGACATGTCTCCGCAATCTCGGTACCAGCAGACCTGGCACCTGGTCATGATAGTAAGTCAACCATATGTGCGCCGCGTCATTGGGCCTCACGATTGGTGCTATGCCGGTAAACTGGCAATATCGCTTTGCAGATGTAATATGTTCCCAAACTTGGTGATTTGAAGGGAGTGCCTTAGCAGGTGACATCGACCAATCATACGCTGCAATAGGCCAAGCATTAACGATGGCCGAGTTTCTGATCCATGGTTTCAACTGTAGCCTGAATGGGTGGCGAGCCTCTGATTCGTTGGCACACGGAGATGTTGGCTCCTCTCGGGAGTGATTGCTCTGGCTCGGCACTGGAGGCCTTGGCCGCTGGTTGGCCCGTTTCGAGAGGCAATCGACGGCAGTGCTGACAGGGCCGATGGAGGCTGTCGATCATCTGTGGAGAGTCGGTTCCCTTCTGGGTCTCCGGCTAGAAACCCAGAAGTCGGATCTTATCAGCCCACGGGAAATTAATTAGGGGCTCCAGGCAATGTTCATGCCGCCAATCGTGACCCCATTGCGGCTCAAAGCCAAGCCCCGCCAAGCTTCAAAAGCTAGGGCACCGACGAGGTGCCGAGTGACGATCGCCTCGCGAGAGATAGATACTCGAAGCTCATTGAGGCATGCCCATAAATTGAATCTGGTTTAGGAAGGTCTTCATTCACTGTTTTGGTTTCTTCTGATGTCTCGCCATCCTGATGGGGTTCGGCCTGCTGCTCACTCTCCGCCAAGGCGCGTACCTGTCAGGGATCTTTTAGGTTGGACGAAAGAGACGTTGGCATGAAGCTGTGGGGCCGTCTGCACTAATTGCCAATTGCCTTGTCTGTTAAAACGAAACATGGAATACCGTTGTCGACCTTATATTCGCTTGTCATTGGTCTTAAAAGCCCTCTTATGCTTAAGACGTCAGTTATCAGCTACCAACTTGCAACTGTCATTGGTGGAACATGAGATCTCGTACGATGATCCCAACGGCTGCATATTGGCAACCGGCGAGAGAGACGGGAGAAGCAAGCTCACAGTCGGAGATAATAGATTGGTATTGGAGGAGCCTTCTAGGGAAGCACCACTGCCACCTTCCGGCTTGGAACCTGTCTGTCTTCCATTGCCCGCCGCCCGGCGTCGCATTCGCCGTCGTCAAAAGAAACCAAGTCAAATTTGATTGAACTCGCAGTGGTCCTGCATTTAGCCAGCAAACCGGGAGGTCGCTTACTGTGACAGCGCATACCGCGCATACAAGGCGGTAACGTTGAGGTCACGTCTGCACGTCGGTTGGAACATTCACACTCGAACCAGAACCGGTTGGCTGGAGGAATCGCCCTGCAGGACTTGAAACCGACCAGGCGTGACCTAGGCATGATCTGGTCATCAGAAGGATTTTGCTTAAGCATGATTGTTTGCTCATGCTACCTTGCTGCATGATTGAAATGAATTGCAGTTATGTCAGAGGCAAGAGTGATATGACTTAGACTCTGAAGAATCAAATCAAGGCGACCTCGATATCAAAAGTGGCACATAGTGGTGGTGGTGAGGCGGATGGCAAAAAACAACAGTGCCCCGACCGGAGAGGGCCCTCCGAAAATGGGTACACAAGCCACAACAGCACACGGTGGCTCAGTGGCTGCTGCTACCCCTCCACGTCAGATTGACGAATCCGGTAATCGTAAACCAAGACAGGTGGGCTGAATGACGGAATGACGACATGACGACATGTGAATCAACACGAACAAAATCAATCTCCCATGAAAGAAACCAAACCTCCAGGATCTTGTGTTTCGATTAAATTTCTTAAAGCACAACATCTAATATTATACCGAATTATCACTACGGCTACTGCTACATTGTCAGCCCTGGTGTTATTGCTTCTTGAATACTGCCGAATCCGAATCCCCACCCAGAAACCGGGTCTCACGAGTTGAGGCAATCGAATCACCATGTCGAGTGGATTCGTTAGCAACGTCCAGCACAAGGCCCAAGAGGTCGCGTAAGTCTTCCGCGAAACACCGTGTCTCGTTATAGCTGCTTACATTATTTTGTAGACGAGAAGACATCGGTAAAGCGAAAGCTCTCGTGGCAGATGCCGCCAAGAGCCAGGCCTATGTGTATCCCTTCAAGTGAGTCCACAGTAACATATCATCTACCTGTTTGCTGGATAGGTAGTCGACGTGATGGCGCATGGGAGAATGCTAACGAGCGACAAAGGGGCATTTACTACTTCCTGACTCATCGCGAGCTATGGAAGCCCTTCTACTCCAGAATCATACCCACGCTGTCGCTCTCAGCCGTGGTTATCTCTGGCATGTTCTTCTTCACCTACCTGCCTCAGCTCGCCGTCCTCGTTTTTGTCAACGGTCCGTTGGCTGCCATCACGACTGCTGTCTTGATACTCAATGAGAGCTCCGTCATCGTCAACCTCGTCTCGCGAAACTTCCTTCTTCAGGATGCTTTGCTGGACACGTTTGACGGTACGATGATCTCTCGCAACGAGGCGGGTGTGGTGAGTGAGGGCCGGCAGCTCAAGTCGGGTAAAAACCCCATGGACAGACTTGGCAAGATCTTGAAGAGTCCCTTCGAGAAATATAGTCCCAAGGCCCTCATTCGCTACGTCATGTACTTGCCGCTCAACTTCATCCCTAGTAAGCATGGGCGCACCTCCTAACCGTTTGATGATTCATACTGACCTGACTTTCCCTTGCACAGTCGCCGGTACGGCCATCTTCATTGTTTTACAAGGTACGAAGATCTACTCACGAACCATCAACGTGCAATACTAATGCTAGATCCAGGTCGCAGCCGCGGAGAGTCGGTCCATGGTCGAGTGAGTACAGCCACGCACCTGTGTGTGCATAATCTAACATTGTGTTTCAAGTACTTCCAACTCAAGAAGTGGTCAGTCTCCCGCCAGAGAGAGTGGCTTGAGACCCATACCGGAGCGTATTCAGCGTAAGTAACTCTTCACGGCCTCAGCTCATCGAAGTAGATGATCTCGATACTAACGTGTTACTTTGTAGATTCGGCACGATTGCTACGCTTCTGGAGATGGTTCCGTTCGCATCCATGTTCTTCGCTTTCACCAACACAGGTAAGTTGTTCGTTGTCCTATTCACTCACTGACAGCAAACTGACCGATCCTTCAAGTCGGTGCGGCACTCTGGGCTGCTGACATCGAGGCTCAAGAGAGTCAGATGGACAACACCACGGCACCCAGTCTTAGAGAGGCGGCAAAGAAGGCAGAGTAAGGTCTCACGGATAGGCATGGGTTTCGACTTCTCCGAAACTGCTTGTTTTTTGAGACCACGCATCGAAGGCGACACAATGGAACGATGGGATTAGGAGACTGGGGCGGGATGCAGATACAGCCCCCCGTAGTCACCCATGGCAGGTAGTTTGATACGCGATACCCTCTTAATGAATTGAACTGAAACGCCATTTCCATGATCAATTTCTTGCACGTCTGTGGGAGACGGTGAAGCTCAATGAAGACTTTCGACGAAAGCAACATTTGGCGTGTCGCTCAGATCTAGCTGCACCTCGCATGGCTACACCAATGGCTACTATCGCCTCATCATAACAGGCGCTTCACCCTTTATGTGTTCAAAGGCCTCACAAACCCTCGTTTACGTTGCATGTCTCCCCCTGAAGCAATTGAAGTATGTGGCATTCATGGGGACGACATGATCGATCCGCCAGTGCTTAAGAGACATTGGTTGTAAACCCATGACAGCGCTATCTGAAGCTGTGTTCTAGACGTTGGTCGTCCAAGTAGGGGCTAACAGAAGACATAATTTCCGGGAGCAGGGGTTGCACCGGCACTCAAAACTTCAGTTGAGCTGACAGCGGAAGCAACCGTGTTGTCGAGCTAAGCATGACACCCAGTTGGACGACATCTGATGGGCTAATTGGACGGGCGCACGTAACGCCACACTACTAAATTGTAAGTATCTCTTGGCCGAACTCGTCGATTGAGGGGGAACAGACGTCGTTTTGAAAGCGCAAGTCTTTGCCACGGTGCGCGTCGCGAATATCAATAGAAGCGCGTCCAAATTCAATACCTAGCCCCCCCGTGCCCGGGAACACGTTGCGCAGGTGCTCAAGTCGCCAAGAGAGCCTGTACTGGCTGAGCGAGACACTGCATATGGCATCTGTCACTCGGATAGGCAACCTGCATGCCGAGATACACGCTTAATATTTCTGCCCCTGATGTTGTGACACATCTCGAGAATCAATCCTACATTTTCGACAATACAGCCTGTCTCTGCACCGGTATCTTGGTCTGTCGGCGAGATCACCATCGTATTGGAATTGGAACCATGATCAGTCCATCACCAAACCAACAATGGCGAGGGCTCGTTATCGAGTTTCCATGTCACCAGAAGACCGAGAACTACCTGAAAGCAGTAAAACTCAAAGACGAATTGAAGGAGTTGGAGTTGCCCTTTTGCATACGTAGCCTACGACTCATCTAGCAACCGCAGGCGAGTAGCATGGGCAAACCTCTGATGCTGACCACTGTTAGCAAGCGGCTGTCATCGTATGCATTGATCCTCGAGGAGTTCAACAGCCTCTTGACGTAACCGATTACCTGTTGCATCATTGTTTTCCATTTGGTGGCGATATAGAAGGCTATGTAAAGCCAGTGCCCAGAGATTTTTACTACAAAAACGCAAGGCAGACCAAGTCGGCGGCTGACAAACATGTTGCATGTGGTGCACACAGGTTTGGAAGCTCAGCTTTAGGCCTATTGAAGTACACCAGGTGGATTCGAGGTTACAAGATCACAGAAGGTATCCATATCAATGGGGGGAGCTGACCGATGACCACCATTACTTGCATGAGGTCGACTGCATATACCCACCATCAAACTTGAACGGGGAGAACTTGCTTGCTTGCATCACCTGCCAACTGCCGACTGCGTATCTCAGCAATGCGTGTATCTAAACTACAGGTACATGATATAAGACTCGTCGGTTTTGATGGATTACCAAAATCGATACTGGTCCAGGGTATGAGGATATCTAGATGCAGTGATCTTCTACCGAGAGAAGGGAACCGCAGCTGAGCAACGTCAAGACGCGAAAAAATGGACCGCTGTCACTTCCCTTTTCGGTCATTTGGCGAAGCTGTCTGGCTGTAATTTGCCTCGAGGAGGTGACATCTAGGTGATTAAACGTGTAACTCTCTGTCATGACTGACCTATCTGGTTGCAGGACGGCGATATAGCAGACCAGACAACCCATATATGAGAAACCGGCATTGTCCAGCCTTGTACTGCTGAAGCTATTTGCACATGCAACATCTCAACCTCATGTAGATATTCTAATTGGGAAGTTGCTGGCGGCTGCCTGGCATCTTGGACCAAATCGTGCCTTCCTTCCCTGTTACATCGTTCTTTCCTTTCCCTTCCACTTGTCCACACCTAAGGCCAGTATGAAAGCACTCTTTTCTTGCAAGTCTGAGACTGGGTAGGAGCCACATGAATTCCAGTTCTTGAGAAGTTGGAGGTCACCTTCACTCATTCGCCCTGTCGAACATACCTCATCACTCATTCATATCAGTTTCGCCCCCTCTCACCACATTCGTTCAAGATTCTGGATCAAATATACTTTCCCTTCCTCAGTAGTCTTAAGTCATTCGTTATTCCATTGATCCATTCCTTTCCTCTCTGGTCGAGCCAAGCCCCCATCCATTCTTTTGGGTCATCTTGGACCGACGCCACACTCTCGCGGCTTGCCTGACCTGCCTGAGCCAACGCTGTTCATCTTGCCTATCTGAACAGCATGAGGGCACGTACTCTCGCTGCCGACATTATGTCGGCAGTGTTGTTCTTCAGTTGGCTCACCATCATTCTGGCCTCGCCGGATATGGGACAGCCCGTGGTCGGCCGTGGACTGAACGCACATGATGCTGCCGAGAGCCCCAACTATGATGCCTATGGCGGACCGTCCCCTGAACATGCTGGATACAGTTATCCTTATGGCCCATATGGCCCATATGGCCCTTATGGACCACCTTATGGACCTCCTCCACACAGCTCTACGGAAACCCCGCAAGCAAACTCATCATCAACGGCAATTGCTTCACTGTCCAGCACAGCTCTGTCTACTACCGCCACCGGTTCATTGTCTTCCACAGGTACGTGTGTGCTTGAGAATATGACTAGGACATACGACTAATAAGGGTCTAGGCGCATCTATGACGGGCTCTACTGGTAGAAGCGCAACTGTCAGCACTGCGACTTCATACCCAAACAGCACGTCGGTTTTGGCGACATCAAACTCTGGATCTCTCCCTGCGACTGCCTCAATAGGAGGTACATCCTCGGTCGTGACATCGGGTATTCCAACGTCTCCAACAACTGAGACGAGTGGTTATGGATCTTCTGTTGTCACGGGCAGCTCCAGCACGAACATCTCGCAGTCGGCATCACAGAGTGGTTCAGCACTCAGTCAACCTGGACCGTCCCAACCAATTACTGTAAGCTATCAGGAAATCCATGCATACGCACCGGTCCAGGGCATGGATAGTATGTGCATTTCGCATTGACAATGGCTAATTCTCACAGACTTCTGGTATATCCGCTACGTTGAGTACTACGGAGTCTATCACGGCCAATGCCACAACTAGTCCATCAGGTGGTGGAGGACCCATTGGACAAACCATCCCACCTCCAGTGCAACCAACATCGGGAGCAACAGTTCCACCAAGCTCGTCAAGCGCCGTGCCCGAAAATGTTACTACTGTTATCACCAACCCGTCGCAGACTCTGACTTATACTATTCCAGCAAATGGTTCCTCATTTACCACACCAAGCTCTGGTCCAGTGACGGGAAGCCAGTCTAGTCAGACCTCCGCATCTTCTGTTTGGTCATCAAGCTTGTCAATATCGGGCACCGGAAGTGTATTGCCGGCCCCAAGTAGCAACTCTATGGGCACCTATGTGTCGCCAAGCTCAACTACGTCACAGTCCACTGGGACGAACTTGGTGACGAGCCCAGCAGCCCCTTCGTCGTCTTCTTCTGAAGTAAGCACAACATATGGTCAGACTGCGCCTAGCAACTCTCTTAGCGCATCAAGCAACGGGAGCTCAGCTTCAAACTCTGCTGGAGTAGCGTATTCGACGACCTTCAGTGCACCTTACCCAGCTGGCAATGCGACGTCCATCTCTGTTGGGACGGGCCCATCCGGGCAGGGCTATACGTCAACAGCAGCAGGTTCCAGTGTACCAGAGAGCACTGTACTTTCAAATGGAGTACCACCACCTCCGACTTCCAATCCGTCGGTATCTTTGACCACCCAGACTTTCCTGACGACGAGTTCCCCTGGGACGGCTGGGGCAACAGGCTCGTCATCCGGAGGATATGGGAGTGGTACCACTGCTAGTCCTTCCTTGAATTATTCTTCGTCTGTGCCAAATGTTATACCAAGCTCACCGGCATCTAATGCCACCGAAACAAGCATTACTGCTACAGGAAGTCTCACGGTAACCAGCAGCATTCAGTCGACCCGGTCATTTCCAAATGGTACGTTTTTCATAACTAATATCACTTCTCCGTTTTGGTCTTAGACTTACACGAACCTTCCTATTACTGTAAACTGCAGGTACTTTCACAGGCTCAGTCTCGCCCATGCCAGTCACTACTTCAGAGTCAGCGTCAGGGACATCACCGCCATTTCCATTTACGAGTCCCAACAATGCGTCGCTGACCGGGCCTCCTGCCGGTTCTGGGTCTATTTCACCCTCCCCGCAGTCCACTGTCGCGTCAAGTACCGCGCCCTCTGTCACTTCAATTGGGTCTACTTGGGCACCTGCCCCATTTCCAACCTTTAATACAACTGTGACTGTGGGCTCGACTGGTTTTATGTCGGTCCCCTCATCGACAACTGGAATGGTTGGTAGCACCACCAATACCGGTTCGGAGACGCCGCCGCCTGGCCCCTCGGGACAAGGCAATCCGACCGTACCTGGTGCAAGTTCGCCATCCGGATCGTATTACAGCTCTGTTGGTCTGAATACTACAGCGTTATCCTCGAGCTCTATGCCTTACCCCTTCGGCAACATCACAACAAGCAGCATACTCGGAACAGCCTCAGCATCAAACATCATTACTGGATCACAGACTGCTGTCACCTCTGGATTACCTAGCGCTAGTAACAGTGGAAGTGAAATTGCCACTTCCACAGTAGCACCACCGTTCCCACTACCCAATACCACCGCTTCAATGGCGCTTACAGGAACGGCTCCGCTAGTTCCTTCGATCAGCCTTACCATCCCCAGCACCGGCCTTAGCAACCCTCTGCCAGGAACAGGGGCGCCGTCGATCACTGCACCCTACCCAACCGGAAACCTGACCACAACATTTAGTGGTTCTATAGGAACTATCATCAGTTCTCCCAGCGGACAAGCGACGAGTTACAATGCCACTTCCACGGCGCCGATCTCAGGTATACCTAGTAGACCATCAATCACAAGTGTGCCCGTCAGTTCTGGCGCTCTTAGTTCCAGCATATCAGGGTCTTTGGCACCATTTCCCATAACAAACGGAACTATCCCATCATCTTTTCTCCCGACTGGGACCTTGGGATCGCACACAGGGACTGGATCGGTATCCATCACGGGCTCGTCGACTGCCCAGACACTCACTAATACATCAGAGGCGAACACATTCTCAACTGCGCCGTTCCCTCTGACCAATAGTACAGGTGGTCCAGGCGGCCAGACAGTTGCTCCAACGGGCGGCATCACTGGCACTGCACCATTGAGCACTGGGGCGTCTATACCGCCTACACCTGAGAACACATCGTCGGGATTGACGCCACCTTTCCCTCTGTCAAACGCTACTTCCCCTAATGCAGGCCCTACCGGCAGTTTTGGACTCACTACTGCACCTCCATCATCGCCAAGTCTGATCACATCTCTTGGATCTGGTAGCAGTGTACCTGGAGGTAATCCGGCTGGCCAGACTGTGCCCGTCCCAGCCAGCAGTCTGCCTATACCACCATTCCCTACTTCCAACTCCAGCGTAGTGCCTTTTGGTTCAAGTGGAGTGGGGAACACTGCACCAGGTACAATCAGTCCAACGCTTGTACCGCCTTTCACCATGTCAAATGCTACAGGACCAAGCCCCAGACCAAGTGCAGGCTCTACAGCCATCACACCGACAGGATCAGGGGTGTCATACGGCTCCTCGTCACCATCCCTAGAACAAAGCACTGCACCATTTCCATATCCAAACTCGACGGCATTTTCAGGCGGACCTTCTGGTGCTTCTGGGAGCATCACCGCACAGCCTGGAACAATATCCGCCACTGGTGTACCCGGTTCTCAACCAAATTCGATATCCCCTATAGGAAGTGGCCCAGCAGGACAAACTGCCAGCAACAGTGTCGTCAGTACAAATCTCACTGCATCATCTCTGTCTTCTGCTGGCATTACTTTCGGTACTGTACCTACGCAACCTGTATCTGTTACAGGGCCAAGCGTGCCTTACCCATTATCGAACTCCACGGGTCTGTTTGGAACCACCGTGCGCCCAAGTGGTGGCGCGAGTCCAACTGTACCTCTTTCTGGAACTTGGTCTTCAAGCTCCATTACTGGAAACGAATCCGTTCCTTCAGCTAGCGGGAGTCTGTCAGTGACACCGCCTTATCCTGTTTCCAATGGAACTTCAATAACTGGAGCACCTGGAACTGCCTTCACCTCGAGTCCATACTCTTCTGTCCCACCGAGCGGCTGGACTGTGACTGAATCGGCCCCTTTCACTGGATTGAACTCGACCGTATTACCTAATCCTACTCAGCCATTCCAAAGCAGCTTGTCACCCGCGCCATTTCCACTTTCAAACTCCACAGGTGCATCGAACCCGACTATTCCAGGTGGAACTGGTTCTGCTGTGACGGCAACAATACCTACAGCGGCTCCAACTGGCAGCAATGGTATAACGGGCGGTCCGACAGGCACATATCTGAGTTCAGCGCCGTTCCCAATTTCGAACACGACAGGAAGCACAGGCCCGACCGCCTCATCTGGAGGCCCGGGTGGACAAGGTATTCCACCTGGAAGCAGTATCAGTATCGGCACAGGAACACAGTCGCCTGCACCCACAATCATTAGCTCAGGCCAAGCGCCCTCCCCAACAGCCAACACCACCGTCAAGCCTTCGGAAACAGGTTCTGTCTTGTCTACTGGGATACCTGGGACTACTGGTAGCGCCATCTTCACTTCCGCTCCTTACCCGCTGTCAAATGGTACATCTATATCAGCTCCTACAGGGACCGTACCGAACCCATCATCCAGTCCAGGCCCGGAGACTCCATCCAGCATCACTACAGAAAGCAGTGGCTCATATCAAGGAAGTACGACAAGTTCTGCACAGTATCCGTCGACGAACGGTACGGTCACGACTACTGGGATACCTGGTGGAACAGGTACTGTTACAGGAGTCACAGGATTATCGTCCTCATCAATTGCGCTAACCGGTACTGGGCTCCCTTCATTGGGTTCGTCTTCATCGGCTCCTTATCCGCTGTCAAACTCTACAGCGACCCTAGGTGCAAGTGGAACTTCAAATACCACACCTACGACGAATACTCAGCCTGTCGCACCAACAGGTCCAGGAGGTCAGACAATTGGACCTCAACCCGGACAAACATCTACAGTGGTCGTTACATCGTCAACGACGGCGACATATACAGATACGACTTGCTCCGAGGAACCACCACCTATTACAACATGCTCTGAAAGCGAGACTGCATCTGCACCAAGTATAACAGCTACTCCATACCCTCTTCCCAACTCCTCTGTGCCCTGGGCAGCAGATACAACTTGCACAGAGTCATGGAGTTATCCCTCCACACTGATCACCTCTATCACACCGTGGAATGTGACGAGTTCATGCAATGAGACAACTGTAACCCCAACAACGTTTTCAACAACATGTACCGAGTCTATATGGGGTATGTCTCTTTTATCCTAGAATTGATGACCCTTGACTGACATGATTTCTAGGCAATTGGACCACCTTTCAAACCTCGGTCACGACGTCTGATATCTCCTCGCCGCCTGAGCAGTCCAGCTCTGGCTACGGCGACCCCTCTATCTTCATCCCTGCTAGTTTGAGCGTCACTCCTCGAATTCCTGGCGCCCATCCACATAATGCGAACCCCACAGGTCCCGTCAAACCTAAACGACGGGATCGGCCATCTTACAAAGGCGACGAGGATGACCCAAACCGTGAAGGATTAATATTCGATTGGTTAAAACGCCTACAGCGACTTGTATAGACGCTGGGGCTAGATTGAGACGAGCCGGAAACCGCAGGACTCGATGCCGGCTCATAGCACTTTCACATTTGCAGAGTAAGGGAGGGATATGGACACATTGTGTGGCGTTTTTGTTTGTGATGGAATCTTATGGGATGATATATGATGGCAACGCATTGCATTGCTTCATCTCTTGGCTACTTCGCACATGCAAGCCTGGACCGATAGATACAAAGACCTTAAGCCAGGTATCACAAATAATATGACAATTGCCAGCAATTCTCATGACCATTACGATATTATTAATTATGCAATACAATCTGACATAAGCGGGGTATTAGATATGTACATAAATGCTGATGATATCGTCGCTTCATAAGTTCATGGTCAGTACCAAAGCTGACATTGTCGGATTGTGTCCTCATATCCTAGACGGGCGCTTTCTCCACCATGGCATCCGAGGCCGCTCGCTCGCTCTTCTGCGACTCGCGGTCCTCTTCGCCCGCGACCCAATGATCTAGATTCTTCCGGAACATTTGCTCATCCAGATGACCGCCGACGTGTAGATCCGGGTCCTCGGCCGTATCCTCCATTACGGGCGTCACGGGTCGGCTGGAGCTGGCGTTGCCACCGATCCCACCTCCGGCCCTTAGACTGGGCAAAGAGCCCCGGTCCCTCAAGATCATAGCCGCTGCAGCTCCTCCCCCTCCCCCACCTCCCGCGGTTGCGTTCGGGTTGAATCTGGTGGTGGTGGTGTGGACGACGCCGGCCGAGAAGGACCGGCTGTGGCGGTTCGCCCGCGCCGTGTCGGGCCGCTCGAGGTCGGCGGCGCTCTGCATCGCCAGGAAGTCGCGTGAGCTCCAGGAGGCGCGGTGGACGCGCGCCGCGCGCGGGAGGCTGCTGGCCGAGTGGCGGGAGCTGAGGCTCGCGCGCCGCAGGGGCGGGGGGTACGGTATCGTGTAGTCCGTTGCGTTGTCATTAGCATTATAGACATTAAGACTAGAAGTGTTGGTGTTGTTGAATGTTGTTGATTCCATAACAGACATGTTTTCCTCATCCTCGTCTTCGATCTTGGTCATGCGCCGCACGGAGCGGACGGAGAAATAGGGTTCGGACGGGGCTTTGGGGATGGCCTTTTCCTCGTCGTCATCCACTGCTTTTGACTTAGATAGGCACTTTTTACTCCTCTTCTTCTTCTCAACGGGCAGCGGCGCTTTCTCATCGAGGGCTCGCTTCGCGATGTGCTCGTAGTACTTGATTCGGGTACCTTCAAGCCGCTCCGAGGAGAAGTACTCCCGGTTCCGGTAGAGCGACATCCAGGAGGAGATGCCGCCGAGGATGACCAGGATCATGACGGCAATCACCAGAAGCGCCTGAATCACGATGACGATGACGCCGATCGCGGTGGCCACCATGCGGTTGAGGGCAAGCTCGGGTAGGAACGCGATCGAAAGACCCGTCGTGGCAATCTTGACGAGTCCCAGGATCCACACGGCCACAGCCGTGTTCCGCTGGCCTTCGTAGGGGTTCACGGCCGAGATCACGACCATGGCCAGTATGTCCACGATGAAGAGCCCAAAGACTTGCGCCATGGGGCTCTGTGCGGCGGCTCCGATGAAGAGGGCGCGCACGAACTGATACGACATCCAGAAGACGAAGTACCACCATCGCGACGCGCGATAGCGGGCCGAGAGCCATCCGAACCTCTTGATATAAGTATCATCTTCGTGAACTTTCGTTTGTGCAGACTTGTCACCATGGTGGGCAAAATACCAGTGTACAAAGGGCAAAGACCCGACGGGCTTCAGGTCATCAAACTCCTTTTCCCGCAACTGGCTGAGCCGGACAAGGGTAAACCAGGGGATGTACCACATGACCTTCCTCGAAACGAAGAGAATGCGGTCAGGCTCCGAGGTAAACGTCGCAGAATGAAGCCGGCACCGCAGAGCGTAGACGGCGATGCTGCCAAACCCTAAAAGGAACAGGAGAAACACAATGGCCGCTATCGCCACCGGGCCGGCCCGATCCCGTAGGTTGAACTGATAGAGCGAGAGGACCATCATGGAGAAGAAGGCGATGAAGAGAGTCCGCAAGAGTGTGGCACGGAGATATCGTACCCAGTTGTTTCGGAAGAACTCGAGTCGATCTCGTTGAATCCAGTTTTGCTTGGCAAGTCTCTCCAGCGAGAATTTGAAGATGGCAATGAGGCCAGTGATAATGCAGAGCGCGATGATCAGCCAGAGGAAAGTCAACATCAACGCATCGGGCGCAGGTATATTGAGCTGCGATAGGGTGCCACCGAAGCCAGACCAGTCTCCAGGGGTTGGCATCCCCGGTGTCACAGGATTTCCGCCCCAGTTGTAGTCGTATGGGTCATCGGGGTTGTACGGCTCACGCCTCACCAGAGGCGCGACCTCAGTGGCCAAGTCCGCCGCCATGTCGAGGGAACGACCATAGATCTGCTGGATAAGGCCACCGTTGTTGTTGATGATGGTGGAGCCCGCACCACCGACTTGGCTACCGTTGCCACTGATTCCAGCAAACTTATTGACCGAATCAACCATGTTCGAGACCGGGATCAGGCCAGCCGACCAAGCAAAGTTACTCCACCAGGCGGGCAGCACACTAGGCCATTGCAGCGACAATGCGCCAGAGAAGAAGACGGATTGAAAGGTCTCGAAGATGATGAGAACCGAGAAGGAATGCGCGTAATGCGTTCGCATATGCGGGATGCTGACGCCGTACGCCGCCGCCGCGAACGAAGCGATGATGGCGACCACAGTGAAGATGCCCAGGATGGAACTCACGGCCGCCGGCTGGGAAAGGAGGCGCCATTCCGCATGACCGCCTGGAAGCAGGCAATCTCGGACTGGCTCGAGTTGGCGAAGAGCTGGATCCGGACGGAGCCCTCGAAGTCCGGGATCTCGTACGCGATCTGGGGGATGCCCGAGACTTGTTGCTTGCCGACCGGGAATACGGCCCAGGCAGTGATGGGTACTGTGGCGTTCATGGGGCACATGCTACCCGTACCATTAGCTGACTAGGTTGCTTGCCTCGTAACGCCATGTTTGCTTTTTGAGGGGCTTGCCTGTATATGTTCATTTTGCAGGGATCAATTGTCATGCTAAATCTGTTTTCGCCATAAGCGTCCACCGTTATGTACACTGCACGTTTCAAAGTCAGCTTCCGGTTTTTCGTTCCAGGTCACAACCAATAGTTGCAGTTTTGCTCAACTCACTCATTAGCTTCTCGCTCCGCAGATTGGTGTTTCCGTCGAGATGCCACGAGATGGTCGAGTTGTCGAAGTAGAACGCCGCATCGAGCTTCGTGACATTGAGAAGACTCTGCCCGCCCAAGCAGTCGCCAAAATCCCCCGAGTACAACGCCGGCGTCCGATCCACGGCCAATTCGCTCCGGACACCGTCCAGGCTGACGCCGTTGATATAGGCGGTTTCCTTGGCCCATGATGTCGTCGAGAGGAGGACTGCGCTGCCGAGAGCGGGCAGCCACGCCCTTATCCGGTTTAGAGTTACCATTGTAACCGATTAGGGCGTATATCAACCTCTCGCATAGGCTCCTGCGCCCGCGATGCGCCGTGTACTGCTGCCTATCACGCCCAATGTAACTGTTGTTTGGGACGTTTCCCAAAATAGCTGGATATATGGGCTGGGATGAGGGCGTAGATCGGATCGCTGCTCCACCGTGGTAGGGCCTAGCGGCCGATCCAAGCTGGGGGATTGACTTCTGGGTCGTCCCGTCGCGGGCGGGCCGGTCGTGGGATCGCGGAATTAAGTAGTAGGTCTAGCCAGCTCTAGTCGCGAGCGCTAGAGAGGAAAGGAAGATATAAAAAAAGGTATTGTCGAAGAGGCGGGACAGACAGCGTCGCGCGAAAAAGGCGAGATGCCTCATGGATAAGGGAAAATGTTGGCACCACACGCTTTTGCCGGCGTTGGAGGGAGGGAACAGCACGACAGCACTGCGGAATGCACGGGCGAATACGATTGGAGAAGGAGTGGGATTCCCGGGGGGTTAAAATGGGGTCGACAGCGGGCGATACTACCACGATAGTCGACAACGGCCGGCTCAAGCGAAAAAGAGGGTTAACTCCTCGTATTAGCAGAGGATCGTGGTCGCCGGTATAAGCCGTTGAAGGAACAGCAACGAGAAGTCTCGAGGGCCATCTTGGGATAGGTGCCCAGTAGGGACTTGGACAAACGGGGTGGGTATGTATTGGGGTATTGGGCGTATTGGGCGTGAGACATTACATCGAACCGCGAACCGTCAAAGTTGCATTTGGAGGGGGTCCAACGACCAGCAGTGAGCAGAGCGGGAGTGCGGAACGGTAAGCACGGATGGCGAGTTCGTTTCTCAAACCAGGAGGGTGATGATTGGCGAACCCAATGGGGGATACCCTGCAGCCTATCACCACTGACAGACCTGCATGCATCTGCATTGCGCCGCCTATCAATCAATTGAATCGTTATCGCCATTCCCATCTGGGTACATACATTACACGTAGAATCCCGGGCCCCTTCCCGCTCACTGGCCAAGTCGCTAACCTTAGGTACACTACTACACCGCAATAACTCTAAACCTTTCCAACAGTCCATGATGTCGTATGATTCGCATCGCATCTGCCGGAACGTTTCTTCCTACATGGTTCCAAGCCAGGTCTCAGTGGGCTGATCTGTGTAAGAGCAAAGAAAGATGGCAAAGGAATATGCTGGGGGAGGGAGGATCAAAATCAACGGCTCGGGCCCCGACCGAACCGAATGGCAGACCCTTCCTCTCTCCCCACATCCGTGTACAGCGATATCACAGAAGCCCCCGGCTGCTCCCGTCACCGAACAAGCCTGTGATCTAGTGAAACACATCTGCTTGTGGTATATCGCTGGTGCCTGTTTTTCTTCGTATGCATGTATTTCCTTCAAAGTGATGATGCCGATATTGCGGATTGCCTCGCCCACCTCAATCCGCCATTGATCCATGACCTGCTATACGGCAGCCGCATGGCGTTGCTGGCCCACACTGCGTACTTGATAGACGGCGACTGCATAGTACGAGATGATGCAGAGCTCCCTCCGTGAGGCTGTGCAACCAAGAAAATCGGCCACGCGGCACAATGCAGTGCGGAGATGCGATTTGAGATATGCGAGATGGCCGCTATCGGTTCGTGGTTCTTTCCTAAAACCTGGCCAGGGCATGCGTGGCCGAGGCCTTTACCTGAGAATTTGCTTGTGGCTAAGAAACACAAGGTCGACGGTGGGGTCGACACCCTGAGCATCTCAACCCTCCTAGAGGAGTGTCGCACCGGTCGTCCATTGCCGACGCCATCGGGCGATCAAAGATTGCTGTCAAAGAGATACTTCGATGATGATGCCGAACGCTAGTCCATCGTGTGGCCACCGCTTGTGCTGCCTACAGGTACCGTAAAACCCGAACACAGATCGGGCGCCATGCTTGTGAAAGAGGGATTTGATATCAGGGAGCCTTGCTCAGGATGTTCTGCATTTGCATTCGTGGCTACCAATCTGCCACCAGTGTCAAAATGAGCGGATAGACTGGGTTGTATTGCCACCTTATTCATTGACACCTATCGTGCAGATGTACATGATCACCATGGCTTACTTGCTGACAAATATTCAGTGTCTGGACAAAACTGATACACTGTTGTATGTAGAGTGTAATTAGGTATTAATTACTTTCTAGGTATGTATTAGGTACGTTTTTCATTAATTGTCGTTCCTTCCGTATCTGGCCCTTCATGCTGCGATCCGACCCTGGATACGGGACACCAAACTCTTGAATGATGTTGGGACCCGAAGAAATGATTTCGATGTGGACGATTGGGACGTTTTGATGTTGCGGTCACCAGCCCCTAGGTACGGGATACCAAACTCTTCGCCATTGTTGGTCTTGACAATAATCTTTCCACTGTAGATGGGGTACTCAAACGGGCTCATATCGGCTGGCTGCTGGAATGTGAATCTGTTCGACCATGTCAGTTAAATACGCTCCGCCCACTTGGGAATTACAGATTGAGAAGAGGCTGATCTTACTTTACTTCCTTTGTCTTGCCAACGCCAACAGTGACAGCCTTAGGCAACGTCACCAGAGGATCCAAGTGCTTTGGTACCACCGGATCATATGGGTTCTGATCGCCGGGTAAATGTTTCCCGGAGTCAAAACCACCAGCGCCCTGTAGCGCAAAGCTGTAAGTGACGGGCTCGCTGCCGACATTGGTGATATTGGCCGAGTGTTCGCTGACGAAGCGACCCGGGTCTTTCAACTCAAACCCACGGCCGTGGAAGCTCAATTCTGTTGTCGCCGCAAGGGCACGCGCAGCGTCGACGAAACCGGTGCCAACCTGCACAGGCGGTGCAAAGAACTCGGGCACTATCATAGAGCCAGATCCTTCCCACGGTACGGATCGCGCTGTAGACGTGATTCGTTTCATGAAGCGCTGCGCCCACGCGTTGTCATTGATGTGCGCGGCACGGCCGCCGTACTTGCCCACCTAGAGCGCAGCGATGCCTGCTATGTAGGGCGCAGCCATACTGGTACCGCTCATGATCGTATAGTTGTGGTCAATACCGGTGCTTAGAATATTGTGCTAGTCAAATATGAGTATCAACAGCATCGTTCAGGCCAACTGGTGTTCGCAATAGACCACTTACCCCTGGTGCTGAAACGTCGGGCTTCAAGTTCAAATTGAACGTTGGTCCCCAGGACGTGAACCACTCAGGTTGCCCTCCACCCGAATTGTAGATGCCCACGTAATCGGATGGGTCAACATCAAAGCTCGCAGTGACATTCCCACCATCCAAGATGGTCTCGATGATAGCCTCTCCAGCTGCCTTATCAACGACAGCCGTCTTGAAAGTATCGCGGTAGGAGGCTTCAGGGAGGCGTCGGAACGGATCGTCGACATGGTAGAAAAGAACGTACTGTGGACTGAAAGGCTCAAGATTCAGTAGTTTTTCACTGAAGCTGCACCCTCCGGGTCGAACCAGCACGATTGTGCCATTCATATTAGCCGTAGAGTTTGCGAGGGGCGAGCAGGCATCTTCAGCGGTGGAAATATTTCGAGTGACGGGAACGATGGGCCACTCGAAAATAGTACTAGGCCAGGGCTCTGGTTTTTCCTTGTTGTCATCATCGAAACCGCGTAGGGTATAAGCGAGTTCTTTCTTGTCAGACTTCCCTCGAAGGTGGAAGTTGGCAGTAAATCCATATGCAGGGTATTCATATGGGTCAGATGCTGCCACGGCCAAGGTGCTGTCATCCATAGCATCGGGTGATAACTGAAAGGGACCGCGATTCCCTTCGTTGCCAGCACTGATAGAAATAAACACCCCTTTGCTGACTAAAGTCGAAGCAAAATGGCCAAACCAAGAACACGCTGTGGGGTCTTCAAGGCCTAGGCTTAGGTTGATGATGTCGGCGCCATCATTATATGCTTCCAGCATCGCCTTGAGAACTGCGGCGCCATCCACTTTCCTATCGCCCACATCGACCTTGTAGACGAGTAGTTTCGCATCAGGAGCAACGCCAGTGAAGCTGGTAAGATCAGTTACAGAGTCTGTGAGGGGGGACGTTGCGAGTGACTTGAGACTTACTTTTCGCCTTTGCCAGCGATTATTCCTGCCACATGGGTACCGTGACCCTCGATATCTCTCCCGAAGTCATGAGGGTTGTAGTGGTCCGTACTTCCGATAAGATTAAGTCCCCCGATGACTTTGAAGCCATCGCCAACGCCGCCACCGAGCGCAGGATGGGTGTAGTCGACCCCTGAGTCGATGATTGCGACAGTAGCGCCTGCGCCAGTGATTCCGGCCTTGTGGAGCTTCTCTACGCCAGTCATGCCGTGAAAGGAGTAGTCTGCCGCAGCGTCATCGCTGCTGAACGACTCACCCTCAATCGGATGGATGATTTGCAGGGGTACCTATCGACTCTTGGCGTTAGTAATACTCCTTGAGGATTGATAGGTCTTTGATTGCCCCCAAAACATTTGTAATACCATAAGACAAAAACTGGGGGCGAGAGTGATGACTGCTGGGACAGGAAGGGATGATAAATGAAAGTCACATACCGACTCGTAGATACCTGCAACACCGGGGTCGTCTCTCTTCTCGACGTCGAAGAGTTGAGTCATCGTCTCAACATCATGGCCGCCAAGGCACTCAACGCTGATGGCTGGGAAGACGGCATGGTCGAAGGTCTCGAAGACACGCATGCCAGGGGTGCGTTCAATGATCGCCCGGATGTGGGCAATGTGAGACTGCGAGCTCAGCTCGACAATGTACTGTTTGGCCTGGGATTGCATTGTTGCTGTGGGCAAAGCTCCGCCGGCGGCGGCGAGCAACGCCACGAGGAAAGAGGCTGCAACACGCATCGTGTCGACGCCCAATGGGAATAGTAATGAGTGATTGACTGGTCCTGAAAGCGACTGATACTATAGAATGACTGGTACCAAAGATAAGGGGTGCTGGTAATAAAGATGGTTCAGTGTTGGTGTTGGTGTAAAGATAGCCGGACTTGGAGAAAACAGAGTCGAACCAAACGCCAGCGTATTGGAAACATTTGGTTTCCATGCTTCGATGGTTCCCGCAGCAGTTACCCTGCTTTTTCGGTCAAGCACAACTGCCAACCCGGGAGGGTAAGTGCGCCCCTTCCTGGAGTGGCAGTCGGCACCGCCATGGCTCCACAACACATCTAGAGTGCATACAGAGTGCGGGCCAAGAAGGAACGTACTTTGAAGTTTTTGGCATTGATGATCAATATCCCAGCGACATTAGGTAGCAGCGGCTTAAGGAGCGTATATTCTCACATGTGTGGGAGTCACGAGGGGGCGCAGTGTTGCTGGTCTTGTGTGTAAACAGCATTTCGTATTGCGCAATGCACAACATGAGTCTTGGCTCCGTAGGCGAACATGATATGATGCAGAAGTGATGGCCTCACCTGCCTGAAATCCAAGCTGGTACTCTTTCCCGGTCATGGATATTTCACCTAAGATTTGTGATCAAGGTAGCTACTTGCATACCTACATACATCAAGAAGGTGCGGAACATAGGCCTACAGGCTCTCGGTGTTGATATCCCGCCCACTCTTTCAGGAACCTATCCTCGAGGTGAACCGGATCAAACAACGTATCTGTAACCGCGGAGATACTGGAGTGAGGAGGAGTTACCATCGTAACAGGAAGGAACACACGCCAACAATCGCTTTTCATTGAGAAACCCCAACGAAGGCCTCTGTTTCAGCATCGATACCCAACTCTAAGTAGGCACGCAAACCAAAAACCGAAAAGTGTTCTACGTCCAGTATGGGTTCGTTCAGCTTCGACCGAAGATTCCCGTGCTATGCCTTAATCATCTCGCCCTTCAATGTTGACCGTTGGGCCAACCGAGAAGAACCACCACCTCGGCTCGCATCTCATCGCTGCCCCAGCCGCGGATGGCAGCGAATCCGTTGGAGTCGGGCACCCATTTGAGAGATAGGGTCGGGGAGAGTAAGTTAGAGCGTGTTCCAGGGCAGTGCTTGCGGGTTTTGGTGCAAGTGCTCTGCTTGGAACAATTGGGGTGCGGCGAACAGAATGAGGTACACATGTACTGCCTCGTGGAGGACGACTGCGACAATCTCCTCGGAACCGACCGCGGGGCCGGTTGAGGATGTCTAATGTATAGATGAATATCCTCTTATCCGGTGTATTGTAGGAGTACGACGGGGCATGCAGGTGACGACCAGTCGGACTTGCGGCACGAGATTGGTGCAGAAGAGGTATTTGTCGATCAGCTGAAAAGACTCGCGTATAAAGTTGTCTGACGTGGCATGCTTCCGGGACTGCCAAAGCATCATGAACTCATGTTTGGCCTTTTCTTGGGTATTGTAATAGGGGTGGGACATGGGCAAGGCCATGACAGCATTGTCTAGGAGCTCTTTCACTTCATGTGAGCTGAAACAGTAAACTGTCACAAACAGAGTGTGTGGTACCTCAGATCCGTAGGCCAGGTTCAAGTTGTTCATATCGTTTCGCTACGTAAGTGATAATTTCATGGGGGTGGATGTGAATGTGGGTGTGGGTTTCCGTGAGACCTATGCTCCAGGGGAATGGTTGCTGCAGCACATTGACCTTTCATTTTGAAGATTTCTACGTGTATACGGGCTTCAGGGGAAGATTCTCCAACCATGGATTCTCTTATGATGTTTCTCTTGTGCCCCATGTCTTGATGGAGATTGGCAGAAACCCGTGCTTGTTCTGGTGTCAAGAGGAGAACTGTCTGGAAATGATGTGAACGTGCTCTGCTCCAATGGACATGAAAGACTCTCTTCACACAAAGACGCCATGCGCTTGGTATTGAGAGCTTCACCAATATGTAATTCATCTCGAAATTATTTAATATGCTCCCTACATAGACATACACTTACTTACCGTTGGCCAATGCCCATCCGCCCAAATACAGGGCAGCGGACAGCGAGGTCAAACCCCTATTTCTGCTATATCCTGATCAAGAAGACAACTTAGGAGATATAGTTAAGCAGGAAGACCCCATAGATAGGCCAAGTGCCAACAAAAACCTCCCAAACCTGTCTGGCATGTAGAGATGCCCCCCGACCGTTCCCGGTGCCTGTCCAGCACCAGCTGTCGGCGACCCCCAACCTAGCCGGCGCTCTGCGCCCCAAGCTCCTTTCAAATACCCAAACTAACGACAGCTACCTCAACAACAACAAGCAAGGCACTCCCGGCGCGAGTGGCACAGTGGTCGAGCGCATCGACTGCGGCCGAGCCGGAAACGCATGAACGAGTAGAGCGGTCACCGACAAGTAAGTAAGTCCCTCCTCTGCCCAAGCACATGACATTCCAGACGATTAGAGAAACATTACGAGCTTTTACCTGATAGGGCCAAATGATCCTGCCCATGATTATCAATTCAAACTGTAGATATACACATTCTGATGGATCCCCTCATATATAATTATCAGTGGATTTGAGTACAGAACAGTTGCTAACATGCCATCACCAGTATTTCATTAATCTCTCTTTTTTCCCCTTGTTTTGCCCTCCTTCCTCCAACCCTTTTGGGTTTTCTTGAACACTCTTTTCACTTCTCACATCCTCCGCATGTGTCTTTGCAACATTCTTGCACACTCACTTGCCATTCTACATATCCATCTAGAGTGAACCTCACACCCACACACCTATTGAGAGCATTTCCATCCCCTACTAGCCGAACCAGAGTACTCCCCGTATCTACGTGGTTGAGGTTATGTAACCACAACATCAACTCCGTGAACAGCACATGCCATCTCATAACATTAAGATCCCCAAAATGTGAGTCTCCTAGGAGCCCAGAGTTCATAAACCCTCAAAGGTGATGTGACTCAAGCAGAGAAAAGCCAGTCAATGTCCTTGGATGTCTCGTACTGGTGACAGCTTGTATCAGTGGTGGAGGTCTTGGTGCTATCATGGCGGGCACGAGTATGCCATGGAGGGCGGGCAGCATCCTTTCCAGGTAGCCTTGTTACTGGTATCGGCATGGGGCAGATGGCTAGCTGAATATGAAATAAACACATTGAGATCACATGTTACCAATGATTCTCCGGACGAAGTCGTGTAGTACAGCAATATCACCAGAGTTAAGGGACCGTACAGTGATAGAGCAGATTCGTATTAAGATGCTAAGGCGCCGGAAGTGTGCCCGAGCCAGGAACGCATGAACAAGTAGATCGGTTACCGTCAAGTAGACCAGTCACCATCAAGTAGGTACCCCCGGCCGGCATGAGCAGTGGTCAAGCACATCGACTGTCCCCGAGCCCCAACCCCACGAACGAGTAGGTTGGTCACCGACAAGCAAGTAACCTTTAAATACCCAAACAAACAACACCTATCCCAACGACAACAAGCAGGTATCCCCCGGCATAAGCAGTAGTAAATCGCATCGACCATACCCGAGCCACCAATACACGAGCGAGTAGAGTGGTCCCCGTCAAGCTGGAAGTAAGTAATTCGTAACTCTCCCTCCCAGCCCGCTCCCCCTCTACCCAAGCACACGATGTCCCGGGATGATTACAAAATGCGTCGGTCTGACAGGGCCCAAGTGGCCGCCATCACCAACAGGTGAGGCGCTAATATGTTGACCAAGAGAACAGATATGACCGGAACACCCCCTATAGACATAACTCAGTGATACTCAAGTGTTGAACGGCAGCTAACGTACCATCGATATCTAGCACGAACTCCCTGTAGTAGCCTATCTACCTAATAACACACTTCAAAGTAAGTCTACCGCCTCTTTCCCCTCTCTCATTCCCAAGCACATGCTTCCAAATGATTCAACCTTTCAAATGATTTTAAATCTCATATATTGAGGCCACACGTCGTGGCCGATGAAATTAAAAACCCCAAAAGTGTATAAAGGACATATGACTATTAGAAGGCACCCCTTCTCTAGGAACAAAACACTATGGGCTCCCATTCAGAATCCATACTAACAAAGTGTCTCCAGTATTTCTTTTTCTTCTTCTCTTCCTCCTATTCCTCCTCTCCTTTCAACAAGAAGATAGCTAGCTGAACAATGAAGAGACACATTCAATGATTTGCCATTGATCCTTCGGATAAAAGACGTTTCATATAACAGAACACCAGAGGTAAAGTACTGTACCATGACGAGCATATCTGTGATGCGCATCATCACGGGTTCAACCACACCATATCTGTCGGGCTCTTCGCGAGTAATCCATTACATCCATCACCCAAAAGCAGTCGACAGTGCCCTGAAAGGCACTGTACGTTGTAGGAAACATCACATCATTTAAGAGAAGACACTGTATTGCATCCCAAATAGGTTGGTGGGTTGGTAGTGGTGGGTATTCGCTCCATTGCATTTTTGAAGTCATTCATTCATCATACCATCATAGCCATACCGTCAGCTACCTAAGTATCCAAGTAAAACCACCAACCAACACGAAAGCTCGCTGCGCGCTCTTCTTCTTCTTCTTGGACTCATTCATCAATCATCTCATCAGAAAGCTGCCTACAGCAGCCAACGCATAAAAAAGCATGAACAAAGAATGGACAAACAACAACAGCAAACAGCAAACAGCAATAACAACAACAACATTAACACACCAAAAATAAAAGCAGCAGTAATCAAAGGTGGAACGAGAAAACTCCATGACTATGCAAATGCATCTGCATCAAAGACGAGACCAGACTGAGGGGTATTAGCCAACCAAACCAGTTCTCAAGGACCAGTCACGTTCAATGCCATCCATCATGATTCCTGCCCCCATCATCTTCCGAGGCCCAAAGGCCCTCCTCCCTTTGCTTCTCTGACCCAGTACCCACTACTTCATCTCTCATATAGATCTCGTATCTTCCTCCATCGGTATAAGCAAACTGTCCGCTGTTCGGGTTTTCCGTACCCTTGCCTTTGCACCCTCGCCCAAAAGTCGGGAAGAAGAACCAAAGCTCCTCTTCCCATCGACAATATAAACTAGTCCACCTCATTCCTCATCCTCCTCATCGATAGCTGCCGGTGTCCGGCGCTCCGTTCTCCGCTTGGGCCTGCGGTGCCTCGAACTGCTTATGTTGGAGGCGCTGTCATCAGGCGCCAAGCTTTCGGAATCGTGGTCCCAGTCGCTCTCCGAATCATCATCGCCATTCGCCCAGCCCGGTCGCGCGTAGCCGTCCCGCGTACTGTCGCCGCTCGACTGGGGCAGAACGTCGATCCCGTTCGCGCCCTTCCTGTTCTGGATGCTCATCATAAGCCCGGCGTTGCGCTGCCGGAGAGCATTGCGCACCATCTCGGCGCGGTGGTGCAGCTTCTCGAAGGCGTCCTCCAGTTGCTCCATGCCCTGGTATATTTCGCGCTCTACCTCGGCCAAAACAGCGATCTCGACTTCTTCGTCGTGGGACACGGCTTGTCGGCTATACCCAGGGGTAGTAGACGAAGAAAGCGAAATGAAAGAGGTAGGGGTCGCACCGCGACTGTACACGCCCGAGAAGGGGGTTGTGTTGCGCGATCCCATGCCGGAAGGTGGTCTGTAACCCATGCCGGATCTCGTATTGTCGCGCGACGGCGGAGGCGAGAACATACCCATACCACTGGCAGGGGTTGCGCCCCGAGAACCTGGGTTAGCTTCTGTGGGGGTAACACCATCATCGTCCGCGCCAGACCAGAGGAATCCATCGAAGCGTCCGGATGTTAGAATCTCCCATTCTTGGGGGTTAATGTCGACGATAGTGACGAGAAGATCGTGGTGGAAGGGGTTCTTGACAAGGTACATGGCAGTCTCTGCATCGCGAGGGACTTGCGGCAGGCGATACAAGCGCTGCAGGGATAGACCGCATTTCACAATGAAGTCAACGCGCGGTTTGCGCACATTGGGGGTGGGTGCCCGGACCGTCTGCGCCAGCTCTCGCGCGCCCAGCAGCAAAGCATTGAAATACGGTCGCTCTTCGTCCTCGAGGCTTGTCAGTATCGCAAACTCGAGCGTCTCATCGTCCATCTCTTGTGGCGGTGGTGCGGGCTCTTCAGCGTTCGAGTCCATCCACTTGTCCACCGCCGATCGGACCTTCTTCGACTGGCGCAAGTAGTGTTCTCGGAACTCCTCGGCAATATCGGGATCAAGCTGCACAGGCGACGATGATCGAGGGGGCATGTGGCCCAGTTGCTCGATCGCGTTCGCACCCAAGCTGGCAAAGTCGAAAGGTGGCCACTGGGGCAACTCGACGCGCCCTCCGACGCGCTCCAACACTTCGCCCCAGCCCAGACCACGATGCTCTCCGGCCCTCCTTTCGCACATGACGCAGCCGCAGCCTTCTTCGGGTAGATCCCGCGAGAAGACATCCTCCAGGCGATCGAGTAGGCGCCTTGCCACAGACTTATGACCCGTGGCCACTGCCACTGAGCCCTGCTTGTGGATAATGTTTTGGTACTGGTCAAGGAGATTGAAGAAAGGGGTGAATAGTACATCCGGCCCAACTAGAGGAGGATTCGATGGCCTCATGCCATAATGCCGAGGCAGAACTGAGAGGAAGTGCTTCGATATGGGTTGCGGGAGGCCACCATTCTGAAGGAGGTAGTCTATCCTGGGTACCTCTTGGATATCCAGAGGCGGAGGTGGAGGAGGTGGTGGCGGCGGCGGCCCCATATCTGTCATCGGTGTAGCTGCTGGTGTCGGGCGGTCCTCATCGGCATATCTTGGGGTATAAGAACGCTTCTCGCTTTGTAGGTAATTGGAAGGCGGGAATTGTGGGGTGGTCGTTGGTGTTCTCGGTGAAGAGTCCTGCACGGATGCGGGCGAGTCCTCGGCATCAAGGGATTCTAGTTTCCTATCACGTTTCGAGGCAGTCCGTTTGGGAAGAACAGAGGTAGCGGCAGACCTGGCCCCCGCCGTCCTGTCGTCGCTCAACACGGAATACTCGTCGTCGGCTTCAAAGCCCGTGGGTAATCTGGATGTTGGCGATTTCTTGTAAGTAGCCTGGCTGGACGTCCTGGACAGCTTCGACTTGTCATCTCTTCTGGAATTTGACCGAGAGGGCCCGCCAGAGGTTCTTGATTTTGGCCTGTCTGGCGCGTCCATGGATCGAGGTGTGGAGGTATGGCTTCTTCGCTTCTCCTCCGACATGTCTGTCTCGGGCGGACTAGGTGGCCTGCCATCTTTCCTGGTGCTCGAACTTCGATGCAGGGCTTCTACCGACTTGGATCTTTGCCTCTCACCAGATCCCAGATCTGTCTCTGTCGGATCGGGTGTATAGGGGTTGGAGGCCCTCTTGGCCGAGGTGGACAAATCTTCACGGCTGTTTACGCACTCCCTGCTATGCACTTTGCTGAAAGTCGGATAGGCGGAGACTCTGCTTCCAGTCCTGTTCATCTCCGGGACCAGATCGCTCATGGATGCATTCTTCTTATGTCGTTCCTGTCGTTCCTGTCGTTCCCGTTCTCGTTCGCGCTCTCCGTCTCGATCTCTGTCTTTGACTTTGACGCGATCGCCGCGATCCTTGTCGTCCCGGTCCCGGCCCTCCTTCTCTCGCGAGCTGCGGTGGCGGCGGTGGGAGGTGGACCCGGCGAGCGAAGACTCGCCGTCCATAAGCTTGGAACTCCGCGAGGACTTGGACTTGTGAAGGGACGAGCGGTGGCCGTCCTTATCTCTCTCCCCTCTCTCGCTCCTGGTCCGGTCCATCTTGCTGCGCGAGCGGCGGTGTTCGGTTCGGGACTTGTCGTCGCTGGCCGTCAGTGCGCTGGCGGTGATGGAGCTGCCCGAGGGGTCATCTCCCGAGGTTGCGCCCATGTTGGATGTTTAAAATCGAACGGATTGTCTAAATCGCGAGCTGAGCAGTCGAGCAGGTTGAGGCAGTTCAACCATGAGAGCCCCAGCTGGGCCCGATGGGACAGGAGGTAGCTGGTATGTGTCAAGTTTCTTGTTGCGGTAAAGAAAAGTTGGGGTTGGTTTGGTGTGCGATTCGGTGCCCGCCCGTTGAGAGGAATGTGGATAAATTACGTCGACTGTGCCGCTTGTGTGAGGGTGACGACTTGATTGTTTCGCTCTCTTTCTAACCTATGAATATGTACGTCGTGGGATTGGTATCTCGGAAGGGAATATGGATATGTTGCTAGGTAGAATGGGAAAAAGGAGAATGAGGAGTCGATAGAATGCACCGCCAATCGAAAAGAGACGAGGAGTAACGTCTGTCGCCAACCCGAAGAGTGTGCTTGTGTGTGTGAGCTGTTCCGCTGAGCGGCTGCAAGCGAGTTGACGGCCAACACAATTGAATATGATTCGATGGATCCCAGCGGGCATCACAGAAACCCAGCGAAGAACAAGGGTCGGGCTGTTTTACTGGGCCTAACCTGGTTCAAGAAGGGGGGGCCATGCTCTAACGGACCGCAGCCTCTTTTCTTCTTTTCGAAGGGAGCAGAAGAATCAGAGCAAGAGCTTCTCCCCTGTTGGCGGGGAAGCCTGGCACCTGGAAAAGTGATGCACTGTGCTAGCACTCCAAAGCACTACCTTAAACCACCACGAACGAACATGGGCTTCAAACCCGCGGGGTTTTCCTCCATGGGCATTGTGTCGAGCTAACAGCAGGAGAGTCCATGACACGATTCAGTCTTGCCCGTTGGCTGCAACAGCACAACCCTCTCATATGTCATAAATCAAATTATTCTTTAATCACTTTTGATTCACTGCCATGTTGCACTTTGGAGTACAGCGATTCCTCTTTCATAAAAGATTGACTTTTATCTGGCTTCAGCTCGTCATTCGATTCAACTCTGTAGCATGCCAATCCCAGCCAACTTGGGCTGGGGGGTTTTCATTAGGTACATACATCTATCGAAACCGTAGACCGCCTATCGCCAGCAACCTTGCTGGGCTCGCTCGGTCCTCAATCGCATCGATCGCAGCTGGCAAGCCTCGCCGCGCGCAAAAGCCCAGTCAGCACTGAATCTCAGCACAGCCTGGCTGGCAGCCTGATGATGCTCCTTCGCCTGCCTCCTGCACTCCGTACTTTTGGATCTTTCTGCTATGGAGACCTCACTTTTCAGCTTGCTGCAGCAAACATTCTTTGTCCCATCTCTCGACCTTCGACCGGGGCTATCTCGACGATATTGATCAATGAAATCATTCACAGTGCCAGGACTTGCATATGGTTTCCTCACTAGATCTCTCCCAGCCCAGCTGCAGAGCCCAAGCGCATGTCACTTTGGTCACTCACCGGCTCTCTGGCCCACCCAATGGCCTGCCCAAGCTTCCCAGAATAGCAAGGTCTGCTTTGTAAAGGGTACCCGCCCCCTCACCGCAAGTGCAGCAGGGAGCAAAGTTCCTCGATACCCGCCCCATGATGCTGCTCTCTCATGGTCTTTGCGTTTCCGGCTCGGCTTCCCTTCCCCAAGGCTGAACGGCGCCATGACCCTTGAGCGAATCGCTTGCTGGCTAGGTTGCTTGCCTGCTACCATGCCAAAAATAAGTCAACTCGGGAAACCCAACCACCAACCGTTATTTTTCTGTCAAGTCGGACCGTTGGATGTTCACGGATACGGGATTTCTTGTTTGCCTATCGAAATGCCCATCCACAAATCAGGCGCTACTATCTTCCCGGGTGTGCAACTTGAGCCGGCAGTGTGAGTAGTACTGCACTTACTAAATGTTCGCCCTGCTCTCGTCTTCTTTCCTGCTTGCCTGAATTGGGTTCCGACGCCGTCATGCTAAATGCGCGCCGGAAAACGGTCACTAGGCAAAGGCCTCGATGCAAAAAGCATAAGTCTAAGTACTCAAAATGCATGCAACTTCCCCTCTGCACAACAAGGTAGTTCGGCCCAGACTCGTAGGGTAGATAAGAAATAAATTACCATGTAGGTGCAGGTAGCGTAGGACCCGTCTTCTCGGTTCGTATCACACGGAAAAGGAAGAAAACGATGCGTTGGGCCCACGACGGGCGGCCGCGTGTTGAGCCATCATTGACTGGTCCTCCCTCCCAAAACGTCCGAAACGATAAATTCAAAACGAGAAAAGCAATACGCTGTGCACCCCTCAATCAAGGCATTTCTTCTTCTGGGAAGTTGTGGTTGGTCTTCTCGTTGTTCTTATTCTTCCTCTTTCTCTCTCTATATCCGAGCTCGTCGCAATGTACGAACGAACTCGTTTGAGAGCGATCAAATCATCGTCTCGTAAATCTAAGTAAAATATAGATGGTTGACCCTGTGATAAATAACACCAAAGCATCAAGTCATATACTGTTGCCGGGAATGAAAACCCCCTCTCAATCCAGCCCTGCTCCTTTTCCTGGGCAGTTGACGATGTCTAAATCTTTCTCTATGGGAACATAGATGATGAAGCTGCTCTCTCTCTCTCTTTTCTCTTTCTTGACCACTTTACAGGCGGTCCAGCAGACCACGGCTCTCCAGCATCAGCACGATCTGGTGAACAATGGCGCGCACAGTTTGCTTCTCGAAGTCGACAACCAGGTCGGGCTTGGCGGGGGCCTCGTACGGGTCATCGACACCGGTGAAGCCCTTAACCTCGCCGGCGCGGGCCTTGGCGTAGATGCCGCGCTTGTCGGTCTTCTCGCAGTACTCGAGCGGGGTGGCGACGTGGACGAGGTAGAAGTCTCCGTACTTCTCGACGAGCTCGCGCGCGCTCTTGCGGTCGTCCTCGTAGGGGGCGATGGGCGCCGCGATGACGGCGGAGCCGGAGCGGGTCAGCTCACCGGCCACGAAGGCGATGCGCTGGATGTTCTTGCTGCGGTCCTCGCGGCTGAAGCCGAGCTCGGACGAGAGCTCGTGGCGGACCGTCTCACCGAGAAGCAGAGAGACGGAGCGGCCGCCCTGCTGGTTCAGGGTGACCTGCAGGGCGCGGCCGATGGCGTCCTTGCCGCTGTTCTGGTATCCCGTCAGGAAGACGGTGAAACCCTGGGCCGAGCGGGGCGGGTGCGACTCGCGCAGCACCTTGACGACTTCGGGGTAGGAGAACCACTCGGGGATCTCGCGGCCGCTTCGGAGGCGCGAGCGCAGCTCGGTGCCGGAGATGTTGAGGGTGCGGGTATCCTTGGGGATTGTGTCGATAGGGGCATACTCGTCGCTGTCGGGCAGGTAGGTCATCATCTGGAAGGGGACGACCTCGATGCCGAGCTCCTCACGGTACTTCTCGACAGCGTACTGCGCGTCGTAGGGACCGTAGAAGTCGACACCCTTGCTGTTCTTGCCGGGTCCGGCGTGGTCACGGCCAACAATGAAGTGGGTGGCACCGTGGTTCTTGCGGATAATGGCGTGCCAGATGGCCTCACGCGGGCCACCCATGCGCATGGCCAGGGGCAGAAGACCCAGGACACCCATGCCGTTGGGGTATCGAGGCAGAAGAGCCTTGTAGACACGGACACGGGTGAAGTGGTCGATATCACCGGGCTTGGTCAAGCCCACGACGGGGTGGATCAGGACGTTGGCGCCATGCGACCGGGCAGCGCGGACAGTCAGCTCACGGTGAGCACGGTGCATGGGGTTTCTGGTCTGGAAGGCGACAACTCGGGTCCAGCCGAGCTTGTCGAAGTGTAACCGCAGCTCTGCGGGTGTGTCTGTAGGGAGTCTCTTGTCAGAACTGTATTCCACGGGACAATGCCGGCAAGTGGGGGGTGGGGGGGATAAATAGGTAGTCTTACATCGGAGATCGACAAAGTCGTAGTGCTGAAGACGGTTGATGGCCTCGAGCTTGCCTCCCACGTAGAACTCCTGGGCGGTCTTGTACAGGTAGTCGACGGCAGGGTGCTCCTCGTCGCCACCGAAAACCTCCTTGGCCTCCAGAGCCCTATTGTTCGGCGTCAGTATATGCGGCACAGGCTGATTTTCCTTGCGACTTGGTTGTGCTCACTTGTCAGGCTTGTAGACATCATCTACGGTGAGGATGGCCAAGTTGCGGTCGTCACGGAGATCGCGCAGGGTAACGCGGGCACCGGGCTTGAGACCGTTCTCGTCGATAGTCGCTTGCGACACGTCGAGGGTGATGGGCATGGAGAAAAGGGCGCCGTCGGCGAGTCGGTTCTCCTTTACGACTCTGTATCACGTTTGTCAGCGAAAAGCGCGCAATCGGGAAGCTTGAGGTGTCACATACCCATTGTAGTCCTTCTCGTTCATGAAGCCTATAATTTCAACCTGATCAGTCTTTGCTCATCCCATCGTCAACGCAATGGCCGCCCATGTTCATTCTTGTCGAGATGGCGGGGCAGTAGGAATTACCCCGCCATCCAAGTTGTTGACATGGGCTGCCGGTATCAAAATGTCAAAACTCACCTTCCAGCGGGGAGAAACCGCCATTGAGGATCAGCTCAAGATCGCAGAGCTGTCTCTCGCTCAGAACGATGGCGGGGAGCTTCTCAGCTTCCGCAGCCAGCTCGCTTTGCCGGGGAGCATCGCGCGCAATCAAATCCTTGAGGATTCCGCCATGGGGAGGGTTGGCCATCTTGAAGAAGTGTGATTTTGGGATTATGCAGTCGCAACGAGAGTAGAATACAACACACTCAGCTAATAGACTCAAGTGGTTTGGATTATCGAGAAGAAAGAGAAGAGAAGTAAGATAAGAGAAAGATTAACTTCGGAACGGTTTCCTCCTTCACTCTAGTAGTAGAAGTACCGGCTACGGGGGGGGGCTCTCCCTCGATATCATATTACAAATGCCCCCGTACCGCTGCAGCGCTTTTTTTTTCTTCCTTTCACGAGTCGGGCTCTTACGCCGCGTAACAGTTTTTTTTTTCTCCTTGTACCCCATAATGCTATAACGGGCAATTGGGGATTACAAAATCAATTGGTTATGCTTTAGCTATGATGGCGTGCTCAGGAACTAGCTTGGCGGCGATGACGTGATGCTGCTATGAGAAAGCAGATTCTGGCCAGATTAATTCTGGATCATCCTCTAGGTTGTCCCCCTCCAGGCCCAAAATAGGTGAGGCGCGCTGGATGTATTATTCCCTCATGGAGTCCGTCGTGGAGGTACTTGCTGGGCAGACATGGCAACGGGTGGGGTCCTCTTGTCAGGTATGGGGTTTATGAGTGGGAAGAGCGTGAATCTGATCTATGCCATCCACCAGCACCAGCATCCAGCATCACCTAAGTTGGTAGGAGTTGGCAGGAGTAGAGCCGACTAGCGGAGATAGCCTTGCAGATTGATCTGCGATATCCGCTTAGCCGGAACCTTTTAGCCGTTCCATTCTTGACCGAGCCGCTCCGATTGCCGCGTTGGGAAGCCAAAGGTTGCGCCTATTTGCAGTATCAATCTTCCCGTGTTTGGTTGATAGTATTCAATGTCGAGTTCTGCTTCACATAGAGACAGGTAGGCGAAGTGATATGATGCTTGCATTAGCACACCACAGGCGTGTATTACTAAGGGGCCTTTTTATGGCAATCCCCCACCTTGCTACTGACGCCCAGGCGCTTTTTGCTTGGGACCTCTCGAGGCTCGGCCTGTCAAACGTGTAAGAAGCAAATTGCCAAGATATCTGTTCAACCACCACCTCGGACGATCTTGCGCCCATATTCTCAGCGCCAACACCCACAAGCAAACATGCATGAGACGACCGGCACTATTCCGGCCTTCGCAAGAACTACTAATACGATTTGAAGACGATATATCGTGCAACATAGCCCTACCTGCAGCTTATACAAGCATTACTAATTCGGGTTATGTTGAAGTTGAGCCCCGTTGCAAGGCGCAAAGACGGGTACTGATGTTTAATAATGGTCAAATGGGAGTCCAGGAGATTCGGACAACTGTCCGCCCTGATTTCGGTCATTGGATTACATATACTCCATTCTTCCAGGCCTGCCATAACCATTCAATTGTAGTGGACGTAGTCCACATGGTTAACCTGCGTAGAGTTCTCTTCTCTGTTGAATGACTATGCTCCCAGCCGCTTGATAGGCCAACATGGGTCCTCGCTGGTCTATTTTGGTTTGCTGTCAACTCCACAGCCCCTACCGATACACACAAATGCAACAGGTACACACCAAATCCATGCAAGGTTTCCTCGTCGGGCCCTAGTCCAGCTCAGGTATAGGCAAGTGATCAACAAGCTTCATCCGGAGCCCCAGCTTCTCCAGAGCCTCCATGGCATTCTTGTCTTTCAGATCATCCGTCTCCTGCTTCGTCACGAGCACGAAGTCGTGCTTCAGCAGCGTAGTGCCCTCCTTGACCCCGTACTTCTCGGCCGTCGCCTTGTCCGCCATGGTCGTGTCCACAATCAAGCTCTGCTTCACACCAAAGACGGCATCGGAGGTCTCGTACTTGTCGCCTCGCATGTAAAGCGCACTGGTTCCCCGGTATTAGTCTCATGTGATTTCCACTTCTTTTCTTTGGAGGAAGAAAACTTACGTGATCAAGTGATCCCACCCCTCCTTCTCAAACATAAAGTGCAGATGCGCCGGTCTCCAGCAATGGCGCCCGAGCTTCTCCAGCAGCTTGCCGACGGGGCCGTCGTGGGGAATGGGGTAGCTGACGGGCTTAATGCCCTTGAACCAGAATGTGCCCTCCTCGTCGCTGAGCATGACGCAGCGCTCGCTGGGCCCCTTTTCGTCGCGGCCCTCGTGCTGCACGTCGTAGTGACCGCTGCTGTCCGTCTCCCAGATGTCGATCTTGACGTCCTTGATGGGCTTGCCATTGATATCTTTCACGGTGCAGATACAGAGCAGCGGCACGCCCTCCGGGTCTGACGACATGTCGCCGCCGCTGGGCATGGTCGGCGCGTCGTGTGTGTGGAAGGGGCCCAGCACCGAGCCCTCAGTCGACTTGGGCGGCTTGGGGTGGTTGATGCTGTCGACGAGGAGGGAGAGGCCGAGGACATCGGAGAGGAGGATGAATTCCTGTTTGGGAATTGCTGGTCAGAATCATGAGGCATTATGGGAGTAACATAGAAGGGCTCGGGCGATGGGCTATTCCCCTAAAACCCATAGCGGACTTACATGGCGAACATCATTGCTGATCTGCCCGCAACCAACAAGGAAGTTCAAAGCTGCCATCCATTCCTCGCTACTTAGTCTTGTCTCGCGAGCAAAATCATGGAGATGCGTCACGAGACGAGTCATCAGGTAAACGAGCCGCTGGTCCTTGCATTGCGAGTTAATGCGATTTGTGTTTGGGGTGATATTGTCGATGGTCAGGTCCAGCAAGGGCGGCGCATTACTTTCGGAAGCCATTTTGGATATCGGTATCGGGACTAAAAGGCAGAGCTCAGAGGGATCCCGGGCAATCAAGTCAAACGTGAAGGAGAGTATATCAAGTTTCGTTGCGAATAGCAAACCGAGAAGATATTGCGAATCAACCCATCTTCTTTCTTCAGTACTTAAGGTTGCGGTCCTAGAGTATACCCCGACGCGGACAGACCCTTATGTAATTCTCAGTAATGCTGTGTCACCCGCGTACCAGCAGGACCAGAGTCCACTATCGTATCCATTGCCCGAGGGCCATGCTGGGGACCGGATAGACGCATGGCATCGTTGGCGAGACACGCTAGGGGACAACAAAGCCCCGAAAGCGTCTGATCCTCGCCGTTACAGAGGTTGGAGAATTGCCATTTCTGACAACCCGCCGTGCCGTCAGCTCACCCTCCCGCTCAAGCAAGTCCGTCTGGGCTGCTGATACGCATCCTGAGTGCCATTTGCGTGGGGTTTTCAATTCAAGTGAGGGGCTATTCTGGAGCTACTCACGCTACTTTTGCTTATCGTCGGGATCAATCCCTCGGAATGCGGGGTAGTTTTCTGCATGCCCTTCCCGGGTAACGTCACCGGTCGAATTGTAATTGCGTATCGATTGGTTACTGAATCCCGGCCTTTGGCAAGTACCATTTCCTGTGTAAATAATAGATTTCACTTTCTCGATTACTGGGAGGACCATGGTGTAATCATACGGATTTATGAAGTAATTATCACCATGCTTGGTGGAAATAGAAGAACAGCGTTAACTGGCAATTATTAACATTTGGCGGGGGTACGATAGACTCCTGTCACTCTAAGAAACGGCTCGACAAACTGGCAGAGAAACTGCAGGACATAAGCCCAAGCAATCATCAGCCTGGGTTAGGAGAATGACATTGTATAAGTTTAGATAGCGCCCACTCATGATAATGATCGATGGTGGAATGCCGCAATCCATGTCAAGGAAGTCGTATGTATTGTCTGCAAGATTCGCTAAAACACCACACATGATTATCTCTCCGGCAGAAGTCTTAGACCGGAGACTAAAGAGAACGTGGTCGATCATCCACTTACCCCTTTTAGTGATCCGTTAGGTTAAAGGTCCCGTACAAGAATGGACTGTCGGTCTCCAAACATTCTCTACTTACACACACATGGGAGTACCAGGTCGTACTGGAGCCAACCAGCTATGACCAACTAAACATCGTTGGGACTATTAGAAGTTGGTATAACGGCTGAAGTGCCAAAATAGCATCCATTGACAGGATAGGTTTAACATGGTAAAAAGAACCACTGGTTGATGTTAGGGCACTGAATTGACCGGTCTGGTTGGTAACACTGTTTCCAGTTATTATAGCATACGCACAGACCATTCGGGTCGTTGACCACCAACAAATATTCACATCTTATTTTCATGCATCTCCGATCAAACTGAAATCAAGGTCAAATAATTTTCGGTACATCCAATCCTTGGCGTGTGTCATTTGCCATACGTCGATTTGGTATTCAGTATATTGGCAGGCGTTTATAGCAATTGGCAACACCAGATTTTCATCATGGCTCGACGCAACCACAAGGATCATCTCAAGGACACCAAGCCCAAACCGAAGAAAGAGCAGGTAAGATCACCAAATACCCCACTCTTCCAGAACATCCTACTGATACCATAACAGAAGAAGCTCGAGACTGCAAGTGACTTTGAGGATGCTGCCAACGAGCATGAAGAGGCTGCTGGAAAGTGGCGTGCCGGCGACGCTGCCAAGTCCATGAGGTTCTTCCAACGGGCCATTGATACTTATGACCAAGGCGTCAAGGCATTTCCCAAAGACCTGGATCTGGCCTACAACAAGGCTCGCATCTTTCTTGAAGTCGCCGAGCATCCTACACTAATCGCTCAGCTGGATGATACGCTGCTTGAGTGGCTTCAGAGGGGCTTGGAGGCGCATCGCTATGCACTGAACGTCGACCCCAACAACGCCGACACGCTCTTCAACACTTCTCAGATCTTGACTAGCATTGCAGAAGAGGTCTCTCAGGACGGCGATGTCTCTGACGAAGAAGCCTTCAAGGCGCTTCAAGAAGCGATGGATTTGCAGCAAAAGTGCTTGTCCATCCAGGAAGTGAAGTTACAGGAGGCTTTCACGCAACAGAAAATGGCAGTGGAGCAGCCTACGTCACAGGAAACAGACATGACGGGTACAAGTGCTGATGCCGAGGCCGGAGCGGAACAGGAATCTTCTGGTGAAGAGTACCAGGATGTGACGGTCATTGAACCTGTCACCCCTGAGGTTGTCATCGATACACTGTTAGTGCAGCTGAGGACTCTGACGACGTTCTGCAATGTCCGCAGTGCTTCTCCGGAGACTATAAACCCATCTTGGCTTCAGGGAGCTGAAGAGCGATCGAAAGAAATACTTTCTAGGCTGCAAGTCCTGTCGGCAGACCAACCTAAGAAGTTTCCCGAGATTGCTCTCACAAAGGCCAACTTCGCTTCTGCATTACTCGAGGTCGGATATAGATCTGGTAACCTCGATGCGGCAACCTACAAGACCGAACGAGACGCGGCATTCACGATACCGGACCTCGGGCTCGAAAATTCACATGAAGCTCTCGTTACCAATGCCCGCTCTCTGATCGCATTCAGCTCAGCACTGTCCGAGATCCAGTTCACAGACGCCCAGTCTCTGGCCAGTCTGCGCTGGAACGCATTGACCGAGGGCATCAAAAGCCTGAAGATGGCGTCCGAGGTACCAGGCATTGACAACGACGAGAAATCCTTGAGCCACATGCTGCGAGGTGACTGTTCGCTGCAGCTGCATAACCTGCGCTACGTACCGTGGTCACACCAGTCGGCCGCCACCAACGCGGCTCAAAACCTCAAGAACGCAACGGTCTTCTACCGCAACGCCAAGGCGCTGTCGTCGGACCCGGAGCAGAAGAGCGTGGCTGGGCTGCGATCCGTGGTGGCAGAGTACATATCTACTCTGGAAGAAGACCAACCGGGCGACATTGGCCCAATTATCAAGTCCAGTAGTGGTGACCCTGCATGGGTTATGGAGCAGCTGGAAGACATGATGGCTGATTGTGTTCTACCCATGGGCCTTTTCGACTGAGAAGGGAGGGCCGAGCTGCATACCCAGCTTCGTACCAGATACGATAGAATAGAGTAAAAATAAGAAAGACTTCACTGTTAAAGCTTGCAGGGATCAATACCGGGCGCATGCATGGTACTTTTCATATAAATGAGTCTACGAGTCAATTGAACAGGCTATCTACTCGATTGGCGTACTGACTGCGCCATACAAGGAACTGCTAATGCTTTCTCTCGATACAATCGCTAGTAATTAATAACGCTTGAGAACCCAATCATATCACATCTCCACAACCAACTTCTTCGCCGAAACGCCCCTTTTCAGCCTATCCAGCGCGGTCTGGACAAACTCCAACCACTTCCCCACCACCTCGGCCTCGGGCGCCGCCACAAACCGCCCCGTGGCCAACGCCCGCGGCAGGAAGTCCTCGTAGATGGCCCTCCCGACCTCGTTCCCCTCGAGCGGGGTCCCGATAACGACGTTGGACTGGATACCGTGCCGCACGCTCTGAAACCATAACCAGACCGAGAACGACAGCATGCACCAGATCCGCGCGGGGAGCCCGGCGTCCTGATTCTGGGGCGTCGGGTACGAGACCCGCGATAGGAAGCGGCGGGTGTCCTTGGGGAGTTGCCGCAGGACTTCGACGCAGCCGCGGCCGGCGTCGCCGCCGATGGACAGGGCGCCTACGACCTTTTTGCCGCGGCAGGATTGCGCGATCTCGGAGACGGCGGCGCCCGGGTCGCGGTAGTCGAAGGCTGCGGCTGCGCCGAGGGATTTCACGAGGGGGAAGTTGGAAGGGGAGCAGGTCGTGACGACTTCGTAGCCGGCGGCGCGGGTGAGCTGGATGGCGTTGCAGCCGACGCTGGTGGAGCCGCCCCAGATGAGGAGCGTTTCCTTCTCGGTCTTCTCTTCGTTGGTGGCGGCGGCGGCGACGGGATGCCGCAGCGCCAGTTAGTCTTTCTGGAAGAGACCGCAGCTCGCGGTCGAGAGGGCGAGGGGCAGCACCGCCGCCCGCTCGAAGGACAGTGAATCCGGGATTGGGGACGTCATGTTGGCCTGCAGCAGGACGTAGTGCTGGAACCTCGCCCATGGCGGGGTCGTTGAACTTCTTCTCGGAGCCGAGGGCTTGGCCGATGACGCGGTCGCCGGGGCGGAACCTCTTGACCGCCCTCTCATCGGACCCGACCTCGACGACTGTGCCGGCGACGTCGGAGCCTAATACGTGCGGGAACTTGACCCAGCCGTAGAGGAGGCTGCCAAGATCCTGCTTGATGTACTCAATGAGGTTGACGGCGACGGCAGCGGCGCGGACGAGGAGCTGGGCGGGGCCTGGGGAGGGGTAGGGGGCCGGTTTGACGGCTAGGGGGTGGACCTTTTCGCCCATTAGGTAGGCGGCTTTATTTTCTGGCATGTTGTGGCTATGGTTCGTCGAAAGGGGCATGATAGCAAGTCAGAAATGATGGTTGGATGGTTCTCTGGCCTATAGCATTGATGTGTGCTGTAGCATATCGTGTTTCCTGCTACTCGACCCCGGTGAGGGGATGGAACAGCTTGTTTTATATCATCCCATTGTGACAGTCTACTTCATTCCTCTATGCTACCAACAAACTCACTCGATCGAGGCTGGCAAAGGTTTCGTCTTGGGATCGCGAAGTTCCTACAATATGACAATCCCATATACACTGGTGGAGCATGGGGGAAGCTGCAAATGCAAGCCTGGGAAAGCCAGTAGACTAAGAAGCGGCCGAATATTCCCTCCGTGGCCATGGGAGGTCTAGCTCGCATCCGAAAGCCTCGACCGCTCGAAACGGTATTGCACTTAGTAGCAAAGGTTTCAAAGGGAATAGTCGCCTTTGGGGCGGCCATGTGTGTTCGCCCGTGTCAGAATACTACGTGCGGCTGACAGATTAGCTGCCTGGTGAGGCTGGACAGCTACGTCATTGAATTCGCCCTTATACGAGACGCGCATGTTGATGTAAACTCACCCTGTCGCCCAGACTAGATGCTTTCCTCGCAAGATCACATGCGATGAACCAACACCGCCCCAGCAAGATCGTTCATTGTCAAGGGGCCCGTTCAGTAGATTTTGTCGTTCTGGTGGCATCAAGGCATTTGGGCTCGAGTGGTGCGCTAACACCACAGTTGCGTTTCATCACATGACCCGCACGATGGACCTCGCACGACATGATGCACGACATGCAGGTCGGTTCGCACCGCCGCTCGAGCGGGAGTAGCTGCATGCGGAGAACTGATTGGGTATTATGGACTTATGTTGCGTAGCGCCACCGGTGGCTTTGACAACATAATTGCACTGGAGAAGGAAAAGTTCAAAATAGGGGTTGCTATGCCGATGGTATTGTATGGAAGTTCTGTAAGAAATGCGCTAAACAGTAATACCCGGTAGCGACTGTATTTCATGCTGGAAGTTTATGGGAGATATCCGCCCGCGTGCCCATCCCAAAAGGACTGAAATGCAAAAACAACAAAATGCAACAAAAGGCCCGAGCAACCTGTCCGAACACCAGACTACGGAGACACTATTCCTACAGGAAACTCCAGTCTATAACGAGCAAGAACCAATGATAAGCCCATGCGTATGCCGAATGCCGAATCCCCTAATTGTCTAGTGCCATGCGAAGATTGTGAAATTGGTACTGTGCACCCGGAACTGTCGATATTCAACCCTGCCTGCAGGGTGTGAGGCGATTGGGAGAGAGATAAGGAGAGTAGATATAAACGACAAGGAAGAAAGGGGGGAGAATGGTCGAGGGGCGTCTCGTCAGGTGAGGTAGCCATTTGGGGTGTGTCCGGGTGTGTTCGGGTGCAATACTGAGGAGAGATATATAGCACAGGTGTAGTTAGGTGCTTGCGTCAGACAGAGCCAAGGGCTCAAAGGTACCCAGGCACGAGAGCAAGCCCCCCAAACCAGTACTCATGCGTGACATGCTCTCAGTGATGTCTACGCTTTGGTTTCTTCGGCGTCTCAACTTGGCAATTGGCGCAGCGTCGATGTCCACAGCCATGAGTGGTGCAAAAGTCGTTGATCGCTACAGTCATTGGGCCTTGGTAACAATAGCACTACATGATAGCCAAAACGTTAATAGGGGCGTCAAGATTGAAACAGTTCAGGCGTGCTTACGCAGTACCAGGTTGGAGAAGACGATGGCATCTTCGCGAATTGGTGTGAATGGACTGAAACTGTATAGTATATAGTAGCTGGTCTGAAATTCGGGAGAGAATTATAATGTTTGATAGTTACTGCTGTTGCATGAAGAGATAACTCGAAAACGCAGAAGACTATCTTCAGTCTTATACATCACTTACAGGATATCGGCAGCAAGCCTGTCGGGCGCGCCAGCGGAACTGGACTTATGCCCTCATCGCCATGTTGTATATGCCCTCGCCAGTTAGGGCGAATACCTATCACCTATCATCTCCATCAAGGCGACGAGGACCTCAATGACGATCCACTTCGTCCACCTCAATGGCTTGGTCTTCCATCACCACTCGCCAGCGGGACGACATATGACTCAAACATTGTGGTCGTAGAACAGACCGAAACCCAGGAATCTTGGTTCACGTTTCGGTATAGGGAAATCAACCCATCAAATGGCGATTGCTGCGTCATCCACCATATACAGAGAGGATAGCGGTGTAGCTTCGACATTCCTGTGGTTCTGGAGTGCCCCAGGAGCCAGGAGCACTGCCATGGCGAGAGTCAAACAAGAAACCATCGCATGGCTTAGACCACGGTCACTACTCGCCAACCAGACAAAGAGCAATATCCGCGCCGCGCCCCTGGAGGAAAACCCAAAGGCAAAGAACACATAGTACTATTCGGTGAGTAGCGATTCATGAGGGGGCGACTGGTCTGTCATATACAGGCGGGAGGGAAACGGAGCGATCGCAGTTCTGTTGGTCCTGGATTTCCCGATCGGTCCCAACACTGCCATCATTCTCTCTTGACCGCCTCTCTCTAACGACCCAGGGCAAAAGGCCGTGTTGTAAGCAGGTAAGGTCATTCGAAAGAGTTGCCGAAGAAATGTCGGACGTTGAGGGCGCAGCAGCCGGACCGGGCCCAACCACGTGTAAGATTAAACCAAGGAAGCGAAGATAAGATGCGATTATCTCGTAGAATGAAAGCCAGATATTCTAGGCCAGTCTGTTGCACGAAAGAGCCTCAAAGAACTGATAACCATGTTCTTTCGAGCCCAGCCATCAGGTACGTGACAGCCGAATTCCAGCATGCAGTGGTTTGGCCACAGGAGGATTCCGGCGGGTTCCGCAGAGCCGCAAGGTCGCAGAGCCTCATACTCTGTTAGGTTAGAGACAATGCTTGCGTTGTCGGAGCGCAGCCTTATTTCCAAGGGCGGCTGTGCACGCCCAGCACCCAGTTCTTCCACCACCTTTTGGGCTTTCTACCCTTAGGCCGCCCTGAGCGCTGGGCGAGGGCATTTGTTTCGGTGTGAAGAAGTCATTCAACAGACTGGGCACTGGCAGGCTACCCGGCGATAGGTCCGTTTACGACCCATGTAAACAGGTAGAACCGCTTCGAGTAAGTGGCCTGCCATGGTTAAAGTTGAGAGGGGAAGAGGTGAAAACACGGGTGCGTAGTTGTTTGCCCGGGAGGTACATGGAGTGCCAAGGCATGCTCGAGTACGGAGTTGGCAGAGATCTGACAGGTTTGCCAGGCTTTACCGACTCACTGGAACCGTCGGGGAAACGCTGTATAGCAATCAACAAACCGTACTTAGAATTGCAATGCCATATGCAATAACTTAGTGAAACGTCACTGGACGATACCAATTTTATTTCGAGCCAATTCGGAAGGTAAAGAAACCGGTAGAACAAAATGGCAGTTACGGAGCTACTGCCTAATGAGGAGAATCCCTTTCAGTGGGAATTGGTATTGAGTTGGAGGTGGAACAATGTGCTTTTGGGGCTGTTTGCGCCCGTTTTGGCCTGGCAAGTGCAAAAGGGAGTTGATGGCAAAGACCGGCCATAATTTGCATTTAGAGCAGAAGCTGAGACTCCAAAACAAGAAGAGAGAAGTGCGAGCATATATATACATAGGCTCCCAGAGCCTCAATCCAAATGACTGAAGCTCTTCGAACCACATGGACACGCGTGCCCTTGAAGGCTGGTCTTTTGGCGCACACCGCGGTGAAGGCTACATATCAGGACGGATTCAAGATGATGTGAAGAGCTCACCGAGGCAAGCCTTCCTTGTCTTCGATGATCCTGGTCCAGGTGGTCATGATTACAGCCCGGTGATTGTAGATTTGCAAGGTCGACAGGCAACCGTTGAGCATATATATATCCTTATGGCCAGGATTCCTTGGACTGTTACCGGTAAGTTGCGTAGATCGAGGTCGACTCGGACCCGAGTTGAACGTCATGGTATCAACGCCACAAGCTGAAAGTGTGATAATGGCCAATATTACTGACAACCGAGGCATAAATCAGCCGCACGGGCGAGCACTTTACCTGGTTCTTCCATACCTCGTTGATATCTGCGGTCAGAAACAGTGAGTGTGTACTGTCTCTGTAGTATCAAACACATGAGGAAAGCATCATGGTTGACAAGGGGCTATATTCCACTCGACCTCCATCGTACGAATATGTATTTCTTTACCGACGGGTCGTTCGCGAACAATAAGGACCTTACCTCACAGCTCGGATACGTCATTGTACTAGACCAAGAGACGAACCGTACCAAGGACGAATTCGAGCTATGAAGTAAGGTCCTTATTATTCGCGAACGATCGGTATTTATAAGTATATATCAACGTACAATGGAGGTCGAGTGGAATATATCTTAGCCCTTATGCGGAGTTCTTGATCTGCCAGGAGATTCGTGCGTTGAGGTACTCGATATTCTTCTCCTCGGGCGTCTGGACCTGGGCGGCGATGGAGAGGTCGTACGATGCATCCGGTTGGCATATGGAGGCAGTATACCCACCTCTCGTACGTTGGGAGACGTACTGCTGGTCCCGGTCCGCGGGCCTCAAACCCAAACATGTCGTCAGTGCTCGATGCTCCATACGTTCGTTCACTTGGCATGCGGCTCCAGCAGATCGTGTGAGACATGATCTGAGTGACACCTCCGGATAGCGCAATACCTCATTGGGTCTGGGTAGCGGGGAATGGTGGCTTCTCTTCCGCTTGGTTCGCTTTAGGATGTTGTCGGTGCGGTGCAGCCAATGATTGCAAGTTGGCATATTGAGCAGTCGTTTGAAGCAGCTGGCACTGGGCAGGAAACCGAATGGCAGCCATCAGCCACCCAGCTATTCGGTGACATGCAGGAACATGATTGAGAGTGTTTGTACGGATTATGCGAAGAAGGAAAAACAGGTTGCCAGACTGCTGCAGGTTTTCTTTGTCAAATATCAACTTGCATATCAAGAGGCGTACAAAATCTCTCGGTAGATTAGGTCCTAATCAAACGGATCCAAGATAGCGCCAAATGGCAAGAGCAAACTGCCGCGACAGTGGAGTTTGGCAGCAAGGGACAAGGGATGAAAGGTTCAGTGAGAAGAGCAAAAGAAAGGAGCCAGGATATTACTAGTGGGGGGAAATGCCTGGGCTCTCGGGTAAACCGGGGTGGTAGAAAATCCAGCAGGGGAGCTTTAAGTGCAGTTAGGTGGTGACCTGCAGCTAACCGTCCACGATCTAACCATTCGAGCCAGTCAGCCGGCCAGCGTCGCAATTGTAATTTGGTCTTATGCGCCGCCCAAAATGTAAGGTTCATATGTAATGTACTGCCTCCGCCGCCGCCGCCGCCGCCGCCCAAAAACGATGCCTTTCACGTTCCAATCCCACAGCAGGCACTTTTGTTTGCTGCATTTTCCCGCAGCCTCGCGCCAGTTCACGACGATCCTCGCGCGGATATGATGAGCTGGTCATGACTTTTGAAAGCACAAAGGCCGCATCGCGGTGGGTAACGCGCGTCATTCCGGCGATTCTAGCTGGGGCTGTTGGCTATGCGACCTACGTGACGGTAGTCCGTGTCTGTGGTAAGCTCCGTCTACACCTCACATTCGACTTGACAACGCCAAGTCGCAACGATCATCTTTCTAACCTATTTGCTCTCTTGTTAGTCGACTACCTGATCCACGACCGACGCCAAAATGGCAGCGCCGTCGCCATCCTCGTGCTGTATTTCCTGTTCATGCTCCTCATGATCGCAACCTACCTGCGCACGATCATCACGATCAACACCGATCCTGGATTGGTGCCCCTCGGCCCGCTCGCCGTTTCACGGAGGGGCAGCAAAGATGGGAGCGACAAACATCGCGGAGACGACCTCGAGGGCCAACCGTACTTTGTAACACCAGACTCGAATCCCGATAGTCCCGGACTCGAACAGTTCTATACAAAAGAGGTTTTTATCTGCGAAACCGATGGTCGCCCCAAGTGGTGCTCTGAGTGCAGTAACTGGAAACCGGATCGTGCTCATCACAGTAGCGAATTGAATCGCTGCGTGTTGCGAATGGACCATTATTGTCCTTGGGCCGGGGGTATGGTGGGCGAAAATTGTAGGTTGCTGGGTCAGACGATTACGATGGGTAAAGCACATGGCTAACATCTCCACCAGCCTTCAAGTTCTTCGTCCAATTCACCACATACACGGCCTGCTATTGTGGCATCGTACTTGGTGCCGCCGGTTCAACGCTCAAGAAGAAGATGAGCAGCGGCGCCGGGGTAGATGGCTTCTTGGTCGGCGCCCTGGGTCTTGCAGGCTTTTTTGGGTTGTTCACTTTTATGATGACGATGACATCTCTTCGATACGTTCTGCAAAACATGACCAATGTGGACCTGCTAGGGTCCCGGACCAAGGTCTATCAGCTGGCGGTGCGGATCCCTCGTGGAAGCGAAGGTACGGACAGCTACCACGTTATCAACTATCCGCTAGAAAGACCTGGGTCATCGTTTTCTTCAAACCGACACTCCAACGGCACCGTAGCCCGGGTCAACTCCCCCGAGCATGGGACACGAAGCGCGGGATGCACTTGCTCATCGAACCTTCGCCATTCTCAGAACGGAGGCCGGCGAGAACCCATGGGACTTGGGGCACTGGGAGAATTGGAAGGAGGTTATGGGAACTAACATCATCGACTGGTTGTTCCCGATACGGAGATCGCCATGCACGAAGCACGAGTTCAACGAGAGTTTCTACCGCATGGGCAAGATAGTGGACGAGGTCCGCGCGCGACACGGGCTTCCCCCATATTCGGCTGTTGGGCCGGACGGTTTGGAGATGCAATAATTCTTTTGGTTGGTCGATTTGGGGAAAAGGGACAAAATTTTAGCCAGGCATATTCACGATACCCAGAGAGCATCAAAAAGGCGTTGGTGGAAATGCAGATACCAGAACTTACATGTTTATAGATTTTCTAAATCAGAATACCCCTTTTCATCAATTTCGGCCGGACGAGTCCTCCATACTAGCACAGCAGATGTCGGACAGGAAATGCGCCTTTTCTTTTCCGGTGTTGATGTTCTAGTATATTGAAGGGCGACCTTCAAATCTATTCTATTTTATCTATATGCCCAGCACGAAGGGAAATCTTGAAACGAATGACTGACGCCGAAGTATGCGTACCCAGAACCCAGAACCCAGAACCAAAGGAAAGGAGAGACGAATGACTGACACCGAAGTATGCGTACCCAGAATCCACGGCAAAACAAAGGAGAGACTTAAGCAAACCAGGCTTATGACTTGCCGAAAAGCAGAAATCTCAAACAAACGCCAGACGTCGAACCAGTTCTATCCGATAAGCCAAAGGGGCGGAATACGAGGGAAGGACCGACGCCGAAATAGAGGCCAGCCCTCTCCATCGTCGACCTCATCAGGTGCAGTTGCAATGACCGACGCCTTGGGCATGACCGCAACTATCACAGACCCATGAATCTGTCCAGCGACTGTAGGTAAATGTACCGTATCCACCACAGCTGCAGCATGGGCCATTATTTCCATAGTTGCACACAAGCGGGTAGCTAGCAGCAGGCGAAGTTCCGTGCAAAGTCCTATCACTCAATATATCAGCGTCGATGTTTGGTGTATAGGGAAGAGCTTGCTCACATGTTGTAGTGTTCGAAAGTCTTTGTTCTGTCTTGAGTTCTTGGAAAAAGGTTTCGTGGGGAAGGAGTCCAATGGTAGAATATCAAAGCAAGTCGGAGTGTTAAGACGGTGTAGGGATGATAAGATGCTGTGTTCTTCTTTCTTTGCTCGAGCAGTCCTCATTGCAGCACTTGGCGAAGATGTCCCCCTTATATGATTGCGCTGGAAAGCATCACGATCCCAGACAGCCAGTCCTAGGACGACTGAAGTCACCACCGACCGGTCTGCCAATACATCATGAAGAGCCTCATTCTGACCGTCCTAGTTGCGGCTGACGAAGAAGACGCCTAGGAGCTGACATATAGTCGTGATCTCCGGTGGCAGCGGTGATTCCTTCGAGTCCACTAGGTCATACGATTGATGGCGAAGGGGGAAGAGGCATTGCCGGAAAGAGCAACTAGTCCAGTTAGCACACACTACAATCCCACCATCAGATAGTCGACTTTCCTAGTCAGATAAGGGGTCACTGCCGCAGTGATCAAAGCTCGGGCTTCTTGGATACATCAGGCTGATCAAAGCGGGAGCGCTTTCGCGGTGGTTCGCTACAATCAGCTTCAGTCAGATAAGCATGCGATGAGCTTTGGGAGATGAACACCCGGGATGTGCGCAAGGAAAATAAGGGGACGGTAGACGGTGGCCATCTTTAGATGCTCTGGGCTATGTCAGAGTCGCTCGGTGAGAGCTACCCTCAGATCCAGGCATCTTTCAACATACACAGTAGAAGGGTATCGACTCATTTCGCTCGGCCGTGGTTGAAGCTAGGATAGGGGCCTATTCTTCGAATCGAGAACCACAAAAAGCACGGCAGATGCTCAAAATAGTATTGCATATTGAAAGAAGTTCTTGGCAGATTCGATCAGGGGGCGATGCATGTATACACACTGCTGGGATATGCAAGCCGCAGCCCAAGAGCATCCTTGGCTGTTCGGTTCCTGCACTAAGATCTAAGCTACGAGGAGACACCTGCCCGTCTCGGACTCGATACCCAGCCAAGTCGGCTCGGATAGCAAAGCCTTCGATACAACATCATCCGTAAGAAAGACCACGGCAGTGTTACTGTATTGGTCCACCCACCCTGCAAAGGCCGATTGAGACTCAGTCATCGTTGAGTCCGAGTGTATGCTCACCTCCTTTCTCAAGGCTTCAGGGGGGTAAGGCTGCCTTTCAGCCCTATAGGGACCCAAGCGACACACCCGAGAGGCGCTCACGGTCCGGATCTGCAGGACAGAGAAGAAGGTTTCCAAAAGCAATACCTACATATCTATTTCTGTTTTCAGCTCATGGTTCGGCTTCTGCTCGACATGGCTTGGGTATGTATTCGCATTTGAATGTGGAGATGAATTGAGTTTTCAAAACAGATGGAATACCAAGCCTTGCTCCAGCCCCGTCAAGACGCCAGCCCAGCTGAGAGCAAGCCTAAGGACAAGGCTGCCTGAGGAGTACCTGGAAGATCCGAGGTATTCAGCTCCTGGCTGCTCTTTGCCTGGCGCTGTCCAGATGCTTTTCAAAATCCGAATAGCATCGTAGGAAGGGACTAGCCGTTTGACGTTGACTTACGTTCGTGACTTTGACCTCATTAGCCTGGCTCTGTATGCCAATGGCACAGGAACCGGAACATATACCTGAAATCGCAGTAAGACGAATATAACAGCTTCCACCTTCCCAAAGAAGAACCAACCTGAGACGTTCCCCATAGTCAAAGCCTGGACCGGTCTGAGTATTCTTTACCCATAGCTTGCTTCGCCTATAATATACTGCCTCTTCCCAAACAGAGATCGCTGGTCACGTTTTCAGTATGTCTAACAGTCTCTTAGGTAAGCGGGTCTTGCTTTTCCTGGCCTTGCTGGGACACGTGCCATCGTCTGTATACCTTCTCCTTAGAGTTGAAGTAGCGAACGGCAGCTACGTCACTTGCAGCCGGTACTCAACATTCATCTATAGATACTATGTAGACCTAAGTATTGAAGACACGGCCCATCCCCCCCACCTTGTGCTACTACAGCCATCACCAGCGCCTCTCATGCAAGGGGTGGGGGGAAGCAGGTAAGGCTGCCTTCTCCTCGTATGGGAGGAAATCACACAAGAAGAGCCTCGATCCACAAGTTCTGGCAGGGTGTTTGCAAAAGTGTGTCTTTTCAACTAGGAACGTGCTTCTTCTACTATTAACATTTAAATTTAGTAATGAGACACGACATACAACATCAGTTGTGAGATAATCACTCTCTCAGCCTTATATGCGTTACCATAATATCATCACCCTGGCCCATGTGCGTCCAGATGCAACGCAACAGTGACAATGCCGGCAGCACATGCGCCATTGGGAAATGCAGGGTGCATCTCGTTCATACATTAGCTAATCTCGCTCGCATGGCTCTGCAGGCGTTCGTGGGAGCGGTTCAGATGAACCTATGACACATGACCTGACGGCGATGCAGGTTACGTAGGCAGAAATAAAGAAAGCATGGGTATTGTGCGTTACCTCAGCACCCATCCGAAATAGGGGGCCGAAATCACATGGGAGGAACGGTATCGAAACCCCTGGCCTGGAAGCGACTCAAGCGACTTGCGCTCCAGGCATCCACCTTTACCAGAGATTTTGATGCACCGTATCTCTATTATAGGAAGTAAAGCAAGTAGATTGGTTAAGGTGATGTGGGGGTTGTCTCTGCATCCCCAGCAGCCCAGCCGCCTATGCACACTGGACAATTGTAGGCATCCAAGCGATACCAGTTCAAGAACAGAATCGGGCGGATCAAATTGTTCAACGGCTTCCTGATTCCTCCTCCTCCTTCTCTTCTTCTTCTGGTACTGGCCCCAAACCCCCACTGCCTACCGCCACTTTGCAAAGTCAAGAGCAAGACTCGTACGGATGGATGGCAACATCACGTTTGGACCCCAAGCCTCGACCCGAGGAGCTGAAATCTGGGAACGGGAATGTGGCAGAACGATTGTTTACCAAAACCTCACGAGGAAAAACACCCGACGATGTTTTGTGCTTCGCGAGGATATCGCGACCATGGCTTGTTGGCGGTTACAAGGGCATACGGACTTGAACAGATTCAAGGGCGAAGAACTAGATATCGCGGCTAGTGTCATCTACGACTGGCATTTACCGACTTCCTGCTGCCCCTGAAGTTATGTGAAAAGGAAGGAGCATATGGAGCTAGTCCGTGAACCAACCCTACGGGATTTATATCAGATGAAGCGTGCAATGGTTAGGTAGATTCAGGTGCCTTAAGCGCATACGCTCGTATCTCATGCGACATAAATACTCACTTTGGTAGAGCATTTGGTTAATATCAGATGGCACCTGCTCTTGATATCTGCTGTAATTGCAGGTTGAAGACGTCCAGGTTGCGGCTTCCTAGGGAACTTAAGGAAACTATTCTCCACTTTTCCTGAAATAGCGACGCGACTAAGTTTAACAAGACAAGGCAACCTGCCGCGTCCGCATGCCCTTCCATTCTTCCGTCCGGACGGAGGCATCTCCGCGAATACAACATCATCGCTTGGATTTACCCTTCACCACTTACGAAAGGACATCACGCTTCTTCCCTAACCAACGAAAGGCATGGCCGGTTTTCGCCATATGATTGCTGACCACTGCTCGGTCTAGCCAGCTACTTTGTCTGCTACAAATCAAGCGCTGCTAACCTTGGCACCTTTGTTACTACAGGCGCGCACAAACACACACACACTTTCTATCTCTCTCCGCCATTCATTATCACCATGCCTTCCTCGCCCATATTCCAGGGTTCTTCTCCGGGCTACGGGACTGGACGACGAAAGTCACAGTTTACGTACAGGCAACTCGGACTCTTGACGTCATACTCGACTTCATCGCCGCTGAGGGTCATTTCTCACATCGACCTGGATGCGTTCTACGCCCAGTGCGAGATGGTTCGGTTAGGAACACCCGAGGACCAGCCTCTGGCTGTCCAACAGTGGTATGTTGTGCCTACAGCCATAGTGTGTTTTTCACTATATCTAACAGCATGTGCAGGCAAGGCTTGATCGCCGTCAACTACCCTGCCCGCAAGTTCGGGATCGGGCGGCACTGCACCGTGACGGATGCGAAAAAGATGTGCCCCCAGCTCATAGCACAGCATGTCGCTACTTGGAAGGAAGGAGATGAGAAATGGGCTTACCATGAAGATGCCGCCTCGCATATAGGAACTCACAAGGTATCCTTGGATCCCTACCGACTGCAGTCGAGGAGGATCCTTGCTCTTATCAAGGAGTTCCTTCCTGCGCACATGCAAAAAGTAGAGAAGGCTTCCATTGACGAAGTGTTTATTGACTTGTCCGCACAAATACACTCGATTATGCTGCAGAGATTCCCTGAGCTGTCCAACCCTCCGCCATACGATGATCCCACAGAAAAGCTGCCCCTACCGCCAATCAGCGCTCTGGACTGGCAGGCCGACGCGCTCGTGGACCTAGATGACGCAGAGGCAGAGGCAGACGACCCGGACTGGGACGATGTGGCCATCCTAATTGGGTCAGAAATCGTACGAGACATACGTGCAGAAATCCTGCGGGAGATTGGGTACACATGTTCTGCTGGCATTGCATCTAATAAGATGCTCAGTAAGTTGGGCTCCGGCCACAAGAAGCCCAACCAGCAGACCGTCATACGCAACCGAGCCGTCCAACACTTCTTGTCAGACATGAAAGTCACCAAGATTCGGAACCTGGGAGGCAAGCTTGGCGAGCAAGTCACGTCTGTGTTCGAGACGGATAGCATCAAAGAACTACTCGCCGTTGCGGTTGAACAGATGAAAACGAAATTAGGGGAGGACACGGGCATATGGCTGTATAACACGATTCGTGGGATTGACACCAGCGAAGTAAATGCGCGCACACAGATCAAGTCAATGCTGTCGGCCAAGTCGTTCCGACCATTCATCAATAGCATGGATCAAGCTGTGAGATGGCTCAGAATCTTTGCCGCCGACATCTTCTCGCGATTGGTGGAAGAAGGGGTCCTGGAGAATAAGCGGCGGCCCAAGACAATTAACCTTTATCATCGTCATGGTGGACAGACACGCTCACGTTCAAACGCCATTCCACAGGGCAAGATATTGGACGAGACAGGCTTATTTGAACTTGCCAAGAATCTCATGAACCAAATAGCTCTGGAAGGAAGAATTTGGCCATGCGCCAATCTGAGCTTAAGCGTCGCAGGATTCGAAGAGGGTGTTGCAGGCAATATGGGCATCGGGGGTTTCCTGGTGAAGGGTGAAGAAGCAAAGTCTCTCAAGTCATCATCTCGCGAGGCCAGCAATGACCCCCCCTCTGAAGAACGGGCAGAGAAAAGGAGAAGGATCGACAACCCGGGCATTCAACGATTTCTTGCACGGGCGGCGTCATCCAGTGATTCCAATAATGATGGGACTGAGGAAGTCAGGGATCGTCAGTCTCATCAAACACTCGCATCTGAGCCGTCCCCCGAGCATGGTGCGAGTCTTGAAGTAGAACAGGATGCATTTACGACAGGGTCTGAAACCCAGCAGGCGCCAATCACGGACTATACATGCTCGCGTTGCGATGCAAGGCTTGGAAGCGCCGAAGCACACCAAAGCCATCTCGACTGGCATTTCGCTAAGGACCTACAAGAGGAAGAACGTGGCAGTTCTACATTAGCCAGTCGACCCGTGGGCCCGCGCACTCAGAAGCCGTCCGCATCTGCCTCAAGACAGGCAACACGAGGCAGCGGTAAGAAGCAGAGCAAGTTGAACTTTGGATGACCCGAGGTTGTATGCCATTGGAAGCGAGTGATACATCGCCATTCCCATGTAGTGGATCTTCCCGTTGCGCCAGCCAACTGGACCATCACAGATCTGGCAAGGGCCAGGAAGCATAATCTCACGTCGAGTTGGACATAACACATATGCCACGGGCGAGATAAAAGATGACAAGTGAAAGGGTTGGTTGGGTGTCTCCCTGTAGGCCGAACCACTAGTGCCATTTTCGTGCAGCCTCCCCTCCTGCCCGAGCGGGAAACGGCGACCATTTAGCAGATGGGAGGTCGTAGCATTCAGGCACAAAGGCATTTGAGCTTGCTTAGTCGGTTTAAAGAAGCGTCGGTTTAGAAAGCCCACAGAACTAGTCGGCCTCCGGGCCTCGCGGCAGGCACTTCCGGCGTATACAAACGACCTACTATATCACAGGAAACCCCCCGGGGACGCGGCGATGTAAGTAGTCAAGGCCCCCCCGTGAAAGCATGATAATGGCACGATGATCGATCGGAGGGCAGGGCAACGAGACGAAACTTCTAGATAGTATTACGAATGAGACGAGGCGGCCGGCACTTCTCATTGACGATGTGATATGTATGGAACGTGGATGGGTTCGACGGGAAGAAGCACCGATTCTGTTGACGAACAGATGTCACTTGAACTGTCACGCGAGATCTATTTGCGTCACAAGGCAACCCAAACTTGGCCAGTTTTCCTTGAATCTGGCACTTTATCTCAAGCACTGACGTCGAGCCTAGGCAGCTAGGGAGGAGCCAAGAAGCTTCCCAAAAGGCGCCTCAGAACTGGATCCACGAGGCCATGATTGGTCGTGTAGCTTAGGCACCGATGACTACTGCATTTATCTGGACCCTACGCATTGCTACCCAATTTGAAGCAGGCACCTCCCAGCCTGCAGTCTCAGTGCAGCAGACACGACACGTTGACAAAGTTGGATGGCTTCACCAGGGCTTCCGTGTCCTGACCTAATCCACTTCTTGGCAATATGTGGTTTCTTGCCATGTAAACCCGTGTGCGTAGGCTCCGGGAGCACCACGAAGACGAAAAAGCCTCACGGCTGTCCGACTCGAAAAGCGATGACGAGGAAATCTACTGTTTCAAATTTTATTATTGTTGTCGATTTGGATACTGCCAATCGCATCTGATATGCCTCGGGTGCCTGCTTTTGATAGGGCATCAGCGGTGATGGTCGCTGTGCTACGCCAAGCTCCAGGCCAGAGGAACGTGGACAATAAGGTTCTCTGTTGGGCAACATTGGCATGCCATTTGCAAGGGACAGGAGCGTTGTGTATAATATAGATGCACCTTGTTCCCTGCATCTAGGGTCATTTCTTGAGAGATCTCGCAAGCCTCTGCGCATTCTCTGTTTCACCCTTATTCAGGTCTCATCAGCCCTCTTCTTTTCTCCCGCATAGCTGCATTAGGATCCCGCACATTTCCGTTGTGCAGTGACAGGAAAGGCCAGCCTAATCTGGCGACCGACAACGGCTTTCTTTTTGGCGCATTCTTGCGGTCAGCTAAAACGGCAAACAGGCGGCAAAGCCAGTACCAGGCCCCCACCCCACTGAAGGACAAACGCAAACGTTCCTGGTACCCAACTGGAGCTCGTGCTTAGCACTCCCCTTAGGTACTGTAACAGGGAAACCAGGCCGTCTTTAGGCCTCAACAAACACCAGCCAGGCCCTTTCTATCTTACATTGTGTGCCCAGCGAAGGATGGTCAGCAGCCTGTCCTACCTATCGTCAGAGATCTCCTGTTCTTCTTGTCCCTGTATTCGCCGGCACCTGTTTCCGTGCGATCCTGTCCCGGTATATTTACGGCGCCAGATCAACAAAACGCCTACTAGCAGCAGCCAGGCAATAATACGTTGTCCTATGTACCGCCCTGCTGGTTTTCTGCCTCTTACTCCCAATAGCAATAGACTACTACTTACCACACCACCACGACCACCACCAATACCACCCCAGACGACACCGCACCTCCTTCATGTGAGCGTGAGCCTGCTTGTCCGTCGTCTTTTTCGCCTCCCGACCGACGATCACTTGCACTTTGGGGCTTCCAGAATCGTTTGATTTCTCATCCAACATTCAACCACTGTTGCCCACATTACGTGCATCACGCTGCAACATTTCCTGCATAGCTCCAAGTCAGACACGAGTCAGCCCGTCGTTGACAGGCTTTCGTTCGACTTTGATTCCCATAAATACGTTTTTATCTTGCTTCTGGGCCTAGCCTGGAGTTCGATTTGCCTTCTGAAAAGGTCGGCAGTCATCTTGCCGAACCGTGTGTGTTCTCGCATAAGAGACATTGACAGCCAACCAGAAGCTCCCACGCACTTCTGATCACACAGTAACACTGCTCCACTGTATTGGGAACCGATCTGCTCATTGGTTTCGCTCTGCTGCAACGGACTTTCTAGGCCTCACCTGACGACCACGACTATCCTGACTGGTCCAGACCTGCATTGTCCCAGATTGGCACTCGTCCACTGCCAGCAATTGGTGTGTCAGACATAATCATTCGGTACAACCACCCTTCTTCTTTTCTTCTCTTCTGCCCGCCTCCCCCAACGACCTCCTGGACCAGTAAGTCTGTTGCCACCGACTCAAGGATTGGGCTTGGACAAGCAAGAGCCAGCCACCCACACCCCAGGTACCCCTGTCAGCCAACGACGTGACGCGGTAGAGGCCAAGGCTTTGGTCGGGTCCCCCTAGGAAACCCTGAGTGGAAGATTCCCAGAGAGAGGGCCACCTTTCTCAGCTAGGCTCCTCCTGCTGCTGCCGTACTTGCTCTCTTTTCCAAAAAAAAAAAGACCCCACCAAACAAAGAACGCCTAGCCGCTCTCTTCACTCCTCTCCACCACTTGGGCTTGGTGCTCCCCTCACCATCCATTTCTTGGTTTATCTCGCCCCGTTCTCCCCCTTGTTTTTCTCTCTCCCATCTCTTCTTTATCTCTTCGTCGACGTCCTCCCGAAATCCTCATCGTCGCCCGACATCTTCTTACTACCTCGTCGCACCCTCCCGTAATTCAAGATGTCTTCCAGACCCGGACGTTCAGCTCAACCCCCGCCGCCGTCGTCGAATCGACAGAACGAGTATTTCGTACCCAGAGATGGCATAGATCGCGAAGTAATAACAGCCGACATCTGTCGCTACCTTGGAAACGATGCACTTGTCCGGCCCGGCGTCTACGAGGTACTTGCCCTTCGTGCTTCGTGATGCTTCGTTTCAACATACTGATACGGATTGCTGCGCAGAGCCCTCAAACTGGCCAAGCCGTCCAAGGCTACTTCATCACAGCCTATAGAAACTTAACCACAGTAAGGCTCACTACCACCGACAACAACCACAATACCCAAGCAACAAAGCCAGCCTGCTAACTCGATGGCTTCCGTAGGCAATGATCGAAGATCTGAAAGCAGATTCTGCGCGATGGGACCAAGAGAGGCGGCAGCAAACTGCTCGCAACCCTGTCGGAGGTACTATCGCCTCAGCTGGCGTCTTCGTGCAGAAATCTAACTCCCCAGCAGTCCAATACCGCAATTCGGACACGCACCAATCCCGTCAGTACTATGGACCCACTGATGGTGCCAACCAATACTCGGATGCCTCTCGTGATAACTATGATGCTGGCGCTCCAAGATACCCCGGGACTGGCTCCGCAGGCTACAATGGTGCTTCCTCAAATTCCGGATACCAAGGCTCATCTCCGTATGCAGGTCAAAGCGGTGGGTATGGTCAACAGGCCTACACCGCAGGTCAGCCCCAGTTTGCTCCGTCGCCTCAAGACTCGTACCCGGGTGGTGCTTCCATGTCCGGGACAGGATTTACTCAAGCCCCTTCGGGAGGCAGGCCATACGAGGTGGTTGGCGCACACCGAACCGTCGCATCAGGCAGTGGCGACTATGGTGCAAATGTTGCCTACACTACCGGTCCCAGGGGTGAGCCCGTCCCTGCCACAACAATGGTTCAGGGCAGGCCGGTATATGTAACTTCAGGACCTCCCGGACAGCCTGGTTTTACTACAAGTTCTGGTGCTTACTACTCACAAAACCCGGCATCAACACCGGCAGGATTCCCTGCGGCACAGCCGGTTGACTCATTTTATGGGCGCGGTACGTACCCGAGACGTTCAAAGATTGGTTCACGGTGATTTCTGATTCTTTTAGCATCGCCAGCTGGCACACAAGGCTTCGCGTCATCAACACACGACTCACAGTATGAGACCGCCCCTCCCACCCGCGGCTCGGCGCAACCTCCCAGTACTCAGGCGCCCAGCAGTGGATCGTCCTCGCGCCACAACCGGGACAACCGTGATAGCGTCGACCGACACACGGATTCTAGGCATCGCAGCCATCGCAGCGGTCGATGAGCAGCAAATTCCGGAGAAAACCCTCCCACCCCAACCCTGGATTGGCAAGAGTAACATCTTGCACACATTATACTTTAATGACTGTTCCTTCCCACTGCCAGAGGATTTTTGGAGCCCAGCTTGCCTTCCATCGGCATTGCCTTCAGGATGATCATCTTTGAGAGGTTCGCATTGCCTCCAAGGGTTGCAAGTTTGCGCCCTTTGATACCCAAAGGTTCACACCTTTTTTCCACGGATCATCCACGTTTCTCTCCCGGATATGGACTTTTCACATTATGTTGCGCGCTCGCATGCGACTTTACCTACTATGGCAATGGCGCACTACGGGTCTTTACGATTGCATACGGACGATTCAGACCAGTGGACTATTTCCTGTTTCATTTTTTGCACGTTTTTGCTACAAAACTGGCCATTTTTACGTTATACCAGACCTGGGAATCGGGAGGCGAAAAGAAGAACCTCATGAAGGAGCAATGACTTACTTTTCATCTGAAGAAACATCCCTTGCCAACTTGCTGTCCGGATCCTGCCAAATCGCGGAGGCTTTTTGCGTTGCTTTCTGTATCTTCCGGTTCATGGATTCCCCTGTCAACGGCGCACTAGGCGAATGGTGAGACACAGAACTCTTTTTTGGTTGACTAATAGATAGGGCAACGGATCAGGACAGCAAGGTGAGCACTGGGCACAGTGTATATATATGACAACCTCTCGTGAAGGATTTCCCAACCACGCCGCTCTTCTATCCTGGCAAACCCTGGATCATTTGACTTGTTTCAGGATGATACTAATCTGCAAGGACAATAGCTCAACACCAGCTAAGCTGCCTTTTCCCATGGACCCTATCACTGGATGACATTTGAGGACTCCCTTTACCGGATACCAGAGGATTTTCTTTGCCAGGAAACCAGGAAACCAACCTTGGAAGACAGAAACCACCGGATTACATGCTTATTGGACTTGCTCAAAGCTACACCGTATGGACCTGAAACCACATATCCAGTGCAAACCTCTGCGGATGCCCACCGCTTGGTTTCGGATCTCACCTTGAACCCTACAGGGTCAAGAGCAAGAATGACAATCAACTCGATATCGAGTCTCGGTAAGAGATCACCCTCCCAATACACTGCGCCAACATGTAAACCGAGATGAGCGACATCGACCCGCCATCTCACAGCCCACAAGTTATGGAGACAGTTTCTTTCAGTTGCATGCCATCCGCATTGGACTTCGATATCCTACTTCACAACCACTAGGCATTCCTACCAGAACAACAGATTGGCCACACACCAAAGGACAAGCAACAACATGAAATGGACCCTTTTCGGAAACCTGAACATGCGATTCAGAGGCTCAATAGTTTGGCCCAAATGGATACCTGGAAACACCATGGAAATCTCGTTGGAAAGTTGCCATTTCACACCCACCAATAGACCGGTTTTACGACTCAACAAACCCCACCCCATCCACGGACAATCCCCATTTGGATTCCTCAGCAACTGCCCTCCACTGGAACTGGTCATCAGTTATTGGATATCGACTTTGTCGTTTGATGCTTCTCTCGCCGATGGACTCGTTTTGCTTCTGGACTACTCCCATGGATCATCTTCAATCTCGCCAGGACATCACTTCAGCCGGACTCAACGTTGTTGCTATTGTCAGTAGCTGTTTTGCTCATGTTTTTCGTTTTTCTGTTTTTTTTTTCATCCAAGGACTTCCACTAGGACAACCTACGCCAGTGAGGTGATATCAGCTGACTCGAATAGGCGGGGGTTTCTTTCTGTGTTTGCTTCAGCAACACCTGAACGCGAACATGATGTTTGTGGTCGGTCGATGTCTGGCCGTGCTGGTGCTTCCTTGGGCTGTGGATGTCGGAGGGGTCATCTTTCTTTTGCTACTGCTATTTAATGGGGATAACATATTTGGGCTATGTGTGCATTGGGAGTTCGGGACAGTTGGGCTCATGTGATCTATGGAATTGGTTTGGGTTGTTCTACTAGATTGGGTCTTGGGCACACGGATAGGGCATTCAAGGCAGATACTCGAGGAACACAATTACTGGCATCCCCTTTACTAGAAGACTATTGATTGTCGCTTTCGTGATGTATGCCAACGTGAAGAATATCCATTCGACTTGTTGATACACAGTACCACAATACCATAATATGCCGATACCGATACATACGTCTCCAGAACACAGCTGTACGTCATTTTTGTCATTGATCAATTGATGCTATCCAATTGAGGAACACATTTGAGGATGCGATCGCAATCTGAATCACATTGCATTGCGTGACCCTAGAAGCTTAGTGGCGCCTGAGTGCCTGAAGATCGGGCGTTTGCAATGGATGCTTCAATCTTGCAGATCCGACCGATCTTCTCCAATAGCCCGGCGGCAGCAGTAGCAGGCGCTTCAGGCGGTCATATGACTTGGGTAATTGGCAAACACACCTCACATCAATCTTCGAGAAGGGAGCAAGAAGAAGCCATTGAATCCGTATACTTTTTTACATTTTCGTTCCGACTTGCCATTGATGCAGGCTGACGAGAGTTTCCGTGCACATAAGGCGTCAAGGTTCACGTTGACAGCGCAGCTAGGATCAACTTAAAATATCGAGACAGACAGGCAGTGCTAAAGCTTTTGTTTGGTTTTGGACGAAAATATTTTTCCTCAAGCCGAAATGGCATAAGGGGAGAGGCTGGATATCTCCCTCCTATGTACTTAGGCAAGTCGGCCTTTCGCTTTCGGTCATTAATGCCCCTTGCTGAAAAAGTTGACACGACAAGGAAAGGGCCGGTTACGCAGGCAGGGGACACAAATAAGAACTCGCGCGCGTATTTCGATAACAAACATTTGCAGCGCTGATCGAGTAAGTAAGGGTCGTTTAGAACTGTCACCTGTCTGTCTACCTACTTGCTGTCATATATCACCGCACTCAATTAATGAATTCCGCATGCTGCGAGGCACAAGTTTATCGTAAGGACTTTTGTGGGGTGCAAAATGAGATCAGACGCCGCACCCGTCCCTGTCCGTCCGTCCATTCCGTCGCGGTCACCGCCTTGCCATGGATTGCCAGAATCTTGGAGGGGTAATCAATCCATCCATGCTATGTCATGTCATAATGGATGGCATTCCACAGGACAAAGAGGAGCACCTCCCAAAAAATCCCTGACTTCGGATAGATCTTTTTTTCGGACGGGACCTGTACGATTCGGATAACATCATTCGTTTGCAGCAAGGCGCTTAGAGTGCATAGCGAAAGGGACATTGCATATCTGATTTTGTGCAGGTATCATCCTTCCCACGGCGACGCCAAACCAAGAAAGAAACAAAGAAAAGGGAAAAAAGTCCGACCCCTCGATGACGGACGGCTAATGGCCGAGCGTAAGGGTTCCCAGCCGGGACTGGGGACTGGGTCGATGGGAAGTACATTTCAAGTACCTGTGCAGTACCTGATTCACTGCTACCTCCCGCCGCAGGTCTGCCAGCGCTTTTCGAACTGATTTGCGATATATCAATTGTGTTTCCATGGGCGCAATTTCAACCTTTTTCAATACCCGTTAGCAGTGAATTCAGAAGAAAAGTCAGATTACTACTCTCTTCTTGTTTACCTCCCTCCTGTCCTGTCTGGAGGGAAAGTGTACTCGCGCAAGGGCTCCAGGGCTCTTTCGGGGGGTGTTCCACTCAGCTGTCTAGGGCCCCATCCTTTTCTGCCTTATCGTCAAATCCTAGGCCGCGGATCTTTGGCCAGGGAGTGAATCTCTTATTTTGCCCAAGTAGCCTTTCTGGGAGCATTTTATCTGCCCACACACACACACACATCAATGTTATGCGCACACATTCAATGCTCGGTTTGGTATTTCCACGGAAAATCAAGAGGCATTGGGGAGTATTCATTGATGTTTCGTCAGCAATTGCCATTCGACTGAAAATATTGCTGATATTTCCATTACATCATTGCAGTTATAAGCATTGGAGATATTGCTTGGTATAAGGGATCGGTAACGTGGCAGAGAAGGGTTACAGTGAAAAAAAGACCACCAAAATAGCAATTACCCCGGTTTGTTTCCCTTGGGACATTTTACCCATCTTGTTGAGCCGCCACTGGCGTTGGTTGTTACGCTGAAATGAATTGATCATGCCTAGGCTGCACCTAACGCCTGATAACACCTCCTAACATGTTCCAATAATGCCCTGATCCAGAGGCCTAGTGCCTAGCGATCGAATTACCCAGAGCATCATCCCCTAGATCTGTTAGTGTAATTACGAAAGTCCAGCGCCAGACGTTCCGGCCACGCAGGATAGGCAAAGCAGCAAGGTCTCTAAGCTGTCTGTAGAATACAGTTCACTGGGAGACTGAATGAATGTGTCTCTCAAAGAGTGTGGTCTCTCTATCCTGCCTAGAAGGTCTGCCATCCACCAGGTGCTAACAACACTCATCCATAATCGATAGACTGATACAAGTACTTGCCAGGTAGACTTGGCTTTGGCCGTGCACGTTCTGAACCCAGTTGCCAGTGCCCCCCAGCAGCCTACTAGTCCACTCAATCTGCCTGCTACCCACTGACCTAACCTACCGACACACCTCACACCTCACACACACCTCTTCTGTGTGCGTGCGTGCCTCTCTGCAACTACGCTGCTTGCTTGCTGCCCCGCCATTCTACTACTTACGACCTGTTGTGCGAGTGGCAGAAAAAAAAACAATTCCCATTCCCAACTTGCTTGCTGTCAACGGCACGGCGACGCTCGCACTACGTTATCGTTGTTGACGCTGGCGGCATCTTCTATTTGACATTGTTCTTGGTTCAATTACCAAAATATTCCTTTCCCCCAATTTTCCTTCGTCTCGTATATCTAACGACACCGCCCTGCATTCGCCCATCCCATCGAGAAAAAGCCCCCTCCTTAGGGTTAGGCCGCCACCATGAATGTCGAAGCCATCAGGAGTCGCGTTGTCGCGACTCTGTCCTCGGATATTAACGTACGAAGGGCCGGAGAACTCGAGCTGAAATCCGCCGAGTCCCACCCTGGATTTACCGATGTTCTTCTCGATATCCTGACCAACGAACCCGATGAATCGATTCGTCTATCCACCGTCATTTACCTCAAGAACCGAACGAATCGCGGCTGGTCTAAGTCCGACCACTACCCCGATGAGGTCGTCTTGGACGAGGACGAGAAGGCCAGATTCCGGGACCGCATATTGCCCATTCTGGCCGCCAGCCAGGGTCCTATTCGACAACAGCTCCTTCAGACCATCCAGCGCATCCTCCACTTCGATTTCCCCGGCAAATGGCCCAACTTTATGGATGTTACGCTGCGCTTGCTGCACGCCAACGACGCCTTGTCCGTCCTCGCTGGTCTGCAATGCCTTCTCGTGACCTGCCGTGCCTACCGTTTCAAGGGCACCCAGGAGGGCAGCCGCGCCGAGTTTGATAAAATCATCGAGGCGAGCTTCCCCGGCTCCTCGAGATCTGCAATGAACTAGTGAACCAAGAGAGCAACGAGGCTGGTGAGATGCTTCACATTGCCCTCAAGGCTTATAAGCACGCCACCTGGGTAAGCAGCTACTCCGTGATACCCGATATAGTGCTAATCCGCGCAAGCAGCTCGAATTATCTACCTTCCTCAAGCAGCAGCCCGTCAACATTGGATGGTGCACCGTTTTCCTCCATACCGTTTCCAAGACGATTCCCGCAGCGGCCATGCCCGAGGATCTCGACGACCGAGAGCGCCATCATTGGTGGAAGGCGAAGAAGTGGGCTTACTTCAACCTGAACAGGCTGTTCATCCGACACGGCAACCCCTCGGCCGTCACTACTAGTGGCGACGACGTCAAGGCTTTTGCCAAGGACTTCATCGTGACCGTCGCTCCCGAGATCCTGAAGCACTACCTTCAGGAGATTGAGAAATGGGTCTCGAAGACGGCCTGGCTCAGCAAGCCGTGCTTGTCCTATACGCTGGTCTTCCTCGACGAGTGCTGCCGGCCCAAGGAGATGTGGCCGCACCTGAGCGCGCACCTGACCAACCTTGTCACCCATTTGGTCTTCCCCGTGTTGTGCCTGAGCGCCGAGGATGTCGAGAAGTTCGAGGACGAGCCCGAGGAGTATCTTCACCGAAAACTCAGTTTCTACGAAGAGGTGTCCTCGCCCGATGTAGCGGCTACGAATTTCTTGGTCACCCTCACCAAGGTCAGGAGAAAGCAGACGTTCGACTTGCTGTCCTTCATCAACAGCGTGGTCAGTACCTACGAATCTGCACCTGACGACAAGAAAGACCATATTGGCAAGGAGGGTGCCCTGCGCATGATCGGCACGCTGGCCCCCGTCCTTCTGGGGAAGAAGAGCCCTATCGCCGACCAGATAGAGTACTTCTTGGTTCGCTACGTCTTCCCCGACTTCAAGAGCCCCATGGGATACTTGCGTGCGCGAGCTTGTGACACCATCGAGAAGTTCGAGCAGCTCAACTTCAAGGACCAGAACAACTTGATCGTCATCTACCGACACATTCTGGACTGCATGGCTGACACCGATCTCCCGGTTCGTGTCACTGCCGCGTTGGCCCTGCAGCCTCTTATCCGCCATGACGCTATCCGCGTTAGCATGCAGCAGAGCATTCCGACCATCATGCAGCAGTTGCTCAAGTTGGCAAACGAGTGTGATATCGACGCCCTCGCCAATGTGATGGAGGACTTTGTCGAGGTTTTCGCGACCGAGTTGACGCCTTTCGCTGTGGCTCTTAGCGAGCAGTTGAGAGATACTTACTTGCGTATAGTAACGGAGCTTTTGGAAAAGCAAAACTCGCGCGATGATGATGGCGAATATGGCGACTACCTGGACGACAAGAGCATAACGGCTCTTGGTGTCCTGCAGACCATTGGAACGCTGATCCTTACTTTGGAGAGCACACCCGATGTTCTCCTCCACATCGAAGCCGTACTGATGCCGGTTATCCAGGTTACTCTTGAGAACAAACTTTATGGTACGTTATGCCAAGCGTGAGCGGTGTGTATCTCTGCAACTCTAACAATTGTAAGAAACAGATCTTTACAACGAAGTCTTTGAGATTATCGACAGTTGTACATTTGCCGCCAAGAGCATCTCGCCAACCATGTGGCAAGCATTTGAACTTATCCACAACACCTTCAAGTCCGGCGCAGAACTCTACCTCGAAGACATGCTGCCCGCCCTCGACAACTTTGTTCAGTACGGTGCCGGCCAGCTTACGCAGAAGCCCGAATACGTCCAGGCACTCTACGGAATGGTCAACGACATGTTCTCTGACCAGAAGGTTGGCGGCGTGGATAGAATCTGTGCTTGCAAGTTGGCCGAGGCCATGATGCTGAGCCTGCGTGGCCACATCGATCAATGCGTTACGGGTTTCATCTCGATGGCCATGACGGTGCTTAGCAGCCATGACGTCAAAGTCAAGAGCTACAAGATCCATCTGATGGAGATGGTCATTAATGCCATCTACTACAACCCTCTGCTGACAATAGCTGTGTTGGAACAGAAGGGATGGACCAACAAGTTTTTCAGCTTGTGGTTTGGCAACATGGATTCGTTCACGCGCGTCCACGACAAGAAGCTATGCATCGTGGCTATTGTGTCACTGCTCAGCCTGCCGGCTGACCAGGTTCCTCAGAGCGTCTGTGTTGGCTGGCCGAGACTCCTCCAGGGCATTACCATTCTCTTCAGGACTCTGCCAAGTGCGCAAAAGAACCGCGAACAGGCCCTCAAAGACGATTTCACATTCGATGCCGGAAGCTACGACTACGAAGACGAGGACGAGTGGGCCGAGGACGACACAAACTGGCAGGCCGAAGAGCCCGAGGAAAACGCCGAGGGCAAGGATGAGAGCACAGCATACCTGGAGTTCCTTAACGAGGAAGCAGCTAAGTTCGGCCGACTCTCGGAGAATCAGTATAAGGAAGCGGACGACAGCGAGGATGAGCTTGGTGAGGATAGCGTCCTGTTGGAGTCGCCTCTTGACAAGATCGACCCATACCAGCTATTCCACGTGGCCTTCATGAGTGAGTGCATACAGAAGCCCCAGTGTTTGGAAGAAAACGTGTCACTAATCTCTTATGGTGATAGAATTGCAACAAGAACAGCCACAGCTGTACAGTACAGTGACGCAGCCCCTGTCTGCTGAGGAGCAGGCGGTTATCACAAATGCTATCCAACAGGCCGAAGCCCATGCTCAGATGGCGTTGCAGATGGCTGAAGCCAACGCAGCTCAGCTGGCTGCGCAGGCATCGGGCGTACAAGGCCCACAGTCACCTAACGGAGGTATCCCCCCTAGCTAGAACCCGGTGATGGACAGTTACGCTCGGCCTCCTCAGGATTCTCGGTATACGCAAAATCTCCAAAGAATGTTGCCGAATTCGTATAAGCTCATCCTCAACCCACTCATAGCCCTTCGCACGCGGAAGCAGCTCATGGAAGCAATATAGCATCGGGCTTGTGGCAAGCAGCAACTCCCAAGGCGTTGGTGGCGTGGACATAATCGTGGTTCACCAGATCAGACTGGTGACGTTTCGTGTTGGCGTATGTAGGCAGTAGTCTGTTGCAAGGCAAAGGCAACGATAGCGTTGGCCGGGTCGGGGTTAGGTGCAGTGGGATCCCCCCCCGCGTGTTGGCCATTCTTATAACCTTATACCCCCCATGCCGAGAGCGCGACAAGGAAGACCGTCGAGAGGAAGCGGGGATATGTTTTATCGATGGCGGCGTGGGTCTTCGGGTTAAGCGGTGTGTTCGTGGTCGGAAAGATTTTAGATCGTGCAAACAATATCCCAAACCCCCATTTTTAAGTAGTAAAATTCAAGTCTTGACATAACAAGAAAGATCTCTCTCGCTGATGCGAACTGGCGAATGAGGAATGGGGATATCTATGATGTTCTGTCACTTTCAATCAGTTCCGGGAATACTATGCCAACAGCAGCGCTTTCGCTATCAAGGGGATCTGGAGTGGCAACGATACTAGTACCAGGGAACTGGAAGCGTCGGCTTACGGAGCTTGACATCACCATCAACATGATGCATTATCAATGGTACACCATTTTGGAAATGACGGCACAACAACCTGTACGAGATTGGCGAGGTCTTGCCATTCAATTTGATTCATCAGGCCACATACAACATATGTCCATCATGTTGTTCGACTGGTTGTCCCAAGGGCTTGGAGGCTCCGGCTCGTTTCCATCGACTCGCTTGCCTAGCCTGGTCGTCCTTATGAGGAAAGGAGCAACGCTTAGGGCCATGCGGCAACACCTTCCTTACCCTACTGGTTATTGCGGCAATCTACGCGTGCTTGGTAATATACCTGGGTCTTGTGCTGATACGACATGGTCCGCCTTCCGTTGGTGCTTCGGAGAACTCAGGTAGTTGGACTGCTTGCATATAGCATGAAAACAGCGCTTTCCGACACAGATACGTCTGCGCCGCGCCGAAAAAGCATGTGTGTTGAAGGAGAGTCAGAGAGTGCTAGTCTTCCTGTGAACGGTGAGCCCATATTACCAAAACACCACAATGTGAAGCAACTATGGCCATATAGCTCAACATCGCATCTCGAGAAACAAGCCCTATCGCATAGATACATCTTCCTCTGGGAACATTACCAACCCAATCGTAGTTGCAAGATTCCCGCTGAAAGTTGTCATCACGCGCGGAAGTTCTGCTACCTCCGATGACATTCTCTGCATCGCTATGCCATCCGCTTGCGCTTACAGGAAGATATTTCTGCAGTCACCCAATCCATATGTAATAGCAGCGGGATAATCCCGCTCTCGTCAAAGATGGGAACTATAGCCTAGACCGATGCGCGCGCACAGTATCGGCTTATTCCGGAGTGAAGGAATCGTCCAGGCGTGTGGTGGTTCGTCTCTGTTAATATATCGCTTATGTCTCGCTAGGACCGATGACACGCTGGCTGTTATTGCCCAGCGAAGGGCCAAATGAAGTTATATGAAAGGTTTCGTCGTCGGCATTGAGCCCCGAGCCTCAGGCTAAAGGGGGGCCTGTCCATATTGTGGAGACATTACGAGCCTGGCCAAAGTAGTCCAATCGGGATGCCTGGACTCGGTCTGATTGGGTAGATAGAGATATGACCCCTGTAGAAGAGTGAAAAGTGCATTCCAAGTGTAAAGGGATATATACCCTGGACAGGCGCACACTTATCGGACAAGCCGGCCGGTGAGTCTCGTGGCTACACCACCACATGTTACCATCGAGACTTACAGCCGGCCTCCGATGCGAGCGAAACGGGAAGGTCGCCATCTTGAGCTGGCCAGATTCCCATAGAACTTCCGTCAATCGAGAGAGTGACCATGTAGGAATGCGGTCTGCAGTGGGCGATACCAAAGAACACATAAGGCATGGCAGTTACTTCCCATTCCATAGGTAGGATCGGTACGAGGAGTTGAGTCACTTGCGAATAACTCCGTGACCCCGAGAACTTGGCAAGCTCACGCCGGAATATCGTCATCCATCAGGACGGACGGGTAGCGAAGGTTCCCGAGAATGCCAGGTTCCAGACCACGGTCTAATAACAGGACTGGGTTTTGCATGCAGGAAACTGGCTCGCCAGTTTTTATATTAACCCGTGGCTAGGAAAACCGGAAACTGGGAACGGCAACCCGTGCCCAGAAAAGGGAGTGGGCGATAAGCTTAACTCCCAATGCTGTTCCTGAATGAGATTGTTGCAGGGAGCGGGAACTCAACGCAACGTCTCGCTCGCTAAGTCTGCAGAAGCGAGCCAAGACATGTCCCTATAACCGGACAAATATGGCCATCACCTTACGACGAACGACGATGCAGTCTGGCATCTATATAAGCCTGAGACTCTCTGGCTTGATCTGCCTCGGACACTGACGCACCAATTAGTGTTTCTCATCCTCGCTCATAGCATATATCCTTGCTTATATCCGTCAAGATATATCGAAGATTCTGTGACACTTATCCTCGCAAGATGAAGTCTGTCCTCATTGGCATGTTGGCAGTCTTTGCCGGGTAAGATACCCATACCGCTCCGCGATTTAGACACACATTGCTAACAATGAGGCTTCAGCGTCGTGACTGCGCAAGAGGCTGCTGCTGCTGCTGTCACTGGTGCCGCCGTTCTCGACGATGAGGGTGCTCCCGAGCCGGCTGCCGCGTGCCCAACCATCACCAAGTCCATCGTAGACCCTGGCTGCGCCCAGGATTGCAACAACGACTGCAGGCTGGTCACGACCGTCACCAACGGCTGTGGCTGCCCGGCCTCCATCCCCACGGCGACTCTGGTGGCTCCCTGCGGCGGCGAGTGCCCCAATGCCGGATGCGACATCATCTACCGGACTAGGAATGAGGCCTGCGGGCCCCCGCGCCCTACGCGCACGTCGACCCTCAAGACCAGCACCAGCCCGACGTCGTCACCCGTGGTCATCACCAGCATCATCATCCTGCCGCCGCGGCCGACCAAGACGTCGATCCCGTGCCCGACGGTCATCCGCACGACGCAGCCCGCCGACTGCACCCCGATCCGCTGCCCCATCCCGGGCTGCACCGAGCACACCAGCTTGGTCGTGCCCTGCGGCTGCGAGGGGCCCAAGACCATCATCGCGGTCCAAGGGTGCCAGTCGACGTGCCCGGGCGGGTGCATTACTCGCACGACGACGGCCAGTGAGCTGTGTGCGACTTCGGCATAATGCTTGTTTGATTGATAGCAATGACGGAGGTTGAGTTACCGTCTCACTCGAAGACTTGGATGATGATAGGAGGATAGGAGGATAGGAGGATGCAAGGGTGGGATGTAGGTGGGGGCGACGGGCGGCAGTCGGATGTTGACATAACCCACCTTCCCTTCTCGTTGGCTGCGCTTCGCCCTGGCGCTTATCCGGCTGCCGGCTGGCTGTTTGTGTATGCACCCATGCATCTCTACTTATTAGAGAGATGATAGCTTTTTGGAATTCAAGAACGTTTTCATTTGAATCAATACTATACAGCCACATACTTTCTTATTCTCTGGGCAATGCTGCAGCACCTATGAGAATCACCACCACTGTTTCAGTTGTGTCACCGGACCTTTGGGCGGCGCTATGACTGGGCGGTCACCTGGGGAATGGCATCCGGCGACTTCCGCCACCGCCGCTGGGCCTGGCTAGCAACTTACCCCCGTTTCCCTCCAAACAACCAACAACACAACAGACACCTATACACAAGCACACCGACCATTGGCATCGTGATACCCACCGTCGCTGCACTAGTCCTGTACCCCTTATAATACCTAAACGTTACCTCCTTTTTTCTTTCCTTTCCCAATACATTTGCTTCCCTCATTGACTTGCCGTACTCTATATTTGTTCGTAGTCGAAGTAAGCCAAGAAGAACCCCTCATCAGCAGCAACCATGACCACCCGGTACAGAGTCGAGTGTAGGTACCATTCCATCCCATCCCAAAACCAATTTCTAGATATATTCTAACAAACTATATCCAGATGCCCTGAAGACACACAGGAGAGACCAATTCATAGGTATTGCAGCTCCTCCTCCCAAACCTTTCTCCCTGGGACAACCCCTCACTTTCGTGGCAGGCTTCTTGGGGGCTTCCTAGAGCCCGGACAAGTGATGCCGCCCAACATATCACTTGCCACATCGGCCATACCTTCTTGGAAAGCACCCAGAGCGGATTGAAAACCACGCTCTACAGATGTGTACTAACCCATCGCAGAATGGATCAAGGGCCTCCTGGCCGTGCCGTTTGTGCTCTACTCTCAGCCGACAGGCGTCTTCCAGACCGCCGGCACCAGCTTCACTCACATGTCCGAAGAGGCACACCGCCGGTATGCCGAAATCATGAGAGATGTTGAGTTTATGCTGGACGACCACAGTAAGCTTCTTGGCATGCCATTGCATGGTTGGGTCACGTGTAGCTAACGGGTATACCAATCATCAAGTCGCGCATCAAGCCGACCCCCGAGCCCTCCAGTCCAAGCTGAAGCTGCTCGTGCCAACCATTGGCCAATTCTTCACCAGGCTGCCGCTTGAGGCGGCCTTTAAATACCAGGACAGGAAGCGCTTCATCTCCTCGCGGCGCTTCGTGTCGCCCTCGTTCAACGATGTCCGTTTGATTCTCAACTCGGCCCAGATTATGGCGGTCACGACCTATGGCACCTTGCAGCTGGCCACCTTCGATGGTGATGTGACGCTCTACGACGACGGCGAGTCGCTGCTGCCGGACAGCCCGGTCATTTCTAGGATGATTGACCTGATGCGGAAGAACGTCAAGATCGGCATCGTGACGGCGGCGGGCTACACGACGGCGGACAAGTACTACGCGCGCCTGCACGGCCTGCTGGACACGATCGCGCAGACACACGAGCTGACGCTGCAGCAGAAGCAGAACATCCTCATCATGGGGGGCGAGGCCAACTACCTGTTCGAGTTCAGCGCGGGGTCCCCGCACCTCCTGGAGCCGGTGGCCCGGGAGCAGTGGCTCACGCCCGAGATGGCGGCCTGGTCCGAGACCAACATCGAGTCGCTGCTGGACGTGGCCGAGGCGGCGCTGCGCGACTGCATCAAGACGATGAACCTGCCCGCGACGCTGATGCGCAAGGACCGCGCCGTGGGCATCATCCCGACGTCGCCGACGGTGCGCATCGCGCGCGAGTCGCTCGAGGAGACGGTGCTGGTGGTGCAGAAGATCCTGGAGATGAGCGTGGGCGGGCGCGGGTTCGATAACAGCGTGGTGCCCTTCTGCGCCTTCAACGGGGGCCGCGACGTGTTTGTCGACATCGGCGACAAGAGCTGGGGCGTCAACGTGTGCCAGAAGTGGTTCGGCGGCGGGGGCGGGCAGATGATTAAAGGAGAGAACACGCTGCACGTCGGCGACCAGTTCCTGAGCGCCGGGTCCAACGACTTCAAGGCGCGCAGCGTGGGGACCACGGCGTGGATCGCGAGCCCGGCCGAGACGGTGGAGTTGTTGGATGAGTTGGCGGATTTGATGGGGAAGAAGCTTAGTTGATTGAGTGAAGGGTAGGGATTGATTACATTAATACCATCTAATTATCGAACTCATTATCTCACAAAACAGATCACACCAAAACAAGCACCCATCATCTGAACAGTGAGGGCAATGTAGGACATTAAATCTTAGGGCTATCTAACGAAATCGAGGCATCCTTCTCGTGCCCGCATGTGGAATATCCACTTTCTCGATTATGGCATGATTCATCTGGACTTGCCGGGCAGGGACAGCTGGTCTCAGAAGACGTTTGCTATGGGCACTGATCAAGTATATCTACTTGGTCTCAGTGACTCCTGCCCGATGACGATGCCCTACTTGGTGAGAACCGCCCCTCGAACACGGCCTCTGCTTTCTCGGCCGTATCCCGTGCATCATCAACCGCCCTCTGCAAGAGGTCCGAGATGTTTTCCCGCACGGCCTCACAGCGCGTCGACCTGTCTCGGACGATGACAGCATCGTGAGATGCCTCTTCTAGCAGAGACCGGGCCCGCGGGACATCTCCGTAGTCTTCCAGTGCCCCCTAAGGTTGTGGAGGGACAATCGCAGGCGCTCGCGCGCCACGTCCGCCGCTTCGAACTCGAGGCGGGCTTCGTGCTGGACAAGTTCGCTGATTTCGACCAGCGAGTCGAGTAACTTCCTCGTCAGGTTCTTCAGGTGCGTCTTGACGGTGTGCCGGCACATGGATGAAGGGTAGATGCCTCGGTGTTTGATGGTCATGTCCGGTGGTAATTCAGGGTGGGGGCATTCTTCTGGTGAGGTCCCGGGAGGGAGCTGGTCGCAGGTGTCGGTGGGGAAGAAGATTCGCGTCTGGCGGCCTGCGGTTGGGCGGCCGCAGGACTGGCAGACGCATTGGGTCTGGAAAATGTAGGATTTGCACATTGTGGCAGTGGTCGTCGTGTTCTTTTCCAATTGATGTTGGTATCGCTGTTTGGGTTGTTGTTCGTGTCGTTGAGATGTAAATGTTGGTTTCTTTTGTTTCTTGCAGTTCGAAATTTCCCTATGTGGTTCGGCGTGAACTCTCGTTATATATACAATTTCTAAACAGAAGAAGAGCACTTCTTGGATCGTCGTTGAGAGGCCATGAATATGTATACGTGTGGGTGAGTGTTTCCATCTGGCTTATCGGGTCGGCTGGAGCCATCACTATTCCGAGATACTCACAACACAACAAAGAAGCCATTGCGACATATCACCCCGAATGTCTGGGACAGAGGACTCGTGGCAAGTCTCCAGTGGTAGTTCATTTTCGCCATCCTTGCTTGTAACTGGAGTTTGCATAACTTGGATCGATCACATTTATTGACGGTCGGAGTTCCGTCCGGTCAAAAGCGGTCTGTCGAATTCAGGACCAGATTGCCGGCAAACACACGAAGACGCTTTACTCCCACGGGGTCGAAGTTTCTGCACTCGCCTTCATCTCGGCATCTTGCCATCTGTATGCGACGGGAAAACACGCGGCAAATACATTCGGACGAAGAACACATTCATTATACATACGGTCCAAAGGCACATCATGCTCGAAAACGTACCATATGTTCTTTTGCTGATAGAGGCAGGTTGGAAAGGAAGACGAGCAACACATACATGCAACAGGAAGTCTTGAAAGGGGGGTTTAGGAAAGCGGCTCGGAACCCAGTTTCTGCTGACTTGTACAAGATGTATTTGAAAACGTAAATTGCCCAAGAGTCGCATGCTCAACCACAAATACATCGCGGCCACGCATAACAAGTGATCGACATCGTTATGCCGATAGCACGTTGCGTCCAGTTACTAAATACGCTGTAAATACCTGTAAGGGTAGATGATAAGTTCTAGTAGACGACCAAGACGCTGGTTTGGCAGCGTAACCCTTTTGCCCAAGTAGGGGACGGGCTGGCTCAGTTGGTTTGAGTATTAGTGGCGGTACTGTGACAATACTCGAATCTGATGCTTCCTGGCATTTGATGCAATGCATGCTGCGATGACGAGACAGAAGAGGTAAGTTAGTCAATACTCATACCAGGAAGACGAAGTCCAAGTAGGTTGGGGCGTGGCATACTCATACTTAGCGATGCTTTTGACTGACGTGATGAAAGGTCGCCTCCTTAAAGTGGAAGACAGAAGTAACGCTGTATCTAGACTCACCCGCCGCCCACGGGAGAGAAACCAGGGCTCAACGCGAGACCGGTAGAAACTGAACTGCATGTATGCTGAAACCCCGGAGGATGTTCTATGAGTCTCCAACACACGAAGCCGCTGTAGTAGGATGGTCAGACAGGCAGTTAGCAAGCCCCCCCGGGATTGGACGAGTGATGCGTACAGGCAGAGGACAGAACCGCCAATGCTGGATTACAGGCTATGAACATGCTCTGTACATGAAATTCTGCCATGTCTCTGATCCCCCAGCATACAGACAACCGTACAAAGCCAAATAGGGGCACGAACTAGCATACATTCACACATTTACCTCGTACAAATCCGCGATATGAGATATCCGGTATGCTCTATTGGAAAGTGAGAACTGGTATTGTTGGGACGAGGCTCTGCTCCTGCGAATTGCCGGTCACCCCCTCCTCGACCCCGAGTCTCGCCATTATTCGAGCCGTGCATATCCAATAGTTGATTACCGCAATTGTAGAATGTAGAGTGACCCCTCGAGATAGGTTATGTCTCAACTCAAAGGAGGGAAGAAGGCTACACACAGTCTTCTGTGCGTTATACAAATACCCCGATACTATATCCCTGACAAGCGCAGCAACGCTGACCATGCAGCAGCTGCACAGTAATACACATCCGACCGACCCGGTAAGCGCTCGCGTGGTGTTCTTTCCTGATCTTCAGCATCGGAAGATGGACAACAAATACATCGTCTCGCGCGCGTTTATTGGTTCTGAACCCTACTTTGCCACGATAGGGGAAGTACTCCCCCGTATACACGACAAGAAGGTATCATGTTCCTCGAAACCCAAATGCAGCTTGTTGGAGGAAGGTATGAACTTGCCATATGGGGTAGCAGATTCGTTTCCGCGGATGCCATGAGGCTCTTCCCCTCCCCCATGATTTGGCATGCAGGGTGGTCTCGTCTTATCTCAGCCAAAACCTGTCAGAACTGACAGGGCAGATGTAGGGAGGCATGACATACGGGAACACACGGAATATTGCGGCGTTTGCTCGTTTTGCTTGTCGACGACCAAGGGGCGACGTTCTTGTTTCAACGCACAGTGTGCCAAGTTAGTGTGCGGCTTCTTCCAACTTCTATGGGGGCTTTGACAGCCGGTCAAAGTCGCATCGTCGGTAGTCAAGCTTTGATCTCCGATACTGGTAGGTATTGGCATCCGTCGAGGCATCCATGCACAGCGGCTACGGCGGGGCCTCCTTCCTTGGCCCAGCTTCTTGGCAACCCGACTTTGGAAACGAGCTCTGCATCGGACTTGAGCCCGTGTCCGAGTTGATGCCATGTATATGCCCCCTTAGCAAGCTAGGATAATTTCACGAAGATATGGCTCTCTCTCCCAGAAACCACACAATGAAGGCCAGATTAACAAGCACGAGCGTTGATCACAGTGGACGAAGAGACTCCGTCTCAGGAATGAGTGGCTAGAGCAACCATGGCATTATTGCATATACTTAGAAGCAATGAGAATCCACTGGAAGGAAACTTGCTTGTTGGGTATCAGCTTTCTCGTTGGGTTGGACGTGCAGCGGCAGGAGCATAAGAATATACCTACAGGTCTAGATGGAGAGGTCCCCCCCCCAAAAAAAAAAGGGAAATCTTGCCTCGTCTGTGAATATAAACCAACCTCCTGGTGGCAACCCGGGTCATTGGATACACTGCCTTTAACTCAACGAAAGACGCGCACATGGAACACAGTTTCTCCGTTGCCATGGCGCGTGTGGTGATATGATTTCTTGCAGCCGGCGCTGCCGCGGATCGTCCGTATCACACAGTAAGGCGCCGAAACAACGGATACGGCGGTATGCAGTTGTCACTGATTGCCTGCGGCTGACGGACTCAGGTTCTTACCAATCACGGATGCAGATAATCCCAACTGCGAAACACGGGAGTCCCGAGATCATCCCAACAAGTCTGCAGCAGCAGCAGCAGCAGCAGTGACAAAGAGCAGACTTGCCGGATTGGCTTCGTATACTGCCTGGTGCGCGGTGATTTGGTACCGATCTGGAAGGAGAGACAGGCTGCGTAATCTGCAAGAAAGGCCGGCTGCTCGTCAAATCTCTGGGCAGTGATGCAGAATGCGGAGTTGCGTAACAGCGTGGTGTGGACGCCAAGAAATGAACACGTCGTCGCCGCCGCGGCACAGAAAGTGTAAAAAGGTCCAACAATGGGCGCCGTGTGTCGTGCGCACACTCGTAGTCGTATTGTACTTGCTTGTCGCCCACAAATCCCCATCATCCCTTCCCTTCCACGCGCCCGCGCTGCTCCTGTTCGAAACAAACAACAAGATGTGCATCTGTCGCCGATCGCTGCGCACAAGGGAGGAAGAACCAGCGAGCCAGCTGTAAGGGATTCGTCATGCGCCGCTTCACGGAAAGTACGGTTTGCTCAAGCATTGCTTGGCGAGGTTCTTGCCGCGAAGCCAAGGCGCACATCATTGCTTCTGTACGAGGCTTGGCAGATGTGTTTCGAAGTTCCGGCGCAGCCCAGTGGGCGAGGAAGGACTCAAAGGGCATGAAGGGGTGCGAGCGGCGGTATAGGGATGGATTGCCAAGACGGTGGGAAGGGAAAAGAGAAGCAGGCACACGCAACACATCGCACACACACGCATACATACGCATGCAAATTGTAATTGTACGGATACACATACCTCATACACGCACGCCTCAACCGCATCCTCCTTGGTCGTGTGCTTCCGTCGAGGTAACTCCAATGGCAGAACCCAAGACCGCCAAGGCGGCTCTACATCATGTTTGTCTTGAAGCTTGAGGAACGCTGGCTGGCTGGCACTGGCGGCCGGAATCCTGGCGTTCCGTCGATCACCTGCATTCGTCAACCGCCGAAGGCTTGTAGCCACCAGAGGGCTTGGCAGGGACGGCAAAGAGACTCGTTGCGACCATTCACCACCACGTACACGAATGCCGATGATGGGAAGACGTTTCCTTTTTGCCCTCTGCTAACTCGATCCAGGAAAGAATCAGCGGACGACGTGTTCTAGAAACCCGGCATTCGCTACCTGGTCCTGTCGATTCATGGGGCCGATAGATGATAGATGGGTAGCAGGGTTTATCAGCTAAATGGCATGCCAAACGGAGGTGTGACGGGGAAAGGGCTTCGGTGAGGGTTGATGTCGGCGGCGGCCTCCCCAAAGCTTAGAGCAGGCCGAGTATTAGCTTAATGACTCGACATGATGTGCTTTCCAGTCAGCCAACCCGACGGCGCACACAAGACCAACACATACACATACTGCCTAATTTCATATCTGCTGGCAAACATCATCGTACAGTAGCTATCTGCTGGCTGGCAAGTATCGTAAATTGCAAATGAGCTATTATATTCACCGCTGCTTGGCGCAATTGCTTTTTCTTTTCGCTCCTGAGCTATCCAGCGGATTATACGCATGCCCGTTCGGTAATTGCATACCTACCTAACCTATACATACACCAATTTGAGATAGGTAGGTGTATTCGATACTTCCAAATGGCCACGCCAATGAGACGGCCGGCGGACCGATCTCGAGCGATGGTTGCCCAACCCAGTGGGTGCGCTGTCGCTGCACTGTCTCAAGGCCCTGCCTGCACCGCGGACGAGATGAAGCAGCAACGGCTAAATTTGGACCACATTGCTGAGGCACAAATTGCGCTGCTTACTTGCGCATGCTTGGGTGAATCTGGCGAATGGCCGGTCTGGGCCTTTTTCGACCTGGAATGAGACGAGACACACGTCGCCGATCTTTGTCCTCAGCCAAGAGCCTCCAATTAGGCTCGCTGCCTCGCCAAGGCGATTTGCTCAACCGTGATTGATCCTGCCATATCGCTGTAAATGATTGCGAAATACCGTGCAACCGGGTGCTGATATGTAGGTAGTAGCAAAGTAGGGAGCAGCAAGCAACACTGCCAATCCTGACTTTTGCCAAGACGGCTAGGAGCAGCACCCCCTTTCCCGCCAGTGCCTCCCCCAGAAAATGCGAGTGCGATCACAGCAGTAGTAGCAGCAAGCGCAACTGCAACAAGACTCGGACTGGTTTGGTCTAATGCACGAGCATCTCCAACCTGCAGGTCACGAGACCTGCTGCTGAACTACGAGAGGTGATCTCAAATGAACGAACTGGGGCAGCTGCAGGTGAGCGAGCCACACACCACAAACACTCACCCCTCGAGGATGTTTCTTTTGGGCGTGCGTGGGGGTCATTTGTACTGACCGACTTACAAGAAAGACGTCAACTGACTGACGACTGGTTTGCCGAGAACCAAGAGGCACAGCACAGTCAGGTGCGGCTTACCCTTTTCGTTCGAGCCGACACGCGCCGGGCGAATGGAAATCAATCTCAGGACTTGGCCGTTTCTTCAGCCGTCATACGAGAAATGAGAGCAATCGACACCAACTTGATTCGTGAAAAGGAGAAAGACATAGGATTTGATAACAGTCGAATTGAGAGGGGAGACAAGCCAGCACGTGCGTGCGCTGCTGCATCCAGTGGTGCTCAGGCTTTCCGTTCTTGTTCCATTTTCGGCAAGGGAGCCAATGGGGTTGTGCCATTCCTGGGCGTTGCAATCAAAAGCCAATACTGCCTGCCATGTCATGCAAAAACCGCTATACTGCTGTATACTTACATAATTGGGCCACTCGAGTCAGGGTTCCGTCAACCTCTCAGGAAGCAGATCTGTTGAGACCCGAGCAGAGCAGAGTAACATAGAGTCGCATAGAGCATGGAGTTAATTGTCGGTGTGAACAATTGAATCTCTCGCGTTATATGCTCCATCGGTTTTTAGTTAGCAGACTCACGTACAGACGCTCGCCGGGTTGGCCATGGCAAGATGCGCATGATGTCGATGTAATTGTGTCTCGCTCTTTTGTTCGGGTCCAATGCCAATCAACCAGACTCGGGTTATCTGTTGTGCGAATTGGGATCCAGATGTTATCTCTAATGTGGACTGCCTACGTACAACTAGTCAAAAGAGAAATCAGACCGGCAGCGTGGTAATGGTATCATGGCCGGTCCACCAGATCGCGAAAGGGAACTAGTCCCTGCGGTAGTCCCATGGTGTCGCCTCAGTAGGTATCTGATGTTTGATTGGTATGGCTAGGAGGCCGAAATTACGCATTCGATACTTGGGAGATCGAGCGTGCTCCAAACCAGAGCCAAGGCGCCTTCTCTCCCCTCCCCCAGGCTCCCCATACATGTACTAATACGTACAGGCCAAAATGATGCAATCGCGATGGCCAACATCAACGTCGCTTTGCAGCGAGCTCGGAAGCCTGTCCAGATGATGTGCACGCCAAACCAAACCTACGACCACACTCAAGACTTGACTCCTCTCAAGCGCGCAGACAGGGTCGCGACGTTGTATTTTGATTTGACAGAGGCCGAAGGGCCGGCTTGAAGGCCCCCACCCAACCCTTCCGAATGACGCAGAACCAGGCCATCCCATCCATGCCATCTTCAGTTGACGCCAGCAGGGGGACTGACTGGCATCCACCGCATCGTCAGACGGGACCCCGTTTTTCTTGTATGGATGCCCACTGCCCGCGAAAGAAACATTCGGCAAACACTATGGGCGGAAACGGCCCTGCTACTGAAGCATTAATAAGGAGGTTGAGCAAGTCCGCGGTCTCGTGTCCATGCAACATGCGCGAACCAAGGAGAAGCACAAGAGAGGATCACGTAAATTGTGTACGTTGTTCGCGATATGAGCTAATAATAACCCAAGTTTGCTCGTCCCCGTACACACAGAGTCACAGAGTACGATCGACGGGTTTCCTCCGGCCTGCGAACACAGGTCTGCATTGTTTCTGGGCATTGTGCGGCATGGGATCCATCCATGGGAGTTTGTCGTTTTTGCTCGTCGGCAGTCCCCTCTGCCGGACATTGACAACAGCAACAAACATTTCGAGACAAATCTCTCGCTCTCTCTCCCATCATCATCACACACACACAGAACAAGCCAAGCCCGACGCACAGATGGAAGGAAAGACAAATTTCTCTTACAACATATGCAGCCTCCGAGGCTAAGTGTGGAAATGCGTGCTTGCCAAGCCGTGTAAGTGCCCGCCAAGCACCAGTGGCTGTCAATGAAACGGTCTTGGTATCGTCAATACATAGCGACGGGCGCTCTTGGACTGTTGATTGCAATTAACACTTTACTTTCCCAAGTCCTCAGTCTTGAACCACCAAGACCGGCAATTGCCAGGATCGCCGTACCGGAGGTCTTGGCGCGCGCTCTTGACAAGAAAAGGAAAGAAGTGGAAGAATGTTGCCAAGCCTGCAGTGCAGGAACTGAAAATGGATCGTTGAATTCAACATTGTCTGATGGCAAATGGTCTTCTTTCTTTCCAGCGCGACACCGCAGCCCCCGTCTCGGACACGAGATTGGAGTCTCCAAAATAAGTAGGAAGGGCAGGACCGAATGCTCGGCATGGATTAACCGGAACAGGGGATGAATATATTGCCCATTCCCAGCCCTTCCCTTCCGGTACAACAGTCGCGGGCTGATTTCATTCGCCCGAGGGCTTGCGACGTCAGTTCCGCCCTTTTTAGACCATAGCTACCGTAAGTCGTCGAACAAGGAGAAGGCAGCATAGGTATCCTACATATATCCACGACTGAAAAATCGCTCACTGAAAGCCCATTGGGTGTTGCTCGCACTGTATCCATTGGGAGCTCCATTTAAGATAGGCCTTATATTGCAGCAAGAGCAATTTGCACACCCCGAGTGTTGAGGCAGGCCGGCCGGCATTCGGGGTTCACTTTTTTTTCTGCGTACTTACTCTAGAGTGAGTTAGATTCCTGAGGCGGACTGGGTGTGTTGGGATATGGCTCAGAAACTCTTGGCTTGACTCTGACTTTTTGCCAAGCAAAATTCCCTCTTTGCGGACCTATCTCGATTCTCGAGGTCTGTCTAGCAGTAACGTGTGTGTATGCCTGGTAGGGTACAGAGGAGTTATGTAGGTAGGATGGTAGGCGGGCTGTTGCGGCTATGGGGCCCTTTCCATGCTGTCAAAAAAAAATACCGCCGAAACTTTGGCCCTCTCGAGAAACAAAGACAAGCCCGCCTACACAAGCCTCTCCCTGCCCGCGCATCGTCCAAAATAATCTCTTTTCCCGTTGCGGCAAGTCAACCCTTGAAGCGCCGGCCAGCAACTGGCTTCTGCACATTGGGGCCCCAAACTTGGCATCGCGCCCATTCGCTCCCGTTCAATCTGCACACAGTATTAGTATGGCCATGCCATAACTTTTTCTGTGTAACCTCCACATTTGGTCGTGAACCCTTACCAGTAGGAAGACAGGAGAGTAGAGATGCCGTGTACACATGCACGTAGGTATTAGATACTTGTTTTCCATGTCTCGCCTTGACGGTCCTCCATATGTAGAGAGACTCTGCGTTCCGTCTACTGGTGCCCCACTACTACTCTTCCCCCATGATATCCGGCTGGCCGTGTGCCACGTACATGCGTGCTAATACGTACATCAAGTATGTATCTGATCTCACATCACATACTGCGTGCCTCACTGCTACCGTAGATTCATGTTATCACACACAGCCATTACATATATCTGGGAATAAAGTGTTTTTCTTCTTCTATGGTGCTAGGGTTTAACACACTAGACCCTCGCGACTGCATCTGCAATGGCCCATGTCGTATTGCGCTGGGCACTCACTCCATCCCACTTACACGCATATGTAACGCTAGTCGACATCGTCCCCGCTTCATCGAAGAAAGACCCCCAGACGAACAAGTTTAGCGCAGCTTGTCCTGCAGCTCATATGGGCATTGCTCCGAGTAATACCTACTTGCTTACCGAGTATGTACTCGAGGGCACATATTCGACGCTTAGTTCCATGGGGGGTGGGTTATGTGGAAGGAGAAGTGTCGCAGTCGAGCGCAAAGAGAGAGAAGAGGGAGGAGTGTGTGTTTAGTGTGACGGCGAAGAAGGTGTTCCTATCCTTCTGTTTCTGTCTCAAGTTTATAACAGCGGCGCTCCCCTCCCTCAAGACATATAGTTCTTGAGTTGCCTCTTATCTTGTTTCCACGGATTCTGATTATTGATTCTGCCCGTACTGTTTCGCCTTGGCGCGAAGATCTTGGCTCTTGGCTCTGGGCATTATACCAAAGCAGGGCTACACAACAGCGCAACCATTACCTGCTGTTGGTCGTATATACCCCTCCACGCTGCTTTCCCCCTCTGCTCGCCTCTTGGTATCCGGCCCCCCCAGCACCAGCATCAGCACAGGACAGTACAGGATTGGACTTACAACAACTTTACCTAAAAGTTAGTACCTTGCGTGCACAACCTGCCGCTTTCTGACGCTGCACCGAACATTCGAAGAAGAAGCCAAGAAAAGGGGCTTTGCCAACATCACCGGTTGCGTCTGTAGTTTTGACTATTATTTCGACGATCCGGCAGTGTTTTATCTTATTATAATTGCACGAGTCGTCACTGCTCATCCCCCTCGACCCGGGTTTACTTGGCACTCGATTTTGATTTTCCCTTCTCATCCAATACTTCAAAAGGGCCCTTCCATCCCCCTCGACCGGACTTTTTATTCTCAGATCAGGAAACAGTGTGTCTGCCTGCTGCTGCTACTGCTACTACTACTACTTCGGCAGCCCCGAACCGAACCTTTGGAACGAACGACGGACCACCGCGGATTATCCATCATACATTCTCGATCCATCTCTGCCCTTTTCGACAGTGTCGCAGCTACCACACACTACGACTCTCTGTTGCGCTACTGCCCATCAGTTTGCTCCGGGTGATCCATGGTGCAAGCATAAGGTTCCACGGTCTCGATCCCTCCCACCCTTGATTTGGGCCTTGCAGGGATTCCCAATTGCGAACTTTTTGGTGTTCGTTCGTCCGCAACCATACCGACTGTCAACTTTGTTATTCATCTCAGAAAGGGTCGCATAGAGTAAAAATTCTGGGCCTGCCTGAGTAAGACGAAGTTGGGGGAAAGAACCTCTTTGTCCTTGGCGACGAATTTTTTTTCTTTTCCCTCGCTTCTCTTTATTTCGTTCTAGGCGTCTGCATCGTCGTCCCCTTTCAACCTTGCAGCAGGTGCAGCCGGTTCAATCGGGCCTGTAAGACGGATTTCACGATGGCGACTGCCCCTCGAACCATGGTGGCTGCTGCTGCTCCTATGCAGCACGCCCCCTCCCACACACTTACAGAAACCACAACAGCACCAACGAATAATGGTGCTGGTACTGGCCCTGGTGCGAATGGGACCAGGACCGCCCCTCCTCCGACGCCGAGAAGCCGAATCTCGTCATCATCAGCTGCCACAATAGGTATTTCCCCGATTTCACTGTTCCCTGTCTCTGCAATCGCATGTTTGATCTCTTGTTTCTGGGCCCCCCTTGTCGCCCTTGGTTTTGCTTATCTAGTTAGTTACGTAGCAATGCTATGTTATTATGTTTTTTTCCTCTTCCCTACATCAGAGAAAACTGGATTCAAGTTATTAATAATGCATTGGAACCACAGACAATGACGACCTTTTGACCCCGTCGCCCTCCAAGTCTCACTTTACCTGCGATCCTATTCCCATCCTTCAACCGTCACAGCAGAGCAGCAACGCCGGGTTTTCCAATAATAGCTATCCTGCGTCCAGTCTTTCATCTTCGCCACGCCGTTACCCTACAGATCTGAGTGGCCCCATTCCAGAGGAGGACGATGAAACCGAGAGCGAGTCGGCAAACGAGCCAATCACCCCTGTAAGCGGCCGTCAGTCGCGAGAATTCCAGACCCTGTTGGATCTCCCAAACAGCGACCAACCGCAACTCGAAACTGAGTTCATCGCTTCCCCGGATCTGGCAGAGGACGACTCTACCACTACTCCCACTACTGCCGCTACCTTTACTGGAGATAGCACTGCAGCCAACGCTATTTCTGCTGCTACTGCTGACGCTACTGTCTTTTCGCAAAAGCCCATTTTCCCGCCTACAGCACAAGCCTACAGGAGACCGCCGCCCTTAGTTGTGGAAACTACAGCGACCCCACCACGGGCGCCACCGAACCAGGACTTGAGCAGCAGTGCAACCGACGCTGGGTCTGGGCAGCTGATTGAGGACCAATCCCCTAGAACCTCTAAATCCCTCACACTTACAGCAGCCAATAATCCCACCTGCAGCGCTACCAGCCCCGATCCCACCTCAAAGTTCAGCCAAGACACGCCCACCTCGACGTCACCTCCCTCGGATTATTCACCCACTAACTCCAATCGCACATCTTCTATTTCCCAGTACCAGTACCAACAACAACCTTCACTGCTAGCACAACAACACCAACAGTACCAATCCGAACACCCTTCAGAGGCCTCGCCGCCTCCCAGAAGACCGTCGCTGAGCACACTTTCACTAAAGGCCTCCAAGTCTTTTCTCGGCGTCGGAAACAAGATGACTTCGCTGTTCCGGCGTTCCGCCTCCAATGTGACGGAGGGTAACACTATGGAGTTTCGCGAGCCCGTCTACAATGGTACTGGCAGTGGTGCTCTGCTCGATACCACCACGTCAAATACACCAGCCAAGGCTACCCCTACCAGCAGTCGTCGCTTCTCCTTTCACCCTTCGCGCCCTACGACTCGATCCAACAGCCCGCCCACGCCGCCGTCAGAGGAGTCAAAGGTCGGATCGACCCCGTCATCGGTTCCTTCTTCAAGCGACTTCCTTAACAGCAAGAAGAAGTCTCACACCGGCTTCTCTTTGCGCTCGCGGGTGAACTTTGTCAGCGGCCCTCGGAAAGAAATCCGTCGCACGCGCAGCGTTGAGCGCTCCAAGAAGGCTCAAGAACACCTTGACCTGACCCGGCAACCATGGGCTCTACCCCCTGACGCTGGCACGGGAATGAAGGCCCGTAGATTGAGTCTTAGTCTCCCCGATGACTTCACCGTCGATGTCGCCGAGCTTCTTAAGGAGTTTGAATACCAGCACAAGCTGCTCGGCCGTCATGGCAAGCATCTCGGCAAGGGCGCGACGTCGAAGGTCACATTGATGGTGCGCAAGGGCTCGCCTAGTGAGATGTATGCCGTCAAGGAATTCCGAAGTCGGCGCAATGCGGAATCTGAGGCCGATTATAAGAAGAAGATCAAGTCGGAGTTCAGCATCGCCAAGAGTCTGCACCACCCCAACATCGTCGAGACCATTCGCTTGTGCACCGACCACGGACGCTGGAATCACGTTATGGAGTACTGTTCCGAGGGCGACTTGTTCAGTCTTGTCTCTAAGAAGTACCTGCAGGAAGAAGGACGCGAGGTGGACCGCCACTGCTTGTTCAAGCAGCTGGCACAGGGTGTTCATTACTTGCATAAGAACGGCATTGCCCACCGCGATATTAAGCTGGAGAACCTCCTGATCACCAAGGACAGTAAGCTGAAGATAACAGACTTCGGCGTCTCCGAGGTTTTCTCAGGAATCCATCCCGGTCTTCGCGAAGCCGGCGGCCAATGTGGCCAAGGTATGAACGGCGAAGTTCGACTGTGCAAGCCTGGCATTTGCGGAAGTCTTCCCTACATTGCGCCCGAGGTCCTCAGCAAGCAACAGGACTACGACCCTCGCCCACTGGATGTTTGGAGCTCTGCCATTGTCATGATCTACCTGATTTTTGGCGCCAACATTTGGGAAAAGGCTGAGTGGCAGAACGATGCCAAGTCGGCAGGCCAATATAACAAGCTCTGTCAAGCCTACGAGAAGTTCAACCAGAGGGTCGAGAAGAACCCCGAAGGCACCAAGGATGCGCTGCCTCACCTCGACGCCTTCGACTACTGCGTCAAGCCTCTGGCCCTTCGTCGCCTGTTGCTGAAGATGCTCAACCCGGACCCGAAGAAGCGCTGGACCATGTCCGAGGTTGTCGGCTCGCGGTGGTTCAAGACGATCGAGTGCTGCCAGTTGGAAAGCTACGACGACCCGGTCATGTTTATCGATGCTTCCAAGAAGAACGCCACCATCAGCACCGCAGGCAAGATCTACTGCCACAACCACCTGCCTCCCGTGAACCACGGCCACGGCCTTCCTCCGATGCCCGGCAAGGCAGGATACTAGAAGAATCTGCGCTTGGCGGATCGCCTGGCGGAACACGACTTTTTGCATTTTCTCTCACTTCCCCCATTTCGCCATCATGAAGGCCCCCGATAAAATCGGTGCGGTTCTTCGAGACATGTCCATTCACTCCCGAGTCAAGACAATCGGCATAGAGCGGCGTTACGGTATTCATTGCATGATACGGAAGGCTTTTTGATATTTGGGGTATTTTCCATTTGTTTGGTCTTCATTATAGAACCGGCGTGTTCCAGGGCTTTTTTCTCCTATACCCCCCATCGACTTTCTAGTGTTGAAGATTGCGAAGGGTCGTACAAAAAGATCTTTTCCCTTCCGACCGCGTACATAATCCTTTTTCTCTCTCCCCTTTTCTTCTCAGAGTGGTCATCTATCTGTGCACTGCTGTCCAAGGGGGCGAATACACAAGATGCATGGTTTGTGATACCGGTCATTTTTGTTCACATGGAAGGCAAGGCGTGAAGTAGAGGGCACACACGCAAGTACAAAGACACAAAAGAGACGCACGGCAAAATAAGAATTTGGTGGGCGGTTTTGTTGCTACAGCACCTTTTGTTGGTTGGCAAATTTGTTCCTCCCCCCCCGGCAACATTTGCATTGCAGAGCAGAGGAGGATACTCAGGCTTGATTTTACACAGCTACATGACCAAGCCATGAGACGATGTGCTGATGGGGTGTGTGGCTCTAGACTAGCAGAATAGAGACCGAACTCGATTGGCACTCACGCCACTAATAACAAAACGAAAAGAACGTTTACAAATCACCCTGTGTCTCTTTTCCTTAATTCTCTGTCGCAGTTAGTTCGTTCGTCGTTCCAGCTGCAGAGATGGGAGGATACTAACTTGTCGCTGACTGTCCGATCGGCGCGATCTTCCATATTGGCAGGGCGCTTGCACAGACCGTTGCCCAGATTTCAGGCTGGATGCGAGGTCGGACCTGCTGTACGCCGCGTGTGTGTGTGCCGCCCTGGTCCAGGGATTTGGAGACCAACGCCGGCGGGCTGGGATCTGGGTCGCTAGCGTGCCTGCAGCCCATCGAGAATGAATTGGATGGGATGCATCTGATGTTTGAGGAGTTGGATTAGTGAATAGAGGTAATATCTGTCTGCTACATGTGTGGCCGAGTACTACACACCAAGTAAGTGGTGCATATCAAAAAGTAAGGTAATCTTCCGGCCACCGCTACCCCAACATGTACGTACATAGTAGTAGTAGCGCTTCAGGTATGCAGGGTATTCTTTCTCGTTTAGGGGTTCACTCCCTCCTACCCTCTGCTTCTGAGTTAGTCGGCTTAGTTGATACTACCGCCTTCTTTTGGATTTGCAAGTGTTGGCTCTGGCTACTGCATTATGACCACCCAACTCGTTCCTCCGTGACCATTTTCGCTCTGCCCCAGTTTGGCACTTTGGGTTCTTGTTTTACATTTGGGGGTCACGGTACATCCACCCACCAGTTGGCATGTTGCATGTCTATACTTTATATTGATGGGTGTGGCATGCTATATACAATACCGTGTTTTGTTTCGTCAGATATCACAATGCCATCATCAATCAAGTTTTCTTGGGAGCCGGTGATCCTCGTCTCTTGCAGTACACCACCCCAAACTCTTGCTGATGGCCGCCTCCCCCCACCCCCCCCGCTCTTCCCCTCCAGCTCCTTCGCCTCGGACGTATCAAAGCGCGAGGGGCGGGCAGAACAAGCCTTTTAGGGCGCCTTGCATCATGCGTCTCTTATGCTGTTCGGTACGCCGCGTGCGCGCCCCAATGCACAATCACACACACCTTTACAGACTTACACAAAGGACGCACTGACGCTGCCCGCCGCCGTTCAGCCCTGCATGTTTAGTAAATGGATGATATAGTAATCCTCAAAGTAAAAAAGATTGACAGGCAAGCAAAACCAAGCACGCGACAAGGAAACAAAACGGCTTCTCGGCATTGCGCGATTACTCACTCGACGCCCAGCAGACCGATCAATTTCCAAAGGCCTTATCACATGGAGGTGCCGTATCCGCGTCGGCCTTTTTTATTCCCGTTGGGCATATCCGGGGCTGGATTTGATCGAAGCTTGCTTATTCCCCCTGACATGACATGGCATGGCATCGGCACACACACACACACACCCACACCCCTACAAATCTATTATGCTTGCCTTTCCCTCCTTCTCCTGCATATTCCTGCCCTTAAAGCGGGGAAGGATGGGGACTTGGCACTCACCGTCTTTTACGCTTGCTTGCCCATCCATCTGCACTCCATGTTTTCCTTCTCGGTCAGCCGATTGGATGGGATGACGACGAACGATGTTTCGTTTCTTTCTCGTTTTTGGCGTGGCATTCACCTAATATGTCGTGCTGCTTTACCAAGCAAGATGGATGTATGGGTGAGTTGTAGCGGTGGTGTTATGTACATATGTAGGCTGGTATGTAAGTAGGTAAAAGAGGAAGAGGATTCGCTTCCTCAAGTTTCGGTTCGAACGGCGCGCCGCTGCCCATCACCACATCATCATCTTCCGTCACGCCCCCCCTTCCCGCATTTGTCCCCCCTTCTGAGTGGTTGCCAGACTGGTGGGATGGGGTAGAGTAGCAAAAGGAAGAAGTTGTATGAGGGATTTCGGGACATCCAGCCATTTTCGTTCGTTCGCGCGCCCATCATGAAAGAACGCGACAGCAGCCCAGTTTCCGACAGTTGCAGCCGCATGGATGGAACCACCAACGTTGTCGAGGCTAGCGCCAAGCCCGGGGCTGTTGATTCGTGCCCGCAGCTGAAGCCCGGTAAAGCAATCAGCCGGTGAAGGGCTGCATGCAGTGCACCCAACAGAACAGATGTAGTGAGTAGTATCAGTCTCCCAGTGGTGTTAGTTGGTCGGCTACTGTTGCTGGGCTGGCGCATGGCTTTTGGGGGAGGCGTTTTTTCTTCCCCTTCACTGTAGTTAATGTCACACCGAAACGCGGGGGAGGGTCGGCATCAGCATCTCACAAACCTATAAGATACGATTTTATAAGCCTCCTACCACATTCCTACTCGTAAAAGTGGTGATGTAGGGGGGGTGGGGGAGTGTCAGCTAGCCCACGCCGTCAGCTCCTAGTATTCTGCATGGGGAAAGCCCAGAGACGCTTGGTAAAGCTTGGTGAAGCTTGTTTTTTTTCTTATACATGCGATCGGAGTATCTGAGCGATGTTCCTGGTACCTCTCGGACCTGTCGTTGTTAGTTCGGGGATGTGGAGGGCAGGGCAGGGGCCTTTTGGTTGTCATCGCGACAATGCCCAACCGGCCCGTCGTCAGCCAATCCCAATGTGTGGTCACCTGTCGTGTTTCCATTTTCGGGATCTGTCAGGTATGCACTGTGAGCTGCAAAGTGCAGCAGACCCCTAGCCACATGCAATTACCCGACCCCGTCCCATCCATACATACGTGCATATCTCCCGTACGTTACACGTGTACATATGTATGCACAATGTGGGGAGAGCGTGAGAGGGAAGGAAGAAAAGAAAAAAAAGGGGGTCTGCGGTACTCCGTAAGTATGTAAGTGAGATATCATATGGACAATGCTATACCGACTACGGGATATCCCGTACAGTATGTACAGAATGTCCGGTCCAAGGGGGCCGGGCGCATCCCGTGTTCGAGGGCGGTGACTCGCCGACGTTTGCGGCCAGATGACTACTACAGCAACGCAAGGAAAACAGAGCCGCCGTCAGAATCTCCGCGGCCGGACCAGGTCGGTGTTTTTTCATTCGTTGCCGTCAACCCTCAAGTGGTACCCGCATTCTCTTTCCTTTCTCCCCCCCTTTGTCTTGGTCTCTGCATGTGTCAGTGGTCAGCCTCGTTTGCCCAATGTGAGTCAAAACATGCCGCCCCATCCCCATGGCCGCTGGAACCTGCCTGTCGGAGTGAGCGATTTGCCGCCCACCGAAGGGGAGGAAGCGCATGGCGTTTTTTTTCGTTTTTTTTTTGTGGCTTGGCTGCAGCTGTAGCGGTCACGCGACTCAATTGAATTTACTTCCCTCTTTCGCCCGGCCGCCCCTGAGCCAGCCCAGCCTGCCCTCGCGACCAGCTTCGGTCATCGGTCAGGCTTATTATTGCTGCTAGGCGCCGCATGCAGCAGCGGCAGCAGCAGCAAGCCTCGAATCTTCTTCTTCTTCTTCAGGCATGCCCGCAGCTGATTCCCATGGCGGCGGGACCAGACCAACTTGCCCTTGGTAGCCAGTCGTTTCGGCATGTGCGCTGGCCTGACTCTATGACTGGTCCCGGGCGGGCGGGCTCGTCTGAGTGCTCTCTGGGGTTTTCCTGACTTCACGATGGCTTCATCCGTCCACTCGCTCTAATGCTCGGTCTTGGGGGAAAAAACTCTAAAGGGCGTCTTGTCACCGGGCATAGTCGAATACGGCGGCGCTTGCTCAAGAGGAGAAGACGAGTCGGGCCCGCGATCACGATGCATACTGGCTTTCTTGGCTTGTTGGTGGGGGTGTCGGGCACGCCGCCCGTCTGGCTTTTGTTCACTCGCTCCTCAGGTAAGCCTCACTCGGGTCTTTAAGGGGAGGAGGCGTGGGTGGGGGCCTTTGCTGAGGTGCTGCTTTTCATGATTCAGCTTCTTTCGTAAGTGTTTCGTCGCCCATCGTGGCCATGGCCGTCGAAGGTAAGGCGGGCAGGGCAGTGGAGCGGGTTAGGTTCATTGATCCCTGCCGATATAGCTGCCATCGTGTACTTACTTCGCCCCTTCGTTTGTTGCATAATGCCAAGTTTGAGAGACGTCGGGCCTGGGATGGGCAAAAAAAGCTGTTGCTACGTGCAAGTATGCCAAGGCTACATACTGGTGGTTTATCTGTACTAGAGAATACTTGCCGGCACGCATAGGCTGCCCGTACTGCAACCAAGTGGCTGTCACATTTCTACACAGTCGTCCAAAGGCCATTTCCCCGATCGAAGGAACACCTAACACGGTTGTATCCGGGGGAGCGGAACCAAGGAAGACATCGGTTCTATAATCGGGTTTGGTGAGTTGGTAAATTGGCCATGCTCTGGAAAGGTAAGATCACAACGACGACAGTATACTTGGAACCAAAACGTGTGTGCATCACTCTTCGTGTGATAGTTACGAGATAGTGAAGAGCGGCAACGTCGTAGTCACGATTCCCACGCAACACAACTGACGGAGATGGTTGAGATCTTGGCATGCTCCGAATTTCTCCCCGGGCAGCCGTTTTGCCACCCAAACAGGGGTTGTGATTCATGGAACTCGCCGTTCACCCAGCATTGCCCTATCCGGTACCCACAACTTACATACCCACTCGGAGTCTACAGAAATACTACTCCTTCTTCTTCCCCAGGAACGTCAAGGCAGCCGCCGCGTACCCATCCAGCCCCACCCGCAGCGTCGGCATGATGGCGGGCGCAAAGAGGGCCGAGTGGTTGGACGGGATGCTCTCGGCGAGCGTTCCCTCGCCCTCGGCCCGGTCCCAGGCCGCCGCCGCCACGCCGCCGTACATGAAGAAGCAGTAGGGCCTCCCCACGGCGGTGGCCAGGATGCTGAAGTCCTCGCTGGCGCCGAACCGGGGAATGTCCCGATCGTACCGGCAGGAGCACTCATCGTGACTGCTCTCGCTCTCGCCCCCCCTCCTTTTGCTTCATCATTGCTGAATTTCCCTCCTCTTTCCCCTCCCCAAAGTGCGCCGCGAACGTCTCCTCCACCCGCGCCGTCACCCCCTCGTCGTTGATGGTCAACGGAAACGCCCGCGTCGTCTGGAAATCCGGCTCCCGCGTCGCCTGGGACCCCGAGCACTCGGCCCGCACAATCTCGCGGATCCGCTTCAGGGTGCGGTCGCGCGTCCGCTGGTTGACGGCCCGGCTCTCGACCGACATGCGCACCTCGTCGGCGATGATGTTCTCGGCGTCGCCCGCGTGGATGCTGGCCACGGTGACGACGGCGCTGTCGGCCGGGTCCGTCTCGCGCGACACGATGGTCTGGAGCTTGAGGATCGTGCTCGCCGCCATCACGACGGGGTCCACGGCCGCGTGCGGCATCGAGGCGTGGCCCCCGCGGCCGTAGAGGGTCACGCGCAGGCTGTCGGCCGAGGTGGCCATGAGGCCCCGGCGGGTGCCGATTACCCCCGTCCGCGCGGCGCCGGTGACGTGGGCCCCCAACACCACGTCCGGGACGGGCACCGCGTGTTTCTCGGGGTCGTACAGTCCGTCGTCCACCATGGCCTGCGCGCCCGTGCCGCGCTCCTCGGCGGGCTGGAAAACGAGCACCAGTGTGCCCCGCCAGGCGTCGCGGCTGGAGACGAGGGTCCGCGCCGCGCCCAGGAGGCAGGTGACGTGCATGTCGTGGCCGCAGGCGTGCATGACGGGCTTCTCGACGCCGTCGACGAGGTCCGCCATGCGCCGGGTGCTGGCGTAGGGCAGGCCCGTGCGCTCGAGCACGGGCAGGGCGTCGATGTCGGCGCGGAGCAGCACAACCGTGGTGGGGCCTTCGTCGTCGTCGTCGTCGTCGTCGTCGTCGTCGTCGTCGTCGTCGCCGCCTCCGCCTTCTTGCTCTTCGTTGTGGGTGGTGGTGGTGCCGTTGTTGCGCAGGATGGCGGCGAGGCCGTGGCCGCCTATGCCCGTCTTGATGTCCAAGTCGGGCGAGATGCGGCGGAGCTCCGACGCGATGGTCGCCGCCGTCTCCTTTTCTTGGTTGGACAGTTCGGGGTGCGAGTGCAAGTGCTTGTAGAGCTCCTGGAGAGGCGCCAGGTCGGGCCGGTGCTGGGCCACGAGGGAGGATATGGAGGCCATGGCAGTACTACTGTAATCTTTCTGGATGATACGCAGGGTCTCCTTCACGATAAAGTGTTAACGCCATCAATGTAATGTACAGGCTCGTCATATGAATGACCTGGCCGATGGGAACTGCCCGAATGAGTCCTCGCCGCCAATAGTGGAGTAGACGGATGACTGGCAACCTCTCGGTCCACGCCTAAGCCGGCAGGTAAAAGACCCCGCCCACGTCCGGCTTCGGGGCGGAGGCCTGTGTCATCGGTAGTAGCTCAGAGTCTAACGGAAATATACGCATGTTGTCATAACCTGTTCTACAGGCATTCATGTAGACTTGGCAGAGTTACGAGAATTGACCTACATCAGTTGTCCAGTCGGGACTATATGTATATTGGATAGATGTGTCCTTCTGGAGGTATGCGGGTACGTACTGATGAAAGGATGCCGAGACCAAGAAGGGTGCTTAGTCCACCCAGAACCGGGCTAGCATGAGGTTGACATGGTCGTTTTCTGGCTTTCTCATATTTCCTGGCATAGTCTCTGTATTTATGCCAAAGACCTGCGGGCGAGGTTCTTGAATTCGTCGTCGGGTGAATATACATCCCAATAACGAAGAGAACGGGCGCCCAGGGGAGCTCCGTGAAGTCCGTCCACCAGTCCCACCAACTAATGTCGTACCAGCTCTGGCATAAGCGGTCATTGTCTGGAAACGGCCTCTCGCCCATACAAGCAGGACTCGTCATGAATTCACATCTACATGGAGGCTGGAGCAGCGCTGAGTCTACTCTCGCTTGATGACATGTGTGTGTGTGCCATATCTCAGACTCTCAACACAGTCAGGGACATAATAACCAACACCCACACGGCCATAACATAGCAGCGGTGTAGCCCGTCGTCCCTGCAGAACTCTGGCTTTCTGCGACACGGTCGGGGTCGCGATGGTTGAACTTGCGGATCAAGTGCTCGGGCGGTGTTGTGCCGGGTCTCTATGTTCGCCAGTACCGTTTGGCGGTCGGTGGACAACTGGGGGTCGGCCAGTATCTTACCTACTTGGTATGGCCAATAGTGCGAGGGTGCCATAGGATTCTGCATTCCGAAAATACACCTCGGTGGCATATACTAGAGTGGTTATAGGTGTCGATGCCACGGCGCTGCAACCAGTGCTCCCACCAACTAAGCCAGCCCGACCCTCGTAGCGAACTAGGCAAGAAGGACGACGTTATCAAGTCAGCGTACTTGGCCGTCTACTAGAGAGCTTGTCACCACCCATTACCCTCGAAAGGGGCATGAAACTCGCTCCTCCGAGGCTGACCAAGCCTCCACGGCTTCAATGTCACCTGTATGAGGTCCTAGGTAGGATGTTCAACACCGGATCGGCCATCGATGGGGGGTCACAGGGCCGACCAGACGGGGTTTTTTTTCCATCAGCTGTTGCGGCGAATGGAGGGAGTACGCAGACGGAGGAGTTGTGACGGAAGGATGGCACCAGATGGGGAGGGCTGTATCGAGAAGATGGAAGACGGCGAGGAGTCACCAAGAAGGGCTGACAAGAGGAGCTGTACCCTTTCGAAGAAAGAGAACTACCACAAAATGGTCTCGATCGGGGGAAGCGTACACTCACTACCTACGTATGGCTTGGTCATGAGACGAGATCCAGAAGACTCATAGCAGACACGTCACATATATATCTTCCGGGAGACCAACGTCGCTCTAGGCGACGTTGGATGTCAAATTACGGGACAAACAGTGTTGCGGCGTGGGTGCACGGGGAAGACGACTGAGCCAGCCGATTGTATGTGAAAGTAGAATTTCGCCAATGCAGAGGTCGTGATTCACTACGCATCGCCAAGTTGTCAAGCTTGGACTAACTGCCATTCTTCTTCTTTCCTGGTTATTCATCTTCAGCCAACTCATGGAACAAGGAATGCATTGCAGCCTAGAGATAACACAGGATACCATGCCGTCAACCCGTGGTATCAAGCACGATCTGCCAATAGACCCGGGATCCGGGCTACAACTGAACACACTCGCTGTTACGTGAAGTACTAGTGTTAAATCTAAGTGACGCTTATCAACTGTACTTCATACGAACGATTGGACGAGCTGAGGTGGAACAACTACTCTTCCCGCTCGTGACGTGGTAATCAATTCCTGCCCGCGAAACGGCTACTACACGCCAAGGCGGCATCGCCAATTACGAACAGTCGGTCACTCAACAGTGAAAGTATGAGATGTAAGGCTGTTCCTACCTATAGAGGCATGGTCAAAACACTAGCCCACTGGGGGTCACTGGGGGTCACTGGGAGTCAAGTAAAGTCACAGGTCAGACGTCGTTGCGGGTCTACCGATCTCTTGCCTGGCTATCCAAAGCATCCGTAGCAGGAGGTCGGCTTGGGTCTCGTCGGTGACGAGATGTAAGGCATCCCTAAACATGTCGCGGAGGTAGTTGTCCTACGAAGTGTGCTGCTTGCTTCGAACCACAACAGCCTCAACAAGCTCAGGTCGACCTTCGCGAACTAGCTTGGACCCCGGACAGCGTGTAGGATGGGGTAATAACGGCAGCCTCAATATGGTAATCTCTCGTTGCGCTACTGGTTCCCCAGTATAGCGATCTCCTCATCGTCCCATGGAGTCGCGAGATGACAGGAAATAAGCCCATGATATGGATCGGGCGGCGCCATTCTTAAATGAACCCAGCATGCCTAGGCAGTCATCTGACGACTCTCGTATGCCGATCATACACACCGTCCTCTATTTACAACGTCGAAGTCATGGACCTCATGGGCCTTGCTTGCATGCTTCCGACGAACTGCAACGCGCTTGCCTACGACTGTCGGGAATGGCAACCCCCTTCCCCCCTGTAGTCACGACAAGTAAAGTTCTAGAAGCGGGCTAGAAGATGCGGGGCCCCGCGATAGCACCGACAAGTTCGAACTCGGTCCTTCTCAGTGACGGCCAGCGACAGGCGCCAGTGAGGAGAATGGCAATTACCAGATTGCCAGACTCTTTCTGGACTCTCTCTCGCACGCAGATATCTGGGCGAGCTGTCTCGACGCTATATTTGATAGCGCGTTCACCGTTCCTTCCGCCCGGGCTTAATACGGTGAAACCCAACGATGTGCATGTGTGGAAAGAGCCCGAGAGGTACGTTCTATGCTGCTTGTCGAAAGAGGTCCATCTTCAATGTGAGGAGAAAGCAGACCAGAAAGTGGGTATTCGTTCGGGGGGACGAAGCCTGACCGAACCAAAGCGTTGCGGTGAGCTTGGAAACAACCTAGCCAATGCAGAAGCCAGTGGCCTGCTTGCCTGGGCTCGGCTGGCCAAGCAGGTGGATACAGAGTGTGCCAACACATCACCTGCACAAGAAAGATTTTTTTCCCTCTTGGTCGTGAAATTTCCTGTTCCCTGGCACACACTGGAAGCGAGGGGAAGCCAGCCACCTTGTTTGTAGCAGTAGCATTATGCTCAATTCCGGAAACATCGTGAGATTCAGAATGTGGATTTGGATTGGGGCAACGGGAAAAAAAAAACAAGGCTATCTCTCCACTCTGCACATGCGGGGTTGGTCGACTATTGAAAATCTGGAAATCCCATGTTCCGGCCGACCAATCCCGCCGCCCAGTTGACTGAGCCGGAACTGGAACGACCTACTGGATGTGGCAGCAGCAGAGGGAAGGCGATTCCTTGCCCATAATCTATTTTTTGGGACGGAGATCTGATTGCCCATTGTAGAAGCATTCACGGAAAAGACGGAGCGGTGGTTGACTCGATTTCTCCAATTCTCCAACTCCGCCCTTTTTTGGCCTTCGCTTCGGGATGTAATGCTGCACGTGGCGAACTGCGAGTCAACGCGTTGCTGGCGTGGGTTGATTCGACTCTCCGCGATCCACGAAGGCAGCGAAGTAGCGCCGAGTGAGTTGAGAGGGAATTGGAGAACTGTCAGTCTGGCGCGCCCGCACCCGACTCCGACTTTCAGACCCAAGGATCTGCTAGGTATGTGGGCGGGTTACAGAACGGGACTCCGCTACTATGGGAAAATCGATAAGGGAAAACGAAGAGCCTCATGTGACTTGACTGTAGATAATCATGGTAATCTGAGTGTATTGAAAATAGCATCAGGACTCATTGGTGGGATTGGGGGCCAAGATTGCTGAAGGATCCCAAGACCTGGGCTGATTCTATTTATCCGTCGTATGCGCACAGCCTGTCCACAACCGGTTGAAGAGAGAGAGAGAGTGAGCCTTGCACCTTGGGGCTGGGCGCAAGGGGCACGCGCCCAGGGTCCTTGGGCCGCATAGGACCCTGACAGACAGTCTGTGTCGCTAGCTACATAGTCCGCTGAGGTAAGGAAGGATGATCACCAGAAACGCGCCTCGTTGTCGCCCGTGACCCGCGACGGTGCGATGACTAACATGTGGACGGATTAGGAAGGCCTCAGTGATCAAAATCGGCATGCCACCCAAGTCATCGGGTTTGAGGCCCGGGGCGGTACACTTCCCTTCGGCGCACAGCACACCAATTGGGAAATGGACGAGGGATCTGCGAAGAAGGGGAAAAGGGAAATGGAGGGGACAGTTGACCCCAAAGGGGAATGCATCTATCTAATTGGGAGGTGTCCCTTGGCCCGCGGCCTCAAACCAGTCTCGCGTCACCCAAGACCGGGGGACGTCGCTGGTGAATCCGCGGGCCGTCCCCGTGCGAAACAGGCCTACAGTACTTGCAACTTGCTTGCTTGTTTGTCAGTTTGTCTGATCTGTACTTTTACGCATGTCTAATTGTGTGCAGTCAGATGAAAGTCTCTAGATAGATGAAGGCACGCATGAATGCGAACAGGCCAGTGGTGGATAGAAGGCCACGCACGCAATTAATCAGGGACTGCAAAAGGAAAGGTAAGGGTCTAACGATAGGTGAGTTGGGCGTCAGCGCAGCGCAGCAGCAGTAAGAGGAAGACCGTGGCTTTCTTGTACGCCCTGCTGGCTTACTTGCTCGCTCGCTAGCAAGCTGGCAGCTTGCAAGTGGCTGGCTGGCTTGGCTGGATAGAGGAGGGCGCATACCGCCTTAATCAACGTTGTGTAGGGGGGCGGCCAGACGACGACAAGCAAACTGACGGGCGGGAAACCGCCATTTCAGGTACCGGCGCACACGTACTTCAATAGATGTCAACGTACTATAGCCTGCCCACGCAGCCTTGAGACATGTCGAAACGCCTAGGGCACCCGTCTGCCGAAATGGTCCCTTTCAGCTATCGACCGGCTTCCTGTGCAACCAACCACAATGCTCATAATAGAGCCGGCCACCGACGCACCATAACTTCAGAATACTACGTAAATGCAGGGTTCAGAGCTGAGGGCGAGGTTTGTATGGAGGTCAGTAGCTAAGGTTGCAGTATATTGATCTCAAAACATCCGGGCTCCAGTCTACCATTGGCAAACGTGAAAACTTGGGGTAGGGCAGTTAAGCAACGTGGCGGATGCCCGGTTGCCTGAAGTAGCGCTAAGGTATCTCGGAGCGCGCGGTTGGGAAGAGTAGTACTTTCAGTATACCCTCCAGAAGGGCCCAAAGTGGATGCGAGGGTGTGTAGATGGACGCGTTACTGTGCCGCATGTTCCCAATCTGGTGAGCAACAGCTGCATTTAGTGGGAGCCGGGAAGGGGAAAAGTACCTGGGTTTTGCTGGGTTCTGCTGGGGAGGGCCCGGAGGGGGGTGAGGAGACTCGGAGAGGACCCTTTTTCTTTCCCGCCAACCGCCTGGAGGTCCCAGATGTCAAATGAATCCACTTTTGATTGATACATGATGTACGGACAGCAGATCAGTCAATATTACCAACCCTACCGCTAGTACCTGATCTCACTCACTCACACCCAAGCCTTACCTACCTGCTCGGTACCTTGCTTTTAGTAGGTTGCAATTCATGGATGCTACGCGTGGATCATTGAACTATGAGCCAACTCCCCCGTTCTGCTGCTCCGGACAAGATTCAAGATTCATCTCTTGTTTTTTCCCCCCCGCTACCCAACTCGCCCAAGCTACTACTATATCCCAAGTAGCCTTCTACGCTAGCTAGACAAGCGGATGAGACTACCTGCTACATTGAATCACTGACACTGAATCATACCAATCACAACCGCCCAATACTTCCACAGCTAGAGAAACGCCAATTCCCTCCCTCTCCTCGTCTTATATACTTGACCCGACCTGGTCGCATGTCACAGGTTGACAGCATCCTATCCGATCCAGTTGCCAATCCAATTCGATCTTGGTCTTCGCCGTTGCTCCCATTGCCAAACGACGTCAGATCCTCGTGGGCCGATCTGTTACACCATACAGCTTTTGCCGATATTCCTGGTTCCTGGCAGACGAGACGGCTATTCCCGTACTACCTACCCTCGATTTCAACCCTGGGCATTGGCACATGAAAGCGCACTGCGAACCTTGACGCAACGCACCCGCACAACCCAACCCATCCATCCTTCGTCACTCGTGCCAACAAAATCACCTGTCAAGGCGCGCCTGCCCTCCCGAAACTCTAATCTTTCCAAGTCCGACCCGGTCTTGGTTTATACAACGAGCTCAGAACCTCACAGTCCTTCCTGCCTCGATCATCCTTCCCGCAACCCGGGAAATCTAGGAACAGGAAACTATATCAACAACACCTCGCCATTTAAGTAATCAACAACCCAAAGCTCCGCTGTTTTCTTCAGTGTTGTGCGGCGGTCCTCGTCGCAATTGCCACAAATGACGCTCTCAATGTCGAGGTTACCACTCGACTCCTTCCTGCCATCAGGCGCCGTATCCGATCCCAATGAATATCCTCTTTCATATGCGAAGCATGCCAGCGGTGTTTCGCCATACTCGGTTATCTCGCCATTGGCATTGCCGCGTTCCCTTAGCCAAACATCGTACTTCGACGAATCCCACCAGCTTGCGTCCCAAGCCCACCATCGCTCGTTCCTAACGGCAACTAACGGCGCTGGTGGCGTCCCCTCGCAATTACCTACTTCTCATCCCCAGCAACGCCAGTCACGGTCATCCGAACAACAACCTCGCCAAAACCATCCTCAGCAACATCGCCATCAAGAGCGTTACCTCTCTCCCCACCGTAGCTCCTCCGGTGCCCAAGACAGGCGTGCTTTCAGCCCAAGCCGCAGCCAGATCTCCGAAACTGGCTCTGGACTTATCTCGCCATCTCTCACCCCCTTCGACGGCCTCTCGTCTCCGGAACAGACAACTCTACAGCTACGTCGCGTGACCCTACAGAACCGGAGGTTGTTGGAAAACTGGGAAGCCGAGCGTGCACACCTCGAAGCCAACCGGGGGCGTGCTGAGGAAATCTACAAGGAAGAACGTGCCATCATGGACGAAGAGAGGCTGGTCTGGGCCGACATGGAGTTGCAGTATAAAAACAGAGTTTGGCAATTGGAGCAAGAAAACCAAGAACTTCGATATCGGCTGGAGCAGCAAAGCACGAGCCGAAGCGAGCCAGTCCCAGACATCAGGGGTGGAGGTTCCGAGTCTTCGGAGAGAATGAGCAGCCCCTCAAATGGCGGGATCCCAGCAGTCCAACTCCAGACATTCTCGCCTGTGTGCTCTCCGGGTTCCGTTCCTTCGGGTCGCACCATGCCTGTTTCCGACCCTTTCGTGCCTCTCGATCCCCGTTTACAGAGCATGTCCCCGCAGAACGAATCTGGTGGTCCCGGGACCCCACCCCAGGAGCATGTCCCCTCTATTGACGTCCAGGAGATTCACCCACACCTGGAAGGCATTTCCCTGAAAGTACCAGCCGTAAAGAAGGCCACTTTCACCGACGACAGTAGTTCCAGGAAGGAGTCGCCGACAGACTCCAACTCGGATTCACCAGCTGGCGGCAAGTCTAAAACGTCGCCTGCCGAGGTTACCCAGAAGACTCTACGAGCACCGGAGCACGCACGCCTTACCATGCACGCCGGCCACACCCCGAACCACTCCATTTCTCTTCTTTCCACAGCTGCGTCGACCATAGTTCCCAACACTGCTGATAGCTCCGGCGCTGCTACCCCGGTACAAGAATCTCAAGAAGCCGCGCATCCCGAGCTTCCCAGGGCTCCTCAACCATCTTCAAACGACATCCACCAGAAAGAGAACGGGTACGACTTAGATGAGGAGGAAGACCGTCAACTGTTTGAGCCCAGTGAGGATGATCGCCCACTGACCGGCCCCTTGATGCTTAGGAACATGCCAGCAAAGGACGAGATCTTCCTCCAGCGTCTCGCGGAAAAACTGACCGACTCGATCAACTGCAATGACGCAACCCCGACTGTCCTCAAGGGAAACCCGATGGAGATGTCTGAGGGACAGGCTCAGCGCGAGCAATCAGAGAACGTACCAGCCGAAGGAGGCAATGACTCGAGCAATTTGGGAGATGATGAGCCCTCAGATATTCCCCTGAAGCTAAAGAGTACTCGAAACTTCGGCGCCCCACTAGGCTCAATTGGCAACACCGGGTTCTAGAGAGTGCTGCTTTCGTTGTTCGGTGCACCGCGCATCAAGCTCACTTCAACTTGTTGGCTCAGCTGGTTGAGCTTTCGATTGGTCGCAATACACAAAATATCCCCCTTACGAGTTTCAGCACACTCGTCTTCTTTTTGCACATACAACTTACCGTACAAACCCACGGCTCCGACATATCCTTGCCGGAGCCGTTATTTCTTTTGTCTCACATGATTGGCTCTATTGAATCCGGATGCCGGAGAGAGCCTGGCAGGAGTTGCAACTTTTGACATGATTTATCAGGCGACGAACGGTATTGTTTCACAATGAGTTCAGTTGAATACCCCCTTTTGATACCTTTTGCCCCTTTTTGGCCCTTAGATGACCTGTTATGGTGTTTGGATTTCTGGTTGACGAGCATGGCATGGTCTGGCGTGGCGCACACTATTAGACGAACAAGACATCTTTTATCCCCCTCCCGCGGAGATAGCGGTTGCTATACTAGCATTTGGCGGCTATATTGTTTTTCTTTTCTCGACCTTTTTTTTTCTGTTCACAAAAGGCACATAAACTTGAGTATGGAACGAACACACTGAAAGATGGCGATGGCCGGACCGGGTTCAACACGGGAAGGCATTGTCGGATTACCTGGGGAAAGAATGGGAGACGTCTGTCTCCGAAAACTTCTGAGTGATTGGGGCTACAGCGATTTATTCTGTCGGGATGTGGAGAGAGAGAGAGCCCCTGGGGACGCTTGGGTTCTTGGTGCGTGGATGAACGTTACAGAAATCGATACACTATACCCCATGATATGAATACAACTTGTGACACTGTCACACATCTATCTCATATTCATCTTTGTCACTACTGAGTGTCGTAATATACCTCTATAACCGCAAATATTCAGTGATCACCTGGGCCTTGGGCTATCTGATCTTGCCGTCCGGATTTTGTTATCCTTGATTTGCTTCCTCGTCTTGCGGGCCGATGGACATGTCTTAAGGGCTGATGCGTGCTTGCTTATCCCATATCATGAGCATGTTGCAGTGGGAGGATTCGCATTCTCAAGATAGCTAGCGAATAAGGGAGCTGGGATGGCGGCGCGGACTATCGCCAATGACAACTACGCACGTTTACCCGGCGCCTCCGGCAGCAGTGGAAGCAGTCAGCTTATATTGGTTTGATCCCGGCGATAGGTTGTTGCTTCCACCACGAATACTTTGCACGGGGGCTGGAAAGTGATTGATGACGTACGCTGCGAAGGCTACCTACTGTCGGAATGGTAATTGATGGAGCTTACTTGCGGCCATCGGGGGATTCGAAATGTGCGCTTCGAGAGTCAAGTTCACGACCGACAATTGGAGGAGAGAGAGAGAAGAAGAAGAAGGCTCCTATCAGTATTCACTGCGTCTGAGTGCATCAAAGACTACAGACGGTTTTGGTCGGTTCCGGATCCCTGACCAAGATGGTTGGCGAGTATTTTCATAGATGGAACGGACTCGGTATGCGGCCGTACATACTCTGATCAGAGGTACTCGGATGAGATGCGGGAGCCACGTACAACACCAAGAAGCCCGCGACTACACCGGCTAAGTTACAGTGCCCCGTACCCAAGCCACCCAAGGAGGCAAATAATTGATTGATGCCGTTGCAGCTCATACCAAGAACGGTATCAAGGGCACCCAACCTGGCTGTCACAAGAAAAGACTATGGCACTCTCAGCTAAACCGGTTGAACCCAAGCAAGGAGCCTGTTTCGAGATATTATGAATTAAGTAACAGGCTAGACCGGATGAGCCTCCGTCACAGAAGGCGAGGCTGATTGACGAGCAAACCAACATGGCGTTGTTGAGCACTCCACTCCGTGTTACCCACGAGCAGGGCTATCTGATCTCGTCATTCACCAATTTCAGGTTATTAGTTTATGTAGTCTTGATAGTGCTGCCATCTGGTAGTTCTGAGGCCCAATATGCCATTATCCATCTTGACCCATCCGTATGCCTTGCCCTCAGACCAGCGAGAGAAATGCAAAATGTGCTACTGCTAGACGTTCCGTCCTTGTTAATGAGCGCAGGCAAATTCTTTTGCCTTTAGTGATCCGACAATCGCGCAGTGGCGTTGACTTGGCAGGTAGGCAATGCTTAGTCCCATGTGGCGACAGTGTTACTGTTTCCTACTCAAGCCTCACCGTTGCTACACCCTTCTCAACTCTGTAAAGTATGGCAATGCTATGTGCCATATGTCCTGCCAAGTCCGGCATCAGGAGATAAACTCACTACGAAACATATGGATATGGGATGTTGGAGTACTCGACGATACGATAGCTGACGAATCAACAACAGGACAACCAGAGGAGGTCTCAAGCATCATCAATGAAAATATATTAGAATCATCGCTCACAGGGCGCAACCCCTTACTCACAGCTAAAGCTTTTGCTCATGATCGACTATGCACACATATCATTCCCTCACAGGCTGCTGAACCGAACAGATCAGACCATCGCTGTAATAATACTCAGTGATCCCCATCCAGTGTCACACTCACTGGAGCAAAGCACGTTTTCTTGCCCAACGTTTGCCACTACACACGTCGAAACCTCAACGCATCTTCCAGCCCTGGCTAGGAGCCGTGCGGGGCTCCACGAGAAGCGGCAGCGGCCTCGGCAGCTGCGGAAGCGGCAGATGCCATGTGGCTCAGCATCACGTGCTCTCTGGGCCTTGCCGCTTGAGAGGATGACAACGCTGTCTCCGTCTCTACCGTCGGCATTGGTGTCGTTGTGTCGCGGGGATCGATATCGATATCCATGGACTGCAGACGCGGATCTCTAGGACCTTTCCTCCATATGTCGTCAACATGGCGACCTATCGCAATGCGGTTCGCTTTCAGGCCAGCCTTATCGCCATGCTCTGTAGAAGGCCGAGGTGTCTCAGGTGCGTGGTGGTGATTGTGATTGTGGTTGGCGAGTGAAGGAGCCGAATCCCGCCGGCCTTCCTCGCCGTCCTCGATGCCATTGATATGTTCCCCCTTGAGCCGTGCAACCTCGTCGTCAGTTATGCCCTTCCACACGCACCTTGCATGCTTCTTGGTGCATCCCTGGCAGGCTGTCTGGTTCTTGAGACATGGCGTCTTCAGGCGTCGGCATCGATCGCAAGGCGGATTGATGGGATCCCCACGTCCAAGCTTGTCTATCCTGGCCGTAACAAGCGCTCTATGTTCCTCATCAACATCGCGCGTAAGCGGCTCCGAGTGATAGCTAGGAGAGGGCCGGCTACTACCCATGGGTGGAGGTTGGGGGGCAGATATTCGAGGTGTGGATGAAGCAGTGGCCAAAGTCTCCGGTGTAGGTGGTACAGAGCCAATAGACGATACACGGTGGTTGTTCAACTGGTTGCTGACGATGTTCGGTTGGTTGGGGGTCATAGCCATGTATTGTTGTAGCAGGTCCGCGTTGAGGTCATAACCGGGTGCCGGTGCGGCGGAAGCGCGAGCTATGTGGTTCACCGCCTGGAACCCTGTAGCCGAGGTTTGCGGCGAGCGCCTTCCGTTGATGGCGGCCTTGCGCCCACTCAGCTGGTAATTGAGTTGCCGAGCTCTGCGGGCGACCTCGTCGGCTTTTCTGGTTAGCATCTGCAGGCGCTGCTCTAAGATCTCGAGGGTGGCGAATTCCGCATTCTCATCTTCCTCGAGGGGCTGGGCTGGCACCATCCTGAACCTGTCCAAAGCACCCGACACTATCAGACGCCAGTCATCCTCGGATATTTCGACAGAAACTCCCTTGAGGCGGAACTGGCAGGCCCGGAGCCCCGCGTGCGTCGGCGTCAATATGAACTCCGAGGGGTTCGATTTGGCGAACTCGACTATGTCCAGCCACGTGACAGGGTCTGGGGTAAATGCCGTTTGGGGAGGGCTGGTGGTGATGGTTCCTTCGAAAACACCTTCCATTGCCTTGAGCAGGCGTGGCCCAGTGAGCTTGGCCCCCAAGTTGGATGCGAGACTCTCATGTCGATTGAGTACACCTGAAGAAAAGGTCAATGATGTTATCAAAGAGAGGAGGGGCAGGATGCACGAGAGTAGCGCCACGAACCTTCGTATTCGCTTATGAGGGTCAAGACATCAGAGAAGGTGTCTCCATCACCATGGATCAGCTTGAGGCGTGTAGCATTGGCCCTCGAGATGTAGCTGATTTGCGCCGCATTGCCTTTATAAAGAACAAGTCAAGTCAGTACAAGAGAATGTGCAGGTTGGGTTGCAGGCGGCTTAGTGACACGCCGTGGCTGTTGGGACAGGCCAATTGAATTAAGCGCATACACGGGGCAACGCCATAAAAGACTCGTGATGGCGGGGTTTAGTCAGGCGGGCAGGCACCACGCAGGTCGGCGTGCGCACACACACGGACGTACCTAGCTGAGGCGGCGGAGGTTGTGGGATGCGGTCGGAGTGGGCACCTTGGCCAGCGTCATCATCATTGCGTTTCCTCTTGTGCGGCTCGGAGTCGGAATTGGGCGCCATCGAGGGTGGGCAAACGGAAAGCCAAAGTGACAGTGACTATTGGTTGCGCCCGCGGGAGGGAATTCGACGAGGTTTGTTGGACCGCCAACAGCAGGCGAGTAAGTGCACAAAGGATTCAGGCGCAGGGCGGGATTTGTGATTTCAGGAAGCCGATTAGCTGCTCCGAGATTTGACAGATGAGGCCGGATGTACGGTTGGCAAGCCGAGTGGAGAGGGAGTCCCGACGGAGCGCCGATCGAGCTGGACAGCGAGTGTAACGGCTCGAAAAGGGCAAGGCTCCTTGCTGTATGGCTATGGCTGGCCACCTCAAATATGGGGGTATATGGCGACGAGTACAAGATATTGGGCGATCGAGCAGGTAGATAGGTAGATTCGCTATCAGGAAGGATGCATCCGGGAGAGACTGAACGGGACGGGGGGTGGGAAGAAGAGTGGAAATATCACTTAAGTAGCCGCTGGAAACAGAGATAAACAGACAACCCTGAAAAAAGACTTGGAGAAGTTAAACGAAGGATGGCGAGTTCTTGCTGCCACACTAAAAGTAATTCGAGTTGGGTTGGAAAGTAGCAGCTGCTGCGAGATGTGGTTAGGTATTGTGGTATTGGATGGGGGGTGGGCAATGTCGCGGTACCTTGCTGCATCTAATAAATGGAGGAACTTAACTTGTCTGCCACGGCCTTCTTCCTCGCTCGATCTGTCAGGTCCAAAGCCAAGTCCCGCCCGTCTGAATGTAGGTAGTCTGGTGTTGGATTTTGACGGATGTACATTACATGCACCTCAAAATTGAGCGGGTTGCGCCAAGTCCATTGGCCGGGTTTACGTGCCAGCTTCTGGTGTCAGCGTCTACCGGGCCCAAGCTCCTTCCTCTTTCTCCAGACATGTCCTCCTACCTTATCACTTATACCAGCTACATCCTGGCAATTCATGTCGATGGCAGACATTTTTATACTTTGTATAGCAGAGCCTCTACAGATATATAGTTGTACGGTTGCTTTCTTCTGAAAATTACCAGCATCCGAAGCAAGCAAGCCTTGCATCTCACATGCCTTCCTACCTACGCATTGTGAGTCAAAATTCGGCATCCCAATAATCTCGGGACAGCCTGGAGAAAGGGAGGGGCATGAGTGTCAGGGATAGGGTACAAAGGAGTTGGAAGAACAAAGGAAGAAGACCAGAGAAGTGACCCTGGCAAGGGGTCACGTCGGATCCCGTCCTGAGGCCTGGTTGTACAACATAAGAAGAAACCACAGACCAAGTCATGAGTTGGAGGGCTTGCAAAAGACCGCCCTTTCACTACCGCACCTGGGCTGGCGGCGTTCATACCTGGTCCAGTCTCTTCTAGTACACAAGTATCAAGTACATATCGCGATCCTCGTGGGAGCCAACCAGCCATGTTGTATGCTTGTGTGTTGGTCTGCGTGTAGCGACATGAGTAGAATTCGGGCCCATCATATGAGAAAATGATACCGCATCCCACCTCTAATATCACCCAGTATCATCGAGCGCAGCGGAAACAGTAGCCAACCCCACCTTGGGGGGGAGCGGAGATGGCTCCTATGTAATCTTCTCCATTCTGTCGTTGCTCCGCTCCTTGCTTACAATGGCCGGCGCCCGCTTACACACTCGTTGTCGTTACTTCTTGGACTGGCCGAGCCCCACGAGAAAGGCCTGAAGACTCCTCCCAAGAACTGGGTCGCGGGCAACTCATCTTGCAAGCGTCTGGGCCCATCTACGCACTTTTTCAGAATCTGCCCGTCATTGTCTTGTTGGTCTCATTGCTTTCTCGATTATGGCTGGTGGAGAGACGTGCCGTGCTGCTGGATCCCTGGCAGATGGACTTGGAAGAACAAATCGGATGGCACCAGCAATCTCCGGTTGGCAGAGCAGATCAGAAGAGAAGAACAAGTCACAGTAAGTATCCTCTGTGCGTCTCTCTTGTCTGGGAAGATCTAGGCAACGTGAGGGAGAAGAGACCAGGAGGGGCTTGCGCCGTTGGGGTGTGGCAGCATCCCGATGATCGAGGTTCATATGCGATCAATTTCCGAGGAGTTCGAAGGCTTTTGATTGGCCCTCGGGCCGCGGTCCGGACCGGTATGGCGCATCATAGATGGCTAGCACTTAGATCCTTCAGAAGCTAAGTACTGCTTACAACCCGGCCATACAGAAAACCAATGGCTTGCTTTGCCACCTATCACCCATCGCAAACCACACCAAAAGAGACAGCTGCATGCTCTAGAAGCTGCATACACAGACGCGCACCCATGGCGCTATCACAACGGATGCATACCCGTCGCATACGAAATGATACAGTTACATGCCCATTGCACCTCTACAGTTTCCCGATTCAACATAGACGACACTTTGGTCACATTAGGTATATTAGACGGACGGGGATGCAGTGGGCAGATGGGGGTCCCCTATATTGATAATATTGATGCCGGGAAATGAAGGAGACAAACAAAAACACCTGAATATGAATGAATTACTTTGGTGACCAATGTATCATGTTTTTCTTGATGTTACGTGTTTCGCTTACACACAACTGTCAATTGCACTGGGGTCCCCATTCGGCAGGCTAAAAGGAATCTTTGAGGTTCTCAGCCTCGCGTGGTAAACTGCGGCGGGGGACGGCCCAACTGCCCCGCCTAGCTAAGCTGGGAAGCGACAAGCCAAGCTGAGCTCCGGGCAATACCAAATATCCGACAACCTGGCGTGCCGATTGCGAAAAGGACATACAACAGCTTAACCATTGCGAGAACCGATATTTTGAAGATTGAAAAGCCTTGTACATATCCCACACCCATTTGTTCGATTTTATTTAATTCAGTCGCGTTACGCGCCACTGGGCGAAACGACCAACGTACCAAGTCATCTCGATCACCTTCTTGATTTTCGACCAAGGGCCGCCTCCCCCCACCATCCATCCGCAATTCGTCTCTAGCCCTTCCTGCACGGCGTCCAATTCGTTTCCGCCTGCAACTGCTTGCACCAACATCAAATCTGCCTGCAACCGGTGTGTACGTCATCATTACCATCACGTTCCAGTTCCCCCGAGACGAGAACCCCCAAAATACGAAGCAGCCGCTCGCTGGCCGCCACCCGGAAAAACATCCCTGTCGCGAAATCCCACCTTCGCTTGGGAGGAGAGGAAAGGCAAGGCCAAATCAGCCAACCACACACGCACACACATACCACGGCATCTGTGGCAGCGCGCCAACTCGTCCAAAGAAACCAGGGTCCCCTTTTCTGCCCGGGCAGCCTGATTCTTACGTGTCACAATCGCAAGACGTACACACTCTCCCGAACTTGACCTCTACCCGCAAACGCACGAACCCGTACACACACACACACACAACATGGCCGATGTACCCCACCAGCGCGGCGGTCGTGGAGGCGGAGGCTACCGTGGCCGAGGAGGGGGCGGTGGACGTGGTGGACGTGGCGGGCATGGGGCGGGTGGCCGCGGAGGCCACGGCGGCGGTGCCGAGGGGGGCCAAGAGCGCGAGCGCCCCAAGAAGGAGAACATCCTCGACCTCAGCAAGTACATGGACAAGCGCATCACCGTCAAGTTTAACGGCGGCCGCGAGTGCACGGGAACCCTCAAGGGATATGATGCCTTGATGAACCTGGTCCTCGACGAAGTGCAAGAGGTTGTTCGAGGTGGGTGAACCCTGCCCCTACATCTGCCCTTTCCCCTGATTCTTACGACCCCCTACCTACCTTGCTTGGCGGCAGCAGCAGCAACACTCGTGCGTCCACATGCTAACATACTTATTTCTAACAGATGATGAGGGCAATGAGAGCAGTCGCCCGCTTGGTCTTGTCGTTGCGCGAGGTACACTCCTTGTTGTCATCAGCCCGGTGGATGGCAGCGAACAGATTGAGAACCCTTTTGCTCAGGCTGAAGAGGCATGAGATCGCGGATCAAGCTACTTTGGGTCATATAACTTTGTCGATGAGTCACTCGTACGGGGCTATATTCAGACCTCTGGCTATACGAGCCCAGCCCCCGCCCCCCCAAGGCGCGATTATGCAGCAGCTCCGATGAAAGTACGGCCTCCACGGGGGCCTTAGCCCCCAAGTCTCCTGACTGGCTGATGGTAGCGATGAAGCTATGTATCGTCTTTGGGGAAGGAGCGAAAATTATGGCTCGGATAGATACCCCATTTTCTAAACGGGAATGTAAGGGGAAAAGGCACAGTCGTTGAGCTTGCCAGGCAGAGTTGATACACAAACATACGATCTACAGACAAGGTAGAGAATAAAGCAGCCACATCCGACACCAAATGATGAGTCGCGCTCCATTTTGTGTTTGTGCGGCATCTCGGCACCCTGAGTCTCCTGTTCGCTAGGTGATCTGCCCACGCATGCAGTTCATAGCGATTGTATACGAGTGATGGGACGAAGACAAATTGCTGAAGTGACATGTAGAATGAATCACAATTGGACGCTTGATTGCTCTGCGTGACCATATCTTAGTAAGCGGCATCAAAGTAGAGTTAGTGACGAAAAGTTTTGTTACTAGTACGTGCCTCAGGGGTTCCGGAGGAGGTACAGACGTGTGTCTGTCTCGAACTATACCAGTGAGCTGCACGAGAATTCTAGGAGCGGTCACGTCGCCGCACGGATAGCGTAGCCTTGAAATGCTTGATTGGGAAAGGGAATATTGGCGATCTGTCGCTTCTTCGTGCCATGTTTATGCCCATGAAATGAATGGGCAGGCGACCGTGTCACCTCCCGGGTACTGATATTGAACTTAACTTCATTCGTTGCTCTTCTATGGGACAAGTTGTCACTCAAAGCAGAAAGCTAGAGCTATGGAGAAGTGACATGAGTATACCGCCCAGAGCTACCTCATACCAGACACACAGATCCGTAACGAGCCACTGCGGCAGCATACATGATGTTTGTATATAAACAGCTGGTATCTCCATCTGAGCCCCTACGGTAACTACTGGCCATCTCACGCCATCAACCGCCTTGCACGGAGAAGGAGGGCTCGGCTTTCCTATAGGGGCTAGTTACATGCATGTACACACACCCCTTGACCTTCAGTGGCCCTCAACAGCATTCGCATAGGGGGAACGGATCCCCGAAATCACACGAACAGACCAATAACATATGACATATGTACACACTCGGTGCTTGTCAACATTGAGGATCGTGCTAGTACCACACTGGACCTTGGTACAAACTATGTCGCATATGGCATGATGGACAGGGTGATAATGCTATGCTCTTTCTTGGTTGTACTTTGAATGACTGAAGGAAACCCCTAAAGTCCCGCTTTGCTAATGTCGCTCCTCCATTCTGGTCGAAAGACAATGGGATAGACCTCCTGGACTACCACATCAAGCTTCCCGCTCTATGTGGCACATCCCCTCACGCCGGCGAAGTAGTGAAACCATCCAGACGGTATAGTATCATCGGACTCAAGCCATATAAGCTGACTGCTTCCGCCGCTGCCGGGAGCGCCGAAACAGAATGATCGTGGCCCCCCTATTGGTCCGGGTCCGCTGTCACACATCCCTTAGCCCACGCAGAGAGATATATCTACCAGCTTGGCCGCGAAATGTCGCTGAGCATGTACGTCTTGTATAGTATGATCTGGAGGTGGACATGGAGCAATCACCAGTCCTCACACGACATTACAATTTCCGAGACTTCAGCTATGATCCCATGGCAAGCGATAGGCTTACCGATTGTCCTGTTTATCTCGACCTAACCGTACTACATAATGTGAAAGAGCATCGTCGAGTACCGCGAAGCAGCTTCGTTGCGTAGTCCCCCCGTATTTATCTACTTCGTTCGTACGTCGCTTTGGAGCCTCGACATTGCAAGTCAATGGCACATGACGACGGGGTATTGAACCTGATCGTCGCACTCCATCGAGTCATACAGGTGGTCTTAAGAGGGAATAACGGAAACATATCGAATAAGCGGTTATCCCACTCCTTAAGAGACACTGGGATATCGTGGAATAAACACTGGAATAGGAAGGAATAACCACCGGAAGTTGCATGGCACTACAGATAGGAAATCACGCATGATCAGTTGGCCATTCGTAGTAATTTTTACTTAGCTGTGTAGTCTATAATTCTCTCGGTCATGATCTTCCAATGATACCCGGTCGTATAGTCGCCTTCCTTGTGCTATACAAAAGCAGACGTTGGGGATTATTCTAATATCCACGGGGCGGCGGCTTGCTGGGCTTGAGTAATTCATTAAATGCACTAGCCACTTGCTTCTTGAGCTCCCGGTAGGTGACGACAAATGCTGTCTGGTGATCCCGGCTGGTCAAGTACACTCGCTCCTCGCTCCCCGCGTCCAGCTTGTTGAGGCAGCTGAGCATATGGGCCATGTCCACAACAGGGTTGCCATTAGAGTCAACCTGGTGGAAGACGTAGTCGCGGAACAGCTTGAGCTGGTATCGCTCGCCATTCTCAGACCAAGACGGATCGTTTTCGAATTCGGGACGCTCGTTGATGCAGCCCAGTTTCATCATCAACCTGGCAATCCTACCGTTTTCCAGCTCGCGGTACAGGTTGGAGTTGATCTCATCGCTGGCATGCAAACATGAGTCGAAACTTTCCACAATATGGTTGGAAATGCCACGAGTCAGCTCATGAACCGTCTTCTGGGTGGCTTGCTCAGGGGTCCCAGTCGCAGTGAGAAGCCAGACGACCCTATCGCGAAGCTCCTGGCTGTACAGCCCACCAAACTGGGCCATGGACGCCTGCAAGTTGTGTAGGGTCGCTGTGTTAGTGCCGATACTGAGGATCATCCTCCCGAGCTGCACGAAATCCTCCAGTTGAAGCTCCAAGATGGGCCTCGCTGTCTCGTGCTCCAATACATCCTGTATTGCGCACGCGCTTAATCGGATGCGGCTCCTGTCTGTCAGGATCACTTTGCTCAGCTCGATACATCGTGCTGCAAGACCCTCGGAATGAATCGCCTTCAATGCGTTGCACATCTGACATATGTAACTCCAAAGAACGCTCTCGGACACTGGCGCTGGTCGCACGAAGCGGCCCTGGTTGTTTGCGCCGAAGTGATGCTCTGCTAAAGTTCTAGAGAGCGGGTGATAATTGTGAATAAACATCAACGACATGTCGTTGAAATCTCTTGATGTAAAGCACTCGATAACTGAAACAACGTTGCCGCAGTTGACTCGCTTCCAGCGCGCAATGACGCTGACAGACTCCTTGGTGATCGAGCGCACGCCCTGTAGCCGCCTGAGGCAGTAGATATTGCCGTTCTTCTTGGATTCGGCTTTGTACAGCCACGTCTGGCAGTCGCCAAAAATGCTCTTACCGCCCCTTACGATTTCAAGGGGCACGAGCGAGTGGTAATGAGCAACACTGGGCAGCTGCGAGCCTGGCAAGACCTGTCTGGTGGCTTCGGACTTTTTCTGCATATCCTCGCGAATGTCTTCGCGCAGAAAGAAATCGTGTGCTTGGCGCTGGTAGTTGCTTAGATCCGACCTGTATGGTCCAACTGGGGCATACAGGTGGTATTGCAAGGGCTGGATAGGAGCCGCATATGTTCCTTGTGCCGGGTAGAACGAGGTGCCGCCTCCAGCCATCCCGCCGGTGGGGTCTTCGGCATAAGGGTTGAACTGCGCTGCGGGGATGCTCTGGTTTATTCCCGACATGGAGAATGGATCATAAACATTCGAGGAGTCTGTTGCAGTTCCATTGGTGGCGGTAGCAGTGTTGAGATCGTAGTTCTGGGTTGGCGTGAATTCCCTGATGGCAGCAGGGTTGAAGATAGGGCCCTCAGCATCTTGCGTGAGGGTTGAAGGAGTGGCTTCTCTACATGTCAGTATCCCGATTCTGTTGCGGGGCAGCATAGAATCAAACGTACAGCTATTGCCCACCGCCTTGGGGGTGAAAGGGGCGGCATTGGCAGCCTGCGAGGAGAAGGTGAACTTCTTGGCTCCGGGTTGCAGTTGCGTGGGTGTAAAAGAAGGTGAGTCGACATTGAGCGACTTTTTCGCACTGTTGGCCTTGTTAGTAATCGGGTGAAGTGTACCATGACTAGATTCTGAGAAGGCAAATTGTCCCAGTGCAAGTCCACGATCGACAGCATGCAGTTCCGGCGTAGGTCCTGTAGACGGTAGCCCCGTCGACGACTTCAACTGTGTAAGAACAGCCTGCGAAGGCTCGGGGGGATGATGGGTTGGAGGCTCCGGCGCAAGAGATAGGAGTAGTTTCGGGGGTCCAAATTTCTCCACGACTGGAGCATCATGGCTGGAAGCTCCCGGTCCTCTGGCTTGGGGCCGGCGCTTTCTCTGGGGGACAACGGCAGCTTGGCCCAATGAGGGAAACTCATTATCATCTAGTTGCAGAGCGTGAGGAGACGGCCGGGAAGATACGCCTATGGCCGGGTCCTTGGTACTTGTATCACTGTTCCCTGCTTCGGACATCTTGGTATCGGCGTGCTTTTCTTCTGCATATAAAGAAATGGACCGGGTGGATTAAGGACAAAGGAATGGATGCTCAAGATAATCTGGAATGGACAATGCAAAGTAACGTGGATGGCTCTGCATTCGCGTCGTCGTGGACCTTCTGCGCAACCCGGGACAATCACTGACATTTAAAAGCGGGACAGCAGTTTACGTACCTGTCTTGAGAATTCAAGGTGCCCTTATTTTGGTCGTGGTTAAAAGCACAGCCTTGGTCTTCATAGCGGCAGTGGCCGTATATAAGGATATTTCGACACAGGGTGTCTTTGCTGTCTAGGCAAGGGCGAACAAAAAGGCAAGTCAGCAAGCAAGCTTCGGTGGGACTAGGGAAAGACAGGATCGATGCCAGTCTACGGTGAGAAGAGTATCAACTCGGCAGCCCCTCGAATGGCATGAACGATGCTCTCCCAGTTTACTGCTCCAGACTAACCGCGGGTCTTTGGACGTGGGGAAGCCATTTGTCTCCCTCGCTGGTCGGCGGGGGTAAAGCGCGATGTCGCCATTTGTTGTTTTAAATTCGAGATGGGGTCCGTAGTGGCATGCTTCGCGCGACAGTGCAATCGTCGGATTGGAAGTCGTGACAGCGACGGCGATTCTAGATTGCCCAATCAAATTTGCAGCCCCTGCTTGGATTGTTCGCAATTAGCACCCAAGCTGCGCCTAGGAGGAGTCATGGACGTTGGGGAAGCGGTCATGGAAGAGAAGGAGACAAGGCGAGGCGAGGCAAGGGCAAAGGGCATAGAGAACAGGCCAAAGCCGATGCGCAACTCCCGCTATGCAGTGGAGATTGTCTTGAATAGAAGCAAGAGCCAGGCCTAGTATACGCATGGCTGAACGCACGAGACTTGGGCGATGGAGGGGCTTCCTTTCCGGCCAAAGTGCAACCAAACTGCAGGAAAAGGGCCCAGCAGAGGAGGGGAGAGGGACTTTTGACTTACTCAACCAACCTCTCAAAGGGCTCCCATTCTCTTGCAGCAAAGGGCGAACCCTCGCCCATGGAAATCTTACAGAGTATACGATTTATTAGGAGTATAGTGGGCGGTGGTTCGTGCCAGGCTGGGTGGGAGGACGAGATACGAGGCAGACGCGGTGGGAGGGAGGTGGGCAAGCGAGGTTGACGATAAGATCATGGGAGGACGTGTAGCAAGCAAGCTTTAGTCGTTGTCTTGTCGTTAGTGGGATGGTCCGGTTTGTAGTATGTATGTATCAATGCGACCGCCGCCCGCCTTGCCAAGGAGCATTGAGTTGAGTTGGAGTACAAGCAAGCAAAGCAGGTGTTGGATTCCAAGCAGCACAGCGCGGCACGCACACCCAGCCAGCCCAGCCAGCCTTGACCATGTTGGAACTTCAAGCGACTGGAACCGTAGCTAAGGTACCTTTTTACTGTGGGGGGCGCGCATTTGGTTGGTTTACGCCTGCATTTGGGATGTTCGTTATTAGACCTCAGGCGGACCAAGGTTTATTATTATTCGCAACGTTCCTCTATCTTCCAAGTATTGGGCAAACGTTGATCACTTGCAGTTCGAAGTGATGCATAAGGGAGGGCGAATAGCATCGGTAGTTGGCATTACTGAGACAGTGTCTATCCCAATCATACTGTGACATGCTATGTATGTGTGTTTTTTGGTGTAAACAGGCAAGCCTGAATGATGGGAAGCGTTTCTCTATTACAGCCAATGCCCGCGATTAGGCCAGGTACATGTGCACCTAAATTTAACATTAACATGGCTCCTTCCAGAGAGCCCCACGGACGTCATCCTTCACTTCCACCCCGACCGGAGGCAGGTGAATGGAATGCAGGCCTCAAAGTTGCTCTCTTATCCTCCGGAGCTAGTGTCGATATGTAAATAAATAAAGTACGAGGCCACCTTGCTTCTACTATTTTGCTTCGTGCCAACACCCATTAGACCCAACGGCCCTGACACAACCGTTCATCTCCCGCCCATTCGTATCGAAGAATCCCTGCGTGACGTGTCGGCTTCTTCGACATTGGCTCACTCATGGGAAGGCCCGCCACCATCCTCCTTCCACAACACACCGGGCAACAATAGCCTCCAAAAATGGCCGCCGAAGACACCATCGACATAGCGCAGCTGACTCCGGACCAGCAAGCTGCCCTCGAACAATTCACAGCCTTCACGGCACAAGAAGTCAAGGACGCCGTGCCGCTTCTCGAGAGATCACAATGGAATGTCCAGGTAGGTAGGCCTTCTTCTGGCACATGTCGCATACAGCCAAACGCATAGGGTGACTAACGGCCGGCCTTCCAGATAGCAATAGCCAAATTCTTCGATGGCGAGGGCCCTGACCCCCTGGCCGAAGCCATCGCTGCCCAAGACTCCATACCACCGCCTACCGCCGCCCGTCATGAGAACCTCCAGGAGTCGCTTCTGGCCGCCTCGTCTCCGTTCCAGCCCGCCCGAGCCAACCGGCCTGATCCGGCACCCCGGATCGTGCCCCAGCCCGAGTCTACCCACCGACCCGGACTCATGCTCTCGCTGCTGCTGGCCCCCTTCTCCTGGGGCATGCGCTTCTTCTCGACCTTCTTCCGCACCTTTGCCTACATCCTCGCCTTCCTGCCCGCCCAGGTTCGGCCCCGCGCTATCACCGCGAGCGTCACGAGTGGGTGGAAGGGTACCATGGGCCGCCGCATGTTGCTGCCCCGCGACACGGCCGCGCGCTTTAAGCGGGAGTTCGAGGAGGAATATGGCACGCCCGAGGTGGCCACGGGTTTGCCCTTTGTCGAGTCCGGGTTCGCCCAGGCCCTGGACGCAGCCAAGAAGGACCTCAAGTTCCTGCTGATCGTGCTCATGTCGCCCGAGCACGACGACACCGAAACCTTCACCCGCGACACGCTCCTGGCCCCGGAAGTCAAGGACTTCATCAACGAACCCTCCAACAACATCCTACTCTGGGGCGGCAACGTGCTGGACTCGGAGACGTACCAGGTGGCCGCCGAGTACAACGCGACCAAATTCCCCTTTTCGTGCCTCGTGTGCCTGACGCCCAAGGAAGGCAGCACGCGCATGAGCATCGTGAAGCGGCTCGTCGGCCCCGTGTCGTCCTCGACCTTCCTCGCCGAGATCCAGACCGCCATCAACAAGTACAGCCCGGACCTCGCATCCGCCCGCGCCGAGCGGACGGCGCAGGAGTTTGCCCGCAACATGCGCGCCGAACAGGATAGCGCTTACGAACGCAGTCTGGCCCGCGACCGCGAGCGCGCCCGACAGAAGAAGGAAGCCGAGGCCGCCACACGAGATGCCGAGAAGCGAGCCCTGGAGCAGGCTGCCGCGGAGGAGCGGAAAGCGGCCCTCCGAGAGCAGTGGCGCAAGTGGCGGGCTACGACGATCGCCCCGGAGCCCGAGGCCACGGTCAAGGACGCTGTACGGCTGGCGCTCAAGATGCCTATGGCTTCTGGCAACGGTCGTGTGGTGAGACGTTTCGCAGCCGCCACGACGGTGGAGGAACTGTATGCTTTCGTGGAGTGCTACGATATACTACAGGATGAGGAGCAAGAGGGCGATTCTAATGAGAAGGGCGCTGGGGGAAAGCCTAGTGATGACGATTACGAACACGAGTACGCCTTCCGCATTGCCGGTCTAATGCCTCGCATTGTGTACGAACCGAAAGATACAGCGACGCTCGGCGAGCGGATGGGTCGGGGCGGCAATCTGATTGTAGAGGATTTAGTGCCAGAGGTGGACGATGAGGATGAGGATGATAACTAGTAGATGATGATAATAAGTACGGCACGGCCAGCTTCATCCATGGTATGGCCAAGTCAAAGAGCCGTTTTTATGGTTCTTATATCCCATGTCAAGTCGCAACGTAAAGTGATGATCAAATAGTACAATGTGGGCTATGAATGGGGTATTGTCCATGCTTAGGTTTTACGACATTAAGTTCAAAGAAGATCCGGATAAGATCTTCTAAGCTATGTATTATAGTATTGCAGTGCCTGGGTCTTCTTCCGTATCTTTCGTCATAGACACCGCCCAAGCATAACATTTAAATCTACATGTTTGAACTTACCTGTCCATACATATTCACTCTTATAATGCATGGCACGCTGGAGCGCAAATTTTCAAGTAGGTGTATCACGAAATGCGCTCGCTACACGCTCTGCCACGAGACTGGCTGGCGGGGTGGGGCGCATTAATAGAACTGCATTGGTGTATGAGCATCTTGATATCGTAAAAGCAAGTTTCTTTGGGCTGTTTCATTACCTTCTGCTGCTCCGTCTGATCCCAACCTCTCCCGTACTCTCGTCGGTAGCACTGTCTCCTTCGCCTTTCTGGCAGTTGCCAGGTCACAGTGATACTAGACACAGCCGTCCTATAGGGACATGTCCGGGACCCTGGGCATTTAGGTCTTGACCATCCGTCTTTTCGATCGTACAAAATCCATGATGAGTTTCCTCGTTAACGTCTCCCATTTTATTGGCCATCCTTGTTGGCAAACTTTTGGTGTATCCTTGCAATCTGTTCGTCCACGTTCACGCTCTGCATGTGCGACATGTGTGCCTGATGCGCCTGGTTCCTTACGCCATCCGGATTCCCGTCGTAGCTGTTTAGGGCTGTCCGCTTCCTGCGAGCCAACTCCTCTTCTGTGGTGGGCTGTCCCGTCACTGGGTCAAACAGGTCGGTTCGTTGACTGACGAAACGCTTGAGATGGTTGGCCGCATCGGCTGAGGCGAGGTTGGCACCGGAATATCGAGACTCTGCCTTGGCCTTCTGTTCCTTCCACCTGGGATCCAGGAGCTCGATTCGCATATGCTCCTCAAGCTCGTTCGCGGGGATCTGCTGCTTGCAAATCTGGCAAAGTGCCATATGCGTGCCTTGCTTGTTCGCCGTGCGAACTGCGGCCCTGGGAACGTAGTTCTCCTTAATCTTCATAGGTGCTCCACCCTTCGCTTCCACCTGAGCTTGGTGCATCCGGGCGCGAGCCTCTTCTCGCTCGCGGATCCGGCGCGCCTCGTCGTCTTCTTGCATCCCGTTCGGCCTGGTTGGTGGTGCCATACCATAGGCAGCCTGGGCCGGAGGTTGCATTTGCTGGGCAGGGTATTGGGGCTGGACGCCGGATGCAGCCTGCTGGGCGGGGTGTTGAGGGAGGTTGAAGGTCTGCTGGGGCCCAGACGCGTAACCATTGAAGCTTGCACTGTCTTCTTCGGAGGGGAACCCTTCTTCGATGCGGAAGTTAGCGTTGACGGATACGCGGGCCTTCTGCTCAAGAGAGGCGAATTGCAGGTCGTTGAGCGAGGTGGGCGGTGGGAGCTCGGCTTGGTCGTCTGCCTCGGTGAAGACGATCGTTTCCACGACGACAAAGTTATGCCAGTCAATGGATGCGTATGACATGCGCTCCTTCTCGGCATCCTCTTCCTTCTTTTGCTTCTCCTCCTCTTGGTATGACAACCACTCGGCCCGTTGCCTTGCTCGTGCAAGAATATGGTATTTATCGTCGATATTTCGCTGCAGCTCCGCGACGCGTTCTTGTTGGACTCGGCCACCTTCGCCGTCGATACCCCCAGCGCGCAATAACATGGAGTACTGGTCGATCAGATGTTGGAAGAAATTGTGAAGACTGTGGTTGGGTCGCAGGAAATCGAATTGGTAGTTGCCAGCTTCACGCTGCGAGAGGGCCGTCATGAACTGCCTTCCATTCTTGGCCACAAACAGGGCTGTGAGCTTGACGACCTCGAGATCCTGGGCGCTGATGTTCGGCATGCGGGCGGAGAACTGGAAGTCGGGCGGTTTAGGAGGACCGACGGGTTTCTGTTCGACGGGGGCGGCGGCCTCGGCGGCACGTCCTGCGGCGACAGCCGTACCTCTCCCTTCCTTGATCTCGCTGAGGCGCCATAGGTAATAAGGATTGTAGGGGTCGGTAGGGTTCAGGAAGCTGAATTTGGGATTGGTCTTCTCCTTCTCGCGAATGCGCTCCTCGAATGGCAGGCCATTTCGGGCGACGAAGCCAGCAGTCTTTTCTAGGATGGTTCTGAATTCCTTGGGAGGAAGGACGATGCCCTGAGGCGGCTTGATGTCATCCAGGACAGCTGCTGCATCTCCGTTAGCCGTCGCGGCCATCGTGACGTATGCAAAGTGATCGAGACCCTTTCAGTATCAAATTTTTGATCGCGGCAATCCTAATGGTGCAGAGTACGAATGCCTGCTGTATTCGTGGATAATATCTCGTGCTCTGTTGCTGCCTTTGAAGTCGACGTGGAAAAGGCCGTCGCGTAACTCGATCTGGAGGTATGCAAGGTAAAAGGCAAGCAAGTAGCCTTGAAAGCTCCAGTTGCATCAAACCAATCAGCCAACAAGGTTAGATCCATAAGGTATTGCTAGCGGGAAATTTTACTGGCGCATGAGAAACGGCTGTCATCCTGGGGACAAAGCCGGTAAATGGTTGATCCGGCACTGCTGGAAACGTGAACGAACTTGAAGTTCCAATGTTCCAGAGCACGGACAGGTGGAGCTGCCGGAGTGTTAGGTAATCAGGGGACACGAGCCAGCTCTAGCCACAGCCACAGCACCAAGCGACCACCCAGCGAGAGGTACTTGTCCAACTCCGACCCACTTAGCTGAGGTACAAGAGCGCTAGGGAGGTGACTTTGCTACCCCTGCCCGTTTCTTTTCCCCCGAGCGAATGAGGCCAGTTGTTGCTTGGGTGTACATCTTGGGTGGGAGAGTCCCAAGATAGCACTCGCGCTAAGGGCGAGCAGAGCTGATCGCCAATTGGGAACTTTGGCCCGTGAATCCAATTCCACCCCCCTTTCCCAGTGCGCCTAGGCTTGTCATCCGAATTGGCCAGCCCACTAGTCTGAAAATCCATTTGACCTTACCTGGCTTCATAGCGATCAATCCCTCCCAGGCCTCGTAGAAAATACCCCCCGAAAGCTCAAGAGCTGCTGAATTGTGTGTTTGTCCTCCCTGTCGAGAAATCCTCCTTCTTCAATCTCACAGGATTGTTTCTCTATGTCGTCCTTGTAATGAGCACTTCTGCTTCTTGACCTTCGTTCATTCTGTTGACCCGTCCATTTCCTTTTCTCTATTATTCAATTTACCAGTCCCGACCAATACGCATGCGATACGAGGTCGTAGTTCGGGCACAGCTCCTATTTTAGCGGACCCTCGCAGCTCGACAGGCACAGCGTGTAGCCCCAGAAAAAGAAGCCACGCATCCTTCTTCGATTCTCTCCTCGACCTTTTCACATCGCGGCTTCGACACACTGGGATCATCGGCATAGTATCCCATATCGAACCTCAACATGGCGAAAGCCACCACAGCAAAGCCCAAGGGCGCCTCTACGGCAGCCCCCGGGGCCAAGCTCCAGGCTGTAAAGAAACACGACGACTACACTTCCGAAGGTGTCGACGACAATGACGTTTTCCTGCTGCCCATCTCGGACTACCAGGTCATGACAGTGGTCACCATTCTCGGCGCCATTGTGCGACTGTTCCGCATCTACCAGCCCACCAGCGTCGTCTTCGACGAGGTGCAGTAAGTTTTCTCCTAGACGGCCACCCTTTCTTACTACTGGCTCTACGGAAGACTAACCATGTGTCTGCACCCAACAGCTTCGGTGGTTTCGCTTCCAAGTATATCAAGGGCCGCTTCTTCATGGACGTACATCCCCCATTGGCAAAGATGCTGATTGCCCTCTCCGGCTGGCTCGCGGGTTTCAACGGAGACTTCGATTTCAAGGACATTGGCAAGGATTACCTCGAGCCCGGCGTCCCTTACGTGGCCATGAGAATGTTCCCTGCTATCTGCGGTATCCTGCTGGTTCCCACCATGTTCTTGACCCTCAAGGCCGTTGGCTGCCGTACGGCTACTGCTGCCTTGGGTTCCTCCTTGATCATCTTCGAGAACGGTCTCCTTACCCAGGCCCGTTTGATTCTTCTTGATTCGCCCCTAGTCATTGCCACCGCTTCCACAGCCCTGGCATTCACGTCTTTCACGAACCAGCACGAGCAGGGCCCTTCCAAGGCCTTCAGCGCAGCCTGGTGGTTCTGGCTTGTCATGACTGGACTGGGTCTGGGTGTCACCGTCAGCATCAAGTGGGTCGGTCTGTTCACAATCGCTTGGGTTGGATCTTTGACCCTGGTCCAGCTCTGGGTACTCCTGGGCGACACCAAGACCGTGACGATGAGAATCTTTGCCAAGCACTTCATGGCCCGTACTTTCTGTCTCGTCATCATCCCGGTCACCTTCTACATGGCCATGTTCGCCATCCACTTCATGTGCCTGACGAACCCCGGCGAGGGAGACGGTTTCATGAGCTCCGAATTCCAAGCAACCCTGAACAACAAGGGCATGCAGGATGTGCCTGTCGACGTCGCCTTTGGCAGTCGGCTGTCCCTCCGCCATGTCAACACTCAGGGCGGATATCTGCATTCTCACCCCCTTATGTACCCCACTGGCAGTCAGCAACAGCAGATCACTCTGTATCCCCACAAGGACGAGAACAACGTTTGGCTTATGGAGAACCAGACCCAGCCTTTGGACAACAAGGGCGAGGCCATCAACGGCACAGCTGCTTGGGACAACCTGCCGGAGATGCCCTACATCAAGGACGGTGATGTGATCCGTTTGTACCATATGCAGACCCACCGACGCCTCCACTCGCACGATGTCCGACCCCCGGTTTCTGAACAGGAGTGGCAGAATGAGGTCTCCGCCTACGGTTACGAAGGCTTTGCTGGCGATGCCAACGATCTGTTTCGTGTCGAGATTGTTAAGAAACAGTCATCCGGTGCTCTTGCCAAGGAGAGACTTCGAACGATCCAGACCAAGTTCAGACTTGTCCATGTCATGACCGGCTGCGTGCTGTTTTCGCACAAGGTCAAGCTTCCTGATTGGGCTTCGGAGCAACAGGAAGTCACATGCGCCAAGGGCGGTACTCTGCCCAACAGCGTTTGGTATGTCGAGTACAATGAGCATCCTCAACTCGGTGAAGACGCTGAGAAGGTCAACTACGAACAACCCGGTTTCTTCGGCAAGTTCTGGGAGCTCCAGAGAGTCATGTGGAAGACGAATGCTGGCCTGGTCGAATCGCATGCCTGGGATTCCCGTCCCTCCTCGTGGCCCATCCTTCGCCGCGGTATCAACTTCTGGGGCAAGGACCACCGTCAAATCTACCTTGTTGGTAACCCCGTGGTCTGGTATACCAGTACCCTTGCCGTCGTGATCTACGTGCTCTTCAAGGGCATTGCTGTGCTCCGATGGCAGCGTAGCTGTGGCGACTACACCAACACGATCTTCAAGCGATTTGACTACGAGATTGGCACTGCGGTACTGGGCTGGGCCTTCCATTACTTCCCCTTCTACCTGATGCAGCGACAGCTTTTCTTGCATCATTACTTCCCCGCGTTGTACTTCGCTGTCATGGCTTTCTGCCAGATCTACGACTTCGCCACTGCCCGTCTTCCCGTTCCTGGTGTTCGTGAGAACCCTATCATCAACAAGGCTGGCGCTGTTGCTATGTTGGCCCTCAGCGCGATCGTATTCGCCTTGTTGTCGCCTCTTGCATACGGCAACGCCTGGACAAAGAACGAATGCAGCCGTGTGAAGCTGTTCGGCACGTGGGATTGGGACTGCAATACTTTCCTTGATAGCGTAAGTGTTCCTACCCATGGTCTTCCCGTGAGAGGAAGAGGTTGACGGATGAACGTGAGACGCGTGGACACTATTTGGTGGAAGCGGTTTCTGTTTGAAGATCTCTTGCCTGGAGTCAGCAACTATGTTGGGCGCATGTAGACTAATGAACCCTCTTTGAATAGTACGATGCCTACGACCAGCTTGCCCATGCTCGTGTCAACACCGCTCAAACGTCGCAGCCCGTTGTAGAGAGTCAGGCACCCCCGCCACCGGTCCAGCAGCAGCAGCAACCACCAGCAGAGCAGAGCCCCCAAACGGGGCCGAGGGCGCCGCGGGAATCTCCGGGGCGCCCGCGTTCGAGCCTCAAGGCCAGAAAGTAATTGGCCGCGAGGAGAAGATCGAGTACAGGGATCAAGATGGCAATTTGCTGGACGCCGAGCAGGTGAAGGCGCTCGAAGGGAAGGTCGAATTCAAAACAAGATACGAGACCAGGACGCGCGTCGTCGACGCCGCGGGTCAAGAGGTTGAGTCTCCTCCCGAGATGGCCGACCAGGGCGTTGCGCCCCCTCACCCTGATGTCGAGGGCGCCGAGAGCAGCACCAAGCAGCTCAAGCAGGACGAGCCCATCCCGGCCGAAGAGGTTGTCAAGAGCAAGGATGGTGAGAAGGAGGCCGAAAAGGAGAAGCCCAAGCCGGCGAGCGAGGGCAACGAGGCTACCGCTGCTAGCTCTTAAGTTAGACAGTATCTGCCATGTTGGCAAAAACCTGGTGAGGGAGTTGTGGCTTCCATATGTATGAGTATTTTAGCTACGGTCAATTGTGATCTATCCATCTTAATGAGCGCTATGGGACCAAGCTAAGGGGCGGAAGGAGAGAGGCACCTCTATAACAGCCAATTTAGCATTGATCATGCTACCAATGATGGGGACGTGTGCCGTATTGGCTTCGACCTACTCCTTAATTTCCTTAATGAAAAGTTCTTGTCCTACGAAATGTGCAATGGCTCAAGTGTAAATGTGTTCGTGCAAAGGGCGTGGCAAGGCCCGAAACCCAGGGTGGTCCGAAACCGGCAAGCCGCACAGAACCCTACGTAGAACTAAGCAGATATCGTTATTGATGTATGGCACTGGGCCTAGTCACGATTTGCGAAGTTCTTAACAATGTATCGTGTGATGCCGATTTGGCTTCTAGAAATACAGCTACACTCAGTGATATGTGTTCGCTCCAGGTCACGGACGACGAGTCCAAGCCTTGCCGGGTCTCCCACTTCATCCACTCTAGAATGATAACCATAGATGTATCCTCCGTGGCACCGGGCCAACAGAATACCTAAATACTTATCGAGGGTAGTCCCAGGTCGTATCATGTGGATGGTTGGTTGGTCCGCCGGCTTGTAGACTCCCGGGACTATCCGACTGTCGTCACGGGCGGCAGACAGACAGGATTCATGTCCAGGGAGGACAGTTGAGTCCTTTGTCCCCTTACCCTCCCCTCCCTGGTGGCTCCTCATCCGTCAGTCCGTCGGCCAGTTCAGTGACCCTCGATCTTGGACAAGACCTGCCCCCTGACGTAGGGCGGCGGAACCTCGCCGACGCCGCCGACCATGAGCTCCTCCCGCGTCTCGACCTGGGCGTAGTCAGGCAGGGCGTTGTCCGGGCTGGCCTCGTTCCAGGTCCCCAACAGGTCCTCGGGCGGCATGCGCAGCTCCTCGGTCAGCTGCGCGAAGCGGGCACTATACTCGCGCAGCACGTCCTCGCCCTCGCCCAGCCACTCGGTCAGCTGGTCCCGGCGCTGCGAGACCTCCTCGCGGGTGGACGTCGAGCCGTACGCCGTCACTGAGTTGGGCCCTCCCGTATAGGGCGGGACATCTGAGGCCGAGTAGGCGGGCAGCTCGGGGTCCTGGGTGGTTGTGGGTTGTTGTGGTTGGTCTGGTGGGGGGCCGTAGGGATCTGCGGGAGTCTGGCTCATGTGGCCGTACCGCTGAAGCCAGAGGTTGTGTTCGCGCAGGGCGGCGCGCAGCTGGTCCAGCTCCGAGGCAAGGCTGGGGATCAGGCGGCGCAAGTCGCTGTAGGCTGAGCGCGACTCGGACTGGTCGGCGCTTTCGCCGGACGGGGCGTTGGACGAACCTGACGCCATCTTTGTTTGTTCCCCTCTTCCAGATATTGGGTACTCCCTTTCCAGTTGGCAACTTGACGAGTAGATAGATAGCTGCAAAAACTCCTGGCTATGAAATAAGATATGTAGTAATAGAATTTTTGTTTTCGTTGGGTATTAATGAACTGGAGTTTGGCGATCAGTCGGGACCTAAAGATTCCAAATAATCAACCATCACGTGGAAATCCGTATCAGTAAGCGGGCAGTCGGTCAGTGGGGCGGCCAGCGAAGTACCAAATACTGGGCACACAGCTGCACCTGCCACCACTGCGCCCCTGCATGCAACCGTCCTTGAATCATGAACTGCATATGCACAACTAAATACCGTCAGGGGCACTCACGTCCTACAGAAAGGGAAAGCAACCTTTGGTGTCATGTGTAGGTATATATTATATTACTTATTTCTATCATGTATCACATTCATTCATCCCCCCACATGTACCCAGCATGTCTACCTATTTTTTGGCAACAGGTCGCACTGCCTCACCCTTATGGAGATGCAGGCACTTGGGCCACCATCTTGTACCTTCACTCTCTAGAAAATGTTGCCCTGTTTCCTCTTCTCGCCGGTCTGGAGCTTCTTGACGTTGATGTTCTTCCAGATAAGGACAGCTGCAATCAGCAGAGGGATAAGAGAGGCGCCCACAATCACCATGAGTCGCATGACCACGCCATAAGCCGCGATGACGGCATCGCGAATCGGGGTTCCGATGGGCTCCGCCATCTGCAGGGTGATGTCGCCGTAGATGGCCGCCGCCTGCTCCTTGGAAACGGAGTTGGGCAGGAACTCGGCCAGTTTCCTAGGCAAGATGTTGGTCCAGATGCCGCCGGCAATGGCGTAGCCGATGCTGGAGCCGACGGCGCCGAACAGGCCGTAGATGGCAATGGCCACGGCCACGTTCTCGTGGCCCACGGACGCCATGAGGGCGAGCTGCGACATGGTAGTGAGCATGCCCGTGGAGAAGCCGACGAAGACTTGACACATGGTGAGGTAGCCCACGTCGGCTCCGGGCACCCGGAAGTGGATGATCAGGGCAGTTCCGAGAATGTAAATGGGGATCGCCGCCATGGCCGGCCACTTTACATGGCCGTTATACCGAATGAACAGTGCGATGAAGGGGCCAGTGAAGTAGGACGTGAGCGAATACGCGTTGAGCACGTAGTTGGAGATGCTGATGCTCAGGTCGTTGACAACCTGGAGGTACGAGCCGTAGTAGGCGTCCCAGACACTAGAAGCGACAGGTAATCAGTATGCATTCGGACACAAGAACGGACTGCCCAGCGGGAGCCAGAAGATTAACGCAAGGATCACTTACAAGGTCGATAAGAACACGATGAAGTATGTCATGGCTGCGCCGAGGACGGTTCGGTCCTTGAGGAGCTCGAAGGGGAAGAACTGGACAGGCGCGAAGTATTTCTCCCAGACCCCGAAAGCCACGAGCGAAACTACACCCATGACAATCATGACAATGATGCTAGCACTCTCCCAGGAATGGGTGGCGGACGAGACGAGACTGAACGGGAGCGTGATGAGGGTGAAACCCGCCGTGATGAGAATCGCACCAAGCACTAGAATCGTGTCAGTCAACTGGTGTAAGTATCGTACGGCAGCTACGTCAAAAGCGATATTGCTTCAATGGCTCCCACTAGAGTGGCTAACTTACCGTCAAAGTCGATGATGTAGAACTTCGCCGACTCGAGCCGTGTGCGACCGGACTTGGGACGGATCAGACCCAGCTTCTTCGCCTTCCGCTCGTGGAAGTACAAGACGCCGACCACGGGCGCAGAGAAGACGAGCAAGATGATGAGGAAGGCGGCGAACGCCCATCGGAAGTTGGCCCTGTAGTAGAAGAGCTCGGCGATGACGGGGCCGGCGAAGGTGGTGCAGAGGTTGGGCGTCGAGTTGATGGTGAAAATGATCATGCGGTTCCGCAGGGAGGTGATGTCGGCGACGAAGACCTCGATGATGAACCCCAGGGCGACGTTGCCGACCCAGTAGAAGACCTGGGCGGCCGCGTAGGTCTCGACGTTCTGGCAGGTGGCCTTCATGATCATGCCGACGGTGATGAGGAGGAGCGCGCCGATGAAGCCCTCCATGCGGCCCCGTATGTCGATGATCTTGCCGATGCTGAGGGTCACGACACCACCGATGATGCGGGCGGCGATGCTGATGACGGCGAGGAGGCCGTGTTGGTCGAAGGAACTCGTGATGTAGGGGCTCAGGGCGCCCTCGACGGCGCCGAGCATCGCGGCAACGAAACTAACAAGCCATAGGCTATAGGAGAAAAGGGGAAGCCATCAGTCAGTGCACGCTCAACAATGGTACCGACTGATCTTCAAGGGGTCGTCGCGTTAACTCACAGGGCGAAGGTAGACCACAAGGCCTTCTTGGACCAGACAGCAGTGATGGCTTCGACGCGCTTCACACCCTGGGCATGGGTCGAGCTGTCGTCCGACTCGGATTTCGCATCTGCACCCTCATTGACCACGTGAGCGGGCGTTTTGTCTTCGGCGGCACGCTTTTCCACGTCGTACGGCTCCGACGATAAAACTCCAGGAGTGGACGCCATTGTAGTAAGTGCTATCTGCGGTAGGCAGGCAATGGTAGGAAGCAGGACAGAGAGCCGAGGAGCGGTAAGGGATCGACAGGAAAGAACAGGAACAGGCGATTCAAGGTGCGACTGAACCCGTCTTCTATATGTGCTTCATGCAGAGTAGGTGGCCAAGCCTATCCACCCGAGGTCGGCCAAGACGTCGTAGGGGAGGGAATACGGGAATCCCAAATGGTCGGGACCGGCACCATCGCCAGGCCCGCCATGGTGCATCCATCGGGCTCCCTTGTGCAAAATCTTCCTTACTATTTACCTGTCTAGCTGGTCTTTTTTGCCGCAGCTGACGAGGTTGGCCGGGTCCCGTCCATTTCGGGTAACCCAGTTCAGGCAAGCTGGCAGGTTTGCGACGAGGGAAGAAGTTTTCAAGGTGCAATACGCCGAGGCCAGGGCCCGCCAAGAGGCCCCAGTCGTGCTTCGGGCCCTCTTGGTTGGAGATGCTCCTCGAATGAGCTGATTTTATCTGATGATCAGATAAGATGGCAGCGGGGATGGTGCATGGACTAGCCCTGCTAGTTTGTGCAGGGATGCGCATGAATGGTGCGGTTCGCGACCAAAGGGTTTGATTTGGGGATCCATATCACGGAACCGACCGGCTCACTTCGTTCTCGCCCCCTCCCCTCTCGTGGGTCAACTCGAGCTTGCTGCTACTAGAATGGCCTCAGCATGTACGTGATGCCTAGTTCCCTCATTCGCATATGAAAACGGAAAGGTAAGATGCCAAATGCTGCCCGAGGGAGCTTGGGAGCTACCCTTGCTTGGCAGCTATGTAGTAATAGGGTCGGGTTTGGTTTCCGTAAGTGTCTGGTAGCGTTGCCGTCACCGGCCTTGGCGGGCACGAGCTTCGGATCAGATAACTCAATTGAGATCTAATCAATCATAGCGCCTCGCTCGTTCACAGGCATGGACCACTTTCTTGAGGCTGTGAGGCTAAACGCGGATAGATTTCTTTTGTCCACTTGGAATATTCTGCTGCGATTTGCAGTCAAGGCTTCACTTGAACCATCGATTAGCAAAGAGGACCAACCAGTCAACACGTCCAATTAACACAACGAATAAGCCAGGAGAAGACATTGGCAGGTAAGCTGGCCAAAGATTGAGCTGGGCATAAGGGTCTGAGGCATTAGTCTTTACGTTTATAGGGAGCATGTTCGCCAATGATTCTCGAGTCCATGCTGACAGAACGAGTCACATCAACAATGGTACAATTGCGCCCTACAGTGGCATGCCACACAATAGTATATTGCCGTTGGTCGCCCGGCTCTCCCTCAGCATATTCGTTGTTTCATGCGATTAGATCGTTCATTAGGGGTTACTCATACGTATAAAGTGACTTTGGCAACAGAAATAGACATGTCAGCCACAGCTAGAAGCTTGTGTCTCCAACATAAGTACACACTCAACCGGCTGTTTGGTGGGGGTTGTATTTTCGCCAGTTTGAATTGGAGTGTGTTCCTTGCTAAAAGCATACACTTGAAATCATGCATAACTCGTTTCCCAACTTATGGATAGGAAGGTATGCAGCCGCCAGTCAGCCCAATGTCGGTCGCGTCAAATTTATGGTGACTGCCACGCCAGTGACAGTTATTGAGCTTATTATTACCCGGGTTGACATTCGTGGCCTGTATTTCTCGCTTGACTTGTACTATAGAGAGACTGGAGGGATTTGAGGTCTTACACAAGACCGTACGGAGCCTCTTATCTCACTACAGCCCCGGTTTGGAAATCATCCACAGCTGGACTAAAACTCCCAGCATATAAGATACAGCTACGCCACCCTGAAAGATAACTCTGTGGTCATTATTGGTAAGAGTTCGCAGCTAAGTCTGTTCTTCTCATATGGTGATTGTTAGGACAAGGGGTTATGAGCTTGAAAGCGAATATCGTGGCAGACTTGGACCTGCTCTTCCACGTTGGCCATTCTGTTTTTCTGTGGCCATTAATCGGCTCAGAAAGCTCTGCTTGCTGCAAGGGACCATTTTACCGACTCTTTTGATAACGATGAGTCCCTTTCCCCGCATACACCGCTATTCAAGTCGCCCTCGCCCCCGTGGATGCAATGAAGAAGGAGTGCACCAGAACCAGTAACACTTGTGTCCTGTACGAGTCCCAGTGCGACTTACGTGTACGGCCCCAGCCGCCCGAAAGCCAAGTCACCATCACTGGTAACCGCTAACTGGGCTTGCAAAGTTGTTCGACCTGCGTAGAAACCATGATATGCGTTAGACTGGCCGCTACCAATCTATTACCGTTATCATAGTAATCAGGCTCTTTGGCAGTATCTTCCTAAGTGTAATACTGTTTATTTGGCAACAGCACCTAAAACAGGTTCTCGAATAATTGCTCCCTATCAGGGCCAAGAGTTATTGCATGGCGATTGGAATGTAAATCATTAAATTATCGAGGTAATTTTAGGGCATTATGGCTTCGCTCGGTTCCCTTTGCTCAGCCTGAATGTTTTTGTTCAATTTGCATGCAGCTGAAAAGAGGCAGGTTGGCAGCACTGGCAAGAAGCAGATTCGGGGGCCAGTTTCCTGTCTACAAAGCCCCCTCAGGACCCCCCTTCTAACGGGATTTCATTGGGGATCAGTCTTAGGCCAAATGTCGGTTGAGTCATAACACGTCAACTTCAGGGCCCCAGGGGTTTTGGTGTGCGCCCATATCTTGTTGCTGTATTTGGATATCTAGCCTGCATTGCTCCTTGTGTACAGCATGCAACCGATGCGAATCAATTACATGTGCCCCTGTCAATGATGTTGATCTCGCCCCTCCAATGTCATCAGGGTCTATCTTAGCCTCGCCGACTATTGGACGGAATTGCTTCACCGAAGTTGGGGGTCGCACGTTTGAGAGGACTGGGGGCTATGCGCAGGCTACGCGCGGGATGTGTTCAAAAGGCCACAGAATGCTATGATGCAACCCAAGAAAGCCGCTGTGCATATCCGGTGATACTGTGCTGCTTATTTTGAAACTATGGGGGGAGGTAGGCAGTTAGATCGGCAGCTTGCCTCAATAGGTAGTTGTGGTCCGATACATAGTAGGACGATGCTTATAACATCGCAGTATCCCATCCTCGGCGGCTTCAAGCGCATGGTCTCAATAGCTATGCCCACCAGATTATACACTCATGACCATCGAGTACGCCATTCGCTGATCTTTCATGGTACTTGAGAGGCTATTGATATCAATACACAATGAATTCGGCTCGCATAAGTCCCGATGGTCAGCCTCTTTCAAATGCGGGCGATGAGCCCATGATGCCGCGTTCTACCACAACGGTGTCGGCCGTGAGTCATACTGGATCCGACCCTCTTCAGAGACAATCAACCGAATCAAACAACCAGGGTCAGGCAAACAAACACAAGCCATCAGCAAAGTGGAACCCGTTCTTTCTCTCCAGACTCTTCCTTATACCCTTTACGCTTGTACTGGCCACTTTGGCCACGACGCTGATCGTACTAAGGTTTGCGTCGGAGAAGAGCCAAGGCTTTCCTCTTGCCACGCATAACCGTTATCTGTGGACATATGCCCCTACAGCAGTGCTCGTGTATGTGGTCAGCGGATGGCAGCAGATCGAGTATCGTTGTAAATTACTCCAGCCATGGAGAGAATTACGAAACGGACCGACGACTGCTTCGAACAGCGTTCTTCTAGATTACATCTCCCCCATTGTCTTCTCGAGTCTTTGGAGAGCCGGAAAGCTGAGACATATCTCTGTCTTGGTCGCACTGCTGGGCGGCCCACTTCTCAGGCTCGTCATTGTCGCATCGACTGGTCTCCTTTACCCGATTCCTGCCTTCACGCCTATGCAAAACATTACCCTGGAAGCTTTGACCAGTTTCAATCGTACCGACCATGTCAACGCATGGAGTAGCCGCAGAGAGTCTGCTTTTGACTACGGGGCTTACGCCTTGATTGCACAGAACCTGGCGCTTCCCGACGGTCTCCAACCCAATCTGGCATTTCAGAAATTTGCCTTGCCAAAAAATACCACTCTAAACAATACCGAGTCAACCATTCAAGCCACGGTGGATGCCTTCCTTCCACAGTTTCACTGTGAGAGTGCGATAGTCTCTCCATTCAACTTGACTTGGAAGCCTGAACCCTCTGGCGCGACTGGTGTGAGGCTATATCTCGATAGCACGGTTTCATGGCCAAGTTGCCTTCCATCGACAAATAACGAGGTTCACTATAACTTTTTCTTCGAGCACCCTGCTTGGGATGGCTCAGGTACTTTCTCTCCCCGCCAACTTTATGGCCAAACGAGCCGGATAGGTTGTGGGGATGCTGCCGACGCTAGTACTGGTCTTGGAGGAGGTCGTAGTGATGTTGTCACTGATTTGGGACTTCTCTCGATACTGGACGTGAGATACAATCAGACTTCAGTTGCCGGAGCAGCTTTTCAGTCAGAAAAAAACAATGTCACAGGCTTATGGGGAATCCAGATCATTGGTGTCACTGCGGCCGTGTGCAACGCAACATACACGATGGGGAGGACACAAGTTTCGTACAACTTCACTCGGGGATTTCCAAAGTTTCATGTCGACACATCCAACATCACGACTACAAATCAGTCCATTGATGGATTTTCGACAACAGATTTCTCGGAAAGGATATTTGCTGACCTGAGCGAGGCAAGGCATATGGCCGGGAACTATCTGTCGAACAGTATGGACGAGTCAGCGCCCGATCCGTTCTGGACAATGATGACAATTATCGACGGTAACTCGTCATCTTACGAGACCTTCGTTGGAAACCCCCTGAAGATTGTACGAGCAGCACCGGTTGTATTGGGATACCTAGCTGGGCAAATCGTAAACTACTTTGCTACTGTGGATACCTCTCTCCCCTTAGAGGGGGGGATTAGTTTCCCCGTGACGCGGCTCACCATCGACGGGCTTTCGGTTTACATGATGCTCTGTGGCCTCGTTCTGGCTGTCGCTGGGAGTATCGTCATACTAATCAACCATCCCCACGACGTGGTGCCTTGCCATGTTGGAGCCCTGGGTGGGAGTGGGGTAGTCTTGTCCCAGAGCACGGAGTTCCAGAGAGTGCTTAGGGGCTGTATGGGAGCGAAGTTCAAGTCCGCTTTACAGAACTATATGTTCATCTCAGGACCATTAAATGCCGATGATGGTTCACTCGTCATTCGCACAGAGAATAGATTTCCAAGCGAGCCCATCAACGTTGATGATGAACCTGGCCCCAGGAATCTGTCGCGTCGTTGGTGGCGGCCTTTCATCCTCAAGCCGACAGCTTTCGCCGCTATCACACTAGTTCCGGTTTCACTCATCGTCACATTAGAGGTACTTCAACACTTGTCCGTCCGGTCAGACGGGATTGCGACTAGTATCAGTCTAGAAGGTTACCTGGTCACTTTTGGTACCCGGATTCTCCCATCACTCGTTTTCACCATTGTATCGTTGCTCTACGACTCTATTTCGTTCAACATTCTCCTTTTCGCACCCTTTTCCCGTCTTCGGAAAAGGGCTACTGAAGCCTCGACAACCCTTCACGAGTGCTTACTTGACAAGATTGCACCACATGCGTTTTATGTCGCATTGCGTCATCGACACTGGGCTGCTGCCTTGTCTGTCCTCGCCAGCTTCGTTGGAGCCTTGTTTCCAATATTCATCTCTGGTCTCTATACGTTCGAGGTGGTCCCTGGCCCATTGCCGATGACGATAGAGAGAGCGGACACGTTTAGCCCTGCGTGGCCTGACAGTTTAAGTCATGACGGCGGCGCTGCGGTACTCCTCACTTCCTTCGAAATGCTAAACCTCTCCTTCCCCAGTCTTACAAACGAAGAATTTGCGTTGCCGCGCTTGCATTTATCAGGATCAGACGTAGGCAGGATTCACGACTCATCCGACCCAGTCATATCGCTGCAGTTGCCAGCATTGAGAGGCGACCTGAGCTGTACAGCGGCAGAAGTAAAGTTGGACGCCAGAAAAGATTACCTGACGATCAATGGCTCATCGCGGCCCCCATTAGGCTGTGATGGTGCTGCGCCATTAATCGAATGGAGTCTGAAGCTTCAAAATGACAACCCACTGAAGGCAACTGAGAAATGGGTAGGACAGATACAGGACTTGCATGTCCAATTCCCTCCTGGCGACATCCGCGGCTCGGGGGAACGAAACATGCTGACGACTCAAGACAGCCAACCTGGCTGTCCAACGCTCGCTTTCACGTTTGGGAAATACTCACCCGCATCTGAGTCAGATGATCAACCGACTAGGGCGAACCGGAGCGATGGTATGCACGCAGCTGATGACAGAAGTCGGTGTCGAAGCCACCATAAGCATTCCCGAGCAAAGACTCATCTCAGCCGTGCCAGACGAGTCCAGCGTGAGGTACCTACCCAGTGGGCCCAATGGGCAGACCGCCTTTCCCTACCGGCCCCAGGTGCACTTTGATCTCGAGGTGGCAATCTGGGACAGCGACTTCCAATTTGGAGGATATGGCTCAGCCAACGTCGTGACCTTTTACGAAGATCCGAATATCGTGCTGGACGGATTCTTCGCTTTGATGTTACATCCTAACAACAGCGTTCTCCCAGAGGAATTGTTAGGGTCCCAGAATCAGGATCGCCTTCAAAAGGAGATCCTGTCCGTATACAGACGCTACATGGCACAAGTCGCATCGGCCAAGATGAGGGTTCCGACGGATGCCTCTTCGAAGCCCGAGACATTCACTGCAACCTGGGTTAACCCGAACCGGGGAGTTTTGCGGCAGAATATGGTTTCCAGGATCGTATTGCAGGCCCTTTTGGCCGTGATGGTTGCCAGTGGCATCGCGGCATACCTGCTGATCGACACGAAAACCGTGCTGCAGAGGAACCCATGTACAATCGCTGGAATGGCGACTTTGCTGGTCGACAGCGCCATTTGCAATGGCCAGCCTACAGAGGGTATTTCACAGGATGCAGACTCTGTCCACAGCCCGATTTGGGGCTCCCTGGCTTTTAGTTTGGGTTGGTGGGAGGATGAACATGACCAGGAACGGCGGTATGGTATAGATGTTGGGCAGGCCTGTCGAACAGAAACCGAAGAGCCAACATGAAGACTTAGGCACTCGTGGACAGTGGAGTATTTTATACAGGTATACCGAGGCCTGAACGGTGCTCGGTCAGCGTCCGGCGATGAGAGCAGCTGGAGCTGCTGATAGGGCGTCATTATGGTTTCACCCTACTGCTTTTATTGGACAGGATAGCTTGCTTAAGACTTGGAATACTGAGACGGATCTGGATACCCGACATGGGACTGACTATATGGATACAGCACAGATATTGGGCACGACAGGCACTCGAAGAAGACCCTAGAAATCGAAGAGTTCCCCTGCTTGGTCATGTAAAGTCAAATGGTTGCTATTTCGTAGTAATCGCATGTTTCAACTGTTCATGTCACTCATTTCTTTCCTGATTTGCTAAATTGACCCCGCTGATCTGGCCAATACTTGGGCGCCAGTGTCCCGGCAGCTCGTATACCAGGCTGGTCTCTTCACCCAAACAGTGGTCTGTCTCGAGGCCAGACTATAGCCTCTTCAAAAGATGATTACACATGTGGCAAGGCCCAACCATGCTCCAATGGGGCGAGACATAGTAGAGCGAATGCTGCATGCCAACTGGGACGACAATGCAAAATACGGCAAGGACGTGGCGTCCAAGACTGCAGCGCTTCCACTGTAAGTATATATTCCTACCTGCATCTCATCTCCACTGTTGACCATGTGCTGGCGGCGGGTGTTTTAAGCAGGAATGTGCGTTGCTATTATATTGGATTTAGTGGTATGGCCGAGGTAGGGACTCTGTCTCAACCTTCCAGGCTTGGCCGATGGTATTGCCTACTCGCCATGAGGCCCGCTAAACCCATAACAGGGACACCTGCTACACGTCAGATCAGGCTTCGATCATTTTCTCCCCTCTTTTATACCACGAACTTATGTACTTAAACTTCGTCTTGGCTGCGCTTCCTTCGACGTTCGCTCTTTTACCATCTTCGCCAATCTCCACCTTATAAATTATAGCGTCAATGGGCGAGTCTATAAGCACTCCAAGCTAGTTATGGAACGAATTCCAACGGAAATCAAGCTAGAAGTCGTGCGTCTGCTTACACAAGAGTCACCAGAATTGGCCTGCGCGTACGCCACCGTATCACGAGAATGGCAAGCATTCATTGAGCCTACGACGTTTTCGTTGCTCAAATTGAATCAGGAACGCCTCCATCAAGCAAGGGATCTGCTGACTCCCGTGAGGCAAGCCTACATCCGCCAGATCCGCTTCACCGCGCTGCTGCCCGGCTATAATCATCACGGCGAGCCGGAAACCGAGGCAGAAAAGAAACAGAACAATGAGGTCTTCTCCGACGCCGTGGCCAGTCTCATGGAGCTCCTGGGTGCATGGTCCTCGACCCACAGCGAAATCGAACTGGAGCTGAGCGCTGCTTGCACAATCGACTTACATGATATGAAGGATATGAAGGATGGCAGGAAACTTTTGCAATTCCACTTTCGAGAACGCTGGAGAAGATGCATTGCTTCCTATTTCAAGCTTAATGAAGGTCTATATCGCCAACTGCCGGAGATACCCTGGATCGGCAAGTTCACCTATGCACCCACTCTTTTATACAAGCGCCGGCTCGCCCCAAAGACCTGCTGCGAGATTGCCAGCCGGTTTCCCCATCTACGCACCATCGACTGGCACCTGGCAGATGGCAGTCATGATCCTGCATTCCGCCTGCAGCTGCGTAACGAGTTTGCGACCGGACTCTCTACATTGAGACCTAGGTCGGTTCGGGACTTCAAACTCAATTATCAAAGAGGCATCGGGGTCGAGCGTTTCTTCGGCGAACAAGATCCGCGCATCTGCCCAGGAGCAGCACGAGACCCCCTCAGTGTGGCGTTGGGTAAACTCTCAATGCAGCTGGAGACCATCACACTCTACATGACCGCCATCGGCAGCGAGCTTCTGTGGGATCCAGACCTCCATCAAGAAGACCAGCAGGGCCGCTGGCCCCTTTTACGAGATTTTACGCTTAGTTTCGGTGGCCAAACACCCCAGGGAGAATATCTCTTCGACTGGAATCCGGAAGACGCCGATGGTCAAGACTCCTCCAGGGTTATTCCCATCGCGGCTCCGCTGAGACCTTACCAACTCGCCTTCGCACGCGCCGCGCGGCAAATGCCCAATCTGAGGTGTTTCAGCGCAAGCTGCGGATATCTTGTCTCTGCCGAGGTGGATTATACCGTGCAAACCAGAGGCGCCTCAAGCTACGGCTCAAGGGCCGCGGAGTTATATTGCGGAAGCCCAGTCGTGGGAGATGTTATGGCAGATGAGGTGCAGGAGGAGTGGTGGCACACTGCTCAGGTACATATTGGGAAAGGAGACGAATTCCACTTTCAAGTCGAAGACTACGGTCCGTATGTAAGGCGGCCGAAAGATTGGTTAATTAAAAAAGTTGTAGAATGGACACGGGTTGTTTAATTTCATTAGCGGCTGAAATTTGAAAGAGAAAACAAAGGATAACCGGTGGAACGATGCCCTTGGTCAGCAGCCTCAACATCAAAGTGGAAGGTGACGAGGTTGTGGGCATCCTGGACTGGGAAACGGCAGGCTGGTTTCCACTGTACTAGGAGTATAATATATTAAATATTTTAACCTTTAAAACACCTTTTAAATAAAAGTAAGTAAGTTTTTAAATTTAATATTTTTAAAGTATTTATTTGTATATAAATTATAATTTTTTAATTAAATTTAGATTAATCTTTATTAAAGGTAATTGCTTATTCAATTCTTTTATAAGCTTATTATAATTAATATAGATAATAAAATATAAATAAAAGGTTATATATATTAAGAATAACGGTATATTAAAATAAAGTAATATTTTAAATAAAGAATAAAAAGACTAAGCTTTTAATTATAATAATTAATAAAGATTAAGCCTTTTATAATAATTATTATTATTAACCTTAATTATTTATTATCTCGTATAATATAAAATTTATAATAAACTTAGGTTTTATAATAATCTTATGTATAAATAAAAAAAAAGAATTATTTATTTATATTATATAAATTTAAAAATAATTAAAAATTATTTATATTTAAATAATACATTTTTGAAATTAAGGTATAATAATATTAATTTTATATTAATTATTTAAAAAAGCTTTTATATATAAATATAAAATCTTAAAATAAAGGCTTTTTAAAACTTATTTTTTATTATAATATACAAATATATATTATAATAATATAATACGTTAATTTATATTTATTAATGTTATTTACATTATTTTAAGTATTATTTATAGCTTTACTTTATTAAATCCTAATTTTATAATTATTTTTAATTATTATTTTTATTATTTAATTAAATACTATCTTATATTTAATTCTAAATAAACCGATTTTAATTTCGTTATAATATAAAGATAATAAGCTTTAAATTATTTATTAAAAGTATTAACGTATAACTTTAAAATTAAATTTAATTAATTTAATATATATATATATAATGTATTATAACGTATAATAAAGATAATCGCGCCGTTATAAAGTAAGTTAAAAAATAAATTTAATTTAATATCAATATTTAAAAAAGGCGATAAATACACGCGTTTTTTATAATATTATTTATTTTAATTATTGTTTTTATAAACTATTTAATATTAATTACCTTAAAAATAAACTGACCTTTAAAGCGTTTAATAATAACCGAATTTATAAGGAATTTAAATAATAATAATAAACCATTTAATTTTTTTTTAAAAAAACTACGATTTATTATTATAATTATAAATATTTAAACTATATAAATTATCGATTTATATTAATATATAAAGTTATTTAATTTTTAATAAAGACTTATTATTATACAAATTAAATATTTCATTTATTTACTTAAAAGAATAAGCGTATTAATTTATTGAAAAAGAAAACTATTTGATTATAGATTAATATAAATTAAATAATATAAATTTAATAACTTCTTTAAAAACTATTTATTAAAATTAATTAAAAGATTATTTAAAATTAAGCTTAAGTTTTAAAGAAAGAATTATAAAAGTTAATATAAATATAATTAATTATTAAAGGATATTATATTATATTAATATAATCATTATTTAATTTATATAATCTCGTTATATTAATATTCCTTTAATTATTTTTAATATTAAGAATATCCGTTATAGATAATATTATAAGATTAAGGTTAATAACTTTTATAATAATAAAGTTAAAATTAAAATTCCTTTTAAAATATTATTTTATTTAATTAAAGATACACGATCTAAAAATACCGATTATTTTATTATTAAATCTTAAGTATTTAATATTATTTATAATTATATTAAAAGACTTACGGCTTTAAAACTTTTATCTTTCCTTTATATTAATTATTTAAAATAAATAAAAACGCTTAATAAACTCTTAAATTATATATAAGATCGCTACTTTAATTCTACTATATATAGAAAAATAGGAATTAAATATAATCAATTAAAAGAATCGCTTTTAATTAAATAAAATAAATACCTTTTAAACTTCATTTAATTAATTAATAGAAAAAAATATTTAAACTTTTTAAAAAGAAGTTATTTATAATAAACGTATATTATAAATTATATTAACCACCTTTATTTAATATTTTAATAAAATCGTTAACTTCAATATATATATATATATAATATATAATTTATAAATTATTTAAAATTTTTATTAATATTTAAAAAAACGTATTAAAAAATTAATTACCGTTATTAATTTTAAGATTAATAAACATAATAGAAATAATAAGAACTTAGGTTTTAAAAGAACGAAAACGGCGGATCGGTTTTTTAATCTATTTCTACCTTAATATTAATTAAAATATATCCCCCGCCTATTATTAATAAAGACATTTAAAAACTAATTTAAGAATTAACGTGGTTTACCACCGAGTAGGCTATATCACCGAATGGGCCACCTTTCCCTCTAATTTACCTTATTAAACTTTAATACGTAATATCTTTATTACCATTATACTAATTTAATTTAAAGAAAATTATATCGTTTTAATAATTTAAGCGACGCGAAAAGGTTTAAATCGAATTAATTAAAGAATTGTTACGAAAGTATACGACGTCCCTCGAGCTACTTTAGATAACCGATTCCGCGGTACCGAACCTCGATACGAAACCCGATCGAACGGTCGGAAATTAGATTTAATAAAAAAGGAGGTATTTCGTAATTATATATTTAATTTAAATACCCGAGGGATACCCTTTAATATTAATATTATAGGAGATATAATTAATCTCTTTTCGGAGTCGTGCGGTGACGACCGTATTGGTAAGTATTAAGTTAGGCGTTTTATCGATTACGATCCGGACTTTAAGACTCGAATAAATTATCGATACGATTATTAAAGGGCTTTTTATAAGGATATTAATATTATTTTTAGCTGGTTTACGTTAGTCGTTAATATTAAAGCTAAATACGGTATCTTGGATAAAGATATATAGAATTTCGATAAAACCGGTTTTATAATAAATATAATCGGGTTAATATTTATAATAATATGCATCGATCGGTATAGGAAAGCGAAGTCGGTTTAACTTAGTAATCGGGAATAATTAACGGTTATCGAATATATTAATTCTTAAAGTTAATATATTCCGCTGTTCCTAATCGTTTAAGGTTAATATTACCTTTCGAATTAGGTTACCGAATGCGACCTATTGGGTGATTAGGTAATTAAACCGATTTTTAACGGCTGGACCGATAATGAGACGGGCTTAGACTAGATTAAATATTTTAATAAATATATTAAGTCGCGAATAAAAGGTTATTATCGCCTTTTAATCCTAAACGGCCACGAGAGTTATATTTCAGCCGAATTCGAGGTATATTATAAAGATAACGATATTATTATAATTAATATACCTCCTTATTTATTTTATTTACTCTAGCCTTTAAATATAATACTTTATTCGGCGTTAAAACGTATATATTCGAAGTAAATCGAGCTATTTATTAAAGTATCGATAAATTATATTACGAAATTAAAATTCTTTATCGCTTTTAAAGCCGTATATTTTATTATTTTTACGGAAAATAATATTAAATCTAGATTTAACGTATCTGGTTTAATACCTTATTATTTAAATAAAGTAATTAATAAGCTAAATATATGTTTTCGGACGCCTATACCTAGCCCGTCGCGTCCGGGGATAATTAATACCTACGATCCCTAGACGCCATCTAACCTTTAATAAACGATTAGATATTCTACTTTTATTAAAAGTAAAATCTTTATTTATTAAAGAAGCTCCCCGATACTTATTTTAAATATTATAAATTAAATAATAAAGGGTATAAATAAAATAGCTTATAAAATAACCTTTATATATAATTAAATATATATATTAAAGGAAGTTAATTTAATACTTTTTAAATACCGGAAAGTTAAAAAAGTATATATCTAGTTTAAAGGGGCCTTTATTATATAGGAATTTTAAAAGCTATAAAATAAGAAGGTAAAAGGGAAGCATTTAACGGCCGATAAAAACGAAAGTAATAATTCGTTAAAAAGGCGCGCGACGGGTAGTAGGCGCTATAGTATTTATAATAAGACAGGTTATAATACGCGAATATATAAAAAGGATATAAAATCGAATAACGAATCGGATAGCGAGTAATTTTAATTAATTTAAAGCGTTATAATTAAATTAATTTATATAAAAATAATAGAATTAATTTATATAAAAATAATAAAATATAAAAAAGGTAGCCTATTCGGTAATATAGCCTATTCGGTAGTAAACCACGTTAAATACTTTTTAAATTTTAATAATATTAAAAAAGAAGACTTATTAATATTAATAAAATTTACCGATATTATAAAACCCTTATTAATTTCCATTTAAAAATTTAAAACCTTAATTAAACCTTTATTAAATTAAAAGGATTAAGAAATTAATTTTAAAGAATTAAAACTATTTTTAAAAATTAGTATTAATTAACGTTAAAAATAACTTATTATTATTATTATTTAATCTTCTATAATAATTAATTAAAAGGAATTTATTAATCTTTAAATATATTATGAATAGTAATAAATTAGTTTTATGTATAAGCGTATACTTAATTAATATAAAAGTCATTGTTTTATTTATGTATTAATATAAATAGTATAAATTAATTTATTTAATAATTAAAAACTTAATATAAAACTAGATTCTAAATTTATAAACCTAAAAAGTTTAATATTATCCTTTTTAATATATTAAGGTAATACTAATTATTTATTTAATATTTTATTAACCTTATTATAATCGATATAAACAATAAAAAATAAATAAAAGGTTATTTCAATTAATAATAACCCTATATTAAAATAAATAAATAACGTGGTTTATTACCTCACGGATTATATTACCTTACGAACTACTCTTTCTATTTCCTAATACTTTTATATAAGTTAATTCAATTATAACGCTTTAAATTAATTTAAATTATTCGCTATCCGATTTATTACTCGATTTTATATCTTTTTTATAGGTTTATATATTATAACCTATTTCGTTATAAATATCGTAATACCTACTATTTATTATGCGTTACTTTAACGAATTATTATTTTTACTTTCGTTAATTATAGGACGCTTCCCTTTTACTTTCTCGTCCTATAGTTATTAAGATTTTTTAATAATAAAGGCTCCTTTAAATTAAATATATAATTTTTTAGCCTTTCGGCGCTTTAAAAAAGTTAAATTAGCTGCCTTTAAAGTCCATACCTATTTATATAAGATTATAGCTTTATACGTTATTAACTTTATATATTTAATTAATTTATTTATAATATTTAAAATCGGCGTCGAAGAGTTTCTTTAATAATTAAAGATCTTACTTTTAATAAAAATAAAGTATTTTATTATTTATTAGGGGTTAGAAGGCGTTAAGGGGTTATAAGTATTAATAATCTTTAGGTATAATAACTCCGGTATAAGTGTCTGAATTTATATATTTAACTTATTAATTACTTTATTTAAATTATAGGGTATTAAATTAGATATGCTAAATTTAGATTTAATATTATATTTTATAAAAATAACGAAATACATAGCTTTAAAAGTAATAAAGAATTCGAGCTTCGTAATATAATTTATTAAGGCTTTTATAAATAACTCGATTTCTTTTAAATATATATGCTTTAACGGTAAATAAAGTACGATATTTAATAATTAGAGTAAGTAAAATAAATAGGGAGGTATATTAAGTGTAATAATACCGTTATCCTTATAATATACCTCGAATTCGGCCGAAATATAGCTTTTATAACCGTTAATAATTAAAAGGCGATAATAACCTATCGCTCGCGCTTTAATATATTTATCGAAATATTTAATTTAGTTTAAGCCCGTTTTATTATCGGTCTAGCCGTTAGAAGTCGGTTTAATTATTTAATCGCCCGGTAAATTATATTCGCACGCTTAATTCGCGAGGTAATATTAATTTTAAACGATTAAAAACGGCGGAATATATTAATTTTATAAATTAATATATTTTATTATTATTAATTATTCCCGATTATTAAGCTAGACCGTCTTCGTTTTTTTACGCCGATCGGCGCGTATTACGACGTATATTAAGCCGATAACGCTTATTATAAAGTTAATCTCGTTAAAATTCTATATATCTTTATTTAAGATATCGTATTTAACCTTTATATTCGTTATTAATATAAATTAATTAAAAATAACTTTTATATCCTTATAAAAAGCCCTTTAATAATTATATTTTCGATTTATTTTAATCTTAAGGTTTAAATTGCGATTAATAAAGCGCCTAGCCTAATACTTACCGACGCGCTCGCCGCTACACGCTCCCGTAAGAAGATTAATTATATTTTCTATATTAACGATATTAAGAGGTATTCCTTAAATATTTAAATCGATTATATACTTTCATAATACCTCCTTTTTAATAAGATTTAATTTATATTATCGTTATTAGATTTTATATTATAAGGTTCGGTTATTAATTTAATAATATAAAATTATATAAAGGACGTCGTATACCTTCGTAATAACTTTTTCGTTTAAAAAATTTATTAAGTTTCGCGTTATTTAAATTATTAAAACGATTCGATTTTTTTTAAATTAATTAGGTATTATAATTATAGAATTATTACGTATTAAAGTTTAATTAGGTTATAGAATTAAAAAAGTGGTCCGCGAGGTAATATAGTCCGCGAGGTAGTAAACCACGTTATTTTAAATAATATATTAAAAAATTAAATCTTTAATAATAATAAATAATAAGTATTAAACCCCTTTTATATTATATCTATCGACTTTAACTACTTATTATCCTCTACGGTATAAGATTTATAATAACCCGGGTTTCGTAATAATATTATATTTATATATTAATTAAATTTTTCAAATTAAAAACTAAGGTATAAAAATATCGGCTTTATATAACCTATTAAAGAAAGCTTTTATATATAAATATAAAATCTTAAAATATTCGCTTTTTAAGGTTTATAATATTTCTTTTTCTTATTGTATATAAATATATATCTATATTTATTAAATTATCTATTTAATCTTTTACTTCTATATTATTAAATATATAAATAAGTATTTAAATTTCGATATTTATTAATATATATTATAATATTATAATATATATATTAATAGAGAGCGTTTTAAGTACTTTTAACGAGGTTAATATAATTACGTTAATAATTATTAAATTTAAATCTTTTTAAGATAACCGCTTTTATAAACGGAAAATTAGGAATATTTTAAATTAATTTGATTTTAAAGTATAAACTTTATATAAAATGATTTATTTCGTAATTTATTATAATATATAACGGTATATATATATAATATATATATTAAATTTAAAGTATATAATAATAAGAAACGTTATAAAGTATATTAAAAAATAAAGAATAAATTTATATATTTATAAAATAGGAAAAAGGGTTTAAAAGATATAGAGTTTTATTAATATAATAAATACCGGTATAATAAGATCGCGAAATAACTACCTTTAAAAAGTAAGGGCTAATAAATAAGAGATAATATTAAAGAAAAGGCGAATTATAATTAATAAATAATTCTTTAATTAAATAAGTTACTATTAATTAAACTTTTTATTAATTATTATATAAATATTGAAATTATATATATACTTACTCCCGAAATATTAAACGAATCCCTTTAATAATAATTGATATAAGTTATAATATAATTATTAAATAGAAATATGTCGAAATTTTATAATATAATTACTTATTTAAATATTTAATACTTTAATTACTTAAATAATTCAACTTTAATTATAAACATTAATACTTTTATAAATAACCTTAATAAATAGGTTTATAATCTTTCTTTTCTAAAGATTATAAACGTTTAAAGTAATATGTTTAATATTTAAATTAAATAGAAAATAAAAAATAAACGACCGTCTCTTTTAATTAAAATTAAGCTTTAAAGAAAGGAAATAATCGGACTAAATATTAATATGTTTTTAATTTTAACCTTTAAAAAATATTAAAGTCCTTTTATATATAACATATAAATTAAATAAATGATTAATTAGAATTTAATAATAAATTAATAAATAAGAAATCGTTTTATATTTATTTAATATTAACTTTAAACCTATAAAAACTATATTATAATAAAGAAAATATATAATAATTTTATATAATATTAAGAGATTTATTAAAAATAATAATAAGTTATATTATAAAGTAAATAACATGGGTTAAAAAATATATAAAAACTATTTTATATTTTTAATAAAACTTAATTTAATAAAGTAAATAAATATTATAACTTAATAAATTATAGAATTAGGTTTAGAATGTTTTTAAATAGAATAACCTTAAAGATGATTTATTTTATAATTAAGTTTTAAAATAATTAATTACGGATTAAAAATATATTATAAGAAGTTTATAAAAAGGGTTTTTTATATTTAATAATATATTATAAGTTATATCGGTATTAATAATTATTAAAGAATAATAAACAACCTTTAATTTCATATAGATTATATAAAATAAACGATATTATTAAAAAGAATCGATATTCTCTATTATTAATTAAAAGAAAATCTTAATTAAATCTTTTAAATTATAATTTATATAAAGGTTAATATATATATTAAATATTTTATAAACTTTAATTCAAAGTAATAATTAATAGATTTATAATAAGTAAAATTAAATACTAAATATATAAATGTTAAATATTTTTATTTAACTTTTTAAGTAATTTATTAATATTAAAAAGAAATTCTTTTTTTTATTATATATATATATTAATGTTATTCTAATCTTTTTAAAATACTTATTAAAATCTAAAATATAATTTTAGAAAATATTCTAAACGCCTTTAAAACCTTAATTATAAACAGATATTAAATAATAAAAATATAATATAATAAAAATAAAGTATTTTATTTCTATTATTTGAATTAATAATATTATAATTAATTTTTAAAATTAATACTATTATAAAGAAATAAAACCTCTATGTATTAAAACGATTTATTTATTTTTAAATTTTAAAAGTTTCTATAAAATCTTTATAAAAACGTTTAATTAATTATAAATTCTTTAATTTGTTTTATTAAAGGAGATAGAAAATAATGATAAGGCTTATTAAATAATTTTTAAATCCTTTAATTATATATAAAATCTAAATTTGAAAATACGAAATTAATTAAAAATTATATTATTAAATAATGATATTCTATTATTGAAAATATTTAAAATCGTATTAATCGATATATTTTTAAAAATAAATTCATAAAAAATTATATTATTAAATAATAATATTCTATTATTAAAAATTTCTAAAATCGTCTTAATCGATATATTTTTAAAAATAAATTAATAAATAATATACTTTAAAGCTTTTTAAGAAAAAGCTTAATTAAAACATATAGACTTTAATTTAATAAATAAATTACTTTTATTTAAAAAAGATTATTAAGTTTAATAATTAATAGTTTTGAATAAAGTTTATTAAAGATATATATTATCGAACTATTATTATATATTTAAAAATAAATAGAATTAAAAAGATAATTATTTAGAATTATTAAAAATAAAGATAATAAATAATTATTATATTTTTATAGCGAATTATATAGGGTTGGCAATTAGTTAGGGTGAATAATAACTAAGATTAAAACTAATTTTGATTAATAACTAAAATTCAGAATTTATTTAGCTTAGTAATTAAATTAGTTTAACTAAATTAATTAATGATTAAAATCGACTAGTTAAATTCATTAAACTAATTAGACTAAGATTAATTTTAATAATTAATTGAGTCGAATTTTAATCACTTTTTAATTAATTAAATAAAAAATTTCTTATATTTTTAAAGAAAAATTTAAATTCTTTTAATTAAATAATAATATTATTTTATTAAAACTTAATATAATATTTCTTTTTTAAATAATGAAATATTATCCTATTTTATTTTTATTTATATAATAATTAAATATTTAAAACTATTATTTTCTCTTATATAATATATATTTATAATAATTAAAATTATATTTTTATCTATTTTATTAATAGAAATATTGATATTATATTAGAAGCTTTTTTTTCTTTAATAATAATAAGTCGAAAGCGATTAAAGAAAATTAAACTTATAAATATTATTTTAATATACATTTTTATATAAAAATGTAATACATTTGTTATATTAATAGAAATATAAATATAATAATGGAAATTATTTTAAAATATTAAATAATAGATCGAAAGTAAATTCATATTTTAAATTTTTTAGAACTTTATTATATTATAATGATTATTATTATTAAAAATATCATGTTAATATATATTATTATATTAAAATATAGTATAGTTTTTATATTAGAAAGTATAAGTTTATTACCTATATTAATAAAAATATTTATATTTTATTAAAAGCTTTTTTAAAATATTGAATAATAGATCGAGAGTAATTTCATATTATAAATATTTTAAAAATCAATTTTCTTATAATAATTATTATTATTAAAAAGATTGTTTTAATATATGTTATTATATAAAAATATAATAAACTTAATATACTAAAAGCGATATAGTTAATAAATATATTTATATTTTATTTTAATTTATTTTAATATTTATAATAATAGTAATTAATTTAGAACAGTAATAAAATATTAAAATAAATATAATATAAAATAATATTAATTTTATTAATAATTTTAATAAATTTTATTCTTTTAGTAATTAAAAAATGAATTTTAGTCGACTAATAATAGTTAGTAACTAAGACTAAAAGAAATTCGTTATTATTCTAACTAAAATGATTAAATTCATGATTTTCATTAACTAAGACTAAAGTGAATTTATTTAGCCTACTAATTACAATCAGTCGATTAAAAAGTGACTAAATTTAAGTTAGTTAGATTAATCGCTAACCCTATATATATATAACCTTTTAAATATTATATAAATAGAAATTTAAAATAAATCTTAATACTTTTTTATTTTATATTAATTATAATAACATATTATTACAAGTTTTAAATATAAACATAAATATAATATAATTATAACTATAATTAATTAATTAATAATAAGAAATTATATTAAATTATATTATAAAAACGTTAATATAGAAATACTAGCTTATATATATATTTAAAGTTTATTCCAAAATAAAGAATTATTTTTAATTATTATAAATAATAAAACTATATAATATATTTCTTCCTTTATAAATAGAATTTGTAAAAATGTATTTATAAAATAACTATTTATTTTAATTATTTATTATAAAATTATAATATATATAAATTAAAACTTATAATTCTTTTTCTTCTTTAATTAAATAAACGCTTTAGTCGCTTTAAATTACATTTAAATAAAATTCGTTAATAAATTATTTTAAAGAATACCTTTTAAGATAAAAGGAAGTTTTAAATTATAAATTTATTTTAATTGAAAAATAAAAATAAAACCCTCTAAGGTTTATTCTTAAATAAAACAAATAATATAAATATATAATTAAATATTTAAATATATTAAAGTTATAAAATCTATACTTACCGTAATTTAAGATTATAAAGAGAAATTTATAAAGTATTATTATAAAAAACTTAATTCTGATATTAATAAGTATGTATTTATTAAATAAATTACCGCTTTTAAAATGAATTAAATAAATAATAAATTAATATTCCTATATATATTTTATTAAGCTTATTATAATTAATATAGGTAATAAAAATAAATAGAAGGATATATAAATTGATAGTAAATACATATTAAGATAATTAAGTATTTAAAATAATAGATTGAAAAATTAGGCCTTTAACGATATAAAATAATAAATATTAAGCTCTTTTTTTATTATAGTTATTGACTTTAATTATTATTTTATTATCCTTTATAATATAAGATTTATAAAAACTTAAATCTCGCGATAATGTTATATTTACTAGCGTTATATAAATTTAAATTTTATTAAAGATTATTTAGATTTAGATAATAAAGTTTTTATATAAGTTATTAAAGAAAGTTTCTATATATAAATATAGAATTTTAAAATAAACGCTTTTTAAGACTTATAGTTCTTTTTATTATATATAAATCTATTTTAATCTTATCGTTTAAATCGAATTGAATTAATTATTATATTTAAAACGTAACTCTTATATTAAACCGAAATTTTAAGCTTAGCCGATTTATTATTATAAATAAGCTATATATACATTCCTTCCCTTTATAGCCGATATATAAATCTATCGATTTTCCTATTAAAATTAATTATATTAATAAGGTAGCTATAAGCTTATAAAATTTAAAACCGGTTGATTTAAATTAATTTATTTTAAGCTATATATATACCTTTATTTTACCGACCTTTACGTTAATTTAACGGCTTATTATAAATCTATAAACTTTAATAATAAAATCGATATATTTAATAATTTAATATTAGAATATTTAAAATCTACCTTTCAAAAGTAAAGTTATTATAATCGATACTTTATTTATAACTTTATTTTAGATATTATTTATTTATCCCGTTTATTATTAAAAAAGATTTATTAATAATAAATAATAATAATAAGGTAATAATTAAACGAATACATTAATTAATTACTTTAGTTTCAATCGATAAATATTATAAAATGTATCTATTTTACCTTTACCTTTAATTCTTAAAAAACCGATCTTTAATCCTTTTAATCGATTTATTATATTTATTTTAATTAAATTAAAGATAATTGTAAAATATATTAAATTTTTTAATAGGAATAGGTTTTTTAGATAACATTAAAATAGCTTTAAAACTACCTTTAATTATATATAATAAATTAAATATATAATTATTAGATAAATGATTAGGTTTAAAATATAATATGTATTTATTAATCGATATTTGTTATTTAAATATTATTTCTATTCTTATTATATTTAACTTTAACTTTTAATACTTATAACGTTTTTTATATATCGATTTAAATAAGGAATAAATATAGATTTAATTTTAATTTATATAATCTTTTTAATTAAAATTTAAATATAAATAATAAGAATTAAAATAAATCTAAAAAGTAAAAAGCTTAAGACATGCCTTTTTTAAAAGAGGGGATAATTATATAATTAACTCTTTATTAAATAATATATTTAATTTAATTATCTTTAAAAATTGAAGCTCTACTTTAAACTTAAAATTGAAACTTTATTATTTTTAAACTTAATTAATTAAAGTGTTTTAATTTAATTCTTTATTAAATTATATTTATTTTATATTAGATTATATAACTTTTAAATACTTTTAGTAAAATAAACTTTAATATTCTCTTTTAAATTAAGTACATTTTTTAAATATTTATTATAATGTTTTATTTATTTAAAAAATATTTATTTCTTTTATAAATATATATTTTTAAAATCCTTTATTTATCTTTATTTTTAAAATATAACTTTATTAATTATTCTTTTAAAATTTAAAATATTTAGATTATTAATAAAAAAGAAACATAAAGTTATATAATAAATTAATATAAAATTATTATTTATAAAATTATATTTAACTTTATAATATGTTGTTTTTATTATAAAGTTTAATAATAATCGATATTATTAAATATTATTTAATATAAATATAACTTTATATAAATTTATTAAATTATAAATCTTTTAATTAAATACTTTAAAGTTATTATCCTTAAAGAAAATATTTAAAAATATAAATTATTTATTATTTAACCTTAAAGAAGTTAAACTAATAATTAATTATTATTTTATAAAGGACATTAATATATTAATTATATTATTAAAACAACTATATAAAACTTTTATTCTTTATTTACTAAATTAAATAAATAAATACGTAATTTAACTAATTATAAAGTAATTAATTAATAGGTTAATTAATAAGAATTTATTCAATAAAAGGATTATTTATTAAATATATATTAATTCTAATCTATTAATATCGGCTTTTTTTCCTTCTTAACACTTTTAACGATTATATAATTTTATTTTATTAATAGTTATTATACTAATTAAGCTTTATTTCTTTTAAAACTTTTTATTATATATATATATATATTTTCTACCTTTTTATATAATTTATAAAGGTTTTCGTTATTATATATTTAATATATAATATAGAGATTTATTAAACTCTTTTCCAAAAGCTTATTATAATTAAAATAAAAAATATAAATAAATAAAAGGTTATATAGATTAGTAATAATCTCGTATTAAAATAAATAGGTATTATAGAGGTAAGTTAAAAATTTAAAGTTTTAATAATAATAAATAATAATTATTAAACCCCCTTTTTATTATATTTATCGACTTTAATTATTACTTTATTATTCTTTATAATATACAATTTATAATAAACCTAAGTTTTATAATAATATTATATTTAAATATTAAGAAAGGATTTATTTATTTATATTATATATTTATATCTATTATTACTCTTTGCTTTATACCTTTATATCTTATTAAATATATATATAATTAAATAAATCTCGGTATTTACCGATATATATTATATTATATATGTTAATTAAAAGCGTTTTAAATAAGTCTTAAAACGTTAATATTATTATATTAATAACTATTACATTTAAATTTATTTAAAAGGACCGTGTTTATAATCGGAAAATTATAAACACCTTAAATAAATTTAATTTTTAAACATTAATAATCGTATAAAGTAATTTATTTTATAATTTATTATAATATATAACTTTTTACATATATAATTTATATATTAAATTTAAATTATATAATAATAAAGAATATTATAAAGTATATTAAATAATGGAAGGTATATTTATATATTTATAAAATAAAAAAGAGATTCTAAAGTATATAAAGTTTCTATATAATTATAATAAACGCCGGTATAATAAATCGTAAAATATTTACCTTTTAAGGGGAAGGGTTAATAAATAAGAGATAACGGAGTTATAGTTAATAAATAATACTTTAATCGGATAAATTATTATTAATTAAATCATTCGTTAATTATTATATAGTTAATTAATTTATAATTATATATATATTTATTTAATCTATTAAAGTAAAAGTAAAGGTTTTATACAAATATTTTCATAATATGATTAATAACTTAACGTCCTTTATAAAATAGTATAATATAAAGATTAAATATATAAAGAGCTATATATTGTTACGGTTTAAAAAGATAATTATTATATATAATATGCTATATTTTTAAATCGAATTTATTTAAAGCAATATTTTAAAAATAAAGTTTATTTTAAAGAAATTAAAAATTAAATTATCGATATAATTATACCGGCTTTATAAGAATTAATAAAGGGTTTTTCTTATTAATATAAATGATATAATATATATTAATAACTATTAAAATTTAAATACCTATACATATATTTAATCATATATAAAGGTATAAACTAAAGGATGATAAAAAATATAAATATATCTTAAATAAAATAATTATAGAAAAATCGAAAATTATTAAATCGTTAATAACGTTATATAATAGATTATTTATATATATTTTTTAATTAAATTCAAATTAAACGAGAAATCGTAAATTAATATATATTATAAAAATAACGATAAAATGATTTAATAGAAAAAGATTAATTTAAATCTTTTTTATAATATATTTTAAAAACTTTTTAAATATAATTTTAAAACATTATTCGTTTATAATTAAATTAATAAACTATATAATATACCCTTTTTCAATAATGTTTTATATTATATAACTTATTTATTAATAAAATATTAAATTTAATGTTCTATTAAGTTTTTAATAATTAATATAAATAATATAAAATAAGTAAAAAGTTATATAAATTAATAATAATTTTATATTAAAAGAAATAGATATTTTAAATATTTATTTAATATTTTATTTAAACTTATTATAGTTAATATAAGTATTAAAAAATAAATAAAAGGTTGTATAAATTAATAATAACTCCGTACTAGGTTAAATAGGTATTTTAAATAATAAGTTAAAAATTAAGCCTTTAGCTATATAATAATAGATAGTAAGTATTAAGCCCCTTTTTATTATAGCTATTAACTCTAACTATTACCTTATTATCCCTTATAATATAGGATTTATAATAAAACCGGGTCTCGTAATAGTATTATATTTAAATATCGAGAAAGGAATTATTATACTCGTTCGCGTTATACGAACTTAAAATCTATCGGAAATTACTTACGCCTAGGTAATAAAGTTTTTAAAATTAGAATATAAAAATACCGGTTTTTTATAAGCTATTAAAGAAAGTTTTCGTATATAAATATAAACTCTTAAAATAAATACTCTTTAGGATTTATAATAATTCTCTCTTTTTTATTATATATAAATATATATTTATATCTATTACTATCCTTTATTTAGTTTTATATCTTTATATATTATTAGATATAGATACAATTATTTAAATTTTAATATCTATTAATATATAACGTGGTTTACCACCTCGCGGACTATATTACCTCGCGGACTACTTTTTTAATTCTATAGCTTAATTAAATTTTAATATATAATAGTTTTATAATTATAATACCTAATTAATTTAAAGAAGATCGAATCGTTTTAATAATTTAAATAACGCGAAACCTAATAAATCCTTTAAACGAAAGAATTATTACGAAAGTATATAACGTCCTTTATACGATTCTATATTACCGAATTAACGGCCGAACCCTATAATATAAAATTTAATAACGATAATATAAATTAAATCTTATTAAAAAGGAGGTATTACGAAAATATATAATTAATTTAAATACCCGAGGAATACCTTTTAATATTATTAATATAGAAGATATAATTAATTTTCTCGCGGGAGCGCGTAACGACAAGCGCGTCGATAAATATTAAGTTAGGCGCTTTATCGATCGCAATCCAAACTTTAAAATTAAAATAAATCGGAAATACAATTATTAAAGGGCTCTTTATAAGGATACGAAGGTTATTTCCGGCTAATTTATATTAATAATAAATATAAAGGCTAAATATAATATCTTAAATAAAAATATATAAAATTTCGATAAAATTAATTTTATAATAAGCGTTATCGGCTTAATATATATTATAATACGCGCTAATCGGCGTAAGAAAATAAAGATAGTCTAACCTAATAATTAGGAATAATTAATAATAATAAAATATATTAATTCATAAAACTAATATATTCCGCCATTCTTAATCGTTTAAAATTAATATTACCTTATAAATTAAACGTATGAATATAACTTACCGGGCGATTAAGTAATTAAACCGATTTCTAATAGTTAAACCGATAATAAAACGGGTTTAAATTAAGTTAAATATTTCGATAAATATATTAAAGCGTGAATGACGGGTTATTATCGCCTTTTAATTATTAATAGTTACGAAAGTTATATTTCGGCCGAATTCGAAATATATTATAAGGATAACGATATTATTATATTTAATATGCTTCCTTATTTATTTTATTTACTTTAATTATTAAATATCGCACTTTATTCGTTATTAAAGCGTACGTATTTAAAAGAAATCGAGTTATTTATAAAAGCTTTAATAAATTATATTATAAAGCTCGAGTTCTTTATTATTTTTAAAACTGTATATTTCGTTATTTTTATAAAATATAATATTAAATCTAGATTTAATATATTTAATTTAATACCTTATAATTTAAATAAAGTAATTAATAAATTAGATATATAAATTCGGATACCTATACCGGAGTTATTATATTTAAGGACCGTTAATATTTATGACCCTTTAACACCTTTTAACCCTTAATAAACGATAAAATACTTTACTTTTATTAAAAGTAGGATTTCTAATTATTAAAAAAGCTCTTTAACGCCGATTTTAAATATTATAAATAAGTTAATTAAACGTATAAAGTTAATAACGTACGAAGTTACGATTTTATATAAACGGGTATAGACTTTAAAGGCGGTTAATTTAACTTTTTTAAAACGTTAAAAGGTTAGAAAGTTATATATTTAACTTAAAGGAACCTTTATTATTAAAGAATTTTAATAATTATAAGATAAAAAAGTAAAAAGGAAGCGTTTTACGACCAATAAAAGTAAAAATAATAATTCATTAAAGCGGTATATAACGGGTAATAGGCGTTATAATATTTATAACGAAATAAATTATAATACGCGAACCTATAAAAAGGATATAAAATCGAGTAATAAATCGGATAACGAATAATTTAAATTAATTTAAAATATTATAATTAAATTAATTTATATAAAAGTATTAAAAAGTAGAAAAAGTAATTCGCGAGGTAATATAATCCGTAAGGTAATAAACCATGTTATATAAATATTAATATTTTAATATTAATAAGAATAAAAGGTTTATAAATAATAATATTTAAGATTATAAAGTTCTAATTATCGATTTTAATTTTAATATAAAAATTAAGGATATAAAAATTATATATATAAAACGATATCGATTTTATAAATAAAAAGCGTAAATATAAAGAAATAATAAAATTCGTTAATAATATATAAATCGTTAATTAATTATTCTTAAACCTTGTTTAAAAACGTTATAATTCATAAAAATAAAGGCCGTTATTAATTGTTTAAAGAAGTATTTAATATTATAAGCTATTATAATATTATAATATTAATTAAATCTATTAAAATAATTAAACAAGTAATTAAATATATATTAATTTATTAAAATGAATCAATAAATATAATAGGGATTTAATATATTATATATCGAGATTATATATAATAATTCTTCTTTTAACCGTCTTATAAAGGATGTTAATCTATTAATTATATTAAGAAAAAAATTATATAAAACCTTTATCTTTTATTTAATAAATTAAATAAATAACTAAAGAACAGCTTAATCGATAATAACCTATCCAATTAAAGGATTACTCGCTAACCGCGGTTCGCCCCCCCTTTTAACGTTAACTCCCGTTTATTAGTATCGGCCCTTCTTCCCCTTTAATACGCTTAACTAATCCGTAATTTTATCGTACCGGCGCTCGTTATATTAATAAAGTTTAACGTCCTCCGGGGCCTTTTTCTTTTTTATATATATATAAATATATTTTCCGCTATTTAATAATCTTTATAAAAGTTTTTATTATTATATATTTAATATATAATATAAAAGTTATATAAATAAAGAGCTATATATTATAACGGTTTAAAAAGCTTATTATTATATACGGTATTTAATACCTTAAAGTCGAATTTATTGAAAATAGCCACGATTTTCGTATTACGAAGTAATCCTTTTTAAGAAATATAAATTTAATAATTACCGATATAATTACGCCGGTCTTTTCGGAATTACTTAAAAGGCTCTTTATTAACGCGTATAACATAATATATATTAATAAATATTAAAACTTAAATAATTATATATATAAAGGTATAAAGTTAAATAAAGGATAATAATAAATATATATAGATATTTATATATAATAAAAAAGAGAAAGTATTATAGGTATTAAAAAGCGTTTATTTTAAAATTTTATATTTATATATAAAAACTTTCTTTAATAATTTATATAAAACCGGTATTTTTATATCCTGATTTTAAAACTTTATTATTTAAATATAAATAATTTCTTATAAATCTTGAATCTATATAATACGAACGAGTAATTCCTTTCTTACTATTTAGATATAATATTATCGCGAGACCCGGGTTTATTATAAATCCTATATTATAGGGGATAATAAATAATTAAGTTAATAGCTATAATAAAAATTAGGCTTAATATTTACTATTTATTATTAATAAAAATTTAATTTTTTTAATTTAGTATTTAAGATACCTATTTATATTAATATAGAATTATTACTAATTTATTTTAATCATTAGAAGCTTAAAAAGTATTAAATAATTTCTTCTTTTATTAAAATAATCGTTAAGAATTCTATTAATAATTAACGATATTAAATCCGAAATCGTTTTATAATATTATAATAAAATACGGAAATCGAATATATTATAAATATTATAAATTAATATTTTAATTATATTTTATAAACGTAAATAAATATTGCGAAAATAGTAATTATATTAACTTATTAATATATTAAAATTAAAAATAACAAATACTTTTATTAATTATTAGAAAATGAAAACGTTTTAAAAAAGAATTATATTTTTTTAATAAAAGAGACTTTAAAATAAATAAAGAATAACGTAGCCTATAAGCGAAATGACCATATAAGCGAATTAATCACTTTCATTAAATTTCGTATAAATAACTTTTATAACTTAATTCCTTTATTACCTATTATAGTTAATATTTAGGAAGAAGGGTAAATAGTTCTAGCGCTTTAAGCGTTTAAGAATAACTTAAAATTAAGTTTCCGATGTATAACTCGAACGTATAAAGTCCTTTATACGACCCTTTATAACTAATAATTTAGTATTTTTATAAAACGCGAAATATCCGTTAATTCTTAGAAATTAACGGATTCTAAAGAAAATATAATTATATAATATATAATTGAATTAAATTCGCGGTTATTTCTTCTTTAAATAAATGGCGTTAAAAATATAACGAATCGATTACTTTATTAACGTAACGCGGGACGCGTCGGCGTTAATTAGGTTTTTAATTTCATATAATAATAATTAAACCTCCGGACGCGTTTTAATTAAAGAATCGATTATTAAAGAGTCCTTTACAGGGTTGGCAATTAGTCTGACTAATTTGAATTTAGTCACTTTTTAGTCGACTAATTTTAGTCAGGGAGCTGACTAAATTCACTTTAGTCTTAGTTAGTAAAAATCATGAATTTAGTCATTTTAGTCAGACTAATAACTAAATTCTTTTAGTTTTAATCAGTGACTAATATTAGTCGACTAAAATTCATTTTTTATTCATTAGAAATAAATATATTCAATAAATTTATTAAAAGATTTTATATTATTTAATATAATATTTATTATATCATTAAACCTATTTTATAATAGATATAAAGAATATTTAATATTATTTCTATTATTATTTATTAATATAAAATTAATATTTAAATTCTTTTTTTTACATATCCCTTTTAAATTATTAATAATAAAAATAAATAAATATTTAATAATATATTAATATATTTATTAATAAAAGAATATAATTTTTTTTATTAAATATAATGTAATTTTACTTTATAATAAATATAAAAAGCTTTCTTTTAAATATTATATTTGATTAATAAAAAATGATATTTAATATAAATAAGGTTTAATAAAATATTAATATTTAATTAAAATAAAATAATAAGTTAATATTTATTTAAAAAGAAAAGAAAATAGAATATTAATATTAATATTTAAATTAAAGAAGAAAGAATTTGTTATTATAAATATTAAATTCTAAATTCACTTAATTTATAATACAATAATAAATAATATATTATTATATAATAAATATATAAATAATATAATATATAAAGTAAATAAAATAATTATTATAATTTAAATATAAAGATATCTTTTTTAAAAAAGAATTTTAAAAAATATTAAATAAATATTAAAAATATATTAAAAGAATTTAATTTATTAAATAAAAAATGATTAAAATTCGACTAAATAAATCATTAAATTATTCTTAGTTTAGTCACTTTAATGAATTTAGTCACTCGATTTTAGTTATTGATTAATTTAGTCAGACTAATTTAGTTACTAGGTTAAATAAATTCTGAATTTTAGTTACTGATTAAAATTAGTCTTAGTCTTAGTCATTATTCACCCTGAATAATTGCTAACCCTGTATATTATTACCTTTTTTAAACTGTATTATAAATAATTATAATAATGTATTTAAAATAATGTTAATTTATTATAGTATATATCGTATATATAACTTATAGTCTAATAAATATATTAAGATTGTAATAAAGTATAAGTTATTTTTAATATAATTAAATAACTTTAATAAATATTTATTTATAACCTTTTTTATTAACCTATTATTTATTAATATTATAATTAGATTATTATATAATTCAATTTCCATTCGTTTTTTATTAAAATATTTATTTATATAAGATATAAAATTTATATTTAATAATCCTATATAATATCGGTAAATATTAATACTTAAATAATCGTATATATATCCTAAAAAATGTTTTTAATAAAAGATTATATTATTTAATAATAGATAATATATAAATGACTTTATTTATAAATTGAATATCTTTCTAATATAAAAAGTTTAAAGTTTATAATAATAACATATTTTAATTTATCCTTTTAATAATATATATTTATAATCTATTTATATCATAAGTACCATTAATAAAAGGATCTATTAACCTTTTAAATTAAAGAAATAATAAAACGAAATAATATTAAGGTTATAAATGAATTTAAATTTAAATACTTTATATATTATAAAGGTTATAATATAATATATAATTATTAGTATTTAAATTAATAATTAATAGTACACGCTTTTAATTTTATTAAATAATATAATAAAATATATATATCTTTATATAAATAATTATAAAAAGGAAATATATTATAGAAATTATTAAATAAAGTACGAATTAATAAAAACTTCGAAATTTTAAATAAATTAAAAAGTATTATTAAATAGAAAGAAAGGTTTAGAAAGTTTATTAAACCACTTTAGAAATATTTTATTATATTTAAAATATATTAAAATATAAATAAAGTAATTCATTAATTTAAAACTTTTAAATAAAATAAATATTGAAACGAGTTATCTATAAATTTAAAAAGTTAAATCGAGTTAAAAAGAATTATTAAATATAATTGAAGTATAAATATAAAGAATTAATTAAATAAAATAGAATATAAGATATTTAAATTAACTTATTAATATAATAAGCGGATTTTTAATATAATAGGGAACTCTTAATAATATATATTAACCTTTAAATATATTAATAAATAATAATTTTTATATTATAAAGTCTTTCTATTTTAATATTAAAATATTAAATCTAAATATAATACTTATTTTAAATAAAATATAATTAAAGAATAATATTTAAAGTAACTTGTTATTAAATAAAAATCTTATAATAACGCTTTTTAAAGCTTAAATATTATTAATAAAATTTATAAAAGATAGAAATTAATTAAAACGTTATTTATATAAGATGTTTAAAGGAATTAATTTAAATATCTGAAATACCTTAAAATTAATCGTTTTTACTTAATATACATTTTTTAATACTTATTATTTTAAAATGTATATATTTTATAAGGCGTTATATAATAATAAAATATTACTTAAATAAAACTTTAAAATGGTAATAATAAGGAATAACATTAAATATAATATTAAATAAATAAAAAAGTTTATAAAGTTTAATATTTAATTACTATGTTAAGACTTTTAATTTTTATTAAGCAATTACTTTTAATAAATAACTATATTTACTTTATAAAATCTATATAAAAGTATAATATTATATAAGTTTAACATAATATAAAGTTAATTATACCAATTTAATATATTTTTCATAATATTAAATAATAATTAATATTTTAAATAAATAAAATGATATTTATTTTTAAAAGGGAAATAAATAATTTATTAATTAATATTAATAAAAATGATATTTATAAAGCGATAACGGTCATAAATTAAGATAAGTTTATAAATAAAGATTAATAATAAATAATATCTATATTTATAAAAGAAAATGATTAAAAAGCGTCTTAATAAGTTTTTTATTTAAAGTTTATATAATAATAAAAATAAATTTAATAAAATAACTTTTAAATAATATTTTATAATATAACCTTTAAAATATATTTAATAACGTTATTATCTTAAATAGAATAACTAAATAAATATATTTTAAATATTAATTAAATATAAAATAGGGATTATTTAATATAGATTTAATCGAAATGGTTTAAATAATTAGGTATACTTATAACGGCTTTAAATATATATTAAGAAATGTTATAAATCTATTTAATAAAATAGAGTTAGATTAATTAGTTTTTAATAGATATATTAGTAATATTAATATTTAATATAGATAGATTTTATATACGTTATCTATATTAATTTTAATTTAATTCTTTATTAATATATAAATTGAATAATTTATTTAATATTTTATTAAGCTTTTTATTAAGCTTTTTATAAATAAAATAAATAATAAAAGATAAATATAAAGTTATATAAATTAATAACAAGTTCGTATTAAAATAAATAGGTATTTTAAAAATAAATAGAAATATTAAAACCTTTAATAATAATAAATAATAAATATTAAGCCCCTTTTTATTATAGTTATTAACTTTAGTTATTAATTTATTATCTTTTATAATATAAGATTTATAATAAACCCCTGTTTCGTGATAATATTATATTTAAATATTAAAAAAGGAATTATTTATTTATATTTAAATAATAAAGTTTTTAAAGTTAAAGTATAAAATTATTAATTTTTTATAAATTATTAAAGAAAGTTTTTATATATAGATATAAAATTCTAAAATAAATATTCCTTAAGATTTATAATATTCTTTCCTTTTTATTATATATAAATATATATTTATATCCGTTATTATACTTTATTTAATTTTATACCTTTATATATTATTAAATATATATATAATTAGTTACGTTTTAATATTTATTAATAAATATTATATTATATATATTAATAATAGATTTCTTAAGTAATTTTAAGAAAGTTAATATAATTATATTAATAATTATGAAATTTCTATTTCTTTAAAAATAACACTTTTATAATTCGGAAATTGTAATTGTATTTAATAAATTTAATTCTAAAGTATTAAAGACTGTATATAATAATAGAACTTTCGAGCCGTTATAATATATAGCTTTTTATATATATAATTATTTTATTTTATTTAAGAAAAGTAAATAATAACGAAGTTTATATAATATATTAAATAACGGAAGGTATATTTATATATTTATAAAATAAAAAGAAGACCCCGAAGGATATAGAACTTTTGTTAGGTTATTAATATAATAAGCGCCGGTATAATAAAATTACGGAATAACTACCTTTAAAGGGGAAGGGCCGATAAGCGGGAGATAGCGGAATTCTAATTAACGAGTAATCTTTTAATTGAATAAGTTATTATTAATTAAGCTATTCATCGATTATTATATAATTAATTAAACTATATATTTATTTACTTAATTTATTAAATAAGAGGTAAGGGTTTTATATAGGTTCTTTCTTATAATATAATTAATAAACTATCGTCCTTTATAAGACGGTTAAGTAATTAATAAAAATAAAATTTCCGATAATTAATCTATATAAAAACTTTAAAGCTTTTATTAAATTATATTTCTAACCTTTTTATAAATATCGTTATTAAATTTCTTTTAATTTTTAGATATTATAAGGTTAATATTAAATATAATAATATTAAATCTAAAAAAAGTAATTATATAGTAATATTAATAAGAAAAGAAATAAAATCAATACTAATTATATAAATAAACTAGAAGTATAAAACAAATTTTAATAGTTTATAAAATGCGTTTATTAATATTCTAAAAAGCGAAAAAGTAATAAATAAGTATTAATATAAATTTAAAATGAAGATTAAAGTTACTCAGGAAAGTATAAAATATTAAAACAATTTTAAAGTATATATTAAAACTATTAATAATAATATAAAACCAATTATATTATTATTATTATTATTAATATTTAAAGCGAAATCATTAATAATAGCTTTTAAGTTATTTATTATAATATTATTATTTAATACTTTATTAAACTCTAGTATAATTTTAAAATTAATTATAATTATATTTATATTTTCAAAGTAATTAAAAAAGGCTTTTAACCTTTAAATTACTTTTTAAAAAGTTAAATATAAATAAATAAATTAAGAAAGATATAAAGAAAATATTATTTTATAAAACGTAAGAAGAATAAATTCATTTTATTTTAATTAAATTACTATTAATAATTTAAAAATCTAAAATAATTAAAGTTTTATATTTTCTATAATAAAAAAGGTTTTTGTTTTAATAATAAAAGCTTTTTTTAAGAGATAATATAAATAGATATTCTTTTTATTAAATAGGAGAATTAAAATATATCTTAAATAACTTTATATCTATAAAAAACCTTAATTTAAATAAAGTTTTAAAATTCTTAATACTTTCTTTATTTTAATTTCTTTTATATTATATTTTTAGTCCCTTTTTAATTAAATATTATATCTTATTAAATAAAAAGTAAAGGCTTTATTTAATATTATATTTATAATATAAATAATTAATAAACGCTTTTTATAAAACGAGATAATAATTATTAATATTTAAAGTATTATATAAATAGTAAATTAATAATTGTTTAAATATCTTAATTATAATTATAATTTATATAATTTTTAATATTTTATATATTTTAAATTTATAAATTTAATTATATATACTTATATCTTGAATTTAATTTAATATACTTTATACTCCTATATTTCTTAAGTAAAATTTATATTATATAATAATATATTTATTATTAATAATAATAAATTAAAGTAACGAAATTAATTAAAGCTGGTATAAATATAGCTTTGAAAATAAAAATTATATATATATATATATAGAAATCATTAATATTACTTAATTAAATTTATTTATTTAATAAAGTTTATTAAGTTTTATAAATTTAATCCTTTAATTATTTACTTATATATTAATATATTTATAATATAATATAAAATAGATTATATCCTTAATAATAAACTCGATATATTAATAACGTAGATTGTATTAACATTCTATAATAATAATAATATATCTTTATAATAATAATCTTATTTATAATAATATTTTCAAGATTTAGGAATTTATATTTAAAAAACTATATATATAAAATCGAATTAATAAAGCAATAATAAATACTATTTATATCTAAATATAATAAAGAAAGAGAATAAAAGTGGCTTATATTAAAATATATTAACTTATCAAAATAAATCTTAATTTTCATTTTTTTATTTATTTATAAATTATATACAACTATAAAGAAAAGAATATATTAAAAATGTTTTATAAATTTAATTTCTATTTCCAATAATATACTTTTCAATAATGTTTAATAATAAAACATTATAATAAAAGAGATGTAACTTATTTAATAATTTAATATAAAATAAGGGTTATATTATAATAATAATTAAGATAATTTTCTTTATTTAATTATTAAAGCTTTAAAATATAATTAAATTTAAAGGGTTTTAAGGTAAAACTAGCTATAATGTTTTATATTAATAATAGGATTATATTATAAAAGGGTTCATAATTATTAACTATTAATTAGTAAATAGTAAAAACTAATATATAAAGTAATAAATGTAATTAAATACTATTTTAATGATATATTTATATATTAAATCATATAATATATACAGGGTTGGCAATTATTCAGGGTGAATAATGACTAAGACTAAGACTAATTTTAATCAGTAACTAAAATTCAGAATTTATTTAACCTAGTAACTAAATTAGTCTGACTAAATTAATCAGTAACTAAAATCGAGTGACTAAATTCATTAAAGTAACTAAACTAAGAATAATTTAATGATTTATTTAGTCGAATTTTAGTCATTTTTTATTCAGTAAATTAAATTCTTTTAATATATTTTTAATATTTATTTAATATTTTTTAAATATTTTTTAAATACTTTTTAAATATTTTTTTAATATTTTTTAAGATTCTTTTTTAAAAAAGATATCTTTATATTTAAATTATAATAATTATTTTATTTACTTTATATATTATATTATTTATATATTTATTATATAATAATATATTATTTATTATTATATTATAAATTAAGTGAATTTAGAATTTAATATTTATAATAATAAATTCTTTCTTCTTTAATTTAAATATTAATATTAATATTCTATTTTCTTTTCTTTTTAAATAAATATTAACTTATTATTTTATTTTAATTAAATATTAATATTTTATTTTATTTCAATATTAATATTAAATATTCTTTATATCTATTATAAAATAGGTTTAATGATATAATAAATATTATATTAAATAATATAAAATCTTTTAATAAATTTATTAAATATATTTATTTCTAATGAATAAAAAATGAATTTTAGTCGACTAATATTAGTCACTGATTAAGACTAAAAGAATTTAGTTATTAGTCTAACTAAAATGACTAAATTCATGATTTTTACTGACTAAGACTAAAGTGAATTTAGTCAGCTCCCTGATTAAAATTAGTCGACTAAAAAGTGACTAAATTCAAATTAGTCAGACTAATTACCAACCCTGAATATATAAAGGTTATTTCTTTTTAAAAGATTAAAATTATAAAAGAGTTTTTTATAAACTTTAAAAAGATAATTGAATTAAAATAAACTTATTATAACCTTATTAATTATTATAATCTTTAATTAATTATATTTAAATTAAATATTAAAAGGAGCTTTTCTTTAATAAATTATATATTATATATAATGTATTAACCTTTATTTAATATAACAGGTTTATTAAAATAAATAATATAAATATTTAATTATTTAATTAAAGTATTATAAATATCTGTTTTATTAAAAAAGATATAATCGGTCTTTAATTATATAAATCTATAATTAAAATATTTAATTAATTTTCTTTACTATAGAGAAATTAATATATTTAATATTTATATATAACTAATATATAATCACCTTTTATTTATATAATAGAAATAAAAAATCGAGTTATTATTATATTAATTATAAAAAAGAGTTAATATTTAAAATATAATATAATATCCTATTATTATATTTAATAAATCTTAGTCTTTATTTTAAAACTAAAGTATTATTTAATTTCCGGTTTTCTATTTTATTTAACATTTATCTTTACTTTTTTTAAATTTAATACAATATATCTTTATTTCTATTAAAATATTTATTTAATATTTTTCTTTTTCTTATTTAAATATTAATATATTATTTTCATTTCCTTTTATTTAAATATTAATTTAATAATTTCTTTTTTTCTTATTTAAATCTTAATCTAATAGTTTCTTTTCTTTTTAATTAAATATTAATACATTATTTTCTTTCTTTCTAATTATAGTTTCGTTTTCTATAAAATATTAATATATACTTTTCGTTTATTGTTTAATATTTATTAAATATTTAATCCTTTATCCTTTAGATTTCTTTATAAATATTTAAATAAAATATGTGTCCCGAGATCTACGTTAATATAAGATTTAAATATAATCCTTTTAAATCATTTTTTATTAAATTTACCTATTTATTATAATAAAGATTAATTAAATTATATAATATTAAATATAAATATAGTTATACCTTTTTAAAAGTATTATTAGTATATAATAAAGTATTATATAATTTGAAATTTTTATATAATAATTATATAAATAAGTTCTTATATCCCTTGCTATTTATAATAGATTAAAGTATTTAATTTTAATAAAAGATATAATTAAGGGTCCGTAATTTATAAAATATTAAGAATGTAATATTTAATAAAATAAAATAAGAGAATAAAAGTATATTTTAAAACGTTTTTCTATTACTTATATTAAATAATAATTATCTATTTTTATAAAGAGCGTGCTTAAATTTATATTTAAATAATTATTAAATATTATTACGTCTTAAATAAATATTATAAGTAATAATAGATTAAAATCGAGTTTAACTTTTAATTTAATATTAATAAATATATAAGAAATTTTTATAATATATATATTTAAATATCAATTAAATTCAACATATATAAAGTATATAAATATATTTAAAAGTATATAGAATTTTAAAGCTATAAATAAAATAATTAATAAAGTAAATAATAATAAGTTATATAATAATAAAATAATATATTATTAAATTAAGAACGAAAATAAATTTAAAAGCGGATTTTACCGATATATATAGTAATTAAATATATAATAGTAATAAGTTATTAATATTCAAATTGAAATATATAAATGAAATAAATAATATTAATAAGTTATTACTATTAAAAATAAAATCTATAAATTGAATATTTATTTTTAGAAATATATTTATCTTTAATTTAAAATATATAAATCTAATAATTATTTATAATAGTATAATCTATATTTAATGTTTCATTTTTAATCTATATATTATAAAAATTCTTATTTCTTTATATAATTAAAAATATTTATAACTTTTAATTTCTTTATTTATTTGTTAAATATATAACTCTTTTAATGTTTTATATCGTTATTTAAATAAAGTGTTTTCTATAGAATTTAATTACGATATCATTTTGTTTAAAAATAAGTATATTAATCGGTATAATTATAGATTATTTAACGTAAATAAATAATGTTTTATTATTATTTATTTTAAACCGCTATTGAAAGGTGGTTTAATAATATAAATATTAAAATAAAGAGGAAACCTTAATTTATAACTTATATATTATATATAAATCTTATATAATAATTAGGGGCTACGTCTATAGCTTTAAATTATAATCCTTTAATCTTATAATATTTATTATTATTATATAATTACTTTATAAAATAATCTATCCGATTTAATTTCTATTAATATATTTTAAAATACTAATTTTAATAAGAATATAAATTTAATAAATAATAGTATTAAATTGTTAATTAGTGTTTAATTAAAAACATTTTAATTTTAAAAGTTTAATTTTAAATTAAACGTAAATAGTATATCGATTTATATTTAGAGAATTAAACTATTTAAATTTATTTTATTCTTGATTAAATTAGTATTTAATCGACGATTAAAACATTTATTTATTAAGTAAATAATTAGTCTTTTCTCTTATAATAAAAGAATTAATTAATAAATCCTTTTAAATATTTAAATATAATTAATTTATTAAAATTAAGTTATTTAGCTTTTTATCGTTTAATTTATAATATTATTATATTTTATAATTTTCAGAATTATATAATATAAAAAGAAGTTAATTTCTTTATAATATATCTTTTTATATTTTATTAAAATATTATTAATCTATTATTTATAATAAGGTTTTAATATTTATAACTATTATTAATATAACTTTTAATATTATTAATTTAGCTTTCCTTTAAGATTTAATAATTTATTTTATATTATAAATAAATAATTATTATTATTTATTAATAAAATAAAATTAATACTTAATAATTTACTTTAAATATATTATTTTAAATTAAAAGGAAATATATATAATACTAAAAGGTTACTTTATTTAATATTAAAATAACTAATGATTTAGAAAGGAATAGCTATTTTAATACAATATTTTATAATTAGATTATAAGTAAGTAAGTTAATTATATTAGAATTAATTTTTTAATTAATAATTGAAATCTTAAAAAAGAACTTTTAAATTAATCGGGTTTAAATAGATTTCCTTTTTTTATATTAAAGTAAATATCTTTAAATTACTTTAAAATATATATTATCTTTATAATATAATTAAGATTAAGAATATTTTATTATAAATTACTTTCTTTTTCTATTAAATTTAAAAATTAAAATTCGTTAAACGATAGTAATAATTAAATAGATCATTTAATTTAAAGTTTAATTTCATTAATATATTATAATAATTTATATCGATTATTAATAAAATGATAAAATTATACTTCATTAAACATACTATTTATTATAAAATAGATAATATTATTATTGGTATTTAATTAATTAAAATTTAAATAATTAATTAAATTAAAATTCGATTTAAAAAATAATTATATTTATAAATCGTTTTAAATTAATATTATATATTAATATTAATATCGATAATAACGAATTTAAATCGATATATTAATCGACGTTAATTATTTATTATTAATTAAGATTAAGGAAATATTTAAAATATTTATTGATTGTTTTTTTAAATTAAAAGGTAAAATATATACGATTATATTTATTAAATTATTTTATATTTAAAAAAGAAATTTAAGTTAAACGTATTTATTACGGCTTTTAAAATAAAATACATATATATTCTTAATATAATATTTATATATTTTATATTTTATTTTATTTTTATTTTTTCTTAATAAAATAAATTAAATTTATTAATAAGAAATAGAATGTTTTTTATTACCTCTCTTATTTTAAAATAATTATTAAAAAATTATAAAATATATATTACTAATATATTTTTAAATCTATAAGTTAAAAGTATATAGTTTTATAATAATTACTTATTAATAAATATATATACATTATTTAATTAAATAAAAGAGGTAACGCTTTCCTTTAAACTTTAAATTAAAATCTTATTTCTTTTTTTAATTTAATTTAAATACTTTACATTATTTTATTACTCTATTTAATAAACTTTAATTTAATTAATTATTCAACTTTATACATTAATATTATTTTTATATAACTTAATCAAAGGATAGAATATTTATTATTAAAAGTATAATTAATTAACGTTATTATTATTATATCTTATTTTCTTTATTATTATATATTAATTTAAAAAAATAATAAAGTAGAAACTAACTATTAATGAATGAATTTTATTAAATTTATTTATTATTATAATATGTTCTTATATTTAATAATTAATAAATAATATATAGATATATTATACCTTTATAATTTAACTATTTAATTTTATATAAATATTATTTTTTTTTTTATCGATACTTATAATATTTTAATTTAATTTATTATAACCGACCTTAGAGCTTTATTTTAAACGTTCTTATCTCTTTTTAATCTTACTTAATTATCCTTTATTTATATTATAAAATTTATAAATAGATTAAACTTAATTCCTTGAAATCGAACGTTATTAAAGCTTATCTCTTTTTATTTTAATTAATATTATAAACCGAACCTGAAACTTAAGAATATTAATATTATTATCTTTAATTTAGTTTTATTCTTTTATATTTTATTAATCCTATTGTTTAAAGCGAATTAAAACGATTATTATATTTAAAATATAACTTTAATATTAAATTAAAATTTTAAATTTAATTAAGTTACTTCTTTAATTGAATTATATATATACGCTCTTTTCTTTTATAGACGACTTATAAACTTATTAATTATGGTATTAAAACTAATAACATTAGTATAATAATAATAAATTTAAAGAATTTAAAATTAATTAATAGAATTACTACTTCCTTTATGTTATATTTATTTATCGTTATTAACTTAATAATATTTTAGTTTTAATTAATAGATTTATCTGTTTTCCTATTAAAATCGATTATATTAATAAAGGTATTATAAGTTATTTATAACACTAATTAATTTAAATTCAATATTTAAAATTATATAATTATCTTTTATAAACCTTTAATTAGATTTAACGGCTTATTATAAATCTCTAAATTTTAATATTAAAATGGTATAATTATAAATGACATTTAATATAATATACTTTATAAAATAATAAAGAAAAGGAAAATCGAGGTAAAATTAAATTAAAATTTAAAATAAATATAAATATAACGTTTAACTTATATTAATAAAATATTAAGATATATAAATTTATATATTATATTATTAATGTAAAAGGAATAGCTTTTAAATAATTAACTCTTATTACATAAACCTTCTATAATATCTAATATATTAGAACTTTTATATAAATAGTTTAATTTTATATATAATAATAACAAGGAATAATATTAATATTTAAAGATTTAGATTATGATTTAACTTAATAGTTAATTTAATTAAAATGGATTTAACTAATTTTTAATCGATTAATTTTAATTAATAAGCTTAATAAATTCATTTTAATTTTAATTAATTAAACTATAAATTTATTTATTTCATTTAGAATAATGTCTAAATCTTTTTAATCTTAATTAGTAAATAATATTAGCGGATTAAAATGCTCTTTATATTTATTTAAAAAACCGAAATTAATTAAAATTATTAATCAAATTTATATTATTTTATATTGAATTTATCTTAATGTTATAAGTATTTATTAATATCGTTTTTGTTATTATAAAAAATAAAATAAAGTAAAATAAAATATAAATATATTTATTAAATTTATACATTATAATTTAATAAATCTGTTATATATATATATAAGAATAAATATTAAAACAATTCTTTAAATATTTATATTTATTATTATAAAAGTAATATTTAAAATACTTATAATATAAACTCCCTTTCGATTTATAATTAAATAAAATAAAAAAGCTTTTAATAGAATATTAATATCTCTATTAATATATTTAAGAAAATTATAATTCGTAATCTAATAAATATATTATTTTTAATATAATAAGAAATATCAAAATATTATTTTCAAATATTTATATTAATTATATTAAAATTAATATTTAAAAGATTTAGTTTTAAAAGTCGCTTTAGACTTATTATTAAATATAAAATAGAAATAAAATAAAGATAATAGTTTAATATTAAAATAAAGATAATAGTTTAATATTAAAATAAAGATTAGAATTTATAAAATATAAAATAAAATATTATTTTAATTATTAAACTTAAAGTTTGTTTAATTAATAAAATAAGAATAATTATAATACTTTACTTTAAATTATATAAATATAAGATTATTATATATTAAAAAGTATATTATTTTAAAATCTAAATTGAAAGAAATAATAATAATAATTTAATTATAAAGAGTTTTTAATTTTTAATTAAATATAAAAAGAATGTTATTTTAATAAATAAAAAGTAATTAAAATTCAATGAAATATATTATTAAACTTATTTTAATCTAATTACCTTAATAAATATAATTAATTAACTTTGATTATGATTAATTCTAGTCTTAGTTATTATTTACTTTAAATAATTATTAACCTTATTTATTTTATAATTTTAATTATAATATTTTATAGATAAATATGTAAATAATAAATGTTATTTATATAAAAATGTTTAATATAATAATATTATTATTTAATAAAACGAAGGATTAGAAATAAAAATTAAAGGAATATAAATAAATAAAACTTATAAGCTTTAAAGTTTTAATTAAATTAAAATATCTTTTTAATATAAAGTTATTAAACGTACATTCTATACCTTTTATTTAATAAAAAGGAAACTCCTTTTATATCTTTAAAAAAGAATTTTTATTATATAATTAAAGTATTATTTAAAAAAAGAATTTCTTATATTATATAAATTATATAACTTTAATTATGTTATATTTATAACCTATTAATATAAATCAAATTAAAAGAAAATGAAGTTAAGTTTTAATATCTTTTTATTTTTTTATTTTAGTTTAAAAGTAATTTATAAATTAACGACCTTTCTTATTTATTTTAAAGCTATAAACTTAATTATAATTAACTTTATAATTATTTTAATTTTTAATAAAGTATTAAATAATATTATTATAATAAATATATTAAAAGTTTTTATTAATAATTTTAATATATATATAAATATAAACGAGGGATTAGCGAATAATTCTATTTTATTTTTAAAAGTTTTAATTTATATTTCGAGCTTGTTTCAATATCTATTTATATATTCTTTATTTTTATTAATATTATTAAACGTATTTTATAAACCGTTAACATTATTTATACATTTTAATTTATTAATCAAGCTTTTATTAATATTATTTTATAAATTACTAATTTCGTTTTTTTATTAATTATTATATATAATTATTTTAAGTCTCGTTTATATAATATTTTATAAATTTAAAATCGAAATAAGTTAAATAAGGATATTTATATATATAATTTAAAATATAAGTTTATTAAAACTTTATATTTACTATATACTTTAATTAATAAAACGGTTATTTTTATTAATTAACTTATTTATATAAAAATAGAAATACTTTTAATTTTTATTATAAATAATATTTATTAAAATAGCTTATATTATTCATTAATATTATCTTTATTAATATATATTAACATTAACGGTATTTATTTCGAAAATCAATTAATATAATCAACTTTTATTTAATAATTTTAAAATATTTAATAATATATAATTAAAACTTTTATAAACGTCTTTATTCATTTAAACTATCTTAATTAAGTTTTTTTTAAATACTTTATTTTTATAATAAATTCTTTATTTAAAATCCGTTTATAAGGTTTACTTTATTAAAATGATTACGTTATTTAATATATCCCGGAAATTATAATATACGGTGTTATTTAATAATTATTTCATTATTATATAAATCTTAAATCGGGAATTTTATTATAATATCTTTTAATATTCTTTTCTATTAATACATTTATAATTAATTAATAGTTTTTATTATTAAACTTATATTCATTCTTAATTATTATTATTTTATAAACCTTTTTCTATTAATTTTAATTAATTAGTTATTTATATTATTTATATAAAACATTAGTATTTTATTAATTTAAGATTTTAATTATCGTTTATTATTATTAAAACCTTATAAAGTTTTTATATTTAATCTTATATTATTTTAGATTCATATAATATAATAATATTTCTAAAACGTTAAGAACTTAATATAATTATTTATAAAACGTAAATTCAAGATACAAATAAAATATTTTAATATATTAATTAAATACCGAACTTTATAATACTTTTTATATATCCTATAATAATTATTAATATTATAAATTATTCTAATTAATTTTAAATTTTATTTAAATAATATCTTATTTTATAATCACGTTTTATAAAGTATATATATTTCGATATAAATAAGGTTTAAAATAATTCGTTAAGGCGATTTAGTTTTTAATATTTAAAGGTTTTATATTTATTTTTTAAATAATATTATATAAAGGAGGCTTTATTTATTTTTCGTTTTTTATTATTTTTATTAGTAATAATTGATTATTAAATTCATTTTTAAATATTTATTATTTTATTATAATTTGTTTATGTTATTATTATCTAATTATACACTGTTTATAACGTATAACTTAATTAAAATTAATAATTCAATATTTAAGAATAAAGAACTTTTTTATAAAGATTATATTATTATAACGTAAGGATTATTATTTAATAAAATATTTAAAGGTTAATATATATTATTAAAAAGAATTTACTATTTAAAATTTCGTTTATTATATTAATAAGTCATTTAAATATTTCTAAACTTTATATTATTTAATCTTTTATTAAATTTCCATTTTAATTAAATTTAATAGTTATTTATAACTTAATTTAAATTTTTAAATTTATAAATAACTCGTTTAAGTTCTTATTTTATATTAGAACCTATAAGTTAAAAGAGAGATATAAAAGAAACATAAATTAATTAAAACTAGTTCTAAAGGGATTAACGATTTACTCTAGGTATATATAGGGCCTAGCCTAATTAAGGCAAGGGCCCTTTAATTAAGGGCCGCGTTATATTTTATAAAAAGGTTTTAAATTATTAAATTAATTTATTATTTTATTTTACTATTTAAATTAAATTAAATAATAATTTTATTAATATTAAATTCATTTCTTAAATATAATAAAATATTATTAAAATATATTAATAATCTTTTTTAACTTTAATTTCTATTTAATAATAATACCTAATTCGTGTATAAAATGAAATATTTTATTAATCCTTATATCGTTTAACGAGTTTTTGTAATATATTATATCTTTATAATTATTTAAATAATAACTCATATATTTTATTATATTTTTAAATAAATTTAAAAACGAATTTTATTTATATTTCTTATAAATATTTTTAATATACTTTTATAAAAATTTTATATCGATAAATAATTTAATTTATAATTAAATATATTTATATACTTTATAATTATAATTAGCTCGACTTGTCATTAAAATTATTTTAAAGTTTTATTATTTAATAATAATTATTTCTTATTAAATTAAAAGTAATCTTATTACTTATATTATATTTATAATATTAATAAGTTTTATTATATTTTATTTCTATTATATATATTAATAGATCGATTATTACTTTTACTTTCTTAATATAATTTATATATTAAATTAAGCTCGATTAATATCTCCGGAATTTTAAATATTAATAATAAATTTTCAAATTTAAACTTATAAACTATTTCGTTTAATAAATAGTCAAATAATATCGATAAAGCGTTATTTAAATTAAATTATGATACTAATAATATTTTTAATTATTATATATTTAAAGTTATAATATAAATATTAATATTTATTTTCTCACTTTATTTATTTCTTTATTTATATTATATTATTCTTAATATTAACTTTATTCCGAGTTTTATTTATAACGTTTATTATAACGTTAATATAAATTTTAAATCTTTATTATAATTTAAATAATATTAAATATATAGGTCGATTTATTAAAAAAATCCTATATTAATTAATTTTTATTATAATTCCTATTTTATTTATTCTATATTAAAATAATATAATCTCTAAATATATGAATATTTCGTTATCTTTTTATTTTTTAAATATAAGAAGTTATAAATTAATCTATATTAAAATTTAAATTTATTTAACTTTTTCGGTTTTTTACTTATTTTATTAATAAATTTATATTAATCTAATAACTTTTCAATTTATTATTTCTATTTTTAATTCTTTTTATAATTTATTTGAATATTATTGTTTTTATTTATTATTAATTATACCATTTATTAACGTATATTATATTTTTAAAATAACTTTATAAATAATTATAATAACGCGTTTAAAATAACGTTTATTTAGCTTAACATATAATGTATATTAAATTTATATTATTTTAAGTTTTTTACTGTGATTATAGACTTGAAATTATTTTTAATAAAGTTAATAGATTTTAATAAATACTATTTTATAATATATCTTATTAATTTATAATTTATTAATATAATATCCGGATTAATATACCATTAAATTTCAATTCTCTTACTTTAATATATTTATATAAATATAAGACTTTTAATTTAATAAAACTACTTTATTAAAGTTTTAATATAATAAATAATAGACTCCTGTTAATTAATCTAAAATTAATTATTATAATCTAAATTTCTTTTTTAAAGTTTAACCTTTTCTTTATTTTTTAATTAAGAATCCCGATTTAATTTTTCATAAAGGTTAACTCTTTTAAAAGTATTATAGAATAAATATTTATAAAACTTTAATTATATCGATATAATCTTTAAGGCGGTTTAATTTATTAAAATAAAAAAGTTTTATAATTTATTATATATAATTGTTTAAAGTTATTATATCGTTATTATTAATAATAAATTTAAAGAAATATATAATAAAATAATTAGTAACCGGTTTATTAAGTAATAATAAGATATTAATCTTTTAGAATTTTCAAAATATCTATTTTAAATAATTAAACTATTTTCTTTCTATATTATTAAATATTATAATATCGTTAAGATATATAGATATATAGATATATACTTTAATAAAAATGAAGTCGCTTAATTTTTAAATAAATGTTTTTAAAACGAATGTTAAAGAGTTTTAAAAGTTATTGAAATAATATTTAATATTTTTAAACCTTTTAAAGAAATTATAAATATTAAACCTTTATATTTTCCCGTTTATTAATAATATAAAACGTTTTTTTTATTAATTCAATGATTTCGTTTATTATTAATAGAAAATATGAATTAGGTATTACTATTTAATTAAATAGATTTAAATTAATAATTACTTAATCTTTTTATTTCATATCGATAATTTATTATATAATAAAAGTTAGGTAATTTAAAGGCGTTAAGTGTTTTATTTATCTTAAATTATTAAGTTTATATATAAAGTTAAAAATATTATTTAATAATTAAATAATTTTTCAATTAAATTATAATCTATTAATTTCGTTATATATTAATATTACTTTCTAGGTAAATACTCCATTAATCATTATTATATATACTTTATATTTAATATTTATATTTAAAATATTATTAAGCTTACCGGCCTTTAATTAAGATATTCTATTTTCGACTTTATTTTATTGTTTTTAAAAATTAATTAACGTAATCTATAAGCGAAATAACTATATAAACGAATTAACCACTTTTTAACACTTTATATAAAAAAGTATAAATTAATTCCGTTATAACGTATTTAATATATTAAAATTAATTAGAATTTTTATCTTTAAATATATCTATATTGTTTTAATAAATATACGTATTATACCCGGGCTCCCCGTAGATTTTATAGCGTTACGGGCGCGTCTTAGGCCTTCTTATATAATTATTACTCCGGCGCGATTTATCCTATAATTATTTATTAACGTCTTTTTAAAACTATAAATCTTCTCTAGCTTATATATAAAGTAATCCTTTATCCTATAACCGTTTCTTTTTCGTACGGCGGCGCCGGTTAAATATTTTATTTACCTCTCGTAATACGGTTACCTTACCTTTTAATAAAGCGAGCCGGTATATTACTTACGTCGTACCTTTCGCGATTTAATTAAGTTTAATAAAAATTAATATTAAAGAGTTATTTTAATATCGTATGATTTAATTCCTAATATACTCGGTTTAAAATTAAGTTTTAATTACATTATTTAAGGTCTTTAATTCCTAAAGTATAGATAGGCCGGAAAAGGTCGCCGGCGGTATCGGCGTATATAGCTTTATATTTAATTATAAAATAATAAATTCCGGATTATACGATATAAATCCTATCCCTCGGAAATCTCCTTAAATATTTAAGATAATAAAAGTCGTTTAAAACGCTTTTAAAAACGTTAATAAAAAGTCCTCCTTTAAGATATAAATAATATATACCCATATAAAACCCTCGATTTCTTTCCTATATAACCTTTTTAATATATAAAAATAACCGATATTAAAAGGTTAAAGCTTATATAACGAATAAGAAAATATATAAAATATAATAATCGAGTTCTCTTTATAATAAAGCTTAAAGGTTATTAAATAATAACTTTTATAACCGTTTAAAATTAATAAGCGATAAATACCTTTCTTACGAGACTTTATATATTTATTAAAATACCGAATCTAATCTTCGCCTCTCTCGTTCATAATTTAGCCGTTTTTAATAATTACGATTACCTAATCCTTCGGTAATAAACTATTTTCGTATTAGGAAAAGAGGTACGTTTTTCCGGTAAATATAATATATAAAGGGATAACGTAATCGGATAATCCGACGCCTTAAATAATTATAACTTATTCCCGGTTCCCTTACTATATTATCTTAAACCTTTCGTATTGATTGGAGGTAATAATGATTATTTCGGACGAGATTTAACCTATAAAAAAGCCTATCTTATCGAAATTATAAATATCCTCCTTTTAAATCCTATATTTATAAATTATATTTCGTACGAAAGTAAATTATATATAATACGCGTCGGGATCTTCGTAAAGGACCAGGGTTGGCAATTATTCAGGGTGAATAATGACTAAGACTAAGACTAATTTTAATCAGTGACTAAAATTCAGAATTTATTTAACCTAGTGACTAAATTAGTCTGACTAAATTAATCAGTGACTAAAATCGAGTGACTAAATTCATTAAAGTAACTAAACTAAGAATAATTTAATGATTTATTTAGTCGAATTTTAGTCATTTTTTATTCAATAAATTAAATTCTTTTAATATATTTTTAATATTTATTTAATATTTTTTAAGATTCTTTTTTAAAAAAGATATCTTTATATTTAAATTATAATAATTATTTTATTTACTTTATATATTATATTATTTATATATTTATTATATAATAATATATTATTTATTATTGTATTATAAATTAAGTGAATTTAGAATTTAATATTTATAATAATAAATTCTTTCTTCTTTAATTTAAATATTAATATTAATATTCTATTTTCTTTTCTTTTTAAATAAATATTAACTTATTATTTTATTTTAATTAAATATTAATATTTTATTAAACCTTATTTATATTAAATATCATTTTTTATTAATCAAATATAATATTTAAAAGAAAGCTTTTTATATTTATTATAAAGTAAAATTACATTATATTTAATAAAAAAAATTATATTCTTTTATTAATAAATATATTAATATATTATTAAATATTTATTTATTTTTATTATTAATAATTTAAAAGGGATATGTAAAAAAAAGAATTTAAATATTAATTTTATATTAATAAATAATAATAGAAATAATATTAAATATTCTTTATATCTATTATAAAATAGGTTTAATGATATAATAAATATTATATTAAATAATATAAAATCTTTTAATAAATTTATTGAATATATTTATTTCTAATGAATAAAAAATGAATTTTAGTCGACTAATATTAGTCACTGATTAAAACTAAAAGAATTTAGTTATTAATCTGACTAAAATGACTAAATTCATGATTTTTACTAACTAAGACTAAAGTGAATTTAGTCAGCTCCCTGACTAAAATTAGTCGACTAAAAAGTGACTAAATTCAAATTAGTCAGACTAATTGCCAACCCTGACTATTATATTGTAAATAATTAGATAAGTATATTTTAATTTTTAATTAATTAAAAAGGTTTTATATTTAATTATTTATTTAATATTTTATTCATGTTTATTATAATTAATATAAGTAATGAGAAATAAATAGAAGGTTATATAAATTAATAGTAATTCCGTATTAAAATAAATAAGTATTTTAAATAATAAATTAAAAGATTAAGCCTCCAGCGATAATAAATAGCAAGTATTAAGCCCCTTTCTATTATAACTATCGACTCTAGCTATTTATTATCCCTTATAATATAGGATTTATAATAAAATTAGGTTTCACGATAATATTATATTTAGATATTAAGAAAGGAATTATTTATTCGCGTTATATAAATTTAAAATTTATTAGAAATTATTAAAACTTAAATAATAAAGTTTTTAAAGCTAGGGTACGGAAATATCGGTTTTATATAAATTATTAAAAAAAGCTTTTATATATAAATATAAAATTTTAAAATAAACGCTCTTTAAAATTTATAATAATTCTTTCCTTTTTATTATATATAAATATATATCTATATTTATTATTATCCTTTATTTTATACCTTTATATATTATTAAGTATATATATAATTATTTAAATCTCGATATTTATTAATATATATTATATTATATATATTAATAAATAGTACGTTAAATAATTCCGGGAAAATTAATATAATTATATCGGTAATTAGATTTAAATCTCCTATTCCGGATAATTTCTATAAATATCATAACGCCTTAAATAAACTTAATTTCAATATATTAAAGATTATATATAATAACAAACCTTTTAAATCGTTATAATATATAGTTTTTTATATATATAATATTTATAATATATATTAAATATATAATAATAAGGACTTTTATAAAGAATATTAAAGGGCGGAAGGTATATTTATATATATATATAATAAGAAAGAGGCCCCGGAGGACGTTAAATTTTTATATTAATATAATAAGCGTTAATATAATAAAATCGCGAATTAATTAAACGTACCGAAGGGGAAAAAAGGCCAGTACTAATAAGCGGGAGCTAATAGAACCACCGTTAACGAGTAATCCTTTAATCGGATAGGTTATTATTAATTAAGCTGTTCGTCGGTTATTATATAATTAATTAAATTATATATTTACTTATTTAATTTATTAAATGAAAGGTAAGGGTTTTATATATTTTTTCATAATACAATTAATAAGTTAATGTCTTCTATTGGACGGTAAATTTAATAATTAAAATTATATTTTATTTATTATGTTTTATAAAGTTTAATGGTTATTTTAATATTAAACTTTTATTTCATTTTTATTCTTATTTTATATTTAATTAGAAGTTGAAAGTAATTTTAAAAAATAAATCTTTTCAATTTTGTTTTTAATACATAAAATATAAATAAATATTAAAGGACATTAATTTAATGTTTATTAACATATTAATATATAATATTTATATTTAATTAAAAACTGTAATTTTACTAACTATATTAATAAAGATATTAATATTATATTAAAAGTTATTTTATTATATTTAATAACAAATCGAAAGTAATTTTATGTTATAAACCGTTTTTAATATTAATTTTATTAAAACAAATATAATTATTTAAAATACTATATTTATATTTATCTTTATATAAAAATATAATAAGTTTAATTAATTCTTTTTCTATAAAATATAAAAACAATTTTAATCGATTAATATTAATAAATAACTAAGATTAAAAGGTTTCTAAATAGATTGATATAGTATTTAAAGTTATTAAGTTATATATTTTAAATTTAATACAATTTATAATATATATAAAGTTTAAATTTTAAATTTTATTTTAAATTTTAATAAATAAAACTAAAAATCGCTTTTTATTTAAACTTGAATTATAATATTAAATATATTATATTATATTTTAAAGTCCTATTTAAATAATTATTAAAAATGATGTAAGAAGTTAACGTGGTTTATTATTAAGCGGGCCATATTATTAAGCGGGCCATTTTTTTTAGTTTCTTAAATATTTAAACTTTAATATGTAATATCTTTATAATTATAATATCGATTTAATTTAAAGAAAATAGAATCGTTTTAGTAATTTAAACGACGCGAAATCCGATAAATCTTTTAAGCGAACGAGCTGTTACGAAAGCGTATAGTATCCCTCGAGCCATTTTAAATTATCGAATTAACGGCCGAACCCTACGACACGAAATCCGATATCTACGATATAAATTAGATTTAATAGAAAAGGAGGTACTTCGTAATTATATAATTAATTTAAATATTTAAGGGATACCTTTTAATATTAATATTATAGGAGATATAATTAATCTCTTTATCGCGTCGCGCGGGGGCGATCATATCGGTAAATATTAGGTTAGACGTTTTATTAACCGTAATCCGGATTTTAAAACCCGAATAAACCGTCGATACGATTATTAAAGGGCTCTTTATAAGGATATAGGTATTATTTCCGGTTAATTTATATTAATCGCGAATATAAAGGTTAAATACGGTATCTTAAATAAAGATATATAGAATTTCGATAAAACGGGTTTTATAATAAGTATAATCGGGTCGATATTTATAATAATACGCGCCGATTAATATAGGAAAGTAAAATCGGTCTAATTTAATAATCGGGAATAATTAACGGTTATTAAATATATTAATTCGTAAGGCTAATATATTCTACCATTCTTAATTATTTAAGGTTAATATTACCTCGTAAATTGGTTTCACAAATGCGATTTATTAGGCGATTAAGTTATTAAATCGACTTCTAACAGCTAGACCGATAATAAAACGGGCTTAAATTAAATCTAATATTTCAATAAATATACGAAGGAGTGGAAAAAGGGTTCCTATCGCTTCCTAATTTTAAACGATTATAAAAGCTATATTTTAACCGAATTCGAGGAATATTATAAGAATAACGGTATTATTACGTTTAATATACCTTTTTACTCCTCCTATTTATTCTAACCTTTAAATATAATACTTTATTCGTTATTAAAGCGAGTATATTCGAAGGAAATTAAACTATTTATTAAAGCGTCGATAAATTATATTATAAAGTTAGAATTCTTTATTACTTTCAAAACCGCGTATTTTATTATTTTTATAGAAAATAATATTAAATTTAAATTTAATATATTTAGTTTAATACTTTATTATTTAAACGAGGTAATTAATAAATTAAATATATATTTTCGGACACTTATACCTGGCCCGTTACGTCCGGGGACGGTTAATATCTATAACCCTTAGACATCGTTTAACCCTTAATAGATAATTATATATTTTACTTTTATTAAAAGTAAGATCTCTACTTATTAAAGAAGCTCCTTAACGTTAATTTTAAATATTATAAATTAAATAATGAAAGGTATAAATAAAATAATTTATAAAATAACCTTTATATACAATCGGATATATATATTAAAGGAAGCTAATTTAGTACTTTTTAAACGCTAAAGAGTTAAAAAAGTATATATTTAATTTAAAGGGGCCTTTATTATATAGGAATCCTAAGAGCTATAGGATAAGAAGGTAAAAGGAAAGTGTCTAGCGATTAATAAAGGTAAAACGGGGGGTCCGTCTAAACGGAAAGCGGTTAATAGAAAGCGTTATAATATCTATAGTAAGACAGGTTATAATATACGAATATATAAAAAGGATATAGAATCGAGTAATAAATCGGATAATAAGTAAATTTAATTAATTTAGAGTATTATAGTTGAATTAACTTATATAGAAATAATAAGATATAGAAAAGGTAGCTCGCTTAATAATATGGCCCGCTTAATGGTAAACCACGTTATTTATTTATTATTTATTATTATTTATAATATATTATATAATATTTATAAATAAAAATATATTATATTAATAAATATTTAAGTAAATCGTTATGTAATTATTTCTATTAGATTTTATATTACTATTTAATATAAAATATTTAATAAAGTTTAATTTCCAAGAATAATTTAATTTTTATAATATAAAACTTATATTATTAATTATATTATATTTATTATAAAATAAAATAGAAATTTTAAACCTCCTTAGATATAATAATAGCTATAAGTATTATTATTATTATTTTATTAATATATCTTTAAAGCTTTTTATTAAAGGATAAGTATTTAAATAAAAGGCCGTTAATTTTACTTTTATAATTAATTATAATAAATATATTATTTCTAAAAACTTAATTACATAATAATGATATAATATAATTTTAACTTTATTACTATATAATAAGCATTTTATATTATTCATTAAATTTTCTATTAATAATAATTATGATTTAATAATTAAAATATTAATATAATAGAAATATAATAAAATTAAAATTAAACCTAGTTTAAGAAAATTAACGAATTAATTAACTATATATATAATAAAGCCTTAATTAAGGCTAAGGCCCCCTATTTAAAGGGTGTGCTTTATAATAATAACCTTTTTAATAATATATTATCTTTTAATTAATTTTAAATTTTAATTCAATTTATTATATTTATTTATTTTAAAAAGGATTTAAGAAAATAATATACTTATATAATATTATCGTTTATAAGATTTCAAATAATTTTATATAAAATAAAAACGAAAGGTATTATAAATTTTAAAGAGCATTTATTTTAAAATTCTATAATTATATATAAAAACTTTTTTTAATAATTTATATAAAACCGATATTTCCGTACTTTAATTAGAAAACCTTTATTATTTATATATAAATATTTTATAATAATTTTTAAAGTTATATAATATAAATAAATAAGTCTTTCTTTAATATTTAAATATAATATTATTATAACATTTAAGTATATTATAAATCTTATATTATAAAGGATAATAAATAGTTAAGGTCGATAATTATAATAATAAAGGGGTTAGCTTAATACTTTTCTTTATTATTATTAAAAGCTTAACGTTTTAATTTAATATTTAAAATATCCGTCCTATAGAGGACGTTAATCTATTAATTATATTACGAAAAAGATATTATATAAAACCCTTACCTTTAATTCGATAAATAAAGTAAGTAAACATATAATCTAATTAATTATATAGTAACTAACGAATAATTTAATTAATAATAACCTATCCGATTAAAGGATCACTTACTAACCGCGGTTCCGCTAGCTCCCGTTTATCGGTACCGGCCCTTCTTCCCTTTCGATACGTTTAATTGATTTATAATCTTATTACACCGGCGCTCGTTATACTAATAACTTAATAGAAGCTTCGCGTTATCCAGGGCCTTTTTCCTATTTTATATATATATAAATATACCTTCCGCCTTTTAATATTCTTTATAAAGGTCCTCGTTATTATATACCTAATATATAATATAAATATTATATATATAAAAAGCTATATATTATAACGGCTTAAACGGTTTATTATTATATACGGTCTTTAATATATTAAAGTCGAATTCGCTTAAAGCATTATTATATTTATAGAAATTATTTAAAATAGGAGGTTTAAATCTAATTACCGGCATAATCGTACCGGTCTCCTCGGAATTACTTAAGGCGTTATTTATTAGTATATATAATATAATAACGTAGTTTACTACCTCGCGGACTATATTATCTCGCGGACTACTCTTTCTACTTCCTAATACTTTTATATAAGTTAATTTAATTATAACGTTTTAAATTAATTTAAATTACTCGTTATCCGATTTATTACTCGATTTTATATCCTTTTTATAAGTTCGCGTATTATAACTTATCTCGTTATAAATACCGTAACGCTTATTACCCGTTACGCGCCGCTTCGACGAATTATTATTTTTACCTTCGTCGGTCGTAAAACGCTTCCTTTTTACCTTCTCGTTTTATAGTTATTAAGATTTTTTAATAATAAAGGCTCCTTTAAGCTAAATATATAATTTTTTAGCCCTCCGGCGCTTTAAAAGGGTTAAATTAGCCGCCTTTAAAATCTATACCCGTTTATATAAGATTATAGCTTCGTACGTTATTAATTTTATACGTTTAATTAGCTTATCTATAATATTTAAAATCGGTATCGAAGAGCTTCTTTAATAGCTAGAGATCCTATTTTTAATAAAAGTAGAGTGTCTTATCGTTTATTAAGGGTTAGAAGGCGTTAAGGGGTTATAAGTATTAGCGGTCCTTAGGCGTAATAACTCCGGTATAAGTATCCGAATTTATATATTTAATTTATTAATTACTTTATTTAAATTATAAGGTATTAAATTAAATATATTAAATCTAGATTTAATATTATATTCTCTAAAAATAGCGAAATATATAGTTTTAAAGGTAATAAAGAATTTAAGCTTCGTAATATAATTTATTAAAGCTTTTATAAATAGCTCGATTTTTTTCGAATATATATGCTTTAACGGTAAATAAAATGCGATATTTAATAGCTGGAGTAAATAAAATAAATAGGGAGGTATATTAAATATAATAATATTATTATCCTTATAATATACCTCGAATTTAACCAAAATATAGCTTTTATAACCGTTAATAATTAAAAGGCGATAATAATCTATCGCTCGCGCTTTAATATATTTATTAAAGTATTTAACCTAGTTTAGGCCCGTTTTATTATCGGTTTAACCGTTAGAGGTTAGTTTAATTACTTAATCGCCCGGTAAATTATATTCGCACGTTTAATTCGCGAAATAATATTAACCTTAAATAATTAAAAATAACGGAATATATTAGCTTTATAAATTAATATATTTTATTATTATTAATTATTCCCGATTATTAAATTGGACCGTTTTTACCTTCTTACGCCGATCGGTATATATTATAACGTATATTAAGCTAATAACGCTTATTATAAAACTAGTCTCGTTAAAATTCTATATATCTTTATTTAAAATATCGTATTTAGCTTTTATATTCGTTATTAACGTAAATTAACCGGAAATAACCTTCGTATCCTTATAAAGAACCCTTTAATAATCGTATTTCCGATTTATTTTAATTTTAAAGTCTAGATTACGGTCAATATAGCGCCTAACTTAATATTCATCGACGCGTTCGCCGTTACACGTTCCCGCAAGAAAATTAATTATATTTTTTATATTAACGATATTAAGAGGTATTCCTTAAATATTTAAATCGATTATATACTTTTATAATACCTCCTTTTTAATAAAATTTAATTTATATTATCGCTATTAGATTTTACGTTATAAAGTTCGGTTATTAATTTAATAATATAAAGTCGTATAAAAGACGTTATATACTTTTATAATAGCTTTTTTATTTAAAGGATTTATTAGGTTTCGCGTTACTTAAATTATTAAAACGATTCGATTTTCTTTAAATTAATTAGGTATTATAATTATAAAACTATTATATATTAAAGTTTAATTAAGCTATAGAATTAAAAAAGTGGTCCGCGAGGTGATATGGTCCGCAAGGTAGTAAACCACGTTATACCTTTATTTATTATTATTATATTCTTTTAATTTTTATTTATTTTTAAATCTAATTAAATATATAAAGTAGTAATTTAACTTTAAGTTAATAAACTTATTAAATAAACTATTTTATTTTCTCTTTACTTTTTAACTTATTAAGTTTAATAAAGTGGGATCCCTTACTATCCTTTAGCATCACTCGATCACGCCTCTTCGTTAGATCACGTCTCTATCGCGGCCGGGAGGGCAAGCGCTTAAACACGTTCACCAACCCCGCCGTAGATCCCGCTTCGCCATATCATATCCGAAACCCATCTGGGATTGGGAGTGCTATTCTTCAATGACCCCAATACACCACCCGCCGACAAGCAGGAGCAAAGAGAGCTCATCAATATTTCTGGGGGCGGTACGTTCAAAGACGAGCCGGGCGACTTCAACGGCTTGTTGACAAAATGGTCCCAGGTTACCGACATCCGGGCCCTGAATTCTTGCTGGTTCTACGGCATTCTTTGGGCCGAATGTGACGACGGCGTCGCAGACCGCAAGTCACCCGGCAGTGTTTGGAACACAACTTGGAACCGTCGGCCCACAGAAGTGATTATTGCAGTACTTGGACAAGGGCGATCGTTGGTTCAAAGTAAAATCATAGGGTGCTGCAAGAAGTCTTTATCTGGCAGGAGTTGTTATATAGAGATCCGAAAGCATATCCGTTGCAAGCTGTCTAAGAAAAATCCCCCACAAGACGAAACGGCCCGTACTGTGAAGCGTGCTGTGTACATGTATGGCGGCACCTAAGCCGCCTTCTCGTCCGATTTCAGGACAGCAGCCTACTGAGCAGCCTCCTCGGGGTGCATCTCATCGTACTCGGCGGCGTACGCTTCAGCAGTCATGCCGTCACGGGCACCGAGCAGTTTCTTGCCCTTGTCCTTAGCCAGCTGAGCCAGCTTCTTGGCAGCGTCCTCGAGCTTGCCACGAGCTTCCAACGAAGCGGCCTCGGGCTCCTGGGCAGCCTCCTCGGGATGGGTCTCGTCGTACTCGGCGGCGTATGCCTCGGCAGTCATGCCGTCGCGGCCCAGGAGCTTCTTGCCCTTGTCCTTGGCCAGGTTGCCCAGCTTCTTGGCCAAATCCCCGAGTTTACCCCGAGCCTCCAGCGAAGCCGCGTCGGCTTCCTCGAAGTCCTGAGCAGTCTGCTCAGGGTGGGTCTCGTCATACTCCGCGGCGTAAGCTTCGGCCGTCATTCCGTCGCGACCCAAAAGCTTCTTGCCCTTGTCCTTGGCCAGGTTACCAAGCTTCTTCGCCAGGTCCTCGAGTTTGCCACGGGCCTCGAGGGAAGCCGCCTCGGCTTCCTCCGGGTGCTCCTCGTCGTACTCGGCGGCGTATGCTTCGGCCGTCATGCCGTCGCGGCCCAGCAGCTTCTTGCCCTTGTCCTTGGCCAGGTTACCAAGCTTCTTCGCCAGGTCCTCGAGTTTGCCGCGGGCCTCCAACGAAGCCGCCTCGTCGTATTCCTGGGCGTACTGCTCGGCCGTCATGCCGTCGCGGGCGACGATGTTGTGGTTGTAGTGGTCGAGACTGCGGGCCTCGGCGGCGTTGCCGTTGCCGGCGGCGGGCAGCATAGGGGCGGCGAGGACCGCAGCAGCGAGGGCTGCGGTCATGGCGAAAGTGAACTTCATGGTGAAGGAGGAAAAGGTGGGAAAAGGCTGTTAAAATATGGATATAGTTGATGAATGTGTTGATGAAAGTGGTCGAAAGCTGGTTCCGACAGAAAAGAGAAAGCGTCAAGGAAGAGTCTCGAAGACGAAGAGTGGAGGAAGAAGAAAAGACTTGGCAAGCCAAAGAGATGAAGAGAAGTGAGAATTGAAGATGTTTGGAAAGTAGGAATGAATCAAGCCGATGCAGAATGATATGGAGATGAAAGGAAAGTAGAGGATACGAGGGACGATGGTGAAGATTATATACACATTTTACACCTTAATCCATTGGCCCTGTCAATTCTATGTCCAGTTGTAGATGGCATTTGGTAGCGACGAGACATGGCCGACGGCCCTGTGCTCGGAACAAGGCGGTGCTGCCCGTCAACAAAATCACAATCTAGACCCATAGCGAAGGCATCGTCAACGACTCAGTACGTGGTGCCGAAAACGGGGCAGGTAGCCAATCAGACACGGCGCTCATCCTATCTATAGCCGTGGCCGGTCCGCTTTCTGGGGCCGCCTCCTATATATAGACACATGTGGCTAGTGGATGTGGCTTTACCGAGTGCAATTGTGCTGGAATGGGATGTTGATGTTTCAAGTTGCGGGTGCGCGAGTAAGGTTGATGCATAGCCACCACGCATGAATGTCATGTCCCCCGAATCGTTCCCCCCCAGCCACGACAAAAACAGGGGTGCAGGGGTGCACCATTGCTCCCCGCATGCATGTCCTGCCTAAGCATTTCGTAGGGGATGGGGTAGTTCATGCTTCTTGACCTGCCATCGGCACATGCCGCGAGATCAAGCTCATTCAAGCTCCACTCCATTAAGCTATCCGATGACATTTGCTTGGCGTTTGAAACGGATCAGTTCAAAAATAGAAAGAAGCTGAAAGAGAAAACAGGTTCGTTGCCCAATTCGCGCCTAGCCCCCTCGCCGCTTGAACCTAGCGGAATCAAGTAGAGTGCGTTCGTCAGTAGGTGGACGAGTCCATGAAGTGAACGGGTCGGGCGGTATGTACCAAGAGCAACCAGTAGCAGCAGCTTCGGGTTTCAAGAGAAATATGCACCCACAGAGCTCCAAGGTGGAAAGAGACGGCAATCGTCTACATGATACTTGTCCACAAGAATGGATGCCATTAACACACGCACATATGCCTCAGAGCTATTTCGAGATATTGCTTGCATTTGTCGGGTTCGCAGGCCAGAATGGCTCTGGTTGACCCACCCTGCAGTTTCGAAACTTGTTCCATCGGAAAGTCAAGCAGCCCAATACTTGACCGAGTCTGTCCAATCTATGTTCCAAGTGGTACAACTCGTGCTTCCACCACACAATCAGAGCTACTCTCCAGCTCGCCATTTGTACTTGCTCCCAGGGTGGTCCTCTGGCAATCGCCTTGACCCGACAAAGACCTCCCTAGCCGTGGCCCCCTCCTCCTTGACATCGACCCCAAACAGCCCTCTCGCCCGCAGCTCCGGCAACAGGAACTCGATGATGTCCTCGAAGCTGCCCGGGTTCGTGATGTGAGCCAAATTGAACCCGTCCACCCCGGCAACCTCGACCCAGCGCTCCAGCTCGTCGGCGACCGTCTTGGGTCCGCCCACCGCCTTGGCCATCAGCCCGCCCAGGCTGAGGTACTCGACTATGCGCCGCTTGGTCCAGGGCAGGTTCTCGGTACCCGGGACGGTCGCCGCCCAGCGCCGGACGACGGACTGCACACGGGGCGCCTCGCTCAGCAAACTAAAATCGGCGTCGTCCGGGTAGCCCGCCAGATCGATCCCCGTCCACCCGCCGAACAGGGCGAGCGCCCCCTCCTCGTCGACATACTTGAGGTGTTCCTGGCGTATCCGCTCGGCGTCCTCGTCGGTGGCCCCCACAATGACCGTCATGCCCACGAGGATCTTGACGTGCTCGGGCTTTCGGCCCTCGGCCTGGGCGACGGCGCGCAGGTTGTCGACGACGACGCGCGTCGTCTCGGGGGTCTGCCCGCCCACGAAGACGGCCTCGCCGTGCTTGCCGCCGAACCCGTTGCCGGCCTCGGACACGCCCGCCTGGAACAGCAGCGGCGTGCGCTGCGGGGACGGCTCGCAGAAGTGCGGACCGGGCACGTTGAAGTACTTGCCCTCGTGGTGAATCGGCCGCACCGCGTCGGGCCGGATGTAGACGCCGCTCTCCCGGTCGGCGAGGACGGCGTCGTCGCGGAAGCTGCCCTCCCACAGCTGGTAGAGGACGTCCATGTACTCGTGGGCGATGGCGTAGCGCTCGTCGTGGGGGATCTGCTCGCGCAGCCCAAAGTTGCGCGCCGCGCTGTCGAGGTACGACGTCACAATGTTCCAGGCCAGCCGGCCCTCGGCCAGGTGGTCGAGCGTCGACAGCCGGCGGGCGAGCGAGTAGGGCTTCTCGTACGTCACGCTCGCCGTCACGCCAAACACGAGCCGCTTGGTGGCCGCGGCCATGCTGGGCACCAGGTACAGCGGGTCGTTGACGGGGAACTGGGCGCCCGACGCCAGGGCCGGCACCACGTTGCTCGGGCCCTTGTAGACGTCGTAGGGGCCCAGCGTGTCGGCGATGAACATGGCGTGGAAGCCGGCCTCGTCCAGCAGCTTGGCCAGGTCCACCCAGAAGGACAGCTTCTTGTACTGGTCCGTCTTGTTTCGCGGGTGTCGCCATTGGCCGGGAGACAGGTGGCCGGGCGTGTTCATGACGAAGGCATTGAGGATCATGGGCTTCTTGCCGATTTCGCTGCTGTCCCCGCCACCCGGGGTTGTGCTCGTGCTTGACATGGTGATGTGTGTAGATTTCAGAGGCAGGTGGCGTCTCAACCGGGTTGTCACCTCAGGGAGTTAGTTATCTTGATCAATTAGGTGAGCTGAGATAGCAGCTTTAATAAACTTCGAAGTAACATAGATTAAGTACAATCAAACAGTCATGAAGACGGAGAGGAGGCATCTAAAACATTTCCTGATATGAAGAATGGAGGACAGTCAAGGGGTAGGTGGGACTTGGAGACAGGATTTGGAGCAATTGCGACCCTGATTTTCGCCCGAGAAGGTCCTTGATCACTAGCAAGGCCTTTTCCTGGACTTGGTTCGAACAATTGTTCGTGTTGCTGATATAATTCAACCCGCATATCACGTCTTGACTCCACCACGGGCGATGCCAACTGCAAGCCCCGCATCTTCTTCCCCTTTTCGGAGATTCGCCATACTACGCGCCCGGCACGCAATCCACAATCTTCGGCGAGCTCCCTGACCAAGGCCCGAGCCCTGACAGCAACCTTGCCGGTCTCCCCAATCAAATGCGCACATGTGAGATAAGCACCGAGATAAAAGGTCATCCCCAATACTGTCCCACTATGGCGTCAGCGGATTTGGGGCATGATCTTCATTCGCAACGGCAGTGACATCAGATGTGTCCCTAATTGACTCTGGCTGCAATATAACCTGTTGCAATGAGTTCAGCTCTCACTCCGCCCGATTCCTAGTTTGCTCGGTTATCTGAGTTTGACGCTATGTCGTCTTTATCCCTGGTCTTTCCAACCCTGCGGAATGCGAGTTCTCCAAAAGTGTGGTCACTGATATGACATACCGGACACCGGATGTTATAAAGCGAATAGTCTCACAGCTAATTGAACCTCGATGATACATATCACATTTTGGCCTGCAGATTATCCTGGAAGCCGGATCTTAAACCAAGAAATCTGCCTTGCGAAGCTTCGTTGAGCAGGACACCTTCGCAGCCGACAGTCACTTCCCCCACCGATTTCCAGCCATATACAGGCACAATCGAGTCATGGTATCTGCCTCTCAAGTCGGGGCCCTAATCCCCCAGGGTGCGGCCTACGGGCTGCTTATCGGGCTCGGCGTCCTCTTCTGCGCCGTCATCCTCTTGGCCGTCAAGCTGCAGAAGGCGTACCTGTCCGAGGACTCGGGCACCTCGGAGATGTTCATGGTGGCCAACCGGTCCGTGGGGACGGGTCTCACCGCGTCGGCCGTCTTCTCGTCCTGGATGTGGATCAACGAGACGGTCCTGGCCGCGGCCATGTGCTATCGCTACGGGCTTGCCGTCCCATTGGTAAGTGGGAGGTGATCTCTGTACATGCTGCTGGAAAAGCACAGAGTGTGACAAGAAGCTAACAGTATCAATTATTATCTGGATATAGTGGTGGGGGTCGGGGCTGTGTTTCCAAATCGCCTTGATGGCAGCTCTGGGCGTCATGGCCAAGATCCGCGTGCCTTACGCCCACACCTCGCTCGAGATTATCCGTATGCGGTACGGAAATATCGCACACGTGGTATTCATCGTCATGAACCTCGGGAACAACGTGTTCGGATGCGCATCCATGATCCTGACCGGTTCCCAGCTCATACACGGCGTCTCGGGAATGCATTTCGTCGCCGCCACGGTGTTGATCCCCATCGGAGGTTAGTGCATGCCCGTGTATCTGGACGATAAAGTTCTGGATGCGAGGAGCCATTCAAACCAACTAACACACGTCAATTAGTCGTCCTGTATACTGCCGTGGGAGGCCTCAAGGCCACCTTTCTGACCGACTTCCTGCACACCGCCGTCGCCCTTGTCCTCATCATCTACTTCACTCTGACGGTGCTCACCCACTCGGCCGTCGGTGGCCTGGGCGGGCTGTATGACAAGGTCGTCGCTACAGCCAGCGAGAACTACATACCCGGGAACTATCAGGGCTCGCTTCTCACTATGAAGTCGTACGATGCCATCATCTGGGGTTTGATTCTCAAGTTTGGCAACTTGGCTTTGGTCGTCATGGTATGTCAACACTTTCCGTAATTATTGGGAACGAGAACTCCGACTAATAAACAATGTGCGCCTTTAGGACACGGCCTTCTGGCAAAAGTCTTTCGCGACCGAGGTCAATGCCACCGTACCCGGATACAACATCGCCGCCCTGGCCGTATTCGGCATCCCGTGGGGGTTGGGGACCGTCATCGGCCTCACCGGCCGCGCCCTACACAACACGGCCATCTTCCCGACCTACCCGGGGCTTGTGACGGACCTGGAGATCAACGAGGGGCTCATCATGCCGTACTTGATCAAGGCGCTCACCGGCGAGCGGGGGATCGTGGCCTTCTTCGTGCTGCTCTTCATGGCGCTGACGAGCACCATCTCCTCGTCCATGATCGCCGTCAGCAGCATCCTGTCCTTCGACCTCTACAAGACCTACCTCAACCCGCGCGCCACCGACCAGAAGCTCGTAAGCGTGAGCCACCTGACCGTCGTCCTGCATGGCTTCGTCATTACGGCCGTCTCTCTGGGTTTAAACTACGGCGGCGCCAACATGACCTGGATCGGCTACTTCCGCCCCGTGCTCTCGTGCCCGGGCATCATCCCGCTCGCCCTGACGCTGCTGTGGTCCGGTCAGACGCGGACGGCCGCTATCGTCTCGCCCATCCTGGGGTTCGCCACGGGGCTGTCCGTCTGGCTCGGGACCGCCCAGGCATTGTACGGCCGGGTCGACATGCAGACCACGGGCGCAAGTTTGCCTGCCCTGTTCGGCGCCATTGCTTCCTTCTTCTCGCCCGGTCTCTATTCGGTCGTCATATCGCTATACCACCCATACAAGTTCGACTGGCGCGAGTTCCTGCGGATCGAGCTCGCCGAAGAAGCCCAGATCCATCCTTCTTCGCTGTCCACCGTCAGTGAAGGTCCCAACAAAGAGCAAGGCTCTGCGGCATCAACGGAACCCGGAACTCCTCAAGACAAGACCGATAGAATACCAGAAAAGAGAGCGGATGAGACCGCCTCCCTGGAATTGGGCGGCAGCACCGAGAAAGACGGGACCATAATTCCAAAGACATATCCCTCCAAGAGGAAACAGCCGAGTAAGATCAACATAGACGACGTCCAGCACCCATTCGACGACGCGACCCTGGTGTCGCTGCACCACTGGCACCGCATCGCTTGGGTGATGTGGGCCGCTATCGTCTTAGTGACATTTATCCTGTGGCCCATGCCTCTCTATCGGGATTACATCTTTACCAGGTCCTTCTTCTCCGGCTGGGTGTCGGTTGCCATCGTGTGGCAGTTTGCCGCCTTTGCCGCGGTTGTCGTCTACCCGCTGTATGACGGGCGTTACGAGATTGCAAAGAGCGCCGTGGGGCTTTGGCGGGCTGTGGCTGCGCTTTTGGGGATAGATACCGAGGAGGGTGGAGAAACAAAGGCTTAATCAATTCGCTTAGAGAGGTCTGTTGGTTCTTGGTGCTTGTGTACCACAATGGCAGCCTAGTTTTGATGCTACCTGATATGTGCATGAACCCATAAGGCATATCGTGCCAGCTAATCGGGAACCATTGCCAAGACACCCCCGCTGCTCAACCCAACCATACAGGCCCGGGCCGAGAAGGTGCATCTTTCCCCCTTTTTTTCCACTTTCAACCCCGATGTGCAGTCCTACCAAGTCCTGCCAGATCTTCCTGCTTAAAGAACGCATGATCACTCCACATCCTCGACCACAATGCAATGTCTTGCGCTCACTCACTTCCCTCCAAGCAGCGAGGGGTCCTTCAATAGCAGCAGTCGTACACTAATACACAGCAGCCCATCATCATTGTCCCAATGGATTTTGACGAGTCCTTGCAACAGGCGATATTCTCTTCTCATGGTCGGTCGAACAGGCACCATCGAATCCTCTGATGTTAATTCCGGGACAGAAGCAGGGCCATCCCACCAGCAGCGCAGCCACAGTGAAAGCCCGTCGGATGACCCAGGCGATGCACACGAGCCAAGACCCAAGCGAGTTCTGACCCCGGATAGGATGCTCAGGATAGCCGAGTTGGCGGGCAAGGTCATGGAGCAGTCTGTCCACGACAAGATACATGACCTACTGAAAGAGATCCGCTTCAACGGTGATCAACAGATCACTTTGCTGAAAGCTTCGCTCGGCGACGCGTGGCTTGAGGTAGACCAAGCCACCCGGCTCAAGGACGATCTAAGCTCGGAGGAGCCATGGCGAACATCTGATGAGGGTTTTGTTCGACTCGAGGGTCTCCCCAGAGAGCTTCAGGGCCATGGGATTCGGCAAATATGTGGCCGACCACCCGGAACTGTATGAGCCCGACGGCGACATGATACGCAACACCCTCCTCCAGCATCTGGGTCGAAACGACCACTGGCTGAACGACGATATATACAGAGATGCTACCAACAGCAGTGCGGCCGTGGGACGCCCTGGAGCGGATAGGCTTCGGCACTTCTTCCACCGAATCTGGCAGCTGCCGGATTGGATGAATGCCAGAAAGGCTCTGGGCATCAAGATGCAACACCGAGACGCCTTTATCATGTTGAGACAGTCGTCTCCCGGAATATCTCCTCAGCAACCAAACGGGGAGATCGCGAAGCTTATTATGCAGGAGTGGCAGCGTACGAGCATATACCGCACCAATGATTGGGTCATCTATAACCAGAATTATAAGGCGCGCACAGCCTTGACGCAGACAGGGGAACCCATGGAAGGAACCATCAGAGGACTCACGGTCTCGTCCATAAAGATGGAGCCGACGTTCATGAGACTTGGTGTTGCGGCACGGGTCATTGACTGCGCATCAGTGCAAGCCCCGGGAGGTGTTGCACCCTCGATCGTGGAATGCGCTCTCTACTTCTTGCTCTCGTTTGCAGACCAAACATGTTGCAATGCTGACATTGTTTTAGCTGCAAGACATCTTGGAACCAGACACCCGGTCTTTCCTGATGTTTGAGACAAGCTCGTCCGACAAGTTCGAGCGGTCGGACAAGTATTTCTTTGTCATCGAGCTTTTTCGGATAGCCACCGATTGGATCAAAGAGACTAATGCAGATCTAAGAAACCTTCAAGCCACCGTGGAGGACCACTTGCGTGCCGAGTTTTCCTGGCAGAACTACTTGGAAGAGCCAAACTTCAATAGCTGGCGGCCAACCGGCGATGGGGGGTGGCAACCCCATCAGAGTCCACCCGATCCAACGACCCATTCAAAGAATGCGTGCCAGCTGGTGCTGGCAGCCACAGTGGACTCTTCACGGAAATACGAGGCAAGGTCGCGCCGGTGTTTGGTTGGTCGAAACAGGTGTTCATGGCCCCCGGCGGCCCCGACCACCCCAAGCAGCCAGTGGAGTCCTCGCACAGCCCGGAAGCGGAAGTGATGATCCATGAGAAACTTCCTCCGAAAGCCAAGACGGAGAACGGACACAAAAGTGAAAGCAATGACGAACCTTTTACGAAGAAGGAACCTCCCTGGAAAGTGATTCCTGCCTGGGTGACTCGGAGACATCGCGGCCGGGACCCTGGTGTGCTAGACGGCGTGGAACAAGCGGCTTAGTGGGGCTGTCTGGGACTAGGCACGGAATGGAGCCGGTAGGATCAAAATGCACCATGACAATCTATGGAACCATTACAGTAACGATGCAATTCACTCTACTAAGTTTTCAACACGAGCAATTGGGGGCACCAGTTGCCGAGTATTCCTGCCTCCTGAAAGGTGGCATTCAACCTCATAATCACGGGTCTACCCTTCCTTCGACACAGGGATGGGGGAGGGCGATTCAGTGATGCCTCTTGGTACTCTCATTGTCCACGTACAGCGTTGCCCAGAGTGGATCAGTCGACCCAGGTTGGTCGATTCGCGTTACCAAACGTCGAGGAATGTGAAACATAACCCCCAATGTCTCCAACCTGGCTGGGGAGTGCCCATTCGCAGGCTCCAAGATACATGTAGCCTCACGAACATGCTAGAGGCGAGCCCGCCAGCTGAAGTATCCGCAAATATGTCCAAGTAATTGCAAGGCAAGTGGGGTTGCCTGGGTTGAGGGATTGCAGTTTCTTTCTTCGAATCATACCAAATACTCTTGGCAGAAACAAAGACTCGCACGCCAGTCCCATCAGGGGATCGCAGATATAGGCGTTGTTCGTCAACGATGACATATTTTTTTCGCTGAAGATAGACAATGAGGGGAATCGGACCAGACGTCTCACGCGCTGGAGCGGGGCCTTGCTACCAAGCCCGCTACAGAAACCCGAGCAGATCAGGCTGAGTTATGCCAAAAGAGCGAATTGAGGTGGCTTCCGTAAAGCAGGGAAAGTCACCGCGAAGAATTGATAGACCCTTGATGTAATCATTCAACATTAGGCCTTGGCTTGAGTGGCTGGCTCGGTGACACAGCCTACGTTGGTTTTTGCCTTGGAAACAGGGACCTTGTGTATCCTTGGGATTAACGTTCATGAGACCTCATTTAGGTTATCCTTATTCAAGCGAGAATAGAAGTATCACAGGTTGAGCAGGCTACTGACTTCAGCCCCCCAAAAGGCGAACTTGAAACACAGCCCCCAAGAGGCTACGAACAACTGGCAGGCGCTGATATGCTGGCAGCCCAATGCCGTGTCACCAACATGCAGGAGCTATGGGGGCCATATTCGATACTAAAAATAAATGTTTGAGCCTTGTGTTATCTTACACACCTGCCAATCATTTGACACTTGACCGAATGACTAGGTTTTTGCTGATCTCCGACAATTGTTCATCAAGCTCGAGGACAGTAGCAAGGAAAGAGTCCTTCGCATTCGAATATAGCCTTTTTGCATCACCTGTGACCCATATCGCTATCAGTGAATCTCCCCGATTTGGCGAACCCCCCTTTTCATACATCATATTCATTGCTGGAAGGTCGACAGTCGCCTGACTGTTTACCAATAGTATTTAGAGCCAATTGCCCCCCAGCACATGGTCAATGAAACATTGATGTCTTCTACCACCGCAAAGACCCTCGAGACCACCAAATCAACCGAACATGCATGCACCGTCCTATCAGCAGCAAACCAATGGCGGAGAGGAGAACTATTATGACACCACACGTAGCAGTTCCCCCGTTACCGTACATAGCGAAACCCCATTGACTTCAAGGAACCAACCCTTGCCAGTCTCCCCTTGGATATGACTGGAAACAGCCCCTTATCTCATCGAGATCGGGCTCCAACCCAAAGAATTCCGACTCCCACCCACTCTTACCCTAGCAACAACACACAATTCACAGCAGCAAACGGCAATGCACCACTACAGCAAGCAGAATATGCCCAGTCTGTGGTTCATGTGGATGGCTCACGCCAACCAACTGGCCAACAGGGACAACCAGTAACACTTGGAAGCCCTGGCGGCGGGCCAAGTAAACCCAAGCAACACACCGCTGAGGGGAAGAAACCTACGTCATGGTGGTGGTGGTGGGAGATTCTGGCCACCATTCTGTCAATCGCTTGCATGGGCGCGCTAATTGTCATCCTTACCAAAATCGACAACATCCCTCTTCCTCATTGGTGGTTACCTATCCAGCCCAACTCGCTCATCGCTGTACTCACAACGGTGGCCAAGTCCTCCATGTTGGTGTCAGTGGCAAGTTGCATCAGCCAGCTGAAGTGGGGCCACTTTTCCCTGCATCCCCGGAAGCTCGTCGACCTCGAGACCTTTGACGACGCAAGCCGCGGGCCCTGGGGATCGGCCACTTTGATTTGGAGCCTGAGCTTCCGAATCCCTGTCATTGTCACCTCGGGACTCGCTTTGACTACGATCGTGTCCCTCGGCATTGATCCTTGTGCGCAGCAAGTGCTGACATTCCCAACTCAGACAGCGCCTCTGGATAATGTTACCGTCGAAATAGGCGTAGCTGACCAATACTTTTCCAAGGGGCTGCGGGAGCGGGACGTCGGAAGTAAGTTGCACTGATGGGACTACGGGGTTTCAAGTATACCGTTCATCAGTCCAGCCATGTGCGGTAAAGGATTATACTGACGTGTAATATCGAAGGCTTTGTCAGTCTTCCTAACGCAGAACTTGTCCATCTCCAGGCTTCGATAATCACCAGTGCTGCAGATACGGTCTTCCAGCCACATATGTTATGCCCTGCGCCGGCCACTCGCTGTTTTTGGGAGAGCTTTACTACTTTAGGGATCTGCGCCGATTACCGAAATATGACGGGCCCTGCAGAGGCCAATTGCACCGACGGCTGGAAAAGCTCCAGCATAAATTGCACTTATTCATTTCCTGACATCCGTAAGCCCCCTGAAGCACCTTTGCGCGCCCCTTAAAGCTCAAGATTTCTCTTTGCATTATTACTATTGCTCATCTCTCTCGAAAGGTTCACTGACTACTAGCGCACAGATGATAGAGAAAAGCGAGTCAATACCCCCAAGATAAAATGGGACACGGAGAGTTATGCAGACGAAGAGACCACGCTCTTCAGGTCTTCGCTCGAGTACGGTTCCCTACCCACCACGAACCAGCCACTTGGCACCTTTACAGCAATCAAGGCCCTTGGTGATGGCAGACCGGCATCGATTGCGAATAACCCAACACGACGGCTAGATCCGCCTCGCGCTGAGATAGCCTACGCAGAACTTTGGTTCTGCGAGCAACGATACTATAACGTAACTGCCACCCCTGCTGGCATCTCCTATGCTGACATCAACATGACCTCGGAACAACTCACCGTGGGAGACTACGTCAACCGTGGAGATGCCGAAAATAAGATGGGGCCTACATACTACGGCTACATTGCTAACTCCACTGGCCGAGTCTATAACATCTCTCGGATGTCGTCGGCACTCCCAAATACCCTTTCCACTTTTCTTACGTCCACGATTCAGCATGTCTTTGCTCGCCCTGAACCCGACGACGAAAACCCAAATCTCAACTTGGGATATGTACTAATGAACTCCCCCATGGATAAAGTGTGGTTCAATATCGCAGCCTCCCTTTCAAATCAGATCCGCAGCGCCGACCCCGGCGACAACTACAACGCGACAACGGTCGAGGGCAAGGCGTCCTACGAAGAGACATATATCCGCGTCCGCTGGCCCTGGATGATACTACCCCTTGTTGAGATCACCCTGGCGGCCCTGTTGCTGGTGGCAAGCATTATTATCACCGGTAGCGTGCCGCTGTGGAAGACAAGCGGACTTGCGTTCCTAGTCTCTGGTGGGTGGGAAGAGGACGGGTTTGGTGCATTCATTAAGGCGAGAGAGGGAAGAGAGAAGATGAACAAGGAAACCTTGGAGGAATGGGGGAAGGAGGTCAAGGCCCAGCTTATCGGGGGCGGCGAAGGTGAAGAGGCCAATAGGGACAGACTGAGGTTCGAGCGGGTCTCGGACTAAATGGCGGGTGACAAGTACTCTTCCATGTTAACATACTTGAACGGATTGGCGGTAAACCTGAAGCACCTGAGGACTCTGAAATAGCCCGGTCGAAGATGAGTAGGTTGGTTGCAGGCAACCAACCCATCAACCTAGAGGAGATAATTTTCTACACTTAGATGGGGTGATATGATTCAGAGATGACTGTTCAAATCCTATTTCGTGGCTTACATCCCATGATTACACAGATAAAATTATAAAATTTTATGATTTCATTGAAACTCAGTCTGAGACTTGAACGCTACGATATTTCGTTTCAATCTGCCATCACATTTTCCCCATTCATACGATGCCTGTCCCTGGCCCAACCGTCGAACCCCATCATACAGTCCGCAACAGGCAGTACTACAAAGATGCCCAGGGACGTCACTAGACCCGCCCAATCAACCCACGAGAGGGGACCTGCACCAGTTGGGAACCTTACGTCCCCCAGCCTGTACTACGTGCTGACGACCTGGCCGATCCCGTCGCGCTTTCCGTCGTCCTCCAGAACCAAGCCCCCGGCGAGCCCCGGCACTGGTCTCTCGTCGTTGGCGTACCCAACCATCCCGGCCTCGTCTACCAGGTCACTGGCGACGCCACGCTTATGCACTACAATCACGAAAACGACAGGAACATATGGATTGAAGACGCAACCCACACCTCTTATCAAGTCGTTGGCGAACTCGACCAAGACGGCCAGGATCGGGTCAAGCACGTCGTTAACAGTACCCCTCCACCCCAGGCAGAGGATCGGCGGGCTGTCACTGAGAACTGCCAGGGATGGGTGGTACGGGTTCTCCGGAGACTACGGTTAAAGAATGTCATACTTGAAGATGTTGTGGACACGATTGAAGCTATGGTAGAGCCGGTGAACTGATTTGTGTATTTATTTGCGTCGTTTATCAGGTTTCTTATTGATTGTTTTATTCATGCCTGATGCACTTCTTAACTCAAATGAGCATAACACGCTTAATGCTGAGACGCGAGCAGCAACTTGTTGCATGCCACGCAATCGTAATGTCAGATTTCTCAAATAGCCGCTCCAAAAAAACCAAAAAAAACAACGTCTAAATAAAGCTTCTCTGAACCGGCCTCTCATTCACGAACCCCGGCTCCGGACTAGCCCAGCTATAGTCCCGCCACTCCCCCAACGCGGGCCACAACACCTCGCGCACCAGCTTATTCGTGCGAGCGATCTTGCCCCCGCTCCCCGTAGGCAAGGCCGCGGCGCTGTGGGAATCCAGCGCTTCCAGCACGCCTTCCCACTCCCGCACCGTCTCCTCCAGCTCGTCGACCGACGTGACGCCCATGACGCTGCCGCCGACAGTTGTGGTGGTGGTGGTGGTGGCACCTCCTGGAATGCTAGGCAGTTGGATGCCGACGCCAGCGAGCGCCCCGACGCGTGCCCACTCGTAGAGCGACCAGCGAATGGCCACGGCCTCGAGCCGCTCGCCCGCCGCCGCCGCCTTCTCCGCGAGCGTCTTGCAGGTCACGCGGAGGGCTGGCGGTGAGGGGTGCCACTTGGCCAACGGCGAGCCCGACTCGGTCTCCGGGTCGGGCGGGATCCCCGTCGACGTCAGGAGGCCCATGTTCAACATGCTCGCGTTCAGCACGATATCCACCCCGGCCGCCTTGAGGCGCCGTACAGGGCTGGTGCCGTCGTCTGTGACGCCCATGACTTCGGACCGGGCCAACGAGCAGTTCTGCACCGTGAAGTGGCCGTAGCTGAGGACGGCGTCGAGCGGCACGCCCGTCTCGCGCAGCACCGTCTCGGCGAGGTCGCAGAGGACCAAGACGGGGAACCCGCTGATGCCGACGGCGCGCACCTGGGGGAGGCGACGCAGCGCCGCGACGGCCTCGAGGACCTCCTGGGGCGAGACGAACTCGACGTCGTGCAGATAGACCAGGTCCAGGTAGGACGTGTGCAGGCGCTCGAGGCTGCGCAGGACGCTGGACCGGACGTGGGCGGGGGAGTAGTCAAACACCCTGGGCGCGATGCGGCCGGCCTTGGTGATGACGGAGTACGACTCCCTGGGGACGCCGGCCTCCTGTGCTGCCTTCAGGGCGTCGCCGAGGAGGATTTCGGACGGGCCGTAGTAGGGGGAGGTGTCGAAGGCGGTGACGCCCAGCTCCAGCGCCCGGGACACGATGCGCCGGTAGGGCATCTGGAGGGGGTCGGCGACGTACTGCGTGTTGAAGGTGGCCGTGCCTAGGATGAGGGGAGGGAGGCGCTCACAGAGCGGGCGGCTCGGTTGGTGGGCTGTGGGGGTTTCCATTGCGGCGACTGAGGTAAATGCAAAGATGTAGGTGCTAGTTGGGAGTGTACATGCAATGCAGATGTGTAGTAGCTGTTGTTGTTCTGGGTGACTTGAAGGGCAGGTGTGATATTGCCTTTCGAGGTATTTGGTATCTGTGGATGTTGTACCTTATGCGTCAAGCATGTATGGGTAGATGGTGTGTAGAAGTTGTTGTTGCAATAGCTTCAGAACGCAGTCGCGGTGTTGTGTATGTAGGTGCTTATCAGCAGAATGGTACCGTTTGCTGGTGAGACATGACTCCTGGTTGAAGTCCGAGCAAACACCATTCGATGCATGGTGTAGCAGAGATAAGAAAAGTCGATTCTTTTCTACCACGATCTCCCTATAGCATAGCTGTCATTGTTTGATTGACAGGAAACACTCATGCTGACCAGGTGTTGTTGTTTCTTCATGGCAAAAACGGAAAATGACTGGAAGCAACACTGACTCGCTCCCCAGGATTCTCGCCGATGGAGTCACCAAAATAGCTACATCCCGGCGGGCTGACCCCTGCTCATGGGTACATAGTGTAGTGGTATGTGCATTCCAGCACAATGCGGGTCGATCTGGAGATCTCCGGACCCCTGCCCCTGATGATCAAACACTGATGCGCCAAGACCTGGACAGGCAGGGAATCCCAACACAAAGTATTGTCCTCTTCTGCTCTAGTCTGGAATTCTATCGGTGTTACCCCCTCTCGCTGTAACGCAAAACGCGTAGATGCCATCCCATCTGTGTAAGTCACAATGAGGACAGGGTATCCCAAACCTTTCTATTCCAAGCATCGGATGGATCACCCGCCTCCCGCATGACAGTGAATGCGACACCGCCTGGCGCAACGAAACGCACCAAGAGACTCTTTCTCAGCCAACCGGGTTCTTTCGGAGTGAATGGATTTCCCATCCCCAGTTCCCCTCAACACTGGTTGAAATTGACGGATCCGTCAGCTTCGCAACACATCCGAATACAAACAAACAACCCAAACTCGCCCCTCTTGGTCGCTCCCGGCAATCTCCATACACACATACACACACAAACAAGTTCGCTGAGCGACTTCATCTGCAATAGAGAAAGATGGGCAAATTATCATCGTCACCCACTGCGATGGACTCCCATATCCAGACCCTCATCGACGACGCCGTAGCCAAAAGCGGCGTCCCCTTCCGGGCCCGCCGCGCCTACACGCACGCGACGTGGGCCAAGACCTTCTCTTCCCTACCGGAGCTGTACCTCGAGCCCGAGACGCAGGAGGAGGTGGAGCAGGTGGTCCGGCTGGCCCGGGTGTGCCGGCGGCGGCTCGTGACCGTGGGCCACGCGCACTCGCCCTCGACGCTGACGTGCACCAGCAACTGGATGCTGAGCCTCGACAAGATGAACCGCATCCTGTCTTTCGACCAAGAGACGGGCGTCGCCACCATGCAGGCGGGGATCCGTTTGTATGAGCTCAGCGACGAGCTGGCCAAGAGGGGGTTCACCATGCCCATCATGGGCAGCGTCAACGAGCAGAGCATCGCGGGCGTCATCAGCACCGGCACGCGCGGCAGCTCCCTCAAGCACGGCCTGCTGTCCGAGAGCATCTCCTCCCTGAAAATCACGCTGGGCAGCGGCCAGACCGTCAACTGTTCGGCCACCCAAGACCCGGACCTGTTCCGGGCGGCGCTACTGTCGCTGGGCGCCCTGGGCATCATCACCGAAGTGACGTTCAAGGCGGTCCCCTCGTTCGCGCTGCGGTGGGACCAAAGGATCGACACCGACGCCCGCATCTTCGCGACCTGGGACACGACGCTCTGGACCCAGGCCGACTTTGTGCGGGTCTGGTGGCTGCCGTACACGCGGCGCGCCGTGCTCTGGAAGGCCGACGCCGTGCCCCAATCCGACCTCGACCGCGGCCTTGAAAGCCTGCGCGACCCGCCCGTGGGCTACTACGACGGCGCCCTGGGCTACCACATCTACCACAACCTGCTGGCCCTGTCGCGGTGGGTGCCGCGCATCGTGCCCTGGATCGAGCGGTTCGTCTTTGGTCTGCAGTACGGCTTCCAGAACGGCGAGTCCACTCGGACGAGCGCCGTGCAGCCCAGCGCCAAGGCCTTTTGGATGAACTGCCTCTACAGCCAGTACGTGACCGAATGGGCCATCCCCCTGAACCGCGGGCCCGAAGCCCTCGCCCGCCTGGGCGCCTGGCTCAACAAGCTACAGCCGGGCGACCCGGGCTACGTCAACCACGGCATCCCCTTCAGCGCCGAGGGCGTCTACGTCCACTCCCCCGTCGAGGTGCGCGTCTGCGACAGCCGCGTCCGCACCAGCGCCGCCCAAAACAACCGGCCCTGGCTCGATTCCACCGTCAAGGACGGGCCCACGCTCAACATCAACGCCACCATGTACCGCCCCTACCTGCGGGACCCGCCCGGGCTGGAGCGCTGGTTCGCGGGGTTCGAGTGGTTGATGCGCGATCTGGGTGGGAAGCCGCACTGGGCCAAGAACTTTGGGGTCACGGCCCAGGAGCTGGCGGACTGGTACGGGGAGGATCTGACGCAGTGGCGGCGCGTACGGGACGCGGCGGATCCGGATGGGCTGTTCGTGGGGCCGTGGCACCGGCAGCATGTGCTGGACCCGGAGGCGCCGCGGTATGCGGCCGAGGAGTACGAGACGGGCAGGGTGAGCGTTAGGCCTCAGACGGGGGTGACGGTGCATGGGGATCTGCAGAGTGTCAAGGCCGGGGAGGCGTCGTCGGTTCACAGTCGACAGGACTCGGGGGTGGCGGACGTGCAGTAGTAGTGGATTGGGGGTTATATGTTGAGCTGCGTACTTCGCCGTGGAACAGTCACTTCCTATCAATGTTCATGTCTTTGAGCAAGCAGAAATCAAGCAATTATCCAATAAGGCTTTTCATTCCCGTATAACTTACTGTTCCTATGCCAGGTTCGTTATTGGTCTTTAACTTGCAGTAGTGTTATTGCCGCCAGTGACATCTACTTTCAGAATCAAGGCATCTAAATCACACGTCTTGCCTCTTACTCGCATATCCTTCATAGTCATGCTCATACCAGTGTACTGGACCGTTGCCAAGAATAGTATATTGCTTTGCCAAGAGGCGGCACGAGAGTCCACACGTGGGATAAATTGGTGTTAACGTCATATCATGTGGAATAGCCGGTTCAATACATTTCGGCAATACACTCACAGCAATTAGCCAAGCTTTCGACACGCAACATGTTCATCGAATAAAAAAACCTGGAACGAAGGGCATTTCTGGGCGCCAGTCAGGGATGGTGCCACCATCTCGGAGGCCAAGGCCGAGGTGGGAGGGATCTAGACCCCCATCGTACGTTGCTGAGTCGGATGTCCCCCATTCAGGCTTGCAGCTCGCTCTCGTGCATGACTCGCTCCCTATCCCTTTGCTTTGAGCACCGATTATGGATAGCAATGGTGGTGGAGACAATCTTTTTTACCCAATTAGAATTAGGACCGACGTGCACACTACATATTTTAAGTTGAAGCTAGCACGTGCGCCGTACTATGCGTTGTGACAGGGCTTCGTTAAAGCTTCGCGACCAATCAGAGCACACCTGCGTTTATGCCTATAATTATAACCATTACCGTAATCGGCGCGCTCGAGGGGATGCGGTACATGCTCGACATTCAGAGTTTGGATAACAGATGGGGACTCACGTTTCATACTTTAGGCGAAGGTCTCACGGCCCTCGGTAACAAATCCTACCCAAAATGCGAAGAGCATCCATCATCGCCCCTCGAGCAAGTTACAAAAGGGGGAATGTATGACAGTCTCCAACATATGCCACAAGTAAGCGGTTGCATAGGATCAGTTCCAAATGCCAACCTCTATTTATGGACTGATACACCTGCAAAGAACACGCACGGCCTGACATGGCATTGATCTCAAGTCTGGAAAATGACTGAGAATAACCCATCCATATGAATACAAAAAAGAAAACGCAAAAAGCTACAAGGGCAGACAGATATGTACATTGCATGCTATGACCAGACGCTATCCACTCCCAAACCAACACGATTCCCATCGGTAAACTATCGAGCCTCGGAAAACTGGACCACGGCCCACTTTCCGCTCCACGCCCACCTGCGAGGCCCGCTGAGAGGAGCGGAAGGTGTATACTCCGGATCGGTCTCCGTGCGCAGCTCCTCGTCCTTGCCAGAGGGGAGTCCGACCGCGACGTCCGCCTTGCACGTGCGCAGCGCCAGCACGTTGAGGTCCGCCAGGGACGAAGAAGAAGACGCGTTTGCGTCTGCGTTCCCACCATCATCTCCCTGCTGCTGTTTCCAGCTGGGCGCCGGCGCCGTAATGGCCTCGAGGAATGGCGTGGTGGGCGACCAGGCCCGGTCGCCCGTGAGCTTGCGGTAGTTCAAGTCGCCCTTGAAGATGACCAGGTCGCTGGTGCGGAGCTCCCCGAACAGCGGCGGATCCTCCCGCGGCAGGGCGGCGAAGCCGCACGGGAGGGTCCAGAAGGGGCTGGTGCGCAGGGAGAGCCGGCCCTCTTTCCGGAACGACTCGAGTTGGGACGAGAGAAAACTAAGATCCTCGACGAAGCTGTTATCGGTGTCTTCCGGCCCGAAGAACTCGACGGGCTTCGATAGGACGCCCAGGAGGGCCTTAAAGTCGACGGGCGTCACGTCCGACACGAACCAGGGGATGTTCTTGGGATGGAACACGACCTCGCGCGCCAGGCCGGAGGAGAGGAGGTAGCCGGCCAGGAGCAGGTCGACGTAGAGCTCGAACCCGGAGTTGTCCAGGACGATGTCCACCCTTGAGGACCCCCCGGCGCCCTTGAGCTTGCTGTAAACTTGGGACAGGTCGTTGGCCAGGATGTTGCTCTCGGCCGCCTTGCGCGCCGCCGACCCCTGCAGCTTCTGGATGTCTTCGTACGAGAGGTTCGTGAGCAGGGACAGGTCCGTGGCGTTGCCCCAGAGGCAGATCTCGAAGATCTCGCGGAAGACGAGCTCCTCGCCGGCCTGCGCGGCAAGGCCCTCTCGATTTTGGGACGAGGAAATCCCCCGGTACCGCGCGGCGAGCTCGGCCACTGCCGGCTGAGAAGACTTGAACGTGCTCATCTTCTGGTTCATGAAGGCGTCGTACTCCTGCCAGTGCCCGGAGAGGCGAAACGATGTGCTGATGCGCTTGAACAGGTAGCACTCGCAGAACAGCCAGGGCGAGCTGTGCCACGTCTGCCGGCCTGCGGCTGCGAGCTCTGCATTGTAGGAGGCTATCTCGGGGCTACCGTCATCCACCAGTGGACTAGTTGTTGCCAAGACTTTAGTCAACGGACACCGCAGTGTGGGGTTTCATGGGGTTATTTCTTACCACAGGGTAGCTCCCTCCAGGATTTCAGTCTTTAGAGTTTGGAGGGTGGCGATAAGTGCACTGCCCTCGTCCACCTTTTCTTGCACATGTGCATGTTGGAAGACGGCTTTGGTGAGATCGTCAACAACTCCAGTCTATCACATGAGTTAGCCAAGACCACAACTAAAAACTACGTGTATGCAGTATGGGGAGACAACTGCAATGACATCAGTTATTACTCACAACTATGATGGGCCATCTTGTCCTTGCCGTCTCATACCCAAAGGAGGATGGATCGGCAGTGGAATAAGAGGCAGGGCTGCTGTTGGTAGCTGCTTGAGACATGATTGAATTTGACTTAGTGTGGTGTGACTTGGGGAAAAAAGTGTGCTAATTTCGACGCTTGCAAATGTAATGGTAGATTTGACGATGAATAGCCAACGAATGATCAATGGATGTTGGTGAGGTCCCATTGTACGGTGTAAGTACTCGGAGCTGATTGACGGAGAGCTGCAGTACCAAGCAATTGCTCGGATCTAGGCCCGATCGCCCAGGATACTACCTCCTACCTCGTCGCATCCCGCGGGCTGGTCTGACAGCCGAGTGCCAAGAGCCAGTGCTATACTTAGGCTTTTCTGACGTGAACCCCGTAGACATCCCTGCAACCCGTTCAATGGCTTGATATTAACTGTGGGAACGGGATCGAAGATGTGCGTACATCAGTAGCTCTGTAGATCGTAAAAATAATGTGCTTAATCAAGGGGGCAATCTGAGGCGACATGGGCAACAATAGGCTGGAACATTCTGGGCTCGCCGCGTGGTGGGAAAAGGGCGTGGGGAATGCTTCGATGCCGAGCCGTTTGGATTGATTGGTTAGATAAAGGTGCATGCAGGATCTTGAAGCACGATAGAATGCATGCATGACATTAGCCCCCGGTACGTACCCGGCTCAGACGAAACGTCGAAACATTGGCATCATATCGACAGGGCTCCCGGGTGGGTCCACTCGGCGGCTCAACTTGGCGGCTCAACTTGAACCCGGAATTCCCCGATAGTCACTCAATACAGAAAAGAAAACCGGATCAGGGGCCAAAGTTAGATAGATATAGCAAAATTAGAGTTTCTTGGTGTTTATTGGATCATCTCCCGACAGAACGGCCTGGCGGCTTGGCAATGCTATAGACACACGGGCAATAGCTGCTGATTGTTCCCTGCGAACTCCCCCATATCTTGGCCCAGACGGAGGTGATCCTTGTCGGCCAACCCTTTGAGTAGGACCCTCTTCATTACCTATCGCGTACAGGTGAAACATAGTTGCGCATGTCGTCATCCCCATAGAGAAGCTGCCAATGGGAAAGCCGCATGAGTTTGGAGTCAGGGGTACAGGTTCAGAGCGTTGGCGACACAACTGCTCGGTACTATTGGCATCTTGGACTAGCTAGGACTGCAGGACTGCAAGATGGTGAGTATCTATGGGAAAGCAAACATACCATCTATTCATCTTGTATAAGATGCGGATGATTCCCAAAAAGAAGTCGTGAATAGAAACACAAGCCATCCAGTCTTCCATCTCCATCTCTTCTACTTCTTCTGCTTCTGCTTCTCTTCTCTTCTCTATACCCGTTTCTTCTTTCCAGCCGGTCTGATCAACAATATTAAACCGTCACCTTTAATCGGTCCCATAACTGAATTTACATCTATATTATATTCAGTACCTCATTCCTCTTCTCACTTCTACTTTCTCGCCATCTTCGTCTAGCACGAAGATCTCCATTTCTCATCCTCATCCATCCAAAATGGTTTCCTCGCCCATGAACCGCAAGTCGGAGTTCACCATGCTCAAGCCTCTCGACGTCTCGCGTCTCTCTTCGCCGGACGTGACGAGGACCTCTTCTCCCAAGTCCCCGAACTCCATGGCCTCCTTCATGAAGCCCACCACGCTGCCGGAGCCGGAGCCCGACACCGCGCACCGAGTGGCCGGCGCCTTCCACGTGCTCGCCACGGAGGCCAAGTCGCTCCTGGCGCTGAGCCACCTGTACGCGGCGCACCCGGAGGCGCAAACCGGCTTCACGCAGGCCATCGAGGCCATTACGCAGAAGCACAGCGGCAACGGCAACGGCAGCGAGCGGGGCAAGCTCATCCTCTGCGGCGTCGGCAAGTCGGGCCACATCGCCAAGAAGCTGGTCGCCACCTTCAACAGCCTGGGCATCCAGACCGTCTACCTGCACCCCACCGAGGCCCTGCACGGCGACCTGGGCGTCGTCGGCCGCCGCGACACCCTCCTCTTCGTCACCTACTCGGGCAAGACCCCCGAGCTGCTGCTGCTGCTCCCCCACATCGCCGACACCGTCAAGGTCGCCGTCCTGACCTCGGCCACGCGCCCGAGCGACTGCGAGATCATCCGCCACCGCCCGGATGCCATCCTGCTGCCGGCCCCCTGCTACGAGGCCGAGAAGACGTCGTTCGGCGTCAATGCGCCTACCACGTCGGTTACCATGGCCGTCTCCGTGGGGCACGCGCTCGCCATCGTGGCGTCTCGCGAGATGTACCGGTCGGTGCCCGCCGTCTTTGCTAAGAACCACCCCGGAGGCGCCATTGGTGCTGGCTTCAAGACGAGCTCTTGAGCCTTCCTTACTTTGGCTTGACTGCTTAGACATGTCACATTTCTTTTCTCTTTTGCCTTCTGAGAAGCGTCTGCGATGATTTTCTGGGATTTGGTTGGCAATGGGCAAAGATTAGAGACTGGAGCGCCTATTAAGGGCTGCTACGCATAGACTGCTTTCTTTTCTGCTTTTTTTCCCCTCTCACTTGCGAGACAAGACCGCCACGCATATAGATTGTGTATTCCTTTCTTTTTCTTTTTCTTGCCAGAGCAAGACTGCGAAGCTGTATATAATTCGACATTCATTGTACATAGAGAGAGAGATATTAAGAGCGCAACGTTGGAGTTAAACTTATTTGTCGAATATCAACACTACCAAGCTACAACAAATATGGCACATCGTGTATCAGATCTGTCAACTCGAACGCCAAGTGACGGATGTTGATAAACTATTTCCAAATGACTTCTAGAACACGTTCCTGTTGTCCAAAGCTTTTCTTGTCCGTGATGCCGAAAGCATAATCCCGCACACATGTTTGGATGTTCACGCCAAGTAATGCCAAGGACGATCATGTTCATTCCATGATGCGAACGTGTAGTGTAGCCACGAGTGAGGAGAGGAGGCGCGGGTGAGGCGCGTGGGTGACACCCTGCGCCCGATCACTTTTCCAGTCCATTGGGTCCAGTCCAGTCAGGGGGCAGAAGAAGGAAACAGGCAAGTTAGAGTTTCTATGCAATAACACCACTGCCACAGTAGGGAACTTTACGACTGCATGTTGTATAGCCAGCCAAGCCCATAGTAAACCTCGGTATCAGCAGGGGTTTGACAGCCGCAGAGTCCGATCGATTGGCCAGATTGGCTAGCAGGGGGGATTAGTGGGGTTCGCGCCTGAAACGGGCTGACCTGCCATCCCACCTGCGTGATCCTTGGCGCAGCGTTTGGGGCTTGGCAGGCATGGATTGACACCACGATCCCAGTATAGAACACGGCAGACCATCCCCATCGAGTAATGGTACCCATGGGACGAGTCAGTCGCCATGTGGATCGAAAAGCGTCCCGACAAACCAGCGTGCATCATTTGGCAGCTGCATGGATGACATCTGCATACAAGTATGTATTTCCCCGATGCGTCCTCCCGATTCGGCGGACCCATGGCAATGGGCCCCAGTATAACCGTTTCGGGTATGTCGTCAGGGTCTGGACTGCTGTTGGTATTTTGGTCCCATAGGGTGCTATATTCGATACAGGAGGCCTGGTCGGTCCTGTCTGACGATCACCAACCATGTCGTCCCGTCAATGCTGGGATGGCCGTTATCGAAGGAGTTGCCCCCATTGTTCGTTTCCTGTTCGTACCAGTGTTTGGTGTCAAAAAGTTTCATGCTCTCCCTCGCCAGAAGGATGGATGGAAGGCCCTGTGGGGGGGCCCAGCGGCAACGGATCCAGGATGTGTGGGCGTGTGCGTGTGCGTGTGCGTGTTTGTGTGTGTGCGCAGTCTGTGTCCTTCCTTCCATTGCAGCATTGGTAGTCGAGGCGCAGTTTACGAGAACTTCAGTCTGACGCCCACCATACCGAGAGACTCGACTTCCTGATTTCCTCGAGACGCGGCGTGTTCTTTTATACATGAATATTCGTTCATTTGCTTTCCTACACATCTAGGCTACTGCTGCCATGACACAGCCCGATTCCCCCACGCTGTCCTACGCGCCCGAGAGGGGCAGAGATTTTGCTCCGCCGGGCGTGCTGGAGACAACCAAACGATCCACCAAGCGCTCTTCGGCATTTCGCGAGAGCTGGCTGTTCCGGCAGACATCGCAACGAACATGGCGGTCGTCCTTGCGGATACCCGGCGGCGGCAATGGCGGCGGCGGAGGTCGTGCTGCCCTCGGCGACCTCAACAAGAGGACGTCCATGTTCAACGCCATGGCGCTGCAGCTCGACCAGATCTTCTACCAGCAGTCGGCCCTGCCGGAGCAGTGGTTCTTCGAGATCCCCGACTACAACTTTGCCGATCTCAGCGAGATCAAGGACAAGAAGAAGAAGAGGAAGAGCATGTCGTACTGGGGAGGTTTCGACGACGAAAAGAGGATACAAGAGGAGGAAGACGAAGAGGATGATGAGATCCCGGATCCCAAGAAGGACCTGCAGGGCTTCAAGGTCAACTTCGCCCCCGGCCACGACCCGGACAACCCCAAGTGCTGGTCGACGGCCTACAAGATGGTCATTGTGGCCGGCTTCGCCTACACGGCGCTGTCGACGGGCATCTACTCGACGGCGTACTCGAGCGGCATCACCGAGATGTCCAAGGAGCTCCACATCACCGACCCGACGCTGCCATCGCTCGGCATCTCGCTCTACCTCGTGGGCCTGGCCTTTGGTGCACTGATTATGGCGCCGCTCAGCGAGACGTTTGGCAGGAGGCCCATGTACATTGCCGGCATGTCGACCTTTGTCGCGCTGATCCCCGTCGCGGCGACGGCGACTAGCTTCACGGCTATCCTTCTCGCCAGGTTCTTTGGCGCCGTGGCCGGTAGTGTCATGTTGTCCAACGTGGCGGGCTCCATCATCGACATTATCGAGCCGGGCTACCTTCCGCTCGCCCTCTCCGTCTACAACTTTGGCCCATTGAACGGACCCGTGCTCGGTCCCCTCGTTGTAAGTGACATGACATACATCCCTATCCATCCATGTTTCCAGCCATGCCTACTAGATCTAACATGTTTCCCCTTCTGACAGGGTGGCTTCCTCGTCCAAGGCTTCGGGTTCCGGTCCCTCAGCTGGCTCTCCTTCATCACGTGCGCCCTCGGCGCCATCTTCATCATGACCATCCCCGAGACGTACCGCCCCGTGCTCTTACGGAAACTGGCGGCGCAGCGGCGGGCCGAGCAGAAGGACGAGCGGTTCTGGAGCGAGCACGACGCTGACGGCCAGCTGCCCCTGGCGCGGCGGGTCAAGACGGCCGTGTCGCGGCCCTTTGTGCTTTCGTTTACCCAGCCCGTCCTCATGTTCTGGAACGTCTACATCTCCGTCATCTACGCCATCGCCCAGCTGGCCTTCATCGCCTTCCCCATCGTTTTCACCCAGACCCGCGGCTGGTCGACGGCGCTGTCGGGACTGGCGTTCATCGGCATCTTCGTCGGCATTGCCCTCGTCCTCGCCAACGAGCCCCTGCTGCGCCGCCTCGTCAACCACCCGCGCCTGCACCCCAAGAACCCCGACACCGGCCGCCCCGAGCCCGAGGCCTCGGTGTCCGTGGTCTGCATCGGCGCCGTCCTCGCCCCTGTGGGCCAGCTCTGGTTCGCCCTCACCTCGCTGCCGGTCGAGGTGCCCTTCTACTGGAGCATCATGGCTGGCCTGCCCTTCGGCTTCGGCTTCGCCCTCGTCTTCATCTACGGCACGGGCTACGTCTCGGCCGTCTTCGGCATCTACGCCACCTCGGCGTCGGCGGGCAACCTCGTCTTCCGCTCCCTGCTGGGCGCCGCCCTCGTCTTCGGCGGCAAGCCCCTGTTCGCGGCCCTGACCCCGCGCACCGCCGGCATCGTCATCGGGCTCGTCGAGCTCGCGCTCGCGCCCATCCCGTTTATTTTCTACAAGTACGGCAAGAGCATACGGCAGCGCAGCGCGTTGATACGGGAGCTAGAGGCCAAGGCGAGGCAGTCGACCTAACTTTCTTTGGCTTTTTGAGAAGTGCGGTCTTTTGAATTCTAGCGGTATTTTTCTTTCGTTTTGTTCCGATACCACTACCAGCTAAGCGTTTGTATTCCTCCAATGTACATAAAGTGAGCCCTTGGATGGGACTGGGTAGAAAGTGTACATAGACTTAGAGATCACAACCATAATAGTACATATGACGACCCCTCAACTTGGAGCCTAACCTGAGACTTCTCAGACTTGACCCAAACTCATCAGCAGGTAGAATCATGTTGCCTTTTGAGAAAGTCTCCATGAGGACTTGACGTGAGGACCATTGCACCATATGGCTTTCACATAAACACAAGGTTACATTCCGCTGCCGCATAGCATCACCCTGCATCGCTCACACCCCTTTGAACGGTGGAGCTTCAGGGTACCATTTCTTCCTCTCCTGATGCTGACGTTTGTTTGTTAATCAGTCGATTTGATTGGCCGTCGACACCCAGGCGACATGATGTGTCACCACACCTTCAAAGGGGATATAGCCTTATTTCCAAAGGGGGCGTTGCCTGATGAGGTCAGACATCACATTTGCGGTTTATGCCTGGACCAGATGCAGATAAGGCGGATAGATACCGACCTTCTTCGCCCTCGACTACCTAGACAATTAATGAAGGGCTTCGTTTTTATGTATGACCATATGCCACATGCAAGGTTTTCTGTACATCACTCCAGCACTCTGCTTTATTTTCTTCTTGATTTGGCTTTTGGCATGTGAAATTGAAGAGTGGGCTGGGCCATTGTCGTACGAATGCTGCTGATTGGCGGTGACGTTGCAGTACATTGCATGGTTGTATTACTTTATCCCACTTTCAATTCGCGGTATCTGTAGTGACTTGAGCGCTCCGTGGTGCCCATTGCTGTTGCACCTTTGAAGGGTGTTTGCGAGATTGTTTGCTTCACTTTCTGGTTCGTAAGCGGCATCCTACATCGCACCTGGAACGAGGTGCGACTACACGGTGCCCTCCACCCATTCGTCCTGCATCATTGGTAGCATCAGTTCCCAGGCAACTCTGCTTGTCATCTTCTGACGTAACTTCTTGCTGGGCAAGAAACACCACCATTGATCGCTGACGTGGGATATGCATGAAATGATGCCTATAGCCTTGGCATTCGACCCGTGTTGCACAAAAGAAATGAAATGAGGGGAAACCACATTCAGCCGAAAGGTTCTATCCGTTATGTTCGTGTCTTCCAGATTTATCCCATGAGCTTAATCTACAACATCACCTATGGTCTAACCCAGTATTTGCTTTTTCATTACACCGCCCCGAGTCAACTGTGGCATCAACCTAGCTACTATATCCCCATCTCAACAAGATAATGGCAGATGACAAGTCACTCAAGTCAGCCGGGGCAAGCAGCCCCGCTTCTTCTGGTTCCGTGTCATTGGACGAGGCCGATGTTTCGACCAGACAGATGCAAGAGATCGCCATCAGCGGCGTCGAATGCGACGTGCAGATGCTGTATCCAGGCCCCCCCAAGTGCAATTGTTGCACCAACTGGGTCGAAGAGTACCCCAGCAACTTGCGAAGCACCGTCGCGCAAGAGTCCGAGTCGAAGCGCAAGGCCCTCGTGGTGCGCATGGGCGTGAGCCACGGCGAGGGCAAGCCGCTGGCACTGGACTCCATCGTCGTCCAGAACCAGCACATCAAGGACCTGCTGGGCGATGTGTTCGAGGGGTACGGCGGCATTACGACCAGCCTCAAGAAGCTGGTCTTCCGGGCGCCGTTCCATGCCTTTTACTACCGTTGGGCCCGGTTCCAGGACCTGCTCGCCCAACAGAAGGAGGAAGATGCCGGTGCTTCCGCCTACTCCCAGCTGCTGTACAACATTGTGGAGCACGAGCTGAAGGAGCCCATGGAGGAAGCGAGCGACCTATGCAGCAAGGGAGTCATCACATTTGAACTGCTCTGGACTATATTCAAGCCCGGTGATCGCGTCTACTCGTACATGAATGAGCTCGATCGATTCTTTGTGGTGACAAGCACCGGGTACTATGGGCCAATGTTCAAGGTACACGCCATCCACACCGACTGGAACGGCCATACATTCGGTTTCTCCAGCACAGTCCTGAGCATTAAAGTGTTCTCGGGAGCCATGAAGATCACGGACTTGAACGTCCACCCTTCGTCGTATCGAACGAAGGAAAACTTGATGGAATACACACTTCGAGCCCGAGGCAAGACATTCTACGATCTTCGGGGTGTCCAGTACAAGGCATATCGGGCGTCTGCCCTTCTGGCTGGCCGCAGAGGGGATTTCACGCGCAAGGTGAGTACAAACCAATATGTCGGTAATTCCAGAGGCTCATGGCTTGCAGCAAGTGAACGGACGCATCGTTATCGACGTTTCATTGGCTCCTACTCCCATCAATGTGGGCGGGCTCGCGCCCCTCGATGACTCCTCGATGGGCCCGAGGATCGATGTGAGAGAGAGGCCCAGCCACCACCGCCCACCAATGGGAAGGGGGGTGTTCCACAGCCGGGTCCTCATGGTCCTGGCCCTATTGGTCCTGGTATACCCCCAGGCGTCGTACATATGCCTACTGTGGTGTCTCCCCGGTGGTACACAGGTATGAAAGGCCCGACAGAAGTCGGGCACGAAGATTGAGACGTCCAGGGTCATTATCAGATTGGAGCGATATGGAAGAGGGATCCGAAGGTAGTTCGCCAGAGAAGGCCACTGCCCAACCTTCCGATGAACACCTCATGCTCAGCAGCGGTCATGTCCGAGCATACTCGCTGGTGGACAAGTGCTGGGGGTTGTTCGATGTAGACTCGGTCGAGGACATCGAGTGGAACGAGGACGCATTCCCGAACCTGCATCTCCCCGAGGGGCACAAGGATCTCATCCTCGCGTTTGTTGATGGACAGCTGTCCAAGTCGCAAACCTTTGATGACATTATTCAGGGCAAGGGCCTTGGTCTTACCATGCTTCTCGTCGGAAACCCCGGCACTGGCAAGACCTTGACGGCCGAGGCAGTCGCTGACAGACTGCATAAGCCGCTATACATGCTGAGTGCGGGTGAGTTGGGCCAGGAGGCCGAGTCCGTCGAGGATAAACTCAGCAGTACTCTACGGATGACGGAGAAGTGGGGTGCAATTCTCCTCTTGGACGAATGCGATGTCTTTCTGGAGAAGAGATCGCATAGCCACATGGGACATAACGAAGTTGTCGCCGTATTCTTGCGGTAAGTGGTCCATTACCCAAGGCGATTGTTCTGACTCGCACTTCGCTAACGCTTAACTCAGAACTCTCGAGTACTATCCTGGGATGCTGTTCCTGACCACCAACCGTGGCGAGGCCATCGACGCAGCATTCCAAAGCAGAATCCACCTGACGTTGCACTATCCCGAGCTCAGCACCGACGCCAAACACCACATCTGGCAACAGTTCCTGACGCGCGCTGCATCCAGCACCTTGGCTCCTCGTGAGATGTCCAAGCTAGCAAATCTGTCTTTGAACGGCCGACAGATCAAGAACATTGTCAAGACGGCCTCGCTACTGGCCCGAAGCCAGGGATCCCCTTCGACTCAAGTCAAGCACATCGAGACCGTGCTCAAGGTGACGAACCAGGAGGGGCAGACATTGGAGCAGAAAGGTGTCCACGCTGGCGGTCCAGTCATATTGTCTTACAATCCCTTGTAGCTTGGGCGCGGTGTTTCAAACTATGACGCGATGAGCTACCATTGGATACATACGATTGGAACTGAATGTGTCTGCGGTACAGCAACTTATGATATGTTGAGGAAGGGGGTACATGGTAGTACTGGAACCAGCTGCCGCGTGGTGCTAGGTTGATAGTCAATCAAAACGTGCGTGAGCCGAGGTGGTACACGACGGTGGCAGCTAGTGTCGACGTTTATGGGACCCACCCGATAAAGGCGAGTGAATATTAATAATATACGTACATGTCTCGCATAATCTCTAAGTATGTTGACAGGTAGTGCCATCATCAGACTCACTTATATTGTTTGTAGTAATTTCCTATGTACTTGACATAACACAAAATGCCCGCTACCATCAAAATTGCCAACCACGATGCCAACCTAATCTCCGATCCTCAAGGGGTCGACAGTCGCGAAAGCCTCCTCGATACGCTGCACGGAGCTAATACACACGGGGACATACTCCAGTCGTCGCTCGACCGCGGCAACATCCCGCCCGTTCTGCTCGCTCATAAGAATGGCTTCGTGGAGGCGGTGACGGCAGCCTACAGTCGGCACCACCATCTCACCCTGCGACCCGAAGTCATCTGGCTGGCCATCATATCGCAGTTCAGCTTATACGTCAAATAGAGTGCCAAGAAGCTCTACGGCAAGTTCGTGGCGCATGAGGGCCAAAAGAAGCTCGAGATCGTCTACGAGGACACGACGCGTTACGACGTCGACTTCGCCGACTTCGCACAGAAGATCAGATGCCTGATCTCCAAGAATGTGGTGGACGACGAGACCTGCCGCTGGATTACACCCGACTTTAGCACGACCACCAAGGACGACGCCGTCGTGGCCAACATCATGATGATGGGCACGCTGCAGGCCTACTTCCGCTACAGCTGCCGGATGACTTGTGGCATACCCTCGGTCACCCTGCTGGGCATCAAACAGGACTACGAGGAGATCCTGCGGCGCCTCGATAAGCTGACCATCTATGGCAAGGAATCCGGCGCCTTCGCCGAAATGCTGCGGCCCATCCTCCGGGGCTTCATCCGCAGCTTCGACGAGCCCGAACACCCGGACGTGCGCGACTTCTGGGAGAAGATCTGCGACGAGCGCCGAGGGAGCGGGTTCCACTACTGCTCGGGCTGGATCACCGCCTTTTGCTTCTGGGACGGCGAGGGCGAGCGCCAGGTCTTCCCCCGGAATAACTCTCGGGGCTGCACCCTCGAGGGCGTGGGCTACGGGCATGTGGAGCTGAACAAGGTGCCCAGAGGCTTCACCAAGGTCCCCGTCCACCTCATCGACAACGGCATCGAGCTCGAGGCGGAGATGATCGCCGGGTCGGTCGGCGTCAACTGCACGGGCAGCGGCAAGCGAAGCTTCGGCCGACGGGACCGTGGGACTGGACACGATGCAGAACCACCTTGGCTGGTTCATATATGAGAAACACGAGATGCGCTACATAGATAGACTGCTTCAGCGACGCAAATAAAACCGACTATGTCCGTTCACCGGCTCTACCGTAGTTTCTCCCCAAGCAGCCAGAGAACAAACCACCAATCAAACACTTGGCCACTTTCAAAGTCATCGGCATTGGGTTATACTGATTCTTGCTCTACGTGGTTATGTAAATACACGCGGATGTTTGGCACTGCGGTCGCAATGGTTGCGCACTTCGCATTTGCTCACTCTCCACGGCGAACCAGCGAAGTTATTCATTAGGAGCCAACCACTTCGCCTCCCCGCACCCATCTTGCACCCAAATCCCCTGCCCCGGCCAAATGTTCGGATACGACCGGTAGGTGAACCCGATGGACCCACAAACGGGATGGAAACTGGCATCGTGGTGGAAGTAGAGCGTGCACTGGTTGCTGGTGTTGATCTCGACGGCCGAGCAGTCCTCGTTCTCGACGCAGGCCTGGCAGCACGCAGAGGCGTCGCCGTCGAGCAGGTGACTGAACGCGGTCGTGGCGTTGTTGTCGATGTGGTTGAAGAAGAGGCCCTGTTCGTTGTGGTCCTTGACGAGGTTGGTCGGGGCGCACTTGGCCGCGTACGTCTTGGTCACCGTCGGCGCGCAGGAGGTATGTATTGTCTTGGTTGTGGTGGCGGCGGCCAGTGTGGTCGTTGCCTCCGTCACCGTCGTGCGCCATGTGACCGAAGTGGTCGGGTACGTGGTGGTGCTGGTGACGGTGGCCGTGATTTGGGACATCGTCACCACGGGGGATATAGTGATAGAGACGATGGGGGTGAAGATGGTATGGAACAAGATGATGCGCACGTCCTGCGTCCTCTGGCAGATGACCTGCGTCGGGTAGCTGGCGGGCAGGGTGGTGGCCTGGCCGGGCACCGGCGTGTAGACCCCGCTGTAGACGGTGACGGTCTGCGGCGTGATGTTGTTGGTGCACTCGGTGGTGGAGAAGGTGGCCGTGGCGAAGGTCGTGGTGGGACCGGGACTCCCCACGGTCTTGGTGCCGGAGGTGACGGTGGTAATGTATACGGACACACTGGTCGAGGTGAGTTTGGTGGACGTGACGGCCGGGGCAGTAAACGTGACCGTAAACGGTGTGGTCACGGGGGCCTCCGTCGTAGTAGTGTGAATGACCGCATCGGACGAGGTGATTGTCGGCAGCGGCCGGGGGGCCGTGCCGCCGCTGCTGAACAGGGACTTGCACTCCTGGGTGCTCCAGATGGTGGTGGTTCGGACACCGGTGAGGATCAAGGTATTGCTGCTCGCGGCCACGGCGCCGGGGACGGCCAAAGCAGCGACAAGGATCGCACGCATTATGATAGATTGGTATCAAGTAAGTAGGAGAAATTCAAGAAATGCGGGAGTAAGTGCACAACCAAAGACCGATCCGCTTGCGAGAGAATGTCAATAATGGCGTGAGAAGGCTATGATAAGCTTTAACATAGCGAGCTGCATTGACATCCTTATACTGTGTCACGCATCGGCAATTGACTGTCTTCTTTCCGGCCACTCAGGTTTCCCTGGGATCCCCTCAAGCAGCGGGCAGTAACTGGGCAATCTCCAAATGCAAGTATTGCTCGATTGAGAAATTAAGCACCCCTTGCGTCAAGGTTGTGCGACGATATTTACAACTTGGGACGCGAGGGGGCAATATCTATCTCGCCCAGGTAATCACTAGCATGCAAGTGACGCGAGGGATGGGAAATATCGCGTTCGTAAGGACTTATCAATCCCATTCCCAGGTTCGGGAACCCGGGTCATCTTCCACCTTTCATGTTGACATGATGTGCGCCAGAGTATCCAATTTGTTGTTAATATGGTTTCTGCCTAGGCCAGATTGCGGGGCAGGCTAGGACCTGTAACCTGTAAGTACCTTGTAAGTTGTTGTAAATGCGTAAGATTCCAAGCCATGGCCGACGTACTCCAGACAACTCGAGAAGCCTTAATCAAGGTAACTGGCAATATGCTTGATTTTAATCGGCAGGAATCTGAAAAACTACAAATCCAACGTCATCCAGCCGAGCCTCGCCATCTCCTGCCGTATGTAGTCAACGACGCCGTCGTCGTCGTCGTAATCGCACGCCTCGACCTCGATCTGCCGGAGCCGCGGCAAGCTTCGGAACTGGGCGTCGGCCCACGTCAGGGTGGTCGTGGTGATTTCGTAATAGCGGCCGGGGGGCAGCCCGCTCAACTCCAGCAGCCCGTGCGAGGTCCACCGGCTGGCCGTGACGGTGTCACGTGTGCACGCGGGGACAGCGGCTTTGCAGGGCCGAAAAGACGGCGACGAAGCCCTGGTCCAGATGAAAATACTCGGAGGAGCGGGAAAGCTTGGGGAACGCGACTATGATGTGCCGCAACTGATCCGCGTTGGCGGGGCCGATCCGGTCGAGGAACAAGGCCAGGGCTTCGGAGCAGCGATCGTCAAAGTCGAAAATGTTGCGGGAATAGAGCACCGGAGCGGCCTCGTGGTACACAGCCTTGCTGACGCGGAGCATGTTGACCACTAGTCCGTAGCTGGGGCCTCGCTTGAGGATATTTCTCCAAGGGTTGACAGGCTCCTTGCGAACCAAGCAAAGCTCGTACACCTGCTGCCGAAGCTCGGGTGGCAGATCCGAGAAGCTGGGCATATCGGCGGTTTGTTTCGTCGAATGTGCTCAGTCAGGGAGAGGTGGTGATTCTTACAAGGTGGGAAAAGGATCAGCTGGAGTTTATTACTGCGCGTAGGGCATGTATTGTGAGCCGACTTTTCGCAAATGGGCCAGAGTGTGATGCATCTTTGGTTGTGCCACCTTTTGGGTAAACTCAGTCCCGCCGCTCCTTGATTGGACTACATGCCAGCCGGGCAGAAACGAAATCTATGCGGCATGAAAAGTTAACATTCGCAATGCTAATACGTTCTGGCAAACTTCTATCTGCATCAAACTGCTTCAAGTTTCCCGGATCAGATCACGCTGTGTTCTTACTTATATGCCGGGCGGTGGCATACTTGCTTCGAACCCCCATGATAATGATGATCAGGAACGATATACTGCTCTGGCTCGGGTGGCTCGCGATGCTGGCCATTTTTGCAACTCAGATTAGAGGGTGGGATGCTTATCTCATAACGAATTGAAGAGAGTAGGCACTTGCATTTGTGGGAGTTGAAAATGGAGTATGGCATCTTCTTGATGCGATTGCGGTCTCGGATAGTTATCAGTGATTCATATCTCGATATATTGGACTATGTTCAGATGCATTGCTCTGGGTGATGGTGTGTGTTTCGCTTGCGATAGGCGAACAAGTATTGCTAAAATCTTTACACCAGCCATTGGCGTACTGATACGAGATTCCGTAACATGACAAGTCACATTTCACTTACGTCCTAAGCATCGCTCTATAACGTCATAACAGGTGAGATGGGTGCATGAGAAAAGCGACTCCTAGCAGAGGCGATCGTCGGTTCTGTGGTAACTCGTGCTCATATCGGCAGGGAACCAGCTGTGTTCACCGCCGCTTTAACCGTCGTAGTCATAGCCTCCGCATTGCGGTGACAGCTCGTAACTCCAGTCACCGCCGTCGTATGGACAGTACGGGCTGTCGTAGAGGTCGCCATTGTAGTCATCGATAAACTCCAGGGGGATTTTCTTCCTTGGTAATTGCCCATCCGTGACTGATGAGTTCTCTCTTCGCAAAGTCACCGAGAAAACCTTCGGAGCAGCCATCGGTCATAATGTTTCGGAGGGATGGAATCGTTCTGAGCTGAGCGTCGATCAGGTTCATAGCTTCGGTGATAACCTCGGGCTTATCTTCTTCCTTCTGCATCTGAGACGTATACCATTGGTACAAGGTGATCGTGTGAAGATGGGTACAGTGGATCCGGATACTCGCGAGGTTGTCGGCGAACCCGTCCTCGAGGCTGACATGACCAAGCTGAAGCGAGTCAAATTCTGGAAAGAGGATGATGGCATGCCGGATGTATGCAGCATTGCGGCAGCCGATATGCTGGAGGAATCCGGCAATATTCCCGGTCAATCTTAAGTCGAAAATGTTCCGGGAATACAAAACACAGCTGGCCTCACGGTAGACGCTCTTGCTGACGCGGAGAAGCCCGGTCGTGAGCCCATGGTCGACGCAACGCGCCCAGGCAGACCATGGTGCGTGTCGTGGCTGAACGAGTTTCTCGCCGACCAAACAAAGCTCGTAAACTTGGTCGCGAAGCTCGCGGGGGAGATCGAGGAAGTTAGGCATCCTGCTGTCGGCGACGTTAGGTGGTGTTTGATGTGTGTGGGTTTGGAGAGTGCTATTTATTCTTCAAGCCCAGCTGGAGCATGAAATGGTAGTTTTAAATGCCCAGAAACGAACTGCGTTGCGTTGCTCAGCCACCGAATCTCGGTGCAAGCCTTGGGCATCTCGACATCAGGCAAGTGAGTAGCTGAGCAACAGTTCTTAGAGGAAATCTTGGGTATGCCACCTCAGACTAGTTACGCGGCAACGCTGGACGTTGAATATCAAAACAAAACAAAACACATCAGACAAGCATTAACTGACTAAGGAATCGTCGTAAAAAGAAGCGCATTTACATGCCTCAGCTGTAGATGCGTAGGGACATGGCCCGACAGACCTTTGTTAGGAATACATGCCTCATACAACTGATGAAGCAGCCATACATCACCATTCATAGGTTGGTGCCTAATTCCACAGGTTATCAATGTGAGATGGACATCTGGATTTCTGTACTGTATTGGCTCGTTCAACTTCTGATCAGACCTAACTCGGCCTCTAACAGGGGAACTGTATTACGACTTCAAATCCAAAACTTAACCCAGTTCTGACTAGCTACTTTGAAGCCGCGAGTAACTGCCGAACCCAAGCCCACGGACGGCGATCGTCAGTTCCCGATCCATGGTGTTGTCAATCGCACCGGAGATAAATGTGGATTCTTTAGTAAAGCTCCGGCCTGTCTTTTGAAGTCCAGGCCCCCACCCCCGTTATTACAGTGAGGGGCCGGCAGAACTTCTGGGGGTTTCTGCTGTGCCGCACGTCAGCAAGAATAGGCAACAGGCAGAATCCTTTGCTTATGGGCGGGGTTTCCCCGGATCTGTACTGCATCGAATTCTGCAGCAATCCATTCAGTTGTTGTCCCCCATCTCATCAAAACTGCCGTGTCGATCGATTGGGAGAATTGGTAGCGGAGCTATAGTGGATATTCGCTCGCTCGTGGATCCGAGTTTTCTGGAGAAAAGTTAAACGGTTCCCACCAGTCCGGCATCGGGTTGGGTATTTACTTAGTCAACTCCCGTTTATTGGGTCCGACTCGCTCTTCTTTAGCAACCAACCGCGGCCAAGGTTGCCCGGTCTACATCAAAACAAAAATGCACGACACGCCTCAGAAGACAGTCGAGCAAGCTTACGACAGCATCGCCGACTGGTATCTGGCATGGGTCGATGGCCAGCGCTCGCCCCGCGAGGCCTACACCGACAAAGTCCTGCAAAATGCCGCGAATGTGCCATCGTCAGCATCGAAACCGCCGCGCATCCTGGAGCTCGGCGCGGGCGCGGGCGTTCCCATCACGCGGATGTTGCTGGACCGGGGCGCGCAGGTAGTCGCCAACGACATCTCGACCGCCCAGCTGAAACTAGCAGCCGCCCGATGTCCCGAAGCGACCCTGGTCCCGGGCGACATGCTGGCCCTTGACTTCGAGCCCGCCAGCTTCGACGGCATCGTCGGGTTCTACTCCATCTTCCACCTGCCACGCAAGCAGCAGCGGACCATGCTGGCCCAGATCCATTCGTGGCTCAAGCCGGGCGCCCTGCTCGCCTTCAACCTCGCGACCATGGACGAGGAGGAGATCCACGGCGAGTTCATGGGCCACGGCATGTTCTGGAGCAGCTACGCCGTCGCCGACAGCGTGCAGATGGTAAAAGACGCCGGGTTCGCGTCCGTCGAGGCGGAGGAGCTGGAGGCGGGGGACGGGAAGCTGGAGGAGAACGACCCGGATTTCGGGGTCAAGTTCCTGTGGATCACGGCAAGGAAGTAGATAGGGAATCTATCGGATGATTTGAATGAATGAATGCGCAAAACGGCGTTTAAGCCAATCGATAAGCAATCGAGTCAATGCGTCTGCCCGCCAAGAGTTTGGCAAATGGTCCGTCTCCATGCTGCAACAGCAAAACTGGACGTCTGAGATGCTCGTTACAGCTAAAATGGAAGAGCCGCGAAACCAACCAACCCCATTAGGCATGAAAAATGAGTTGTAACGAAGTGTTGAGTTGGGATAAACTTATGTCGGCAACAAGTTGTCGTGCAGCAGGGCAAAAATGCAAAAACATACAACACCGAGGATTCCCAGGTCGTCACCGACCCTAGTACTAATTCGGCTCTCTGCTGCTTATATATGGGAGAGCGGACGGGATCCCTAGTGTTCAGCAGGATATGGTCGTATGTGAAAGAGTTGTGCTTTTTAGCGGCATATATTGACACCAGATCTTCGATTTGTGCTGCATGCAAGAGTGGAGTCCCACACTCGCTTTCGTCAATAGCCTCACCAACTGTACCGAAACTTCTTGTCCTCCTTATCTGTACAATCCGTCCTGAATGCCCCATGTTCATCCAACGTAGTCTCGCCCGCACCTTCAGAGATAGCCTCCTGGGCCTGGGCCTGGGCCTTGTCACGAGCGGCGTTTTCCCTGACACAGACCAGCCTATAACAGAACACCACGACGAACAGCAAGCACCAGGTGACCATGCCCGTGACGACGCCATTAAAGTAACGCGGCTTCTCGGTCCACAGCTGCGGCGACCCGATGCAACCCGCGCAATAGCCAATGAAGAACATGGCGTTGACGACGGAGCGCTTCGTGTTGCCCTTGACATTGGAGGCGGCCAGGGAGAGGAGGGGCGACATGACGGCGGTGATGCACGAGGCCTAGGGGAAAGAAAGCCCAGTTTTAGCAAGATGTCTTCCTAACATGCGGGTCCGTTTGGAAAGGGAAGGGCATCTTACTAGCCACGATGAAACGATCATACCCCATCCGGAGTCGAGAGAAAGCTTGAGCAGTAGGACGTTCCCGATGAATGGGGGAATGATCAACGCCAACACGACGAGAGTGCGGTTGTTCGGAAAGAGCCAGCACCCTGCGACCCCGATCCATAGTAGCAAGACCTGAGCAGCCCCGGAAGGGGCAGTGTATAGCATGGTTTGGAACTTGTCGTAGCCAATAGTGTTGATGACCAAGGAGGCAAACTTTTCCCGCAAGTGTTAGTTCATGGGGGCAATGGAATAACTGTTTGATCAAGAGGGGTTGATTCTTACTGTCAGAACCGGGGACTGCATAGTGACCAACACACCAAAAGCGAAAACGAACCAAGCCTTGGGGTCCAACAACGCCTCCCTAAGCTGCGGCACCGAGAACGACGTCTTGTCCCCTCCCTCCCGGTCCCGCGCCATACGCAGCGATAGCACCTCCTTCTCGCGGGGGCCCAGGAACCAGCAATCCTCGGGCCCGCCGGGCATGAGCAAGTAAAAGAGCACTCCGGCTGCCGCGGTCAACGCGCCACATACGAGGAATAAGGCGCGCCAAGGTTGCAATGAACCAGCATGAGACGTCCGGCCGATGCCGTACATCAGCAGGCACCCCAGCGTCTGGGCCACGCCGTTCATGCTGACCCACAGCGCCGTCCGGGTCGCGTGCTCGTCCTTGCGGTACCAGATGGCCGTCATGGTCACGAAGGACGGGCTGACGGCGCCCTCGGCGAAGCCGAGCAGGAATCGCACGGCGGCGAAGCCGGCGAAGTTCTGGGGGCGGCGAGGCACATGCAGATGATGCCCCAGATGACGCTGATGGGATCTGGCTGTCAGTTGATGTAGCAAGGAGCAAGTAGACATGCGGGGGCCAAAGGTTTACATTGTGGCACCGACGAACTTGGTCAGGTGGAGCCTGCTCATAAGGTAGATGAAGGGGTACTCGGCGACCAGCTGGCCGACGTAGAAGATAGAGGAGCACCAGGAGTACTGGGTGCTGGTCATGTTCAGGTCGGTGATGAGGCCGAACACGGAGGCGTAGCTGAGGCTTTGCTTGTCTAGGTACTGGAGCAGGAAGACGACACACATCTGGTCGTGAATTAGGGTGCATTGTTGGGCAACGGGTGTAGGGGCTCCTTCTGGGATGACTTACCATTGGTAGAATGGTGCAGTCAATCTTCCGAAGCACTCGCTTCTCCTCTTCGGGTGTGTATGCCGCGGCAACATCGAGAATCTGACCCTTTTCTTCGATTGGTGGCTGGGCTGGGGCGGGAAAGGCCGTCAATCCGCCGTTACCTTTCAGCTTGTCGTCGGATTGAACATCCATGGCTGGTCAGGGTCGTAGATGCGCAAAGATGTAAACGAATGAGCAGATACAGTTACGAAGATGATAGGTCGCATTACGTTCATTAGGAGTAACATGACCCCCCAATATTCAGCTCTTCATTTTGAACCATCGTTATCAAATCGCCCATTCCGTCTCTGGGGGACCAGATTGGGTTTATCGGAATGAGGTGCATGCCAAGCATCGGATAGGCGGGGGCGTCCGATCTGTTATCATCTTGCCTCGGATTTCGGGCTACCCCCCTTGCGTTGGGACGATTGTTTCGGCCCCTCAATACCGCGAAACCCGACGGGGCGGCATGGCATGGCGTCTGAACTGTAAAAGCTAAAAACAACAACTCTCCTTTCCAATTGGACCTCGGCTAGGGTAACTTAAGAGTCGCCATCCTATTGCCGGCACTCAAACTACGCTTGTCGTGCTTTCTCTTTCCTCACAGCCTACGCGATGGTCCAGCAAGCCGACCTTAAGCCATGGCTCCGGCCCCCGCCCAAGTCGTACTTGCTGGTCAACGGCAACATCATCGACGTTGAAGCCGGGGAGGTGCTCCAGTCCATGGACGTGAAGATCGAGAATGGCAAGATCAGTAGCATCCTACCCTCCGCTTCTTCGGTATCCGCCCCGTCATCAGCAGCAGCGGGCTTCACCACCATTGATTGCACAGGCCGCTATCTCTGCCCCGGTCTCATCGACAGCCACGTGCACCTGATCGCGGTCCCTGGGTTCGGCGACTTGTCGTCAGCCTTCGGTAACCCCGAAGCCGTCTCCCTGTTGCGGCAGCCCTACGTATGCGCCCAAATGCTCGCACGCGGCTTCACAACCGTGCGCGACTGCGGGGGCGCGGGGGCCGCCCTGCGCGATGCCATAACCGACGGCGTCTTTCCCGGCCCGCGTCTTTTTCTGTCAGGCCACGCCCTCAGCCAAAGCGGCGGGCACGCCGACTTCCGCGGCCCCCACGACCAGTCCATGTGCTGCGGGGGCGTGACGACGGGGCTGGGGCGCGTCTGCAACGGCGTGCCGCAGTGCATGCAAGCGGTGCGCGAGGAGATCCGGACGGGGAGCGACTTCATCAAGATCATGGGCTCGGGCGGGGTCAGCAGCCCGACGGACAAGATTGATCATCTGCAGTTTACGGGCGAGGAGATTCGGGCGATGGTCGAGTGCGCTGAGAATGCGGGGACGTATGTGACGGCGCATGCGTACACGACCAATGCCATCAGGCACTGCATCGATAATGGCGTGCGAGGTATTGAGCACGGTAACTTCCTTGATGCTGAGACGGCGATCTTGATGAAGGAGAAGGGGGTTTACTTGACACCCACCCTCATCACGTACCACCAGATGGCGAGCCCGAAGTGGACAGGCTACCTACCCCCGGAGTCCCAATCCAAAAACACCGAAGTGCTAGACGCGGGTCTGAAGGCGTTGAAGATCGCCCATGATGCTGGCGTGACGATCTGTTTCGGGACCGACCTGCTAGGACCGCTCGGGGCTGCGCAGACCCATGAGTTTGCCCTGCGGTCCAAAGTGCTCTCGCCCACTGACGTGCTAAGGAGCGCGACGCTTAACCCGGCCAGGATGCTGGGGCATGAATCATCCCTCGGCCAGATAGGAGAGGGGTTTGAGGCCGATATCTTGATTCTTTCCTCGAACCCCTTGGAGGATGCCACGGTGTTGGATCAACCAGACAAGCACGTCTTGGGAGTCATGAAGGAGGGCCGAATATACAAGAGTCGTATAGAAGGGATTGAGGGAGATGCGGTCGCCCCCATTCGTGTCACGCCTCATCTGTGATAGGACTCCAAGGAATAAAACAAGTCTCGTACATTATATTCGTGCCTACTACTGCAACGCCAAAAATTCGCCTCGAATACAAACCACTCACGTACTATCACTCGATTTCTCCGCGCATAAAGGCAAGCCCAACGTCCAAGCCAACGAGTTGCATCTTACCGCATTCGGCTTGGTTGCCCTGTATTGGCGATGCACCATGTGCTTGATAGAGAACAAGGTAGGTGCCTAAGGCACAAGTACGACTTTCAGCTCACACCCTTTGTTCCCCTGTAACCAACGATAGGCCATCAGCCGTTCAGGAAGCCTCTTTTGTCCTCAGAAGCCCAGACCAACAGTAAGCCGAGTTGACAGCACTGTCAGTGAATACTTGAGCCCTTATTCGGCTGAAACATCTTCGACTACCTCAGGCCTATGTTCTTTTGTGGCTAGAAGTGCAAGAACCCTGATCAAATCGTCTTGATAATATTTTGGGAAGAGGGGGAACACGTGTGTTATCGGAGTAGCGGAACCTGTTGACATGCCCGACGAGGAAAGGTTGTAGCCCAGAGATTGCAGCCACTCTTTCGGTTCTGGTTCTAGCCCAGCAACCGCATGATCAAATGCTGTCATGTTGAAGTCGTCCTGGATAGTAGGATCTGAACCCTTCTCCAGTAGCTTTCCGACAATATGGTGTTCCGCGAAGGTAGCCGCGATAGCTAGAAGGGTTTTCCCTTCGTAGCCTGGGGTGTTCAACGACGCAGTGGTTTCCATCGAGATGTCAAAAACTTGTTCCTCCCCCAGACCAACATGTTCTGTGTCCATATGCTCAAACACTTTACGCAGATGAGTATAAGTTGCCATGTCCCAACTATGTATTGCTGCTCGACTAAGCTCAAGGAGTTCCATACACCAAACGTGTGTCCATGGCCATCTTGTTTTTGACAGTCGTGTAACTGTTCCCTGTAGGGATCTCAAAAGGTGTTCGCCTCCTGTGCCCCACGATACTGATTGGACTACACGCTCGTTACTCATCAAATCCTGGAAGACGAGCAACTCACGGTGGCTGGGAAATCCTTTAAGGACATCATCAAATAAAGGTAGGATTCGTACGCCCTTTGCCAAGAGGAGCTCTATCACAGGCAAAAGCCCCTCAATCCGTCGGCGAAAAGGTGATAATAGGGACGTTAGATATTCCATGACATAGAACACCTGGGCCGCTACCCTGCAAAGATTTTTTTCTTCTTCAAGTTCGGTTTCCATGGGGTCGTAGAACTTTAACACAGTTTCAAGAGTGTCTTTTCGACCGCTTCCAATTGCTGATACTATAGTACCGTAGTCGACCTTATCAGCCCAGCCTGTGTTCGAGACTAGATAACGGACTGATAATGTGAGTTCGTGGTAGCACAGCATGTTCAAAATTGAAGCGGTGTAATGTCCCTTCAATACAGCACGAGCACCACGGAAAACCCCTGGTATCGAAACACCTGTAAATCGAAGGTTCGTCGAAAATATATTGCCCTCTACTGATAAGCAATCAAGTAGCTCCATGGGTATTTGGTTGTTGTGTTCCACTTGACGGGCTCGGAAAAAAATGTCTTGGTTGGCTGATGAAACAACTCCACGGGAGACACCATTGTGAATTGGGTCGGGACTCGGCATGCTGCTTTCCAAGATGTCTGTAGCGCTCAGGAAAGATATCAAACACTTCATCAATGATATATGAGTATCGATAGAGGTACTGACTGACGGCAAGCCATTGTTGACCAGTTGAAATCCCATGCCGAGAAACCACTCCTTGACGCTTTCGTGAATGACCTGGAGCGTGAAGTTCCTAGCATAAGCCGCATCACTTGGGCTCTCAGATGGCGAGGGCTCAGAAGATCGTTCAATGCATTGGAGCAGTCCTCCTGAGAGGAAATTGATCCGTTTGGAGAATTGATGGATATGCAACTGGCCTTGTTCCTTGTGTAAACACTTTAATGATGTGTAGTGTTTCGTGGCAAATAGCATCACGTATTGAAGAGCCCTGAAATGGTGGTGATACCGGCCAGGGTGAAAGTGTTTGCTGCCGAACAAGGCCCATTGGAACAATATGCATGCCTCTTGCTTCTCTTCTTCAGTCAAGCGCGAAATCAACTCTCCAAACAAACACTCGATCTCTTTGGGAAGTTGCTGAATCAGACTCATGGTAGTGGCGTAATCAACCCCCCTATCCAAAGCGGAATGGACTTGTTTAACAACAAGCTCGGCCCACAAAAAGTTGTTTGATGCTCTGTTGCAAATTTCTTCCATCAGGGAGCCGATGTTTGCACGGCTTAGATGCATCCTCAAAGTATTGTAGACGTGCCGCTGGATATCCACGCCGTTTTCTTTTTCCATGTCGATCACCAGCTTTCCGGTATCTTCGGAGGTGATGGCAGTGTCATGCCGCATTGATATGCATATGCTCAATTTGCATTGAGCATCTTCTATCAATTGTTGCAGGAAATACAAGACGGGCATGCGATCCGATTGCTCACACTCGTCAAAAGCATCAATGATCAAGTGGATCGGCCGCACCCTCGACTTCGAAATCCCCAAACGTAGAAAGCGCGTTAAATCGGACCGATGCCAATCCCAGTCTTGGCCCTGTGTGTCGAAGCGTTCTTTGTACTCTTTGGCGAACTCGGACCTTAGACTCGATTCTTTCTTCAAGAGTTGGTGGATGAGAGTGCGCGACATGCCCATCATGTTCTTGTCCAGTGGCTCGTTACTTCGACCGTGGAAGAAGTAAGATAGAAAAATCGCGGCTGTCCCCAGCTCTGCCTCTCTCTGTTTGACAACTTCGAGGACCTTCCTTGCAGTGACAGACTTTCCAGTCCCAGGATGTCCCTTGATCCACAGTTGGCATTTTGTCTTGTCGTGATCCTGTCGATTTCTCCATTGGGTAAACTGTGGCGCCTGAAGTATCCATTCACATGTACCGGCGAGGTCTATGTTTTCGATGACATCCTCTTGGCGATTCCCCATCCCGTTGAAACTCAGCTTTTCAAAGCATTTCTTCTCCAGGGGAGAATATTTCTCGTCGCTCTGGGCATGTTGTGAACCAATTGGACAGACCGAGGCGGTGTGGTTGGATGTCGTGGTTGGGTAAATCTTGTTGTTTTCAAGATCTTTTCTGATTCTTTCAATGACTTCCGATCGGAACTCATCAACTGTCCATTCTCTTTCGTTCAAAATTTGTAGCAGATAAGTATATCGTTTCTCCAACACTTGTATTAGTGGCAGTTTGCGCTCGTAAACACGTTCCAAAACTTTGAAGAACAGGCCATGAGATGCTTCTGTAGCATCCCCCAATGGCAGGGTGAGGTAATGCTTGGTGGGATTCACCAATGGAAGATCCTCAAAGATCTTACCAGTGCGGTGTAGGTCGACGAGCACTATGGTTGAGGCACCCTGATGCCCGTTGTCGTTCCCTTCCGCTAGTTGAAACCGCAACTGAAGCAAAGCAACCTCAGTCAGAACATGATGGAAGCCCTCTTTCGCGATGCTGTTGTTAACCACTCCGCGAATCGCCTTTTGAACCCTGGTCATGCAATCATCGTGGCCTTGGAATCTCCGTGCCTCGTCATGCCCGGCTTGTCTGACACGGTCGATATAGTCTTTGCCTTTGGGATCACTGCAATAGGCGTGGAGGACTTCGGAATAGCACAAAAGCACCTTGTCGACGGAGGTTGCTGAGAGTGTTTTGGGGAGGAGACAAAATTGATCCTCGAGAATATCGTGGGAAGCCAGCCATTCCGGGTCCTCAGAATGGAGTACTCGATCTGAGTGGGCCTTGGATCCGATGATGTAGAGATAATTGATGAATTTTCTCACAATATGGGCATCGGCTCTGCCATATCCTGGGCTGTCGTGCGCATACATGACGAAAAAGCTAGGCGCCTGCGAGCTTCCAAAGTAGTGTTCCCTTGATAATGCCCAGCAAATTTCTTCCATAAGAATTTCCGTGACTGCAGCCTTCATTAGTAGACAGTTCGAGGAGGGCTCTGAAGGGCATCTGATCCATACGCTGCGACTTATCTGGTATTGAGGGACGAAAGCGGAGGACCAGTACCACCAGGAATGCGAATAACCCCGCAAGGTTCGCGATGGTAGCCCAGGACAGAGAAATCATGATGGAGTGTTCAGTCTCCTGATCCAGTTCAGGTCAGAACAGAATGGGTCAAGACTGATTCTTCATCAATGTCCCTGGCTCAATATTTTCGCAGTGTTGTATGCAGAAGGGGAAGCAAGCGCTGCTCTGCTGGGCATGGAGCTGTACCCCGCACGTGGACGGCGAATAAAATCCCAACTTCAGGCTCTGTACTCACGTGATTGGTGATACCCTGACCGCCTGCCTGCTTGCTTCCTTAAAGAGAAGGCTGTGTTGCGCCCGAAGTCATCGGCTCAATGTCCTGAATAGACATAGCCTTGTGGTAATTGTAAGAAGTACGTTGTGGCTTGTCTGGCATCGGGGGGCGATCCCGTGCGACAGGATGCATAGAAGCTGACGTGGCCCGAGGTGATTTAGAAGAGGAAATGGTTATTTGGCTAGGCCAGAAGCGATGGGCTGCATCGGCCGTTTGCGCAGCGTGTAGGGCGTAGAACCTGATCGAACATGACAGAAAGTGGGCTTGCGCCACGAAGTTCTCCTATTGGGCCATGGAAGGCAGCCTGCAGCATTTCAAACGGTGGGATGAACAGAAAACCGAAAGCCGAATATCGTATCTGGCAACTTGGCAGGATGTAGCCCGGGTCATTCCCCACCCAATCAAAGGGGTCGAGGAAGATACAATCGTTTATATTTGTGTCACGCCTCATCACTGATAGAATTTAATAAAACCGTGTCAATAGCCTCATTAGGCCAGACACATACTGTATATCTTATTCAAAATGCAACGCTGGTACTTGATCTTAGGTGAAGAATATGTGTCCCAGGACTACACAACCCACCTTTATCCCTTTCCAGCTGCGTGGTGACATTCATGATCTTGAATGTCACCCAAAAATCCAAAGGTCTGAATGGTCTGTAGTCCTACCCCTGAGTTTCCAATCCCTCATGTACCGTCTCCGGAAGGGGCCTTCCACTGCTGCCAAGCGATGTAAGTCTGGATGATCCCAACTATCAGGCTCAGTATGCCAAGGAAAACAGCCACGAAGACACCAATAACTGTTGCGAGCATGACGTGCCGTGCTCTGCTTTTACGCTCGAGCCATTGATCCAGCACCCCCCGTGGAGTCGGGTTCTCTAGCTCCTCGTACAGATCCATTAGCCGGGGACCCAGCCACTGGTAGGAGACGTCATCCTCGCCTTCGAGCTCATACTCCGAGTTGTTGTAGAGAGTACAGTCCGGGTCCATTTCCTGCTCGCTGATCAATGACCGCAGAAATGCCTGTGACTTCATGTCGGGCGGGAAGAGAACGTCCTGTATGGAGTGGAGCACTTCGAGGGCGTACTGACGTGATAGGCTAATCGTAGACACGAGATCCACTCGTTAACTACATGCACAAGCAATGAAAGGGTTTATACAGAGCACGTACCCTTCAAATACGCCTTGGGATGTCTTTGCCAGAGCCGAACGACTGGCGAGCAGTTGTTCCTTGAGGAATGCCGCGTGTCGGAACAACTTGACCACCCCCTTTTTCTTGTCGAGTTTGAGATGGTCGTTCAGATTGTTGGTTGCCTTGAAACTGAGCTTTCCAACCTTGCTCAGGCGCCTAGCCTTCGGGGATTTGAGGACGCGGTTCACCTCTAGATTCTGTGCAAGTCCTTGACCAGGGCCAGGAGAGGCAGCGCTTCTAACGCCGCTTTGGCCTTGGAGAACACTCTCCAGATACTGCATTGGTGATACATTGTCTGACCAAACATCCGGAAGCAGCGCCGCCTCCAGATCGTCAATGTACGAGTTCTGAGCTGCCACCGTCACCATAGACATTATATGCAAAGCCAGAGAAAAGGCGCGATGTTGATCAGTGGTTGTTGGGGGCGACGAGTACCTCGTACCGTTCCCGCGGAAATACTGGTCAGTCAGGCCTGCGAGCGGCGTGCTGGGGTTGCTTCCAATCAGCCTAATGATTGCACGAAGATCGGAATGGTCTCTCAGTGCTTGGGGGCTCCCCATCTCGAAGTCGGGAAGATACCGCTTGATCATGTCTCTGTAATGGTCGAAGAACGGTGCCAGCCTTTTGAAGCGATGCCACGAGCAGGCTGAGATGCCGGAACATGGGTTCTGCACAGTGCAAAGTGTGCACTCCGGCCATCCCCAAAGCACCTTGCAGAGGCTCTCCAGATCTTCAATCGCAGCCTTTTGCAAAGGGAATGCCCCAATAGCGGCACTCATGGTTACGGTGGAGGACTGGGCAGTTTGCGAAGTCAAGTCATCGACAATATGCCAAAGGAGGGGTTCAGCTCTTGATGCGCAAACTCAGCACAGGCGCTTTGAGCCCGAAACGGCTATAAAGCACCCCAGGTCAAGAGATTCATCGCATGAATGGTCAATGCCTCTGATGCCTAGCCGACCCAGGGAGTTGCCGACACTCGATGCAACTAGTGGGCCGATTTCCCCGTATGAAGTAGCTGCCCCAACTGCACCAGCACCGTTGGTTGGGACAGCACCTCCTTTTCCCGTACCAGGAGGTCTTCTTATGATTAACAAAAAACCAGAAGACGTTCGCGTACGACGATTCAACGATGTGCTCAAGCGTATAGAGCCGCCGCTGATCGACCATTTACTTAGATGGACAATCAAGAAGCCACGGCACAATCCGACCGCGATCAGGCTGGTCATGTTGGGCCAGGGCGAGGCCGACGCCAAGATGTACATGGTCGTCTTCTGCGAGCGACGGGTGAAGCGCCGCGCCAAGAAATTCTTTTCTTCGTCGCTTGCCTTGGATCTATGCAAGCCCCAAGGAGCCCCTGAACACGCCATCGAGGTGCTTATAGTCGACCCGCCGATCCCCGTAGCCCGTGTGGTCGCTCAGCTGCCTGCCAAGTACATCTATGGGTCTCAACACGAAGAGGGATTTTGTGGCGCGCCAATGCGGTTCTTCAATCCCGAGACATCAACAGCACGCCATGTTACACTTGGTGGCATACTGCAGATCACCCGGGACAGGGGGCTTGAGATTTTCGGAATGACTGTAGGCCACGCCATCGAGGAACTCGAGAACCCAAAGCCACCCACAAAGGAGGAAGAAAAGCAGGACGATTCTGACTCCGACATGACCACGGACTCTCGGGCCCATGGGAGCAACGACCCCGAAGCATCTTCAAATACTCCCAGCGGGGATCTTGTTTTACAGCAGCCGAAACTCTGGCCGCGGAGCCAACAGCGCGAGAGCCCCTGGGAGTCGAATTCGATGATGCTTACCGCTCTCAAAGCCAGTCCCGGACCCGAGACCACTGCTTACTACGACTGGGCCTTAGTTGATATCGGGGATCTGGCACGGACTTCTGGTGTATATAACGTGCCGAAAACCACGGACTTTCGAGTGCGATCATTGATGATACCTCCAAGCCGAGCGATTGATGATCCCGAGGGTTCCCCAATCACCCTCATGAGCTCCGAGGGGCCCAAGAATGGAACCATATCATTTCTTCCATCAAGGTTACTATTGAGACCAGGGCGAGCCTTTGTCAATACGTACATGATCAAGCTGTACGAATCTCATTGTAAGAAATACTCTACTGGGCTAATTGGCCGGTTCTAACAATAGCAGTGATCACCCGCGGTGATTCCGGATCCTGGGTTGTGAATAGAAACTCAGGTCTCGTATATGGCCACCTGGTGGCTACCGACGTCCTCGGCGGTGGACACGTTATTCCACTCTTGGACACTATTGAAGATATCAAAGAGCGCCTTGGAGCAACTTCGGTCACATTCCCTGGCTCTACCGAGTCGCGAGCATTACCTCATAACCCTGCGCATAGTTCAAGTCCAAGCCCAAGATCCAGTCCTGAGCCGGCAGTGCGTCGAAATTTGCGTCCTTCACTAGGCCGACGTGGAAGTTTACGGTCTGCAGCCGCCTCTCATGGCAATTCTTCAGCTCCGTCACTGCCCTACAGTGGAACCGGAGGGCCACAATTAACGAGAGATCGCTTCGATTCTGTGGTCTTCAGCACACGAATCACCTCGACTTTAGGATGGCAAGCCTCCCCAGATAGTGAAGAATCTGGTCGAGATGGATACCAGGACCTGACCATTCACTCGCGATCCCTGGTTTATGCCCTTCGCTCTGTCATCTGGTATTATCCAGAATCGGAGCTAGCGGAAGAAAAGCCTGTGTTCACTTGGCCTTATGCGGAACTGGTGCACCACTACGAAAGTCTGAAAGAACACGCGGTAAGCTATGAGCGTCTAGGCACTTACAATAGGTGCCACATGAAGAACGACATTCCTGAGCACATCAGACTACTGACCGAGTTTCTGGACGCTAAAATCATGGCAAGGGTCCACGAGGAAAGGGACCTGAACAAGAAAGGCCTGTATACCTTCGACATGGCTTGGGTCTTTTATAAACCCGGGAGGACCTTTGTCTGGAACGACGATGCTGCCGACCTACCTGAGCGCTTATCACTACTTCGGTATTCAAATTACAGCCCAAAACGTAAATTTAGCCGAGGACCCTTCGTTTTGCGGCTTTTTTCGTATGTCACGAACCCCACCGATGAAGCCGAAGTTAGCCTTTGGAATCTGGAGTATGATGGCCAGTACTTGGGCAGAGCGCAGTACCAGCTAGATATTGTACCGTTCTCAGGGAGAAGGGCGATTCCCTGTCGAGTTGTGAAGCCGGAATCGTTGACGGGTAACGGCGGCCCGTCAAGAGATTTGGATCGAGTTCGACAAGGAAAGGCCTACTGGAGCTTTGTCCGGCAAGTTCAGTGCCAACAGTATATACCAGACTTGGCAATCTCTTTCCCTTCCTCGGCATATGTAAGAAACCCAGTAGTTTCTACAGTATGGCATTCATACTAATTCGTGTTAGGCCGGTTCCCTTGTCATGGTAGATTCCAATGAGTCGCGAATGCTAGATGATCCATGAATACGGGTCTCCCTTAGATACGTCTGATGAGGAGCTAGCTGGATGGATTCCAGCGTGCTCTTGTCGCTTTTGCGCGGCAACCAATGCTGAGAGGGACCAGCGAAGGCCACCCATCTTTGCTGATTACAGATCCGATCCGAAGTCCATGGAAACTTTGTCAAGTCATCAGTATTTCCTCTGCCCTTCGACAATCCGAGCACTCTCCTTGGCCACAAATAACTGGGGTGCGTCTCTTCTATTTCTAAGTGGCTATATTAAAATACTAACTCGTATTAATCTAGTGGAGCTCAATACCAACCACCTCACGGCACCAAAATGGGAAACATCACTCATCAACACACTCGTCATGGACCCCCGAAAAAAGCAACGCATCACACGTTTGTTTCAGGCCCATAGCCGTGCAAAGAGGTCGAAGAAAGCTACACCAAAAGGCAAAGGAAACGGCCTTGCCCTTCTTCTCTACGGCCCCCCAGGCTCGGGCAAAACCTTCACAGCAGGTCGGTCGCTACAACCTGAATGACAGTTATGAATGAACTACAACGCTGAAAACTCTCCAATATAGAAAGTATGGCTGCTTATATTAAAGAGCCAATGATGACCATATCCCTCAGGAAATTCGTTGGTGGGACGGAGCCTGGTTATGCTTTAACGGACCTTTTCCGCATGGCAAACAAATGGGGGCTTATGGTCCGTATTGCAGATATTGATCTGCTATACACGTCAAGAACCTGGCCGTCTGAGCCGGATGTAGAAAACTTGAGAGAAGGCGGGTCTGGACACCGTCGAGCGTCTAATCCTCTCATACCCGGCTAATTTGGCGATAGCTTTCTACAACGCCTTGGATACGAACCAAACCATGACTATACTAGAGACACGCCAAATCGACGACTTCACCGATTATGCCATCTCCAAAACCCACGTACAAATTTACTACCCTCCAATCTCTGAGGACGAGGGCAAGCATGTCTGGAACGCTTTGCTCGCCAAGTTCGAGGCCCAAGGCGTTGGCTTTTCACAAGGCGCCCGCGAGTTCATTTCTAGCCCAAACATGAGAAAGCGGAAATGGACAGGTGACGAGATGCGAAGAAGTGAGCCACCCAAACGTGCCAGTTCCGGCAGCCAGCCAGCTTGAAGATGCGATCACTAACGAGAAACTACGACAGTACTTGAGAGCGCCGCGGCAGTTGCCAGGCCGGCCGATGGGCCCGAAGAAGGAGAGGAGGAAGAACAGACAAGAACGTTTGTTGACGTCCTCGATCTGGAAGACGTGGTGGAGCTGTCAGAGGGTTTCCGGCAGGAAGTAGCCACAACCCAAGGATCTGACGAGAAGCACAGCCAGCTCGGGGCAGCAGGCTCATCCTAATTGATCACTCGACGAGCAGTTTGGGAAGAAGCAATCGGCGGCATCGAAGCGAGGCGCGCACCTCAGGAACGTCGTGGCCAGCAGTCATCATCTCAAGGTGCCCGCGAATTCATGTTAAGTCCCAAGATGAGAGGTCGGAGCTGGACCGGTAGCGAGATACGTAGAGGTGAGCTTCGCAGATGCCAAAATCCCGGTGACTCGAGATGTGCAAATCACTAACGAGAAGGCATAACAGTTCTTGAAAACGCCGTGGCAGTGGCGAGACCGGCCGATCGGGTTGAAGGAGGACAGCTGAGAGAAAGACAAGTGAGACCGTTTGTCGACGTCCTTGATCTGGTGGATATGATGTATCTTTCGGCGGATTTCAGCCAGGGCGTTATCAGAAACTAAGAATACAGTCAAAGGCGCAGCGCTAGAGCGAGGTGGTCAACCGTGTCGGCAGCATATTGCTCGAACATACACGTAGAAGGGATGCCGAGGGGCTTCAAAATATCCATTGGCCATCAAGCCGGCAATGTTCGGGAAGTGTGAGGCCGATGCTCGACTATGGACGGTGGTCTGCTGCGCAGAGCGCCTCAACACAGCACGGTTCTTCAACCAGCAACGGGCACGTAATCTATGCGAGCCCCAACAGTAGCCCGATCTTGCCATCAAAGGTTATATCTCGAAGCTATCAGTGCCGCTGGCTCGGGTTGTGGCCCAGTTGCCTGGCCTGACCATAATAGAGACGAACCGAAGAGACGACTTGAGCGAGGATATCGCCTCGAAAACGCACGCGCGGGTCCACTTGCCCCCCGTTTTCGGAGATCCAACGTCGGAAGGCGTGGAACACAATCTGTGATAACTACGCCGCCACCCGAAATCTCCATCTAGACGCTGCAGCGCGCGACATCATTTCGATGCCGAGAGTGAAAGCAATGAGGTGGAATGGGAACGACATGATGAGAGGTAAGCCCATACAAGATGACTGCTGCAATGTTGCAGCAACATGAGACTGTTTCAACGAGGCACAGTGATCAAAGGCGCGATGTGATTGGCAACGCAAGATGATAACGATAGCGCTGAGATTCATGTGGCAAGGAAAGAGTTGGAGATCACGTTAGAACTGTCAGGTAATGGCAGATGCCCATCCGCGGGAATAGATTACAGACCACTGAGCCTAGCAATGCGTCTTACCGTCGCCATCGCTGCTGTTACTGCTGCCGTTAGCATCTTTATAGGTTCTATCACCGTCGGTTGGGGATGTGGCATCCAGCTCTGGTAGTGGTACCTGAGTGCCATATGAGATGAGCTTGATGCTGCGAATGGGTTCAAGTTTGTGGTTTGACAGGAGTTGCGGGGCTTCAGGAAGTGTCGGGCCTGTACTCTGCCACATTCAGTTCCCAGATACTTAATCATGTGCGGCGACGAGAGCGTTTATTTGATTGGCAGTGGGATACGAAGAGCCAATTTATCAACCAGCCCGTACCTTGTTATGAGAAAGCCGAAAGGTACCAATTGCACTCATGGACAGATACGGAGGGGTATTACGAAAGCGATAAGATAACGATAAGCTAGCTTTACGTTCTGTTGAAGTTTCACCAATTCAGTCAATTGCAACCGGAAATTCCGGCCCCAATCCGCGGTGCCTGCCGGCAATTGGATCTCAGCACGCCATGCTGTTTTTGCATTGCAGCAGATGGAGCGCCCGCCGGGGAGTGGGGAGATCGATCGAACGGTTTTGGGAATGGCCTGAGAAGAAGACGATAGCGAGAAGGGCAAGATAGAAACGTGATTCGTTCCGGAGCCGTTCTAGAAGAAGCCGAAGGGCCTCAGGACGACTTTTGACGAGTTGTCTCTCGTTTCACCGCGACACCTGTGCGGTTGCGTTTGGCGGGTCCGTTGATGATGCAGCGATCCATTATTGGGGGGTTCTGGAGGGTCCGGAGGGGTCTGTTCATAAAGAACTACCCATTGGAAACGAAACAAAGAACGAGATTCTGGGAGGGCGGATCACAGTGTCACAGTGCGTGTTTGCTTTCCTGGGAATTTCCAGCACGCAAACTTGGGACTTGCAGCGAACGCATGGTGCATGGCTACGTTACGATCAGTAAGTGGGCTGGCTTTGGGGCGCTGGTGGGGAGGGGGGATGTGTCGGTGTCGAGCCCGTCTGAGTAAGGGCAATCGAGGCAATGTACGACTTCTAAGCTGACGTGCATTCGAGAGATGATACGAAAACCGAGAGGGAATGGAAACATGAGTTTAATTTTGCAGTCAAGATGATACGAACTTTGCTTGCCCCTGGTACTGGGTAAATAATCTTGCTTGGCATCAATGGATATTGATTGATTGACTTTTGGTTGTAAATTCAATATCTCCCACGCATGCGAGGGATTTTGAATTTGTCAATCAATATCAGTTCTGAGGCTCAATAGATAGAAAGCGTCGTCAGTCTTTTACCCCTGAATTCGCCGTCCTTGGGCCTAGGCTTGGCAAGCAGCTTGGCTAGAAACTGGGCCCTGGAGCTATCAGTGGCTGGCAAGCTGGCTGGCTTCCCGAACCTGGCTGGGCGGTGTCCCGGGCCCAAGACGCTCTGGCCTGGGGATTGGTCGGTTTTTTGCACGTGCCAAGATCGCCGGCGGGAGATTCGACGAGAGTGAAAGCGATTAGCGAGGGAGCGAAAAAAGAGAAAAAGTCCGGTTCAAACGTTTCTGCGCATTGCGTGCATCGTAACGGAAGGGGTCCCTGCGGGATTGATGGCAATCGATTCAATCAATCTTCGTTATCTTTCTCAGCGTCGTATTGCCTAGGGTTCCCGAATCGCCGCCTCTCCCCTGCTTGCCCCCGACGGGCCCCTGAAACAAAGGGTTTCGTCAGACCCATCAAGGTGAATCGCCCAAGGGCGATAACATTACTCTGGCTGCGACAGGGTCGTAAAGTTAATAAGGGACAGTAATGGAAATATTATTGTGCTACGGAAAGTGTTTGCACCAATAGGAACCTGGCCCGTCACGTAAAGAGCAAGCAAAGAAAAGAACAAGAATTCGCATAAGTCTGCATTAAGCACTAAGCAGTCTGACTCGAGGCAAGATAGACAGGTCTGGGTCGATAATTGGCTGGCTGATCGCCGAGTTGTGAATGGTGTGCTACTGCCGAAACGAGCACTTCCCAAAAGAAGCGAGATGGTGCGCCGCCGCCGACGATTGCGGGGAAAGGCAAGCAAATGGGTGCGGCGGCGTACGCGAATCGAGCCGCTGAGCCGTTTAGACGTAGCGAGCCTCCGTCGACGCTATTGGGATTCATGCCCTCCCAGAATGCCTCTAGGATCAGTAGCAAGCAATTGAGCCGGGACGAGACCCAAATTCCATCATGCTCATAGGCCCAGAGTGGCAAAATGACAAAAGTAGTCTCAAACTTCACCCATTAGGCATGTCCCAGTTACTCCTGGCGATCGTCTCTGGGGAACATATGACTTCATACCTACGGTGTTGACGAGCACGCAACATGATTTACATCGGAGCCGTTGGGTCTGCTATGGACGGCGCATGGCCCAGGCGCTTCCGCTCCTCTGTCGCTCCTTCATGCAAGTTTTGGGTCACAAATGAAATCACTGGCGGAGGAGGCACAGCTGAGATGATGCGCCGAACTGCGGGTGAGAGCGGCAGCTGTTGCTGTTGGGAGAGGGCTGAGCAGCAACCATCACCATCATCAGGCGAGCCGAGAATAGCGCCAACACAATGCATGAAGACGGCACGAACCCTATGTATGCAGCCCGAATAAAAATATCTATTTGAGTCGGAACTGCTGCATGGCGATGGATGACATCTCCCTCAGACAGATAGATCTAGGAACCAACACAAAACCTGATCGAACCAGAGCAATTGTCGTCATGGCATGGGATTCCTTCGAGACGCCATCCCGGAACAGTGACGAGCGTCACTAGGCACTGTCAGGAGTCAGGACTGTTAGTTACTGTAGCCCTCCGTAGCACAACTAACGCAGCGAGGCAGCAAGCAGGCACACCAGAAACACGAGCTGAAATGCGGATCGGATGAACCGCTAATGGCTCTCGCTCGCCAATCGCTCGCTCCAGCGCCTCTTCCCACTCTTTGACTACGAGTCGGAGGAGCTACGTACCCGCACTAGACCGTCGACGGGCCCCGTAGGGAACTGGTTCCGGATCGCCGCAGATGCTACCGTGGGAGCGGTCTTGCGGTAGTTCCCTCTAGAATGGGCAAAACCGTTGCAAGCGAAATAGGGGCACAATCTCCAATGGCAGAAAACCCTTCAATACCTCGGCGGCAGAAAGAGCTGAATAGGCAAGCAGCCCGGTTCCCGAGTGGTTTTGAGGCCGTTGCAAAAGCACGCAAGGTGTGCACGCAATTGGCAAGCAATAGGACAAGCGAAAGTGAGACCCCCCCCCCAATACGGCAGCTGAGTCCCTTGTGTGCCGTTGTGCCATTTGATTTGCGGCTAAGTCGCAGCCTGTGGAGCATCGGATTGCTATTCGGTTCCGGTTACATGCCGTTGCACTGTGCCTCTTTCTACTCTTGTAATAAATGATTGATGAATTGAATCTCGACCTGGCTTGGCCCACCAAGGCTCGCGCCGCGGATCAATCTTCCGTCCAACTGCAGCCATCGCCACCTTCTTACAAGTAGCAATCAACTCATCGACAGACACAGGCTGACTCGGCAAGTGTTTGGGGGTTTGCTGCACCTTTGGGATATTCCGAGTAGTTACTCCCTAGATTGATTTGCTCCCCAACTCCGAATGGCATATGCAGATCATACCTTGGGGGATGCAGAGGCTGGGGAGAGTCTGGACTTCGGGGTGGTCGATGAAACATTCTGCCCACCAGCAATTTGGGGTTTGCGCAACTCCAGGATCCGCCGGAAGCGAGATCTTCGAGACAAAGCCGAGTCAGCAAACCTTCCGTGAGCAAGCAAGCACGCCAATTTGTTACGAATTGAGCATATTGATGGCGTGCCTGTTTGTTCGTATGCTTGTTGCAAAATGTCAGCCTGTTAGGCTACTAGCAAAAATGCAAACCTCGTGAACGCAAAGAGCGTCTCCGTATTGCCGTGTGGGCGCAGGATAACGCCGCCGTCAATTGCTGACAGTGGGCGAGGTCATGAAAGTTCTAAGTTTAGCGACCATCTGCTGCTCAATGCTCAAGCGCAGATCGAAGGTGGTGGAAGGATTTCCCAGGGGTAGAAGGGTGAGCAGGGATACCAGGGAACCAGAAACAACGGGGGGCGACCACCCTCCAAAGCACAGGCCTAGAATTCGTACAGTGCCAACTTTTACGCAGGCCAGCGCTCAGCGTGCACCAACTAAAACACCACGGTCAGCAGCAGTATACGACGTACATAACTCCGCCCAAAGCCAACAGATGCCAGCCAGCCAATGGAGTGGAGACATGGCGGCGCTGGCTTGCTGACAACTCATACATTCGGTGGGCTTTCTTTGTACAGCGAACCCTGGGCTCCTGATTCAATCCAACATCAATGGCGGGCAGCATGTCTGGACTCTGGGGAAAAAAGCAACGTACAGACACCGCCCAGAAAACGATAATGCCCTTTTCCAGGAATCGATGTGACTCAATTGCCTCCCTTGTTGGGCTTGCTGACTGACCAGAAGAGGATGAGGTGAGCAGTAGCACTTTTCTGCAGCAGCAGCAGTCAGGCAGTAAGAATCGAATTGAATCAACTGTAGACACGAGAGGTGGTTAGGGATGCCATTAGGGGGCAGAGAGGCAGGCAAACAGATATTCAATGCTACTGCAGACTCTCTTACTGTACAGTGCCGAGAGTGAGACCTAAGAGTCTGTCCGTTGCTTCATCTTGGCACATCTTGGAGGGGGCTAAATTAGTTGTGCTGCGGCCATGGATGCCGGCCAATCCAGTGACAATGAAAGTGATCCAGATTCACAAATCAGCCCCCCTGAAGAGGGTAGCAATGTATAGCGGTATCCCTACAGTATTCCTCCGCGCCTTCCCAATCCATGCCGGGGAGTGGATGGGGCCATGGTCCGAAATAGCTGGCGCAAGTCTGGCTCAGTCTGGGAAACCAGGCCCAAGTAGCCAAGTACCCGTACCCACTCTGGCAGTGCACGTCCCCCAGAATGATCCTCCTTTGGAAGCCAGGGGTAAGGCCAACCGTAATAGCTGCCTCAGGCACCTGTCTGGCTTAGTCTGGACACAAACGTGTCCTCAAGATAAAGAGAGCTGTTCCCTCCACCCTCCGAGGCGAAATTGGACTATGCAACCAGAACCACCATCCCAAAGAACACCTGTCCTCTTCCCCTTTCACGAGCTAATTCTGTTGCCTTGAGGAACCACGCAAGCCTTAAGCCTTGACTCACAGCCTTGACTCATGGCGGACCATGCGTCATTCTAGGTAGAAACCTATTAGCTGTATTTGTATTGAGGATCTCGGAAGGCACCTCTCTACCCAGCATTTACCCACCTCTCTCTACCTGCGAACCACTTTCGAGCAGCCTCGTCACCGAACGAACTGTTCTACATCCCACTCCGCAGTAGTTCTGCTTGCTGTTGATTGACACAAGCAAAACGCACACTTCAAGTCCTCCAACAAATCACACACACCACACAACCAAAATGGAATCGTGGGAAAACCAGTCGGCCGCCACCCCGGCGTCGGCACCTGAGGTCAAGTTCGAGAACTCGCCTGCAGAGTCGTTCATGTCCACCCCCGGCGGTGACTTCTACCCACTTTTCGACCCTTCGGCCGACGACAACAATGCCGATCCCACGGAATCTGTCATGACTCCCCAGTCCATTGCCGACTCAAAGGATGACTCCCCACACCCCGACGACGAGTCGCCGGCGCCCGAGTCAGGCGACAAGAAGCCTACCAAGAAGCGCAAGTCGTGGGGTCAAGTCCTGCCCGAGCCCAAGACAAACCTCCCTCCCAGGTAAGATGATACTGAACTATATGCATTGCATTGCGCATCACTCGTAGTCATTGGCGACTAACCCCCAAATTAGGAAACGTGCCAAGACAGAAGACGAGAAGGAGCAGCGCAGAGTCGAGCGCGTCCTCCGGAATCGTCGCGCCGCACAGTCGTCGCGCGAACGTAAGCGACAGGAGGTTGAGGCTTTGGAGAAGCGCAACACGGAGCTCGAGAAGCTCCTCGACCACCAACGGAAGCAGAACATGATGTTGATGGACGAGCTCAACAAGTTCCGACGCGGGTCTTCCCCCATGGCCTCGTGCCACCCGAGTCCCCTGACTCTGTCCACGCCTCTGTTTGGCGGCCCCGAGCCGGCCCCCGAGACCAAGTCGGGCACGATGAACGACTTCATCCTGGTTCCCAACCACGACGACACCATCGACCCCGCTTCCATCTCCCCGGAGCTCACGCCTGTCCCCGACGCCGAGGTAGTAGAAGCCACATCAGCGAAGGATGCGCCCGCGACGTCTTCTGCGTCTGCGACCACTTCCACCGATATGACACAACATCCAGCAGCGATGTTGTGCGACCTGCAGTGTCAGTCGGTGGAGGTGCCGCAAACGTGGAGGGCGACGCGTCAGAAGTCGCATCCGGCGCTGGCTCTCTATCTTCAGCTCAACCTACTTTTGACAGCCTCTTCGGCGATGCTCTCAACAATGCACCGGCCTTTGACCTTAATAGCTGGAGCACTGAAGCACAGTTTAGTCCTTCAAGCGACCCCCTCAATTTTGAGTACAATCATCTGGATGGTGACGCTTCCCCCGAGCTACCGGAGCTCGACTTCACCCAGTACCTTAGTGATGATGTCAGCGGCGCAGCTTCAGGCGCAATGGCGGGACACGTCTCGTCGATCCACCAAGAACTCGAGCCCACGTTCGGCCTCGACGACTTTGAGAATCAAATCTCTTCAGAAGCTTTTAACCAGCAGCCCCATACTGGCGCGTCCTCTTTTGGATGCGACGATGGAGTTATTGCGGTTGGTCTCTGAGGGATGCGATGACCGAGTCGAGAGGTTGGCCAACGGGTCCCCGGGTATCAAGGGCGATCGACAGAGCCGTGGCTCACTATTGTGGCCAAGCGGCGCCAGCTTACCGTCGCGCGAGGTGTTGCTCACCCTCATGTGGGCAATCCAAGTCGAGCAACGGAACATGCAGAAGCAGGCAAGGGAGGCGACTATAGTCTCCCGGCCAGCCTCCGACAACAAACTCGGTTCATCAGCAAGCGTCCCTCTGGAATCAGATTCCAACCAGACGTATGTATTATCGGTGGCGACCAAACGCAAGAGGGGGAGTACGAGTACTACTAGCAGGAAGGATGTCAATGGCAGCAAGAGGCTTCGGCTCGGCTACTAGGCACGATTAAGGGAGCAAGTGTCGTTGTTGCGGTGTCTTTTTATATTGTCCACTTCATGGGGTTCCTGGTCCGGAACTGAAAAAAAAGGACATGGGTAGCGGGCGTCCGGTTGTTGCATCTCCGCCAACGGTTTGGCGTACTTGAGCTGTAAAACAAACAATGTGACATGAATGAAGACTTTACAAACAAACAACTATACCTGGTTCCATCTCTCGCTTGTGATACTATGTGTCCTTCAATCTACGTTGCCGTCTGCTTCGATGCATCGCCATTTGTCGCATCGACTTGGACGAGTCTTGAGATCTAATGATGATGCTTTTCCTGGCAGACCTTGCCAGATACGGCATTCTATCAATGCCGCCCGCATGTCTTGCCAACTTTTTTCGATCGCCCGCTTCGCGGAGGCGTCGTCGAGGACTCGTACTTCAATCCCAGTAGAACGATTTCGCGGGCCTTGCCCGTGCCGTCGGTGCTGTGCTGCTGTTAGCCCGGTTCTGCTTTGATCCCTGCGATCAGGTCCCGACATGATTTTGCGCTCGGCCAGATTGTCATTGCGAGCACTCAAACTCTATGCGAACTTTTCATTCGAGGTACATAACTCCAGTCTTCATGTCTCATGGCAGTACTCGACAGAATTATGCCCGAAGCTTCATCGAATTGGTCAATTGGACTAGGTGCGATTGATGGCTGCTTATTAGGTACTCGGGAGGTACGGCCTGAACGTTTCCCATCGCAGTTGCCGTCTACACCCCAATTCATGGATGTTGTTACCAAGTTAACGAAGTTCTTCCAGATATCTATGCTTGATCTGCTCCATGCTTAGCGGATTATCTGCCGAATCTTCAATATCTCTTTTGAACTTGAAATGACCTTCGCGAGAGACCAGCCGTTTCTGGAGAAGCATTTGCCGAGGGCCTCGTTGTTGATCATGACGCTGCCTGCCCTCCATGATGCAGGCCAGACCAGTCAGATCAAGGACCAAGATGCAGCTGCATCAGAGCACCGCCCCCAACTCCTCGGGCAAATATGAGGGGTTGGGCATCCTTAGCGAACTCCCTCTTCTTCTCTCTTTTTCTGTCTTCTGCTTCACTGCACCCATTGTCACAGTTTATTCCATACCAGGCTGTGTTATTTTTCTGCACAACTACACCTTCTACAGCGCATCAGTAGCTGAGGCTGGGTGGTCTCGGAAATCTTGCGAAGCTCGTCACAATCGCAGATGCCTCTCATGTCCTGTGATGGTCTGACATAAGCAACGATTGAGTATCTTCGCATCTTCTCGGGCTTCCGCTGCAACTGGTATCAGCCCGGACAATACCCAAGCTCTTTGGATCCGATGGCAGCAAGCCTTTTTCACATGGACGCAATAGGAAAAATACAGGCCTCGATCGCTTCTGCCTCGCAGGAGACCACTGTTGCTCTAGCCAATGCTAATTTCGACCTGTCTCTCTTCCGCATCGAGGCCCCTCCCGAGTACAAGCTGCTCGGGTCAGCTCTGGCGAAGAGCAAACGCAACATCGCGGAAGATGGACCAGCTCATGTTACCGCACGGCGTCTGGGGTCCCTCTTCCAAAACATCCTACCAGAAACACCTGTATGTTCCAAGTAATCATTTTCCATGTAGCCTGATCTTCATCACTGACAGGAGTTTGTATAGAACTTGATCAGGGCTTATGGTGTACGAGCATCGCAGATTGCTCAATCGTCTGTAGTGAATCCCAAGGGCACAGATGGGCATGGCCCATTCAAAGACTACGTTGGTGTAGATGGAACATCCATCTGGGCCGCTGCTACATCTGGCTCTGCTGCCATCGCAGCCCATCTGCTTGCGTGTATCATTGCTACATACTGGGCTGCCGATGAGGCCACTGCGATATGGATGGAGCTTGTTGCGGAACGGAAACACAGGATTCAGACTAAAGCTGCAACTGCGGAATTTTTCGACCTATCCGAGACTTTATCATCCAGATTAGAGCTTGATCAAGCGCAGCTAGCCAGTTGGGACGCCAGTGCTAGGTCCTGGATCAGAGCAGCAAACGATTCCCCTGTTGTCTCTGACAGACAGAAAGCGGTCAGATCCATACTCGATCACATGAACATGACAGTTCGCAATCAACAAGATCTCTATACGAGCGTCATAGAAGCTTGGAAATTGTCACTAGACACAATGGAGAAGATAGTTACTGGATCCAGCTACAGTATTGAAGATGGTTCAGTGGTCGTTGCTCTATTTGCCTGGCATCTTTACCCAGACCTCATCGTTCTTGGCTCCCAAGCTGAGGAAATATTTCAAAAGGACGAGCTTGTAGCGCCAGGAGGCTGTGTTACCATCGGCTTGACTTCTCACAGTCTCTCGCTGGATAGGAACTCCGGTGTACATTGGTCACTGTCCCTTGCCCATCTTCGTTACTATGGAGCCCTGCGAACGACCTCGAGATCTCTCAAAAACACTCCCTCTGGAAACGAAAGATTTACTCGAGAGGAATTCGCACTCATCTACATTGGTGTTTTAATTGCTCGGTGGCAAGCCGAGTCGCCCGTTTCGGTTGACGACGCCATGTCTTTCATGCGACTCTTCATATCCAAACTCGTCGAACTCTTCGAGGCTGACCACCCCGAACAATTGGGCTCATGGACCAAAGCCTGTATTGCGGCACTGGACGAATACGAGACAACCGATAGCCAAGCCAGATCCCTAGCAGTGAAATTTGTCAACATCGGGTTAAGAAACCAGTCACTATTAAATCAATCTATTGCGCACAGAAGGGCAAAACTGCCCCCTAATCTCCCCGGCCTTCAACGTCATCGAAGCGGGTTTTCCCTCCTTGGTCTTAATAGCTTATGTTTTGTGAAAGCTCTCGAGAACAAGGACGACCAACAACGGTTTCTCTTGGCTACAATGAACAGACTTACACACAGAATGGCAGAAGGGCGCAGCCCACTGCACAAGATGCTAATTCTCATGGAGAGACAACTCGGAGACAACCACAAGCCCCTTTTCATATCCACTAGATCAGAATTAAAGGGCCTGAGCAAAAACCTTTCATCCCCATGCTCCATCTGTCGAAGTGAGAAAGGCGAACATTACATTGCAAGAGTGAATGACTGCCTCAGTTTCCCACCAACAGGTGGGGTTTATTTGTCATCAAGGCCCCCGAAGCCACTGCAGCGGTACTTGAAGAGACACTACACCCATTCGGAGGCAAATGACTGGACCAGTTTCAAGCTCTGTATCCTAGTCGAGTCTTATCATTTCACCTTACTGGAGCCATGGCACGAAGACAGACACCCAAACGACTTCGATTCGACACCAGTACAACGCCGCGAAGAGATCGAGGAGTATCTGCATGATTCCAAACTCGCCAGGTATGAATTGCTCCAACTTGTTGGTGGCCAGTTTGTCTCCAGAGCTTTGAGACTCCTCTCGACAGTTTGTGATGTATATGAGAATTTGCCTAGCTCCACGATATCCCCAAATATCCTGGACTGTACATTGGTGCCTGTGGCACATCAAGTTCATTGGTGTCCAAACCGTATGCCACCATGGCCGCCATTGCAGCCTATGCTTGACTCCAAGAGTGTGGCGAATCTGTTACGAGATGGACCACTATCGCGTACATTGGGTACTCAAGCTGCATTCAAAATTCTGGCGACATTCGATGCTGGCGTTGACTTGAATAAATGGTATAATTCATTCGTCTTCAGTTGGAACTCTCTGGTTGCCATTTCAACCGACGACTCCTTGTATGTCGACCCGAGGTCTCTGGGTAACGTTACAACTGACAGATCGTCCACCCTCGAGTTGCGGAGGGTGCGTGGGAACGTCGGTAGGCCTGGTATGAGTCTAATAGGTGGCTTTGAGACCCAGACAGAATGGCGTCAACCTAGGATGGACATGTGGGACGTCATCAACCACAACAAATTCCACGGGAAGCTCGAAGACACTTTCAGCGGCACCTCGCTACATCTGAAGTTCACGGGCTGGACCCAAGCGATTGACTTTGGGGGTAAAAAGTGCGTACCAGACGGTGCTTACATGGAGGCTGTTGTATCTTCTCACGATTCAGGCACATGGCTGGGCGATCTCAGCCTTCCACTCCTTTATAACAACAACTTAAACATCATCCGAAAAGAACCAGACTGCACCGGAGACACGCCAGTAATAGGTACCATGCCCCCGGAGGACCTCGTGACTGTGGAGAACTGGGAAGAATTACTCACTCCTCACCACAACCAGCCGGCGGTGGTGATGTGTCATGGGAATTGGCAGGCCCGAATGACTGCGCTTTCTTTAAGTCGGAGGAAGGGCTACCGAACACTTCTTTTTGACCGCCATGGTTGCTGGCAGTGCGCGTTTAGGTATCTTAAAAGACTGAAACTCCGAGAAGCGGGATACCAGGAATCAAGCCAAGAGAATGAGACGGACAACTCTGATAACTCGGACAGCGATGATAGCGAAAGCTCCTCTAACGCTAGTGAAGTTGATGAAGGGGAGAAAGAAAAAACCAGCGCGGAAATGTCCAGGTCTCATAGCACCAGTACACTCCAGCAGACCGCAAGCGGAGACCGAAAGACACAAGACGAGAGCCTAACACTACTAAAGACAGGAGATGACGATGCTAGGTTGAATGGCGAGGACTATGAGAAAAGCAATCCAGGGGACGGCATCGGCGCAAGTTCTCCCTCCAAATCTATCATACCACGTCTGGATTCGAATGCATCAGAGGATGAAGACGATAGCGATTCGGATGACGACTGGGATCATGAATCAGATGAGGAGTCGGAGGAGGATGTGGAGAGATTGGAAGAGATACTCGAAACACTCCCTTACATACCGACAGTTTTCATACTGTAGAGTGAGTGGGATGGGATTCTGCGGCCCCGCTTCGCATTGAAGATATACTGGTTGGCAGTTTCTGTTCTGGCCTTCTTTTCTTGAACGGAATATCCAGGCTTGATTTTTATTACACGCAACATTGCCAATAATCGTTGTTGGTGTTGTAGAATACAAGGTTGTGACTGGACACCCCAGCAGGTGCCTTAGCAGGATTACCTATTTAGCAATCAATTTCTTCTGTCTATGGGTGGCACTGGAAGAGAATTCTCCTTCACGGCATTTTCTTTTTAGTCAGCGAATACCATGCTATATGGTAGTGTATCAAGATCTTAAGTCTCGCTTATTATTGTCTATGACGCTACTGGCGCAAACCCCTTCTTTCTGGGTCTGCTACTGCATACCTCCCCGGCAGGCATGGATGGATAAATCCACGACTTATTCCAACATGTCACCGACTTGGAAATAAACATAGATACGATACAGGATTCTCAATGAACTCGTGGCCTATCAATTCATACTCATCTCTTCTCTTAACCTAACACCGTCTCGATTTCCCAATCCACATCCTCGGGCTTCACGACGCGACGCTTGGGCTCCTCGTAAGCCGCTTCGGGTCGCAGCGACGATGACCCCCCTCCACCACTGCGCTCGCGTCTCTCACCCCCGCTCGGAGTTCCGCCATAAGACCGACTATACGTTTCGGACGGAGGATACCTCGACCGCATCGAATCGTAGCTCCCCCCGCCCCCGCCATAGTACCCATCCCGCGACGACGAATTGTATCTCCGCCCCGTACTCGGCCTCCTCCCCAGCCCCGACGCCGGCCGCTCTTCGAAGTAATCGCGAGGAGGACGCGTCTCACGGGCATTTGTACTGTAGCTCCGTCTGGGCAACTCGCCATCGCCCCGATAAGACTTGGGTAATCCGCCCCCATCGCCGCCATCCCGGTAGGACCGAGACCCCGATCGCGAAGGCGCGCGGAGGTGGCGGTACTCGACATCAGCGGCCTGCGCCGGGTCACCGCAAAAGTCGTGGGCGTTGCGGCTCACCTCGAAGCTGATGGCGGTGCCGGTGCTGTCGTAGCCGTACCGGAACCCGCGGCGGGGCGGGCCGAACTGGGCGCACATGCGCACGTGGTCGCGGTCCTCGTTGGGGTCGCGCGGGTAGCCGAACAGCACGCCCGTGCGGGAGTCGCGGCTGTAGGCCGTGCCGCTGACGGGGGGCTTCGGGGTCGGCGTCGGGGTGGTGGCGCGCGAGGGGGGGCGCGAGGACGACTCGCGGCGTTCGCGGCGGCCATTGCTGCTACTAGTATGACGCTTGCTGCTCGACCGGGACAGCTCGGGTCGCGAGCTACTGCTGATGCTGTTGTTGTTGGTACTGGTGCGAGGTTCCGACCCGGCGCAGCGGGTGTCGTGGCACCAGTACCTGTTCCGGTGGGTTTCGAAGCAGGAGTCTTCGCAGCCGCGCCGGCAGTACTTACAGTAACGGATAGCCATTTTCTTTTTGTTTCCTTTTTAATCTAGGAAGAGATAACTTCTGTATCTGGTATCTTATTATGAGAAAAAACAAAAAACAGGTTCGGCTTCTGGTAAGACTTTGGTCTATTTTTACTTTCTTAGATGTGATATGTGACATCGGTTTTATATACTTACCAAACATTCCCACAACTCGGAACATGGCCGATATATGTTTTCCCGGCCCCTTTGTCTAAACCCCCTTTCGAGTCCTTAGTAGTAAGGAGCTGCGCCGTCAATCACAACCTCTCTTTGACAATGATGCCCTTTGTTCGACTCGGGATAACATCCGGACAGATTCACGAAGTGTTGCGTTTATTGTAGTCCAAAAAACGCCTTGGTCCCTTTGTTCTTGTTCCACTTGACACACGCTTGTGCCTCTCAACACATCGTATGAATTCTGTGTGGGCATCATAACACAAGACTGTTGCGGAGCAGCTGTTAGCTAGGGAATGACTGGCTTCTCACTCAAAAATTACTGCCAAAAGGGGCGGCAGGCTTTTCTGAGAAGTATCTCAGGCCATGCGTGTACTGGGCAGCTCAACCGAATAGGGGGTTGATGCTACTCAGTCACGTGGCAAACATGACCGGAAAACGGTAAGTGTGTCAAGACCTGACCAACTTAACATCACATATTATATAGATGAGGAGTTATGTAAATAAATCACCTTCTTCCAAGAGGTGCTCTCAAACTGTGCTATTAAGTGAAGTGTGCACAGCAACAACGAGGTCTGGATGCTTTGACAAACACCAGAAGCTGCACTTCTCTTTGTGCCATAGACACGAGCCCCTATTTCTGAGTTTAATCATCCTATCTAGTTACTATCCGGAGCTGTGACACCACATGCCACCCCTCGGTACTGCACTCAACTCGTTTTCCGGCTGCCTAAGGGCATGTCGCCGAGTCCCGCTGTTGTTGTGACCGTCGCCGTCGCCGTCGTCGTCGATCTGATGAATAGATACACGACTAAGCAGTCTTATCAGTAAAATTCTGCATACGTCGAACAGCCTGCCCTAGCCCTCTTCTTCCATAGCCACGCATCCATCTCAATTCAAACTCGGCGAGAACACACATTGACCATGTCTGGAGTTCCACTTTGAACTGGTCAAGAATTTCCCCATCCCACCTCATCCCACCTCCCATCCCATAGCGCGCAGACCAATCGACACGATGGCCTCTGCCCCCGAAACCGAAACCGACGCCAATCCCGGCTCTGGCCTCCATACCAAGCCGGGCGATGGTCAATTGACCATCCAGCCCCAGATCCACGAGACCCTCGCCACTCTCGCGGCTTACCTCGGCTTCGGCCACATCGCCGACCTTAAGCAGTGCCTATTCAGCATCCGCGTCGTCACGATCACCCGCCTGCTCTGGCCCCTCGTGGCCGTTTGCTCGGATCGCGGCCACCTGGACAAGATCTTCGCCTGGTTCAACGAGCTCGGTTCCGACTTCCAGTTCCGGGCCCACTACGCCCGATCCGCCGATGTGGTCACGGCCCACCTGCGCACTTCGGCCGCCAACGACGATGACGACGTCGCGTGGGAGAGCGATGACGACGTTACGAGAGCCATTGCTTGCCTGCTGGTGTGGGCCTCGGACGAGCTCACCGGGGCCCAGGACTTGGGGGTCCGCAGCGCCTCGTTGCCGGGTGTGGACGTGAGCCATCTCTTCACCGATTACCAGTCATTCGGCCGGGATTTCGACGCGTTGCGGGAAGCTGTCTACGACGCGCGCGGCGATGTGACCCGCGGCGGCATTACGCTGGAGCAGGCTCTCGGCGTTATGCAGTACGTCGACAAGGTAAGACATTTTGCTGATTTATGTAATCTTGATGCCAGGCCACACAAAACCTCACATTTCTTCCGCAATGATAGCTAACCGCTTCCAAACCAACGACAGATCCGGTGGCCCGAGATCATCCAACCCAAGATGGACCACTACCCGGCCTACAACGAGCACCCCTTCGAGAAGTACAACCGCATCGTCGCCCTGGTCCGCGGCTGCGCCCAGGAGATGTTCGGGCTCGCCGGCCTTGCGAAGCGGTACGACGAGGACGAGCCCGACGAGGACGCACACGGTGCTGCGAACAGCCTCGACAAGTACAAGTACGCCGCGTTCAAGGCGTTTTACTTCTTCGAGCACCACATGCCCCAGCTCGGGGACGGCTCCGACTTCGCCGACAAAGATCGAAACCTACCGGTCCGAAGGGGGGACAAGCCGGCTTGGATGCGCCCTCGAGGACTCCATTGGCCTGGGGCATTCTGAGTGGCCAGTAACCGAGGATTGATACAGGTCACCAAGCATCGAGAAGGCAGCGAACATCAAGTGGAAGCCGATCCAGAAAGAAGGGTTTCGCGCTAGTAACGCCATGGCGACACATTAAGAGAGATAAGCGAGACCAATGTCGTACATTAGGTACATACCTAAGTATGCAGAACCAACCAATGACAGACTCGCGATTTTGGAGTGAGACGCGGGGTGCCCAGATTTTACGAGTGAGATGCTTTGATCGCCGCCACCAAACCGGCGATTTTCCCATTGTGACTTGCCATCCGGGTAACACTCTCATCCTAGAAACCGTTGCACGTGAATTGCTACCATGCTTAATCGGATATCCTCGTATTACTTGTTGTCAATGCTGATGATAGCTTCGGCATGTAGCCAATCGCTAGAATCAGACGTGCCGTTCTTCCCCCTCCAGGAACATGCAGACTCCGCGCAACTCTTTCCGATGCCGCCATGCGGCGGCTTCCAGCTCGAGGAGGCCACCATTGACCAGATGCAGGCCGCCATGGGAAACGGAACTCTGACATCGGTGCAATTGGCGACGTGCTACATGATGCGAACCTACCAGACCCAGGAATATGCCAAGTGAACATGCCCCCCTCCACACTCACCCACTGTGTCCACAACATGTTGTGAGTGACCGCTAACCAGCGCCCAAGCTCGCTCATCCAGCTCAACCCCGACGTACTCGCCATCGCCGCGGCAAGGGACGCGGAACGACAAGCCGGCCAGGTTCGGGGGCCGCTGCACGGCGTCCCCTTCACGGTCAAGGACAACATCGCGAGCAAAGACAAGCTGGAGACGACGGCGGGCAGCTGGGCCCTGCTGGGGAGCATCGTCCCGCGCGACGCCCACGTGGTCGCCAAGCTGCGCGAGGCCGGCGCCGTGCTGTTCGGCAAGGCGACGCTGTCCGAGTGGGCCGACATGCGCAGCAACAGCTACTCGGAGGGCTACTCGGCCCGGGGCGGACAGGCCAGGAGCGCGTACAATCTCACCGTGAACCCCGGCGGCAGCAGTTCTGGCAGTGCCATTGGTGTTTCGATCAGTGCCATTGCATTTTCCATTGGCACGGAGACGGATGGCAGTGGTGAGTTATTGAGGAGAGCAGTTGCTACTGTCATCACTTTCAACCGAGAGGGCTGAGAAATCTTCCGTGTGTAGTCATCAACCCCGCCGAGCGCAATGCCATTGTCGGGTTCAAGCCGACTGTCGGGCTCACCTCCCGAGCTGGGTGCGTACAGATACCTGCACGCTTATGGAGCATGAGGGGGTGTTTTCGCTAATGCAGTGAGTGCCAGGGTCATTCCCGAAAGCGAGCATCAAGACTCTGTGGGCACGTTTGGACGAGCCGTGCGCGATGCCGTGTACGCCCTCGATGCCATCTACGGAGAAGATGCCCGGGACAACTACACCCTTGCCCAAAGAGGCAAAACACCGCGAGAGGGAGGATACGCACAGTTTCTATCAAAGAGCGATGCCCTGAAAGACGCCACTTTCGGCCTCCCCTGGAACAGCTTCTGGGTCCACGCAGACGAAGAGCAACAAAGCGCACTGAGGTCCATCCTCTCGCTGATCGAGTCCGCGGGCGCCACCATCGTCAACGGCACCGAGATCCCCGACTACGAGAGGCTTGTCAGTCCTGACGGGTGGAACTGGGACTATGGGAGCACTCGAGGATACGTCAACGAGAGCGAGTACACCGTCGTCAAGGTCGACTTCTACAACAACATCCAGACGTACTTGACCGAGCTCAACAACACCGCCATCAAGTCGCTCGAGGACATCGTGCAGTACAACTACGACAACGATGGCAGCGAGGGCGGCCGTCCCTGGTCCTCGTCGTCGGGAACGGGAGGCAACCCAGCTTTCTACTCGGGCCAGGACGGGTTCTTGGCCTCGCTGGCGACGCGCGGGGTCAGGGACGAGACGTATTGGCAAGCGTTGAACTTCACGCAATCGTCCACGCGGGCGGGAATCGACGCCGCACTGACGCTAACGTCAACGCCAAGCCCGATCAAAAGTACGCCGCAGGAACAGAAGAGGAAGAACTTGCGAAAACTCTCGGGCCTCCTGGTCCCGCCCGATGTCGGGCAGACCTACCAGATCGCGGCGCAGGCCGGCTACCCCATGGCGACGATCCCTGCGGGTGTGCGACAGAGGCCTTCCTCCGACAAGATGCCCTTTGGCCTGGGCCTCCTGCAGACGGCGTGGGGAGAAGCGGAGCTGGTGCGGTGGGCGAGCGCCATCGAGGATTTGCTGTTGCTGAAGCTGCAGCTGCAGCTGCAGGTACCATCGATCCAGAGTTCGGACGACAGCAGCGGCGATGTTGTTGGCACGTCCTCCCGCGCGAGGACGCGGCCGAGATGGCACGGTTACCTGCAGAGGAATATTCCGGTGCTTTGATCTGACCCTCGCGAGAATACTCGTTCAACAATAACTACCCCGGCCAGACAGTAATAGTAATATGTAGTTAAGTTACAGCATGCCGTTCAAGGGTCGGCCTTGCTCGATCGGAACTTTTGGACCGAAGAGGGCGTGAAGTTGGTGAACGGACCACCACCAAGCAGCGTTGTGAAAACGAATTTGGAAGCCCCCCCTATATGTGAGGTCTGATATACCCAATCTCTGAGGACATTGGCTTGGATTTTATGTGGCGTCCCCACATCTCGCCCACATGGCCAAGAGTCCAAAAGTCAGCCGTGAGATCCACCTACCGGGTTCCGGAAAAGGGCGAGCAAGGTTGGGCTTGCAATTGCCATGCCTAGCTTTTGCGTCACTCAACGGTCGGCATTCTGTTCGGCAGTCTCCAAATCCAATTGCACAGGTCTGGCATATCATAGGTAACTGCTAGTGCGACGCTGCTAACGGCACACTAGAATACTTTTTAGAAGGATAGAGTAGGATGGCTTCATCGCATCGACGTCCTTCATCTCCTACCGTACATACAGAAGGAGTCATGGAAAAAGCCGTTGCGAAAAATTAATTTACATATTATGATTTGCACGAGGGCGTTTCATTCATGTGGTACCGTTGCAACAGCGATGCCCACGAGTCAGGAAACTCGCCCAAGCCAGCCTGCAGGAGGAGCTGAAGTTGCATAGCGTTGCCCATACGTAACATCGTGCCCGGGTTGGGATTTTTGCTGTGCCCGCGCGAGTGCCGTGGGTGCAAGGGTGAAAAAGATCTACATGTTCGGTTTTCAGCTCAGACCCCTGGTTGAACCGCCGGAGATACGGAGATAGATTGGTCTATTCAGTGCGTACGCACAATCCCCAGTGATTGATTGATTGATCATATGTGACGATCTTCATCAACTCCATGCAGCAGTCGCATAGTAAGTAAGTAGTAAGGATGGCTGATCATGGTCACCTCTCTCCTTCTCAGATCGAGATACTGTAGATGCATATGACCCGACATCGCGGTTTGTTATCCATGCATTGGTCAACGTCGTACAAGCACATTTGGCGTCCCGCGACTCGGGAGACTATGGCCCTTATGTGTGAGTATATGCAATGGAGGTAATGCTATAACCGTAGCTTGGAGCCTGATGATCATTCTTCATTACGGCAGATTCCGTTTGAGACTCGAACCGCTTTGACACATCCATCTACGTAGGGTCGCAATGTAGGGTCGCAATGAGCTGCAGAACGCTTGCCCCTACATCGTTTGTGGTCTACGGCCATCGATGTCGGATTTGATCTCGCAGCGGGCAACGGATGCGATGATACATTGCAAATGAAGAGTACCAGGCATGCGGCACACATGCTATCGGGTTCTGACGTCTGTCTATGGCGTGCTGCGTAGGGAGGTTAATTGAATGGCCAGGATCATGTCATGCATGATGCCCATGGTTTGAAGGGAGGTGAAGGAGGCCACCCCGGACGCGACCATGCCTAGTGTGCTCAGTCCCATCGCCGGGAGTCGGGATCCTGACACTTATATCATCACCGCCCCCCTGCCAATAGCAAGCAGCACGGATGCACGTGGTAGGATTGAATGTGGCATTCCCAACGCCCTCCAAGCGACCGAGCAAGCCAAAGGAAAAGGTACCATCTGATAACTTTACTCCCGGAATAGCAAGGACTAGGCCCATCTGTTTGTCTGTTGTGCTAGAACATTGACACTACGGAGTACTGTAGGAAGAAATGATTTTTAGCAGCATCCTCCCCTCCGCAAATATTGCTACAGCAGAAAGTGGAATGGGACTCCTCTCCTGCAAGATTGCCGCAGGCCTGCTTAACCAACCTGGACTCCAACCTAGATCAACCGGGCTCCGGCAGCAGGAACCGCTGGCGTTTCTCCAGCCTGCGCCAAGTCGTCGTGACTGACACTGGCTGCTTGGCAGCTCGGGGCAGAGTCGACGAGTTTTGTCGGACGTCCTCCGGGGCGCGCCTTGGTGTCTCCATTGTTAATTATTGAGCGTGTGCCCACGAGTTTCGAGTGTTGATAACGAGGGAGAGAAAAACCACAAGCGGCGGAGAAGATAATCAACTGTCCAGTGCAGGGGTCCTAACTTGGCAAAAAGGCTAGAGGGGCTAGCAAGTCGTCCGACAAATCACACAAACGGAGCTTCGCTTGCAGGGGGGAGACGTGAGAATATGGAGACCTGCAACGGCTTTTTCCCCATCTTCTTGCTTGTTCTGCGCCTCATGTCTCTCTCTCTCTCTCTCTTTCTTTCATTGCTTTTTCTTGGTTGATGGGATTTCGTGCCTCTTTGCCACACTCTCTTTTGACCTCAGGCTTCATTCCGCATGGTAACGAAGAGATCCAAGTCCAACTTCCGTACTTGGTAGTGGGGTTCTGCTCTCGGTGGTCTGGTTGGTGACAGTGGAAATGGAGCCTCTCTTTCCCCCTTGCTCCCCTTTGGAGACAGCTGAACGGAATTTACCGTCAGCGCCCAAGGAGTCCAAGGACTTTTGACCAAGGCCTACATGTAAACCCGCCATCCACGTAGCGCATTACGCACAAGCAGGTAATTATAGCAGAAGCAGCTGTCACTGTTACATTTTCCGCCCGTCCGCCTGCCAGGAACGCCACGAACTGGAGAGGGATCTGCAAGTACGTACGCTTAATTCATCCTAGCGGTCTTCTGGTGGTTTGTTTCACAGCCAAGTACAGGTCTCAGGGATAATCTAACTTAGCACGGTCCACAGCGTTAATCCGTACACTGCACACTGAGATATTAGTAGTATAGGATAGATACAGCTTCCATATCTTATTAAAGCTGGGTCAGTACCGGTGCTAGAACTTATACCAGAATTATCCCAGATTTGCCCATTCATGCCGTTGATCTGGTGCTGCTGCGCTAAGTTAGATTATTCCTGCGACCTGTAAGACTCAAGAGGTGACAAGTGAAGTGGCATTCTCTAGTAGTAGTGCCAAGAACCAAGTTACTAATCAATCACTGGCACGACACTCGTCGCACGTTAGCGCTGCGAGGCGGACGATAAGTTTTCAAGGTTAGCGAAAGTCCCCTAGCCGCGGGGGAGGGAAGCTGTTTGGTCGGAGCTGTCTGTCCCTTAGTCATTTTGTTGCTGTTTGGTAGTGTCATCTACCAAATCAACTCTTGACAGCTTTCTAGGTGTCGGAGGGCATAGCGCAACGACGAATATGCCGTTTCTGGAATAATTCGGTGGCGGTTGCGTACTACTGCCCAGGGTAATTGCGACGGGGTCCCAGCGCCGCCAGCATTTCCCTGTCGGGTCCCCTTGCTAGTCGACCAAGCTAAGCATGCTTAGCTCATGTCCCGTTTTGGATGCAACATGGACGTCAGGGCCCAAGGCCGCGCTCCGCCAATGCAAGTCATGGGGCAACGTGGTGATCAGTGCTCGCCTCGCTGAATTGCTCCAGAGGAGGCACGCCCGTCCCGCTCCTGGCCCCTCCATAACTAAGGATATTGAAACAAGCCTACTCAAGTACGCCTGGTGATAGGCAGGCAGCCCGAGGAGTATGGCCCTGGTAGCCCGGGTTCCTGCCAGTGGCCCTCTCCCGGAGGATGGGTGGCCCCCTGCAGATGGAAGGGTCAATGCAAGGCGCACCCCCGATCGTGACGGCAACCGTTTGCTTCGAAATGGGAACCGAAGATCGATCAACCATCATCTGGAGATCTCCTTCCAGTGAAATAGAGTTCACCTTCCCCGATCGTCCGCGGGAACTACTTTTTACTTCCCTTTCCCCCTCGCGCCTCGAACCAATTGGACGAAATCAAGATATATCTCCACGATATCAATCAATAGTTTCTTTTTTTCTTTTTTCGAACGTCAATCGATGAGCAATGTGCACCAACGAGCACCAGCTTCCCACCAGCCTTTAAGTGTGTCGTGACCGACCAAACGACTTGCCCAGGCCACGGATAAGAGCCAATATAGCATCGCCGCGCACAGCGAGCGCGACGACGCCGCCGACGACAGGGACGGGGCTTTTCTTTTGGGGGACACGGAGGAGTTTGGTTTTTCTTGAAAGAGTTCGATACTCGGCCAATCCATACACACCATGGCGGACACGAAGAGTTTGATCGGCCTAATTGGCTTCTACGACAACTTGAGCGAGCCTAAGCCGCTGTCGAATTACCGGGAAACCATCATTGCACTGGCTCTGACCTTTCTGGTACGGAGAGACATTCTCCTTATCCCTGGATGGTACTATCTATCTATGGCAACCTTGTACTGACTTTTGGCGGCAGACAATCACGTGGGGATGCGTCGGTTTCCGGATGTACACGCGGTTTTTCATCATGTACTCGCCGGGTTGGGACGATTTCTTTGTGTTGCTGGTCCTGCTTTCCGGCACGGTGGGATCCGTATGTGAATGCATTGGTGAGTGGCGACCCCGGATATACCGGTGGGTGGGAGGCGTGGTATATTATTTATCACTTTGAGCGTGGACTAACGGTGGTTAATTCTTAGCAACGACTTATGGCATGGGACAGCATTTCCTCAACATCGGGGACGAGGACAGGATCACGTACCTTAAAGTAAGTCATTATTGAGAGCGCTGACCATGGCCCATCCGGCATCGATCAGGAGGGCCCATGGTGGGTTGCTAGTGATAGCAGCAAGCACGCAGCAGCAACAGTATTACTAACACGAAAAACCCCCACCTTCAGTTCTTCTACATATCTAACACGACGTACTGCATGTCGACGGCGTTCGTCAAGCTGGCGCTGCTGTTCCAGTACCTGCGCATCTTCAAGGAGGGCCGGATGCGGGCCATCACCATCAGCGTCATGGTCATCACGGCGGTCTGGGGCGCGGCCTACACCTTCATGGCCATTGTGCCCTGCTTCCCGATCCAGAAGTACTGGACCCTCACGCTGCCCGGCAAGTGCTACGGTTTCGGGTCCCTGAACCCGCCCGTCTTCTACGCCATGTACGCCTCGTCCGCCGCCGTGAACATGACGCTCGATCTCGCCGTCCTCGCCATCCCGATCCCGGTCTACTTCGCCGCCAACACGCCCTTCAAGTCCAAGCTCGGGCTGACGGCGCTGTTCTGCATGGGCATCATGTGAGTTAAGAGCAGCAGGACAAGAACAAATGAAAGGTCCCCTGAGCTAACATTATCTCAGCATCAACTTCATCTCCATCTGGCGGGTGGCCTCGATGGTGGAACACCGGGCGGCGACATACCCAACCTTCGACCCGACGTGGTACGGCCCCATCAGCATCGAGCTGGCGACGCTCGAGGTCAACTTTGCGACCATCTGCGCCTCGATCCCGGTCTTCTGGCCGGTGCTGACGGCGCGCCTCGACAAGGTCTTCGTGACCCGCGAGATCAAGATCGAGCGGATCCACCGGTTCGAGACGGTCGACGAGGACCTCGACGGCGCCAAGGCCTACGGCGACGACGTCGAGCTGCAGCGCAGCGTACGCACGCGGAGCAACAGCAACAGCAACGGCGTCGGCGTCGGCAGTGGGAGCAGGGACAACGGGCTGAGCCCGCACAGCCGGGCCACCAGCGAGTCGAGCCTCAACCGGACGCGCAGCGGCGGCAACAACAACAACCAGTACGGCGGCAGCTCGAGCAACATGCACTACATGGACGAGTACGTGGCGGCGCAGGTCGACCCCCTCAGCTCGATGGGCAAGGTCGAGCTGGAGATCTCGGCGCAGCCCATGTCGCGCAAGGTGTCGCGCGAGATGTCCCGCAAGAACTCGCGGGCCCAGATGATACGGAAAGGACCCCGGCACCAGGACCGGTGATGAATGTCGGACGGACCCAAAAAAGGGAACCGAAAGGCGAGTGTATTTATAATCATCTAAGCAGCATTTTTGAAATTGAAAATAACTAAATAATTACCTATCTTCTCACGCATTTCATTCATCGAGGACGTCTATTTTGAGTTGGGGGTTGGTTCGCTAGTTCGTCTTGGGACTGACTTCAGATGAGACGAATGTGCACGCATGCCAAGTTGCCAGCTGATCTTTCCCGCTTCCAGATTCAGACGGATTGAAGAGTCCCGAAGAAAACTTGGGATGGGAAAAGGAGTTGGCTCCGCTCCTTATGGAATGTGTCAAGCCCTTGGCAGTTGACTTAACATGTTGATGGCGGCTGAAGACGAATTGGTTGAAGTCCCGAATTTGAATGGGGCGCCCAAGATGTCGAACGGCCGCCAGCCAGAGCCAGACTTTGCGCTTCAGCGGGCGCTGCTGCTGCTAGCCTATCGGGGTCACCGACCTGCCGGAACCACGACAGGCTTGGTCGCACGCTGGCCTAATACGACCGACCACTTAAATCCGGTGAATCCGATGCGCAATTGTTACAGAGTTTAGCAGGACCGAATCGGCTGCCACGGCAAGCCTGATATTTCGGTGTTTGATGCCATTTACAGATGTCTGCCAGTCGGGCTGCCATTGGCAATTGACCAGGGTGGAGAGGTAGGTTTGGGATTTTCCAAACGGTCGGTGCCAAATGATGTCATCGTGATGCCTTTAGCACGGCGTCACTTCGTCACACAGAAATCTTGACGTAACTTGCTGTGACCAAGATAACCTTTCGATATTGGCGATTACTCCTCATCGCAATTGATTCAAAAGCTGTTCTCTTCGTTAGACCTGTCTAGGACAAGAAGCAACCTCTTTTGTTGAGCTATTAGCATCAAAACAGCACCACACCCGCACGTCTCAGACTCGCAGGCGCACGCGCAGAGAATCTTACTGAAACCGACGATCGATACGTGTCGTCCATCCACGCACCAACCGCAACCGCAACCGCAACCACAGCAGAGGCGCCACATATCCGACCAATCAAATCAAACCCGGTTTCCCAGGATGTCGAGCCAAAGCAACAACACCCCCTTCGCGGCCCTGCGCCGGGACCCGCGCCACGGCGAGTTCGCCCGCCTGGCCGACGAGCACATGCAGCACGACCTGAACGAGTCGGACCGCGACTGCCTACAGAAGGCGGCGTCGCGCGTCAGCATCCCGGCCACCATCGGCACCCTCGTCGGTCTGGGCTTGGGCGTCTACGCCGCCGTGCGCCTGCGCCGGGCCCGGGCTGACGTGTTCCGGGCCTTCCGCGCCGCTGAGAAGCCGACGCACGTCGTGTTCGCTGGGGGAGGACAGGTAAGGCCCCTTTATATACATACTCTTTTTCCGCAGGCTACTATGTCATAACATTGTTGGGTCATTGAGGGTAAGTTGAGTACTGACTGGTTGACAGAACCCGTCCCCGACGTCACGCCCTTCATCCAGCCCAGCCGCTTCGGCGACTTCGCGACCTACTTCTTCTTCGGACTGGGCGGCACCATCCTGGGCGGCGAGCTGGGCTTCATGATGGGTAGCTGGTCGGCGGCGCGCCTCATCTCCAAAGACCCCGCCCGCAAGGGCCGCGTCGAGAACGCGTACCGCAAGTTCCGGGCCGACGTGCTGCGGCGGGAGGCGAAGGAGCTGGAGGCGGGCGGGCCGGTGTTCTAGAGGAAGACCAGGCGTGATCACATTGTTGATGAAGAGGGAGGAGGTGGTGATGATAACTAATACTTAATCCATTCGGTTTGGTCAATTGGCTACTGAACTGAACTTGAGGTCTGCAGATTGACTGGGGTCTGGCGGTTATACATCAACATGCACGGATATGTTCGTCAGCTTTAATTGGGTAAAAGGGCATTTGCTTGTCCGAATTGGCATTGCCCCATCATCTTTGGAAACTGGCATAAGCGAATTGCATATTTTCATCAACTTGTATCGCTGACCTTGACGTATGCCACCAGTCCGTCTCACTCTTCTCTTTGCTTTTTCGAGCGTCTTCGGCCCTTGATTGGCGATACTCAATCTTTTACGACCCGATGACAGAATACTGACTGCCGTAATGTAAGCGAACCCCGCAGGGCAAATCTGACCCTCGTGGCGATGAAACCCGTACCCTTGGCACCCCCCGGGGGCACCCTGCGATGCGAGAAACTGGGGCTGCTGCACACCATCGGGTCCCAGCCACTTACAAGCTGCAGGTTGCCGCCCCCCAGCAATGTCTAACTCCCCCATCTCGTCGCCCATCGGGGCAGGGCAGTGGGAGATTATTTATCTCCCGATCGATTGGGCATAGGGCAAATGCCGGGGCATCGCGTATCCGCTTTGGTGAGCTTTTCATCGGCCATTCGAATTGCTGCGCCCCCGGGATTCATCCTGCGCATTGCGGCCGCAACTTCATCTAAGCCATGCTATACGGATCGCACATGCTGCTTCGCGCTCTCGGGGGGTGTGAATGTGGGTGTGACGTGATGTCGTGCCGCCTCCCAAGATCTTGGAAAGCTGAAATCTACCCCGCATGCTGACCTGCCTTTGTGTTATGTGTGCCTGTGTGCAAGTTGTGTTGGTGATTGGCCTCGGTACGCAACCCCCTGCCGGCTGTTGGCCGATCGAAGGCAATACTGCGCTGTCCGATTGGAGGAAGAAGGGCTGAGCTAGGATTTCTCCCACCCACGGGCTGGTTGGGACACGGGACGGGAAGAGAGGAAGATTGCCATGTCTCATACGTCCCCCCTCGCCTTCCCGTACGGGCGGTCTCCCGTAGCTTTCAAGTAAACCTCAAGCTGCTCGAGACGAATTCAATTTTGCCCATGAACCGCCACCACATGAGCCAACAAAGTCCACCAACAACCACGATGGCGCAGAAACAAACCGCCTCGGCACCGCCCTTGGTGGCGCGACAGCCGCTGTCGACCATCTACACCGTCTGGTACCTCAGCAACATCCTGGCGCGCCTCCCGTACTGGATCCTGAAATTTGCCCTCTTCCCGAGCCTGCGGCCGGTCCCGACATGGACCCTGAAGCAGAGCCTGATGGTGACGCTGACCAAGGCCATCGTGATCGGGGCATGCACGACGCAGACGCCGGTGCCGCTGAGCTTGGAGCCCGGCAAGGAGAAGGAGCAGTGGGTCATCGCGCAGCCCGCGTCGGAGGCGGACTACGTCGGGCCCCTGAAGAGCGACATTGTGAAGCCGGCGCCCGTGGGCATTACCTGTTACCCTCGTAAGGGCGCGCCTACCGCTACTAGCACCACAACGAACGAGCAGTCTTCGTTGTTGTCCTTGTCATCGGAGATAGTAGTGCTCCACATCCACGGCGGCGGCTTCGTCATCGGCGACGGCCGCATCGCCCAAATGGGCTTCGGCGCCTCCATGCTACTCCGCCACGCGGGGGCCAGCCGCGTCTACTGCCCGCAGTACCGGCTCTCCTGCCGCCCGGACCCGGTCCCCTTCCCGGGCGCGCTGCAGGACGTGCTGACGAGTTACCTGTACCTGATCCGCGACTTGGGAATCCCTGCGCGCAACATCGTCTTGTCGGGCGACAGTGCGGGCGGGAACTTGATCATCGGCTTATTACGCTATCTCGTCGAGCACCCCCTGGAGAAAGTGCCGTCCCTGCCGCATAGCGCTATTCTGGTGTCGCCCTGGGTAGCGCCCGCTGACACCCTGGGCCCGGACCTCGTGCTCACGTCGAACCCGCACTACGACACCGACATCCTGTCGCCCGTCTTCCTGCGCTGGGGCACGTCGGCCTACGCGCGGCTCGTGTCCGCGAAGGATCCCTACATCTCGCCCCTGGGGCACCCGTTCGTGACGCCCGTGCCCTTGTTCGTCACGGTGGGCAGCGCGGAGGTGCTCAGGATCGAGGGGGAGCGGTGGGCAAGGGAGATGCGAGACGTTGCGGATGGGGGCATTGGTAGAGAGAAGGAGAGGATGAAGAACGATATTGAGCTTAACTACGAGGAGGGGGCGCCGCATGATACGCTCCTCATTGGGGGCAACATGGGGTTCGAGGATAGTGTGCGCGAAGTTACGACCAAGATCGGGGAGTTCATCCGGAAGAAGTCCTAGGCCGGCGCTTCAAGCTTGTATTCCGGTGAGCGAACGGAACCCCCAATTATCTTGATTATCTGGTCCTACGTGGAGGGAATATGGTTTGCAACAGTTGTTATAGCCGTTCCCTCGACAATTCCATACATCTATGTCTGAGAAACGGTCTTCTCGTCCGTCTTTACTTCTTGTTTCGCGACATGATTCAGCGCGTTAATTTCGGCTGGCCCCTTCGTTAGGATGTCATAGTCTTCATCGGTTCCATCCGAGGCTGGCGATATGGGCAATTAATTAGCAGGTGTTTCCGTTGAAAGTGGTCTAGTGAGGCTGCATGCAGAGTGGGGTCGGCATCCGTCGGTGTAGGTAAAACTCACCCAGTATATCCATCTTGAAGGTTGCCAGGGCCACCTGTACTTCGGCGCCGTCAATTTTGACGATGCGGGTGGAATCCCCTTGCTTGATCGCCTCATCGGCCATGATCAGCATGGACTTTGGCAGTTTGTCGTTGCCACTAGTCTCGTATCCAAGAACCAATCGATTGTTTGTCGCGACGGGGTAATTGCGACGACGGTACCCGCGATCATCATTGAAAAAGTCTCTGTAACCGCGAGGGTTCTTCCAGAAGTCGAAGGTGAGACAGAATGTATCATTGTACTTGAGCGGATCTCGCGAAGGAGTTGCTGGGAGAGGCACATTGCCATCAGGAGCTCTGCGTATTGTCCACATCGGGTCATGGCCAGATGTCGAGATGCACGGCACGTAGAAGTCGCCTGATGTTCGGAGCATCGTCAGGAAGCGGCGATCACTCCAATCATGGCTCGCGCGGATTGTGACACTGGATCCGTCAAGCAGCTGTCATCACCTGGTCAGTTTGAAGCTTTGCGACAAATATCATAATTTCAGTGACTTACAAGCTTTGGATTACGTGGCGTGATGACCCATATTCCATCCCGGATATCCCAGCCTTTTTCGTACGCAGCCATCCTCGGCCCTTGAAACCTGCAAGACTTTTAGATACATCGTTACGTCACAACTGGAGGCCTGTGTTCTTACTTTTCAGGTGACAAATTCGCAATCTTGGTTGTGATCTGCTTGTCGACTTGATGTACAAGATATTGTGCTTTGCTATTTTCGTCCACGGCGTTGAATCGAGCTTGAGTGAGTAGCTGCATTGATCGCGGTATCTCGACGTTTTCGCCCAATAGGTCTGGATGCGTGTCCGAGAACCACTCAAAAATGTAGTCGAACCTTTTTGGAGTTGACTCGTGGATCGCATCGACGATGGGTTTTAGTTCCGACCGCTATCCCCGTCAGCAAGTAACAAAGATCAAAACGACATGTTGACGGTGCTCACCTCAATTACTCTCCAACTCATATGATCTCCCACGCTGACGCACCACTTCGCAGGGCTATTGTTCCGTCAGTAAATACTTACAGCCATAGTAAAACACTTGTGGGGATAGAAAATGACATGCCTTCCGGCTAGGAGCGTGTTGCCTCCTGTGGCCTCGAATGCGACACGGTCATTTACACGGCGATTGCCATCCACATCGGTCTTGTCGTTTCCAGTGATCTTCTCTTGTTTTGCCGATACGCCAATTTCAACGGGCTTCAACCGATTGTGTCAGCATTTGTCAACGATATTACGAACAAATAAGCCTCAGGGATGCCTACAGTTGTAACGGAAAGTCCGATCGCAGTCTTGAATGCTTCTTGGCTCTTAGTTGTTTCATCATGCTGGGTAGCATCGATCACCTTCGTGGAAAGAAGTACTCCACCTAGGGTGACTTCTTGCGCAAAGAAATACCCTGGGTCGCGATTAAGATTAGATACCGAGTGCACGTCCACGGTGGGATTAGGTTGAACAAGGCAGCATACCGAAACGTTCGTAGAACCTCCGTACTTCCAATGGGTCCCTTTCCTTCTTGATCATATTGATATGACGAACAAGCTCGCGTGTTGGCCGGAGATCCTCAGGTCGTAACGTCAGTGTCACACGCGGTAGCTGTCTCATATTAGTCATGCTGCTATTTTTCAGGAGATAGCAAAAGCACCGCACTCACCATGTATTTCCCCACCATCTTGGTTGTCGTTGCCTTGCCCTCTTTCGAATTTGCTTTTTGAGAGTCTGAGGAAAACCCGCCGGTCACGCCGACTCCGACTCCGGCATAGCCACCGGACACGCCTGCTTCAATGGAGGACTTTTCGAAGCTGTTGCGTACCATTGAGTGGCGTTGTTCGTCCTCAACAGTGACTATTTCAATCTTGGACCCATCCTTCACTCGGAAAGTTGGAATGGCGTTGGGCTTCGTCCATAGTGGCTGTCGTGGGACGCTTGGGGTTGAAGAAGTGTCTCCACCCTGGGTTTTCTCCTTTCCAGGGTTCTTCTCCTTTCCAGCTTGGGTTGAAGGCGTCTCGGTGGAGGGTGTAGAGCTTTTCCCTGTCTCTGACAAGACGGTCCCGTTATTCGTCTGTGCGTTGGTATTTTGCTCCTTCCGATGGTTTTGGTTGTTGGCATTTGGCTTTCCTTGCTGCTTAGTTGGATTGACCGTTTGGGTAGAAGTATTTGTTGACGGTGTGTCTGTCTCGGCCGTATCCTGTGCTCATGTGTTAGCCAACGACACTGACAGGTATTACACCAAACTAGCAAGACCCCTTACCTCGAGTACCTGAATATTGAGGTCAGGTCTCAATGTGAAGGCTGTAGGGATTAGCATGTAAGCGAAGTCGAAACTCGCAGTGACTCTGATCACAAACCTGGCTTGGGCGCCATTTTGACGCGATTGGTGCGCTTGTCAAGATACCAGCCATGCAAGACATGACAGTTCTGCATGATAAACGACCATTGCAGCTCATCCAATTTCGAGGCGACACTAAGAAGTGATCAATTAGCTTTCAGATACAGACAAGACCTTATATTCAGGTGGGTGAGTAGTGGAACTGGCATCCTTCCAAAAGAAAACCTACCTGAGTGGATCTGTGCCCATGGTTGTTGCAGCCAGTGCCGTTGTAGCAGCTGAATTCAAGTCCAACTTGCTCTTGTCGAGGAAATCAACGTTCCCCGCGGTGATAAGCGAGGTCGGTATCTGCCATTCACGTTGTTTTTAGCATGAAAATTGAATTATTTCACCCTTGCCGCCATCTACTCGGGTATGATACTCACGTCACCCACCCCAAACTTGGGGTTGACCTGCAATTCATTAACGGCTGTCTTTGCTGCTGCGCCTCCGCGCCAGGAACTGGGATCGGTGTCGACCTCCTTAAAGCGGAGGCTTATGGAAGGGACATCTTCATTGATTGGAGCTAGATCGGTCTTGAAATCGCCGTAGCGTCAGTGAACACTCAGACTTAGAAAGGAGAACTGGTGTCCATACTACAAGCTCCAAATATGCTGGAAGTGTTGTGGAGTCAGGCATGGGAGAGCCATCAGCTAGGCAAAATGTGTGTTTCGATTCCAATGCAGACCTAGTACGAGATTTGATTGATCAGCCAGAAGTACGAGGACATGAAGACACGTTAGAAGGCACCCACATTGTGTTGATCTTCTTCCGAAACACTTGCAAGGTCGACTTGTCAAGGTCAGACCACAACAAAACACCCTTCTCTCCAGGTGAAACAGATTCCTTCACTCTCATCGAAGCAACTGGAGACGAAGCGCCCGTCTTGTCGGCTTTGAGGTGGTAGACCTTCAGTAGAAAGCTTTTCGAGTCGTATACTTGCCGAGCTGTTCTTTGGTCGTAGTTCTTGCTCAACCCATAGTAGACAATGAGTTTGCCTATCAACTCCGGGTTATTCGCCCAGATCTGTGAACAGTAGGTTTCGAAAGGCAAGGTGAGATCAAGAAGCTTAGATTGCGGCCCGTTCCAGAGTTCCAGGCTTGGTGCCGCAAGAGCAGACTCCATAGCCTTTCGGACCATCGCCATGTTGACACCTTTCCATTGATTCGACGCCCTGTCGTTGCACTGACGCAGAAGCACTTCGGCTCTGATAGAATGGACCTTGGCGCTCGCTTGGTTGGTGACCGGGCCCTCCTTTTCCTCGCTGTCGGCTACGAGCTGTAATGTTATCATGGAGGACGTTTCCTTGAGTGCGTCCTGGACGCTGACCTCCTTGGGCGGTGTTGACGGAGGCTCCTCTGTCAACACGTAGACCTTTATGGCTTTCTGTTCCTTGGGCTAAGACGAAAAAGCGAGAGACGTCAGAAAGCTATTTAGCAAGGACCGAGCAGCGATGCGCGCCTTTTTTACCGCCTTGTCGCCTTCAGAGCTGTCCTGGTCCCCGCCCTTCTTTGGTTCATTTTGAGCGTTTGATAATGCTGGTTCCGTCACAGCCGCGTATCTTTCAAGGGGTAACGTGTTTGAGATAGTGGCTCCATTGGCGTTGCAGAAGACGATTTTGGCGGCATCACTACTTCTCGTTCTTGTCAGTCCAAGACGTAGACCCTAGCTTGATTAGATATTGTATGAGTGCACTCACGTAGGGTTGAACCACGCGCTACTCAGTTCAATGAGAGGTTTTGTGAGCGCGGCGCTGTCGCTTGATGTTAGCGGGTGCTTTCAAAATATCGAAACTGATCTGGTTATATGTTCACTGACTGCGGGAGATCAAAGACACCGATTGCGGCGAAGCTTGAAGCATCGCATGACTTGGGTGGTTGCAGCTTGCCGTTAACTCGCGGCACAGCGCAGCTGAAGAGCTCAACGTGGTAAGGCATTGCAGTGTCTGTTCTGGTTCAAACGGGGACTTGGTCGAGAGGTTGTGGGGGAAGGAACACTGTAGGTTGACATTTGTTCAATATTCATGACATTAACCCTCTGCTGGGTCACATCTCTAGTAAAAATGAGTTTTGATCTGGTCGGCTTGACCTGGATTCCAGGAAAACTGCATAGCAAACCTCAACCCATGAGGACCCACAACGGCAAGTCGATGGAGCAATCCATGCAGCTTGACATTCAACCAATGCATCGCACTATTGATCTAGAGTGTTCAGCCACATGCAGGTTCCAGCCGCATGCAGCTTTCAGCCGTATGCAGCTTTCATCGCCGCCGATGCAGCAAGCTAGATCTGGAGCGGTCTAGGCGGCGCCACTCAGACTATGCTGCATTGTCGGACTACCGGTAGTTCTAGATCAAGACAAATCAGTTTATACAGGGCCTGGTCCACGACTGAAGGGCTGAGAGGGCCGCCAGGTAGGTTTAGTGAACTCGACCCGTCGCATCCTGGGATGCCAGTGTCGGTGCGGCTATTTATTTACCCTCCTTTCGATCTTCTGCGCTCGTCCCTGTTGCATGGGGCACAATTCAACAGCCCGGAGCTTCGAGACCGAAAACAAACGCAGTCATGAAAAAGGTCATCGACGCAAAGGTCGCAGAGTTGCAAAAGAGGTACCCTGGGTACCATGTAGTTGTCTATTTCTGGGATGATGCCGAGTATGAGTTCTCACAGGGCTCACTCTGGATTAAGGAAGAATGGACTGAGTTGAAGGATGATGGCGGTGTTTTCGACCCGAAGTCCTGGCACTATCAGGCATTCATGGTCGCCAAGGGCAAGATGATCTATAACCACAAAGGGATGAAGTCACAAGATCTGTAAGACCCCATAACGCAAGTTTGTGGCTACTCTGTCGCTGATTACAATTTTAGGGTATCCGAGTACATTGGCGCCACTGTAGGTTTAAAGTTCGACTGGGACACCAAGACCCTTGATTTCGATTCCACGCCCGCGTAAGATACTTGCACGGGAACGAAGTCTATATATTGTCATCTGACGGTGTTTTTAGTGCTGTACTTCAAAGCATGACCTGGATGTCAGGCCTTCCGGATGGCACATCTCTTGCAAATCTGGCTATTCCGGGAAGTCACTCGAGCTGTGCAGCCGGCAATCTTATCAAACTTGGGTATCTTGATGTCATGCCTAAGCTCGAGCAGAAAGATACGAACGCCATAATTGAGATGGAAACCCGTCAGTACGATGACGTGCCTTCGCAACTCAAAAGCGGCATACGAATGCTAGACGTTCGTGTCGGCGCAGGTCTCAAAATCCACCAAGGACCTTTCCAGCTGCCCCAGACACTTGCAACAGTCCTCGACCAAGCCGAAGCCTTTCTCAAGGCATCGACCCGTGAGGTTGTGTTAATCTGTATCAGCTGGTGTTCCGAGACCCTTGACTCCGTCAGCACTCTCACCAGCACATCAGATGACCCTGTCGAGAATTTCGCCCACGAGGTGAGAACGGTCCTGAAGAACAAGGGCCCGGTGGTTTATGCACAGAGTAGCTGGCCTACCATCGAAACTGTTCGTGGCAGGATAGTAATTCTGCACACGTTTCAGAGTGACGTGGAAGACTGTGGCATAGATGTCAGAGAATCTTGGCCTTCTTCGTTGAAACTAAGCTTCAAGGCTTCTATGCCAGATCAAGTCAGCACTGCCGAGGGGACAACAAAGCCGTCTCCCAACGATCGAGTGGCAAAAGTCCTCCAACCGGAGTGGAATAGAATCAAGAACAGCCTGGACCAGCAGCATGGTCACGTTTTGGCAGCTTCCCTGGCAGGTATGATTCGCAACAACTCGTTGGGTGATGAGGAAAATTGGGTCAGCCCTTTCAAGGTTTCGGAATGGATACAGCCCCAGTTCTTGAGGTGGGCTTCAGAGAAGAAGCCTGGACCTTGCCGCCTATGGATATTTGCTGATTTTGCTGGAGCGGACTTCGCAATGGCTGTTGCAAGATTGAATTACGTTTTCATTGAAGGACCGAAGGCCTGGAATAACTTACAGATGGTGCGATATGGTGGCATAATTATCCCCCCTTGAGCGCGAGGTACGGCTCAAAGAGTGGAGACAAGATATGTTATATTTGATTGGAAGCATGGACAGCGTGCAGCAGAGTTGGAGGCGAAATGCACAGGAATTGATTGGGAGGATCATTCGTTCACCATACAAATATAAAATTTCCACTCGTTGAGTCGTACCTCAAATTCAAGGGGATATAATTGATTGTTATGCGTCTCGATTACTGGCCCCTTCCGGTCCTCGGTCTTTCAAATTGAGAACATCTTTGTTACGTTGGCACCTCGGCTTCCTGATGGGTCCACCTGTTGTGTCTTGGTCGACTTGAGGCATTCTTTGTGGTAACTAGCAACCCGCTTATCAACAAATAATCTGTGCACTGCCTTCGAATCCAGACTGCGATCCTCCTCGGTCCCTTGTTAATACGAGAAGACCTCCTGGATCTCCTGGACTCCGTAAGAGCGCCCTTTGACCAAGCCCTTTCACGAGAATGGTCTCATCGCAAATGCCACATGCATTAGACACCGACTGCAATTTTCGTCACGTCGACTCAGCTGATGCGGGCGCGGCGCCGTTCTGGACCGTGGTGGCTCGGCCCACTAGCACTGGCGCCACTGCAGCCGCCACCGTCTTCTCAGCCGTTACTGTGGATCTGCAGAAGCTGACAGCTTCACCGACACTCACAAAATGGGCCTAGATGTTAACGATTTATGCAGTACCGCCAAGCGGACAAAGCGGCTTCGACCTCCAACTAGCATCAGGCAAAAGCCCCGTGTCTCGGCCCCTGTGAGAAGTCAAGTTCGGACTATGTGTGGCTGGCTGGAGCTTCCGGTCCTGCGGCTAATCCAGCTTCAGGCTATACCTCCGTGCTCTAGACTCCTCTTCGACCGAGACAATTGTCGGCAATCTGAGTCAATGTTCGATGAGGCGTGATCTGGAAGCCGTACTCGGGGGCTCAGGTGCCGCTTACACGGCTCTGGACCTTTTTCGGAATGCGAAGCGGCCGGTCTTTGCAGCATACTTGCTCACGCATCCCGAAACAACCAGCTATCAGATTCATATATAATTCATTGATACGTACAATCTATAATGATCTATATAAGTACTCTCATGCCGCCATCGATCCTGGGGCCAATTTATCGGTGAACTACCACGCACCGCAAGCTCCAGACTCAGCATTCAACCTGACGTTCTATATATGTTCACATTTGTTTTCTACCAAAATGGCTCCAGATCGCAGATTCGCTACACCTGTCGAGGACAACGTTCATTTTAATCACCGCGCTAAATTCACGCAAGTCGAAATCGATCAGATTGTAGCGCTGGTCGCAGCATGTTCGCAGGGTGGCGCTGCGACTAAAGTCTACAAGCTCTTCAAGAAAGCCACAGTTACGTAAGATATAGTCAAACTGCATGTTAACGGAAGGGGCTGTACTCACTAATATCATGACTTTCCAGATCCCCTGGAATAGAGAGTCAGGGTAACAAAAGATACGTCGACGTGGAATATCACGGCGTGTTTCTGGACGGCAGTGATGCGTCGGTATTCAAGGACTCAGTTTCAATCCCTTAGAAGTTGGGATTGTGGTTGGAAACAAGATTGGTCCCGTTAGGCAGGGGAAATGTTCAGGAATGGAAAACTCTGACCAGTAGATTATCAGTTAGAATATGGCTACTTGAAAGGGAGCTCAAACACAACTGGATTGAGAGCGAGTCGCCAATCCCCTTCGTGATACACTGAGTCTTTGCTGATAATAGGCAAGGCTGATGATCAATGTCAAGGACGGGATAGAGTCCGCACCCATCATGTAATTTACGTCGACAAACGAGAACAAGGTGATTTTCAAATGGAGATGTGCCTGACGGCTATCTGAAACGCGATAAGGGCCCCGATATCTTAGCCGCGCTGTGCTATATTCACAAGTGACCCATTTGAGTCCACTGGTCGCATCCGCCGCTTCGGTCGTCCTGTTGGTCCACAACTCTGGCCAGGGGCGGGCCGTCCCATGGGGTAGATACAACATTTCAGCTGAACAGGGGCTCTAACTGCCACCTTCACTAGTAGCAAGCCACCATTTCCCCGCCCATGACCTAGGCCCAGCCTTCATGCAGCTCGAAATGCCAACCCAATTGTATGTACGGAACGCAAATCTAGGTCCAGACCTCAACCACCCACCAACACAAGAACTGTGACGGCGTTGCAACCGGTGCGCTAATCAACCGGCCCAGCCGCTCCTGTCCCCAACCGGGCAAAAGTACGACGTTGTCAAGTCAGCGCTTGGCTGTCTACTAGAGCTAGGGTTTGCATGGATCGTGGCTGGCTGAAATGTAGGTGTCAATAGTGGAAGGGAAGGTCGCTGATAGAGTCCTGCTCCACTCGTCGTGAGGCTAGGTTAGAGTACGGAGGAAAGACTAGTGAGGCTGGAGACACTCCGATGAAAAAGGCAGGCATAGACGAGGCGTTATCCGAAGTCGGCCAATCTCTGAATATCGATCGGAATGAGAATCGGTGAAAGACTCCGAACCATAGGTGGCAACGAAAATGACTTTCGGTCGCCGTGGATGTGTATAAATGTCGACCAGTTTCCAGTATCCGGATCATCAGTCCTTGGCCCATCAGACAACACACTCCCGCCACGGTACTTCCTCACCAATATCACAAAACCGTTGATCACAGAGCTCGATTGCATCATGGCTGTCAGTCCTTACCGCAACAACCCTGTAAAACCCGATGTCTTCAACTGACCAAAGACTTAGCCTCTCAACTTCTTCGGGAAATTAGACACAGCCAATGATTCCGGCAAAGACGTCACCTTTCACACGGCGAACAGCTCAATCAAGTTCACGGTTACGAGCGGGACCTCAGCACATATTGGAGGCTCAGATGACAAAACCAAGGCGGATTCCATCATCAACGTGCGATTTGGCAAGGAGGCCAAGGAAGTCTTCGCGCTCACCACAGACAGCAGCTGGCCCAAGGAAGTGGTTTCCGCAGATCTCACCTGGGAAGATGGCTTCCTGAATATCAGAGGTACCACAGACCAGGGTGTGTACAAGGCTGTGTTCAACAAGAAAGGTCCAGCTGCCTAATTAGATAGTACCCTTTCCCCTCCTTCCAGGCTTACCAGCCGCCATTCACAGGGAGGGTTATTTTCGTTGCGATCAGCTGGAACGTGTTTATTTGAGGAAGCACTCGGACACAACCCAAGCCTTAGTCTCCTATGAATACACATTGTTGTCATGATCCTGATCCTGTCAGTTGGTCAGTCGCAGAACTGGCCTGGGCTGTATGTTGGTAGTGAAGGCAATGTGCCACTCTGACCAATACTCTCATCGCTTCGTGATCTCTGGTGATTATCGGTTGCGTGAGTTCTAGGTAGGATATCACTCCTGCAGATACGCGATGGCAAGTCTTCGCGTATGCGTTTGGAATGATACTGGAATTGATCGCTGAAGTGTAAGGGCAATGGCTGTCTATCTGGGAGATCCTTCGTCCTTATATCCTTATCCTCCATCAATCGTTCCCATGCTGCCGACAGTGTCCTTGTCGCAAGCCGATAGACCATCTGTCGCATGCCGACGTGCCAAGCGCCGGCTTTCTTTATAGATCCCTTATCTTATCTGTGATTATGTCGTTCATCCAACTCTCGCATGAGCTGGCCCGTTCATTCGCCATTGACTGGCCCCTCATCGGCTGCTTTGAGCTTCTCAAGGTCACCTATGGAACCATGGCCAGCCGCCCAAGAGTTTGGTGTAGACTTACGTGTCAGCTGTTTACATGACACATGTTAACTTGTAGCAATTTTTGGTTCCTATAAGAATGGTGACATGGCTGTGTCGCAGCTTATTCTTCTTTCCAATTATCTCCAATCATACGACTCGGCAACTCCCTGTACGACTCTTAACATGGGTTATTATTGTCGGACCCGAGAAAGACGATTCGTGATGAACGGAATTCAGCCCTATTCGTGCGAAAACCCGGTATTGGGGACCTATCTATTGAATGAAGGCCAATCCCAATTTTAGCTGGAAATATTGGATTTTGGCTTTCTTCCCACCATGGGATGGGATCGCAATTGCAGAAACATCGACAACATGCCGCACCGTGCGGGCGGTACTGCGGGGTGCGCCAGAGCGGGGGTAGAAAAAAGGAACCGAGCAACGAATCACGGTGCTCTCTTCGAATCCCCGGGACCCCCCAGAGGCCCCCAGAGGCCCCAAAAAGGGAAATGTCTATGATGCTGTGCCGCAGACGACCCGGAAGAGCCTCTTCCCCACCACTTGGCAACAGCCCACAGACAAGCAATTGAGATTACCAGGAGACATCCATCCCCTATCGCCGACATGCAAATCAGCGTCAGAGATCGAGCTTGACCAGGGCAACTTACCCCAAATGGCAAGAAAGTTGTAGCACTTTGGTAATTGCATGGGCTTGCGGGGGGCTTTGCATGGGGCTCAGAGTGGTGGGGCTGTAGGTGTCGAGAATACCATTACGTTGTCATGCACACCTGACGTATCATTTATCGCCGAAAATCTTTCGATGTAGGTCTTACGTAGGTATCTGATCGCTGGTTATTGGAACTGGGTGTGCGCGAGCCGAGGCGGAAGAGGGGGAAAAAGCAAACACGCCCATGTGGTGGATGGATCGGCAGTTTTGCCCTGATGGTGTGTTGCATTTTGGGGGAGAAGGGGAATTGGCAACAGGCGACATGCGATGTCACATATGCTCGCATATCTGGTGGCGCACCCCTTCCGCGTTGGGCCGCTGGGAGGCGTGATCCCCTGATCCGAATTACCTTATATTACTGAACCATAGGGACGGCACGCTCTGAGACACGCAGCAATCTGTTTAATCTTACCTTCTTTTCTGGCCCGTTTCCCGACGGCGTGGTAACACAAGATAAAGGATCCCTATTCCTATATAAATTTTGAGGAAGCATACATCACTGAGAGCTGGTGGCTGTTGTTCCATACTACAGCATCCCAAATCCAGCATGGGTCTTAGCATTGATAAAAAGACATCCACCGACGTCGACTATGATGTAATCATAGTCGGTAAGTCACATCACGCTTGCTGTCCACTCCCTATTGGTCGTCAGCAAACTAGCTAACATGCAACTGTCGCAGGCGCCGGCATCTCGGGCATCAACTGCGCCTACCGGCTGCAGACGGAGACCCCCGACGCCAAAATCGCCGTCTTCGAGGCGCGGGGTGACGTCGGCGGCACGTGGGACTTGTTCAAGTACCCCGGGGTCCGGTCCGACTCGGACCTGTTCACGTACGGCTTCGCGTGGGAGCCGTGGCCCTTCTCCACGCCCATCGCCGAGGGCCACCTGATCGTGTCGTACATGAAGGACTGTATCCAGAAGCACGACCTGGCCAAGTACCTCCACTTCCATCACAAGGTGCGCTCGGTCGACTGGTCCTCCCAGACGCAGTCCTGGACCGTCGAGATGGAGCACGAGGGGGGCCGGGTCAAGTGGCTGACCTCGCGCTTCGTGGTTCTGGGCTCGGGCTACTACGACTACCACAACCCGCTCAAATCGGACGTGCCGGGCCTCGAGAACTTCCGGGGAAAGGTGATCCACCCCCAGTTCTGGCCCGAGGACTACGACTACACCGACCAAAACATTGTCGTCATCGGCAGTGGCGCCACGGCCATCACCCTGATCCCGAACCTGGCGAAAAAGGCCGGCCACGTCACCATGCTGCAGCGCAGCCCCTCGTACGTCGTCTCGATCCCCAACGTCGGGCGGCCCAAGTCGTGGGCCGAGATCCTGCTCCCGCGCCGCGTCGCCGCGGTGTGGCAGCGCTGGTTCCACATGACGTTCCAGTGGTGCATGGTGCTCATGTGCAAGTATTTCCCCAACTACGCCACCCAGGCGTTCCTCAAGGCCGTCATCGCCGCCCTGCCCGAGGGGTTCTCGCACGATCCCCACTTCATGCCGAGCTACGTCCCCTGGCAGCAGCGCGTCTGCCTCACGCCCGACGGGGACCTGCAAAAGGCCCTCGGGGGCCCAAGCCCAAGTGCGAGGTCGTCACGGCCAAGATCCGCACCGTTACCGAGCGGGGCATCGAGCTGGAGGGGAGTAAAGGCAGCAAGGGCAGCAGCAGCAGCGGCCACACCACTACCCTCGACGACGTGGATGCCATCGTCACGGCGACGGGCCTGCGCATGGACTTCATGGGCGGCATCCCCGTCACCGTCGACGGCGGCGAGCCCATCGTCTGGTCGACCCGTCGGTGCTGGCACAGCGCCATGCTGTCCGACGTGCCCAACCTCTTCTTCATGATCGGCTACGTCGACGCGTCCTGGACGCCCGGCGCCGACGCGACGGCGCGTATCTTGACGCGGGTGTATCGGCACATGCAGCAGCAAGGGGTCACGTCCGCGACACCGCGCGTGGGCGCCGCCGACGCGAGACAGATGCAGGACCGGCGGTTCTGGAACCTGACGTCTAACTACCGTGAGAGCGCCGACAGTCGTCTGCCCCGGTACGGAAACGTGGCGCCATGGAAGCCGAGGAATGCGCCGCCGCGGGATTTGGTGTATGCGAAGTGGGGGGATGTGAAGAAGGGGTTGCACTTTGGGGTGGCTTCATAAGTTTTTAGGGAAGTTTTGCTGGCATGCGGAGAGCTCCGAAGTGTGGAGTACCTTTGTATTGTTGTATTTGCCAACCAACCATTCATAGGAGTCCGTAAATACTCTCAGTCAGAGCGAAACCTGTACCATAAAAAGAAAGCGCAGGCCTTTTAAGCGGTCCTTTCTGAGTAGAAATCGTATGCCGGAGACATTTAGGTTGTCACACTGGAGATCGATGTGGTGCCAAAGGCTACCATCCTTAGTACAGTGAATCTCCCCGATATGTGAATAACAACAGTAACTACGACCATCATCGAGGAAGCCTGTTATGGGAAGAGTTTCCGTTACTGGCAGATACCTTCTGCTATACTAACTGGGATCTAAATAAGGAAGGTATGTCTTGATTATTTTTCTATGGACGGAAAGTCTGGAAAAAGGTGAGATATCATAGCTGACGCTGTATATATTCCCTCATCTTTCCACTCATCCTTTCTTCTTGCCTTTACAAATTGCAGGTTGAAATTTGTTCGTGCGCCATATTCTAGCATCGATCGTAGTACCTCCTTTCGGATCGAAGCCTCATGCTTGTTCTTCTTCGGAATTCTTGCATCTCTCAACAATGCACTGTAGACCCACGGCATGCTTTCTTGTAACCTAAACCGGTCAAAAGCTAGGATGTTGCTCCAGACGCAGCCTAGGACGTAAACTCAGACAGGCAAAGTCGTCCGCTCTGACTGTGTGTCTACCTGTCCATGGCAGGTATCAGCAGCCACAGAGATCATTGCTTCAAGGTCAGCGCCATGTTGCAACAGTACTTTGACTACCTCCGGTGACGCATATATTGCCCTATCCTTTCCTCGATACCTCGGCATGAAGCAATCGATGAGTAGATCTGTTGCTTTTCTGGAACGGCACTGTTCCTCGAGTTTGATTAGCCTTGACTCCAAATAAGTGTGATATCCAATGGACACAGCCATGCATAGATCATCGATGTCTCCTACTGTAGCCTCTCTGCCTTCTTTTTCCCTCTTTAGATGATCGTCATCATGGGAGATCCAAAATGACTCTGGGGCCAGCAAGCAGAAATCCCTCTTAGAAAAGTAGTCCGCAATGGCCTTACGGGTTACTCCGATAATCTTGTTTATGTTCTCGAATGCGGAAAAGAACCCCTCTTCGTGGTCTTCTTCTATATTGTCATATAGGAAGTGCCAGAATATGTCCCTCTGATATGTAGATAAAAACCAGCGTGCAACTAAGCAGCTGTCCTCCCGAAAGGCAAGTAGAGCACCGTTGAGTAGCGTGAGTTGTGCGTTGAAAGCCCCTCTTTTGAGCTTTTCTCGAGCATAGCGTTGCGACAGGAAGTCTCGAACGGTTGAATGCGTGAAGCTGACTCGACAACTCTTGATCTGGGAAATGGGATGGTCTACTATCTGCATCTTTGACCTAGGCAGAGCCCAGTAATCGGCATGGTTGGATCCGTTCACCTTGGTCTCCAGTAATCCGAGGCAATGCGACTGGAGTTGACGTCGCAGACGCTGCAAAGCAGGTTGAGCTTGTGATATTTGATAATCAGGTGTGGTCATGACGAGGGTGACGTTTTCCCGCAGAGTCTGTAGCTCCGAAAGACTGGGCGGAGTTAATAGTGATCCCTGCGTCGAGATAGCTTGAGCCGCGCAAAGGAGCTGGATCAGTTCAGGCTGATCTTCTATTTCTGCCATAATGTAGAGCATCGTAGAAGCCTGCTGTAACTTATCTCTTGGTATATGTTGGATCATGTGCCAATATAAACCGCCCTCACCACCTATCCTGCGTGGTAGACTGTTTACTAGTCCCATAAGTTTATGAGCGTTATCCCCATCCTCGTTGTGTTGCAAGATAAGCCCAACGACTAGCTTCACCCATAGGAACACTCCCTGAGCGTTTCTGACGACTGCGTTGCTCAAGGTATCCGCATTGGGCAGTTGAGTTTTGCCCTGTACGAGATTCATTTTGCAGTAGTGGACTATGCCATTTGCTGTATGATCCTGGACGCAAATCCGTGGGTAGTCGCTGAAACGGGATTCGAAGATGCTGAGCTCCCGGCTCGAGACGCAAGCCTTAACGAAAGTATTATCCTGGAAGGCTTCGAGTATGTTTATTAGGTCTTCATGGCTGTCCTGCGATATTGTCAGTGTTTGATTCGAAAGAGGTATGAAGATTGGGGCATTGATGTAAGGGGAGCGCATTATATCGAAAGTTGCTTACACGAATCCATTTGCTGTCCCCCCACTGCTCATCCCTATTGTCATCGGCGTAGAGGAGATCCAGGTCCTTTTGCTTGTAATCCGCAGTACGATGCAAAATACGATATTCGTCAAGCCCGTCAACCAGGAGAAGTATTTTTCGTTGGTTTCTTCCAGCTGCATGTACCAGATTGGCAAATGCTCGGGACAACCAGTCCCAATTTGAAACCTTTGTTCCCAGGTGGGCACCGGGATCCATCTGATAGGGTGAGCCTTCGTTGAAAAGCTCGGGCAGAACATCTCGAATCCAAGCCGGCTCTTGCTCCAGGCACTGATGTATGATGCTCCGCATCATACCCTCGCGCGACATCTGCAGTTCAAAGCGCTTGTCCTTCTCGTTATAGAAGTAAAACGAAGCGAAAATGGTACTGCTGTTGATGAAAGGGTGATCCAGTTGCTGAATGTTTTTGCTCAAGAACTTCATCAGTGTCGATTTGCCTGAACCAGCTTTGCCGCTGATCCAGAATATCGGCTGCGACTCCGAGGAAAGCCAAGATTTCAAGCGTTTTGCTGGGGCATCGGCCTCGGTGTCTAGAGCAAGCAACCAATCGCAGGTCTGGTTGAAAGCAGGGTCGATCACCTCTTCACGAGCGTCCATAATGTTGAACCTCAATGCCTTCAAAACCTCTGGTTTATGTTAGTTCATCTCACTCCAAACACGTGGACGCTCTTACGTACTTGGTTTCAGGGTTTTGATCAATTCTAATTGTCCATATAGGTTATAGATTAGTTACAGGCCCTTGCTCACATATCGCACAGCGCCTGCTTACTCTCTTGGCTTGCGTCGGAACTCTTCTTGATTTGTCGTTGAATATGACGAAGAACACTTTTATATCCCTCGTCTTCGCGACCTGCGAACTTCGTCATGTTCATGTGGTTTGCGTGTATAGCGTCTTGCATAACATCCCAACCTTCGTAGACTGCCGAGTCCTGTGGCACAATCTGTATGCAATAATTTAGCGTGGAAAGGAAATCTAAATAAGATGATTGAATTTACCAGGCCGATACCTGTTGCAAGTTCCTCTCGAAAGCAGACCACATCAAGATGTTTCGAAATTGTGGTAAATGCGTCCCGTTGCTCCTCAAGTGTGGCGGAACCTCGTTCAAGGACCTCCAGGAGCTTTGTGTTAGACTGACGCAGAGATACCTCGGCCACCTTGGCTATGATGCTGGCAAGACCCGTCTTGTTGCTCCCGCGGTGGGGGGTTCCCATGAAGATGATACCTATAGTATGGGGGAAGGGGCTTCCGAGTGACTCGAATCTGTTGTTATCCTGGTAAGACTTGGCCCTGATGAGCATCTGCTTGACGAGGAGACCACCTAGGCTATGGGCAATGAAGATGATGGGATGTGTCTAGGAATGGTGAGCAAGATGTGATAGAAAGAGGGCACACCATTCTTTATTTACCTTGTCTTCCCGGAGAGACTGAAGCCTTTTATAAAAGGTGTCGGCATGTCCATATAGACTGTCCTGGCTGGTTTGGGACGTAAAGTTGGCGATATCAGCATCCCATCCGTATGATAACACCCGTGCTTCCTGTAGGTCGGTTTTGAGAAGGTCCCGGGGCCAGCATAAGTTGCCCTTTGACCATGTGCCGATTTTGTCTCCACGGAGTCCGTGGACAAAGACAACATCGACCTTCGGGCTTGTTACTCCGACGGTCAACTCCTCAAGCCCAATAGCAGTCGCGCCGCTGGCCCCTAAAGGGCGCTCAGGTCTGGGCTGGGTGGCTGTCTCGCTGTCGATGTCTGAAGCTGGTGTCCTCACAAGCTCAGAAGTTCCTGGCGCAACAGTGTTAGACTTTAAACGTTTTACACGCCGGAACGTGAACAAGCGGCGAATACGCCTAATAGTGCCGTAATTCAGGATTGAATAAGAGCAAACCGCCAGAACAGAATGGAGCCGTTGTTCGGAATGTTCGTATTGCGATGAAGGTATGCAACAATACTATATGATATATCTTCAATAAGAACAGGAATAGACCGCAGAGTGGTTTGGAAGAGATGCTACTTTATAGAACGTCGGAAACCTCAAATTTGGATGTAGAACCCAAAGGGGGCTGCTTACCTCGCCATACTTTCTTTTGCCAGCCTGCCTGAATACTTGTCCAAAACCCCAAAGATGGAGGGTCAATTACATCAGTGGTGGCTTGCTAAGCTATCCCACCCTCCATAAGCCAAGGGACGGCTTACCGCACCACCCCCTCAATGCACCACATTATAAATAATAATATGTTAGAATAATAATAAAGTAAATAATTTAATTAGAAATTAACGAAAAATATTAAAAATAAGTTTTTTATTATATTTTAACCTTAATTAAGCTCTAAGCTTTAAATTCGGCGTTAGAATTAATTTATATCGACTCCTACGCTAACGATTTAGAAAGACTTATTTAAATAAATCTTATTATACTTTATAACTCCCTTTTAACTTATTAGACCTCCTTTATTATAATAAACTTCCGGTTATTATTTAGAGTAATTCTCTTTCTCTTTTTAATACGTTCTTTTTCGAAATTTACCTTTAATTAAACGTTTTTATATTTTAAATAACCGATTTAATCGTTAATAATATTAAGTCCTTTTTAGACTTTCCGAAATAATACCTAGCATATCGCTTTATTAAATTTAATATCCTCGTTATTTAAAATATAAATAATTTTAATTATTTAATATAAATTAATAAGTATAGTAATCTCTATAGATATTTATTCGTTCTTTAAAAGGATCGTTAGCTCTTACGATAGCGTTTCCGGTTAGTTCCTCTTATTACGGTTATTAAAGGATTTATTAATATCTTTTAGGAAAATGCCGGCGGCTTATTATTTATTAAAAATTATATTAAATTTAAAGGTAACTTTCCAAGTTATAAAATAATATTTTAAAAATTCCCTTTTATTTATCTTTATATTATTAAAAGTTAAGTAATAAAAGTTTATCTCTTTATAATATTTGTTTTTAAATTTATTAAAGGATCCGATATTAAAAGGTTAAAGGATATAAGAGCTATATAAAGGAAGGAATATAAATTAAATATAATATTTAAAATATGTTATTATAAACTCTTTAATAACGTAGGAGTTATACTTATTAAAAATAAGGAGCTTTTATTAATCTTTTTTTAAAGTAATATAAGGGATAAAGATTTCTTTTAATTATATTAAGGCTATTTCGTTATTACTTTAACTTTTCGATAATATAGAGAAGAGCTAGGTTTCTATTTTTAATATTATTATATTTAATTCCGGAGGGAATTATTATTATTAAATCTATTAATTTTTAAATATAATAAAAGGAGGGAGGATTCGGCTATCGATATTAATAAACTCGATTATTAATATTTATTCTCGGTTAAATAAGTTTTTTATTAAGATCCTTTTTATACCTATAGGTTTAAGGATTATTTAATTAATTCCGGTTTTTATTTAAAGGCCGGTCTTATTAACGTTCTAAATACAAAGGAGGGGGATAGATTTAACGAAGGGTTTATTAAATTTAATAAAGAATTAACGAATATTTTCTTTAAAAGTATCGTTAAATCGTTAGAAATCTATTTTATATAAAAGAAGGGGTTTAATTAAGGGGTTACGATCGATAAATCTATTAATCTAATTATAGTCGAGAATATAAGCGTTACCGTTAACTTTAAATATCCGTTAATTAAATATTTAAATTACGATATATATAAAGGGGGAACGTTTAATAAAATTTATAAAAGGATTTATATCGCGATTCGATCCTCCTTTATAATAAAGAATACCTAACGAGCTTAATCACGTTGTTTTTTAATTATTTGGCCTTAGATCCGACGACCTAGAATTATATAATATAACCCTTAATTTAAAGTAATTTGTTTCTAAATTTTTCCCTAGAGTATTAATTAAATCGCGCGTTATATTTTATTTTTATTAATTATAATATTAGATAAAAAGTTAGGAAATAGAAGATTAAATTAATATAATTTAATTAAAATTCAAACTAGAATTAACTTATATATATTTAAGATTAAATTGTTGGTAACTCTTATAATATACGATTCAGGGGCGGTGTATTAAGGGGGTGGTGCGGTGAGCCGTCCCTTGGCTTAAACCCTCCTATCAGATCTCACCGCAATTTGCGTGTTGCATGGAATGCCGTAAATCATACATATGCCGAAACCACCCTATGTCGGCTGTGCAGTCAAATGGGAACCAATTGTTATCCTACTGGTCAATGACTGATCTGACTTGAGTTTGCCACCTTCATGGGTGGCCTTTTCGGTGAGGCATACCACTTCCCAGCTCAGCCGCATTCTAGTCAAAGAGGCTTTTTCCAAGTGTGGTCGCCGGGTGCTGCGAACCGGACTTTCTCGTCTAATTTATCTGCTCCAAAAGCTATTATGTCTGATATTTTCACCATCAGACGCGCATCTTACCACGGACCTGTGTACACTGCAGTGCCCAAAATCTTTGTGGTACAAAGTGGCTCTGAAAGTCGTCGGGTCAATTCTTGCTGGTAGGTACTGCCACAACCAGGCAACAAACGAAGGCGTCGGGCTAACCAGGATTACAGGGTCACACGAGCGCCACCAATGCAATCGACTGGCAAACAAGGTAACGGCCTAACAGTTGCATGGGTCGAATATGAGAATCGGCTCGGTTTCTTGGGTGCTTTGCCGCCAGGGAAACTGGCAGGCAAACACGGCAGTCTCATCCTCAGAAAGGAGCCAGGCGTACCCATCATCCTTGCGTAGCCCAGTCTGACCCTGCAATCCTGAATTACTCATGATGCGATTAATGCACCTCAATTTCGCCTGATGTTTGCATCAATTGGCAGAGATATGACGGCGCAATGGGGGGATCCGAATGGCAGCTTGCAGCCACTTATCTAGAGGGATTCTGATGTATTCTCGTAGCGATGCTGCTGTGCAAATGGTGTTGCATCACTGCAGAACATCAACGCTTCGAAATGAAGAGGTTGTGGTCAAGTCTGCTAAGCTCTGGCGATCTCGAGACGTAAGTGGCGTGGGAAATGTTCTACTATCTGCATGATGCAATGCCCTCTACAAGAAAATATTAAGCTCAATCGCATAATTAAATCGTTTGTCGATATGAAAAAGAGCACCGAGGAAAGCGGCTTCGATACCCCTCGAAGATGGTGAGTGCACAAGATGTGGTGGAGCGATCAGCTTGCAGATCCATGTTCGGCAAAACTGTGCTAGAAAATGGAAAGCAATGATGTAGGCCGATGCGGAAGCAGCGTGACTCGGTGCCATTACCGACAACAAAAGTCAGATAAAAATATTGTCTTATTACGAGATATCAAATGATCATTTCCATATATTCACTATTAACCGCATGTTCATCTTTTACTCTTCCCAATCTTGCATGTTTTGCGATGTAGACCCAGCATCTCGGATGGCTCGTGAAAAGCAGAGGGGAAACCATCAAGGTCGGAAGGGTGCTGAGGCTGGGCAGAAATCTCAGCCAGAAAAACCAGGCAACTACGCTGGCACTCCATGTTGGGGTTGCACTCAAACGGGAAAACCATCTGGGTCCCGATATTCATTGGACGGATCTTCGGCTGGGCCCTGCGGTTGACATGCAGCGTGACCCAATTGGCGGAACAACATTGGCTGCACGATGCCTACTCCGTATGCAACCGTTTTATTTCAGAACCAACATGCTTAAACATGCGGCCCGATGCCGAATGTTGACCCCTACTGCCCAAAGGGGGGGTTGTTGTCACACCCTTCCGGTTGGGAGGTAGAGTCACCCATCCCCCAGCAATGTTCGCTGCATTGAGAGTTCAACCGTATTAATTTTCATTCGTTTACTTGTAAGAACCCACGGACTTCACCATGAGCATGAACGCATTGCACTTGGGCGTGGCCCTGATGCCCCTGATGCCCCTGATGGCGTCTGCTGAAGATACGGCACGGACTATCAGAGAGCAACTCGATGGCTACGAGCGCAACATCACACACCTACAGACAGTCATGGCCCCATCTTGGGTCTCGGCCCAAATCTATCGCAGCACCGCGTCAATCTTGTGGAGTTGCATTGTGACGTTGACGGCTTGCGTATACACCGCTCTCCATCTGAACATTTCGGGCAAGCAAGGTTGGCGGCCACGGCTGCTTAGTAAACTGAAATGGGTGGCCGTCGGGCTGTTCATCCCAGAGGTTCCCATCTACTTGGCCATATCACAGTTTATGGAAGCTAGATGGGTAGTCAAGAAATTGACGGCACTTCAGCGTGCGGACAGTGAGGTTGACCAGGAGGTGAGTCTGCATGAGCCGATCTTTTAACATGTGGTTGACCTTCTCTAGTACAAATTTGACCTCAACTACGGTTTCTTCGTCGTTATGGGCGGCTTGCAAGTCTCCCTCGACCACCTGAAAGAAAAGGAGACGAGGAAGAGCCGAATCTTCGGGGAGATCCTTGACCACGATTGCCGGAAAACAATTTCCGCCGCCGGGGTAGTGACCCTTGCCCAAGCTGGCAAATTCATTTACGTTTCCCCAGACTCCATTACCGACAGAAGCAAAGCGAATTCGATACAGAAATCCCTCGTGTTCATACAGATCGTTTGGATGGCACTGCAATGCATCTTTCGACACGTCTATGGTCTGCCCCTGACTCTATTGGAAATACACACATTGGTCCATGTCGCTTCCGCCTTTTTCATGTACTGTTTCTGGTTCAAGGTATGATAATACAACTTCCAAGACCAGTTGCTTTGACTGCTAATGCTCTACTAGAAACCCCTTGATATAGGGAGCACCGAGATTGTTGAGATTGATGGGTTCCGGGATATTCTCAACTTGTTACTGCTTGAGTACTACTCCTGGGACTTGATCGAGGCTGGCAATCTCCTCATTGTCCCCGTTGATGGGAACAATATACCGCACTACAGGAAATTTCTGGTAGAAGACAAAAGCTGTGACGACAGTGATGGAGCTCTGCCAAACTTCGTCCTGCCATCACAGAGAAAATGGCTTGCATATGTGGCACCAGAAAGAGACGCAGACGGTAATCCAACTTTCGTCCCACCAATCGACATCCCCGCCGCATTATCTCAGCAGGATAAAATTGTGCTGCAGCGTTCGGACTATCTTCCTTGTGGTCTGCGGTTCGTTGCACGGCCCCCAACTCTCAGCAAAGCTGAGTGCGCTGCACTGGCGAGCGCTGGTGACGCATACTGGCGCCTCGGCGGGGCCAAGTCTCGTGTACCCGAGATGTGGGACCCAAAGCTGATCGGACCCGCCGTTGGACCTGAAGTAGACTATCCGGGAGCAGAGTCTGTCTTCGAAAACGATTTCGGCGAGTGTCTCAGCGATACCCGGGCACCATTTCAGCACCAGTCCAATATCCTGAACCGCATGAAGACACGGCACTCCAAAATCTTCGAGGCCCTATGGAAGATTGTCGCAGAGGAATCGATAAGTTTCCAGGCCCTTGTCCCGCTCTCTGTCATCTATGGCGGACTGCACTGCGTCGCCTGGAACTACCATTTCCCTTCGGACATGGAGAAGTACTTATGGAGATTCACGTGCATTTCTCTGGTCGTTTTGATCTTCATACCATTTTTCTATTACCTGGACTTTATGAAAGAATTAAAGGACAGTAACGGTGGCGGTGAAATGCCGTCAGCCAAAGCCCTAAAAGCTGTCGAGAATATAGGCGCAGGATGTCTGGTGCTGGGGCTCCTGGCGTTTAGGACTTTTATTGTCGTCGAGTCATTCATCAGCTTACGTGCCCTACCTGTCGGCGCATTCATGATGCCGGGATGGCTTCAGATGATTCCGCACTTGTGAGCCACACCCTATCTAAGCGGTCTCAAGATTAGCTAGGTTGGCACTCTGCAGTTTGCGCACATTCAATGGGTAGCTATTGGCGAAGACGTACAAGCACACCAGGGGGGTTTGTGCAGCACATTGTTCTTGGAAACATTCATATGTGGCTTCATATGATCTCTTAGTAATGTTTACTAATATATTTACCCATTAAGCATTGTAACCTGTTGTCTCCTTAACTACCACTGACCAAGCTCGGCGGACGATCCTCCACCTTCGTCCCCCAGTCCGACTCCTCCGCCCCCAACGTAATCTCCATCGTCCACCCCTCGGTGAACAACTCATGCGTGATCCAACTCTTGGTCCAAGCCTGCCCATTCACCGTAACCCCCTGAATCGCCACCTTCGCGTACGTGGGATCGAACCCCAGCGCACGGACCGTGGCCGTCTTGCCCGTGACGCCGTGTTTCACGCTCAGCTCCTCGAAGAAGGGCGCCGAGATGAGGTAGACGTTCTGCCCCGCGATGGGGAACAGGCCCATCATGCCGAACACGACGAAGGCGCCCATGGAGCCGCTGTCGTCGTTGCCCGGCAGGCCGTCGTTGGTGTTGCGGAACTTGGACGGGATGTAGGTGTGTAGCCGTTTGGTGGACAGGGCCGGGCGCCCCGCGTAGTGGTACAGGTACACCGTCGAGAAGACGGGCTCGTTGGAGATGTCGGCCAGGCCCGAGGTGTGGAAGTAGTCGAGGCGGTGGATGAAGTCTTCGTCGCCGCCCATCAGGGTGATCAGGGTGGAGATTTGCTGGGGCACGAGGAACTGGTATTGCCAGATGCTGGCCTCGAATGTCTCGCTTGGGTTCGTGGTCAGCGAGCAGAAGTCTGCCAACGCTGAGCATGCGATGGGATCTTGGTAGCCCCAGGTCCCGTTCATGTACTTGGGCTGGAAGAATCCCTTGAAGCCGGTGTCGTTCCCCTTGATGGCGGAGGTCTGGTCTTCCTTCCAGATGTTGCGCCAGTTCGTGCTCCGCTGGATGTACTTGTCGTATACGTCGGCCTTCCCAAGCCCCTGCGCCAAGGTGGCCAGGCAGTAGTCATTGTAGGCATACTCGAGTGTCCTCGAGACGCTGCGCGAGTTGGTCCCGTAGCCCAGGGGGTCGAAGTCAAGATAGGGGATGTAGTTGAGTCCCTTCCAGCTTTGCAAGCCGCCGCGGCCCTGGTATGACCACTCCAGAGGCTCGACCTCGGCGTCTTGGATGATGGCTTCAAGCGCGAGATTCCAGTCGATGTCAGTGAGGTTCTTCACATAAGCATCCACTAGAACCACGTCTGCGTTCGAGCCTCCTTGGGTCCAACCGGAACACATACTCATATGACAATCAGGAAGCCACCCTTCGTGCTTGTAGATATCCAACAAGCTATTGACCATCTGGGATTGTGCCACGGGATCCAGTATGGTGAGGAGCGGGTGCTGCACGCGAAAGGCGTCCCAGATGCAGTAGTACGAGTCGAAGTAGGGGATGCCGCTATCCCAATGGGGATTCTCGCCGGTGTAGTTCTGGGGCGAGATCATGCCACGGTAGATGCCGCTCCAGAAGCTGCTCTGCAAGTCCTCACTTGCCCCGCCCGCCTTGATCGAGATGGGGCTCAGCTTCTGACGCCATGCATCCTTGGTCTCGGATACGAGGCGGTCGAAGTCCGTCAAGGGGTCGGGTATCTCATTGGCGGCATGGTTGCAGGCTTGCTCAGCGCTCATGAAGCTGATGCCCATCCGTGCGGTGAGCGTGTTGTTGGTGAGGTTCTGAAACCTGACCCAACCCCCTGATTCCACAAAGAACAAGTTGAAACCGCGCGTCACGTATACGCTCTTCGGTTCCGTGCCGGCGCGGTTGTTGACCCAGACGCCGTTGTCGCGGACATCGCCCCCATGGAAATCGACACAAAGGTGCATCACGTACGACCCGGCGCCAAAACTGGGGAGGAAAGTGCCATTGCCCTTGATTTGGCCCGTCGCGGCATCCACACTGACCGAGGCGTTCTGCCGACTCTGCCATAGATCCGTCAAGTCGAGCAGCACGAGAGGATCTCCCTTTCCCGTCGGGAACTCAAACCGGTACAGGGCCGCATGCTCGCTGCTCGTCATCTGCGCCTTGACCCCCGACACCAGCTCCACAGCGAAGCGCCCCGGCTCCGCGACCACGCTGTCATTCACATAATGGGTCGCGCGGTCGCCGATGCGGAACTGGCAGCTATTGATGCCGTCGTCGCTGCTGTCCGGGCAGATCTGGGGGAACAGCGGGAAGTTGCCCAAGCTGGGGTTACCGCCGGTGCCCGAGTCGTGCACGGCGCTGAAGCCCGTGACTTTGGACCCGTCGGTCGCGAAGCCGCCCGTGTTCTGGCCGTCCACGTTGGCGACGGGCTTGGCCAGGGCGTAGGGGCGCGTGGCGCCCGCGAAGACGTTGCCGCCGTTGGTGCTGCCGATTAGGGGGTTGATGAAGCGGAGAATGTCATCATCGTCGGCTGCGAGTGCGCTGCTGATGTTTGCTACCAGCAGAAACAAAAGCAAATGGAGGAGGGGCAAGTGGCAGGCCGAGTGCGGGGTTGGGTTTGGCATTGCGAACTGTTGCGCCCGTCAAACTCCGCCAAAGAGGGTGCGCTTCAAGTTGACGGAATTTCTGAGCACGGGGAACAATGTTCGGATTCAAATATTTAAGTATTAAGAATTGGTGACTAGAGATGCTGGCTCTTAAGAATTTCACTTCATACGTGCCAATGGCCTCATGTGTTGTTGTTGCTGTCCCCTGACACTCATTTCCCGGGGACCAGTCAATAACGTTTACACGGATTGCGCTGGCGAATCGCGGCAAAAGCCAGCGTTGTTACCTGCCTTTCCAAGAAAGACACTCACCCGGATTGGCAAGGATTGGCTTGTGACGGTTGATTGTGCCGCCCCTGTCGCCCGAGTCAATCCGGTCGTGGGGTAAAGTACTGCCGCTGCCAGGGTTGCATACTTATGCAACCAGCCACAACAATATGCAGGCCGGTGGTCATGCAGGGTGGCTGAGCGAGGCCGAACTGCAGGCAGATTCTCAGCTGAAAGTTCACGTTCCATTGGCAGGTTGGCAACCGGAAACCTTTTGAGCCCAGCCTTCAGATGGACTTCTGGGTGACAAGGACAACAGGCAACCAGGAGACGAAACACCTGTGGGAAAGCGTCGAGTTATTGCTTGGTTACACCGGCCCCGCGTACTGCATGTTTATTGCCCCCGCCGTTATCGTAGGTAGATATGGTAAAGTATACAGCATACTGACCATTTCTAGCTCACCCATCAGCTCGGAAGGTTTCGCCCTCGTTTGCACTGGGATATACCGGCTCCACCGGCTCACTGGACTCCGTCAAGACTTGGCTGGAGGACTGCGGCAGGTCTCACGAAGGTTGTAGACCACTCTCCGACATTTTCCCGGATCGAGTTGGGGAGTTGTCCAGGGACTCAGGAGGTCAGGTCGTCTTCCGTCTGATGCGAGGCTTAGGTCGACGAGAAGCCTATGCGTGCCTAAGCCACCGCTGGGGTCCGTTTACCGAGCAATGCAAAACCACGACGAATACGCTTGCTGCCCACCTTGAGCAGGTTCCATCCAACATGATTCTCAAGACCTTTCGGGAGGCCGGCGAGGTGGTCTTGCATCTCGGCCTCAAATATATTTGGATTGACTCGCTTTGCATTATCCAGGACGACACAGAAGACTGGAAGGTCCAGGCCGCGCAGATGTGCAACATCTACAGTGGTGCCTACCTTACCATCGCCGCCACGAGCTCCAGTGATCGTGACAATGGGTTATTCCACACCGTGTCGACCATTCCCATTTCCCCTGTCGAAACAAGCAGGAGCTACGTTTTCATCCGTGAGGTCCCAAGCCATATGGGCTTCCAATACTCGGTGGTTTCCCCCTCGGAACCACCCGAGTACCCCCTTCTCCGACGCGGCTGGGTCTACCAAGAACGGTTGCTGTCGCCGCGTTTCGTCCACTTCACTCGGCGTGAAATCCTACTGGAATGCTCGGCCCAATACGGTAACTGCGAGTGTGGTGGGGCGACCAACCGATTCGTACCATAACGGAATACCAAGAGTAATCTTCATGCGAAACTCAAACCTGGCTACTCACGCATAGAGTGGAACGACCTAGTCGCAGAGTACTCGGCCCTTCAGCTAACCTACGACTCGGACACGATTCCGGCCCTGGCCGGCATCGCCAGACACCATGCAACAAAATACAGAGACTACCTTGGTCGCTACGTGGCCGGGTTGTGGGAGAAGAACCTGGCTCAGGACCTACTCTGGTACGTGCAGACCGGCCGAAGGTCCACGCGGCCCGAGGTTAGCCCGGCCCCTTCATGGTCGTGGGCCTCCGTGACAGGCGAGGTTGGATGGCTGCAGTGTTCGCCGCCGACGCCGATGACGACGACGGCGGCCTTCGACGAGCATCTCGAAGTGGTGAGCTACCACATCGAGCTGGCAGGCCCGGATGAGTTCGGACCTCTCCAGCACGCAGAAATGACCGTGCGGGGGCTTCTCGCCAAGGGATCGTGGACGGTCGATTCTGGGTCATCATTTCGCACTCGTGTGCGGTACCACCCGGACCATAATAATGGGTCTTCAAGGATGGGCGGGTACGTAATATACCCCGATTACAATTTTGCCGACGCCGAGGGCTCGCGGCGCTTGGAAGAGGGGGGTCAGGTGTTCTGCCTGAAGACGGGCTTCTTAGGCAACGTTTATCATGTCTGTTTGATACTGCGAGCACTGGATGAGGAGCGGACGGTCTTTGAAAGAGACGTACTACACCTACGATGTTGGATACACATCGTAAGTGTAAGGACCTGCCAATACCTGGCAAAGCACGGACTTCACGCCACACTTAATTTTAGGTATATACCTAAAAACTTCTAGCATTTTTAGCTTGCCAGTGGTGGTAATTATTTATAATATAAAGATTTTACGCTACACCTAATTTTAGGTACGTACCTAAAGATTTTTAATACTTTTAGTTTATTAATTATAATAATCGCCCCTTAATACTAAAAGAATATTACTATATTTATCAATTTATTTTAACTATTATAAAGCTCCTTTATACCCGTATCGGCCGGCGTTATAACATTAAAAAAATTATTATATTGGCCGGCGTTATATATTATATCGGCCGGCGTTATATATTATATCGGCCGGCGTTATATATTATATCGGCCGGCGTTATATACCGTATCGGCCGATATAGTATATAACTACCGATAACGAAAGTAGTAATATCTTTTAATATTATAATGCCGGCCGATATAATATATTAACGCCGGCCGATATAGTAATATTTTTTAATATTATAACGCCGGCTAGTATAGCGTATTAACGCCGGTTAATATAGTGTATTAACGCTGATATGATATATAACGCCAGTTAATATAATAATATATTTTAATATTATAACGCCGGTTAATATAGTGTATTAACGCCGATATAATATATAACGCTAGCTAATATAGTAATATATTATAATATTATAACGCCGGCTATTAACGAATAAGGCTGAAATACCGAAAATCTTTAAGTATATACCTAAAATTAAGTATGGCGTAAAGTCCATGCTTTGTTAATTGTTAGCAGGTCCTTTACACCTACGATATAAGCCCACATCGTAGGTGTAGTACCTCTCCTTTGAAAGGGTGGGATTGTTGAATACAGCCCCAAGGGGCCACGTCGACTCGTGGTACAGAAACGGACAGATGGCACAGACCTTCAAATTACTGTAGCCTCTAATCACAATGGATAATACTTGGTCTCCCTTAGACTAATGTGCTCTCCATCGGATCTGTTGGCCAACACCCAGATTCTGATATGCCCAAAATTTCACTGTAAGAGTTGAATCCCCACTCTGCTCACGAATGTCTGAAGCCCATCCCGACCAGATGTCCCGATAATAAACTGATCGCTGGAACACTCCACGTCGTACACACCCGTCGGTTCGAACTCGAAGTCGAAGCGCTGCACCAGAGCAGCAACCACCATATACAACTCGGCCCACGCAAGACTATTCCAGGGGGCAATACTCGAATTAGTAAACAGGCCGCTTCAATGACGTTTGAAGTATGGAAAATCTACCACTTACTGCATCCCTAGACACATCCTGGTGCCCCTCCCGAAAGGACCATAGGTCTTCTCGGTCTTTCGCCTCACATCCAAATCCGTCCATCTCTCCGGATCAAAGCGCTTCGGATCCGGATACAGATCAGGGTCGGTGTGCATCAGCAGCGTCGTCATGCCCACGGGGGTTCCTGCCGGTATCACCCGCCCTTCGTACACCAGGTGGCGGTCCGGTGCTATGCGCTGCGCACGCGTTGACAGCCCGGGGCTCAGCCGCAAGCCCTCCATCAAAACAACCGTCAGATAAGGCAGTCTCTCCAGTGTGCCTAAACTGAGATCCGGGGACGACCCGTGGTTGTTGCTGTTCTTGACGCGTGCGTCGGCCAGTTCCGATCTCAAGCGATGCAGGACTTCTCGGTTCGAATAGATGTGGTAGAGGGTCATCCGCACGGTGTTGGCCACCGTCTCGAAGCCGCCTCTGGTAATGGTGCCGACCTCCTCGAACACTCGTCTTAGGCTCTTCTCCTCTGCCGGGATCTGGGCGCCCAGTATCTGATGTACGATGGTGCGTGGGGTATCACCCGGAATGTCGGCACCGGGCACAGCAGCCGTCAACGAGGAATAATAGTCCATGGTGACTTTCATCATATCCTATGTAGGCAGTTTTAGGATGATAGGGACATTGAAAGCAGAAAGGATGAAACACATCACCACTCACCTGGAGAAAGAAGACGAAGGACTGGACGCCCTCACCACCCGTCTTCCGAGCGACGAAGCCGGGCATCTTGCTCATAAGGAAAACATACCATCGGAAGTGCTTACTTCTCTGCCAGAGACTGCCTGAAGTCTGGGGCATAACCGCCCCATCCACATTGAGGTCCTGGGCGTCCAGTATGTGGTAGTTCTTCCCAATTACATACTCGATGGACACGTCGCGGGTGAAGGCGCTGATGGCAACACCCAAGCTGATCTGGGAGGATGACTGTGAACCCGCAAACTCGTCCACTTTGCGACACAGCTCCGAAACCGACCGCTGGATGATGTCGATGCGGCTCGCCACGCTCGCCTTGGAGAAGAAGGGGTTCAGGACAGCGCGGCGGCGTTTGTGGAGGTCGTGTTTCACGGTGCAGATGGTGGATAGAGGGGCGCCGAAGGCGTCCCAGGCCCAGTCGTACTTATCCCAGGGCCCATCATGATTGTACAGCTTCTCGTAGAAGCTTGGGTCGCTGATGTGAAGTTCATGGGGGCTGATGCGGATTATGGGACCTGGCGGGGCTCTTTGTCAGAGAAGGATCTCTCGGTAAGGCCGCATACAGCCAAGGGGCCATCATGTACCATATTTCTTGTGCATTTCTGCAATCTTGAAGGTGTATTGCCCGTTGCATACGACATCATAGTAGGCCTCGAAATAACGCGTGACAGCTGCGAGCCGCGGGCCGGGGAATCCGGCAAGGGGATGGAGATACAAGCGATAAAATACTAGGGTGAGAACGTAGAGACCAATAGACTCGAAGACGTGCTTCCACGACACCAGATCAAGAATCAAGTACATCTTGTCTAGGAAGAATCGCGACGACTCGATTTAATCACAGACCATGATGCGATCATGGTGCTCAAGAGATTAGAGGCTTCATCAAGCTGAAGAGAACGGGGGTATCCCTTGTTCAAGTCGCCTACAGAGGATCCAACCCAACATCATGCTGTGCATAATCAATGTAAGGGATGTGCGGTTGGTTGGACCGGCAGTTGCAGAGCAAGGACCCAACAGACTGTCACGCCCAACCACATTTTCGCACGGTCGCCGAGGCCAAATACAACGATCAGTGTTGACCATATATATTGTTTTGATACCGATACTAATATTTGGGATAAATCGATGACTAGATTAAGAATGCCCAAGCATTGATCTATCATGAGAGGGGGACGATTGTTGATACAATTGGTAATGCCCCATCCCAGGGGTGGAAATTGTAATTGACGGTTTAGGGGGGCTTTTTTTGCTAAGACTGTGGCTAGAGTGGCTGCACCCACAAGCCCGACAGCCACACAGGCACCTAACGAGTACCTACCAGTACATGCAGCCATGCCTCAGCTTCTGAGGTAACTCAATGCCTGTGTCAAGGCAGTGAAGTAGGTTGCCGCACCTGAAACGCAACATGCAAAACGCAACTTTCAATAGTCAATTTGGCGCTGGGGAATTGACCGTCTGATTATCTCGCCGTCGACAACCTCTGGTGACAGTTCATGAACTGCACTTGCCCCTTGGCCAATTCTTGATGATCTCGCGTCACGTGACCCGGCGAAGCTTTGGCGTTTTCACTGCCAGCAGGGAAGGCACGACGTCAATGAGCGCCCCCGTCACATCTCAGCTTTCAATCTCAAACCCACTCTCTTTATCGTATCATCTCCCCTCAATCTTCTCCCCATCGTAAACCTCACGTAATTACCGCTCAATTTCAACTGTTGCCCGAAACCTGCATCTTCTTGCAGAAGGACTGAATAGCTGGCATTTCCAATCGCCTGTAGAGATTGATACTCACCTGTACCCCAAATCAGGGACACACACACCCTCCTCCCACTGGAGCCGCTAAGCTCAGTCCAGTAGATCCCCACCCAACCCACTACCCCCCACACCACGCCACTTGCCTGCAGCACACAATGGCGGGCCAATCATCCCAAAGCTCGTCGCGAAAGCGCAAGCAACCCGAACCCGAATATGAATATGAAGAAGAGGTCCAGGAGAAGCCGAAGAAGTCTAGAAAGAAGAAGGACCCCAATGAAGAAAAGCGATTGAGGGCTTTTCGCAGAAAGGCCCCGCAGGCCTTCCACGAGGTCTACCAGCGCGCCACCACCCAGCGCTTCTACGTCCTGGGCCGCACCCGATGCGGCGAGGACTGGTGCCCCGAGGAGATCGTGGAGCTGACGGGATCGACCGGCAACATCTACCACGTGCACATCGCCCGACAACCGACGTGCGACTGCCCGCACGGCCTAAAGGGCAACCAGTGCAAGCACATCCTCTACGTCCTCTCGCGCGTGTTGCACGCCCGCTTCGACCTGGTCTACCAGCTGGCCCTGCTCGGCACCGAGCTGCAGGAGATCTTCGAAGGCGCCCCGCCCATCGAGGTCGGCGACGAGGCCGAGGGCGCCGCGGTGGACAATAACCGCAAGGCCATCGAGGGCGACTGCCCCATCTGCTTCAGCGAGTTCGAGGCGACGGACAAGACGGTCTACTGCAAGGCCACCTGCGGCAACAACATCCACACCGAGTGCTTTGAGATGTGGGCCGCCACCAAGCGCCAGTCGCCGGGGGCCAAGGACCAGGTCACGTGTCCCATGTGCCGGAGCCTCTGGCAGGGCGACGACGACGTGGTCAAGAAGATTATGAACACGGGCGTGGTGGGCCGCGAGGGCTACGTCAATGTTGCGGGCCAGCTGGGCATCAGCGGCGTACGAGGTGAGTGAGGGTGAACGGTATTCTCGAAGAATAAAACATATGACTAATTCTCCCTAGATACAAGCACATACTATGACGGACCCAGGCGTGGCGAGTTGTCAGGCTACTTTGGTATACGACGCAGCGGTGGATGGGGCCGGCGAGGCTATTACTAGGCCCTGTTAAGGCATGGGCATGCAGAAAGTGTTAATGATGAAGAGCAAGTGGTTGAACCCATTGTTGCTTGTCAGTGTGATCTGATGGGGATATTTCTCCTATCATCCTGGTGTGTAAACTTTGCCCCTTGGCGAGTTACGAAAGTCCGTTGTCAGCTGCACCCGACATGTTGAGGCTCAGGGTGGTCATTGGTTCAGCAATAGTCTCGCACGATCTTTTCGTACAGTTTCGTAGCTTTGCTTCGGCCTGATGAGCCGAGGAGAGAGAAGGGCAATTTAGCATGCGATCATTTTCTAGTGAACCAACCCCACAGTGTGCCTCACCAAAACCGCCAGAGATGTTGTCTAACAGTCAAAGGAGTTATCAAACCCAACGCCGTTGACAAGAAACTGCAAGATAAAGTATTCGGTTTGAAAATTTGTATATTATTGATTAGAAGCTTCCATCTGCCTCAGCCGAGTCGAGGGAACAATCCTACCAATGTCGCTCTGCATAATAGTGATGGAGTTTGGGATAATACCACCCAGGTACAATACAAAAGAATACAGCAAAGACCCATACCTGCCCTAGAACCTTCATCGAAGAGTCTCTTCGACAGAGCCGTGTTTCTCCGAGTTTATGTCTTGCTAATGTTTCTACCAAGCAGACAACCCAGTTCAGCAGGAAGAAACGCAGCTCACAGATTAGGAAGGGCTTGCGGTAAAGAACGAGATTGACAGCCGCATGGCTGAGAGCTGCTAGCACGAACACCCAGAATGATGTAAAAGCCCCGCGAACCCGCCTGCTTCGTGAAAAATGGGGGAAAGGTATCCATAGCGTGAAGGGATGTACGTGCAGTCCATGCCAGAAGTCTCCCCAGAACCGACGTAAAGTGTACGCGTCCATGAGGTTTCCGAACAACGGCGGCCACTCGCCGGTACTATCCCATCCCAATATGGCGACGAAGAGGATAGCCGCCAGGTCATGGCCCAGGGTGAGGCTGTAGTAGCTCGTCCAGATCCAGTAGACTGACATTATACCGCGGACTGCCGTATCCGAGGCAAGCGGTACGAGCCCCTGGTGCGATGGGGAAAGGCTGTCGGTAGTCACGTTCAGACGTCGGAAGATGAAGGATATCGTCGACGTAGCCCCACGTTGGAGACACCAGAGCGCGACAAGACGGGCGACTCTCTTGGCGGCGAACCACATGCGCTTGCTATCGGGCTCCTCAGGCAGGCTGACCTTGTATCTGTCGAGAGGCAGATTGCGGACATTGGTCCATATTCGATAAACAGTGCGGATGCGCTGGAGATAGCTAGCGCGGCGGTGTCTAACGACAGACTTCTGCACAAACAGTATGGCTGTCGAGTGGATGGCAAGTCCAATGATCAAGGGGACGGCGAATTGAGAAAAGGAGGATAGAGATGATTGACGACTGGTAGCTATGAGGTACACAAGAACACTGAGTGCATGTAGGATTCCGAGTGCCAGGCGTACTCGCTCGTGCGCAGGCCGCTGGATGGCGTGTGAAAGAAATATTACTGCTGCTGCCAATGGCAATATGGAGGAGAATGGCGTCTCATGGAGGTCCATAACTGCGGTTGAGGTGGGTGTCAATACAGTGAGGAAGATGGGTTGCTCTAGAAGAGAAGGCACAACCTCCGCCAATACTCGGAATGCTTACGGAGTTTCGCACCAAGCACACAGTAAACCTGCTTCAATGGGCTGTGACTGCCCTCGACCTTTGAGTGTTTGAGCAAGAAAACAGAGAGAGACAGTACACTCCTTGCTTGATGTCACATGGCCGGAAACCACCGATTATGTCAACGTCGTACGAGCGGTGTTGGAAGCGAAGGGGTTACTCGAGCAGCCGCCACGGTATCAATGTTTGCTCCGGATTGTGATCGAAGACCACGGGTTACCTGAATGTGTTCCGAGAAAGCAACCTGGGGTGGAGTCACCGCCATTCGGTCCGTCCCCCGTGACACCCGCACTTTTCCCTACCGAGACGCAGCAAACGCATACGTATACCGGTGGCCGACCTGTCCCGTGACACCATCCACGGCGCGACTACGTCGTAACACCCCGTCAAAAGGTATGTATGGCTTTCATAAGCGATGATGATGATGTTGCATTGGTAGCCTGTGTGCAATTGAAGGAGGCCGAGATTGATGAGCCACGTGTCCGCGTCAACTGGGAAGACATAGCTGGAGGATATATCAATAGCATATTCCCACGAAGAAGAAATGTTGATTGATCCAGCTTCTCCCCAAGCCAAAAACATCACAGACACACGCGAATCCTCAACCCCGCCACCTGCAAGACCAGACGCCCTGCCTATTTCCATCCCACCCCCATAATTCAACATGCCTATTGCACTCTTCACGCCCGAGATCATCGCGGCCGCAACCTACGCCAGTATCGGAGGATCGCTTGCCGCTTGGTGCGGCACCCACAAGGACGACAACCAGTGCAACAAGCACGGCATGCTCGACGCCTCCTCCTCCTCCGCCCCCCCGGCTGAACGTCTTTCGACGCCAGGACGTCGGCCCCTGCGGCGTGCCCCAGTACAACTGGGACCTGTGCCATGCTCAGCTCCCAAACATCACCGTGATGACCAGCATCCCCGCCGATAGTGGTAAGTCTTTCTCCCTCCTCTTACTTATCTTGGAAATGTTGCGGTACTTCATCCATGTCTGTGGCTGTTTCTTTGGCTAACGACACATCCCCCTTTGGGGGAGAACCTTTGTTTCCAGAGGGTCAGTTCGACAATGTCCCGCCGGCCTGCATGGACCTCGCGGCCGTCCTCTCGGGCGATTGTACCGATACGACAATCCGCCCGACGGTGTGCGGCTCCGCGTGCCTTCATTACAGTGGCCTGACTGACGACGACTACGCCAACATCTCCATCGCCCTTACGTCTTAGGCTTGTTATGGCTGAGAGCTCTCTGGGTTCGGTGCGCAATACGGGTTTCTTGGGGCTCATAGATGTCTTTCGGGTCATTATGGTCGTTGAGAAGACTTGTACTGGGTAGAGTCGAACCAGGAATTTGTTGGAAATGAGAGTTGTGTGTGTTCCCGGCAGTACTGCTGTAGCAAGTGTTCCCGATGTTTTGTATTTTGATACTTCAAACTGGTCTATCTTATCAAGATGCCACCTCCTCGCGCCTGTAGTTTCTCGAATGCATTCCGCATATTCTCAGTGTCTATCAACACTGCATCCCCAGTTTCGGCATACAGCCCGGCAGCGGCGTATCTGAAAGCTGCTGATCCTGCCGATTGCACGACCCCAATAGCAGTCTCGCCATTTTCTACCTTCGCAGGGGATGGCAACATGCCATTTTCGAAGTCCTCGTGCAGAACCTGGAATATTTTTGTGTTTTCTCTAAATGGGTCGAGCCCATCGCCGCCGTCGTCCTCGTAAAAACGATCCAGTTTGGTGATGAACTGCATGTCGGCGTTTTCGGGGCTGAACCAGCCGACCAGCCGGTTATTGCACCGCGCCGCCATCACAACGACTGGCATGCCTCCCCCAAGCATACTGGCGGGAACGGTGGCGTGGAGGGACCACTGGCTGTCCACTGTTCTCCGCAACCCGATATTTCTGGTCCCCTTGAATGGGGCTTGACATGGGATGGACCAGTCAGTGCGGGCATATACGCGACCATCCTTGTCGGGTACAAGACGAGTGACGGGCCGATCCACTACAGCAAACTTGACCAGCTCTTGCAGTTGGTCCGACGGCCGGAGCAGGTGTAAAGCCAGAACCGAGATCCTACCAAGGACGCCGAGCAAGTTTGGACGTGACCGGGGACCTCCTGTACTAGGTTGGGGTACATAGTTCATAGGACGTCCGGCGTACAGGGTGGTCACCATGTACGCGACATGAGTCCTGCTCGCTCCCTTCATCCTGAGCTCATGACCAAACATTGTGCATATCCGTGTTACCGCTGTTGTGCGGTCTTGATCCCATGCACCGCGGAGGTCGGTCTCTCTGGCGGAGACGAAGTCAAGACAGACCAGAGGAGACAAGAGGCGATAGTAGAACCCCAAGATCAAGGATTGGCACTGGATCGCCAGGGACCACTCCTCAGATGAGTGGCAATATTTCAAAATGGGGCTGGAAGTAAACGGTGAACCTGCAATATCGTGAAATGTCTTAAAAATGGGTGACCCCACCTCTTCGCAAAACGTTTCCAGCGCCGTAAAGATATTTCGAGTAGTACAAGGAAATCCACTCATTGCCAGATCGAAGACCTCACCTGCGGAGGCGTCTTCCCTGGCCAGGTTATCGGGGCAACATACTTGATATGTAATCGAATCCGCAGACTCACGGATACCATGTCGTTTGCGTGTGGGGACGAAGCTCAGTTCGGAGGCTGCTTCAGCGCCCAATTGCCAGAACCGCTCCATCGCCTTTTTCATGGCTTCGTTCACCGGTACTGCGTTAATCATTCTCTCAGGACAACCAGCAGGAAATGAAACACTGTCGGGAGTGTCCGGCGTGCGTAGATCTCCGAGAATGCCCGCGCCATCCGTGACGTAGGCGACCAGCACCTGCGATTCGTACTCTCGCTCGCAATCTCGCTCACACCCCGCCTGGATAGAGATCATCGAACACTGCATACTCTTGGCTAGCGCCAGCGTGCTAGCAGCACAGCAAGTGAACAGGTCTCCCTTGTTTCCGAATAGGAACTTCAAGAACATCATGGCCTCGTGCTGCTCAGCTGCGTTTAGCTGTGCAACAGCTTCAGCCTTGGTATACTTTTGCCAGATGGACTGGTACATGTCTGCGATTTTTCGTACCATACCGCGTGTTTTCCCGGCCAACCTCCAAGACTCGATCTCAAGGGTAAGACTGTCACGGAGTGAGTCTCTTGGCATCTTGCCATCGATCAGGAGATCCAGGAGATCTAGCGTGAACACGATGATCATGTCTTGGGTCATACAGAGATCCAGCGCGGTAATAACAATTATCATGAGCCAAGAAAATGACCGTAGATCCGACGTGCCCGGTAGTGGTGTTGGCGTCTCATGCGGAAACATCCCTGAACTTTGACGGGTTTCTGTCGGGGGCGATTGGTGGGAGGTGCTCATAGATCCGCCACCGTCGTTGAACAGACCGGTTTTTGGATAGTTCATCTCCATCGTGGACGGGTCCACGATATCTGTGCGCTTCAAGAGCAACCCAGGCGTCTCTAGGAGGATCTGGACGCCACTGCCCGTCCCGGAAAGAGCAGTTGCACCCTGCGCCATTTTCCGTTGTTCAACACATGCCTCCCGCGTGAACTGTATGATGCGCTTAACCCCGGCCATCTCTTCGAAAATATCAAGTTCGGCATCACGAATGAAGTGCTTGTCTTTGCTGAATGGATCATGGCCCACTCTATTCACAATGTCCTGGATACTTTGGAGGCGTATCAAAAGTTCTTCGAGCACTTCGGAATCTGCGTCGTCGGTGGGAAGGTCGGATTGTGCGTTCCATAGTTCCCTTCTCAAATCCAACAATACCGATTGTACCTCGGAACTATACTCGGGCACAAAATAGTTGCCCTCGGCGAGATAGACTATCCAGCTTATTTTCCTCTTTAACACAGAGATGTTGACAGTTCTTGTCTCGCTTTCGAGGGCATCTCCATTTTCTGAATTGTCGTCTGGCGCGGAATCGAGGGCACTTCGGACAACCGAGCCCGCAGAGCCGCGTGTCTCGTCATCTGGCTGATTGTCTGGCACGATTGCTTCCCATGGCAAGGCTTGGAGCGCAAAGGAGTGCAGATGCTCCGCAATGTGCCCATCCGCAACAGGATGCAAAGGGGGCGAGGCATCGTGGCACAGAGGACACGATACAGGCGGGATGACTGATCGGCGACTAGCCTCGGCAAGGTCGTCCAGATCCTCGTCTTCAAACTCGCCTTCGTGCTCGGCCGCAAGGTGGTTAACCCAAGCTTCCTCAGCATCGAACTCAAACTCGGAGCGGTTGTCGGATTCAAGCCAGCAAGTGTCGCAGATCCAGCGAAACGCGCTGTGGGACTTTGCGAGATGCGCCTTCCACTGGTCCGTGGACAGGTACATGACATCGGGCATATCACAGTCCTCGTAAATACACACATACGGGCTCAGGTCGTCGGTCACATGACCACTAGGTACGATTAAATACGTGGTATTTGAGGGTAGAAAGCTCCATACATACCGCCATCGCTTGTCCTTCTTTCGGTCAGAATAGGACGCATCCAAAGGTTGGGAACAATATGGACACCAGAATGCGCTTCCTTCGTCACATGGGCATTTCGGATAATCTTGTTTGAGCGCGCCTCGGGAGTACTTGGTGCTCACCGTTCTTGCGCCCTGTGTCGGAGGGCGACGGGGCATGACAAAACTACCAATTTGAGTGGCGGTTTGGGAAGATAGGACTGTTCTGTCGACTGACTTGGCCATTTGCGACGGGGCGGGCTGCGGATGCGGTGCAGTGTCATGATGAAGTGCCCAACCTGGAGTAGGGTCCGGTACTTTGGTCGCGATTGGGGTTGGGGTAACAACAACTTGTTCGGTCGTGTCAAGTACTGTTTCTGCGGCCCTTTTGCGTTTGTCGCCCTCTGTCTTCTTGCGATATGCGAGTAAGTAAATGGTAAACCGATTACGTCGGACCAAGTTCGCATGAATGAGCCGCTTCTGGACGGGGCTGAGTCTTTGCTCGTCGGTGAAGTATGCCTTGAGCGTTATCCAGACCTTATACCACGTGATGTCGCCTGTGAGAGTATGGCGCTGAAGAAGCGAGTTCAAGAGGCGCATCTTTGAAGGCCCGACAAGGATGATCGAGCACATGTATCTCCGGAACTCTTCCAGCTTCGGAGCGTTATACTCCAGGAGACGGTCGGCACGTTGATGTCTAAATTTCGTTCCGGATCTTCGTATGGACGCGGATATTTTGGATAGGTACTGCAGGGTTTTCGTGATGTAATACTCTTGCTCGCCCAAGTGGGAAGTGTCGTCTTGCCCCTTCTGTTTCTTGTTACGGTTCTTGGCTGCAGCGCATTAGCAAAACCAAACTGCACCTCGGGACGCAAGTCGAACATACCAATTTCGATGCAGTTCTCAAGGGAGGTCTTCAAACTGTCCAGCAAGCTGACTATGACGGTTCTCACGTCGTTCCGAGTTTGGACACGATGGTCCAAGGAGGAATGGCCGGATTTGGCCGCGCCGATTCCCAACGACCACCAATTGAAGGCGGCCGAGCTCTTGTCAATCCAGTCATCTTTCGCAGCGACATATTGTTCTTGGCATGTGTCGAACAAGGCTTGACACCGCTGTGTACGGGTTCTTATGGCTGTGGGATCCGTTGGGCCCTCAATCGGCTCGAGCGTGATTTCTTGCTGCGCATTGTGGTTGGTATTTTCATTGTCGATTGGACGGCGCCCCTCGGTGGGCTCCACAACTTCTTGTTCGTTCGTGTGGAAAGTTTTGCGTCGCTTCCTCGCTCCGAATTGTTCCATGGTTGCAAGGGCTCAAATGCGTAGATTTGGATCGTTTAAACCGATAGAATAAAGATCAATTCTGAATTGAAAGCTGTACTGGAATAATTGCGTACGGCAACAATCCAGACACGAACTGCATGCAAATCGAATTTGCCAACGACAGTGGCTGTCGGAGAGAGTCGGATCGCCCTGCATCTGCATACGTTACATCCTAATACCCCGCACATGCTGTTGGTCCTTAACCGCTGTCCATAAACGGCAACTGGCAGATGATCATACGAGTGACTTCAATTCAGCGATCCGATCGCGTCGGGTGTCTTAAGTGTCGTTGCTGCTGAAGAATGCAACGGGCAAGGCAAGGCAAGGCAAGCCAGTGCCTCCATCAATATGTCCGCGCTACGACAAGCCATACAGGCGGTGGACCGTCTCAAGGATGTAGCTCACAGCTTGTATGCAGACGGCCAATGTGTGCAATTCGGCGCTACCTTGGGATTTATCCTGGCTGATCTCCTCAACTGGGCTCGGAGTCTTGCCGACGATGAGTATTCTGAGCAAAAGGCGAACGAATTGCTTGAGCAATTAGACAGCATTTGCAGGGTAAATATATCAAACAATCACTTTCATCGCAGCACTAAAAGGCGTTCTAGTCGCAAACTCTGCCAAAGCAACCACCACACATCATGGACATGGATGAGACACGGTACCCAAGTGTAACTCTACTCCTGGCCGGCTCCGATTCAGTGATCCAGGCTATACGCCACTTCGCCATTAGTCCGCAATTGTTTCGGCAACGTATAAAGACACTTGCGGCGCTTGCCGAGTTCGTGCCTGAGGATGAGCACCGACAAGACGTGGACATCTCACCTTCTGATACCGATCTTCAGTCCATCAGCAAAGAGCCTCCGGAGTGTGCAAAGGAAATCCGTTCGCTCCATGCCGCTCTTTTTAAGCAGTGTCTTTGCAGTGACTCGGATGAGATGCTGGCCCGCATCAGACTCCGGAGCACATTGGACGATGGCGACGGCAAGATTACATTCGGGATGCTCTTCATGGCACATCCACATTGCGCCCAGAATGATCTCGGGTCGCAGCCATTGTGGCAGGACACCCAGTTTTCCATCCACCGTGCTGTGTAAATATATACCCTTTTGAGTCGGGCTTCGTTGACGTACTGACAAGAAGTGCAGCAAGTTTGAAGCCAGTTCTAGTAACGAGCATGGGGAGATCCGACCAGAATCCGAGACTGGTTTCTGTCAGTACATATCGGCTCAGGAGGAGGAAGGCTTGACGATGATGCAGTTCATAGTCAAAGGAGACAGTTTGTACTTTGACAAGGATGAGAAACCCTCTAGCCGCTGGGTCTTCGACCAACCCAGTATCTCCCTTGGTCAGCTCTTGGAAAGGCTGTCTCAATCCACGACCGAGTTTACGGAGAAGAGGAAGGAGGTACTGTCGTGGCTTTTGGCAAAATCTGTGTGGCAATACTACAGCTCGCCTTGGATGCAGGAGCCATGGAACAAGGAAAGGGTCCATTTCCTCCTCGAGCGGCGGCATACCGAGGGGCATGAAGTTGCTGGCATCTTCGTGAACGAACCCCTCCTCTCGGTTTCTATTGCTCGCCCCTCATGCCAGGAGACCATTAAACCCAAGCAGGGTCGCCCGCGAAGCTTGCTGAAGCCAGTGCACCAGATCCCCAAGTTACTTGCGCTGGGTGTCATGCTCGTGGAGATACAGCTTGAACACCCTATCGAAACACTTTACATCAAGCCCGAATGGTCGGACTACTGCCTAAATGGAAAGAAGAACCGAAACACGGACTTCAAGATCTGCAGGGATCTCATCAACCAGAAGCGCTTCGTCGATGGAATCTCGGATCCCCTCGAAGCCCTCATCAGGAACTGCATCCTGCCCAGTGACTCCTTCAAGCCTCCTCAAGCACTAGACGAAGACGGCGAGCGCCATGCCCTCTACCTCTTGATCAACCGGTTGGAGGTCCTCTTGTCGAAATGGAAACCCGACAACGTGAAACCACTGAGTATGACGGACAACCTGCTTTCGGCCTCGGCACAACCTCCCGTTGCTGCGCCATCACCCCTGCTGATCCCTTCACTACCCGTCCCCAGAGGAAATGCCACCACCACTCCTAGACCTGGTCGTACCATGGCGCAGATGTGAGCCCTCCATCGTGGAACTCCAAGGGTCTGTGATGAACACTGACGAGATCAAGTACGAACTCTACATCAACCAAGGACTGGTTTAAGCGAATGGCCAGCGTTAACTACATTCTCGACGCCAACCCTGGGGATGTTTTCGACAAAGTCAAGATCGCAGTGCTGGATACTGGCGTCGATCCAAACGATGTCGTTTCTGTTTATATCAACGGCTACAAAGACTTCGTGAGCGGGAATGACAATCGAAAATGCGACAACACGGGCCATGGGACCACATCAGTCAATCTTATCTATGATATGTGCGCCTCGGCAGAGGTGTACGTTCTTCGAATTTTCGAGACGGATGTAGCTAACGATAACACCCAAGAATTGGCGGTTCAGGTTAGTTCTTCGTTCCTCGCCTGATGGGATTCCGGATAACAGCGTCCACTAACATTGGAAATGATGCCCAGGCCCTGGACTGGTGCATCAAGGAGAAGATGGATGTCGTCTGCATGGCATGCGGATTCACCGACTCCACCCAAAGTCTGTTCGATAAGATCCACGAAGCCTCGGGAAAGATGCTGATCCTGGCCGCTCCCACAAACGAAAGCAACGCCGGCGAGATTGCTTATCCCGCTCGATATGACGACGCCGTGATGTGCATCTTCTCTACCGACGGTGCCGTCACCAGGTCTCAGCGGCTCAACCCTTCCAAGGGTCATGGCAAGGACAACTTCGCCATCCTGGGCGAAGACATCATGACGATGAGCGGAGAGGTGAGGTCAGGTACCTCCTTCTCCACCGCCATTGCGGCCGGACTGGTGGCTCGGGTGCTGGAGTTTTCCAGGCACAGTGATTGCAAGGGCCTCATCTACAACGCCTCCATGCTCAAGTTCAAGTACGGCATGGCCGAAGCTTTGAATTCCATGGCTGTGGAGGACTCTGGTTTTAACTGTCTGAAACCCTGGAAACTTCTTCGCGAGGACTTGCGGAATCAAATTCCGTTTGAGGACTATGGGAATCCACATCCGGAGGGGCGAGTGGTAGCACGACGTCACATTTGCAACCTGATAGCGTAGAGTTTGGAGAATTTTTGACAATGAAGCAAGGGCATAGTTATAGGGCGTATTATTATCTAATACCTAGAAGGCAAAAAAACTCTCAAAAGGCCTTGGGGCCGTACTCAAAGATAATTAGAGGGAATTAGCAATGGTGACGGTAGACAGCGAAGTATGTGACCAGGAAGGCAGTTATACCGGCAATGACCGTCTGTAACATTCAGATGGAAAACATTTGGTAGTTCTTACCTAGTATGAACTGCGTAGCTTGGTGTAGAGATATGTACTAATGATGTTGTTGGTGGAATACGAAATCTACCTACCAGCGGTTGACTTTCCTCGGATATTACTGTACAGCCTTGCCAGGTATTTACCGATTGTGTCGGTCACGTTTTCCCCTTCTGAACTGCTGCGTATGATACAGCGGGGGATAAGATCTATAAATAGCAATAAGTGGGCGACGACAGCCAAGAATGCCACCATACGCTCAGGGGGAACCTTGCAAGCCCGTACCCGCATCGCAATTTGCCGACACCGCAGCCCAACCCCGCCCAGTAGCAGGGAGCTGCAGCCAGCCCAAAGCCCCGTTCGAACCTCCTTACTTGTCACTGTCCCCTGCTCTGGCAATTGAGAGATTGATACATAGATACCTACGCCAAGCATTGGCCAAGTTTGTTGTATTAATTAGAACCCGCCATGGAGAAATGCTGGTTCGTCCTCCGCCAGCGGCACTATCCCGCCCCCGTCTACACCCACCCAGGCATGGCCTTTGGCGGCGCCGAGGGCCCGATCCGCCTGGGCCATTTCGTTGCGGGGCCCAAGCATCTGGATCAAGTCATCAACCCCGAAGACGTCGCTCCGTTCCCGCGCGACATGCGCATCTGGGCGACCGAGACGGCGCAGTTCCGACTCTCGCGCCACGACGGGAGAACCCACGAGAACGGCTTCGGGGCTGATGTGCCCATCGCGGCAGCGGCGGGCGTCGCCGTGGGCGCGGAGGCGGGGGTCGTGTTCCGGAAGGTGATGGGCGAGGAGTGGGAGATCGACCGGCTGGATACACAGATCGTGCAACCGACCCCGGCGTATCTGGAGCTTTGTACGCAGTCCGTGCATTTGGCGGACTGGGTCGAGAAGCATAAACTGCTCGGGTCATGGAAGGTCTACAGTGAGTTGATCTATCCACCTTGCTATCTTGCTTGGGCTTTTGATGGAGGCGGATTCGGATCAAGGGAATTGTGATGCACGCATCCAATGGCTGACTGTGATCCGCGTCAGTGATCAGTGGTATCATTGTCGCTCGCGGCGCCAAGTTTGGACGGAACGACAGCAATGAAGTGGGAGTAAATGTAGGCGGTAACGTGTAAGTGGTTCTCGACTTAATCCAATACTTTCCGTATTGCTTATTCGTTTCAACTAACTATCCAGTAGTGATCTGTTTGGGGCAGCTGGGGCCAAGACCAACATTGAGAACAAGAGAGAGCAAGAGGTCAACATCGCTGGGCAATGTACGAACGACTTTGTCTGGGCCGTGCGTCTTATCGAAGTCTCCAAATCCCTATTTCGGTCCGGCATATCTCAGAGGACCACCACCAAGGGCACCGTCTTTGCGTCTGGGCCCAAGAAGGTCGAGATGGCCCAGCTTTTGGCGGACGCGGGCCTGGAGGGAGAGAATGTGCATGACCTGGAGGTACTGCAGGGAGAGGACCCCGAACATCTGATTGCAATTGACTAGTAGTGTCATTAGCATTGGCTATTCACATGGTGTTTAAATGTGTGGATTGGCTGGACAGACATAGCGCGATTGGCTTATGGGGATCAGAATCCCAAATAACAAACAACAATACCTCGATGAAATATGGCGGCCTAGGACGAGCAGACAAGACCGAACAAATCCACAGTAAACTCTTCCAACAGGGAAGCCCTACTAAAGCCCCGCAAAGGGCAGAGGTCATGTTGCTAGCATATAATAGTTTTAACCCTTTTTTTATCAAGATGGTCGACAGGAGATATCCTTGACTTTGTACCAATGTCTCCAGATCTCCACGGCTGTTCAGATAATGGCCCGCGGTGCCCGCCAGCCCCACCCATCCTCGGTCTCGTCTCCCCACGCAAATGAGCCAACCTCCTTCATCCGCGAGCACTCCTGAAACGGCTGGCAATCCGGCTGGCACACAGTCCCCTCGGGCGGCATCTCCCCCGTCGCGAAGTACCGCTTAATCCACCCCTCCCTGCACCTCCCGGGAGACATCAAGCTCCCATGCCCCGCATTCTCCTGCACCAACACGCGCGATCCCGGATGATCCCGCGACATGGCCACCGCATTGGCGAGGGGGGTCACGGGATCGTACCGGCTCGACACGAACAAGATGGGCGCGGCCGGTACCCCGGGTAACTCGCGCGCATCTGCGGCGGGCGTGGTCCAGGGCCCGTCGAAGCGGTACTTGGGCCGGATACGCCACCCGGAGCAGCCCAGGCGGACTTGGGCCTCGATGTAGGCGAAGTCGGCGTTTTGGTTCCGTTGGAGGTCGGCCACGTAGTCGGCGAACTCGACGGCGGTTAAGTTGGTTTGCGGTTCGCCGTCGCCGCAGGCCACGGCTGTCATGACGTCGGGGCCCCATGTGTAATCTGGGGCTCCTGTGGTGTTGCGACCGTCTTTGCAGCTATCCCTGTGAGTGGGCGCTTGGTTCAAGCTCGCGTACAGCAGCGTCAGGTTCCCCTGCATCGCCTCGGTCAGCAGACGCGCCAGTGCGGGGAAGTCGCGTTGGGGCTGATAGAGCACGCGGAGGATGGCTTCGAGCACGTCGTGCTTGGTGATGGCGACGATGGTGTTGGTCTCGGGCACGACGTGGGAGATGGGCGACGCCTCCAGCTCGTCGAGGAAGAGGCGCACGAAGTCCCGAATGGACGACGCGTCCGGGTCGTCGGGACCCCAGAGGGCGCACGCCGCGTTGCCGCGGAAGCAGGTTTCCCAGAAGTGGTCGAGGACGTGCTGGGTGTCGTCCAGGGCGACGTGCCATGACTTTGTTGCTGCCATGTTAGCCTGGGGACGTTTTCATCCAATGCAGTATGACCCGAGTAGGCGCGATTACTTACCGACGAGTGATAGTCGTTCACATCCTCCACAGCCTCCAGAATCACGCGTCCGACTCGACCGGGGAACATGGACGCGAAGTAGTTACCAAGAGCCGAGCCGTACGAGAATCCCCAATATTGGATTCGAGGCGTGGGATCCGTCTCTGCATCGTCACCGACGGACCGCAGCTCGACCCGCTGTGTCTCGTCGTCGTCCGAGCCAACTCGCACCGCGGCGGTCTCGGCGGACACTGCAAGCGTCTCCTTCCGCAGCTCGTCCAGTTTGTCCACAATGGCCAACATGTCCCTCGCCACGCTGCTGGTCGACATGAACCCCCAAATGCCCCCTCCTTCCCCGCCGCTTCGTTCCTCAACTCGCACATCCTCCCAAACCCCTTCGCCCTCGCCATAGCCCGCCTCACCGTATCGAGGTTTCCCCTCCCGCCATCCTCTCCAACCTCGCCCACGGCGCCCACCCCCCGATCCGCCCACCACGCCTGCCCGCGCGCGAACTCGTCGCCGCCGAAGCAGTCGGCGCTCGGCTCCGTCAGCCCGACGCCGCGGGGGTCGAAGCTGAGGATCTCGTAGTGGCGCCCCCCGCCGCCGAGCTCCTCCTCGCTGTCAATGTCGACGGTGCGCCGGATCAGCTCGCTCGCCCGCAGCATGAAGCCCACGCCCGAGCCCGAGGGGCCGCCGGGGTTGACGATGATGGTGCCGCCGTGGCGGTGGTCCGAGGCTGGGACCGTGGCGGGGCGGGCGATGATGGCGAGGGTCACGGCTGAGATGGTGGTGTTGTAATCAGTCGGAACAGATTCCGACGCTAGCCAATCGAGCGGGACGACGAGCTTGGCGCATTTATACATGTGGTCGTAGCAGCTGGTGTAGTTGAGCGACACAGATGGCGTCACGGTGGTCCAGTCAAAGTCTGAGATTGCTGGGACAGACGCGGCATCGGCCAAGTTGCTGAGGGCGAGAAGGCCCGTAAGCAGAGAGAGGCTTGGCCCCGCCCGCTTGCGAGCTTGAGGCTGTCTCATCTTCAATTGTGCTTCAGACACACACAATCTTGCTTCGCTGGCATCAAACCACTTGTTGCTAAACCGCAACTTTATGTTTTGGCTTTTTCAGCTGTCAGATTGGTGAGTTGTGAGTGTTTATCTACTCATACCATTGAGCGATGCGTCCGGAGCAATTGATTGCCTGTTGCCTTGTCTGTGCCGCATGGGTTAGTTAGTGGGGGATATTCCGAATCTAACGCTGATGGTCAGGGGTAATTAAATCCCGAACCCCACTCTATGCCGAAGCGTTGGACTAAAGTAGATAAATGTCCGATAAGGTCGTTGGCTTAACATCAAAAGCTTCTCCCGACATGAATCCATGTAAATAACTTCAACAGGTAAAAGGTCAGTCGACAGCTGTTGGCAGAGAAACCTACTCAGGACAGCGATGGGAGGAGGCTTACCATTCACCCACAAGCTCATACCGATCCGGCGCACCGGCCAATGTTGGCGAAGGCTCTACCGGTCGCAATGCAAGTGGCACACGACCCCCGGAAAAGACCCCGATGACATCGCCGACTTGAACGGTGCCATCCACCAGCCCCATGGAACCGGCCTCGGTGATGACAAAAGCCCGACCACTCATGGCACCGTACAGCGCGTTGCTGTAACGTCTGGCCAGCCTGGTGTCGCAAGGCTTTCCCTGCACATGGCTAGACCAAGCCAGCCACAGCGAACTGGTCGCGTTGGGGCTCAGTGTTCGGTAATGGTCCTTTCCATTCTGGCCTTTCACAAAGGCTCGCGCGCCCACCAGGGTCTTTCGGAAGGCGTCCTCAAAGGAGGTGTCGTCGTCGGCACCATCTTCCTCCCTCCGATTGGTGGCCATTTGCCGAGCCACGAGCTCGATGTCCAGGATATCGCGGTAAATCTTTTCCGGTTCCTCGAAGTCGTCCGAGGCAAAATCCTTCCGCCACCGGACCCGGTCTAGGAGTTTGCCCCGGAGCCGGAGGGTGTCGCCCTCGATGCAGAAGAAGGGCGTCTTATCATCGTGCAGCCCGCGGGTGGCTTGGTACCCCTTTTGCCAAAGACGAAACCGCTTCCCGCGCAGGACCGTCCAGTCCGGACACCACGTGGGTAGGCCGTCGACCCCCCCTTGGACCCCGTTGTTGTGGCGCGACAGGACCTCCAGCGTCCCCGAGTTCTCCATCATGACCCGGACCACGTCCTTGTACAGGTCCACGACGGAGCGGCTGTAGTCCGGTGCCAGGCGCGGGTTTTCCGCAATGAGCCGGTACAGGCTGTAGATCTTGTCTCGCGGATCGAACGCCTTGTGGCCGCGAAACCGGTGGATGATGGCCCCGACGTCAGGACGTTGGTCGAGCCCGGACGTCTGATAGGTCTGCCGCGTGAACCACAAGTGGTGGATGGACGCGGTGGCGATGCGCCGGATGAGCCGGTGATGGTCCGGTCGGAGCGAGCAGCCATTGAACTTGTAGTCGACCAACACCTCCAAGGCCTTGCCAAAGTCCTCGTTGGACAGCTCCCTGAACCCGCAGACGAAGACGACCCGACGCGCCACGGCGTACTCCTGAATGACCCAGGCGCGCCTCCACCACGGACGCTGCATGAGCCGCAACAGACCCTGCCAAGACTCCCCGCCTTCGGTAGTAGATCGTCATCGTTGCTGTTGCTGCTGAGCGTGGCCGCGATGCGGTGGTGGTGCTCCGTCCCGATCTCCAGGGACGAGAGCTCCGAAAGCAACGCAAACGCCTCGTCGCTGCACTCGGCCCGCGGACCCAGAAACACCAGGGCTCGCCCCGCGTGCTCGTAGATGGCCCACATCCGCTGGACCTGGGCGCTGACTTCGGCCACGTCGGATTGGTTGATGCACAGGGCGTCGACCCAGAGCGTACGGGTTTCGCTCTCCCGCCGCAAGTGGCGCAGGGCCACCTCCAAATTCTTCGTTACGGAGACGGGGCCGTCGTTGACGCTGATTGGGACCTTGTCGGTTGCATCTCCCCATGTGTACGACAAAGCTTCATACCGATTCTGCATCTCCCCAATCGTAGACTCCAGAAGTCGGCATTGGATGGGGTCATCGAACCGCCCTGGAAGCAGTGTAAAGAACCGGGTTGCCCATTGGTGTGCCGGCGTAGACTTGGATTTGGACTCCGCATCAGCACCAGCACCAGCACCAGCATCAGCATCAGTTGGTGGGACACGGTCCGTGAGAGCTCGGTACAGGCCGCCGCGGGCAGAAGTGGGGCAGTGCACACTCATGACAGGTGTTTGAGCAAAACCAGACACGCGCCGTCCATCCTTCTGACGAAGAAAGGATGCAGCAGCTGAGCATACCCGTGTGGGTGGTTTAACCCCGCTTACGAAAGCATAGATCCGGTCTGGCCGAGCGGGGAACATGTCCCGGAAATGCCAAGTCGCCGAGCTGACAGTGACGGACAACTATTTGTAGTTATACGTAGTCCATCAACGGGGGGTCTCACGGTAGTATCAATTCGGGAGTCATGGCTTTGCATTCTTACAGGTAATAATTGCTGTCAGTATTGTGGTGGCAGGTGCCCCTTAAAGAAGAAAAGAGGAAACTCACAGGGGGGATTTCAGCTGAAGCTTGGGCCAACTCAGCCCTAATCCCAGTGCGCGCGCCTTAGCAGTGGGGGCCTTTAGGAGCGTATCCTCCCCGTGTCAACCCCACGGTGCAGTTATCCAAGATCAAAGAGCACAAGATGGTTGCAGCCCTCTGTACCAAATAATCCCCCCATTGCTACAGCTCTCTCATTGGACGCGACCAGTTCATCACCAGGAAGTGTCGTAGGGAAAAAGTATAATGTGGCATGGTGAATCAACTTGATGGTCAGATAACTAGACCACGTTTTCGGGTTGGCAAGGGTTGGGGCCCGCTTTGGCCAATCAAAACCCATCTCCTCACCAATAGGTAGTACATGTACGTTTTCAGCTGCAAGCAGTGACAATATGCCCAGGACCGATATACAGTATCCACGCTGAGCTAAATTCCCACGTGAAAGGGTATGCAGTGGTCCGCTTTTGCCCTCGTGTGCTAAGTGTCAAAGTATGGGATGAGTCTTTGGACGCGGTGAGCCGTACTTGTGGCCAATCAACAGGAGTATCACTGGTCCAGCTGCTTGGGGACATTTTTTAAGTGCATTAGTGGGGGTTTCAAGACAAGGGAGGCACACAGTCAGACTTTGAGTTCGAGGAATACCTCGAGGGCAGTCGTTGAGATTTAATATTATATAGACTCTGTGGGTTCGAACATAGTTGACGCGCTTTGGTAAGACATCGTGCCGTTCTAAATGAATAAATAGTACATGGTTTTACAGAAACGGAAAGCCCATAAGCCTTAAAGAATAAGAACAGACAACACCATGGTTGTAGGGGTAGCCTCCCCCAGACTTTGGATCACAGGGGTCGGATCGCAGTATCCACCGCATACTCAGACCCCCGAGAAGCTCGAAGAATTCGCCGGGAGGTTTTGTGATGTGGACAAGCCTGGGTATGTGTCCTCCGACGGCATGTTGACCCCCTCGTTTCTAGGCGTCATCCTGACCACAGCGTCTCACCATGCAGTCTACAGAAGCTCTTCAAGGTCAATCGCCGCACCGGCATTGATGCACGCTCTGCCATTCGCCACTACGAGACCGACTTCGGCTGCGGGCCCGAGCCGCCCAGCATCCACGACCTCGATGCTTTCTTTCGCGAGCAAGGGGTCAACCTAGCGGCGCAGGCATGTGAAAAGGCCCTCGACGAATGGGGCGGGAACCTTGCTGACATCACTCACACCGTCGCCGTCACCTGCACGACTCAGGGCAACCCGGGCTACGATATGCTAGTGAATCGCCAGCTGGGCCTGGACGATAACGCGGAGCGGTTACTCCTCCACGGCGTCGGGTGCGCCGGCGGTGCCGCCATCATGCGCGTCGCGTCCCAATTAGCCCTCAGCTCCGCCGTAAGGGGCAGACCGGCGCGGATATTGTGTTATGCGTGCGAGCTCTGCACGCCAACCGTACGGCGCGAGCTGGCCAAGGCGGAAGCCTGTACCGACTTGACCAACCTCAGCATTGTTCTCTAACGGAACCGCCGCCTTTGTGTTATGCAATGACGCCGGTTTGCGGCATGGAAGTATTGATTGGGGGGGGACAGTAGCAGTCCACTCTTTGAAGTCCTAGAATGGGGGAACATGACCATCCCGGACACTGCCCAAGAAATGAGCTTTCTGGCCGAGGCGGACGGGTTCCGTGCCGTCATCGGCCGCGATGTGGCCGACCACACCAGGAAAGCCATACTCCCGCTCTTCAAACAGCTCTATTCATCGTTGACTAACCGCGAGAACATGCGCGCTAACCCCGCTAGATTCGACTGGGCTCTGCATCCAGGAGGCAAGGCCATCATCGCGGGCACTCAGGAGGAGCTTGGGCTCTCGGACAACCACCTGCGGGCTACCAAGGAGATCTATCGGACCAGGGGAAACTCATCTAGCGCCTCCGTGTTAGCAGTCTTAGATCTCCTGCGTCACCGTGGCCAGGGGAGAGAACATGTAGCTGTTGCTTCGTTTGGGCCGGGCTTGGTGTGCGAGATGGTTTTGTTAAGGCATTGCCGTGATGTTGAAACGGCACAAGTCGGGTTTGGCATCAAGAATCATGATCATGTTGACGGTCGCTACTGAAGTGTTTGTAATCAAGTGCCCATGTCATATGCACACACCTTTGATTACACACCACCGTGAAATCATCTGTTATTCGCTTCTCTACTGGCTGATATCTCAATCTGAACTAAGCAAAAACAAACGCCAAAAGAAACCCCACCCAAACTCCAGAAACCATGTAACTACATCCGCCTAGAATCCGGCCCGAGAACTCTTCAGATTTCACTCTGTAATCTGAAAGGCAATCGATAGTACCGTGAGATACTAGCGAGGCACCTCGTCATGTGCACTCGTGTCTGTTGTCGAAGTTCAACCAGTCCTCGAGCCAGTCATCATTTCCGGCTTCGTCCTCGTCCACTACTCCCCCGGGTATTGGTGGTGGTACCCTCGTCTGGGGCATCCTTCCAGCCTTATCATCGATGGCTGAGTAGAAGGGATGTGTAGCTTCCTGTGCCTTGGTGTATATTCCTTCTTTGTCGGGAAAGGCTGGGAAATTCTGACACGTTCTTTGATGATAGTATAACTCTCAGATGTGAGTCTTCTCGAACGCGTTCTGATCCTCTGCATCCCAAGGCCTATGGTTTCTCAGAATACTTTCGGCTACATAGTGAGCCTGTTCAGAGGCAAACTTGATCGCTCGAAAATATTGCCGCCTGTAGATACCCTTGGTTTGAACACCCCTTGCTAACAGCAGCTCAATCATATCAATGTGTCCCTTCTCAGCGGCATACTCTATTGCAGAGTCCCACCAGCCCCCAGCATTGCAATCGGCATCATGATCAAGCAGCAATGTAGCCAACTGAACATGTCCTATATGGACCGCAAATTGAAGTGCAGTGGGACCTATGGGATGTGGGGAATTCACCTCCGCACCATGCTCAAGAAGCTTTTGGACCATATTCAAGTTTCCTTTCTTGCAAGCTGACAGCAAAACATTCCCATGACCACGTAGAGAAATATGTCGCGAGCGAGTGTTCACATTTACGCCCATTTCGAGAAGACGTGAAGCAACGCAATCCAATCCGACATAGATAGCCTCTCCGAGAATAGTGGAGTGATCAGTGGGCTCCCAGGATTTGATGTCCGTAGCCAGATTGATCATATCATGGATGAGTAGCGGATCGTGTTCGTAATTCTGCACACTGGTGACAATGTCCATAACACTTGGCTTCGGAAGGTTTTGGAGCAAGAACTGGCATGTGAGTCGGTTGGCTCCAATTCCGACTGCTAGACCCAACAATGAGCCGACGCCATTAGATACACCTGCTGAAGTAGTGGAGAACACATTCGCAAGGCTGATATGCGTGCTCTGGTAATAGGCTTGATTGAGGCAGTGGGATCGTTCAAAGAAGAATTTACTAGGGCCACCATATGAATGAGACTCATATGAATCATATGAACCCCATACGTCAACCCCGATAAATGTCTTATCTTTTGGGATAAGAGCTTGAAAGCGCTCGAAAAGCCCAAAGCGTTTCAACATTTTGAGCGTTTCGATATCATAGAATCGAATAGCAATAAAAAATGCCGCCAGCTCAAGATATGAACACGTATCAATATGTTCGTTGCGTAAGGCGGTCATTGCTCGAAGACCAAGCATGTATTCAATCATCGAACGATCATTCGACGATTTCACAGTAAGTACAGCTGCTACCAAGGCAAACGGATCATATTGTAGACATCCGTTTCCTCTCAATGAGCTGATAAGATGCGTTTGACGCATGACAATTGCGTTGCCGAGGGCAGTTTCGCCCTCTGCCTGATCTTCGGTCCAAGGTAAAGTCCCGAGTTCGATATCCGCGAGCAAGCCAAGACATTCGTTCTGGACAATAGATATGAGGATCGGAGCTGTGATTTCCATGTCGAACCCTGAATGGCTCTGCAATAGGTCGAACATATCTTGCCGAATGGCTTCCATAATGTCGTCTTCCGTAACGTTAGCTCCAGCCCTGAGAAGCATTTTGATTGCTCCGGCCTGGCGATGAGCTAGTGCCGCTCTCAGGGGTCTTCGAGCTTCATAGGGTGTTTCTGGATCGAAAATGACAGGTTTTCCGTACTGTCTCCCGATGTCATACCTAGAGATCCAGTTCACATCAACGCTGGTTCCCAGTATGAGGAACTCTGCTGCATCAAGATTTCCAATTGCAGCAGCGGTTATCAAGGCCTCCCCCAAATAACCTTTTGAGATTGCAATTGCTGAACCTGAGACACGACTCCCAACAGCCTTGGGAACAATGTCTTATCCAGGCTATATGCAGCCTCGCAAAGCGGCGTGAAATGCACCATGTCTGGAGTGTCCTCTACAGCATTGTACATTTCAATATCAATCCCTTGGGGTACAGTGTCTTGAAACAATCTACCTCCACAGGACATGAAATTTTCAATAGATTTCTGGTTGTTGAATCTGATCGCATAGAGTAATGCAGAGGCCGGCGATCTCAGGTGCGTGAACCTTTCTATTTGCCAAAGCTTTTCGAGAATCAAAGCGGCCGGCGCTTCGCTGTGTTGACCATCCTCTAACAAGGAAAGAATATGCAAAAGCTTGTATTCTCTGATTTTCGTGCATCGGGTCAAGATCCAATCGATGGTCTCGAGTGTATCATGTACTCTCCATCGATGCCAGCTGTCACGCCGCAAGTCAGGAATAGTGTTGATGCCGGACTCATAAATTCGGGCGCCGTTTGACAAAAGATAATCCGCTGTTCTGACATCGCCGTTGCTCAGAGCTACTTCGATCGGCATCGCTCGCCCGAAAAAATCCAGGTTCCGAGTCATAGGTCTGTTGAGACGTGTTTTCACACTAGGGTTGGAAGCGACGAGCGTTTTGAGGAGGTCCAATCGGCCCGAGCGAATTATGCTAGCCAGAGCCTCATCAAGAACCACTTGAATAGTCCGGTCTTTGGAGAAAGAGATGCCGTTGAAAGAGGAGGCTATTTTCAAGTATAACTCGAGCATACCTATCACACACCGGTCGTAGGTGTCCGGATCACGATTGAGCTTCTCGAAAAGCATGTTGTTAGACAGGAGGAAAGTCAAAACCTCCAGCATGGCATGGAGGCTGTTTATCCCCTGGCCATGAGCGATTTGATATGCCCGTTCGTTGTGAGAGTTTGGGGCTTCATCTGGCATGTAACAGGCTACTTCGCGGTATATGAAGTCGAATTCATGCATTCCCGTCCCAAGAATATTGAAACCAGGGCCTAAGTCAAGACTGAGAATGTCTGATTCGCCGCTTAAACTGGCAGAATGTGTGGGTACCGGGCCTGTACTCCTGTACGAAGTGAAGTCTTCATCTAACCGTTAGCAAATACTCTCAATGCCATGAAAGAACAAACATACAGTCGCTAAGCTTCGATCTAAATCTCAGCCAGGGCAAGCTTTCTCCCCCAAAAACAATAGTAGGAAGAGGACTTGTCACAGAGACCACTACATCCGACGGTATTTCTGGGCTTGGTGCTGAGAAGTGTTAGCGTATAGAATATATGAATATCCCTCATGAAAGATAATGAGCGTAGCTTTGAGGCAATGCAGGACTTCGAGACGGGAAGTCGTGAATATGGACGTACAAGCGCGATAAGAGGGTCTCCCCAAAGCGAACCCATGGTTTCTCCAACCGGTTTTGATTCGTTCTGGGGGAATTGGTACCCCGGACACAGATACAATGCTGTCCTTGTACCTGGCCTTCCGTTTCTTTGTTTCATGAGTGACGTACTTCCATACCTTCTCCGACAAGTTCTTATTCAACTTCCACCGGCATAGCTGCTGAGTCCATTGCTTTTTGCTGATTCGCCATTGGTTAGTTTCAATCATCTTGGGGTAAATTGGTATTGATCGGAGGCCAGCTAACCTTGCTGTACATCCATACTTCTCCTTGAAAAGCTTTTGGATGTGCTGCTGAGTCTTTCCGTCCTTGATGTACAAGGTTCGAACCTCATCAAAATGAAGATCCCAGTTGAACGCCATGTTGTTGTGGCGATGATGAGTTTCAGATAAAGGCCGAGGAGGGCAAAGGGGGTTAGGAGCGACAGGCCTCACAAGACCATTATTAGGGTACTGTCGGTTGCAGATTTGGGGGAAAAGACAAGAGGAAATCACGTGACTCAATTCGGTGTCAAGCGTCTGCCCAGTTGCCCAAATGCGGTTACGGGCTGGAGGTGGTTTCCCTGGGTGTGCCCTGAAGAGTGTGTTGCGGGTGAGGGACAGCTGGCAAAGGGCCGGCTGGCGCCGACGTTGACGATATGAGAGTGGACAACGACCCAAGGGTGCTGGGACCGCCGGCGGAAACGTAATAAACGTTTATGGGGGTAACTTGCAAAGAGCCGTTATCCACTTCGACGAGTGAAATAAAGCTGGCGTCGATGAGTGATTAACAACGATGGCAGATGTCAAGGTCGGCGAGGAAAAGTCAAAGTGTTGGTGACGGGGTAAAAGAGAGCTGGAGCCGGGCAGTATCTATTAATGAGGGAGGGGATGGCTCTTATGCATTTCAGTGTCGGGTTGTAGGCTGGCAGTGTTGGCAGAGCCTTATGCAGGACGCATATGTGTTTCTCGATTGCCCCTTTGCTGATTCGCTGGCTCTAGAATTTCCGCCAAGGGTTCGGTAGATGTCCATGTAGCGAGATGGGTCTTGGGCGTTTTGGGATGGGATTCCTTGTCAGTTTGACATGCACGTCGGAAGGATTGTCTTCCCATGATTGGACATATCTACAATTTCCACCCCACTTCATGTTACCTCTATTGTCTTCCCATGATTGGACATATCTACAATTTCCACCCCACTTCATGTCACCTCTTTTTTGCCTGCAAGTGCGACGGACGGGGGAGGCAGAGGGGGGTGGGAGGGGAGCCTTTTTGATTGGTCTTCAGCCAAGGAGGTCAGCCAGAGCCCAAATCCAGGGCTCCAGGCGGCGAATGCGGATGCAAGGATGTAGTGGAGGGGGCGCGGCCAACACCACCATCGCTACCACTCCAAAGATTTCTGACTGATTGGTCAGATCTAGAATTTCAACCCAGGTACGTCACCTGTATCGTTGAATGTAAAGAGCCGTCCACGGGTCAGACCAGAAACCTAGTCATCACATTCACCGAGCAACCTCCCTTATTGGAGAAATCTAGAATATCCTACATGATGTATAGCAGTGAAAACAAATATGCCCATGTCCTGTCGAAGCATCTTGTGTTACTGGCACGCATTGGCACTCGTATATATGTCTTGAAAACCTCCATCAAAGCTAAGTGCCTAACCCATTCCACAATTCGTGACAAAGTCCAGAGGTCAAGCAGATTGAGTGGTGAAACTTTCACATCGGCACACGCTCTTAGATCCAATAATGTCTCCTCATAATACTGTTCCCACCTCATCCAACCAGGACAATGTAGCCCGAGATATTGGCCCACACGGTGTAGGTCACCCCTTCTTGTCATTAGAGCATATCTCTCTCCACTTCAGACAGAGAAACTGACATGAACAGGCTGTCAAGCTCAACAGCGGCAGCTCGAAACAAGGAAAACATCGCGGCGGCCATGCCAAGGACAATGGCGCGATACTTGATCCGCCTTCGTCGTCCAATAAACCTTCCAAGAAGAGCAAACCGAAGCGGCTACCTATACCCCACCTCTCGAGTCCAGGGGGCACTCATGCCTCTCCAACTATGGCCAGTGGCAGCAGCTTCACGCCGTATCAGGCGCTGCCGTATGGCCATGTCGACAACGGCGTCGCGTACACTTCCTCACATCACGCGTACGGCCCGGTCAGCCAAGCTGGAGATGACCCGGCTGCGGCTGACGCGTGCTTGCCCATGGACCGCTGGTTCAACGAAAGCCGTCAGGACGAACCATTTCATGCATTCAATCTGGACAACAGCAGTTACTCCAACGATGCTGCTGTGCAAGACTCTTATCCCATGTCACGTTGGCTTGACCAGACCCGCCAGGACGAGCCCTTCAGCGTTTTTAGTATGGCCAATGGTAGCTACGCTGACAATGCAGCTGCTGAGGCAGACTTTGATCCAATGTGGACCGGTTGCGCGGACGGTGAAGAAGGCGATATTTGATTACATGCCGACTCATTGGTATACACCAGCAGAAAAGGATAACGATTGATGATGAATTCATGCGGGCTGTTGGGATGATTCCTCTGGTTCTCCTTTTTTCTATCCATGGTTCTACTTTGATTTTACATCTGAATGTTTAACCACCAAGTCAGGAAACCGATTCGGTCGTTATCAATTGGACATTTCCCCCTACTCATTCCCCACCCACTCAATTTCCTCGTAACGCATCAATTCTTTCTTTCCTTTTTTCTTTTCTTTTTCTTTCCTTTTTCTTTCTTTTTTTCTTTCTTTTTTTCGATTCTTGCCAAGTAGTCCCGGCAGTAACAAATCGCAACGCATCACTTGCTACTTCTTTGTCTATGAACTGGGGTTTCACATAATCGTATAATTGGTATAGGTCTAGATTGGCGATCAATTCCATTCTTTGCTACTCATTCTACAATAGCAGGAGACCATCCATCATGCCCCTATGTACAAGAGGCTGGTGATCCGTGTGTTGCTTGCAAGTGACCCCCCTTTTTGGGCAATGCTGGTTGCCCTGAATTAGCTGCACCAACAATATCACTCCTAATTAAACTACTGCCTTAAAACGGTCTAAATGCTTCTTACAGGTCTTCTTATAGTAAATACCTACGTAGTCTTTACATTGAATGTTGTTTTCTGGACAAGGGGAAAAGATGTACACGTCTGACAATAGCCCGGACGGTGATTCGTGGTTGCTGTTTCCTACCTAGGGATCAATGTCATACTGTTCACAGTTCTTGTGCACCAAGGCGGCACCATTCTCCCGCTTAATTTCCAATTCCGCAACTCGGCCAATAACAAACCATCGAGCCCGGAATCGCGCAAGTTCCGCCCCGGTAGAACCTCCTCCCGGCCCTTTGTGGGGGCCATGGACATTTTGGTATGCAACGCCGCTGACATAACCTTGGGCGACGCATTTGCGCAATCTCCTGCCCCAAGTTTATTAACTTATATTAGTAGTTGCTGTTCTTGTCGTTGGATCCCGTCTCGCCGCTGCGCAGACGCACCGCCCGCAGCGGATGGAAATGCTTCCACGGCAGCGCCTCGGGCGCGGGCGTGGCGACAAAGTAGGAGCTGGGCCCCGTCGCTATTCAAGTTGGAGGAGGGGCCGAGGATGGCGCCGCCCGCACGAGCGTATCGAGGCTAGGCCTTATCGAGGCTGAGACCCAGCGGGCCTTGGAATCGGTCCGCGATGCCGCGGTCGGCGACGTAGCCCACGCGCCATCCGAGGACGGCGAGGATAATGGAGACGATACGTTGGACTTGCTGGAGGTGGTACTTGGATAAGGCGTCGAGGTGCTGAGACAGCATGATGCAGGCCTGTCCGACGGCACACACGTGACGACGTGTATCAAGACGCCCTCGCCACGTTGAAGGCGCACGGTCGTAACAAGGCACACATCGGCCGTGCAGTGGGCGTTGGACATGGACGCCGCCTCGGCTTATCTAGGAGCCGCGGGCAGCTTGTTAGACCACGGCGCTGGTCGTGCGCGCGTCGTTAGTGATGCCGCCCTCGGCGATGGCGTACAAGACAGACCTGGTCGATCACCTGCGGATCCTTGACGTCGAGGCCGGTCCAGATTGCGAGGTGCAGGGTAGCGCTACCGGGTAATGTACAGGGTCAGCTGCCGGGTAACACTAGTCTGCCATGGGCGTGCCAGGGTAAGGACACGATGTCTAGGAAGAGGTCTCGGAAGTTAACGCCGATGGCGCTCACGTGGATAACGATCTCGTCGCCTGCTAGCGGCTCGGGCAAGACCTCGCTCGTCGCACGCCGAAAGAATATAGAGCCCGGGCTGCCCACGGGGTCCTCGGTCATGGCAAGCGCCTTCTCCATCTCGTCTCATAGCTTGGCTTCCACTTTGAAGACAACGCCGGCCCGGATAGCAAAGGTCTCTTCCGGCAGTGCATGCGCAGGAAAACGAGGCACGTGGAACATACCGTCACGCATGCAGTACTATCGCTCATGCAGGGTGTCTGGGTTCTTATCAATTATATTATCGGCATACGTAGCTATGGCTTGATCAGCAATAGCCTATCAACGGACCGGTACGCACCCCCCGACAACCACCACCCTGGCAGCGACGCGAACGGGAACACGGAGATCCTTGCCAATATCCAGCTTCTGGTACATGACGGGCCGCGACTACCGGTGCAGTTTCGTGGCCGCGTTCTTAAAGGAGCCGCCCAAGATGATAGTGAAGGTGTACTAGACACGGCCTAGGGGCGTAATGTTGTTCCGTCCGAGCATGGCCTCGAGGGCGGGGCAGGGTGGCAGTGCCGGTGCCGGCGCCAATCTTGAGGATCCAAAACTCGGGTTAGCAGTTCCACAGCAGCGCGGCGTAGCCCGCCGAGGCCAGGGTGACGCGCTTATTGGAGAGGTCTTGCTCGGAGTAGCGAGTGAGCAGGCCGCCTTTGAGCATGGTTTCGAGGGGCTTGAGTTCTCCCTGTATGATTTGGGGTAGCTTGGCGCCTAAGGCACACTTCATCTCCCTGGGCGCACTCGTGCTGGATACGCTTTTTTATGAGGGCTTATATGTACTACTTGTTCTTCGTTTCATTTGTTTGGCAATTAAGCATCGAGCTCAAACCAAGAACTTGGCAAGATGTGAAGGTAGCTCGACATCACAGCTACTATCCCGATCCTCGTCCAAACTGCTCAGCAGCCAGTCTTCGCCGACCTGCACAATCGTCTTAAGCGCCATATCGTCGATCTCCACTACGGACCGCGGGATACTACCGCTAGAGTCCTTCTCGACTAGGCAGCGATAGTGCACCGTCCACCCGTAAATAGTGCCCGATCAAGACGAGACCTCAAAGGCCCAGACCGACGCCCACGCCACCTAGTTGATGTCCTTGTAGGAGCTCTTTGGGCCGGCGAGAAGTTGAGGGGCTTCGCCTTCCAGCAGTTTTGGGGTCGCGATGCGGGCTTGATGGATGTCCCGGGTCGACTCCTTTCATTCGTAACGCCGCAGGTCGCTCAGGACATCCAAATTGGTATTGACATCAGAGGTCTGGTCGACCCTCCCGAGATTGATGTCGTAGCCCGCCACAAATAGTTTCCCGGCTAGGTCCAGCATGGCATCTGTTGCCGACGTTCCACAAAGAGAATAGAGTCAGTAAGCAAACGCAAGCGTTTTGTCGGGGGACGCCAACCCTCGCACTGAGGACTCCCATGTTCTGCATGGTAGGACTATTCAACGACAAGTGTGGTCCAATCTTGATGACAAACACAGGCTGTTCCTGCTGCTGGCCAGTGAAATCCGACAGAGCTTCCAGGGCCTTGACGAAACTGCACCGTGCCAACAAGGTTCGTCCCCCCAGTACAACGCCTCGCCCACCATGTCGGCGAGCCCCTGTCTTCCCGTCACCGACGAGAGAAAATCCGGCTTGGCAGACGACTCCCCTCGGCAATGACCTCCTTCAAGGCCAATCGCCGGGAACAAGCCACGGCGACAGCAGCCATGAGCTTGGCCGCGTAGGTGGCAGCGATCTCGCCACCTGAGCGTCCTACGACGGCCGCGAGCGCCACGCCCCAAGACTCAATAAAAGGTTACTAGTGCCAGCTGCACGGCGGTGAAGGCCGGCTGGTAGATCTCGGCACTGTCGATACGGGAGTCATTCTGGGCCTTGGCTAGTTTCTGGATCAAAGAAAAGACCAGGGGGCCCCGCCAAGCTGCAGGGTCAGGAAGCGCTCGGCGCGCTGGATGGTCAAGGAATTGGCAGGGATGGCGATCTAGTGGCGCAAGAAATGGGCTCGGGGCTGGTCTCGGGTAAAGGCCAGTTCACTCAAATAACGCAACAAGGTAGGCTGTTGGGCAAGATGGTTCTTCAGGGACGGGACGTAGGCTGTTTGGCCGGCGGACGAGACGGGCCCGGTATACATCGTCTCCTGGTGCTGGGTCGAATTTGGCAATCACATCCATTGTAGCCCCGACGTCAATGGGGTCCACGGCTTTCGTCCCCGTGTGCGCCCCGAATGGTTGCTCGCCCAGCTCCGGAAGATGGCACGCACGGGGTCACCGCAGGCGATGGCGTCGGATAGGGGCTTGATGGGAAGGAACCTGCCGCCCTCACCGCGACCAAAGCCCAATGCTTTCGAGTTGGCCCTCGGGGGACAGCGCACTGGAGTACGTCCAGCCACACTTTATCAGCTAATCGAAGTTCTCTCAAACCAGCCCCAGCAATCCAAGGTGTAGAGTAGGCTAGCAGAACTTACCCGATCGCCGCCAACGAAACCCATATCTCCGCCCCCAGCAACACGCTCCCCGCCCCCACGATGGGGGCTTTGCACTCTCCAGACCGGAGGCTATGGCAGACCTGGGGGGGTAGCATATGTACTCCTCACGCAGGCGGTGTCGACCGACAGACTAGCCCCCGTGAGCCCAAAGAACTAGGACAGGCGGTCGGAAGTCAGCACGGGGTAGAAGACTAGGGTGGCGTACTTGTTGGGCCGTCTGCAGGTCCTAGGTCAGGCGCGTGTTGTAGTCGAAGGTGGCCTACGGGAAGACGCCGAGGTTGGCTTCCAGCAGGGTGGGGAGGGTTAGTCTGTGGTTGGAAACCGGCATCAGCCTGTACATGCTCTGATAGGTTTCATGGGCTGTATCCATCCGGTTCCAACAGACGATGACTATCACTAGGAGTGTCACCCACCCTGCGCTTTCGGTCACCTCAAAAGCACATTCCAACACAAGTCTGGTTTCCGGGTCTATAGACCGCACCTCTTCGGTCTTGATATTGAAGAAGGGGGCATCCATCAAAAGCATATATGTCGTCAGGCAGGAAATGCCCGCCTTCAGAATTGGTGAACACGGGCTTGGTCCCGGCGTGATACAAGGCATCGTGATGAGAGAAACAAAATAAGTCGTTGCGCAATAGACAATTACGCAGACATTATAATTAGAAGTAGTAGTCAGTCATACCGAATACACTATTTGAAACTACCCCGTTTAACATATACGCCATCGCATTAAAAAGCAGACGAACAAAGTCTTAGAAATATGGATTTAACTTGGCTATTATTTATCCATCATCTTCTCCTATATACTTGTTTTCTATTTATCCCAGCATAAACATAAAATGTCAGCATGAACAAAGTAAACAGCAAGCTAGGCTACTCTTCAAACCTCACACTCGTGCCTGTGCACCCGCACCTCCGTCCTAAACCACTTGCGTCACTCACCTCCGACCTAAGTCCTTCAGATCCTCCAAGAAGACTAGCACACCGGGGACGACCAAAAGGCACGCCAACCAGCAACAGAGCCCCGAGAAGCCCCCCGATGACCCCCCTGCCCCGACAGAACAGGTCGACGATCGTCTTGCCGACCCGATACACGCAAAGGAGCGACAAGACGCACGCCACCAGCCGCAGAGGCAGTACCATCGCAAAGAAGATGCCGAAGAAAGCGGACACGCCCAGAACGAAGGTAAATATAAGTGGGAGGAACGGGAGCAACATCCACAGCAGGATCAAGCACAGCATGAGTTTAAAGAAACCCATCTTGTCGGTAATCAGAGTTGGCGTTGGTAATAAGTGATGTAGAAGGTAGGATGGATCGTATCTTTGCTTCAGTGGCTTGTGCCTGGAGTGGGGCTTTGGATGGTACCTGAGGAACTTCGACGCCATTGTATACCAACTATGCAAAGTTATGCAACAAAGGAGCTATTAGATATGAACAGTGCGACTGTGAATTTTCAACACTACTGTTGTATGGAACAACATGGCCTTTGTCCCTCAAGCCAAACAAATGGGGAGAGCCACCTTTTTAGGTCCGTTCTATCATGGAGATTTCGTCGAGTCGGATAGTAGGTGTGGGAGTAAGACACGGGACCTGAGCTGCGGAAATTTTCCAGTTGAGACATGGACAGATCAAGACCCCATGACATCAAGAAAATGAAGATGAACCAGAGCTAGAGCTGCACAACAAGTTAAATACTGGCTACTACTGTTCTCGGAAACTTTTCTTGGGGCCTTAAGACAAGCCGTCGCAATCTACTGGTTGTTCATTTGAAATTGAGTTCTGTCTGTTTTTAATTCATCTTACCTGCCTAATTATCGCAAGCTTGCCTGGCGCCTCTTGCTTGTCTCACTTTAGCTCGGATATGTCTGCATGGCTGGCAAGGGTTCACTTTTCGATCGACGGTAGTTTTATCAGATCGGCAACGCCTGTCATAACAGACGAATGCAACAAGAAGAGGCTCGGGCGTTAAAAACTAGCCAGATTGCTGGGATAGATTACATCTCACTCATACCACATCAGTTACCCTTTGAGCGAGTGTTACAATTTGTTAATTTGACCATGATTCCGTGAAAAGAATTGCAACCCAAAGTCATAAACCATATCGCCCCAATACGTGAGGTCGACATTTCGACTTACAACTAAACATGGATGAAACGATGGCCGCAGAGCGGTTTCCGAGGTTTATCGATGGGGAAGTTGTCAGCGACTCCGTCCCGTCAGACGTCGGTGGCGCGGAGTCTCTTCAGTCGTCCGAGGCTTCGCTGGCTCTGAGTGGGACGCAACTGGAAGAGTCACAAGGCATCCGCGTACAGATGCTCGACCAACATCTCGAGTCCATGGGTCTCTCGGTAGCGGAAGCCGAGTCGGCACTGCCGTGCACCTCCACGCAAGACAGCATCCTGTTGGCCCAGATAAAAGGCGAAGGAGGAGCCGAGGATGCGTACTGGAACACGTCACGGATCAAGCTGTCTACCGACGACAACCATCGCGAGGGCGTCGACCCCCACCGCCTCGCCAAGGCCTGGCAGGCCATCTGCGATGCCCAGCCTATCATGCGCACCTTCTTCGTCGCCTCCGTCTCCGATCCGAACTGCGCGTTTCAGCAGGTCATCCTCAAAAAGGAAACCTTCTCCCCCTCCATCTCCCAGGGCCCCGTGAAGTCGCGCCTCCGTCCCGCGGCCGATTTCCCGAAACCGGAATTCGTCCCGACGCAACCGCCGCACCACGTGCATCTCACCCGCGTCTCGCGCTACGTCGTGTACGTCACGATCTACGCCCACCGCGCCCTGGTGAGCGAAAAGCCGATGGTCGCATTGGGCCGGCTGCTGCACCAGGCGTACTTGGACATGTCGGCGCTCGAACCGGGGCCGGAGCTGAGCGAGTACGTTGACATCGACACTTCCACGAGATTGGAGCAGCCAGACTCTTGTGGAGCTTCCAGCACGAGCAACTCCCAAGTCCTCTGTAAAAACACACCTTCGGTTTCTTCCGGCATGTCAATTCGGGATGCGGTTCCGACCAAAGACCTGAAGGTTGTTGTGGCTTCAGGCACCACCACCACGCCCGTGAAGGAGCTGCACCGCCTGGCGGAGCTGGCGTCGCAGCACTTTTGTTTTCACCACGACAACATCGAGAGCGTGGTTCCGGTTACCGAGGCCCAGGCTTCCATGCTGGCCGTCAGCGAACTGGACGGCAAAAGCCTCCATAACAAGGGAATCATCAAGTTGTCCGAGGGCGGTGTCGACACGGCGCGCCTGTTCCGAGCGTGTGAGCTGGTGGTCCAGCACCAGGCCCTGCTGCGGACCATCTTCGTCCAGGAAGGATCCCAACTGTACCAAGCCGTCTTGCGGTCTCTCCCAGTACGTACTGTGACGATATCGGGAGACGACGAGGGTTATGTGCAACCGAAGGGCATCGAGGAGGCTCGGTATCTGCCGCGGTTCCAGCTTCGGGCTGATAGCCTTGACGATGACGATGAAAACAGCAGCAGAAACAGCTTGTGCGAAGAGCTGCACCTTCATATCCATCAGGCACTGTACGATGAAGTCTCCCTAGGCTTCATTCTACATGATCTCCAAACGGCCTACATGGGCGACGAGTTGTCGTCGCTCGACACGCCCAAGTTCTCTGACTGGGTTCTGCAAGTGGGCTGCTCGTCCTCTTCCACTTGGCCATCTTCGTCGCCGACATCATCATCATCATCGTCGTCGTCGTCATCATCCGAAGACTACTGGCGCCAGCTTCTAAGAAAGTCGTCCACGACGACCCTCTCGCCCCCAACACGACCCGTCTGTGGGGCGACCCGCACCAGCCGCGTCGCCTTCCGAACCAAGACCCGAAACCTCCACACGCCCCACGGTCTCCCCTCGAGCACGCTCCACGCCGCCTGGGCCGCCGCCCTGTTCGTGGCGACCGGGTCGCGCGACCTCGTCTTCGGCGAAGCCAACGCGAACAGGAGCAGCGGGTCCTTCCCCAACGCCGTCGAGATCCCGGGGCCTTGTCGGAACCTGCTTCCCGTCCGGGCGACGTTCGATCCCACGGAGACGACATTCGGCTCGCTGATCGAGCAGCTCCAGGACCAGGCCACCTCGGGCATCCCGCACCAGCACGTCGGCTTCCGCTCCATCGTGAAGCAGTGCACCGACTGGCCCTCGTGTACCAGATTGGGCTCCGTCATCTTGTACCACCAGAACTGTGAGACCGTAGGCCGCTCGCTTCACTTCGGGGATGTCGACGCCACCTTCACCGGCGAGGGCACCATTGGCGACCTCACCGACTGTTGGATCACGGCAAAGCATGTTGCGGCAATGACGAAGTCGTGGAGAGACGACGACGAAGACGTCGAAATCGAGATCATGTACGCGCCGCACAGGACCTCGGAGGAGCAGGCGAGGTGGATGGCGCGCTGTTTGGATTCGGTATTGGCTTCCATCCCTACACACCTGGATCAACCGCTCGAGGCCTTCCGGAAGCTCATGGACCATCCGTTTCCCAGTCACATCATCGTTCCCGTCCCAGCCGCCGCCGCCATACCCGAGGCCCCCGTCGTCGTCATCTCCAACCCGACCCCGAAACCCCTCCCAACTCGCCGCCGCGCAAACACGGTCATGGCCACCGTCTCCGCGATCCTAGAGCAGCCCCTGGATTCCATCCGGAAGTTCGCAGCCGATGGTCCTGCCGCAGCCGCAGCCGCAGCCCCAGCCGAGACTGGGGTCATCCCTCAGACCAGCGGTGGCGACGCCCACTCGACTCCTCCCCCCAACCCGGGTCCAAATCGCCGCCGGGCGAACTCAGTACTGGAGTCCGTCTCTACGCTGTTCAAGCAGCCTCTCGAGTCCTTCCAACACCTCATGGAGAGTCCCACCACCCCCAGTCACATTCTAGTTCCCGCCGCCGCGGCCGCCGCCAAGCCCTTCGTGCTTTTAAGCGGGGACGAGGCGAACAGCCAGGCACAGGCACTCGTGGCGCTGGCCTGGGAAGATGTTGGCCTGAGAGAAAGGTTAGCAGCGACCGCCGGTAAGGAGGGAGGGGAAGAAGACAACGATGAGGTCTCGCTATTCGACTGTGGTGGCGATTTGGAGACGGTGCTAATGCTGTCGTGGTGGTACCGGTACCGCGGCCATCGGGTTTCCATGTACGATATCATTGAGAATCCGACGAGGCGGGGGCAGTCAAGACTTTTTAGCAAAAAGGTCTGATGATGGGGTGAAGGCTTCAAACATGGTTATTAGACTGATCAAGAAGAACGGATCAGTAGGAGTGAAGTTTGTATACTAATTATTGTACGAGATGATCAGGAAGGGAGTGTTGTAATTATAGGTGGCCACGAGGTTTCATCACGTAGAACAGTGTCAAATAACGAGATAGATGGTAATATGCGCAGAATACGCCTTAATATTTGGAAATATAAAGCAAGCTACTTAAACCAGGTAAACCAAACCCGCAGTGCTTGTCTAACCCCTCCCCATGACTGTCGCGAGACCAGTCCAGTTTATATATATCAATAACACATGTCTAAATAGGCGCCCAGTTTCCAGCCTAAACGCCAAGCAATAGCAACAACTCGTTAGCTATGCACCTTGTGACGGCTTGATAGGAGACCAGTTTCCGTCCTAATGAGAAAAAGCGTTAGCAGCGATGCCACCAACGCTTTAGGGGGCAGATATTTGAGGCATAGAGGAAGGTGCTGAAATACATACCGTGTTCATTTCCCCATCAGTCGCCTTCACATCCCTCAGCACCTCGCGCGGCAGGTTGAACTTGGGTGCCTCCTCGGCGGCCCGGACGACTTGGGTGTTGGCGGCAGGGGCGGCGGCCGGGGTGGGCGCGGCGAGCACCGCGGCGGCGGCCATGCTCAGCATCAGGACGAGGAACTTCATAGTGGTGTTTCGGGAGGGGAACATAGATGTGTTTCTGAAGAGGGTGATGTTGATGAGTTTCGTTGAGTTAAGTTTTTGAGTAGAAGATATGAGTTCTAGCTTCAGGTTGTGAGAAGTGTTCGAGTTTGGTGGTTTGGATGTGAATGTGAGTTTGTGTTTGATGTTCTCTTCCAACTAATCCATAGGGTTCCCATCACGATACCTTTATACCAGGAGTAACTCATCATTAGAGTCCTACTAGCCCCCATCACGATGACCTCTCATCTCGCCAATGCCCCTTTCCCGATGACAGGCTCGGAACGCGGCAACTCCTTACATCTCACCTCACCAGCAGGGCTCGTATCGTCGGACTGTCTATTTCGGATATGGCTGCGCAAGATGGGGGAAGGTAAAAGTCAGTCACCAGTCACGGGCCGTGTTGTCAGCGGTAGCATGTTGATGGAATGCCCGCCCCCCTAACAGCCCAGCCCTACAGGAAGGATGGAGGCAGTTCGTTCGTAAATCCAGGCCGATCACAGTAAGAAGAAGACCCCCCTGACTGAGTGGTGAGCAGTGCCATTATCTCAGCATCGCCCACACCCTCCTCACCCCCTGTCAGCACGTGGCTTTGGCCAAGGCCTCGTGTAGCCGCATGCTTCTAGCCTGGAATGGGGTTTCTAAAAGAAGCGCGCGTGTGCGCTACTTGCTTACTTTTGTTAGGCTGACCGACCGACGTAGGACGAAAAGTGGAAGGCCAGCTCTCATTGCCACGTTTTTCTCCTCCCCGTTGGGGTTTCATTCATTCTCTCATGACATGCCGCTTACGATCTGACGTTGGAGTTCGGGGGGCTGCAATTGGGACCGCCAGTGTCTTCCCCAAATCCAACTGCTTTCTTTACATGGGGTAAGACGCGTTGAGTGGATGACAGTACACCAATCATATCGGTTTCTAGTCTAGCAGCTGAAGATTCAAGCAAACATGACAGACAACATTGCAATTTGCCGTTTTTAGTTTCAGCGCGGGTGTGTTACCCGTCAGACTGCAGTTGGCGCGAACGGGGCTTGCTTCGTACAACGAGAAACTGTAACTAATTTGGGGGAGTTAGATAAGGTGCGGATGTTGCATCGCCTATGCCGGTGTGACAATGATTCTGGTGGTTCCACAATGCAGCCCATGTATGTTCGGTGTGTTCCCCTGGTTATTTGGAACAGAGTTTAGATCTCGCCTGTGACTTCAGCAACATCGATCAAGTATCCAGCAACAAATTATATGTCTGGATCAGGTAGCTGACCGCAATGAAATCACGCAGGGGCAAAGGAAAAAGGCAAGTGACCTCCGAGCTGGCAATTTCTGAGTAAGTAATCCATGTCAGCTGAAAGGTCTGACGAATGCGGGATCCGGAATCCGAAATCCGCAAAGTCGAAGATGCATCAAGAAATGCAAAACCCAGGGGAAAGGCCGCTGAGATCAGAAGTCATGCCATTGAACCATGGAAATTTCCCCCAATCAGCGGCCCTGCCGCATGGCGAGGGCCCAGGCTCGGCACCACTGCGCCGCTTCCTACCGGGCGGATGGACGGCGGCAAGGCGAAAGTTGGGATCTGTAACATGGATGGGAGCCGCGTATTCTAGCAGTTTGGGGTTCGGGATCCAGGCAGATAGATATGCCAGCACTCATGCTCGTTACCTTATTCTATACACTTTGGGGGTGCGAGAGCCGCATCAAGGCGACCGTTAGGCCGAGTTACACATTTTGAAGCCTCGAAGTAAATGAAATGCAAAGACCTGCACCGAGAAAATGCCGTCGGGTTTACAGTAACGCGGCGTCGCAGCCTCTTTCTGTTGGACCCAAATTGAGGTTGAGTAATCGCTCTACGATATCCGAAAAGGCATATCCACGAGGAAAGGGGGAGAAAGCCGGGCTTGTGCATGCGACCGTTGATGGCCTTGCCGAGCCTAGAATTGGAATCCAGGCGGGGTCGTAAATTTATGGCGATTCTGGACCAAAAAGGCTCACTCGGGCCCTGTCGAGTCTACGCAATCCAAACTGAAAATGGTTGATACAATATAGCTAAGGTTCCTGCGTTTGGTTATTGATTTGCCATCACATTCAGATCTGTCGTTGCAGATCGAGCAAACATCTGTATTGCTTAGATCTCCAGGATAGAAAAACGTGGGAAACAAGGGCGGGCCTTGTTTAGTGGGATTCCCCGTAGTGGGTGTACCGCTGTTACGGTACTAAAAAAGAGGCACCCACCCACCACCCTCCCGTCAGCCCTAAAGTGACCCCCCCCATTTATAGGGCTGAGGCAGCAACAGGCGAGCGGTTGTGGTTGGGTGTAGCAAATCTCAACCCCTCTCCTGCGCTTCCCAGCATCAAGAATAGTAGCTGTCCTCATATCTTATCTGTCCACTGTCATCATCACCATCATCATCAAGACTACTATATTGCAATTGGCGCATAGCCACGTTTCTTGCTGTAAGATAGGCACCCTTTTGCCAGCCACCACACCATCTCGCCCAAATGGGTTCGGACATGTCCGTGACATGCTGCAAGCCCCTGGATAATACAGACCGTTGACTGTAAATGGAGTATGGGTGTTAATGACATGTTAATTCATCGCGGAATTGGGTAATCGTGCTACAATTGTTTTTCCCCATCCCTTTTTGCGGGCAGAGCTATTCGGTCCAAATCCGGCATCAAAGTTTGACCCAATTCCCCATTAGGTTACTGAAGAGCACCCCCTGAATTAAGATGAACTGTACTCAATCCTCTGCAGCTCCTCATCGATCTCCGCCCAAAACGCGCAGCTGCCGTAATCCAGCCTGCCGACCCCCATCTTCTCCTGCCCAACATCGAGCCCGTTCCACGTCTCATCGTCGAACGCCGGCCAAAGAAACCCCGCGTCGTCCCCCGTCGGCTTACCGCTCTCCGCCATATTCGTCCACGCGCGGCTCAAAGACCGCGCCATCTCCACCTCCGCGGGCTTCATCGTGCAATTGCCGCTAGGGGCCGGGAGACTGCTGGTGGTGTTGAAGACGAAGGGGATCTCGGCCGTGTGCGTGGCGCCCAGGATCTCGATGGCGTCCGGCGGGATGAGCGAGTACCACGCGCAGCTCGGCACGTGGCCGAAGATGTAGGCGTAGGCGGGGATACCTCGGGAGGCCGCCTTGCGGGCGCCTTGGTACGCCCAGCATTTGTACGAGGTGTCGGTGATGATGGCCTCCATGGCGGCGTAAACTTTGCCGCCGAAGTTGCCGGCGACTGAGAAGGTCTCGTTGACGCGCGAGGCGAGGGGTCCGAAGTTGGAGACCAGGAACGCGTCGTAGACGGTCTGGTTCAGCGTGAAGGCGTCGCGGCCGAAGGAGGGGATCACGAAGAGGGAGGAGTCGTTGGTCGCGGAGCCGAAGATGGCGGGGACTTGTGTCCCCACCGCGAAAGGTGACTGCTTGAGGAATGTTCCGTCGACGACGGGGCCCCAGCGGGTACGCGCACCGTCGTAGACGATGGGCGTGTAAGTATTGATAACCGGGTCCTTGGGCATACCCGCCACGGCCGCCTGGAGCGCCGCCGTGGACGCGGCGCGGAAGCAAGACAGATCGACAGCCGTGCTGCTGCTGCTGCTGCAGTTCAGCCCGTCGGCGAACCGCGTCTGCCACTTTTGCACCTGGTCGATTGTGGGCAGATCCCGGCCGCCGCCCGACTGCATCGCCGCCGCGCGCATGACCTGCGGGGCCTCGTCGCGCGACGCCAGGGCGTAGGTGTCCGTGGCCCCCGCGGACTGGCCGAAGAGCAGGACCTTGGCCGGGTCGCCGCCGAACGCGGGGATGTTGTCCTGCACCCATCGCAACGCCAGCATCTGGTCCATGGACCCCAAGTTGCCGCCCAACCCTAGCCCCTTCAGGGCCAGGAACCCCAGGGGCCCGACGCGGTAGTTGACGGAGACGACGATGGAGTCCGCGGCGGCGTGGCAGCCGTCGTAGGTCGGGTTCGAGATGCCGCCGGCCATGTTGCTGCCGCCGTACAGCCAGACCTTGACGGGGAGTTTGGAGTCCGGGGAGGCCGAAGCCGGGGCCCAGATGTTTACGAAGAGGCAGTCTTCTGATTGAGGGCCCTTTTCGCCGAACGTTTTGTCAAACTGGATGCAGGCCGGCGCGTGTTTGGTTCCATTGAGGACACCAAAGGTATTGTCGTATGGCTGGGGAGGTGCGAAACGTAAGTCCCCGACCGGTGCCTTTGCGTAGGGTATTGACGAGAACGAGTTGGCATTGACGCCTTGGCACCTGCTGCCTGTGACTGTGCCATTCTGTAGATGGACTGTGGGCGCGCAGGTCGAGGCGCCGACTGCTGCTGTTCCCAGGGCGAGCAAGAGCGCAGTACGGATGTGGGCGTGGTGAAGATGCATCGTGGAACACAAGGGTCGCAGTAGCAGTGGGTCGGCTCAGAATGGTAGCTCAAGGAACAACCTCCATAACTTCGAATCTGCCAAGATTCATCGCATTTATACCTAACATCTCGACGGAGTAACCTGCAGCATCTCAGCATCCATGAACCCATGCTTGGAGATCGCTTTCGGTATCGTTGCGCGGACTTGGGCCGGTTTAGCACCGCAACCCAATGACGTGTTGGCTTATCCTAGTGACTGATATTAATGAACTACCTCCAGGCATCAATGATAACCCTAGTCCATATATACGCGGCATATGATGAAAAAGAGCTGCACGATTGGTGCAGGTGGATTCCTCGAGATTATCGTGATGAGCCACCGTGATGAGCCACCGTGATGAGCCACCGTAGTAAGCAGTTGACGAAAAGCAAGCACTCGAAGGATGCGGCACAGCCAATGCCGCTCGAACTCAGGCTTACGCACTGCGCGTTCCTTAGCAGATGGCTTTGCCGCAATGAGAAAAAGACCCCGCTCAGCTGCATCTTCAGTAAAATGTTCTCCTAATTTTCCAATCTGGCAGTGTTGATATTGAGGGATATGAGTTATTTATTTCATGTCGATGGTATGAAACGCGATTCATCGACCTACGTTTTTAAAGACCAGTGGTGGTTGCTATCAAGCGGAATAGCCATCCGAGACCTGGTGCGAAAGCGAGGGAGGGGCCAGCCATATTCAGTTCCAATCACTAACACCAGCTGGGCTGCAGGGGCAGGGGCATGGGCAGGGGGGGGGTGCCAGGATGCTCGACTCGTTATTTTGTTAGAGGCCCTAACACCAAACACGCCGTCGAGCAGGTGGCTTAACGGCGCGTGATAATATGCGAAATGTTTCATTTCCATTCCGGCGTGATACCTTGGGGATGGTGAACACCTTCGTAACAAGACCCGAATGCCGGATCGGGGAATGGGGATTGGCCCATACGAGACCAGTCTGGCGGCGGCAACCAGCATGACAAAACGGGAAACTCTTAGGCACGATACTGAAGATATCCTAAGGAGTGGCCAGAACAAAATGAGGGCTATGATTACCGATCGCTTTCATCTTTGGCAAGACTCAAGATGCATGTTGCCCTGCGATGCGCAAAGGTCTCTTTCGGAAGCTGTGCCCCTGTTCAGTACAGATACAATGCCTAATTCCATGACCAGCAAAACAAAGGCTTGGTTGACTCCTTGGGCCTGGGGAAAATGCTACCTACATTCAAGGCGAGTAACAATGCTATTGTCGTAGAATAGCAATCACTCAGAAACAGCCAACAATCGCATTGTTCGCCAACAAACAAGATCTCTGTTTCTGCGCGACGGATGTCGAAATGCAATATAAAAGGTCCTAGCCATACTTCGGATAGCGACAATTCTCTGTCCACGCTCCTCCAGCAATTCGATAACTGACTACCCACTCTCCAGATCAACAAAAACCAACCCCATCTCAGAAACTCTAGCTTATCTCAAGCAGATCAAAATGGCCGACGCCCACAGACGCCTGATCAACAGCCTGGTTGAGGAGAACGACCGCGCTTCGACCCAAGTGGGCATCAACGAAGTCAAAGGCGCCGTCGAGAACGGCCCCCGGCTCTGCGCCACCGGCCTCTCCACCGGCATCGTCGTAGCCGTGCTGGGCATCTACCGCGACCCTGCCAGCCCCGACACACCGCGCAACGACCGCTTCCTGTTGCACGCCGGTGAGGGATCCTTGGAAGCCGGCATGGACAAGCTCCAGCAGGCGCTCCAAACGGCCCGACAGGCCGGCCTACTAGAGCTCGAGGCGCACATCCTGATCCCCGAGGCCTTTTCCTTCACGAAGAAGCGGGCCCCCTCCCCCTCCGGAACCGAGACCTCTCAACAGGGCAGTAGCGCTGCCAACACCCTAGCCGTGAACGAGTGGGACGACGACGACCTTCGCAGCCGCCTGGCCACGCAGAAGAGCCTGCGCGAGCGCCTCGAGCAGCTGACCCGCGGCGGCCCCGTCCGCTGGTACAAGTACCCCGTCTGCCACGACTCGGGCCCGTACCGCTGGACCCACGGCATGCTCGTCTCCCCCGACGAGACGGTGCTCTGCATGAGCCTGGGCCGTTCTAGTCAGGGAGAGGAGATGCAAGCTCGGGACATCGACCCCGTCAAGGACGGGAAGGAGGACGAGGACTCCGGGCTGCGGTGCTGCTAAGCGAGGTAAGTCGTCGTGTGTATGCCCACTTCCCCATCTTCCTCCTCCTGGTAATGAGGACAGAACAGTGAGTCGTAGATAATGAATGCAATTAAGAAAGAAACGAATAGAGGAATACATCTATGAAACTGAGTAGCATCTTGTATCTAAGTGGACGTGGGAAAGAAACCCCGACATGCCTGTATGACCTCCAGTAAAAGCATGAGATATCAATCATTAATTTTTTTTAATTCACTATCAACTTTAATCATGTCGCCATGCTGTCGTAATGCTACTAGCCCGAGGTCAGTCATTCAACCCGTACATACCAGTTTCGAGACATGGTATGTCCTCAAAGTGAAACCCTCCAATGTTGCCATGTTGAAATACCTACTCTCCCTGAAGACCCCCAAAGAAGTGCATATCATTCAAGTTTACAAGCAGCCCCACTCGCCGCCGCCGCCGCGGATGCCCATCAACTAACTCGTGGAACCCGCCGCCCTCAGTGGGTCCGCCCCCAAGCGCAACAAGACTACCTACCTACCCAACTTCAAATTTATCGTTCTCTGCATATAGTATATCATCGACGCGACCAACGCCCGATCCGCGCGACGACCACCGCAAGGCCCCGTGCCAAGGGCGGTTTCCCAAGCCGCGGCGCTGGGCTGGCCGGCAGTACACGAACAGCTAGCTTCCAGGCGGCCGTGACACAGATGGCCCGGCCCCCTGGCACAAGCGTACCCGGCGATCCCGGGTTCTGGAACCAACATCACGCCTGTTTTCCAGGCCGAGGCCACCGCCTCCATTCCTTCCCCATCCATGTTCCCCAAAGACAGATGTACACGTACGCGTACTCGTCTGGGCGTAGCGGTGACACTCGTCCATTTAAGGGCAGTCAAGTAATCATAATAGTACCAGAAGAAGTCTTTGAAGCTCTGATCATTATAGACAACACCTCGATCATACTGGAAAGGCAAACATGTAGAAGGCGTTCAAAATGCGTGGGTATCATGTTTCATCTCGTTGCTGCTTTCGATAGCCACTCGCAAACCTCTAGAAGTCTGTCTGTATGTATGCTGGTAGTGACAACTCTGTTCTGTGATGTATTTCTATCCGCTTGGGAAAACACACTCTGACGCCGTCCTGCAACTGGAACCCAAAAACGGAAATCCAATTGGGAAGAAAACGGTTTCCTTAACTCCGTCGTCCATTGAAATCCCTCTAATCATGCAGGCCACGGATGAGATCCCATTCCGGGGATATGTGGGCAGGCAACGGGTTCTTCCGCCCCAGTTTTGCAGACTGTGACCGAAATGACGGCGGACGCGGTGACCATCTTGACCACTGGTGAGGCGGCTGAGGAGCTTCTGGTCCCTAATCCAGAGCTCCGTCCTCCAACAAGGTAGCCGACTTGCCGCGGTCCCATTCCCGCTCCTCCGAGCGTTTGACCCAGCGCACGTCCTCCTCCCGGTTGCCCCATCCATCCTGGCCGCCCTTTTCCCACTTCTTCACCTGCTCATCACTAAAGCCCGCGGCGCGAAGTCGGTCGCCTCCCTGCTGCTTCCAGCGCTGGCGATCCTTAAGCGCCTCCAACGAGGTGCCCCAGTCGTCGTCTTCGGCGTCGTCGGCGTCCAGGGCAACATCCACCTTGGGATCGTAGTCGGAAGCGAACCGGCGGTCGATGCCGGACGTACCCGCGACGGCGCCTCTTCCACGCTTGCGAACGGGTTGCGGGTCGCTGGCGGGGGCTGGGCCGATCAAGTCCTCCAAGGGATCTGAGTCGGAATCCCGATCTCGAGCGGCGGCGGGGGAGCGAGGTCGGCGCGAGTGCGAGTGCGAGTGTGGCGGCGAGGCGCTCTTGCTATGGGAGCCGCGACGTTCGCGGTGCTTACCGCTCGAGGAGGACTCTCCGGCATGGTCTCGATCTCGTGTGGAATGGTGATGGTGGTGGTGTCGGCTGGAGGAGCCGCTGGGCTTGTCTTCTCTGTCGCGACGATCGCGTGAATTTGACCTGCGTCGACGTGGGCGGGTCAAGCCGTGCCTCTCGTCGTAGTCGGCAAACAGCTCCTTGGTGGACTCCTTGCGGCTGGATTTGGACGAGGTGGGATCCCTTGCGTCGGGGTCGGCAAACAGCTCTTTCCTAGCGTTTCTGCTGCCGCTAGACCTAGACTCCGGCAAATCCTCCTCGTTTCTCCTAGTGCTCCTGCCCTTTATCTTCAACTCCGTCTTCGGCGCATCCGTAGTAGCAGAGTCTCGCGTAGATCGTGACTTGGCAGCAGAGCGGTCGGTGCCGTCATCGACCCTGCGCTTCTTAGACGAATCACCGATGATGGCAGCGATGTCGCCGAGCATGCGCTTCCTCGTATCTTTGGGGTCGGGCCGCTGCCGGCGGTGGCGGTCTTGTTCGGACTGGCGCTCGCTCTCCTTGGAGCGCTCGAGGGTGCGGAGCCGCTGCGCCGAGTCAGCGGACTCCTTGGCGAGCAGGGCGCGGTTGTGGCTCGTCGTGTCGCGGATGATGTTGTTGAGGAAGCGAGTGTTGGGCTTGGGTTGGTGCGCTGGACGCCTGTACAAGAAGAAGTGTCGTGTGGTCAGCAAACATGGCGGGCATATTTGGGGCGGTGATGGCGGCGTTGAAGTTGCAGCAGCGGTACATACTTGGCCGGTTGGTTGAAAGCTTCGAGGCCCATGGCGGAATACTTCAAGGAGCAATCGGCGGCTTCCTTGGCTAGGACCTCAGCCACATAGTCGTCGGTGAGGAGCTCGTGTTTTGGCGGCATGTTGGAATATTGGTTGGAGGTAGGCGGGAAACTGTAGTCTTTTGAGGTTGACCGGTAACGAAGACTCCGGTTGATTGATGACCAAAACCTCAATGGGATGAGCCGCCCAATGTCACCGGAGAAAGCGAACAGCGACCAAAAAAGCGGAAAAGGTTGAATGGCGGTAGAGAAAGCCCTTACATGGTTTCAATCACTGGCTAATACACACCGATTTTGTGTAAATGAGTGTCAGGTTGATTGATTGATGGCCAAGTCAAGTCAGACCACGGCCAAGTTCAAAGAGGAGTCCAGAGTGACTGATCAGATCCAGATCCTCTTCCAGTTTTGCCAATTGATTGATGGGCCTTTGACGTAAGTGGGGAGTGACCGCCAGGCCCACCCAGCATCAACATTGAGTTCGGCGGTGTTGGGTTCAGTACCGTATTTTCAGCGGTACTTGCAGCAATAACGCCCTGTAAGGAGGGGTCTACAGGGGGCCCCCACTTACACCCAATGGATCTTCAACTGGCAACAGCCAGCCTAAGCCAGATCGAGGTAAACGAAAACAAATCGCAAATCAATGCGACCCGCGCCAACCTTGTTGCCAAAACATTTTCTGTACAATACACTCCTACATCTACAGCACATGCCACAGTGAACCAGTTGCGCGCACTTTGATTCCGACTATCCGCCATGGCCAAATCAAAGACGCCCTCCAAGACTCCGTCCAAGACGCCCTCGAAAACGCCCAAATCGACGCAAAAGGCGCCCCCGCCGCAATCGCCCGAGGAGGTGCTGGAAGCCATCAAGCAACTCAGCGCCAAGCACGAACTCAGCATCATCCGCCTCTCGGAGCCCATCTCCACCGACATCACCTCCGCCCAGCAGCACCAGCAGCAGCTGCAGAACCGCACCTCCGATGTCTCGGCCGCCTCGCTCGACGCGCCGACCCCGGCCTCGCTCGAAGCCGACCTGACGCACTACCGGGAGCTCTTCGCCAAGCTGCGCTTCAGCTACGTCGAGCAGGTCACGAAAGAGAAATTCATCCGCGCCATCGTCGGGGACCCGCCCTTGATCGTCACCCCCCAGGAGAACCTCGACCTAGAACTGCAGAACGGCGCGGCGAAGGCCGACCTCAAGGCCCTCAAGACCGAGGTGGCCTCCATGGTCGAGGAGCTGGAGCGCAAAGGGCGCGAGCTCGCGGCGCGGTACGAGGGCGTGAAGCTCGACGTCGCCAAACTGGAGGAGCTGCCCCAAAAGATCGCAGGACTAGAAGAGGCGGTGCAGGAGCTTAGAGACAACCACGCCGAGCGGCTGCACGAGAACCCGGACATGAACCTGCCCCTCCAAAAGACGGTGGACCTGGTCGAGGAGCGGAAGCGGCGCCGCGACGAGCTGGACCGCCAGCTCGAGCAGTTGCAGAACCAGGTGCCGCGCAAGAAGAAGGAGCTCGAGCGGCTGCAGACGGAGCTCCAGCCGCTGGAGACAAAGCGCACCAACAGCACGGCCGCCGCGAGGGAGGCGAAGCGGCGGAAGGACGGTGCTGTCGGGGGAGTGGAGGATGATCTGGAGGAGAGGGGCCGCTGGTTCAGGGCGGCGGAGGCGGGACTGCGGCAGATGCTAGAACTGGAGTCCTGAGCATTTACCTGTCTGGGTGTTGAGTCTGTTATGAGTAATGAAGGACTGGGGCAAGGAGTTTTGGAGTTTCTATTTGTTGGCGGTTGCATTCGGGGTTGGTTCGGGATGTGATTGGCCATTCTGGAGATGTGAGTCTTGCCGACGTTCTTGGTATCAGTCGCGATTGTCCCACCGGGGAACGAACGAATGCCAAATATTCCGTCGGGATTGCGTGATGCGGAGAGGGGGCAGATCATTGGCTTGCGAACCCCAAAGTGGCTCACTCCAACATCTCCAACTCGGGGGCAACGTCACTTCAAGGTGGCTCTGCTGTATATATAATGAAGAAGATACCCCGCGCTTGAGACTTTGAGTTGATCGATAGTTATGGGTGATCAATCGAAATAAAGAAGCTTTCAATCCTTGAATCATGGCACCCCAAGACGTTGAACAGAATAAGAATGTCAACAAGCCCGAGTTGCCAAAATGGCAGCGGCCCGAGAAGACGAAGCATGATCTTCCTTGGGCAGACATACAAATCATTAACTTGTCCACGTTTAACGAGCCGGGCGGAAAGGAGAAGTTGGCGGCAGAACTGCGAGATGCGGTAAGTCACCATACATAGAGTAGCTTCCCCCATCCCATTCCAAGATCTCTCTCTCTGACCAGATCCTCAAGATCCACCACACCGGGTTCTTCAGCGTCGTCGGCACCGGCATCTCCGCCGCCGAGGTGCAGCGCCAGTACGACATCGCCCAGGCCTTCTTCGCGCTGCCCCACGAGGCGAAGGCGAAGCCCGAATACAAGTGCGACTTTGCCAACGGCAACTATTTCGGGTACCGCGAGATCTACGAGGCCACCATCCGCGGCACCGAAGTGAGGAACAACGTCGAGCAGTGGAACCACGCCAAGTTCACGGGGCTGTACGAGAAGGAAGCCAGGCACCCTTTCTTCAAGCCATATGAGGACGAGATTGCGGAGTTCTCCCGGGTAAGACTAGGCCCCTTGTTTTCTTCTTTCCTCGATGATATTGTGTTAGGGGCAGATTTACTGAATTTCCCTTAGAAAGCCCTGGATGTGTCCCTCAAGCTCCTCGAGCTCTGCGCCATCATCCTCGAGCTCCCTCCATCCTTCTTCGCGGACCAGCACCGCTACGACAGCCCCAGCGACGACCACCTGCGCTACATGAGCTACCGCCCCCGGTCCCCCGAGGACGACGCCCGGGTCGATAACACCTGGACCCGGGCGCACACCGACTTCGGCACACTGACGCTGCTGTGGAGCCAGAACGTCGCGGGGCTCCAGATCAAGACCTCTCCAAATTCCTCGTCGCCTGGGAATCCCGACGAAGAGGGCGAGGACCAGGGCGAGTGGAAGTATGTCCCACCTGTAGAGCAGGATGATAACACGGGCATCATCTGCAACGTGGGCGACGCCCTCGACTTCTGGTCCGCGTTCTACCTGAAATCGACGACGCACCGCGTCGTGCGCCCGCCGGCGGACCAGCTGGGCGCGAACCGGTTAGGGCTCTTCTACTTCGTGCGGCCCGGGGACGAGGCGGAGATCAAGCCGGCGGCAGCGTCGCCCTTGCTGCGGCGGTTGGGGCTGGTGAAGAGTAGCAGCGAAGAAGAGGGGCAAGTCAGCGACGACAATCAGGGAGGAGAAGGAGAGAAGGTTACGGGGAAGATGTACGTGCGAGAGCGCGTCAAGGATTACCACAGCCACGGGGACTATGCCGATCGCAAGGGGCAGGTGTTCCAGGTGGGGAATTTGCGGATTGTGGATGAAGCCAGATGATGGTGGTGGTGAATATGACAAGCATCTATTATGCTGGGTCGATTCTATCTTAGTATTACACGTTTCTTCAGTGACCTTCTGTGTATTATTAAGTGCTGTTATATCCGACCACCTTGCATTAGGCATTGAAACTAATATCGTCTGTCCCGGCCATCTCCATGTAGTCCATACTAACTAGGTGTCCAGGCTTGCTGCTTATACCTCGAGTTTCCCCTTACTGATCTTCATGTACAGCTTCTTCAGCCCCACAGCGTTGCCCGCCATCAAGCACGCCGAAGCAAGGCAGGCGACGAACATGTCTGTCTTGGACATCTTCTCCAGTCCTGGGTAAGGGTACCTAAAGTTACACAAATGCGATGTCAGCCCGCCATATCTTATTTACAAATCACACCATCACTGTTTAACGGGGCGCCACTTACCATCCATTATGGGAGAAGCAATACTCCAACCAAACCCAGTAGGCGAACATCAGACCCGTCCCGTGCGCCAAGGCATCCCGGCCCCTCACAGCCGCCATCCCATACGCCGCCGCCGCACTCCCCGGCCACAGCAAGTCCGTCGTCAACGCCACGACGGGCACCACATGCAATCCCAAGTCCGGCACAAACGGCACTTCATGCCCGCGCGGGATCAGCAGCCCCGCGGCCGCAGCGCGGTTGCTCCAGTACAGCATCGCCACCAGCAGCGCCAGGGGCGTCGCAACGAGCGCCGACAACCTGGTCTTGGTGTAAACCAGCCGGGACCTCTGGGTGATATCGGCGGCGAGGCCGAGCGCGAAGGTCACGGTGGCCATGCTCAGGGCGATGACGGTCAGGAATTGGAAGGGGCCGCCGACGCCGCGGTGGAGCGGGTTGGTGGTGTGGGGGAGCCAGAGGAAGGTCGCGGCGAAGGATAACAGGCCAGCGGCGTGGAGGAGTGTTGAGAGGCCCCTGCTGGGCGTCGGGGTGCTAGTGGTACTTCTAGCCCTCGTCTCTATGCATTGAGGCCTTGACGGCGCCTGCGTTGCTGTCATTTTGGCGTCTGTAATTTGCGAAAACGTGCCGATTAGCCACCAATGAGAAAGTCAATTTCAATAAGGAACATGTAAAGATACTGGACAAATTCAGTCGAGAATCAACACTTCAGCCGAGCATGGGTCACAGGCCGGGGAATGAACAAGTACCTGGTCAACAGGGACAGTGGGCTGGATGGATGCCCCGCTCTCAGCCCCAGGCAGCACATTGCGCTTCGCGATGGAGCCCAATCCCGGACAGACCGCCGCGGGCATCATTCGCCCATTCGAACGCGCCAAGTTGACCCTGAACTTGATATCATGGGAACGCGGACTGTTCATAGTAAACCGTATCTTCATTCAGCACAGGGTACATCAGGTAACACCAGGTAGAACTGTAGAAACTATATGTATTGGGTTTTCGACATCTCTAATCTGACTCTCTCGAGCTATGATGCGCACCTATTTTGATGTAGTATCCAACACCTCCCTCCTTCATCTTCATTCCCAAAACTCCTTATGATGGCATTTTCGACACATGTGGCACAAGTCTCTTGATTGCCACCTAGAGGCAAGACCACGTATATGATTGTCTCACCGGTGGTCCACCTGTGTCAGGGGATCTATCGGCCGATGATACGATCCAAAGTGCTGGGAAGCTTGGCCGGATACTGGCACACCGGCTGTCGCCGGATATGGCTCATGGTGATGATTTCGTAGTAGCACAAGTCGCAGAGCGCCTTCTTGGGGTCTTGTCGTCCGACGACTCCGTTCTTGCAACCACGGCCGATCTTGGTACATTGGCAGCTGCAGGGGCGGCCCATTGTTGATTGATCTAAACTCGCTTAAAGTTATTGCAAGTATAACGTCCTGACGATATTTTGCTCGGTTTTAATTCTCTATTGATATTCGGGTTGGGCTCCAGGGGAGACGGCCAGGGGTTCCCTGGGCCCCCAGGTAGACATCTCGAGTGGCTTCATTGTTGGGGGTGTAAAAGACAGGGGATGGTTGATAAAGGGGGCTTTGTCCCGAGTCGTAGACGCGACCATCACTCATATGGGCGACAATGGACCATCTTCAACATGGATATCAGCACAATGGGAGACGTCAGAGATGCCCACCAACTTAGCTCATGACCAGCCCACAGTCCACATTCAAGTTCTGGCCCGTGGTGGCTTCGGCCCAGGGACTGGCAAAGAACAACACAGCGCCCGCGACCTGCTCCGGCGTCGCCACCTTCCGCAGCGGGGCCGCCTGCGCGACCTGCTCGAACACGGCGTCGGGGGTGTCACGGCTCGCGTCTGTCATGCGCAAGAGCCCGCCGCTGACCATGTTGCAGGTGATGTTCTTGGGTCCTAACTCCGCGGCGCAGGTCCGGGTGAATGCCAGTAGAGCACCCTTGGCGGCCGTGTAGTCTTGGTAGGGCACCACGGGATTTGCGACCAGGTTGGAGCCGATGTTGATGATGCGCCCGCCGCCGAGCTTGGCGAAACCTGGTAATGCTGCTTGTGTCGTGTTCAGCGCGCCGCGGACAATACCCTGGAGCTGCAGGTCAAAGGCGGTCCAGGTGATGTCTTCAAGCTTGGGGCGCGCGTCGCCATTAAACGAGAAGGAGGGTAGCGCATTGTTGACGACGATGCTGACGGGCCTCCCGAAGTACTTCTCAGCCTCGTGGAACATGTTTTTCACCTGGTCCAGGTCGGTGACGTCGGCCTGGATCGCGATCCCATCCCCCCCTTCGAGCCTGAGGCTGGGACCGCCGGCCAGCTGGCGGTTCCGTCTGAAATTAACAACAACGCCGGCTCCCTCGGCGGCAAAAGCGCGGGCAATGGCCCCACCTAGACCCCTGGATGCACCGGTGACTAGAACAACTTGGCCTGATAACTTCATGGCGGCGATGATGTTGGAATGATGTGGTTGTGCAACCCCAATGTGGCATCCGAGTTGGACGTGGAGAGACCCCCACTGCCAGGTCACCTAACCATGCTATCCCTTTTCCGTACTAGCGGAGAGGCATCTCGGCTGGCAATGCATGCATGCGAGCATCTGGACTTGACTCGTATCGTCCCGTCCCGTCTTGTCGGTAATCGTATTCGAACGACATGACTTTGGGATGGCGGGCAAACAAGCTCCAATATTGCACCGTCCAGTGGTGTCAGGTCAGCAATAACATTGAGCCCAAAATGGCAAAATGGGGGAAGCTTGGTTTGCTCGAAGCCTGTAGCGGATCTGGGTGCCAAGACGCCATGGATCTGGAGGTTAGCGTGCAGCCAGGGCGGTTCGCAAAGAGTCCGATTGCCTCCGGCCTCTGTGATTGGCGAATGCCCCCTGTTCCACGAATGAGTTGAATTGCACACCAAATGTCGGGAAGGGTCCAGGTCCCCTAGACCCCCTAGGCCATGGCAGGTAGACAGCTCTTAAGAATCTCAGACTCTGAAAACCCCCTTACCCCCCCCAACTGTAGTCCGCCAGTGAATGTCTTGGAATTGGCTTTGGCTTTGGCTTCACGTCAACAACCGGGTCTTCTGGCCTTGGGGTCTCTACGATTCTATGAAACTAGGTCCAAGTAGTTGAGTAACTAAGGCTCACTTGCCTCCATGGCAACACATCTTCCTGGAAGTCAACCTCGACCACACATGCGCCGCATCTTGCCCGCCCCAGCCCTCCCTAAACGGCCGCCGTCGCCCCCGCCCCAGCAGCCTCCTCCCAAGGCGAGGGCTCCCAATGTCGTCGCGGCTTGCGAGGAATGCCGCAAGCACAAGTGCAGAGTAAGGTTCCCCTCGCCTCTTTACTTCGCGTCTAGTCCGTTCCTTTTCTCAACTCGTCATGTGGTTCCCGAGTCGGTCTGAATCAAGATGTACCTCCAATGCTAATCCACCTCCACCCCGCTTACTAGTGCTCGGGCGAAAGACCGACCTGCCGCCGCTGCCTCAAGCGGAGCATCCACTGCCGCTACCGGGAGGTGGTGACCCCCGAGACCCTGAGGCAGGCCGCCCACGACCTGCGGGACCGGGGCAGCGCCAACGAGGAGATCCTGCAGCTCCTGCGGAACCTGCCCGAGCAGGAGGCCCACGACGTCTTGGCGCGGCTCCGCTCGGGGGCCAGCGTCTCCACCATCGTCAACCAGGTCAAAGCCGGAGATCTCCTGCTGCAGCTCGCGGTCGCGCCCGAGACCCGCTTCCGCTACGAGTTCCCCTACCGCGCGGAAATGCCGTCGGAGCTGCACCTAAACATGGACAATCCGTACTTGAATTCCACGCTATACAAGGCGGCGTCGTTGTAAAATAACACGTCCCGCTGACGCGGCAGAATGCGGCGACGACGGGTCAGGGAACGGCGGACCTGCAGAGTCTTTACTTGAAGCCGTTTCATGCGGCGCACATGGTGGACCCGCGGCTCTCGGACGCGAGACCGTCTCTGTGGACAGCCGTCTGCGAAGACGATGTGCTTATGAAGGACCTGCTGGCTGTCTGGTTCCGGTGCGAGTATCAATTCACGTCGGCGTGCCAAAAGGACTATTTTCTCGAGGATATGGTAGCCAAGCGCCAAGACTTTTGCTCGTCGCTCCTGGTCAACATCGTTCTCGCGTATGCTTGTGTAGGTGATGGCAAATGATACATGAGCTTCCGTGCACTCAATAAGCATAGTTCTGATCCAGACTTCTAGGTCTGCTACCCGCGGTTCTCCAACCGCGCCGAGTACTGGAACCCCCACACCCTGCTGTACCGCTTCCTGGCCGAGGCCAAGCGCCTCTGGGAGCTCGAGGCAGCCGAGCCCCGCCTCACCACCATCCAGGCCGGCCTGTTCTTCATCGTCGTCCACAATCTCTGCGGGTTGGACGAGATCGGGCAGCCGTACCGGGTCCACGCAATCACCCTGGCCCATGAGCTTGGCTTCTACGACGGCCCTATCAAGGCTCCGAGCGAGAAGATGCGGCAGGCTAAGATCTACACAGCGTGGGCGTTGTACAGCTGGGACACGTAAGCTCCCTCTTCTCCCTGCATCTGGTTCGAAGTTGGGTCTACTACCAACTAATATCGTCGTCATCCAGACTTGGGGGGTTCTCATTCATGACCCCTCCGCTACTCAAACAACCACCCCACGACCCCCTCCCCGACCCAGCAAAAGAGGCGCAGTGGTATGGGGAGATCTGGCTCAAGTACCCGTCGAGCCAGGTGCTCACTCCGGCCTACTTTGGCTACGGCTTCAAGGCGAAATGCGACTTCCGGCTCATCATGAACGACTTTTGCCACGCCGCCTACTCGACGGGATCAGGGGGTAGCGTCAGCCTGGATGAGGCTGAAAATTTGAGGAAGAGACTCGTTAAGTGGTATGACGGTTTGTCGGGGCCCCTCCAGCCCGAGAACATTGTATTTCCTTCGCAATTACAACTCCAGTAAGTGTTCCACAACACATTAGATTCACGAGGCACGACCTGACAAGAAACAACAGCATGTACTACCACAACCTCCTCCTCTCCATCTACGAGCCCCCCTCGAAGCCAAAACGACCCAATCCCCCTCCCCCCAGTCCGTCGTCGTCGAAGCCACCCGCTACCTCCAAACCCTGATCCGCTTATACTACCTGCGCCACGGCTTCGAGTCGATGGACCTCTTCATCGTGATCCCGCTCGTCAACGCCGGATTCCACATCATCGACGACATCAACCACCACCAGATCCACTCCCCTTCCCAAAACCCATCGATCTCGCCCGAGAAGCTCGAGGTCCTGCGCTCGACACTGATCCTCATCGCCAAGGGCCTCCACAGCCAGCGCTCGAACCACTACCTCGCCGAGGCTTTGTTCCGGGTGGTGCGGGGCCGCATGCGCTTACAGGAGGCGTCCTTGCTGAAGACGACGTTGCGTTTTGACGAGGGAGAGGAGGAGAGGAAGTCGGCGATGGTGCAGACGGTGCGGAGCCACTGGCCGGTCAGCGTGGTGAAGAAGAAGGAGGATTTGGATGATCATATCTTGGGGAACCTGGTGGAGAACTATGCGCATTTGAACACGGAGGATGGGCCGGACGGGATCGCTGGCTCCCAAGAGGGGGGGTCGTCGGGGTCTGTTTCCAGTGCTGGGAGGGCTGAAAACTCATAGACATTCGAGCGGTATTATGACTGCCACCTGATTCATTATCATAGATATTATTCACGATGGGACGATGGTTAATACGTGTATTCACGTGTGCGTAGGCAATTGTTTGTTTACGGGGCAAGAGAACAGCAAATCTCGTGTTTGGGTTGCTAACACTTTCCATCCAATGACAGCCAGGCACTGCTCTTATGGAATGCCCTTGACTCATGCTGGCCATGAGAGGAGCAAACTACTACACAACCTTCTTATGGACACATATTGCCTGCCTATCGGTATTTAATCTTATCTGCAGCTCTTACCCGAGGACCAATTAGGTGTAGACGGTCAGTGACTACTGAGATTGTAATTCTATTCCCAAGGAGCCCACATTTCATCCCTCCCGACTCCTGCTGACTATCTCGTAAGCCTTGATTTCGTGACCGGGTCGGGTCAAGATGTGAGGGTTACCATGCTGTGGCATGACTGGGGGATTGATCTCTTTTCTTCGGAGCGCACGGTGAGCTTACTTCCATTTACCGGGATCGTCGTCATTCTTAGCAGCGTTTCGCAGGGCAATTGCTTCTCGAGTGAATTGAAGAGACGTTGGGAAGATTCTTCTAAGATATGAAGGCAAGATAAAAAGGTGCTCTTGGACTGTTTAAATCCGTTTCTAGCTTATCTTGAAATTTCTATGCCCGAATAGCTATTTTCTTTAAAGATGGGTTTCGATCCTCTGCCAACCGCAAATAATTCCCAAGTAATCTGCAAGTGATTTGTTTTAGAGGATTGTTCTATTATGCACCCACCAGCGAGCTCAAGTCCTAATGGGCAGCTAAGCAGGCACGTCCTCAAACAATCAATAGGTACCTTTTGCGTCGCTTTTTTCCCCATGATTTCTTTTGACTTCTGTCCGTGTTCCGCACTCTAGATCAGTTTTCAATTATGCACCTGTGTCCCTCTTAGGAGCAGAGTATCTGAGCACGCTGAATTTCTCGTTTCCTATCGACAACGACCAACGCAAGTGTGAAAGGTAAGTTACAATTTATTGTCTTCCACCTCTCATTGACATTCTAACAGATTATTCGACGGCCAGCACACGCCATGAGCATTTCCATGGCGTCTAGCCTCGGTGGTGTTCCGCAACCTGGTGACTACCAAGTCGGACACAGCTTCGTTCTGGGCTGGGATCGCCGCCGTGCCGTAGAAGACGGCCAGAGGCACGGCCGAGCTCAGCGAAAAGAGTCTAGTCAGGGTTTCTCTCGAGTCCTTGTTGCTGTGGACGAAGAGCGGCTGTTGGGTTTTCCTGGGGCTCCTACCGACGCACCTGACACCATAAGTACCTGTGCCATCCGGTACAACGTAAGCTGTCTATCTTTGTCCTTACAATTTGAGGCAAACCACTGACCTGTATGTGATGGATACCTAGATTACGCGAGCTGTCAATGCCTTCAAAGTCAACACTCTCAGCCTCAGGTGCCAGTTTCCGATGGATTCGACCTTGACTGGCGATGAGATTGGCAGCAGACTCGAGATCAACTTCATGTTCCAGGCGCCGAATTACGATGTTATCTACCGTGGCCCGCTGCTGCCGACTGCCATGCCAATCAGCACGAAGACCGCCGCCGGTGATTCCGAATTCAGCATGTACGAGATACGACCTCTGAATGGTGTCAAGCCCTTGGTTCTAGGCTTCTTCCCCTCGGAACACCCCTCTATGGTGGCAAACCTTTTCGTGCCGATCCTCGAGCGGCAAGGCTCTCTTGTTGTTGCGGTTGAGAACCGCGCCAAAGGGCAGATTTCGCGCTGGTGTCGTGAGGCGGTCTTGGGACCTCGTGAGTTGAACCTTGCCCCATATGAATTGCGAACAAGCTAGCTGACTGAACTTTGTCTGTTAGGCTGAATCAAGACGCTGCAACTTCGAGAAGCTACCTAGACGAAGATGTTCATGACATGAAAGATGTTTAGAGATGGACATCAGTTGGCGTGCTGATTGGGAGGCTCAGTAGGGCCGCGAGAACTGGACGGAGAACTGAATGGTATAGTTGGCGATTTTGTTTTTGCAGCTACTTTTTCATTTATCCCTGAGAGGGGGGTCTTTCATCTGAACGCTTCGACAACTTGCCCACTATCGACTGCCTACAGCTTCCCAGGGCATATGTTGCTGGATCAGCACCAAACTTCGTAAACATATACAGAATTAGCTTCTGAAACTCCGACTTTTTCTAAGTTTATTTGTTTCCCTCTCCCAACAACATATGGTGCGCGCGAACTGGAAACATTAACGTGGCGCCGCTCGACCTTTCGGGAGGCCCTACTGCGGTCAAACAACGGATTTAGGAGGCGCTCTGCGCGGCAGGAGGCCTGTCCCGGAGGAATATCTCAGTCGTCCTTGTCTCGTTCGTCGCTGTCTCGGTTGTCATTGCTGCGGACAGCGCAGCTGTCGGTGGACTCGCTATCTCGAGATGTAGCCGATCTGCTATGGGCCGGGCTGGGGCTCGTCAGAGTCAACGAAGGGATCGCCCGGGCTTTGGTCCCAGTCAGGGGGGTGGGCTTGGACATTATTGTCGTCATAGTCGCCTTTATGAGGTGCCCAGATGATCTGGATATCGTCCTGGTTGTCTTCACCTGAATCATGCTCATCATCTGGGTCGTATTCGTCGTCCGAGGCGTCCCTATTGGAAGGTCGGCAAGCTTGTTACAAGGTGTATGTCCGGGTGGGAAGTATGCTCTTTACTCGTTTGGATCCAGTTCTAGCCTTTCTAAAAAGTTCAGGCTCTTATAGCTATTCTTATCTTATAATCCAAAGCTCGATCCTCTACCAACAGCAGGTGACCTCCAGGTGACCTGCCAGTAATTCTTATTTAAGGATTATTTTTATAATAAGAATAAGCCCACTAGCTAGTACAAATCCTAATTAGCTAGCCAGGCGCACCTTAGAACAGTTAATAGGTACCTATAAATATCTCACACTAATACATCTTCTAAGCCTAAGAGCTTTTCCTTTCTCTTTGTTTTCTTTACAGGTTCAGTCTCCAGCCATCTGCTAGCCACGTCCCGCGCTTCCAGGTTTGTTCTTTCTCTTCCTGTTTCTACGTCCCTCTTGGATTGGTAGTATTTCAACACATTGCTTTTTTGTTGCTTCTCTGCGTTTGCTTGAGCGACTTTCGATTGTCCTCCGCGATAATAAAGGCCGGAGTGAGGGTAAGTTACAATATTTTATTACCTAGGTTCCTGGTATCTGCTACTACAGACTATGCTTCCCCAGCATCTGATGTCTAGTTGCTGGTTATCTCCGTTGCGTACTCTGTCTAACTTCTGACTCACTTCATTATAATAGTAGACACGATACACAGTACCCACCATGGCCAGCAACCCTCCGCCACACACCCTCGGCGGTGCTGCTCAGCCCAGCAGTGTAGACACCGATGTTGGGAAAACCTTCACGCTCGGCTGGGATCGCAGCCGCGCCCAGGACGATGCCAACCGAATCGGCGCGAAGAAGCGCAAAGAACCGAGCTACGTCTTCGTTCAGGCGCTCGTCTTCACGAGCGGAGATCGGCTGCTGGGGTTCCCGGGTGCAATTTCGCTTTCACCCAGCACTACGACAATCTGTTCCGTCCGGTTCAATGTAAGTGGTCGGGTTTTATCCTTAATGCGATCTGTAGCGCTGACAATTTCATGATGGGTAGATCTCACGCCCTGCCGAGTTGCCCAAGGACAACACCTTGACGATCAGATTCCAGTTCTCGAAGGACTCGAACATGACTGGTGACGGAACCGATGCCAAGCTCGAAGTCAGATTCCTCTTCCGGGCCCCGCACTATGAAATCGTCTACGAAGGCCCAATGGACCCAGCTTCGCTGCCTCTGGCCACCAAGATAGCACTCGCCGACAAAAAGTACAGTCTGTACCGAATTCGATCCCTCAATGGCTATAAGCCGCTTGTTGTCGGGTATTCGTCAGAGCAAGCATCAATCGTGGCCAAATCCTTCGTCCCGATGCTTGAGAAGCAGGACTCCTTCCTGGTGGCGATTGCGGAACGCCAAAAAGGGCAATTGAAACGCTGGTGCCGTGAGGCCGTCTTGGGACCCTGTGAGTTGGCCTTTGCATATGGGTTTTGTACGTATTAGCTAACCTGCTTCTGTCAGACTGGTCCCAGTAACGGTTATTTCACGCCACATGAGAGTTGATATTGTAGCGTTGAGGACATGCTCGAGAAAGGGCAGGTTATTGATGGCGAGGATGGAGAATATGATACTTGGCATTGGTCACGGGAGAAGGTTGTTCGCTATCCTGGGCCGTCACCAGGATTGTTCTGCCAGTTGATCGTACTAGAGAAGCAACATATCTTACCAGGTAGATGCTAATAACATCTCGAAGTACATTCTTTTATTCTAAGATGTGAAGGCAGTATGAAAATGCATTTTCTAATGATTTTTATTTCCTAGGTTTTCTAGTTGTTTTCTGCAAAAATAAAAATCAATTCCCTAGTAATAGCACGCAAACCCCAGGTGATTTGCCAGTGAATTTCACCAGAAGATTGTTTACGTTATGTACCTACCTGCTTAATTCCTAACCAGCCAGGCAGGCCTGTACTCGAAACAGCACACACACCTGTGAATCTTTCACACGGATCTGTTAAATTCAATAATCTTCCTTTCCTCTTTTTTTCCTGGCACATTCTTCCTCAAACCTAGGAGAAGATTCCAGGTTCCTAATTGCGCCGCTCAATTTCTGATGTCTTCTTGCACCTGGGTTCCTTTTCGGGACGGAGCACCTCGCCCATTTCTTTTTTCTCTCCCGTCTGCGGTCGCAGAGACATACTGTGATCACTCATTTGTGACACGGATAAGAGGTAAGTCGTGTCGTGTCATTATCGAGTTTTCCGGTATCTCATTTTTGGTCAATCCTCGTCTCATAGTAGACTCTTAAAAATACTAACATTGACATAGTCTACGACACTCGACAGACGTCATGACCGATACTCCCTTCCGACCTCTTGGACATAGTTTCACGCTGCAGTGGAACAAAGAGTCTGCTGTGATTGACGCCAACCATTATGCCACCAACGACCACACCCGTAAGCAGCGCAGCCAGAACTTCTCTCGCGTTATGGTTTATGTGAGTGGCGAGCGGCTTTTGGGATCCCCTGGTCCTGTCCCTGATGCGACCAGCATCGTAACCACATGTTCGATCCGATTCAACGTAAGTGACCGTGCCGCACCGTCCTTTTGATGGGGAGTTGAGGGCTGACCGTCGCTTCATGAGTAGATCGCGCGTCCAGCCGAATTCCACAAAGTCAACACCTTCGGCATCAAGTTCCTATTCCCGAAGGATTCCGCCCTGGATGGCCCGGAGAGACATGGAGGCGAATCCGAGACGAAGATTGGAGTGGAGTTTCTGTTCCAGGCGCCCAACTACGACACAGTGTACGAGGGGCCTTTTGACAAGGCCGTATTGCCCGTCGGTACTAAGGCGGCAACCGGCGACAGATATTATATTAAGCTCAGAGTTCGAGCGCTGAACGGCGCCAAGCCGGAGGTTGTTGGGTTTCCGTCCGACCAGGCCTCGAAGATGGCTAAGTTCTTCGTTCCGCTGCTTGAGCAGCAAGACTCGTTCGTAATCGCTATTGAGGATCGAACATAAGGACATATCGCGCGCTGGTGCCGCGCTGCTGTTTTAGGACCTCGTGAGTTGGGCCTCGAATAAGGATTTTGGATATGCTAGCTAACCTGTTTTTGCAGAATGATTCACTACATTGTAGCAGATGTTCCAGCACTACGTTCGGTCACAGGAAGGTTTCTCCCACTAGCGATGGGTTGATACCGCTAAGGCTGCTAACTGTTCTTTTAAAAGCAGTGTTACCTGTTGGGTGTTGGGCCTTCTCGAAGCTATCGAGACGGATTTAATTGATCCTTATTCGCGAAAGGTCATGGATGCACTAAAGCGCGATCTGTATATCGCTAGTGCGATCCATAATGCCAAACCACCCACGAGCGTGCCTGGTTGGAAGTCTACGGTCGATACGCGAAACCGTTTCGCCAGCCTGTTGCATAGTCTATCGCGCATGGTCGTCCGCCGTGCCGATATCCTATTTGTCACCATTGACTCGGTGCAGGAAGGAAGGCAAATGTCAACTGATATCATTACATGAACCTATAAATAAATCAGAATGGCCCCCAGAATGGCGATTAATCTTCTCCCGTAATTAAATGCAAAGTGTTATCTTCTCTGTCCTCGTTATTAATTAATTGCCCTTGCTCTGTGATGTCCTCGACTGTCACGCTCGTTGGAATAGAACTACAAGATATGTATGCGATGCAGTTATCAATTTCTCCAGTCATTATAAAGTAGATATTCAATAAGGGTGGGATGATAATATAGCCCTTCGTTATTCCAGACTTGTTTTCAACTGTTCTTCAGCTTTCCACACTCACATGCTTGCTTTCTCGAAATCTCAATCATGATTGTATACCAATAAGAAGCAACTTCTAAGTGATCTGCTAGTAAATCTTGCTGGAGATGCAATAGATCTTATGCCCTAAGGATTATATATAGGTCTTACCAGGTAGATGCCGACAATAACTCAAAGTACATTCTTTTAAGATGGACTGTTTGTGCTGTCATCCAGTAGGAATGTCCCATTCAACAATAGGCAATGACTGCTTCTATAAGTCTGAATCGCAATCAGATGTAAACAACAAGTGACTCCTAGGTAAACAAGCCTGGAGTGACTTTTATATCTATTCAATTTAAGCAGAAAGCACACACGGACGATTTTGGGTTCCTCAGGCCTATTTAAATAACTTCCACTTCCATCCTACTTCCGGCTCTTCAACACATCACCTTCCCATTTTTCTCTGGGAGGGCGACCCCCGTCTCCCATATTTCTCTTTTATTTCTTTATTGATCCATCTGAACCTCGTTCTTATGGACTTATAGGCCAAGTCAAACATACAACGTTGATCCGTCCTCTCATGCTTCTTAAGCATTGAGACATTTCCTGTTCTGGTTCCTTGTTCTCTTCTACAAGGAGTATCCGCGCATCATTTGGGCTCTCTGCTGGAGCACGATATTGCCCGAGATGAACGCCCCATCACAGAAGGTAGGTCTGACTATTTACATCGCAACATTTGCGTTACATCCCATTTTACTTCACCCTGAGTCTCATCATCCAGGAGTAACCTTCCCGTACACGAGCTAACGATTATCTAGTCTGCCCGCCTCGAGGCAGACTCTAATGACCCTTCTCTTGGCCGCAGCCTTGTGTTCGGTTGGGACCGAGACCTAGCGACAACCGATCAACTCGCTAAGCAGGGAACGTGGAGCTCAAAGCGCACTATGAGTTATTGCGTCAACCAATCGCTTGTGATTGCAGATGAAGGACGTCTTCTGGGACACCTAGGCCCTGCAGCCAAGGGCACGCCTAACGCTACGGCATGCACCCTCCGATGGAATGTGAGTGACTAATCGTCATAACACTACTGAAGTGTCTTGCTGACCTATGTTTTGTTAGGTTTCCCGGCCTACGGATAACGTCGCTGTCAACACTCTTAGCGTCGTGCTGAACTTTCCGACCGACCATGCTCTCGCCTCGAAGAGCGTGGATGATTCCACACTCGAGGTGCAATTCCTCTACGAAGCCCCGAATTACGATATCGTATAAAAGGGTCCCATGGACCATAAGAAGATGCCAACAGGCATGAATATGGTGGCCGAGGGCAAGACATTCGGCATCTTCGAGATGCGCGCCATCAAAGGTGCTAAGCCTTTGGTTCTGGGATTTCCATCCGAGCAATCCTCGATGATTGCGAAGTTCTACGTTCCACTCTTGAAACGTCAGGGACATATCCTGGTCGCCATAGATGATCGTGCGATTGGCCATACCAAGTCATGGTGCAGAAATGCCGCCCTAGGTCCCTGTAAGTACTTTGGCTTGCATCGACTTCCGACCAGCAACTAACCTGCTCATTATAGTTCGACCGGTCCTCGGCAGCTCTGCTGCTTAAGGAGTTCAGAGCTTAGCAAACCTCGACGTGGTTGTAAGCCATTTGCTACTCACTATGGATACGGACAAATGGAATTGCCCTAGAGAAGAAAGAGAAGATTAGTTAAGGATTACAGACAGAAGCTTGACCTGAATGAATTTCATTTCGTATTCTGTGGCTCAGCATTTACTTGCAGTTTCTTTTTATGCATGTGTGTAGCTAATTAACCCGTTCCAATTCGGCCTTTCAACGTCTGAGCTGGCTTCGATGGTTGCCAGCTTCTACGTTCCACTGCTAGAGAAGCAGGGCTTCACCTTATTTGCAATTAATCATCGTGCCACTGGGCGTGTAAAGCAGTGGTTCCGGCTTTAAGTCATCGTAAGTCGATCGGAATTTCTGGATTCCAAGCCTGCCAACTGATGCATTTCCTCTAGATGACGCTTGACCCAGCAACAGTGAGGGCGGTCAAAACCTCCGGCAATTGGAAGGTAGCTGGAAGATGAATTGCCAAGGCACTGCTAGCAACTAAATAAATGCCTAGGGAAGCTGTCGTCGCTCAGGTCGATATCTGAAAATAGATCCCACAATGCTAACAGGAATATTATCATTTCCTGCCTCTAAACAACTGGATGGTTGATTTCGAGCTCCAGCGGAAGAGACCCATCTTCTATGACTAACGCTACCTATATAAAACGGTTATGTTACCAGAGAGGCCCGAAGTGCGAGAACGCATCTGCCGTCGAAGAGAACGGCGAAGCTGTAATTCTTTCCTATTATTTCAATTTCAATTAGGTATGAGCACCAAGTGACCGGTATGTGGTTAAGCTTAGTACGGCATAATTTTTATTTGACGTGAGGGGGACCGACCTCTGGCAATGAACCAACCCTGCATTTTCTCGCATTGTTTCCCATTCAGTACCTTGAGATGCAAAAATCTACTGTTAACTTCTTTCTGGAGCAGCAATCCACACCCCCAACCATTTTTCGTTCTCATCTGTGTATCCCACTCCTCTTGCTTCACGATAAACAGGCCAAGGGATGTAGATACACACAGCATCCCGGTATGGTTCCCTGGCTACATCAGAAGCCTTAAACTCTCACTTATTCACCATGGATACACATGCTTCAGAGGTAAGTAATGCCTTTTCTCATCCCATCGCCGACATCCCATGCGTTCTTCTTGGAACCAGCCACTCATCACTCAAAAGTGAGTTTGGTCCAAACACACTGATGATATGATATCACAGTCTGCGGGCCATATCGCAGGCCAATCTCAACAGCCCTCTGCGACCAGCAACATCGGTACTCAATCCAGTATCGAACTAGGCCCTTGGTCCATCGGTCGCAGCCTGGTGTTCGGCTGGGACCGACAGCGTGCCGCGGAAGAGTCCCGGAAATACAAAGAACACGCGGTATCTCGTAAACAGAGTTACATGATCCGACACGTCCTCGTCCGCGTGAGCGATGGCCGAGTGCTGGGGACTCCCAGTCTTCTGAATCAAGCGCCGAATTCTGCCACATGCGCTCTCCGATGGAAGGCAAGTAGTCAATTGCCATACCTATCTCATCGTCGATATCATCCACTGATCTCTATCTTGCATATCAGATATCGAGACCCGGAGACCCTACCGATATTAACTGCATGAGTATCTCATTCTGTTTCCCCAAAGATACAGCTAGCACGAGTTCAGGGGCCGTAAACAGCAGGGCAGATGCCATGATTGAGGTGGACTTCTTCTTCGAGGCACCCAACTACGACATCGTCTTTGTGGGTCCCTTGGACCTTGACAAACTGCCTGTAGGCGTCAATATGGGAGCCGCGGGCAAGGAGTTCAGTGTCTTTAAGATACAAGCACTAAACGGTGCCAAGCCCGTGATTAACCTTCCATCCGAAGAAGCCTCCATGGTCGCCGCATTTTACGTCCCGATTTTAGAGCGCCAGGAGCACTTCCTCGTCGCCGTCGACAATCGTAACCGAGGACGTGTCATGCAATGGTCGCGTAATGCGGCCATGGGTCCTTGTGAGTAATCCCCTTCAACTTGCCATTGATATTCAAGCAGCCAGCTAACCCGCTCACTGTAGATCGACCTGTTGTCAGCAGCTCCGAGGGTGCTTAGAGAACAAAGCGTAGATTAATTGAGGGTTGCAAATAGACATGTAGCCTAGATGAATTCATTTGGTATCTTAAGATTGGGTCTAACTTGAATTTGCAACATTTTCGTATGCGTAGCCAAATGACCCTTTCACGTCCAACCTGCCTGCAACCTGTGGCAATGCCGAACCACAGTCTCTTGAAATCTGCTGACATTTGGGTTGGACTTGAACCATCGAATCACCCCCACAATCGTCCCCCCCCAGCTGAGACTTTCTTTTCTGTTATCTTGAGATGTTGCTATTTTCATACTGCGAGGTGACTACGGATTAAGCTGCTACCCAGAAACCGTATTGCTGTCGTCCAACCTACTATGAGTTCTTGAGGATGTTGGCTCCACCTAACGCCGGGCCAGTACACCCCTCCAGCTTGAGTAGATACTTACTCTTATGTTCTCTTTCGAGTAGCCATTGGGCTTGTTTGCAGTCTAAAGCTCAGCTCGTGGCACTTATGCTCAGAGAGGTTGGCTGGTTCGATGCACGCAGATATTCCCGGCAATAGGATTTGGCCGAGAGCGCGGTTTGTACGTTACAGCAACTCCCAACTTGGGAACCATACGTTCCTGTTGTCCCGCATATGGGAGGCGGAGCACAGATCGTGATATCAGCCGATGAACGGGGTCATCCTCCCCCTTCTGCTCCCCCAGTGCATGTCTAAAAGTGCATCTCAGAGGGCTGCTGATGGACCATCAGGCGTCCCAGTCAATGAATGACGTGTGGCTGACTCGACCCGAACTCCTGGTTGACGGAAAATGGACGGACATGTGCATTTGTTAATAAGTCCGACCCGAGCCGTGTCGTTGGCTGCTGGCGGTATGCTTTTAAGTTGCATTTGGAGAACAATTATATCCACAAGGAATGAGTCTTACTGCAGCTGAACTCGCCGGCTTGGCAAGCACACAGAATGCTACCTAACTGCATCACAATGACGATGAGCTTCGCCACGGAGACAAAAGAATGCATAACTCCCAAGGATGCGAGGAAAGTCCAGTGGCCCTTGCCAAAATCACGATCGTACCACTCTACCGGCAACCAGCTTATTCTGGTAGGCCAGGATACAAAGTATGGTTCCGTCCGCTCTGGTCCATGCAGGAGTTACGGCAATCCCACAATATGTTCTATCCCCCGGCAGTTTGTCTTTTCTACACCCTTGTAATTGTAGTAGCCCCTGCCTGGGAGATTCATGCGCCTGTGCTACCGGCTACACCTTCAAATAAGTCACACAGCCACGCGGGTATAGTTTCTTTCTACTCCAGCAGGTAATCTATTTTTATGGCTTTGGATAGAAGTCTGATGGGTCTCCGTGTTATCTCTATGTGACCTATGTGATTATGAGCTGTCAAGAACACCATCCGATATCGAAAACAAGGCCCAAAATGTGGTGGAATTTCGAAGATAGGCATCTGAGTGAGTATGATGCCTCATCATTCAAAGTGGACGACGTGAGCTAGATCAAGAGAGGTTGAGAGCTCAAGGCCAGGACCGCGGGCTGGGTCTTCTTGACGAAGCCTCGAATGTCAGAACCCAATTTCAGATAAGTGTCACAGAAACTTGATGCTGGGTAGGCACAGACATAGAGGTAGCAATGATCATGGGCAGTGCTCATGGGCAAGGGCAAGGGTAGTTCGTCGGTGCCGGGCTCCTGGGGCCGAATCCCAGTCGCCTGGCGTCTACCCTGCAGTTTGCTAACCAACCAATCCGGCATCTGCCGCGCTTTTCTAGACGCGGTGGTTGTGCAGTTAGCGAGGGGAGTTGATTGGCCGGGCAGCCGCGACCAACTGCTTGGGTCCTGGGAAATAGCACAAGCCAAGAGTTCCTGGGGGACCCCCGCAGACGAGGTGCATCGGCCGGAAGCAAGGAGCTGCTGTTGGTAGTCCTGTGATTTCCCGATGGCACATAACATATTAGCCACGCCACCATTTTGCCCTTTTGACAGCAAACTTCGCAGCTCGGATCAGACCACAGTGCGGAGATTCAATCTATGCATACTGCAGCTCGACTTGAACCAACTGGCGGACAGCGAAAGTACCAAGGACGATATGCAAGAGTCTCATATTATGCAAAACCCACCCAATCGGGGATTTGTCCAAAAAGGAAAGAGAGCCTCGGTTCCATGTCGATGTTATCCCACTTTGCGCACTTATGCGGCTCGCTCTGAGGCTTGCCGTTCTTCTCGGGCCGTGCTTACTTCGCCGACGTGGAAGTGCACATACCCCGAGCATGGTTGGGGGGCTCGCTTGCCGCGTCCCTGGTCCTTGAGGTCCTTGCGGTCCTTGAGCGCTTAGCACCTCGCGTCTTAGTGGCTGAGTACCTTTACTCCTCTTGTTTATTTAAGACGATGACAGCCGCCCCGAGGGTTTGGTAATGGGTGGTCCAGTTTCGGCCTGCGCTAGTTTCAGAAAACGCCATTTGGCCCCCTTCATTGTGTACATCAAACCAGCGTGTAGATCAAACGAGATATCTAGCAACCATGGAAAGCATCAATGTGTCTTCACCGACCCCATCACGTCATCGTCGGCAGACTTCGTCGCAGTCCTCGGGCACTTCACGGCCGTCAAGGCAACTGCCAGGCTTAGCAGTAAGTGTGTTTCCGATTTCCTTTGTCCTTTCTCTGCTGGTTTTGCCGAATATTAAAAGGTCGGAGCTGACAGGTTGATGTCATAGTGTGAGGAGTGCCGCAGACGTAAACTGCGCTGCGACAGGAGAACTCCGTCATGCCGGTCTTGTCTCGAGACCGGCGTTGTCTGCGTTATGCCTACTACATGTCCACCTCGGGGACCCAAGAAGGGGCATCTGAGGTCGTTGCGTGAGCGTATCGGTAGGTACTTGCTATTTTACTGATCTGCTACGTTAAACCAGGAAAGCTCACATCGTTTCTACACACACCAGCGGCCCTAGAGTCTCGTCTAGAAAAGCAGAATGGACAAACGTCGTCGCACCACTCACAAAGCGACAGTGACGATGGCAGCGAGAGAGACCCTGCAACTCCTCCTCAATTCCTCCCGGAGCCCCAGCACGAGCCCCCAAATTATGGCTACAATGCTCCAATGTCCACCGGTATGCCGGCAACGCCGCCACAGTCAACGATGACGCCTCCAGCGACCAGCATTGCCTGGGCTAGCCCCATGATCGACCCATCGTTAATTTTCATGGAAGACACCATGGACAACAGTTGTTTCAACCTGCAGGCAAATACACCCAACTTGAACGACCTCCCTCTCCCTGTTGGCCTTCAATTGACGCCCTTGGTTTGCACTGATCTGTAAGTCTCATACCCATGCGATCTATGTAAGAAAAGTGGCTAACATGGCACGCAGTGATCACTTGTTCTTCGACCGCGTACACGCATTCGTTCCCATGATACACAAGGGACTATATCGGAGCTGGACCAAGCAGATGGGCAAGTCCAAGAAACAGATATGCCTCCAATACGCCATGTGGACGATGGCGGCAACTCATTCCAGCCAGTTCCAAACGCTCCGGGACGGGCTGTACTCTGAGACCCGACGAGTTTTGGACAACCTTGAGCTTGAACCGAGCGAGCAAGGGGTCTTGTCACTTGAGTATACCCAGGCCTGGCTCCTCATCGCCGTCTATGAATGGACGCACAACGACTACCACCGCTCCCTCACGAGCGCGGGGCGAGCATTCCGGTCCGTGCAGCTGATGCGTCTCCACGACCTGGACGACGGCGCGGCGGCCGCTTCGGCCAGTTGGACCACCGATTGGGTCAATCTAGAGTCTGCGCGCCGTACCTTCTGGGTCGCCTTCGTTTTCGACTGCCTTACGGCCATCCATGGCGAAGTGCCGCTTACATTTAACGAACCAGAGGTGAGTATGAGGCCCGTGACCCCAACACGTAAGACAGAGACTCACAATACATTCTACTGTCAGCTACGCACACGCCTGCCAGTTCCGGAGGCCCAATTCTCCACGGGAAGAGGTCCGGTGGCCATGCCCTTCCTCTTTGACATCCTCGGAAGGAGCGGCTACCAAGGCGTTGGCTACACAAGTGACGTCTCCTCCACTTCGCCCCTGGTCGAATCCATCCTCGCCGCCAGCCTCTGTGGACAGAATATCACCCACAAGACTTGGTCCAGGATGGAACAAGGATACGGCGGCGAGATGGTCACCCAAGAATTCTGCCACCGGCACCAGTGGCTCGACTCGCTCGTAACTTCACGGATCGAGAGCTTGGGGGCGGACGTGTCCTTCCTGACGGATCCGTTGCTGATCTTGGCGGCGCTGGTCGCGCACATGAACGTCTTGATTCTGGGCGAGGTCATTGACTCTATGTCTGTACATACGGAGATGTCACATGCGCTGCGCACACAGCAAGAACAAAAGTCCGTCCTTGCCGCTGAACAGATGAGCAAGCTGGCCACTGCAGTTTCTCATCTGGATCGGTCACAGGTATGTAATGCCCAGGATTCACGGTCTTCACTTCTAGAGTACCAACGTTAACGCCATGATGCAGAGCCATTTCTTCACGTCCATTCCGCTGTCTATAGCAGCCAAGTTCTACATGCTGCACCCGGTATCCGATGAGGATTGCAGCCCACGCTTACAGACTATCTGTGGTGTTTTGCAAAATATGAGTGGCAATAACAACCCAGCTCATGATATTCAACTACCCGGTGTGGATCCAGGGGCATATTAAGAGAAGAAGAAGCAAAATTGGGAAAGGACGTAACGGGGCATATTACTGGGAGCAATGCATTTGCAGGTTAGACGGTCATTACCTGGTGTGGGTGGCATTCTTAGGCATCATGGCGTTACATCGGCGTTTAAAGAAAGCAATACATCTTATAACAAAAGCCTCGGCTGTTCCAGTGCGATTCCAGAACCACGCAGAACAGTTTTTCACATGCAAGCGTTCCGGCCTCGGGACCAATTATGATGTAGTTGGGGATCGTGCATCATATGTAGCAAACTCTTACCGTTACATCAGCCCTACCTCCATCTCCGATGCGCAAAGGGACTTTATTCGCCATTGGTTAGGCGGGGCCCAGCTCTCCACTCATGATCTCCAATGAGATCCCACCCTTATCATGCAGTCTTCTAGGCCGCATATGTATGGCCTAGCCGCCGAGGACACCGGAGTTTTCCCCAGAGGGAGCTGAGAATATTATATGGGGCGGCGCCGATCGATCCCTTTTCCCGAGTACCACTTTTAACAAAGACCAAAAGCTCCAATCGGAGTTGGAACTTCCCCAGAAAGCTGACAGAGTTGGGGCACCGATCGATCCAATTTCTCGGTCCCGACTGGGGGACATCAAAACCTCCAACAGGTAAGGGGTTGGTGTGGGCGGTCTCCAGCCAAACGGAGCCGGGCCTGGATCGGGCCGCTTACGATGCACCAAGCCAAGTCAACCAACCAACAAAGAAGGGTGGTGTTGGTTCGCACCCGCGCGGCGCATCGGCGAACATAAGCCTTATTCCCACCTGTCGGGTCTCCTGCTTGTCCAAGCTGGAGAAGTTGCTCCCCGGCGAGTGGTAAGTAGTAGTCCGATGTATGTCCGGTACTTTTGGTGATTGGGCGACGGTTCTCCTATACGTGGGCATCGCTAATTCCTGGGTACTGGAGATGAGAATACTCGCATATCGAGCGTAACTATGCGACGTAAACTAACGTACATCGAGAGCCTCGAGCAGTATTCGGTTTCTAGCAATCCAAACTACACCCAACTGTCTAGATGTTATGTCCACAGGGTGATGCGAGGAAATCGAATCCAGAATAGTGAGTGGATGGGAATGATGGTAAATGTATTAGCTATGATGCTCCCCATGTTGCCTTTGATTGCCAAACTCCAAAATGCCGCCCACCCCGAATAACAGACCGTAAGTAAGAAAGCCCAATACACCAGATAGAACGAGAAACCCCTACAGCCCCCAATGCATACCATCCATCATAGTCGCCCCAGCCCACTGCACCCCTAAGAGATAGAAAACCCCGCCCCAAACCGATTCTCCGGATCCCATTTCTCCTTGAGCCTCCGCAGCCGCACCAGGTTCGGCCCATACCACAGCCCCGCCCCCTCGTCCCCGTTGGCGTAGTTGATGTAGACGCGCGGCGCGCCGAGGAACCCGCTCGTCTTATAGATTCTGTCCCGCAGCTGCTCGTAGAAAGCGCCCACCTCGGCGTCGTGGGTGGGGCCGTCGTAGGTGGCTTTCATCAGGCTGTTTTTGTTGATCTATCAGTAACATGAACACCATAGAAGGATGTCGTAAAAGGGATCATGGGGTCGATGATGATGACTTACACCAAAGTCCCAATATCCCGCCACGGATACGCCCCCTGCTGCGCCTCGGGTAACTGCTGCGTGACCTTGGCGTTATAGCGTTGGAGAATAATAGATCCCTTAACCCAGGGCCGCGTCGAGCTCCATTTCGCGAAGCTGGCGAATAGCCCGGGCCACGTGACTGGGTCGGTCTGCCGGATCCCCGCGGTCCAGTGGTTCGTGTACTTGCCCCGGACGCACGCTTTGGCGAAGGTCTGGCCGAAGCCCGCGGCTTGGGTCATGCCGTTCCAGCCGAGGGTCTCGTTGTGCCACTTGGTCGGATTGAGGTCCACGAGCTTCTGGAGGTAGGGTTTCGCGGCGGCGTGGGGACCGAAGTAGTAGACGCTGGCTGAGAGCGTGGGCTATGATCACAATAAGGTAGGGATTAGTTTCGAAGCCCCAAAAGAGGACTGCACATATTGACTGCTTACCGAGTTAGTCTCGTGGTCATAGCCGATAGTAACCGACAACGACATCTCCTTCGGGAAAACATCGTCCGAGTCCCACGATTGCAACAACTGAAACAGCCCGACGTGGGACGTGGGCGGAAACTCAAAGTCGGCGTTGACGTGCTGCCCCCCCGTTGGTGGCGTCGTACACCTCGTACGTGGCCTCGGTGATGATACCGAAGTTGGCCCCCGCGCCGCGCACCGCCCAGAAGAGGTCCGGGTTCTCGGTCTGGGAGGCCGTGACGATATCCCCGTTTGGGGTGACCATCCGGACTGATCGCAGGGAGTCGATCATGAGGCCGTGTAGGCCCTGCATGGGGCCTACGCCGGCGCCGATGGTGGCGCCGATAGCGCTTACGCAGGGGAGTTGCCGGTGGCTGTTACGATGAGTGTCAGTGGAAGTCGTTGGAAGTGATAGCGGGGGTTGCTTACGGATTTCCTTTCCGGCCTTGTACAAGGTGTCGGCAAAGTCGGCGAGGACGTTAGCGGCCCCTACCGTGACCAGGTTATCGTCCTTATACAGGCTGATCTTGTTGAACTTGCTCAGGTCGATGTCGATGGCGCCTTTCACATTGGCGAACCCGATGCTGGTCCCGTGGCCTCCTCCCGTGGCCATGTAGGAGAAGTTGTGTTGGTTGCAAAATTTTACCTAGTGAAAGAAGTCAGTAACAGGGTTGATAGAAAGCAAGTATTCGGCAAATGTGAACTGACAATGGTTGACACGTCTTGGATGTTTAGTGGCCTCATTGCCCAAAAATAGTCGGGATTGGCGAAGCTGCTGTGTCTCTGGGTGAACTGGATCGGGAATTTGGGGTCGGGTAGGGAAAAAGACTCGGTTCCAGGAACGAGATTCAGTTCTATATTTTGGGCGGTGGGTTTGGTGTTGTCTGTTGGTATGGCAGCAACCAGGACCGACACGGCCAATGAGAGATTGATGAGAAAACGCATGATGAACTAGCCAACTAGTTAAGAAAATGCAGCAGTGCCTGATTGGTATTGATCCATTGATCCGACACTAAGAAATCGAAGATATTGACCTCTTTAATACCGGTTCTTCGCGATATCCTGCATTGACCCGAGGGTCTGGGCGGGCGAGGCGGAGCTGGTATTGCTGGGGCTCAGCTGGGCAAACATTTCCTCCTCGGGGTATCTGCCGGAGTAACCAGCGGGCTAATATAACAACACAGCATATAGCATTGGAACCGAATTCCTGGGTCAATTCCTAGAAATAGCACAATCTGAAACGCACATGGGTTCCATATGAGACTTGGGGACATGGCAGCGGCAGTATGTCCAGGCCTTGGGCACCCATGAAGTCACCCATGTCAACACGCCGCACGGAGACTTGCAAGCGTCGAAAACATGAAAGCCCTATTGCGAAGCCCCAAAATACGAAAATAAATCGACTCCTCGCGAACTCCGTCTTCCACAATCACGCGCAAGCGATCCCGGTGATGCTCGCTTGCGCTATCCCAACTTGTAGACCCCCTTGATCCCGCGGACCTCCATGCCATAGTTTTTTAAGCAGACGACCACAAATACTCCGAACTCTATTAACACTGTATTGGCTTTCCCCGGCCCTGTGGGAGTAGATGTGGTCGTGAGCTCTGCCGCGACCCATGACAGGTGATTATTGACGGCTTCCTCTTTACCTTCGGGTTTCGCAACGGGATAGAAGCTGACCTGGCACTAGTCTGTTTTCAACTAGATAAATAATCGAAGAAACGTGCTAACATATTTAATATATCCTTTCATTGAGAAATACCAAGCTTAATTCTGTTTGGGCTATCTTTTACTTCATTTCTACTGCTCCGTGTTTTCAGTAGTTGGGTCAAGGGCAAGACCTCTCAGCTGGTGAGGCGACATTGACTGATGCGCCTTCTAGGTAGTTGCGGATGGCTTTGGCTTAGATGCCGTATCTGAACCCGTCGTCTCTCCAGGGTGGAGCTTGGGAATCGTAGGCGTAAGGACTCCCACCTTCCCGCAGTTCCGAGCATGGTGTCCAATCTCGAAGCAGGCGGAGCACTCCAAGTTGGCTTCATAATTACCGCCCTGGTGAGATTGGCCGAGACATCGCGCACAGCTCAACATCTGAGAATTGGACAATTGGACCTCGGAGTTTCGCGCCTTGGCCCATTTGTGTTGCTTAACTAAAATCTCAGCTGCCGGGTGTACGCGATTTCTCCTGGTGCTCACGGATTCGTAATTGGCCACGGTGATGGTAAAGAACCGAGCTCGAGAATACGCCACGTTGACGCGACGGTGGTCACCAGTAAACCCAACGGCCAGAGTGCGGACCATGTCGACAATGACGATCTCGGCCTCATCGCCTTGAGATCCATCTACCGTGGCGACCGTGATTAGCTCCATGCAGACAGCTCCCTTGGGCAGGCGTTGCAGCTGGGTCCGCACCACTTGGACCTGCTCCTTGTACATGCACTGGATGAGGATCTTGGCTCGTTCGCCTTCCTCGTCGGTCGTCGGATGCTTCTTGGCCGCTCCGTTGCTATGCAGTTGGGTGCACAGATCGGCAATGAACCAGGCATGCCGCCCGTTTTCGTAACTATTGCCGGAGTTAAATTCGTACGACTCGTAGAGGTCGAAGTTGAACATGGTGCCTCTGAGCTCGCGGTTGAAACGTTTGCTCAGGATGCCAATCGCGTGCTGGATCTCGGCGTGGGACTCGTCCTCGTCTCTGGCTTCGATCATGGCCCCGTCATAGAAGTGATCCGAGCAGAAACGCGAACTGCCGTTAATTCCCCGATGGTTCACATTAAGCGAGTAGGGAGTAAAACCTGTGGCTTCCATTCGAGCTGGCATTGACTGCGACATCTGCTCCGCGAAGGGGTTGGTGAAAGCAAGCTCTGACTTGGCGTTGGTGTCGGTGCAAAGTGTGGTGACGACAGGGCTCATCTGTCGTATGTCACCTACCAACTCGCGGATCGGGGCATCCTTAAATGTAGCAAATAGACTCATCATGTTCGCCTCGGTCATTCGGTATGCTTCGTCAATCATCAGGCAGTTGATTATGCCTGTGAACCCTCTGTTGCGAGCAAGTCTCCCAAGCGCCACTGGAGTGCCAACAATGAAGTCAGCCATATTATATATCAGCATTTCCAAATCAGAAATGCACTGCTTAAGCTCCATAACCATATCCTTGTCATTGGCAAAGGCCGTCGGATTCCGTTTGCGAGTTACCATGAGGTCGGAGACACGCTGGGCAACAGGTGCGGACGGCAATCCCAGGCGGGCGGCATTAACCAAGTCGCGGATGTGTGAGGCAATATTATACTTGAGACCAGGGATTGGACGGTTGGTGTCTTTCTTGAACTCGTTGCCTGCTTCAAACAACATGTACTCCACTGTGGAACTGTCAAGCTCCGGTCTCTGGATATCTTCGAACATATCCCTCTTGTCGCCGAGGAGATCGCCTAGGGTGGACGACGTCATTGACGGGTTGGTTACGTAGACAATCAGGAATTCGGAGTTGAACATGCTAGTGCCCATCTTGTCGATCTTTTCAGCCGTGGTAGCCAACTGGTCGTGGGTATCAGCTGAGATTGCCGCCATGCCCTTCTTGAAACCGACCTGTCCAACCTGGGTGCAAGAAAATAATATTAGTAACTGATTAACTGATTGGCAAGGAAAAACGTCCACGAAAACGAGCTTCATACCATGTCACACGACGTAAACGGATTCTCTTCGTGGTCGAGAAGAAATGTGACTGTGGGAAGACTTACCTGGGGTGTGGGAGAAGATATATTGGCAGGGAATCGAGATACATCGACCGTGGTTAGAATAGATAGGATGGCCATAAACAGAGCGACGAAGGATTTGCCCGAGCCGGGGCAGCCATTGACAAGCAGAACTCCATGGGACAAGTCTGTGGCCAATATCACCTTCTTCTGATCCTTATCGAGAACATCGAATGCCTTGAGTAGACGGTCGGACAACTCTCGGCTGATCTGGGGTGGACCCTCGTCTTCAATCTCGAGATGTCCAGGCTCTGGCTTGGATTGACGGAGATCGGCATGGACACTATCCTCAAACTTCTTGCCTTGTACTCGATCGCGAAGGTGCTTGAGCGCAGGCCAGAACTCAGCAGGGTCATGCTTCTCAGTAGTTTCGGCAAAGTCGAGACACCAGCGGCCGAATCGGGCAAACTCGGTGTTGTCGACGGGACTTGGGGCGAAATCATGGATACCGCGAAGTTGTGTCAGCAGGGTCTCGTCGTGGCAGATGCGATGAATCCACAGATTGAAGGTCTTGTTCTTTATGGCGTATTGGACGGCTTTGTTCTGGGCATCAATGGTCGTCTCCAACGGAACGTTGGGCCAGTCGCACTGGACGCGGGGGGCGACAGTGCCATTCTTGGGCCAGTTGGGCTGCTTGGGATCAACGGTATAGTAGCAGTGGGGTCCGTAGGCTTGTAGGAATGGAGGGGTAGCGACGCGAACAGCCGTCAACATAGGTGCCTCATCAGTTGTTGGCTCACGCAGCTGGAAATATTTATAGTTTCCCTCGACCAGGCTCTCAACGCGTGGCTTGTGTTGATAAGGGGGCTCCCGAACACTGTTAACCAATTGGGGCATGCACTGTTTAGCAAAATTGTCAAGCCACTTCTGACGTTGGTCACCTTCTGCTTTCGTCTTGGCAGGGATGGCGATGAGTTCCAGACCAGCTCGAATGTGACCGACGGTTGCGTAAAGCCTATGGTCTCCAAGAGCTCTGGCCTTTTGGATGATGTCCCAAATCTGGCTGGCAAGTTTGTTACACATCTCTTGTTGGATCAACTTTGCATCAGGTGGCGTCTGCATAGTAAACTTGACATCCACCTTAAGTTGAACTACCTCGCCAATGGCTGGCATGGCCTCCATACCTTGGGGTGCGGGTAGGATGATGAGACCAGCGGCAACTTGACCCTTGATCTGCAGGAATGGAAGAGGAATCCGAATGCCTTTCTGGGGGCGGTTCATGAGCCACTCACCGTCGGATTCGGCCTTCAGTTGCTCGCTTCGACATGCGTAAGACAGGCGAGCCACCATCTCCAAGACATCCTGATAGTACACCTCGGTACTTTCTTGCTTCAAGTTCTTGCTCAGGTCTTGGAGAGAAACCATTTGGCTGGGGTGTGAGAACTTATTGGTGGTGGGAACTTTGGCACAGAGGGGAAGATATGGTGAAGTTGCGCAACGCCGGCGAGCTTCGTTGAGCTTTGCCAGGGCTCTCAGGCACTGGTCGTCGTAACCGGGCACAAAGAAGGTCATCTTCAACGGCTTGTGTCTCTGGGAGAAGACAGAGTTGACGACATCGACAATTTCGCGGAAACCCCCAACCCTGTCACGTGCCATTTCGTTAATGACGTGGTGAGCAGTTGCATGACGAGTGTCTTTCATGATGATTGTCGTCTCGTACGCAGGAACAACACTCATATCAATGCCTTCAAGATCATTCTTGGTAAAATTGAGACCCAGCGCGGAGTAAGCATTGGTGATGGGAGGACCCCATCTGTTGCCCTGGATCTCAATGGCATAGCCCTCGATGGATTTGTCGATGGTCATGTCCAGCACACACAACTCTGTAGTGGCGAAGACATATTCCTTTTCACCTTTGCGGCGGGAGAATAAGTGCTGGATTCTCAGTTTTGCGTATCCCATGCTAGCATTGAACACGCGCATGATGGTACGGTAGCCATAGGACGATGATGCGTTGCCAATTGATAGGAAGTGGGATGTGGTGTAAGGAAGGACCATGGGCAAGCTGAAGGATGAATCGCCATTTGCACCCTTGGGGATTTCCTGATGTACGAAAATGACACACGGAAAACCAAAAGACACCTGCCCTGCAAACCGTGCACCTATAGTATCCGCCTTGATGGACTTCCAGTAGGCATGTTTTATGCCGTCCATGACAGCTTCCGATGGCATATTGAAGGTCCTGTTTGTCGAAGTCGAAGATGTCAGCGTTAATTGAAACAGTGATGAGAAGTCAACATAATATACTGGAATCACACGCTTTCAATCGGAGAATGCGATTGGGGTCGATTTGCGGGAGGAAAACAAATCCAAAAACGCAAAGTTGTTGCGATGTTGGACTTGCAGGTGGGATGTTAGAAGGTGTAAGACGAGATGTGTGGCTGGTAAGGAGGAAAGGATGTCGATAACAATCCATTTAATAGGATCATTTGGGTATGCTTGCCCCGCCATCAAACTCAAGTTGCCAGTGTCTTGACAAAAATGAGAACTTGCCTGAAGAAAGATTGCAGGGGAATTTGCGGAGGGGGAAGCGAGCAATTGCACCTTGCTCTGGCAAAATGTGATCATTACGTACCTTTTCTAGCAAATAACTGCTCTTAATGTACTGACACGACGTAAACTGAAATGTTCGTAGGTTTGTGATGGTTGATGGCAACACGGGCTCGTACTTACTGTATGAGGGGGATCTTGGGCCAACTCCAAGGGCCTGGGGATGTGGTTGTCCCGGTTCCCATAAATGGGCGTGAAAATTTATCGAAGCTGTGGCCTGCTTCGAATGGAGGTTTGTTAGCATGCCCGTCTATTCTGTTAACGTTTCCGCCGTGAGGATCGAATGGTAGTAATTAAATGATGGCGACAAGATGACCGCAGGACGACCAAAAGAAACTCGACGAGTGAAATATTCAACTAGAAAAAGATATTGGATCTGAAGGCCTGTATTCCTACAGATACGACGAGCCCGACTTGCCAAAAGAAGGTGGAGGAGGGAGTTGACGATGAGAGAAGAAAATGAAGCCGGGAGGAGAAGCTGTAGATGGGTACCTCTCATAACACAGACAATTGAGGGCAGCCTGGTGGGGCATTGTACCAAAGCAACATTGAATACAAGGCAACACTTAAACCAACAGCCAAGTGCGGAGCTTTTATGCCAGCTCTCGCTCTGTGACAGGCCGCCTATAGGGTCACTTAGGTAGGTAGAAGGAGCAGGCGTCAATGATCTAGCAATGAGACACAGTGGATTAGGAGATAGTATGGCTATTAAGCGTTCAAAAGCCTGTACCGTAACAGCTCTTACGACTTTTTCAATCGTTGCTCTACAGTAGCCCAGTCGTGGTTTGAACGTTTCCGCCGCTTACGATCCAGTTTCCTGACTTAGTTACCAATGATAACGGCAGTGCAGGTGGTAAACAATTGTAGAGACTGCGCGAGACCCATCGCAGGATGCTAACATGGTCCATTTTCTGGTAAAGGGCTTGTTCAGTTGTGTTTGATCTCCTGGCATGCTGGTTTCTGGATCATGATACAAACAGACAAAATGGGAATCGCTGAACCAGATCTGACCCGTCCACCCAACATACAGGTCTCAAAAGCAGCGGGCTTTTCTACCTATCGACCTTCCATTTGGGCAGGCAAATCTTGCTGGGTTATCTTTCGGTATATATATATAAAACCCAACAATTAAGAAACTTACTGTGACCAACATTCCCAATAACAGGGAATGATATCAACATGAAAGAGGAGAAGAGGCGTGCCCTCGAGAGCAGACGGGTGTCAGGCGAACTCACCCAGGAGCAATATCGAAGAAAGAAGCTTGTGGGCGGCATCACGCCACCACCCAAAACTCATCAACCAATCTTAACGATGCCGCTTCCTAGCAGCGGCTCTATCATGGTGCAGGTAGGCCCAAGCTTGAATAAGTGCTACCTGCATAGGGTTAAGCACAAGGGAATGGCTCGATTGGTCTTCACTTGCCATGCGACAAGAATACATTCCGTCATAACAAGTACAAGAAGGCCGCCAAGAATCAACCAATGAATGATGTCGAGAAGCCGCTTGTAGAAATGATTCGCATGCTACGTCCAACCTCGCCATGAGCAGGTGGTCAGAAATCGCTGCTCGGCAAAGCCTCGCAGAAAATCAAGTCAAGTACGTCATGCAACTATTTGATCAGAACGACAGGCCAGGCTGCTACATCACCCAGGGACAGTATCTCGAGGTTTCACCCGAACTATCATATGTTAAAGAGATCGATATACCGCGTAAACTCCTCGAGAACATTACCAACAAGGACAAAAGAGCCCCATACTGACTGACTCAGGACCAGCCGGGCTTCCAGCTACTCGCCGCCCCGATCGCACTATCCTCGTCGCAAACCCAACCGACCTCCACGACGCGCAGCGGCTACAATCCCTACATCTCTGAATAGCCTCAGCATGCCTTCTATGCCGATTCCACCCAACAGCTACGGAAGACGTCCTTAGCACGCTAGACCCCAAAGCCAACCGGTATTTCACCGCGCATTCCTTCTTGACTCTGTGCCTCCGAGCTGACTGGTTTCCAGCACGGAACACACCACGACGACCAGGGTCCTGTATGCATATTCCGAATCTCACACTACCAGTGCCGATGACGAACACGACGCTGAGCAAAAGCTCCAGCATCATGGATCTCTCCGGCGACAGCGTAGAGTCTCAGATTACTGATGTCCTCGTCTTCGTCCCTGCGGCCGGGTGGTATCGACGATCAGCCCATCACCAAAGAGCAGATCCAGGCCGCGGAGTAGGAGCGGGTAGCCTGCATCGCGAAATCCAGAAGCAAAGCAACAGGGGAGGAGCTCATCTCACACAGCTCCTCATCACCTCAACTCACTCATCACCGACCTATACCCTGGAGGACGAGCACCGCAAAACTCGAGAGAAGATCACGGTATTGGGAGGGTAAGGACTCAGGGACGAGAAGGAGAATGCCCGACTTACTGATGGCTATGCTAAATGTTAAGGCGGAGCGGGAGGTCTTGCAGCCGTGAAGACATCATTAACTTCTCCGAGGTGACCTCGGTGGCGCTTTGCTCAATATCGCGAAGCAGAACAGCACGAGCAAAGCTGGACATGCTGGATGTTGATGCCTCATTGCACTTGCCATATTGTATATACACCTACACCTTTCCATTCCCAATCTGTTGACTACCGTGTAGATTCTAGCATGGCGCCAGTCAAACGGGGTTGACCTCCAAAACAGCCTTCAATCCCTTCGTTCTTAGACACTTCAGCCAAACCCAGCCGCGCAACCGCAGCCGGCCCTGAAATCAGCCCTGAAATCAGCCCTAAAGCGGGCCTCATCGTCGCCCCGTCGACAGCCATTGATGCCTCATCGCCGACCGACAGGGGCAATTATCACGCTGCTACTCTTTCTGCCCAATATGCGCCGGGTTGGTGCGCTCCACTGCCGGACACGGCGAGTCTCCCCCTCGACCCCCAGCAGCTCGGTCCGTGTAAAGCGGCGCCGCAGCGTTGAGAACGATGGAGACGACGAGGGAGAGGAAGAGGACCCCGAGCATGAATTTAAGCGGGTCCAAAAGTGCATAGCAACATCAGTCGATCGGCGACACCAATGGCACCCATCCGAACTACAGCCCCAGTCTCAACTACAAGCAACAACACCAGCGTTGTGCCCTTCTATAAACATCATGGCCAAGTCAATCCCGTCAACCGGGGCGACGATACCCAAATCTCCAGCCCCAAGTGCCCCTTCAAGCTTCGGGAGAAAAGACAACATCACGCGCTTCCATTAACATCGGTCGAGGCACTGCTGCTGCTACTTGATTCGCAACACCAGTCACTGCCGGCTTCTTGTTCGTTCACGCAAGCTGCAAACCGAAGTGATCATCCAACGCGACGCGCCGTCACCGATACACCACTCCAGCGAACACTCCGGCCCCTTTTCCAACTATAGGAATCGAAAGAAAGAGATCATGGCGGAGGAGAACGGACGCATACACGACCCCGATCTCGGTGCTCCGTGCCCTTCGGGGCAACAGGGCAATCAGCAGCTACGCCGACGCCGAGTCCGCTCAGCCAGACGACCCCCATCGCCCTCAACGCCAGCGGAAGCACCCTCCACCACAGCAGCGGTCGCGGCGCAAACGGCTCCAGCACCCAGCACGGAACCTATCCTCAACTGCACCGCGCCAGTACGGGAAACGTAAGCCAGGTCACCACCACCGCTAGAGAGACGACAGACACCCTTGGCTCCAGACCTATACATCAATCCAAGCTTTGGGGCAATTGTTCGCACAGCGCTTAAACAGCGTTCATATACACCGTTGGTTCGTTGCTCGATAGCACCATCGCTCCTCCACACAACTCTCGGCCAGGCCCTGGATAACATCGGGGCTTGCGTCGCTAAAAACGTGCGTTGCAGCCGCGACCGGCAACGATAAGCACGTTGCCTTCGTCATGTCGTATCACTACGACGTCCGAGAACTAGAGAACGAGCCAATGCCACGTAGGCATAATGCGTGAACTGCTGTGGCCGGCGCCCAATGATACGCCGTCGATGCCGGCGATTCACTCGACTGGTCCGACTTTTCACCATGGTCACCCACGCTACCCGTGACCATGAGATCTTCCAACGCCTTCGTGGAAGCTCGGCCTTCTACGTCTACGTCGCCCTCGAGATGAACCCGCTCGCTCCCCACTCGGCCGCCGACGTCGAGTTCGTCTTCCTGTCGCTCGAGGCGGCCCGCAAGCGAGCCCAGTCTACCAATCAAGCTCCCCAAAACGCCCCGAAGTCCAGGCTGTTACTCGCTATGGACGTCATCTTGAAGCTCCGGCAAAAGGCCAATGATCTCGGCCGGGCCGACCACATCATCACCCTGAAGCCGCAGCCGTCCAGTCGCCCCTCGATGCTGAGAGGACCGAGCCCCGCGAGGACTGGCACAAGGTCACCGGTCACCAGTCCCGCTTTACAGCATCTTGTCGGAGTTTCTTCATTACGCGAAGCAGACGCTGCGCCCACGAGGGGCACCACCCAAGTGAGTCCTCGGTTTCCTCACTCCGTGGCTCTACGACACCAACGAAGTCGTGGCCCTCTCCAACGGTCAGCTCGCTCTGCCAGTCACCTGGGAGCAGAAGTGCTTCCGTTCCGGAATGACCATCATCATCAACGAGGACGGAACCATCAGATGAGCCCGTGGGACTTCTCGGGCCTTTCTTTTATTTCTTTTTGCGCTTCACTCCATCGATATGTTGACCGTAATCAGCGACTTCAAGAGAATGTTGCCGGCCCTACTATTACTACCAGCACCGCAACCATGACTGCCGTAAGCTCCCCTGCCGTATGCCTGGCTCTCCTGCCTTGCTCAGTCCTGCTTCTACACTGAAGACTTAAGGATGTCTTTTGTTGGTACGTTTAGCCTGGACGTACTGGAATATTAATAGAAGAACTTTCCACATACATCCTATATGTGAGCGCATTTGATTGAGGTACCCTGCAAGATACCAATTGTCCTTGCCAATTGGTCTTGGTTTGGCTCACATGTAAGTGGTTGAACCGCTTGGGGGCCGGGACTGCGGGGTAGCTCGCTCCAGGGAGTCGATGCTTACTCGCTGGAAGACCACTGTAGGTCCATCTCAGTGGGTACAAATCGCCAACTAAAACCCCACCAGAGCTGTGTTGAGCCAAGTGAAAAGATGACCACAGATGAAACGACTGTCGTGCGAATGCTTGAGCTGGATCATCATTAGGTGGCTTCCCATTCTCATGATATGTCGTTCAATGTTATGTTTCAATTGAGCCAGGTGGGCACATCTGCCAATAGCATTCTACGCTCTCGATCTGTGTACCTGACCTTAGGTTTTGGGGGAAGAGGAGACTCGCAGATGAGATCACCGTCGTCGACCCCTTTCAAACATCCAACGCCGGTCCCTGATCCCCATAGACCGGATCCCTCTCGAACCAGCCCAGCCGCCGAATTCCCTCGACCTTGGCCTCCTCGCCCGTCTTGCCATAGCACATGTCCCAGCTACACCCCTTCGGGTAACTGCCGACCATCTCGAACCCGTCCCCATCATCTTCCTCCTCCAGCAGCCGATGTCCCACCCCAGCGGGCACCAGAATCACGTCCCCCCCCCGCACCGACAGCTCCACCCGCCCCGGGTTCTCCTCGCCGCCGAAGCAGAGCCGGGCGCCGCCGCGGGCGATGCACAGCAGCTCGTGCGTGGTGCTGTGGAAGTGGGTGGTGCTGTACATGGTGTAGCGCCACTGGGGGTCGACGACGCCGACCGATTGGAGATGGGACTCGATGGCGGAGGCGATGTTGGTATCTTTGGCGATATCGGATGGCAAGAAGGCCGAGTGATAGTGTAGAAGCGGCTTGTGCTGGATCGAGGTGTTGGGGATGCGGTTGTAGGCGGGGATTTGGTGTTGGGCGACGCGCAGGGCGGCGAGGGGTGTTGAGGTCAGTTTGGGGGATCCCATTGCGAGTAAGAGATACCGTAGTGACTAGTAGCCCAAGTGGGAGTTGTCTTTTAGGTGTCGTGTGATGTGAGCGGCGGGATCTTTGGTATCAAGACGGGGCTCGCTGAGTCGGCCCCGCTTGGTAAAATGTCCCGGTCTCTTAAGGTCACTGATGATGTCATTCACATACACTGAACACCGTCAACTTGCCACGGACAATTTATTTGGTTATGATAAGACGTTTCTCATTATTGTATGTTAGATGGCGTCTAATCCGCATCCAGCATGTGTCTATTTGTTGCTGCAGTGGATGATGCTCAACGCCGGGTTCTCCTTGTAAGCGTACGCCCAGCAGGGGTCGCCGTCTTTCTGACACTTTTTCGCCCCACCAATCAAGTCAGCATGCGTTCCCCAAATCTGGAGAGATCAACGGCAGTGAAAGTTTACTTACAGCGTATTTCGACCGTTTCGCATCGCCGCACGCGCTCATCTTGGCCGTGTTGCGCCACGCGTAGTCGCAGCCGTACACGCCCTCGAGGCCCGGGATCTCGCAGTACCCGGCCTCGGTGCCGGCGGCGCCGTTGCCCATCTTGCAGGTCTGTCGATGGATATTATTAGCATCGAGCGGAATTCAACTAGGGGTTGGGGGCAGGGAGAGGGGGGAGAAAGGCTGGTTGAGCTCTTGGTCTGGTTACTTACTCCTTGACGTTGAACATCGCCCTCAACGGCTGAGTAAGTGCACTCGTCGTGGCGGGCAAAGAGGTTGCTGGTCGGGGTCGCCGCGGCTACGGCCAGCAGGCTCAAGACGGTGGAAATGGTGGCGAAATGCATTATGATTAGGTATCGAGAGAGGGCTTGAAGAAGGTAAGATCGATGCGATGTATTGACGATACTAACTTCCGACAGAAGTCTCCAGCGACGGTGCAACTCTGGACCTACCTACTTATATCAGCTTTCAGTAAGGCTGACGATCGATAAACGCTAGAACCCGGACTGATCCGGCAAATCATTCTTTGGAGCCTCAATAAAGTTGAAACGGAAAAGCAGGCATCGTGTGTCCTATTATTAGCCCGTCTACTGGCAAACAGTCGACGCCAAGCCTGGGGCAGCCCCAAAAGCGGATCCTGCGTAATGACAGCAGATCCTCCGCCATGCTCAGTCGACGTAATCCTCATTTCCAGCACTGAGCCCTTGTTCATGTGCTTACTATTCTTGCAGAAATGAGCATTGGTTTCAGCGGCAGGTTTTAACATTAGCAAGGGTAGTCGGGCTTCTTTTTTAGCTTCGTCCAATTTAAAGCAGAGTTTTTTACTAGATCGGACGGACGTTTCGCCAAGAAGCCTCCCTTAGCTCGTCTCTAATTCAACCACCAATTACCAATTTCGTTTGGTTCAATGCCGGGCAATCCGACGGGTGCGTGGGTAGGTAAGCAATATTAGGTATTGAAACAATGACGATGAACGCAGGACCCCGTGCATCCCGTGTCATCTACCTATCCTTCCTCCTGTCCCTCAGGAGCCGTCAAGTTCAAATACACTCCTTGCTGCACCACCACGATCAAATCCCCGTTCCCATACGCCGGCGTCTGCCCCGCCACCTGTCCCTCGACGGCGCACTGGTCCAGGATCCACTGCACGCCCGTCGCCACGTCGCGGCATGCGCTGGAGGTGCCGTACAGGTCGAAGGTGGCGCCCATGACGACGGTGTTGTCGGATTGTCGGCAGAGCACGCGGCTTCCGAACGCTGGCGGCGGCGGCGGCGGCGCTCCCTTCGGATTCTCGTTGATCGGCGGCGGCGGGACGGAACAGTCGCCAGTCGCTTGCATGTCGGGGGCCTCGAGGTAGTCTTGGCAGGACTGGACGGAGGCGATCGGGGCTAGGATGGTTGGCCAGGCGTAGTTGCAGGATGACGGGGTCTTGGCGTGTGGGTTGCCGCCTCGATGATTGTCGATGGGGCCGGTCCCAATGGGCTGGCGTCGGACTTCGAAGGGTTGTGTGGCGGGGACATCATGTTGGCCCTGTTCGTGACGAGCGACGGCAGGCTCTCCCCCGGATTTATGGCTAGCAGGAGAAGGAATGTGGACAGGGAATGCATGGTGACAGCTCGTAGCAGTGCTCTGGTATTGACCTCGACGGTGGTGGCAGTGAAAGCAGGTTAGAGAGAATGAAACATATTGAGTGGTATTTAGCAATGGTAGAGCCATGTTTATGCAATCCCAAGACTCCCATTTGTGTTTGCTTCCGCCAAATGAGGTGGTACATGCCAATGTGATGCAAGTTTGGACTCGGTAAGGGTCCCGAACGAGACGGCAGTGACCGGACGGGCGCACGCATGGTGAGATGATCGAAGCAAACTTTCCACACGCATGTCTGCCAGATACTGGGCACCGAATTATGTGACTTTGTGTAACCAGGTACAGAGACTCGACACTCGAAATTGCATGTGAAGGGGGAGTATCAAACACGAAGCCTCAACTACCTATTCGAATGTTTGATGGGCAGACCCACCGCTGGGCAACAGAGGTGATAAACCTGGCTACGTAATGATCAGCCCTTGACAGGCTGCCAGTCGCTTAGAAATATACTCTCCTTAATTCAGCGTAGGGACTCTGGGGATGTTGAAACCGGTTTTCTTCACGTAGCCTATTCTAATATGTCATGTACGTTCACGATTGCATGGGATATGGTTAGCCTCATGTTTATTCTTTATTTTCTTGTCTCTTTTTTACTTAAAGTATCACTATACCTATTTCAACAGAAGCACGAAGCTGTAATATAAACAGGGGAAACAGGAGGACAGTATTACATATCAATCCTCGCTAAAATACCTCCTCGAGGCCGCTGAGAAAGCCCAATATTAGTCCCTCCCAATCATCAAGGACAGTCAGTACACTGTAGACGACGACAAAGCAGGCGAAGAAACCAAGCACCCACGAGAGGCCGCGGAAGGTCCCGCCCAAGGGGAGCAGACTGACGAGCTTGGCGATGAATTAGGCGCCGACGAGGGGCTCCAAGAAAAGGGCCAGGAGCCACGAAGGCACCCTGGTCGTCCGCTCGACCAGGTAGGCGACCATGTCGGCCCACGCGACGACGGGGTCGATGACCACCTTCAGGAACCACAGAGGCGTCCAGAAGGCGCCCTCGGGCTCGGGCGGCGATGACCGGAAGAACGCGCAGGTCTGCAAGCCGTACAGCTGCGTCAGGATCGGGCGCCAGACGTGGGCCTGCCAGACGACGTCCTCGTTTTGGAATTTCCAGTCCCGCAGCAGGCCGCGCTTCGAGACGGACCAGAGCGCGTCGAACTTGTCCTGGTCGGCCTCCATCGCCTGCTCGAGGTCGTTGAGCGCCCGCTGTATGTCCCGCAAATTGAGCTCGATCATGTCGACTTCGTGGCGCTCATCGCCAAGGGAGCGGGCCCGGCGGTACAGCTCGACCTGATGGACGACACGAGGGGCGCGGAGAAGCCCCCACAGGCTGGCCGCGCGGACCGGCTCCCGGTAGACCCCCGCGACGAAGGGGAGGGTGTCCAGGTCGTCTTGGGCGGCCGAGAACTGCTCGTAGTGGTCCTGCAGCTTGGCCAGGGACGTCGTGGCGCCCCGGGCCAGGTCGCGCAGGTGCGTCCAGCGGCCCACGGTCGCCTGGGCCGAGGCCAGCGTCGCCGCCGCCAGGTCGTCCACGTCCTTCTGTCCGATCTTGTGGAGGCGCGTCTGGTGCAGGAGCTGCGGCCAGGGCCCCGTCGTCCGGTACAGGCTGCGCAGGAGGTCGCGGTGCGCCTCCAGCTTTGTCGTGGCTTCGTCGTCGCCGGGGATGCCGTCGTCGTCGTCGTTTTGGGCGGCGGCAGCGCGGCAGAGCGCGTCTATGCGGGCCACCGTGTCGCGCTGGTAGAGCACGCCATTTTCCTGCTTGGCGCGGGACAGCAGTAGCTCCTCGGCCTCGCTGGTCCCGCTCGGGACTTTGGTGATCAGCAAAGGAGGGCGGCCTTGGTCTTTTTGAAATTGCCTAAGCCATGCATACTCTGGGGGGATGAATTGATTGACGCAGGAATGTTCCCGGAAGTGCTCCATGGTGCCTTCCAGGTTGGCTTGAGCCTGCAGCAGGGTGCTCATCTTGAAGGAAGCCACGTCGCTGGACTGGCACATGTTGGGGATTCGGCACCAGGTGCTTACCAAGATGCCCTGGAGGAGCGGGTATAGATTCAGCAGCAGGAACAAGCCCAGCAGGCTACGAAATACACCCGTCTTGGCGTTGGCGTTGGTAACAAGTGCTTGAGAAGGTCGGATCTTGTCTTGCTTCGGTGGCTCATGCCTCGTGAGATAAACCACTTGCAGAACGCCGCTTCTGATATATATATATATATATATATAAGACTCGCTAACAAAGGGGTCATGGACGCTGAGCAAGAGCATTGTGAAAGCTCAAAGCAATGTCTTTGTCCTGGGAACTAAATATTATCCTACCCATTTCCCTCTGTTCTCCCCTCTGGCGAAGCCTGTCCTTCTTCAGCCAGCCCTTCATACCGGCACGAAATATCGAAATTCTGAATTCAATTGACCCATCCCTATATCCCAGGACAATAATACCTTCTCTGGCACCTACCTACGGTCTCTTCTACTTAGGCGACCACTGTGGGGATGCTACTAGGAGCTCATCAACACCTACAAGGCCATTCTCGACCACTAATGCACACTCACTGCGGCCGGTACGAGCGGGACTCTGGTAGTCACATGACCAAGATTGGTCGTGATACGGGATGCTAAATATTTATGTAAAGCATGAGATGATAAGGTGCTGGGCAGAGGACGAAGGTGTTCAGTACTCGGGAACAACAAGTGCAAAGTCTGTGAAACATGGATTCGATTCGATTCTTCCATCTCTAACTCTTTGTTATCCAATCTTTCTTTAATCGTATACTTTCCCTAGCATAAACAGAAAACGCAAACATAAACAGGATAAACAGCGCGCTACTATCGAACCTTCACCTTGCGCATCTACGGACCCATGCCACGGGGACTAAGAGTTGCTGACAGCTTATAGGTTGTCCACAGCATCAGGCAACTCTCCAACCTCACCCGACTGTCCAATCCTCGAAGCAGTGTTGTTAATTAACCGACCGAAATCAACCAACAATTAACCAACCAACTAACACCCTTTAGTTAATTAACCAACTACGACCTGCTGGAAAATAAACCGAACTAACTAAAGGATTTACTGGTTATTAACCAGTCGATATTAACTAATATTAATTAATTTTATTAACAATATTAATATATTCCAGAGCCTTTAATAATCGGATCTTACGATGTTTTTTAATATTTTATAAGGAGTTAGTAAGGGTCGGGGGAACCGGCTCGAGCTCCGTAATTTAACGTTAATAGGTTAAAAGATTATTTTAATACGAAATACTACTTTTAATACTATTTTAAATAATAAATAACGCATTAACCTTACGCGTTCTTTAATAACTCTATTAATTTACTATTCCACTAGATTTATTAATAATAACGCCGTTATAATATTTAATTACCGATCTACTGATATAATTAAGCCTCCTATTTAAACCGACGAGCATTTATATACCTTTATTATACGATTTGGCAATTAGGAGAATACCGAAATTAATAAATCCCGATCCTTTTAATATTAGAGATTTAACCTCGATTTCGAGCTTAAAGGAAAGAGATTTTAAATCTATATAATTTATATAATAAAATAATTATTAAAATTTAATAAATTTATTAATAATAGCCTCTCTAATACAATAAGTTATTTTTATATATATTATTATATTAAGGTATTTAATAATAAGTATAAATCGAGATAAGAGCTTGGCGATATAACGAGGTTTATTTAACGACGAAAAATAGAAACCTTCTTAAATTTAAACGCTAATAATATTAACGATATAATCCTAATATATAAAATATATAATTCCTTTAATAAAATATACTTTTAATACTTTCTCGTTAAATAGATCGTTATTAAATTTCTCCCTTTCCGTTTTATTAATTCGTTTAAATTCCGCGCCCTCTATTATTATTTAAACCCTTAAATCGAAACCTAATAAGCGATCCTTTTATATAATAATATCCGATTATATATTATTAATTAATTCTATTACTATTATTAACGCGTTATCAATATATTATAACGCGTTCTTAATTAAATATATTTCGCGTTCGATAAGTAGAGGTTAAAGAGTAGGTATAATATATATAGGTTAATATATTTCTTTCGCGATACCCTTATTAATTAATCTCGAAAGATCGTCTTTAATATATTAAAAATAAAAAGTAATTATAATAGATTTATAATCGGCGCCACGATAATAGATTTAATTAATAAATATAAAATTAATTATAAAGTTAAATATTTTACCTTTAATAACGCCGGTAATATAAATACGGCGATAGATTTTATCGGTAACGCTTATAAGTTTAATAAGCGTCGCCGATAAAGTTATTATTTCGGCTATATTATTAATCTAATAATAAAGGCTTTACTTAATCCTTCCGTATTATTAAATAAGGATATTCGCGAGTTTAACGATACCGATACCTTTAATAACGCCACCTATAAGAATTAGCGTTAATAAGGGCCTATTAATAAGCTTTATATTATTATAATTATAATTAATTAAAGCAACTGTATTAACGATCTATTTCAATCTATTTAGGAGGCCGATTCTAATAGATTAAAGCGGCCTCTTAAGCTTATTAAAGATAACTAAACGCGTTAATTAAGATCGTATTATATAATTAAATGAGCGATTTAATTACGTTAATATATCGAAATAATACATACTAAATATAATAATAAATAGATTAAAGATAATACATCTCCAGTTACAGGCACCTTTCGATTTTATATATTAAATAATATACCTACCTTCCTCTAACCTATTAATTAATTAACTAACCTTAATTAGGATACTCTTACAAGAATTACATTAATTCTAAACGATTTCGAGGATTACCTTATCCAATTAAAAGGCGACGGTTAAATAAGGCGATAATTAAGTAGATTTAAAGGATTTTATAATAATATATATAAATATCTATTAAATTTCGAGTTTATATTATAGAAATTAAAATAATATAAGGATAATTTAGATAATTACCTTAAACTAGCTTAATACAGCATTAGAGTTAACGCCGCTTAGAAAAAAATCGACGAATATTATAGTAAAATCTATATAATACCGATATACTATACCGTTTACGTATTCCATTTATTATAATATTAATAATCTCTCGACTACCTTTAAGAAATAAACGCCGATTAAGTATAAAATACGAAACGTATAATTAAAGGTATATAAGATACCGAGTATAATATTTTAATTAGGCCGGACCTTAAACTAATAATATTAATATTATTTTAACCAAATATATTTATAAATAGCTTCGCCTCCTTCTTATAATAATAACGTAACCGAGCAAGCCGATCTTACAATAATAAGTACAATAACGAATATACCCGATAATATATACACGGCGTTAAGCCTAAAGTAGGTATTATATCCAATCCGATCTAATATTAATATAATTAACGCGAGCGATACCTTAAACTCTTACGGATAGCTTTTAAATTTTTTACGATTTAATCGATATTAATTAAATATAAAAGATTATTCTTATCAGCCGGCCGGTTATAGGATACCTCTCGTTCCAAGCTTAATATTAAGATCGTGGATATATCGATAACGTTAAGGTCTTAATATAAAGCTGGAATTATTAACGATATTAATTTAATATTCCTTTATATTATAGTAAAGCAAGATCGGTAGGATATAACAAATCTTACGATAGATAAGGTTAGAAGGAGGATTATTAATTAATTATAATTAAGCGATATAGATTAATACTATATATACGGGGCTTAAAATATTAAAAAAATATTACAAGATTTAAATATACTAACTAATAATTAATTAACTAACTAGCGCTCTTATAACTTATTAACCAATTAACTAACCAGCGCCGATTCGGCGTTAAGTACCAACCAACCGACCACCGTTAGGTAGTTCGGTTAGTTAGTTCGTTAATAACACTGCCTCGAAGTAGCCGGGGAAGATTGGAGCCCCGAGACTTGAGGATACGAGCTACCCATCGTGGATAAGGGAAGATAGCCCACAAACGGCACGACCATTAAATCAAAAGCGAGCATGAAGCATGCGATCTGGAACATGAACACCATGGTTGTGGCCATGCCCAAACAAGCAGCTAGGATTAGCGGTGATATGAGCGCCATCACTAAGGACGTGATTATACAAACCGACCTATCCGGGATATCCCACCGATACTCATCCATGTTGTTGGTAATTGAATTGGCGTTGGCAAGAGGTGCTGGAGTTGTGTCGAATAGTAGGTATTTTGCTTTGGGTGGCTTGTGCCTGATGAGAGAAAAACAGATATGGATTGCGGAACGCCAGCTTCTCTATATACTGGAAGACTCTGAATCAAAGCGGCCCTGAACAGTGCGGCTGTAGATCATGAAACAGTATCAGTGTGGGGAACAAATGGCAATGCCTTTGTGTCAAAAACGAAACAGTTGGGATGCCACTCCTAGATTAGCAGACAAAGGTAAACATGCTTTCACGAAAACAAACCTCTCGAGCTTATTGGAAACCAATAAGACCGTTGAGACATTGACCAGCTCAACTTGATTGCAGTAGCCAAAGTCAGAAACGACACACTCATTTGGGACTTCACTTGATCGAAACTCCATGTCCCGCAGCTGACCATCGATCTCAATCCCGGTGGTGGAAATCGATTTGCCCTAGAATTCGTCGTAGAAGCGAGATGGTATCTTGGATACCCCATTCTTGCATGGTGCTTGCTCACCATACGCCAAATCACTGGCTGGCCATAACGTAGAGGGTGAAGCTGTCAAGTCTACAGCAGCACTAAAACCACTCACCCGAGGAGGGCACTTGCGTCTTAATTACGTTGCTTATATAGAATTAGATAATTCTCGGTTCTATTCCAGCATAAAACTCCAACTCGAACATGGGTAAACAACTGGTAATGATATCAGAAACCAATAATACACAGGCCACGCATAGAGTGAAATGGAGATATCCAAGACCGCTCCGAGCAGCGAACCTCTTCCTTCCTGCCCTACATCTCCACAATCCCCCTATTGCCCTGCCCCTGCTTGTACGTGAAGCATTTGAACGTCCACCCCTTGGCCACGATCCCCTTGACGGGGTGCAGGAGCCACTTGCGCGCCTGCCAGGTGGTGTAGGTAGCCTTCCCCCGTGGACGGGCTTGTGCTTGCTGAGGTGGGTGGTGAACTCGCGGTCCCGCAGCACCTTGCCGGGGCGGAACTGGGTGGCCGACCCGGACGTGCGCCCGCCCGGGAACTCCTGGTAGCCGATGTGGCGCAGCATGCGGCTGATCTCGTCCCAGGTCACCGTCAGCCGCCGCTCGTTCCGGGTCAGCGCCGCCTCGGGCTTGAACACCAGCTCCAGCGTCTGCCAGGCCCGCCGCTGCCCGATCACGACCGGGTCCGCCTCCGTCTTCCGGATCCGCGCCTCGATGTCCTTGGGGTCCTCGTCGTCGCCGGTCGGGGCGCTGGGGCGCGCGACCGGCGGCCGCTCGTCGGGGACGGGGCCGCGGCGGTTGCGTTCGCGGGCTTCGCGCTGCGCGTAGTTCTCGCGACGGCGGCGTCGTCGTCCTTGTTGTTGTTGTTGGGGAGGCGCGGGTTGTTCTGATTGTGGTTGTGCCTCTGCTGCTTCTGCTGCTTCTGCTGCTTCTGCTGCTTCTGCTTCGGGGGCGAGCGCGGGCTCCGGCGTAGGCTGCGGCGGTGGTGGTGGCCCTGGTGGTGATGATGACGGTGATGGCACCTGTGGTTGTTTCGGTGGCGAGGGTTGCGGCTCCGGCTCGGGCTCGGGCTCCGGCTCGGGCTCGGGCTCGGGCTCGGGCGTGGGCTCCTTCTGTGGCACCTCCGCCTCCTCCTCCTCCTCATCCTCCTCCCCCTCGACGGAACTCAAGGGCACGGCCTCCGCGAAAAGTGTTTTGCAGTAATCGGGCAGGGGGTTCTGGGCTGCGATGCACTTGTCGAAATCCGCCCAAAAGGCCGCCTAGAGGGATATCGCCCCAGGTCAACCAACTTGTGCTTTCTTTGATGCTTACGTGGGAGGGAGGGGGTTTCCTGTTATGTTTTCAACTCACCAAGTTCGCCTCAATCTCCAGGTTGGCTTCTCTCTGCTCCGGGGTTAGGATGGCCTCGTTGTTGTCGGGGCGCAGGTACTGCTCATAACCGACGGCCGTTCTCATCTTGTCGACGAGGGGAAACCAGCGGCCGGAATCATACGAGGCGCCATTGTAGCGCAGCTCTTTGAGCGTCAGAACCTTGTCCAGCAGCTCGCTCGCTTTGCCCCAATACTTGCTCCTGTCGTCACTGTCCATCGTCTATCCCCGGGTTCGTCAGCAGGTAAAGCTTCCAATTGGGCATGGATGGGAAGGGAAGTCGGTAGTGGAAGTCGTGGCGAGAACCTACATCGTCCAGCTCGTTGTACGCGTCAAGGAGCATGTCGCATCGGAAGAACTCCCTGTGCATGTGGGACTTGGCAATGACATCCTGGGCGGACCCCCGGGTCAGGGGCAGAATCTCGACGTCCTCTTTTGCGCTGTACTCGAGGACCTCCTCGGCCATGGCCGCCTTGGGCCCCATCCATCCGCCCAGCTCGGTTTGGAGCGCGTGGATGCGTGCCAACATTTTGGTCGTCTTGTTGCTCTCGGCGTCGTCCCCGGTCGGGAACTGGTCCAGCACGTAGTCGTGTTCCCTCAACTCGCCGTCGACCACATGAACGACCCGGTTGAAGTGGGGCCGGAAGCGTTCGTGCCCGGCCAGCTGTGTGTACAGCTCGATGTTGCGCGGCTCCAGGTCCCCATCGACGCTGTTGAGCAGGCGGTGCAGGGTCCAGAAGTTGGTCTCGAGGTCCTGGTGCATGTGCTTGTTCTGGATCTCGTAATCCACGTACTCGGGCCACCGCGCCTCGATGCCGACGACGAGCCGGAAGATGTGGCTCCAGCACTCGTACCGGTGCACCGCCGCCAGCACCGCGTCGCGCACCTGCTGCGTCCGGCGCATCCCCATGTCGGCCTCGAGGAGCCGGTGCTGCTCGGCCCTCCTGTCCGTGACCATTTCCTCCTCCCAGCTCCGGGTTTCGCTGTTGTATGCAGAACGCGAGTACTCGGTCTTCATCCTGCCTATGCCCTGGCGGTCCCACGTTTCCTTGAGGACGTCCCGGAACTGGTCCGGGTCCTCGCGCATCCCCAGCAGGACCTTCCGGGCGGCCATGCGGCGCGAGTCGGCCAGCCGCTTCATGAAGATCCAGTCGACCCAACCGGGGTTCTTGTAGGGCTGCAGGCGCTTGCACTTGTCCAGGTACTCTTCCAGCAAGGCATCATCGTCCGGAGCATCCCCCTTGGGCGGGAGGGGCCACCACAGGATTCGCTCGGGGTAAATGTCGGGCCATGGTGCGTCCTCGGGCAGGGCGGCGGACTCTTCCAACGCCTGGTGGAATCTGACGGTGCCGACAAGGTGCTCGCAAGTTTCCACCAGGTAATCGTAGATCTTGGCCTGGATCTCCATGCCGTGCTCGGCGATCGGCCGTTCTTGCAGTTTGCTGCTCCAGGATCGCTCCCCCTGCTCCTCCCCTTCGTCTACATCTTCCCATTCCCCGTCGTCGTCGACATGGTGGTCTCCCTCCTCCCCGTCGGCAGGGCCGTCCTCCTCGATATCGTCCATATGGACCTCCTCCTCCCCATCTTCGACATGGTGGACCTCTTCCTCCCCGTCGTTGACATGGCGGTCCCCCTCCTCCCCGTCGACATGATCATCCTCATCCCCTTCCTCCCCCTCCTCCATATTATGGTCCTCATCCTCACCCTCATCCTCACCCTCGTCCTCGTCCATATGGTAGATCTCCTCCTCGTCCACTTGGTAGATATCGCCATACTCGGGATCGATGCCCGAATTGTCGTTATCATGAATTAAAACCAGGTCCTTCACGTCGTTCAAGTCCTCATCCCCGGGCCCGTATAATTCTTTGAACGGGCTCTCGTCCTTGTCGGTGTGGTAGAACCGGGACGGGTTGCGTTCGGCCCGGCTCCACATCATCTCCATCAGGGGACCCGGGCTGTCGCCGAGGGCCTTGGTGTTGAAGTCCTGCCACAGCACCCGGTCCATGTCGAACTTGGCCTGCCACCCGTCCGCGGCCAGGCTGAGGTCCTTGGTCTCCTCCACGGTGGCTTCCGCCGTGTCGCCGCGCGAGAGCGGCGCCCGCCAGGGGAACACGCCGTCGTACTGCGGGTTGAGCCGGCTGGGCATGTCGGCCCAATGCTTCCGCAGCTTCTGCCGCCGCTTTCGACGGATCTCGTCGAGCTTCTTCTTGGTCAGGTCGGAATTGTCGACCTCGGTCCTCACCCACACCCTCATGAGGTGTTCGCGGGCGGCCTGCGACCGGACAAAGGCTCGCAGCCTCTTCCATTTATCGAGGATTTGGTCGGCAAGTTCGAGTTTCGGCCTCGGTGGTGGTGGGGTTGGAGCCATATTGCGAGGTGGTTTTCTATATATATGGTTTGGTCTTAATGGTATTTCCGCTATGCAATTTGCCGTTACTGTAATACACTTGGAGGCACTGGAAAGTTTAGGTTGGAAATCATCCCTCGTCTGGGAGCGTTTTTGTTAAAAGGGGCGATTTGGTTGTCGCCCTTTGACTTCTTGAGAGTAGCATGCTCTTTCATCCGTATACTGTCCGGTCCGCTTGCGTCCAAGTTGGCATACCCCTGAAAGGCTTTCGCTTTCTCGACACAAAGGAACCTACACAGTGCCCGGACTGTCTGCAGCGATGTCGACTTACTGATGGACAATTGACTATAGTCTCTTCTCGTAATAGTAACACTGTTTTCGTGATTTTCTCTGTTATATCATTCAATGAAGAATGTCATCTGTGTAGGTGGCACAGAACTTGTATTCAATTATCCCCCCCTTTAGTGCGCTTTCGAACGTATCATGTACGGTATACGTGCCTTGCAATTGATACGCTGGCGGAACTGTTTCCATACGCCCTCACATGCACCCATTCGTTTATATTATGATGTTGTCTCTTTAAGGGTCCACGTGAGACTCAAACCCACTGCTTCGTCTATATAATAATACGTGAGCTAGAACCAAAATCAACAAACAATCCCCGCACATCTACCAAGCCCAAATGAAGACTGAAGATATTAGAGGCACAACTAAAATAGGTACTCTTTGCTCATAAGTGCCTTGAAATTAAGAAAGGTACAAATGATATATTCGTGGATGAGTTGGTGTAATTCTAACAGCACGCGAGATTTTGGCTCACCCTGATATTAACTACCTTCGCCCTATACGATGCCGTATTATTATTTAATTGATAATGAGCAATTGGAATCTCCTTCCCAGCGTGGTCAAAACATCCACGATAACCCCGTATTGTGGCAGCCCTGCTAGCGGTTAAGACCCACCCGCGCCCAATCGGATTATGCAAGGGCCTCCTCGCCCATACGCCAACCGGTATATAATGCACAATATGCACCACCTCCAGGGATGTTGGTGGTTGCACTCATACTGCAATTGGGCACTGAATCAGGCAAAGGTCGCAACGAATACTACGGACAGCAGTTGCTAAAAGGGGAGTTGTTGCTGACTCGAGTCATGATGCATGACGCTTCCCCATGTATATCAAACCATAGCTACTACTAGTGCTTGGTTTGCATCCCAGCGCTAATACCACCCACGCCCCATGCTACCTTCTCCATCCGGCTATATCCCCTTGCGGGTGGTGTTATAGCGGTTCGCGGGCCCCCCAACGGAACGTGTTATTCCACCTCTGGATCCGGCCCACCAACCCACGCTCCCACGCTGCATCTGGTCACGAGGTCAGATCACTACCACCCTACTACAACCATGAAATCCGACAACTCTCTTTTTCCGATCGGGTGTTCTAGCCTGTTTTTCTTCCCAATCACACACCGCTAACAACAGAGGTAGGTATTTGTTTGTTTTTGGGTCACGGGCGGCCCTGGATGGCCATTGGAGGATATTCTGCAATAGAAGCACCTGGCCACGTGCGCTTATACGAACGACCACCGGGCGGACGGATGTTGCTACAGAATGCGACTACAGGGAAAATAACATTTACAGATAGGCGAAAGAAAGCATCGAGCGTTCACTTATAAAGAAGAACCCCTCCAAGACGCCGGCTCGTCATTATTATCTCTTGGTCTGCAGTGCAGTCAAGCTTTCCCCCATCGGACACTTCCTTGAGTTCATCTCTCTAGGCGTTGTCGATCTTCTTACCCAAGCATTCCTTCCCCACACACCAAGACGAGCCAAGGAACGAGATGCGTCCCGGACCCAGCTACAGCAACGGGCGCGCCCGCACCCTCGCCTTGAGCCTCCTGGCCGCCACGAGCGTGTCCCTGGTGGCGGCGGCGCCCTGCGACATCTACGCTTCGGGAGGCACGCCCTGCATCGCGGCGCACAGCACGACGCGGGCCCTCTACAGCGCCTTCAGCGGCGCGCTGTACCAGGTGCGGCGGGGCTCCGACGGCTCCACGACCGACATCCGCCCCCTGAGCGCGGGGGACGTCGCCAACGCGGCGAGCCAGGACACCTTCTGCAACGGCACCACCTGCCTGATCAGCGTCATCTACGACCAGTCCGGCCGGGGCAACCACCTGACCCAGGCCCCGCCGGGAGGGTTCCAGGGCCCCGAGGCCAACGGCTACGACAACCTGGCCAGCGCCGTCGGCGCGCCCGTCACGCTCAAGGGCGGGCAGAAGGCGTACGGCGTCTTCATCAGCCCGGGCACGGGGTACCGCAACAACCGGGTCTCGGGCAGCGCGGTGCGCGACGAGGCCGAGGGCATGTACGCCGTGCTCGACGGGACCCACTACAACAACGGCTGCTGCTTCGACTACGGCAACGCCGAGACCAACAGCAAGGACACGGGCAACGGCCACATGGAGACCATCTACTTCGGCGACAACACCGTCTGGGGTTCCGGCGCCGGGTCGGGGCCCTGGATCATGGCCGACCTCGAGAACGGCCTGTTCTCGGGCGCCAACGTCAAACAGAACACGGCGGACCCGAGCATCTCGCACCGGTTCCTGACCGCCGTCGTCAAAGGCGGACCGGGCAAGTGGGCCATCAAGGGCGCCAACGCCGCGTCGGGCGCCCTGTCGACCTTCTACAACGGCGCGCGCCCGAACGCGGCCGGGTACAACCCCATGAGCAAGGAGGGTGCTATTGTTTTGGGCATCGGCGGCGACAACAGCGTCGGCGCCCAGGGCACCTTCTACGAGGGGGTCATGACGACGGGCTACCCCTCCGACGCGACCGAGAACGCGGTCCAGGCCGACATCGTGAGCGCGGGGTACAGTCTGGCGTCCCTGGCCTTGGGGGGTCCTTCTTTGCCTGTGGGCCAGTCGGTCTCGCTGCGCGCCACCACCACGGGCTACACGACGCGCTACCTCGCCCACACGGGCGCGACCGTCAACACCCAGGTCGTCACCCCGTCGAGCGCCGCGGCCCTGAAACAGCAGGCCAGCTGGACGGTGCGCACGGGGCTGGCGACGGCGACGGGGGGGCAGTGTTACTCGTTCGAGTCCCGGGACGCGCCCGGGTCGTACCTCCGGCACTACAACTTCGAACTCACCGTCGCCAACAGCGACGGCAGCAAGCAGTTCCGCGAGGATGCTACGTTTTGCACGGGGGGCGGGGCTGAGCGGCGGGCAGGGGCTGGTGTCGGTCCGGGCTTGGGGGTACCCGACCAGGTACTTTAGGCACTTCAACAATGGCGGGTACGCGGCTAGCAACGGCGGCGTGCACACGTTTGATGCGGCGGGGTCGTTTAATGATGATGCGAGCTGGGCTGTGGCTACGGGGTTTGCGTAAGGGAAGCATAGCATGTTGAGCGCTGCTCGTTGGATGGGTTCACGGTTGGTGGTATCATCGTGCTCTGGTTAAGCAATACCCAGCGCACTGGCTACATAGTCATGTTTTCGATAAACTGGTACTTTAAACTGGTACTTCGACGACGGCGTCGTGACATAAATTAAGATGATCTACACAGACTACGTCGAAATGGCATTTGAGCCGTAAATAGAGTTGTTTGTTTCATCCCCGAAATAGTAACACCACCAAGAGACGATCTTCAAGTAATCCACTTGCAATGTGACGGTGATCTACCGCTCTGCCTCGATGCATCTTCGTCAATCTGTCCGAAGCATTGAGCGCGATCAAGTCAATGGTGCTGCGCCGCGTCTATTCTATTCTCAGGATACACGCCTTCTCAACGCATCATCTCAAAAGATGGCTATGATTCATGGTATTGTGAGATGTAATGAGCCTCTGTCCCCTAGGTGACATAAAGAGTGAGGTTCATCCGATTCAGGGCTGAACAGTGGCCGGTACTAGGGAGTGTGTAGTCGATGAAACTTCACGAAGGGTATGCTTACCGCAGAGGCTTGCTTTTGCCCAGGTTAAGGTTCGCCATACCCGTTTCACGTTTATTCAAGGTGGCTGAGCAGCCATTGAAACTTCTCAGGGCACTTTTCTACTGTGGATCACAGTGGTGGGTATCCTATCCACTGCTGCACCGCCAACGCGGGTTGTTCTTGATCGTCTCGTATTCAGGGCCCGCGACGGGAGCAAACTCCTGCCCAATGGCAGCAGGCCACAATTGGCGAAAGAAAAACGTTCGAGGCTTGCATATTCTGGCGGTCTGTTCAGGCCCGACGCGCTCGACTCGGTAGCACTGGCGGTAACCACTCGGAGCCAATCTCTGGGAACGGGAGCCTGGGCTTTTTCTGGCCCATGTCGAAGTCGGGCGATTGGCGAGTCAGGATGCTGGAAGTGGGCGGTGCCTGGCACTTTTCGGAACCCGGCCATTTTCATCAATGCGTTGTTGCGGCGTGATGTGTGGGCCGGCTCAGCTTATTTTTATCGTTGCTCCGTTGACATTGAACATAGGTACTGAAGACGACGGTAAAGGACCGCTGAATTGGCGCTTTTCGCGCAATCTGGAAATGAACGTGTCCACCTGTGCCGCAATGGGAGCCGACAAGGATGTTGGCGTGTGTGGGTTCTTGGCCGTTTTGGGCTGAGATCGGCATCCCGACCTGGAGCCTCGAAGGATCCAGCCGTGGAAGGGAATAAACAAAATAGCTTCTTCGAGATCAGATGTTGTAGATATAAGAGGCGGCGCAGGTATGCCGGATTTGGACCAACTGTGACTCAACCAGACTCACCGTCCCTCATCACGACCATCAACGACAACCTAGATATATCCTCGCGTTTGCTGCAGCAACTTGTACCACTTGCCGTCTTCTTTGTTTTTTTTCAACTGCAAAATACCACAAACACCACTCGTCAACCGACCATATCACCATGAAGATCACAACCAGCATCGCGGCCGTCATGCTCATCTTGGGCGCCTCGGCCATGCCACTTGACGGCTATGGTCAGTTCGTCAAGGTAAGCCAGCCAATGGAAGATGTTGTTACCCAGAGCAAAGGACTTGAGCTAACGTACTTTTGCTTTCTACAGAGCCGGACACCAGAGTCCGTGAGGAAGGACTCCGCCGCCATGGATGGCGGTGTCTAGTTGTCATGATATAGCAACATGAGAACATACCAACACATACACGCCCTTATTACGAAATGGACGAGAGACTGCCGCCCCACGTGAAGAAATACTCTTTCACTGCCATGGCACAGCTACGAATCAAAACGATATAACGATATACCCATTGGCAGAGAGGGCAGGTCGGACAGCAGAAGCTACTGCCCTATGCCCCCAAAGTGTCTTGCCCGAATCAGATTGGACATAATACACGCCAGCTCTCAACTTCCAAACCAGCTGGCTCTACTACGAAAAGCATGTGATCAAGGTTTGGAGGTTTCCACTGAGCAACGGTTTTCAGCGGCGGGCAACAAGATAAAATCAAGACTTGGAGCAAATATGTACTCTGGGCACATTTTCTGTGGCCGGTTACGATCTGTCTTTTAGTTTCTTTCCAACTGATACTCCTATCGAGTATGGTGGATGATGTGAGGCATCACTGGGCAATGGAGCATCAGTCCTTCTAGCACTACATGAAGTAGATAGACAAATGAATATACCGAGTTCACCCTCATATTCTCCAATGTGGTGTCACTTTCGCTATATCGTTGGTCCAATCATCCTTAACTGGGAACTGATTCTCTCTACTCCTTTTTCAAGTATATGTGTACATTGACAATCTAGAGATACAAAAGCTATGAAACCCAAAATGTAGATATCCAACAACGCCTTTGGAAATGCGGCCGACCGTGAGATCGAGAAAACCATCTAGAAACAAAACCCCTTCAACACCAAACATAGTATACAAAGCCAAGATACACAAACGCAAAGAACGGGACCTAATTCTACAATGGAATATCGAAGCTTCCGTCCTCCTGTCGGTACTCCATAATCCCGAACCTCCTCGATTCCATGTAAAAACGGAAACACCCGGTCTGGAAGGACTCAAAGGTCGCCACAAACCGCTCCAGCTCCGTCCGGGTCTCCCCGTCGCAGCCTTGGGACTTGGCCCGCAGCGACGCGGCCGCGGCCCCGAACCGCTCCGCCGAGCGGTACATCTGCTCCACGACCGAGTCCGCGGCCTCCTGTAGCGAGGCGCCCTTCTCGTGGATCGTGATCGGGACCAGGTTACTGGCCGTGCCCTCGCGCATCTCCTTCTTCAGGGAGAACAGGTCGTTGCACAGGATGGGCTGCAGGCTCATCTCGAACCGCATGACCGAAACCTCGTCGTTCCAGGCCAGGTCGGAGGGGAGGTGCGTGTCGGCCATGTACTGCGCCAGGGCGGCGAAGATGAAGACGGCGCCGGTGCCGTGGCGGAAGGCCCAGTACTCGTCGATGGTGGGGAAGGTGCCCGCGAGCCGGAATTTCTGCTCGGGCCCGTTGGAGAGGAAGAAGTCTTCGAGGTCCTGGGCCAGGAGGGGGCGGTTGATTTGCGTGGGGGCGGTGGCGGTGCAGGCTTTGGCAATGGGGACGAAGCTGGGGAGGAGTTTGTGGTAGGGCAGTTGTTGAGGGTTGACCTGGCCAGCTTGGGGGAAGAGACTGCTTCGGCGACGAGGCTTAGGAGATTCGAGCTGGGACTTGATGTAGAGCACCGTCTCGTCCCGGAACTGGTTGGCCGAGTTCATGTCGGAGGCGAAATCCGGCACGTTGGGGTCGATCTCCTTGTCGATCATGTCGTCGAAGGCGAAGAGGAAGAAGCACAGGATGCCCATGGTCACGAGCCGGTCCCACTCGGTGTCTGGGTAGATTCTGTCGGGGTGGTCAGCTAGGTTCTGATCTTATTGTTCAACTATCGTCTCTAAGTGTATATGCTCACACTGCGGTAAAGGCGGCCAGGTCAACGGCTTTAAGCTTCTTGGCGAACTTGGCATCGTCGATGTACTTGTCGATGTACTCGTTGATCACCGGCAAGAGCCTTTCGTAGTGTCTGTTGCGTCCCTCGGCCCATCCGGCATACACGGGCCGGAGATCGGGCAGGTGCAGCGTCTTGCCCTCCAGGCCGTTGTATACTTTTGTGATCTCGTCTGTGATATCGTCGTCGGCTTCCATCCTGACGGCGGGCGTATGATACATTTGGGTCAGAGCAACCTTGAGACGATATAGTATAGACAAGGACGTTTTCTTCAAAGAGTTTTGTCCCAACAAGACTTTGGCTAGCGAGTGTATTGGTTTGGAGTCGGCCAAAAAGCCTAGAGTCTGGGTGATACTCATGTTGAAATGCGGGTGGTATGAAAGCGCATTGATGTAAGGAGACATTGGGATATTCGATATTCTGTTTAGCACTTGAAGAACTGATTGTTATATCAAAACAGAGAGTCTACAAGTTAGGCAGAGAGAAGGTGTCTCAGCTGGCATTATATAAAAGCTGGCCAGCTCCAGCAGTGCAGTCGGTGTGAGGTTGCTTGTTGGCGGTCTCTATTGGTTGAGCCCCCTATTAGCGTGCTATTTCCGTATTTCTTTTTCCCAGCGGTACACCCCTCCTAGAGCTCCCTCCTCGTGATGCCTAAGCTGACGAAACGGGATTGGTCTTTTAGCCCTGTTAGGTGTGTGACTGTCGTTGGCTGTGCCGCGCAAGAGAGGAATGACAAACAACTGTCAGCAGAAACCGGACTAGGGCAGACCGGCGTAAGCGGGATGGTGGGTGTGCGTGGTTGCTGCTAGCGAGCGCCATACACCATACGCCATACCCATACGGCAGGGGCGCCTAATTGGGGGTCATCATCATTAATGTGAGTCTAAGGTTTCCTTTGCCTATTATTATCGTGGCTTGCGCGCTAGCCGGGCTAACTTCTCAACGGGGCGTCGTTCCCGGATTAAGTAAGTAAGCCATACCCGCATCCTTCATCATCAGAAGGAGCTGGACCAAGCGCGGGTGGTGGAAAGACTGCCGGTGAGCCAGCCATTGCCGCTATCCCCACGATGTTTCTTTTTGGCGACCTGGAAGACTCATGAAAAGCAAGTATCAAGTTATCGTTACATATAGGCAGTATGCCCCAATGTCTTTGAGACTCTCAATACGGGACGGGACGTATACACGATCAACTCAATTGGGATCCACCTTGTGAGACAACAATCTGCCCAAGTTAAGCGAGCATGCACCCCTTCTCGAAATAGGAGTATGATAACTAATCATCAATGCGACAGATGAAGTCATATAATATACGCAGCTATGCTGATTCGATACTCAGGTTGCCGAATACCCATTCGCTGAAACCTGGAGCAAGGCGCGACCTTCCCGAGACTCGAGAGCCATTGGCCGATCGAAATCAAACTGCATCCGTCCGTCGTTGCATTGTTGTTACCTAGGCGGGTGGGAGACCGCTGTCATCGCCGCATGGTTCTACGCATATCTCGTATAAATCGCGGCAGGCTGCTTAGGTGTCTAAGATACTGCAAGATACAGGGGCTGGACCCCTGATGGTTTAGGCAGTCTTAGGCGACCGCAGCTCTCGGATCGATTCGCGGTGGTGATGCAAGGACGCGACGCGGGATGGCAGCACGTGCTGGCCGTCGGAAACTAGCCATTGTGTGGGTGAACACACGCCAGACCCAGACTTGTGGGAATGAATCTGGTTGGTTAATTGGCAAAAGTGGTGCAGGGATGGTAAGCAGGGGAGGCTATGCGTAAGACGTGCTCGGTCTTGTCTTGTGTCGCTTTACAGATTATGTGCCCCGTGGTCAATAGCGTAGCAAGCTGAGTGAGGCTAGAAAATGGAAGAGTCGTTGACGAATCGAGAGCCTCGAGAGCCCCGAGTCCTTGTGTATTCGCCGACCTACCTACCTGGGTTGCGACGATGCAAGGGATGAGTATTGGGTATTGGCATCGGTTCCGGGGGACTGGTTCCGTCGTATACGAGAAAATGCGACGGCACCATCGCGTCCCCGGGGCGAATCAACCCTGCCTCAGCCCGGTGGCCAGCTGAGCACTTGATGCTTCTAAAGGCAAGGATTGAGGGTTGTCGGGTGTGAGGTCAAAAGCACTCCCTGGAACGGACCTGAGGACCTGACCTGAGGGAGCATTGAAGACCGCAATGCTAAAATGCGAAATCTCTTGGGGCGCGCCTGCGCCATGCGTTTGTGTGAGACCCCAGTGGGGTCAAATGGGGGAGTGTGGGTGGTACTCCGTAGGGCTGAATCGGTATCAGATGGGGGCCGGTGTAAGCGTAGCCTTAGGCAGCTGGGCCAAAAAAAGCACATGGAGTCAGATACTATAGGGGATGTTAAGATATCTCTCCGTCATCAGGGGTTGGGTCAAGGGGCCCAGCCAGCCATCACCGCCTTAATCGCCGAAAAACACCATCTCAAGGCACCAGTCAGAGTACCATTCAATTGATACTGGCTATGCTATTCATACCGGGTGACTGGCCCGTCAGCCGGGGACGGCGCCCTCCGCGATGGGGTTCTTCTTACCGACTTGTTGCGAGGGGGAAATCGCAGAGCGCTCACGCTGATGTTGATGACACAAAACATGGCACATGGACTGCTGAGATTGGAGGCACAGCCGGCACCGACGAAAGGGGACATCATATCGTCGTCTCGTTGGAAGCGCGTTAGGCCGAAGTGCAGAAAACTCCAGCCAACACAAATCGAAAAACATGTAGATGCATCCCGAAGATTCCAGTAAACCAACAACTATCAGTAGGTAATCATGGCATTGGATCGGTTGACCGTTCAATTGGGGTATGTTGGCAGGCACTGTTGAATTGACTGGTCAGCGCCCATTACTCATTTGCGTCGGGGGTCGCATTGCGTGTCGAGTCATGAAACTCCAATGGGGGTCCATGCCTAATAGGGCAGGTCGTCAGATGATAAGCAGCAATGCCTGGAGCAGGGCGATTGGGATCGCAACCATGTGCAGACCTCCAGGCTGACGTCTTGAACGTGCACAAAACAAACATCCTCGACGAAGAACTCGGTGTGTTTCATTGAGACTGCGCCTTACTCCGAAAACGTTGAAGAATTCGAGTCGCCTGGTTTACTTGTGACCGGTTATATGCGGAAGGCTGACAGGACGTTCTTGACAAGAGACGACAGCGGCAGGACGCGCTGACACGATGCGGGGTATTCTGGTGGCCACGGCCCTGGCCTTGGTGCAGCAGTGCGCAATGGCGGGAGCGAATCCGCACAAGACGCCGCAGTACCAAACCTTGCCTTCGCTGCGTGACCAGGCCAAGATTGTCGACGGTTGGACAGACGAGCGCAAGGCGTTGATCCCGGGCATCCTGCGAAAGTACGGCGTGGACGCGTGGCTGGTTAGTGGTTGAAGTCCTTTTCCGTTTCCGTCTACATCCAATGATACACTTTCCGTCGTCCGATGACACACACACTCCACGGTGGGCTAATCGCATCATATCTTTTCGACCCCCAACAGATCAGCCAGCGCGAGTATGCCGAGGACACGGTCTACTGGGCCCTGAAGGAGGCCACCATGTTCTCCGCCCGCCGGCGCACCACCCAGCTCTTCCTGACCAACGCCACCGCCGAGGGCTCTCACTCGTACCAATGGATCGAGAACACGGACCTGGTCTGGAAGGAGCTCAAGGCCATCCTGGACACCCACCAGCCCGCCCGCGTCGCCCTTAACACGGCATCCGAATTGGCCTTCGCCAGCGGGCTGCACGCGGGCGAGCGCGACGTCATCGCGGCGGCTCTGGGCGAGGCGTGGGCGGACCGGTTCGTGCTCGAGCCCATGCTGGCCGTCGAGGTCATCGCGACCATGGTCCCGGGGCGGCTGCCGTGGTACCGCAAGATGATGGAGACGGCGTGGGCCATCATCGAGGAAGGGTTTAGCAGTAACGTCATCACGCCGGGGAAAACGACGAGCTGGGACGTGGAGTGGTGGATGCGCGACCAGATCCAGGCGCTCAACTACACCACCTGGTTCCAGCCCAGCGTTTTTATTCTAGGCAAGACGGACCTCCCCGCCATGGCCACGAAAATGGACGATCCCCGGGCCCCCGACCACTCGATTGGGTATGGCGATATCATCCATACCGACTTCGGCGTCACCGCCATGGGCCTCAACACCGACACGCAGCACCTGGGCTACGTGCTCCACCCGGGCCAGACGGCGGCCGACGTGCCCGCGAGCGTCAAGGAGGGGCTCCGCAAGGCTAATCGGCTACAGGATATCGTGGTTTCTAACATGGAGATTGGTCGGACGGGCGACGAGATCCTGAAGCGGTCGCTGGACCAGGCGCACAGCGAGGGCATCCAGGGCAAGATCTACTGCCATGCGACGGGCGAGTGGGGACACAGCGCCGGGACGGTTATTGGTATGTACACCCTCCCTTCAATTGACTTTATGGGGGAGCTGCTCTTGGGATGATGACTGATTGACGATACACGCTTGCTTAGGCATGACCAACCTCCAAGAAGGCGTCCCCGTCATCGGCGACCTTCCCTTGCTCAAGAACACGTACTACAGCATCGAGCTGTACGCCGAGCACTTCGTGCCCGAGCGCAACATGACCATCCACTTCCCGCAGGAGGAGGACGTGTTCTGGAACGACACGGCGGGGGCCTGGGAGTGGGTGTACGGGCAGCAGACCGAGTTGATCTTGGTGTATCCCAGGGACGAGAAGAAGAAGGGGGAGGTGAAGGTGGAAGTGCTGCACGTACAGGGCGGCGAGGTTGAGCTTTGATCTGGATTTGAGATTGGATGATGGTCTGTGTTCAGACCTGGGGTTGCCCTTCGATTGACGGGATACTACAGCAAACATGGATCACCCAAACAATTTCCATTGACTCCTGAGTTAACATTCCTTGGAAACTCGCATTCTTCTCAATTTTGCTAGTCTTGGTTATGTTTGCTGTGCCTCGGAGAGACCCTTGTCGTATATGGCAATTTCCCCCGCCACTGGCTGATGCGGGGCGATGCCACAGCGGACGAGATCTCGTCAGCACACCCGCGAGATAGAAACATTGTTGAGTTACGTTTGATGGTCAAACTCCAGTCCATGTAGCTGACTCAGGTCATTGATCCCGGAGACCCCGAATTTGGCGGTCGCTGGGTAATGGAACCGTCCTTCTCTTCGTCGCATTTATGTTCTCGTTCGGTGCCTCCAACGGAATTTAGGGGAAACGGGTTTGCTACAAGCTCGACTCAATGCAAGGGGCCCTGCTGTTTCTCCTACTCTATATAAAGTGATAATGAGGTCGTAAAGTGTTCAGCGTGTAGAGACTGCCATTTCCAGTCACAGACAAGAAAGGTCGCCAAGACGGACTCGACAAGACCCACGCTCAGTTCGTCAGACACGTTGATTCCCATCGGATCCCGGTCCAGAACAAGCACGGCCCGGCTCGTCGCGAAGAGCTTGTTAATTTGCGCGATGGCCTTTTGCCGCAAGTCGTGCCCGTCGGGGATGCTCAGGGTGTCGATCCAGTCCGAATTGCAGCCAAAGCGCCGCGCCAGTTTGGAGAATATCTTATGCAGACAGCTATTCACGCCCGTATGCGGCCTTCCCCCGTGCCCGTGGCTCCAAACGTGGGAGATAGCCATGGTGGCTCCAGACGCCTCGACATACACGACTGTCCCGTTTGATAGGTCGCTCGCCGGCACCGCGTCGGGGCCTCAAGCGAAAACATAGCTGTCTCGATTCCACTTCAACATGCGGCAAGCATCGTCTCGGGTCCGGTCCCATTTGAGATTCCAGTAGAACCCATTATCATTCGAGTGATGCGTATGATCCGACTGCTCTTCGGCAACGAGCCGCCTGTCCTGGAATCGACCGCAATCCAACGGGTGGCCCCCAGCGCAGGGCTCGTCGCAATCCCAGAGACAGCGGGCCCTTTGGCCGCCATGAAGATCCGCATACCGCTGGTGGAAATTCCGAAAGCCCAGCACCAGGAAAACTCTCTGCTACCACAGCAGCTCGAACACCCAGCTGCACATGCACGGCAAGCTCTCGTTCTTCTTCCACCCGTACAAGGTGGCGCGGATCAATGGGTTGTTCATGAGCAGGCTCGTCCACCGGAGAGCGAGTAGCTGGTTCCCTGGCTCGGTGTAGCCGGAATCGAGCTGTTTCCCCAGCAGGAATCGGAATAATAGCAAGTGGAAACGGGTCAAGGTGGTCCAGACGATCGCCGCGGTGATCTCGCGCGCCAAACCGCTTTCGAGGCCCTCGGTTACCCGGGCTGGCGCCGATACCAACACCAAATTGTCCAAGATCTCGGCCAGGAGATCGAGTAGCCGCTTGATCCACGTTGTACGTTCCCAAACGGCAGGTGGCTACGAGGAATGCTACCCTGAGGGTCACAGTATTCAGCTTCGTCGCTACTTTGAGCTCCTCCCACGGAGAGACTGGGGCTGTGGGAGACAGCGAGGTCAAATAGGTGCCAGAGCGGTAGAATTTCCGAAGGTCAGGAGCGACGGTGCTACTACTCCCATGCCACATACGCCTAGCAAAGTCGAACTGAGGTGGTGTAGCGCGCAGCCTGCAGAGGACGTCGTATGCAACGGCGAAAAGGGGTTCATTCTGCAGTAGTGCGTCCTGAACTGCATCGTCGCAGCCAATAGTAACAAACCTCGGGTGTTCCCGTGCATGTTTCCCCCTTTCTCCTGTATTGACCGGAAGATATTTCGAGAGTTTAAGAGATATAGTATAAGCGTTCCATTAAAAGTAAGTAGATATTAATACCCTCCTTATACCCGATATATCATATGGTATAATTTATTATCTATAATTCAGCCTTCTAACGCTATAAGAAAAGTTGATATTAGGGTATCGAGACAATGGTCTGGATCTTTACATACAGCTCCGCGTGACACTTTTGATATCTTCAAAGGCCATGTTCTCATTCCTAGTACATATCTCCCACCCCGCGACTGTTGCTATCATATTAGTCCAAAGTTCTTCCATGGACGGGCAACGGATATCAACTCCTTTGCACGATCTGGAGTAAACCGTTCCTTGATAAGATCCCGGGCGAGAAAGTCAGTTGATTTCCCTGTCCGACGGGGTGGCTCGTTTATGGTGTATGCCAAATGATTTAAAGAGGCACCCTGTTTTAACAATGCTTTCATGATCGCAAAGTATTTATTGCTCTGAACCTCATTGTGGATCAAATCTATGTCCTCATGACGATGCAGGCGTTTTAAAAACTCACCCCAGACTGTGCCATAGTTGTCCCCCCTGACAGCAAACTCTTGGCTATAGGAAGCACCTTGTAAGAGCAGAAGCTGGATGGTGTCGATATAGGGGGCATCAGAGGAGCTCAGTGGTGTCAGGGCGCAGTCAAGCAATGGATGTCGAGTAGTAACTCGTTTAGGCTTTATTCCAGTTAGCCGGAACGAGTGGGCAAGTTTCAATATCCGATGATTTGAACCTCCTTCTGAAAGCGAATATTGCCGAGCCCAGTTGTGATCGGTTCTGTATAACGACTCATCGTCAGACTTCTCTATCGCACCTAGAGATAAACCTGCTGAAAATTTGCGTTCCAGAAAGCTAGTGTGGCCACTTTGTGCTGCCATTCCCAGGAATGGAATGGGATGCGGTCCATAGGCGGCGACATTTTGGGTGATTTCGTCGTATACCCTCTCCGCTGTCTCGAGTAGTCCATCAATTACGGCGGCGTCCTTTGAGTGACTGACAGCAGGCTTGGCGGCGTTTCGGGTGTAGAGAAACAGCTCACCAAGAGCTTTATCGTGGAAGGGCATGTTTCTTGTAAGAGATCCAAACTTGAGCTGGGCAACGGCTGCCTTGACTGGTGCAATAGACAAACTCACACTACTGCCCCTGTTGATGCTGAAAAATTCCAATGTCTTGAGGGACTTGACTAAGAAGTCCCGAACAGTTCGGTGAAGAAATCCCACCTTAAATTTGAAGTAAGGTGAGTCCCCATCAGTCGTTGACGCAAACTGTAGTCCAGAATCCATGGTAACTTCAAGTAAGCCTCTGGTGATGCCATTGAGCTGTCTCCGCATTTTTTCGCATCGGGCTGAAACATCATCCCCGTCTAGAGGTGTGTACGAGGAATCAAGCTCAGCAGATTCTCCCAGAATTATCTCGTTCAGGAAATGGAAGAACATCAAGAGACGAGGCTCGTCTGCTTCAGCCGCGACCTGCAAGATTTGCGCGGCTTGGCTTCGATCAGCTGCTGGGATCGAAATGAGCATATGGTCGAAAAACTCATCCAGGTCTTTTGGAAAGCCTGTCAGCTGCAGTTGAAGAGTCTGCACCGATTTGTAAAACGTGAATCCGTCAAGAAGCTGCTGCACAACAAGTCGAACCCAGATAAAGACACTCTGTGCTCGATTTACCACTTCATCTATTAGGTTGTTGTAGGTCAAATCCGTATTCCTGAGCTCCAAGAACTTCTCATGGCTGTTGAAACTGTCGCTCACATAGGCATGGATGTCGTTACGCATTAGGTCCTCTAGTTTGAGGTTTTTGAGAGGGTGATGCCCATACACATCCTCGAACTCTTGCCAGGGTCGACTTGCCACGCACAATTTTATCTTGCCAGAAGTTTCCAGTCGGTGTAAGGCCTTGGTTAAGTTCCTAATATTTCGGTCCTCTTCGTCATGAAACTCATCCAGGCCATCAATGAAAAAGCAAAACTTGACATCTTTGACCTGCTGAAGGATAATCTCGTATATCCTGAAGAGTGTTTCCAGATCCCAATCCTCATTGTAGGATAACGGCACTCTGAGTTTGTGATCGTTGAAGATACTTGGTATCACATCAGGGACGTGACGTAGAATCTCGAATAATAGAGTCCTGAGTAATCCTTCGAGTGACCTTTGCAGCGGGTGGCCAGAATACCAAAAGTAAAAACTTGCTTTGACCAATTGGCACCCTTCTGCCCAGTGCTGGAGATGCTCCGCCACAGATTCTTGGGCGAAGACATACTTCATGAATGTTGACTTCCCGGAGCCAGGTTTGCCGTGTATCCAGAAGACGCCGTCACCGTCGCGTAACCAGGTGATGAAGTGCAGGCATGAGCTCAGATGGTTCACTTGGACATCGGGGCTGGCCAGCCACTTGAATGTACCCTCATGAGCTTCCTCGATCTTCCGCTCTCGTGTGGATATGCTAGTGAAGTGCAACTTCTTCAGTAGCTGCTGACTCGAGTCTGCCTCGATCCCTTTGACTTTTAGATTGTCCATGGCAAGGGCAAGCCTCTGCATCTGGTCTGACAATTCGGTAATCAGAGTAGGGTCAGTCTCTTGTGGTTGGCGCTGCTGGTAGTAATCTTTCTTTTGCATAGGGTTGCCATTTTCCTCAAGCTTCATGAGCGCGAATTGAACCTCTTCTTTCAGAGATTGGATTTCGTTATTGGTTGCGATACCGAGGTTGACGTGCGTCTCTTCTAAGCCAGCTATAACACAACCTAGACCGTGAACCTCGTCTCTACACCAATGGGTGGAGATTAGCATACACAATAAACCAAAAAAATACAGTGGCACGTACAGGAGGAGCTCTTAAATATGAGCAGAAATGCGTTCTTGAACCTTGGCGATCTTGACGTTCAATTGTTCCATCTTGTGCTTGGATCGAAACCCCTTGAACGCAACCTGGACTGACTTCAACCTAGTCTTGTTGCCTTGGATCCTCAGCTCCTCTAGACTCTTCAATAGCTCCTTGGTGATCTCGTCGCATTCGTGAGCCATGTGTGTTAGCTGTTCTGTCGCTCCAGGGACAATGGCAATCCTCCCACTATGCTGCTTGACATCGCGGGTGATGTTGTTCAAGAACTCGACATCACCTGCAACGCAAGCACCCGAGGCGTATATCTCATTCGCACCCGCGACCAACTTCCAGGCGCAGTCAACAAACGACAGGATATTGCTAGCCAAGCCGAGAGCAGCTAGAGCCTCCATGGCTAGGGAAGATGCCTTGGGTAGGGTAAAGTTCGCCTGATGTGGCCTTGAGATGTTGAATGCAGCTGGAATCGTTTGGAGAAAAGCGCCAATGTGTCGATGCTGATATTTATTGCCTCCCAAACAACGACACATGTATGTGCAGTTGATCAAAAGGGTTTGTTGGTGGAGATCAGGTAAGATTATGAAAGCGGGGAGTCAGCTTGCCACGATCAAATAGAGTCCTTCCAAAAAGCAGGGGGAAGCGGCTGGCTGAGGCCTCCTTCTCAGCCTCACGATGCTTTTGATTGCTAGCCCAAGTTATGAGAGGTGTCTTATACATACATAACTCGCTATCATTTAACAGGTGTGTTAGCTCTCCATAATATGACTTATCTACGCGCCGGTACCACCTCCAGAGACGCTGACTGCCTGATTTCGGCAATAATTGCATGAAAATCCCAACAACGCCCCCGCGTCCGATGCCATCTCTCTTCTTAACAGACGATCACACAGAAGGTGATCATATAACGTGGTACCAGCGTGGATTGAAGCATGTCTTATATCTAAGATGCCGTTATGAGAGGCTGTATGCACTTTCAAGGGGTCTAATGAGTCTGAGAGACTTAATTTATGCATTGGTTACCGGCCGTCAACCATATGTGCCCATGGGGAGTCTAAATTAATCAGCCGCAGTATCGATATTTCTCAAGTACGTCCTTAGTTACTGCCGCGGCCGGCTGTGTCGTCTAGTTTTGTCGTCCAAGTGTGGCACCTTGCAGCCTGATTCGTGTGTGCCACCATTTGGAGACTGGAAGGAAAAGGTCAAGACGATGACAATCCGTGCAAGTCTCGGCGTTTATTCTAATAGTCACGTTATGAAGGGCTTGGCGATACCGAGGGGGTATCTTTGGTATATTGCGAATTGGATACACACTCAGGTCTGGGAAATGCCAACCACTGAAGAAAGCCAGGCAAAAACAAATACATTAATCATGGCTTACACGTCGCTTAGAGTGGGATCTGTTAGTCCGAGGAGGTGCACCATAAACTCACATTAACATCAAGTAACAACTTCACGATCTTGTTATGGTGTTGTTGATATTTCCCCTTTAAACCTGACTGATTAGTCAGGCCAGCCTAGCCCCGTAATATCTCGCTATCTCCGGATGAGGTCTGGCGCAAGGGCTCATTTTCAATTGCAAGTGCCAGTACGAAACCCACAAGTCCAAGTCGGTGGATCAAATTCCAACCCCGCGCTCGGCGACCATGACGCCATTGTACGTGGTAGCATTGGGGGCCGCAGCCCAACTGTGGATGTTCTGGCTTGGTACGACCTTGATGCAAGCTTACACGCTGATGCGACGCTGCTATTAACGTGACTTGCCGTATTGGCAACGCCATGAGTTTCCAGCCATTGCTTATCAGTTATCTCTGGCCTCCATCAGATATAAAAGTGAGGGCTGGGGGTGGTGTGGGAAGTACTTGAGGGCTCATGACACGAAAGAGTGGTCGGCGTCGAGGTCATCCGTTCGAGGACAGCTGATGGGCAGTCCAGTCGTCCGGACTCGGTTGGACCGATGCTGCTGATTCACGCGCGAATCCCATAGCCGGGCAGACAAAAGATAACAGCGTCGCCACAATGGAATTGTTAGTATGTTGCATCCCTTATTTAGTAACATGGCACCAGATGTATTAAGCGTCGGGTTGCCTATTGTGGAAGGACCGCAACAAACGACTGCCGGATCAAGAGAGAACCGAATGAGATCCGTATAAGTTTCTAGCATAGGAAAGATGATGGTCTCGATATCACTCGTGTTACGCCCACCGCACGGGAGACCGGTTGTCCCTATGGCTGTACGGTCGGTCTAGACGATTATGTTGGGGATGTGACAGCCCGAAGTAGATGCCCTGCCCATGTCGTGGAAGGCAGGTGTTCGTTTGGAGCGGTGCCATTGGAAGAGGTCGACAATTAAAGTAGGGGCACTAAGGCAAAAGGCAGATTTGGGGAGGCGGCGTAGCGACCAGGATGTGGACGAGGCCGGCTTCTGGCCGGCCTCTTCAACGGGCAGGGCACACAAGCTCGATTCTAGTGCAAGCTGGATCTCGCAATAAGGGGGTCACGACCAGTGAATAGGCCCGTATATGCTGACTGACAAGTCTGGATGTAAGGATGTGAATGGAGGAATGCCCAATCTGAAAATCCTGATCTCAGCTGGAGACGGCCGTTGTGATGGATCTGCTGGAAAAAGCACTGGTCCCGAGTGGCAGCCCAGCGTCAGTGGCAGCAGAGTGGCAGCAGCCCACAACACACTGCAGATACCTCACATCAAGAAAAAGGCGACTCATGTAACCGAGAAAGCTCGCCTATCCTGGTAATAGCACTGAAGATTGAAGGCAACAAGCCACCATAAGAGCATAGAAAAAACCTGACGCGAGGCGGATCATGACGTTCCCAAGATGCTAGGATTTAGGTTGCACGAGAGATCGACCCGCCCCCTCCTGTAGTGATGTAGGTCGCTGTAGCGCCGTGAATAAATGCCATTGCTTTATCGAGTCCAACCACATAGTCAGCTTTGGGGCGAGTGCCCGACTTCAACCCTCCCTCTCCCATCAAATTGTCCATGTCAGCCTCCGCCGCCATTTTCCCTCTCCAAGCCCTCCCGTTCTCCGAATCTTGGAAATCTAGAACATCGTCCATTACCCTCACTTTTCTTGTCATTACAATTGATTAATGGATTGACCGGTTGATGATTGATTAAATTCTGAATTTCGAAAAGTTTTGTTATCTTCGTTTGTGATTACCGCGCCTTACGCCCCAACCTTAGACAGACCTGTTTGCCCTCGCCAACCCCCCTCGATCTGACGACATCATCGTTTTTTCTTCTCTTATACTTTTCTAGAGAGAGACACTCCCCGAAACTGGCAGCCAAGACGAGGACAAGAGACAAGACTCGAGAGATTATAGTGCCCGCCAATTGGAAGAATCTTTACTGTACTCCGATCGAATCGCACTTCCTACGAGCGCATCCCATCGTGTGTCGCGTCGCATCCCAGCGCATCGCATCGCATCGCACCCGCCGATTGCAACAGCGCATCGTCCCCTACCGCTTCCCGGATCCGTATGCGACCATTGGGTGCAGCAGACCCGTCCTTCTGATCCCGTCCGAGCACATACTGCATCCCGCAACGATACCGACCGCTTCTCGTTGGACTAGTATATACCGATTACTATAAATATATTCGTCGATATTCTCTCCTCCTTTGAAAACCACCCGCAATCATGAACGGCCAGTCGACCAATTCGGCCGCGGCGGAAAACGCCCCAACCGCATCGCCCATGAATCCCGAAGCACCTTTGTCTCAGCCCACGACGCTCCCGGCTGGGGAAGCCCCGTTGATGGCCGGCGCCAACGGCTCCTCCCTCAAGAAGCGCAAGAAGGAAGGCCTCAAGCCCATCATCACCACAGAAGGGCCTGCGCCTCCGTGAGTATACCTATACCCATATGCAATTCCCGTATGACTTGATACCCATTCTCCCTCTTACCTATCTGGAATTTTCTTGTCATCTAGATCAGCTCAGTTGCTGTTGTTCGGCGCATAGTGCTCGTTCATTTCCCGTTTCCTGGGAGCATTGGGGCGCCGGGATCTAGTGGCCCGCGGCCTTTTTTGCTGCCCTGATATGATACACGCAATTCAATTGATCCTGGTTCGGCCGGCGCGCGAAGTCGCATCGACGCATGTGCAGTCCACCATGCTGTTGTCACGCTGAGCCGGTCTGTTTGTGGCTTTGGTTGGCGGGGTTAATCAGAAACGACAATAACAACAGTCGTACCCTTGTTGATTATGACGCTGCTCCCTCGCCAGCCCAAATGTCCAGTGCGCAAGTGCCATGATATGAGCCATGGTACGAGAGAGGGCCAAGCCAAGCCCAATTCTGGGATGCGAGTTCCGCGTCCCGGTCCCGCTCTCAGCCCAGACAGACGAGATTGTATGCACATCACCTTGCTGAAGAGAGCCAAGTCCGTCCCTCCTGTCCCATGGACAAGGCGCGGGCGTCGCAGGCGTGACATGCGATGGCATCGAAAGATCGTATACTTGACTCCCAATCTCCATGGCGGCTTGCGCACACAGGCACGAGGGGTCTATGAACGTTCTTCGGGCCTTCTAGCATCTAGGACTAGCAACCAGCTGTGCGACTTACAATCTTGATTGTTCGTTCGTCTGGTGTTCCTGAACCCCTTTCGGGACCGCCCATGCGCGCCTAGTTTCCCCTTTGGATGTCTATCTATATACGTACCTGGCATGGGATTTCATTCCTTCTGCATCCAGCTCAGCTATGGGCACGAGATGTCGTATGGATCGTGTCACATCACCTACCTATAGACAGATGATGGCTTTTGGCGGTCTGCCATGCCATGCGCCTGCTGCACGCATGCATCTCTATCTATCCGTATGGCCTCTCTTTACCCAAGCTCAGTGATCTTGGTAAGCCCCAAGGCAGTGCCCATTTAAAAACCCCAACGCATCAAGTGCAGCCAGCCAGTCGTATGAGAGAGGGGGGGCAGATCGCCAGGCAGGGGAACCCGCTTTGCTTCTGGGACGGGGCTTCATTCGCGGCCACGGCGTCAGTCCAGGGCAGTCTGCCTGTGTGTGTCTTGATTTGATATCGCACGCGGCACTACCACCTGTCTCCCTGGCACCCGCTCTCTTCTCTCCCCATCCTGCTGCGACTAGACTGCCTGACGTACTAGGGCACTTGGGCACCTGGGTGGTAAAGTATGTAGCTAGTCAAGAGATTGTCTGCATACGTCAAATACCTCCCAAAGTAGTGCCCCATCTCGCATCGACAAGTGCGTGCATACATAGCAGATACCTTGCCTTGCTTGCAGGAAGGGGAATGGATGGAGGCGGTCTGTCTCTCAATTTGTGGCCGTGTTCCCGCTCCTCCCCTCTCGCACTCTCTCACCCTCTTGGACAGCCCATAGCCATCCAATCTATGGACGTTTCCCACTTTCCAAATTGTCTCCCGAGCTGAGACAAGACAAGGAAACTGAGAGAGTGAGATAGCGACCAAGCAAGCAAGCAGGAGAGCGCGACAAGGTATTCTTTTGGCGATTATTATTTTCTGTGCCTGTTGCTCCGCTTATCTGGTTGGTTCGTTATTCGTCGCATGCCTGTTTTTTGTTATTTTGGACGAAAAGGCTTCCCCATTCCCTCTCATTGGAAGTGTCTGAATCAAAAAATCCCACCCCCGCGCGCGCCCCAACTACTCGGTTCAAGTCAAGTCCAGTCTTGCCTGCTTTCTGCCACTGCCCACCCTACACCACCACCACCACATAATTAGAATCAACCATCACACACTACCTACCTACCGTTTCCAACAAGCTGTGGAACATCACCTGCGAAGAAGGCAAAAACGACGACTTCTTGAACCATAAAATCCACAACCATGATGAACACCAAGAAAAGGTCAATTAATACCCAAAGCGACCCAAAATCCAATTCCCTGTCAGTTTCGCGTTTTTGTGTCTATTTTCCGGGCGCAGCTGGCTAGTGCTACTGTTGCTGCTGCTAGCTGTGGACTTATTGCTTGCCTTGTCCCTTTTGAGGTCATATCATATCGCCCTGCCTTGGTTGCCCTCAATTGCGGGCGGGCGCTTGGATGGCCGGTTTTGGCTATTCGGACCCCCAAATCCAAAAGCCAAACCTCGCCTCTCCGGCGAATGCAAAACTTCCATAAGCCAGAGTACCGTCTGCTGTTTCTGCTGTTTTTGCTGCCTGCTTGCCGCTGCTGCATCTCCAAGTTTTTTGGTCGCCCGCCCAGCATTTTGTTGTCGTTCAAGTCAAATCAATCCACCAAAGCCTCCAAGTTTCTTCTGTCTGCCCAATTACGCGCCCAGCCCACGTGCGTGCTGCCGGCTCTGCCTCTGGCCTTCGCCACCAGCACTTCGTATTGCGCTCTTATGTACTCCTGCCTCCTTCCGACCCTGCTGCACTTGCGCGCGCATACCATCTGCCCATTCTAACCATTCTATTGACGCCGACTACATTCTGGAAGATTGCGCTGACCATGTCGTTTTCGCTCAGACCACCACACCTGTCGCAGGCCATGAATCAACATTCCCCCACATCTTCGTCGGGGCCCGAAGACGCCGCCGAGAACACTGCCGACGAGGAGGATTCCGAGGATTACTGCAAAGGCGGCTACCATCCCGTGCAGATTGGCGAGAAGTTCAAAGATGGGAAATACACAGTGGTGCGAAAGCTGGGATGGGGCCATTTCTCTACAGTCTGGCTGTCGAGGGACAACAACTCGGGAAACCACGTCGCCCTGAAGGTTGTGCGATCGGCCAGTCACTACACGGAAACCGCCATTGACGAGATCAAGCTGCTCCAGAAGATTGTGCAGGCGAACCCCAATCACCCTGGACGGAAATACGTCGTGAGCCTGCTCGACTCGTTTGAGCACAAGGGCCCCAATGGTGTGCACGTATGCATGGTTTTTGAGGTCTTGGGCGAAAACCTGCTGGGCCTCATCAAGAAGTGGCAGCACCGCGGCATTCCCCGCGACCTAGTGGTGCAAATCACGAAACAGGTCCTGATGGGACTCGACTACCTACACCGAGAATGCGGCATCATCCACACAGATCTCAAGCCCGAAAACGTCCTGATTGAGATTGGCGATGTCGAGCAGGTGGTGAAGAAGGTGGTCAAGAACGAGAACGCGGCCGAAAAGGAGAATCACAGAAACGGCCGCCGCCGGAGACGGACGCTCATCACGGGCAGCCAGCCTCTGCCCTCGCCGCTCAACGCCTCCTTCAACCAAAACAACATGTTCCCCTCGCAGAAGTCGCATACCAGCCTCAATGCCATGATGCAAGACAGTGAGTTGTTGCCCCGCCCCGCCCCCGCAATAAAGCACAAACCCTTCTAGTCGCACACTAGCAGTCAGCCCCCGGTCGGTCTGCCTTGGTGGCTCACGCCATCATGTGGCACGGACGCGTCGTGGAAACAGATGATGATGATGCTAACGGTCATCACTTACAGGTGCTGCGTCGGACAACAAGACCCCCAGCGAGAAGTCGGGTCAAAGGGAGAAGACTGCGTAAGTCCCTGTGCCCCCCCTTTTTCTGTTGATGCCGAGTGGAGATGGTGTGTGTATGTGCTTGGCGCGACCTAGGGCTGACATGATGTGTTGCGCAGTGACATCCTTAGTAAGGAGGTCTCGGGCATATCCCTTGACAAAACCGCCTCGGGAGCCAATTCTTCGAGCCCCGAAAAGAAGAAGAGGAAACGCAAGGGCCCTATCATCAATGTCAAAATTGCAGATCTCGGCAACGCCTGTTGGGTTTCGCACCACTTCACAAACGACATTCAGACCCGGCAGTACCGGTCCCCAGAGGTCATCCTGGGAGGAAAATGGGGCGCTAGTACCGATGTATGGAGTATGGCGTGTATGGTGCGTATTTCTCGACAACTTCGCTTTTTTGGCAACGGGCTAACTTCTGGACAAAGGTTTTTGAACTCATTACGGGCGATTATCTGTTTGATCCTCAGTCGGGAACCAAGTACGGTAAGGACGACGACCACATTGCGCAGATTATCGAGCTGCTCGGCCCGTTCCCCAAGGACCTGTGGAAGCAAGGCCGCTGGTCCCAGGAGATCTTCAATAAGAGGGGCGAGCTCCGCAACATTCACCGGTTACGACACTGGGCGCTACCCGACGTCCTGCGGGAGAAGTACCACTACAAGGACACCAAGGACATGACGCCCAAGGAGCGCGAAGAGCGCGAGAAGAAGCTGGCCAAGGAGGCGGCCGAAAACGACGACGCCCCTGATGAGGAGACGACGCCCGCCCTCGAGTACCAGCCCAGCCAGGTGGCCGACTTCCTGCTGCCCATGCTCGAGCTACTGCCCGAGAAGCGGGCCAACGCGGGCGGCATGGCGAATCACCCGTGGCTCAACGACACGCCCGGCATGGAGGAGGTCAAGCTGAACAGCCTGGTGCCGGGAAGCCGAGGCGAGGGGATTGAGGGTTGGTCTACGGAGGTGAAGAAGGCTCGCTAGTTACCACTTCTTTTGAGCGACTGAAGGAATTAAAACCATAAGCGGGAAAAGGGGTGGAAAGGGGAAAGGGTGCTGGCTGGCCTACAACACCGAGACGATCAAAAGGCAGGCAACGTGGCCCACCAACCCGATCAATCAACACACAGCGAAGAGGGGAATGAAAGAGAAAAGAGAAAGAGAAAGAAAGAAAGACGAAATGAAAAATAATGGCTGGCTCTTGGTGCATTTAGCGAATCTTGACCATAGAACAACCATTAATATGCATCCATTGAATAAGCTCCTTTCTGTGTTGTCAACAGTTTTTGCTCTGCTTCCTGAGAGAAAGTGGTTGCATGCAAGCAAGTACAAGCACGATCGCACTTAACCCAGCCGCTTTAAAAAAAAGCTCCTGGAAGTGTGTTTAATTCGATTATATAACATGGAGGGCAAAAAAAATTGGTTGGCATCATACGAAAGAGTACTTCTGCACGCAGGTATAGTAAAGCATCAAGCGAAAGTGATGCTGGCCACAGGGAAGCAGTATGTTAGAGCCATCTCTGTACATTGTGTGTACTTGTATCCTTTTATGCTGCTTTTCATGTATCGCTTACCTTCTGTACGTTGGGCAGGCCACCAATCCATGGCAAACTTGTTTGACGTGGCCCGAATAGTCCATATGTTGATGGCGGTACGGCATAATCTGGGCGAGAGTAGCACTTGGCGTCGCCATTAAGCGGATAGGAATGAAGATATCTGATGCGGAAAGTATGGCAAGTTTACTACAAGAGTAACAGACGATGAACCACAAGAGAGGACAGTGACGAGATGTAGCTATGCAATTGTTCGCTTCTCGTCATCCCCTGACGCTGGCAAGGGACCACTAAACTACTGTACACCACAGCTGGCTGGGCCTCCCCTGTTCCCGTTTGACATGCGAAGTCAAAGACGAAGGGGAATGCAAAGTGATGCCAGAACTGTCATCGTACCAATCTAATTTGCGTTTGTGGGTGTGTACCTAATACTGTATGTGACTTGCGGTACGCTCCCACTAACTTCACTCACTTCGCGAGAAACCCTTGCTCGAAAAACGCCCATAACGCCCCTGGGAATGCAACTGAAAAAAACTCGCGAGAAAGTCTTTCTCCCAACCAACGGATGATTACACCATAACACAACATACTTCTCTTCAACCCTTGTCCTTCTAAGACTTGACCAACTGGCGGGAGGTAGCCCCAAAGTTGGCCTTGATCCGGTCCGAGGGAGGTAAGCGGCCGAGGTCCTCCTACTTCTTCTTGGCCTTGTTCTTGAGCATGATCTTGCGGAAGGCGGCGTCGCCGCTGGCGCCGATGGGGCGGTACTCGGGGCCCGACTGGGACGAGGTCGTGAACGTGCTCTTGGGCGCCACGCTGTAGCTCGAGGGCAGGCCCACGACGCGCGCGCGGTTGCCGTCCTTGACGGGCATCTGCAGGATCCGCTCTCGCTCCGCGTCGCGTTTCGACGTCTGCGTGGCAGGGGGGCCGGGGCGCTGCGAGAGGGTGAACTGAGAACCGGCGGTCTGGCGGAGTTTGGCAGCCCTGTGGGAAAAGATGTTAGTTTGATGTTTGCGCTATTTGGAAGGGCAAAAAGATAAGTAGATAGCAAACGTACTGGTAATCAAAGTCGCGCGTCTCGATGTGGCGCTTCTTGTAGTCGTCGGTGCGGTTCAGGATGGGTCGGCTCCAGTCACCCAGTAACCGCTCAGCCGTGCGCTTGATGCCGATCTCGGGCTTCTTGCTCTTGGTGTAGAAGAGGACGACCTTGCCCAGACCGCTGGCCTTGAGCGAATCCTTCTCGATGGGGAGACGAGGCAGGGCGTTGAAGATGTCGCGCTGGATGGTGTAGGCCGGGAGAGAACCGTCCCGCAGAGGCTCGAGGAACCACATGACAGCGCCCAGGAAGTTGTGGTCCGGATCGACGATGGCGTCTTGCTGATTGTTACTGTTGAGCAGCGACATGACCTCGGGCAGGATGCGGAGCTTGTTGTTAGCGGGCTGGCCGGCGGCGCGCGCTGCGTTGTCTGCCTCGCAGGCGTTGCCCATGGTCACGATAAGCTGCTCGATGCGCTCTGCCAGGTCGTTTTCCAGGTCGATCTCGTCCTTCTTGCGCCGGCGACCGGACGGCTTCTTAACATCTTTGGCTGCGGCGCGCTCGATGGCTCGCTTGCGTCGCTCCTCGGGTGTCAGGTTCTCCTCAGGCACTGGCTCGGGGGATGCGCGCTCGCTGCGGGAGGATGCGGCAGCTGGACCAGCGCGGCGTCGCTTGCCGGTCTGGATCTCGCCGTCGGCACCGTCATTATCGTCTTGGCGCGAGCGCTTCTTCTCGCGTCGGCCCTCCTTAGGCTTGCGGACGGCCTGGCCCTTGCGCTTGCCGGCCTTGAGGGTGCGGGCGACGTCTTCGTCAATCTCGACGGGCTTCTCCTCGATCTGGGCGGCGGCGGGATCGTAGTCATCGAATTGGTCTTCGTCGACTTCGGACAGGGCGTCGGAGTCCTTGTCGGAATCGCCAGCGGCTTCTACATCGTAATCGCCCAGCTCCTTTTGCTGGTCATCGCCCTCCTCCTCGTGGAGAGTGTCGGGGGCCGCGGCCGTAGGGGTGTCTTCCATATCAGACATGATGGTTCGTGTTGATGGGCAGAAGAAGAAGAAGAAAGAACAGAAAGAAGGCGCGAGGTTGAAGGTGGCGAGGAATAAAGCCTTAGTCCAAAGGCCTGAGATGGGAATTAAGAGAACTTCAATTTAAAGAAGCTCGGCCTGATGCCGGAGATAGGTCTCCAGCTGTTGCAACGGAGAAAGTGACAGAACAATGATTATTGCTGATTTTTCCTCCCTGCACGAAGAGAACGGGAGTGGTTGTTGAATCAGAAATGGCAAAGGCGCGGGTGGATGGATTGATAAATGTATTGATCCATCCAGCCTTGTTTGGCCTTTGCTCTCTGGAAATGTTGCAGTCTCGCTTTCCCTTTGGCTAAGAGATCCCTGCAGCGGCCAAGCTTACCTAATCCCTGACACTGGGCACTTCAGCCTCGCCGACCCCACTCTAACTAACCTATTGTTTTTCTTCGAGCTTGAAGCTTCAACGTGGCGGCCTTTGTTTACTGTGGCTGACGGTTACCCCATCAATTAACCATTTTGGATTGAAAGAGACTGTTCATCCGCCGATTTTCTATTTGAAGTAGGATCGACCCATGCACGCCACCATGCAATAGACCCATGATTATCTGGAGTCTTCTATTGTTTGACGTATCAATTGATCAAGAGTGTCTGTGTGCCCTTGTGTCTGTTGAGTAGCTGTCAACGAGCTCCAGTCTTGTCTTTCTCCCTACCTATTACAAGTACAGAACAGGCACACGACCAGCCCGCACTGCATCGTCAATCCCTATCGTCACTGTCGCCGATTCCTCCTGCCTGGGATTTTTCGTCGCATCACCAACTGCTACTTCATTCGCTTTTTTTTTTCCATCGGCAGCGACACCTGCAAATAGCTGCCACAATTTTAGATTTCTCTTCGCCAATTCGGGCCGGACATCATGGAGCGGCGCACCTACGAGTCTCCCATGGATTGGGAATACCAAACACAAGGGCCGATGGATCCCAACAGTCCATTTGCTCGATCCATTCAAAAGGCCCAAAAGACCAGTAGGTGCATGGGAGCATCTCCATCCACCTCCCCTCTCCCACAACCCCCTCTCTCTAATGAAGTAAAAAATACAGACACTGCCTTTGGAGCCGCTCGCCCCAGCGCACTCGCAGCAAACAGCACACCCAACCTCAACATGTTCCCGCGATCGCAGACCAGCTCGGGCAACCCCCAACCGGCATCTTCCAATCGTAACGACGTGCCGTCATCCTCTACCCCCTCTTCCTCTTCTGCGCACCCTGTATTCCAACGCACAAGCACCGCTCCTCCATTCCGCAACCCGGCCTTCACTACGCCGCGGAAGCCCTTCGATATGGACCCCCTCTCCGAGGTTGAGGACAGTCCTGCCGCCACTGACCCCGAGGCCTCCGAACTGTACGACCCCGATACCCCCGAGGACAATTACCGCTCCCTGCGTCATATGAGCCTCACTCCCGCCCGTTCCAAGTCGCTGCTGCAGGCGGCGACCAGGCGAAGCCCCGGCAAGGGCGAAATCCCCAACAGCAGGACGACCATGTTCAGCACACGCGACAAAATACGTAAGCGCAAGAGACGGCATGATGATAAGGACATCAGCGGGTACCGCTTGCCTTACAAATATTCTAACGAGTGGGAAGAGTCTGAAGATCCCGACTCAGACGATAGCACCTACGAGCCCAACGAGCGCCCACGCTACCGGAACCACGCAAAGGGCCAGAAAGGCTGGTTCGCAGGCTTCCTGTCCACCGTCTCGCGGTATCCTACAGCCCCCCATGTCCTGGGTTACTGGTTGACGTTCGCCTTCAATGCCGCGATCTTGGGCTTTGTCGCCTGGATCGTCTACAACATCATTAGCGCCTTCCGTATCGAGATGGGCATCGTGTCCTTGGACGCGAAAAGCGATATTCTCGACACAATAAGCAAGTGCCAACAAAAGTACATCGACAACCGCTGCCACCCGCGGGAACAGCGCTTACCCGCCCTTAGCGCAATGTGTGATGAATGGGAGGTTTGCATGAACCAGAACCCCGACACGGACTTCAAGGTTCGCCACGGGGCCAAAAACTTGGTCGAAATCGCCAACACCATCTTCGAGTCGATGCATTGGAAGACAATGGTAGGTCTCCCCTGGTTTTTCTCCTTCATCGTGATCCCTTTGCTGGAGATACTCATCCAAATCCTTACACAGGCCGCCTGTTTCAGCCTCATGGTGATCCTCTCCCTGAGCGGCGCCACGCTGTTCAAGACGTCACCCCCAGCTTTCGCCGCGGCCGTACCGCAGCATTCGCAGGCCGCCATCCACCCGCAGCCATACTACTACGACGACCGAAGGCCGCCCCGGACGCCGAGTCGCGGCCCCTACGCGCTGATGAACCGCCAGGACGAGACGCCCGACACGGATGCTTCGCCGGAGAATAGGCGACCCCAGATGCTGCCGCCGCCTTACGAGACGCCCGGCCGCCGGAGGAGCCCAAGCAAGGAGCACCGGTCCAGGAGTCCGACTAAGAATCGCAGCCCGTCAAAGCGGTATTGAGGGTTGAGGACATAACGTGCTTGGAAGTTGGAATATGTTTCTGCCGGCATATGGCCAGGATGCTGTACAATGAGAAGACACTTTGGTCTCGAGAGAAGAGTGGGAGAGGGACTTGGCCGGCATGATGGCTCACATGATGCAAGGAGGCAAAGCTGTATAATAAATCTCTCTTCACGGGAACAAATGCAGGACAGATACCCCACACATACTGGCCAAGGGGGTTGGTTATTTAAAGGGAACAAACATCAATGATCGAGAGAAGTATGGCTTCTTTAGGGTACGAGGTGGACAGATAGCTAGCTGTCTTCTTTCCTCTCATGAAGCCCCAACCAACGTACATGCTGGAGAGAGAGATCTGATCATTGGCTAGGCGTTACAGGAGTAGGGACAGACACCACGCATACTATGTGCAGATTTCTGTTCTCTGTTTCTTTGTTTAGAAATTAAAAATTCTTACATGATATACACATATATAAGGGGTTTAGTACGTTAACTAAACTGGATGTGGTGTTGAGTTGCTTCGCGAGATACCATTTGACTGCTGCCTTCTGTGAATCAGTATTCGTATCTGGGATTCTCAACTCCGCTGAAAGGTGAGGAAATGAAATGTAGAAAGCCCTGAGATCAGGAACAGATTTCGCCTTGTCACTCAATTGTAATTGCGTACATGCTGCTACTACGTTGGTAAAAACCGCTTAGGCTGAAGGCGTGGTGGTCTTGGGGGATTGGAAATTGCATAAGGCCTAACTGAGAGGAGATGAACAACAAGGGGTGAGGAGACGCCCGAGCAGACCAAATGCTAAGTCGTGGCTGATGACTTTTCAGATGCCAGGAGGGCCGTTTTCGAATATCTCAACCCATGGTGACCAGATCTTGGATACAACAAATTTGAGTTCACTCAGAATCAAATACACACGAAGCGCACGCTCACTCTCCTTGCCAACCAACCTCTACGAATCTCAACGACAGAAGAATCCCTTGACCGGGCCGGTGTAGCCTAGCGGTAGTGTTGTTATTCATATTATACTTAAAGGCAAGAGGGTTCAACTCCCTCTGCGGTCATTCTTTTTTCAATTATGATTATTTCTGTGGTAACTCTTTTTTTTAGCACGATCTGAGCGACAGCCATGCACAGAGAGGCCTGAGGACCTGGGCAGGTAGGTGTATTCCCAAGCAATCCATGAGTCCATCGTCTGTTGTGTATAATATGTGGTCTGTAGACCACAGCGACAGTGTACTCAACTCCTGCAAGTATCTTCTTGCATTACCGTCAAACTACATTACTTACAAACAGCAACAACCGATATCCCAGAGACCACCAACAAGCCTCAGATAATCACATCTGGCACGCAAGGAGAAAGGGAGAGCAGAGACCAAAGTAAGTTAAGTTGCCTTTCCCCATATGGGGGGTATCTTCGATTATTCACACAGCAACATATAACAGTTATGTACGTACATCGTTCGTCTGTATCATCAAGTCTTGACACATATACACACACACACCTTCCCCTTTCGTCCATTCCCCACTTCAGATCTTGCTTCCCAGTTCACAAGCCTCCCAATATATGTGTCCATCTCTATACATGACGAGATGATCCACGCCCCCTCTCTTGTGCTCCCAAATATTCGGCCGTAGAGTAGGCAGGCAGGCAGCAAACTCGGACTGAAAGCGAGCATTCTGCACCATGTGCCCTAATAGCGAGACCAGTTTGTCGAACGCGAATGACCACACGTATCGTATCGTCAGTTGTCGTTCCGTGTCTCAGGAAGCTTATCCAGAAATAGAAGCCCCCACCCAACCCAAATCTGAGACAATCTGCTGTGTTCCCATCCCCAACACCGCGCTATCATGCTGTCGTCATTGGTAACAAGGGGGTTGTTGCTGATTATATATCCCGGAATGCGGCAGGCGGCGCGCCAGCCAATTTTTGCACTCCATCAATCCTTCAGAGCAAGAGGGGAGATTCCAATCGACATGCCAGAAGAAACCCCGTAGTTCGTGCCCTCAAAGCGGCGCAAACCCCGCCTCCCTTAACTTCGGCCCCGACGCCAATATCGGCCTCCCCTGCATCGGAAACGGCCAAAACAGCGGGTTCTCCATCCCCTCGATCGACTTGGCCGAGGGCGCTACATTGCCGGGTCCCACCGTCTCCTTCAACCGATCCAGCGCGTCCGCCTCGCCCACGGTGGCGTCCTCGCCCTCCATGGCCTCGACCCCGCCCTCCTCCGCCGCATGCTCGCCCGAGCGTCCCCTCCCCGTCGCCCGGAAGATTTGTTTTTGGGATTCCGACGCCCCCTTCTCCTTACTCACCCCCTGCGGCATATCATCCCCCACATCCTGCCTCCGCCTCGCCGCGCTCCCCTTGACCGTCGCCGTCGGCCCCCCCCGCGTTCTCGTCATCGTAATCCCCGGGCGTGCCCCATGCACAAATGAAATCGTTCTCCACCACCTTCGGCGTGAAGAAATTCAAACTGCTCGTTTGCGGGCCCACCAGCTTGTCCACCTCGGCGTGCGAGAGCCCGCCGTTCTTGCTGCTCGGGCTCAGGTTGATGTCAATGTGCCACTTGCGCGCCAGGTACCGCAAAATGTGCAGCGCCTGCTCGGCAAAGTGGTGGCAGGGGGCCATCTCCTCGAGGTCCGCGATGCCCTGCCGCAGCGACTCGGCCACCTTGGGGCTCAGCGTCGCCGTCGAGGACGAGGTGCTCTGGGCGGGCGAGGTCCCTTCGCCATCCCCGCCGCCGGCGTTGCTGCTATTGGAGGATTTCGGTCGCGCCGACGACGGGTGGCCGTGTGGTAGGTCGGAGGAGCCGCCCTCGGGTTTTGCCGTCGGCGTCGACGCGGCGGCGGGCGAGGCGCCGCTGCTCTGCATGGGGGAGGAGGCCCCGATGGCCAGGTGCATGATGGACGAGGTAAGCACGAAGTAGGGCACGAACGAGGGCGTGCGCCGCAGCGTGTAGAGCTGCGAATACGAGCGCAGCAGGCCCTGGATGGCGTCGGCGGCCTGGGAGCAGACGTCGCGGGGCAGGATGCTGGACCCGATGATGCGCAGCTTGATCAGGGGCCGGAACAGCAGCAGGATGGCGAAGTGGTAGTACATGTGGGCGAAGAGCACGGCGGGCGTGAAGTTGTGGCCCAGCCGCAGGACCTCGGGGATCCGGTCGTACCAGTTCAGGTACTGCGTGTAGATGTTGAGCAGGTCCCGGCTCGTGACGGGCCGGCCGGGCGAGTGCAGCACGTAGAGCGACTGGTGCACCAGCTCGCTCAGCTCGCAGAAGCACTTGTAGACCGACCGCACGTTGGACGGCTGCTCGCAGGACCGTTGCAGGGGGGCGCCTAAAATGTCAGAACCTATTTTCGCGCACAGTCTCAGAATCCGAAAAGAGTAGTTTTAGGAAAGGCCAATTGTAACTTACCATCGTCCGTGTAAGGCACCCATAGGGAGGATTCGATGTCATTGATAATCGCGGGTTTCGGGGGCAAGCTTGGGAAACACGAGCACTGCGGCAACGACCCCGTGGCCAGCGACCAGGCATGGTCCAGGGCAAAGGCGCCCCAAAAGGTGGCCGCCTGCACGGCCATTTCGTCCTCGTCGCCGTTCTCGTCCACCTTGTGCAGGCCCATCTCGAGGGCGAGCCGCACGCTCTGGCCGGCGTAGTACCAGCTCTCCGAGTCGCGCCCGCAGCTGGCCTCGCGGATCGACATGATGCCCAGCGCCTGGATCGTCATGAGGGTGTGGTGGTTGCTCTCGCGGTACATGAGCCGCAGGGCCTCCTTGAAGAAGTGGTCGCCCGACGTGTAGGGGTCGTCCGGGTTCTCGCGCGTGTTGGGCTGCGTCGAGAAGCGGCACCCCAGCGCCAGGAGCGCGTTCACCAGGATGGGCGAGCAGTAACGGTGCCGCCCGTCGAGGAAGTCCTTGAGGAAGTGCTCCTTGCTGAGCGAGGCGAAGGTCGGGTACTCCCAGCAGAAGTAGAGGGCGAGCAGGTGCTGGACCAGGTTGGTGTCGGTCGTCACGTTGGTCCACGTGTCGGGCGGCACCTTCATCTCGGGCGACTGGATGGGCGCAAAGATCTGGTCGACCCCGTGGTGGCGCACCCCTTCGACGGGGGACTGCTGCTGCTGCGTCTGCGTCTGCAGCCAGGACCCGACGCGCGTGTGGGGCGCCATGTCGGCCGTCCACTGCATCACGTCCGGGTGCGAGTTGCTGCGGGTCGAATGCGACTGGTCCTGCGACGAAAAGGCCCAGGGGCTGTTGTGGTCGTACTCCTGCTTCGCCTGCTGGTTCTGGTTCGCGCCGCCGGCGTTGCTCATAGGCGCAAAACTGCCGGGGCCCGGGCCCGGCGCACCGTATCCTCCCATACCCGCCAGCGGCGGGAGCGTTAAACGATGGTCGCTGCCGCCTTGTTTCGGGGGTGGATGTTGTTGCGGCGGCGGTAGTAGCGATTGGCCAAAGTTGTTGGACTGTTGTTGGGACATGGCGTTTCCTCCGCCCGAGCCTAGCCATTCGGATATGCTCTCGACACTCTGGCCGCCGCGCATGCGGGTGAGCACCTCCTCCCACAGCTCCGGTCGGACGAGCGCGGAAAAGACCGAGTCATGCTGGCGCTGCTGGCGTCGTAGTTGGTCTATCTCGCTTCGGAGGTTTTCTTTGGACTGTCGCACGGGGATCTCGTAGACGCAATCGACGTCCTTTTGCGCCCGGCATCGGCCGCAAGGTCTCTGGCCGTCGCACTATACAGCAGGCAATTGCGACATGGTCAGTCACTCGAAAGGTCTGCAATAACGGGGCGGCGTATATAAACAGGGGGAGGGACAGCTGGATGGGAACATACCTTTGCGCGCTTCTTGCGGCATTCGGTGCAGGCGTTGGGGGTGACGACGCCGAGGCCGCGCCGCCTCTTGTTGGCCGCATCGTTGCTGGATGGGGCGGGGTGCTTCTCGGAAGTGGAAGTGGGATGGTCGGGGTTGCTCGAGTGGCCGGACCGGCTTTTGGAACCCTCCTCCATCGCTGGGTGTTCCTATATGTGTTGTGGCATGAGGAATGGCACGCCTGTTCCCGGGTGCCGAGCGCTCGTTGGGTTTGTCGGGACGGGCAGGAGCTTGCTAAGGTTGCGTTTGGTGGTTGCTGGCTGGTTTGTTGAAAAGGTGCAAGAAAGAAAAGTACCACAAGCGGGAGAAGGAGGAAGGTGTGGCTTGGCTTGGCGTGTGTCCTCGGGTCCTCGGGGAGCGGAGCGCAGACCTTTGCTGACGTGACAGAGCGGATCGAGCAGGATCTAATTCATCCAAACATCGATAAGGGCGGCGGCGACTTTGACGACGAATCGGCCTCTTTTGCTGCACTTTGTTGCTTGCCCGTCTTATTTCCTCTGCTATCTCTTTCTTCTCCCTGAAATAAATGTGTTGGCCTGTATGTGTTCTGGCCCAGATGCTCCTCTCTCTCTGTCGGATGTAATGATCGTAGGGAAATGTCAGATTTTTGGGTAGAGAGTTTGTATCGACTTGAAGTCATTCCCGACGTCGCGAGAGAAACCGGGGGTGGGAGGGCCAAGCTTCTTCCCTTCGGGTGTGGTGCTTTGCGCCGCACAGGAAATTTAGCTCCACCGCGCTTTCGAGTATGGGGATAGAAGCGTCGTCAGAGGGCCAAAAGGCGCTTGGGACGAATGGCAAGTATACCCGGGGGGGCAGGTAAAAAGATCTCGGGGCTCGATTTTTTATTATCATTAGTTGCAGCTAAGTAAAGTGATGTTTCCAGGACAAGGATATATCCGTTGAAGGCCAGGAACTACCAATACTCGACAGAGGAAACATAGGGCGAGAGGGTATGGACCCTAGCAAAATGGAGGATGGACCAGCTCGGATGGCCAAAAGCTCTGTCGTCGCTGTCTGTATCTCTCCAAGGTTCCTGGTAACGACAGACGATCCGTTCGTCATCTTGCTCCTCAGCTCTCCAAGGTGGAGGTGGGGAGGGGAGAACTGCTACACTGGTTCGCTTAGCGGCAGAGAGGTTTGACTAGGCTGACCAGGTTGGGTGCTGCGCTGCCAGAGGCCGAGAGCCGACTTGCAGCGCACTTAGCTGCCCTGCCTGCTTGACCCTTGCCTGCTTGGCCCTGCTACTGGCCCTGTCCCAGCTGTCCTGGCAAGGACCTGAGCGTAAAAAGTAACTTGATACAATCCCGGCTGCAATAATTTAAGCTTCTCGACTGCATGATCGTCATGCAGACACGAACGCGACGCTTCGGTCTGGAAAATAACTCACACCACTTTTCTTGCCCGCAGTCTGAAAACAAGGCCTGGTATGAATTGGATAGATTTATGTACCGAAAAAGGCGACTTGGATATGAAGCCTCAATTCCTCCCCCACCCACCAGGGCCTGTGCCTTGAGAGGCCTTGATTTTTTTAGGCCGCGTAGAGCCCGGCACTTTTAAGCCAGGTAGCGCCCGGCGCTAGAAACCAGAGCTTTAAAAAATATTAGGCGCGAGCCTAGGGAGGGTCTGCACGTCTCGATCCGGAGCAACTTCTCCGGTGTTATCTCTCGCCTATATTAAGTACTTAATACCCCCTTAACTGCCGACGACGACAATGGTTATCGAGCTGTGTTTTGCTAGCTCTGCCATTTCTCTTAGTAACCCGATGCTAGCCGTGACTGCGTATTTCGAGTTATATCAGCTACTGATATTTACTTGATTCGAGTTCTGATGATAGCTTCGACATCTGCGACTCGTCCGGACTGAAATATGGTACCACTCTCGATATACCCTGACTGTGTTGCAAGTTTTATTTCGAACACGGTAACGTTCGGCCTGGGTGGTGAGAATGGGCAATGGAAACATGCCAATACCTCAATCGTGTACCCGCCTGTTCTCAAGTGATGATTCGCAAAGCAGGCAGGCGTCTCACTCTGTGTGTATTTAGATCAACATGAACGTTTTACGGCTTCAAGGCAAGTAGGAATCTAGTGTTTTTCCCCCTCAATTGGTATTTGGCATTTGGCGATAATTGTCAAATTCGAGTCAGTCTTTGAAAACATTGTCTGGTTTCGTGTCCAACTTCGTTATTCCAAGTCAGGAGTCAAAGGGGTCAAATTGTTCAGGTGACAAATCCAGGGATGAATAGCAAGCAAGCTTCCAATCAACAATTTCATTATATAGATTTTCAATGATACTCATCAGTTTATCAGTTATCCCTATCCTACGACCCTTGTCCCCCCGCCCCCGGGTTGTTAGCCACAGGCCCCTGGGCCCCTTGTCCCTGAGCCTCGGCGCTGGCAGTGCGATCCCGACGCATCGGCCTACCCTCGGGGGTCCGGGACTTGGACCTCACACGCCCGTCCTCAGGCGCCGGGATACGGGGCCGAATAATATTCGGGAGCGCCCCGGGCTGGTTCAGGGCCCTGCGCGCGTCCTCCAGGTGCGTGTCATTCCTGTCCATGACGAGGGGCCCCAGCTTGTCGACGGCCGTTCTAAGAGACCTGGTCCACTCCATAGCCGCGTATTGAGCGCGCGGGTTGACGGCGTCCCCCGGGACCCAGGGGGTATTGTTCGGGGTCAGCGCCCAGACCCGGGCCCAGAGGTCGGCGATGTTCAGGAGCTCGTAGAAGGCCATGTCGTTCCAGTGGAGCTCGGTGTAGTGGACCCAGCGCTTCTGGCAGCGGGCGAGGTACTGGTTGCAGTCCTCGAGCGGCAGGACGCTGAACTCGTTCTCGGTGTACAGGCGCATCGTTTCTCCTAAATCGTAGATGTGCAGCTGCGCGACCCGGTACTCGTGGTTGTCGGCGTCGGCCGCCAGGGCGTACTCGTCGCACAGGTCGCACTTGCACTCGAACTCGAAGTCCTCCAGCAGGGCGGCGCGGCGCTCGGCCCGCGACAGGTCGAGCGGGATGTACGAGATGGACAGCTCGTCGCCGGGCAGGATCCGGTTCCGGGTCCGCAGCGTGATCTCCCCGTTGGTCGCGAGGTTGGTCAGCAGGTTGGGGGCGCACTGGTGGTTGAGGCGCGAGGTCCGCAGGTACAGGCCCCGGTGCTCCTCGGCTTGCTCGTCCAGGATGCCGATCTGGTTCGACCAGAGCACCACCACCATGCGCATGTACCTGCGCGCCTCCTGGTACGACAGCTTGGTCGTCCCGTCGGGGCGCGTGTACGTGTTTTGCAGGTAGTCAAACAGCGCGTCCGGGTCTTCGCCTCGGTGCTTGACCGTGTACAGCGTCAGCAGCTCGTTCTGCTGGAACGGCTGTAGGGCGTCGAACTGGGTGATCAGATCGGGGATCTGCTCATATTGGAAGCCGGCGGGGTTCTCCGGGTGCCGTAGCAGGGGCATCTCCTTGACGATGACGGTGCCGGCGGGGATGACCCGTTTGGAGTGAACGCCGTTGCCCTTATCGTCCCATGTCGGCTTGACTTCGAAAAACTCGGGATCGAACGATATCATCGCCATCTTGCCTTTCTCCTCTTCTATTGTATATATATGGAGGCCTATAAGACTCACTTTGCGTTTCTAGTGTTGAATGTGTAATGGCTTCCGTACGTGCAACTGTGTGGGAAATCCATGCCCTGGGTCCCCCCAAGTCCCTTTTACCAGTAGATAACAGTGCAGTCATTGAAAGCCAAAAGACAAAGCACTTCTCGGCGACAAAGGAGTTGTTGTTCGAAGAACCTACACCTCCAGGTCGTGTCGGATGGAGGCGTGGCTGTCCGAATGGAGAGACCACCTCGACAATGATATCGCTGCATGCAGTCGTCAAAGAAGGAATGGCCATGGTTGAGTATTTGGTGCTAGTATATTTTATTATGTATTGATGATTACCCAAGTCCACCACATCCATCAAATGCACAAAGAGGTCAACGTCCAAGACGGGGATGAGACAAGACCGTTGCCGGAATAGGCAAAGCTCACGAACAAAGGGGAACACATAGCCATCTCTTAACACTCCTAACCTTTCGACACCTCCCCAACTTGCCCGCTACCATGTTATAATACCGTTTCCCCTATCAGGTGTACCATACGTAACAAGCTGAAGTAGCTCTTTTTAACCTCCTAGAGGGCCATTGATTACTAACAAAAGTGATCTTCTTGACTCAAAATACTTACCACTCTCCTTCACCATGTCTTCTCTCCCAAACCCCGAGCCGGAAGAGGTCGACTATTTCAAAGTGGACCCCCCTAGCGATCCGCACCCCGACCCAGATACAGTAGATTACTTCGGGTTTGGAGACACGAACAAGGCAGGGGCTAAACTACCGAGTCCTGACCCGGAAACCGTCGATCCCAGCCCTCACCCAGGCACTGTCGACTATTTCGGGTCTGGAAACAAGAACAAGACAGCAGTCAGACTCCCGAACCCTGACCCAGACACTGTCGACTATTTCGGGCATGGAAATGTCAAGACAAACGAGGAATCGGGTCTTCTCCCCAAACCCGACCCGAAAGACGTCGACTATTCCAGGGTGGACGCCCCCTCCGATCCAAATCCGGATCCAGAGACTGTAGACGGTTTCGAGGTTGGAAAGACAAACAAGGACTTGGGTCGTCTCCCGAGCCCTGATCCAAAAGACGTCGACCATTTCAAGGTCGACGCCCCCGCCGATCCGAATCCCCCTCCCAAAGATGTCGACCATCCCCAAATCGAGCTCCCCACGGCGGAGAACCCCAACCCCGAGGGCGTGGACTACTACAAAGTCATCGTCAACCCCGAGGAGTGCGGCGACCCGCAAGACGAAGACTATTTCCGGTTCGGCAAGTCCAACAAGGAGCTGTTCGATCTGTTCTACGGCGCCAACCAATACACCTACGAGGAGCTCCTGACGCGGGTCCGGGCCCTCCGCTCGGAAATCAAAGTGGAGAGGGAGCTGGCAGGCGCCAACAAGAGCCCCCTTTCCATCCACGACCTGGTCCAGTTCTATGCCGAGTACGTCGACTGGTTCGAGACGGTGCTCAAGAGCAGCCACTACGCGGCCATGCTGGCCGAGGGCCGGCGGTACAAGTCCCACGAGCGCGGCTACTACGAAGTCATCCGGGAGCAGCTCCAGCTAGCGGACAAGGACAACTTAAACAAAATCCCCGAGGAGCAGATTGTTGAACCCAGAGAAAGGTCGTCCGAGGAGTGGAACAAGCACCAAGCCCTGATCCGCAACATGGCCAGCGCCATGGGCCACTTTGACGAACTGTTCACCGTCTTCCAGGCCAACCATCCCCAGCCGGACACCACCCCCTTGACGACGGAGCGGCGGGTCTGGCACCCCCGGCTCCGGGCGGTCCACAAGCAGCTGGCCAAACCCATCTTCGGCCACCACACCGAAGCGCTGTGGCACCACATGTCCACCATCGCCAAGTTCCTCGAGACGCACCGCCCGGACCCGGCCGACGCCTGGGTGGGGGGCGGCAATCTCCAAGGCAACGCGGCCTTCGACGCCACTTTCGAGAAATTCAAGGCGCTCGAGGACAGGAAGGTCTGGTACGACTTCCAGCGCAAGGGCCTCTGTAGGAGCTCGGCCTGGCTGCTGCGCGAGGCCTGCGTCGATCTGCAGCTCGACCCCGAAGCGGTCGATATCGAGTGGGCAACGCTCGTCGACCCCACCAAGCTGCCGAGCTACACCCACGTCTCGATCGACCAGCCGGAATTCATGTTGGGGTCCCCCGCCGAGGAGGGACGGCCGCACCATCACAATCATAGTCATATGGGCATGCTGCAGGTGAAACGGGCGCTGGGGTACAATCCGTCGAAAGATCCCCAGGTTAATACGGGGGCGGTGCAGGCCAACACCTCCAAGCGTCGCCAGAGCGTGGCGGGAGGAGGAGAGGCGGGACGACCGACCAAGAGACAGCAGACCGAAGCCCATAAACCAGAGGGTACTACCGGTGGCCACGCCCAACAAGCCTGGACCCGCGCCGACGCCGACGCCGACGCCGACTTCCACTGGATCGAATCCTGGCTCGGCTACAACCCCAACGGCGTCGATCCCTCCCAGGCCCCCACCCTAGACGGCACGACGGTCCTGAAGCCGCTGCTGACCTCCGACGTCTGCGACCGGTGGTTGTTCGACTTCGCGACCATCCGGGACCAAGTAGAGGACCTGCGGGACCGCGTGTTCGACGCACCCCTCACCGAGGAGGATGAGGCGGCCGACCCGCTGCTGCTCGACGAGCTCGAGGACGCGATTCTGGAAGCCCGCGACGAGCTTGCCAAGCACCGCGGCCGCATGAACCGCTTCAGCCAGAAGCGGACCCGGCTCGCGGCGGCCAAGCTGGTCTATCTGCGCGCGCTGGCGGTGCGGCGGGCGACCGTCCTAGCCGAGGAGGCGAGCAAGGGCGAGCGGGCGGCCCTCCCCTGGACCCTCCGGCGCGACCTGGACGAGCACCGCGCCCGCCGCCTCGAGGACTGGGTCGCGCACGAGCGGGCCTGGCTCGAGGCCGAACGGTTTAGGATGAGCCAGATGAAGAAGAAGGCGCCCACCGCGGCCCAGTACGCCCACCTCGACCTCCTCGGCGAGAACATCTCCGCCTGGACCCGGGAGATCGACGTCCTGCGGGCCCGCGTGGCCGCCCGCCAGGAGTCCGGGCCCGAAGCCCACGCGGCCCACGCCGAGCAAGACACCGCCGCTTACGCGGAGGAGGAGCAGGAGCAGGAGCAGGAGCAGGCGAAACGGCCCGCGGCGCTGCTGCCATGGGGCGGGGGTGGGCCGGACGCCAAGAAGCAGCTGAACATGCTCGACCAGTGGTTCCTGCGGGACTTCTACACGGGCACCATCTTCACCAATCAACACTGGGACCGGCTCGGCGGCCGCCCGGGCATCTCTTCGTTCCTCCGCAGCGATGGTGGCGCCGAGGGGCTTGACCGAGAAGACGTAGTACCAGTACCATTGGCCTACCCCGGCGGCCGCGGCGGTCTGGGGGGGTCCTTCTACGACGCCGACTACCGCCGCAGCCGCGAGAACCCCAACCAGCCCTACATCGACCCGTTCGCCCCGGGGGGACCCCCGGGTACAAAGACCTGCCGAGGGGGACGGCGTGGGAGAAGCTGCAGTACATGGTGGTGCTGACGCACTGGCGGTACCAGGCGGCCTTCAACTGTCGGCTGGGGCTGTACACGGGGAGAAAGGCGTTGGAGTGGCGGGAGCGCATCGGGGACGTGCTGCGTCGGCTGGGGAAGAGGGAGTTTTCTCAGGCTTTGGGTAAGAGTATTTTCTGACGTTGGGTAAGAAATAGGTAGTAGTAGTTGTTGTTGTAGTTTACTGTATTATGGAGTATAGTTATATTATTATAAGTAACCTTTCTCTGTCGTTCATAAAGAGTATATATTTAAATAAGTTGCACTTCTTCATGACTTTAGCAATTGCTGAACCGGTTGTCCCTGTTAGTGGTGCAACTGACCAATACTTGATTTGACACTACATGATATTAGGAAGCTTACGATGGATCATGGATCAAAGCCTGCTTTGGAAGATACTGCCCTCAAATGCCACGTTGACGTAAACGATTCGGCTTGGTCCTGATAGTAAAGTTTCTCGAGGCCCATGTTGGATAAGACCACCTGCTACGACCGTTCCCCCTTTTGTGTTTTGTGGCTTCGACTTCCTACTGAGCTTATTGGGAGTTTGATTACAGCTGGACATGCAAGTGTGGTGGTGGACTGTCAACTCCCCTTACCCCATAGATGGGTTCCCAGGGCGTGACTGTTGTTGTTTTCAAGCCTTTCCCTTCTTTGTCTGCATATATAATATCGCCATAATCAGGGCATACTTACTTGATATCCGCCCAATAACATTCGGTAGCTAGCACCGGCTTCGTTCTTCAAATCCAAAATTGTAATACGCGCAAAGTATCAAGGTTCTCAGAGTGTTACATGCAGTTTTAATTTCCCCCGTGCCCAGAAAATACCTAGCAAATATCCTTTTTGGCGTCCACTATCAATTTCGATTCGATGCCAGCTGGGCAAGGCCATGAGACAACAAATACTCATCCTCTACATGGGAAATGCAGCCGGATACATATTTCAGGTACGAGGCAATGCCACTCATATAAAGACTTAATTAGTTGACAGTAAGTACCTACTTGATCTGGGTTCTTGTGTTCGTCTATAGCTGCAGCACCACTAACGATAACCACCCGTCCTCTTTGGTCCAGGCTCAGGTCGCACGCAGCTCAGGACAACACGGACATCCAGCTCGCTCAATCTGGCTTGGCCTGGAAACGCCATGAAGAACCGGGAGATCACATCGGGGTTTTCGGATTGGGCGGCAAACCAATCTATGCACGCTTGAGTTCGGGGATGGGGCAATCTCGACGCATCGTCTAAGCAGCGTGGGTGACTTAAACCCTCAGATCCTCAGCGAGAGGTCCAAATAACGGACCCTGCCTTTATGCGGTGGCTAAATCAGGAAACATCCATTGACATCGTTAGGCTTCTGTAAAGCTTCATGTCGACATTGTGTGTTGCCAGAGTGACGTTGGTGGTGCTTAAGGCAAGGATCTTGTAACTAAGAACTATGGCTTCCGCGGGGGCACGGTCATGCCATGTCAGAGAGCCAGATTCGACGGGGCTTATTTGGTATGCTGCTCGAAACGAATTGCTCACTTCTTGCCCTTCTCAAGCATATATATTTCGACAACCTCGTCCTCCGCATTGACCCTGGGCAGCGGGATCCTCTTGACGACCCGGTGCGACCACCCTTGCTCTCTCAGCAACCCGAACAGCGCCTCCTCGGAAGCGTGCCGCGGCTTCGTCGCGAGGATGACCCGCATCTCTTTCGCGCCGCCGCCTTGTATATCTTCTTCTTGGCTGGCGCGGGCAACAGAGCTATGGCTATGCAGTGCGCTGAGCGTCCCAATCAGCGCAGGTAATGAATCAACGTTGTACGTACAGTCGCTGAGCACCACGAAGTCCCACGGCCGTGCAGCAGCCAGGGGACCAAATTTGCCCTGTCGTCCGTCGTCCCAGTCCAGGTTCTCGTACTGCAGCTGGACTACGCGGGGCCTTTCTTTCTCGCTTTCATGTTCATCTTCCTCTTCACCACCGCTGCTGAGACGGTCCCTCCTTTCGAAGACCTCTTCAGCCCGCGCGATGTTGGCGCAGGCGCGTTCCTCGGCCTCGTCGACATCGGTCAGCAGGACGTGGGCCTCGACCAAGGACTTCTTCCCCTGCGACGCGACAACTTCCTCAACGATGCCGGCGATCGTGGTACCCAGGATGCCGACGCCGCAGCCCAGCTCGAGAATGTTGAGAGTGTCGGACAGGGCGGGCAGGATCTCGACCATGGCGTCGGCGTCGCGGCAGGAGTCGCTCAGGAACGACGCCGTCACGAGACCGGCGTCCCAAATGTGGCGCGCGATGCTCTCGCCGATGTCTTCGCCGAGCTCCAGATCGCAATTGCCGTCACTGGACGACGCATCTCCACTAGTCGGCAAGGGCACCTTGCGCAGCGATACAGGAGCGCACTTGCGGTTGACCATGTCGACACTAACGGGCACAATCAACTCCGACTGCCCATCGTCATACCCGTGCCTCCAATGCGGCCGGGTCGAGGGCGTCTTGGACTGGTGGCTGCTTCGCGCGAATATGCCCACTGTCGTCCTGTCCTTGGGCAGCGGCTCCCTTAGGCGCAGCTGGGCCTTGAGCACGCGCAACCCCGCGCGCCACTGCAGGGGACTCTTGTCATCGGCCGGGCAAGCCAGAACGACACGGCCCCCGGTGCTGCTCCCCAGCGTCAGGCCGAGCGCCAGGGGCTTGTCCGGGCTGAAGAAGGAGTCGCCGAGGTCGGTGGTGATGGTCAGCAACACCGAGAGGACGTCTCCTCCCCGCCGATTATTCGTCGGGGTTTCGACCGACACGGGTCGGAGGAGTCGGATGTAATGCATCTTCTCTTGGCCAATCCCGTTACCAATCCCGTGATGACCAATCCCGCTAGCGAAGATGACAGATCAGATGAGATCTCACGCACCGAGACCTGCCAGATTCGTGACGATGACGTATCGCGCTTACTCGCCTGGTACTTTCACCAGGTCTCGGTTGAGCCTAGGCTCAGCCGCACGAGAGGGAGAGTGTGTCACACGGCCACAGAGATGGAGAAGCGATAACCTGCCAAACCAAGCCACTGACCGTGTCACCGGGACCACGTGGCTCACAGCAACAAAAGATAAGGATTTGTCACACCGCCGCCCTATTCCCTCGATCGTGCTTACACCGTCGCCCAAGTGAAATGGTTCAGCGAACAATTGGCGTCGAGTGAGCGGCGTATGTTGCCGCGAAATTGGCTGAAGGAGCTGGTGGTTCCGTATTTGGTCGGGTCAGAAGCCGACGGTTCCCAATTCTGGGGGCGGCGGGAAAAAACGGTCTGCTAGCCCCCCGCGCTTACGGGAGACACACAGTAGGGTGGTCTCAAGACCATCTTGTTTAATCATCCGTCCTTGCGCTAGTCTGGCAGTCTATCTTGCTCGAAAAAGAACGCCCAAACTTACACTTGTTTGCTTTTGGCGCAAAAAACATGGCAGTGGGAGATTGATGTTGTGAGCCAGCAATCTGTCACGGTCAGAGAACCCCGCGTAGATGACCAAAGGCGCTGCTGACCATGTGCAGAGAGAGCGCGCATGAATGTGGGACCCAGCACAATGGTAACAGTTCCCGGCCGCGAGTTTGTCTGGGGGGGTGCCGATTGGATCACAAGCCCAATCGATCCTCTCAGAATAGTTGCATCCCTCATTGGTCATGTATAGTTGTGATAAGTATGTATGGTAACTCAGAGGAAACGACAGACCCCAAGTAGGTACGCAAATGAAGTAGGTGACTCCCCTCCCCTTCTCGCAAGATGCAACTTAGTTCCGTATCAAAACGCCAGGACCGCCCATTCGAGCCTGAGCCCTTTCACTCCGTATAAAGCAATCGCAATCGCAATCGCATGTTGGGACCAACTCCTGTCTCGGCGCCGGGATCAACGACGACCATCATGTCCAGGCGTCAACCACCATCCATCAATCGCTCCAGTCCCACTTGGAACTCTCCACGAGCTCCATCGCCCTCCTCAACACGTCGCGATCCTTCTGAAACGTCAACCGGTTAAGCGCGACCTCGCAGTCGAAAAACTCGGGCGCGAAGTGGACCTCGGGCACCCCCGGCTCGTACTCGTCCCCATCCTCCCCACCACTAACACTGTCCCCCGGCCGCAACACCTCCGCGACAAACCACCAGACCAACTTGACCCCCTTCCCCTCGCCTTGCCCCAGATCCCGCACCTCGAGCATGAAGGGCTCGGTAAGATCGCGGTACGTCCGCGCGAAATCCTCGACGTCGGCCGCCTCGAGCACCGAGGGCGCCCGCGTCGGCATCGTCACGGGCCGCAGGCGGCAGGCGTACCCGGACTCCTCGCGCACCTCGCGCACGGCGGCCGCCTGGCGGGTCTCGCGGCAGTTGCGCCGCCCCTTGGGGAGGAGCCACTGGTCTTCGGCCATGTAGTGGAGGAGGCACACCTTGTTCCCCGATGACGACGACGTTTCGGACGTGGTGGTGGCTTCGGCGGTGTCGGCGGCGGCGTCGGTGGTGGGGTCCGCGGCCGGAGAATCCGAATCGGACGATGCCGACGCTGATGATCTGGATGCTGATAGGTCGAACAGGATGGCGCCGCACGACTCGACGAACATTTCGCCGGGGTAGACCTTGGTCTCCCACATGTACTCTGCCATGATGATGCGTATGTGCAATGTATGTGTATGTATGTCGCCGTATCTCCTATGTGGATATGCGTCGTTGCCCGATGGGCTTTGCTGCGCGTAGCCGTCGGTGTAGGGTACGTACGAGAAGTGCTTAGACGGCAAACGGGCGGGTATGAATGGATCACGGAGATGCAGCAACAGCAACAACAGTGGCAAGAGGCATGTGTGTAAGTCCGCTTTTAATTAGGGAATAACGGGTGTGAACTCCCAATATATTTGGGCAGGTGACCCGGATTACCGTGCCGCTCCCCCTGTCTGATGGGCAGCTGCGGCTCTTGCCCCCAATCCGTCCTGCTGCAGGTGGTGATGGGTTGGGGGGTCTCTTATTTGCCCCGGGAGCCCGATGGAAGGGGAATCTATAGAAGACCTCGGCTTCTCGGCGGCGGCCAACGGTATTGCGCTCAACAACAGAGAACCAACGGCGATGGCGATGATATAATTGGAAAATAACACCCAAAAAGTCCAGACGAGAGAGATAAAGATAGAATACACCAAGAAGGTTCAGCAAACTACATTCTTACCCAAAGCAAATGCCGCGCGCGCCCACGGCTTTTATGTAATTCTGATTGACGACGGATGGGGGCAGGCAAGGCTCGGGTCGAAACGACACCAAAACCTTACTGGATTGCTTCTTCCAGAGACTACTGATCCCTTGAGGCTCACATCCCGTCTTACTTACATGGACTAGTCTAGTCGAGGTTTACTGTACGTGAATCAGAACAGGACAAAACAAGTAGAGTCATCGGGGTTTGCAGGGCCGCAATGATGTGCCATCTCAATGCCAATTTGGTGGCATACAGTGACAGGCCGCCGCCGCTCCCACTTGCCAAAAAGTGACGGGCTGTTCCCATTCGCCGCGGACAAAGCAAATACGTAGGTAGGCAGGGCTGGTGTAGATATTCTGGAAGGTAGAAACCCCCCCCACGCTGGCGAAATCTTTTCGGCTTAAGAGATGCCATGTCGTTTTCTGTCGGATATGTCAGAATCCAGGACGTGGAGCATGGGGGTGTCGTGGAAGGGTCTGAAGGGGTGATTCGTCGGCTTGGCCAATTGATAAGCCCCGGATGGCAGGGACGAAAGGCCACATGGCCCAGCGAAGAACCAAGCAGCGTTGAGGGCTCTGTGCTGCGGGCAGTATCGAGGTAGCACAGGAATGGGAGATCGATCATCTCGGCTGTCTTCTGGATCATGATATCTTGTTAGGCCCCCCAAATTGCAGAATGCAGAATCCAAAGATGCCTGCGCGAAACAGCGGCAACAAACAAACTGCAACGGAAGACCGGGGGGCGGATGTGAGCGCGGAGTGGGAGTCGCAGTGACAAGGAGCAACAGTCCCAGCAAGCAGCAGCTGCTGTCAGAATGGGATGACATGGGGTCGGGGTCGCATTCAGGTCCATGTGCGCTGCTTGCCTGCTTGCTGACCAACCTCTCCTCCGGGAACCAACCAACAGAAACCGAGTTGGATTCAGGTTACATTCACGCGCGAGGCAGCAGCATGCCCACGGAAAACATGCGTGGAGTACTACCTACTACCGTGCCGTAGAAGCAGTAGATTGCGAATCGGGGACCCGGACGATCGTCAACGCAGGAAGAAAAGAAAAAGGAATGGAATGACCCAGAACAACCCCATTCTGCTGCAGCAGAATCTCACTTTCCCACGATCTCGTCTACATGTACTCACAGACGGACTCTACATAAGTATAAATTGATTGGAAGGGTGCAATCTTGATGCCCAGGCTTAGTCAGAACACTCACTTTGTCCCATCCGTCAGATCATGCACATGGGCGAATGCAGTAACACGACCATCTATTTACCCCGGATAGTAAGCACCGTGATGAGAAACACAGCCGTTGGCGCTTACATGTATCTATCGTCTTGCCCACAAGTTGATCGATAAGATGAGTCTCGTGTGCACATAAAGGCGGATCCTACATTATTTATCCAAAGAAGCAGTTCCAAATTGCTTCTTCGCCCCAGATCGCCCCGACCCACAGGAACCGGTATGCACGCGAATCAATCTATTCAATCAATAGTTCAGGGCCCTAGTGAGCGAGCCCCATGGAGAAGTCGGCGGGAAGGGAGGAAGCTTCCGCAGAATTACGGTGAAGATTGCTTGTGCGTGCATATGTACGGATAACCAGAGAGTCCCGACTCCCAAGGTGAGGGAAAGTGGATAAATGAGGATATACGGGATGTGTGAGGTTGGGTGTCTGGTGTGCCATCTTTTGGCTCCTCCCCCAAGGCGAACGAAACCCGCTTCGACGGCTAGCCCCTCACCTTACACAGCACCAGGATCCGACCTAATGCGACGCTGGCTCAAGCGGGATTATTAATATGGATTCACAACGGCGAGCATGGGGATGATGATTATTAGGAAGGTGGGAGAGTGATGCGAACGGTGAACAGAACCCCTCTAGCTAGCTCCCAAGTCCCAGTCACCAATTGCTTCAACGGCGACAATAACCGCCGGCGGGGGCCCAATCTAAGGTTGGTAGTTTAGGTCCTCGCTACAGCGACAATCCGAGGTGGCCCCTCTTTCGGGCGCGCTTTGCTGGGTAAATCCCAACGACAGTGGGATGGCGGGGTCCTCCGGTCGGGGTAGACAAGAAGATGGAGAGCGACATGTTTAAAAATGAGGGGTGATAACGATATCACATTTCATTCCATCGTCATGATTGCGGTTCAATGCATTCCCCCTCTCTCATTTACCTCTTGGCCATCACCCTTTTCGAGTTTCACCTGCTTGGGATAGTAATAGTAGGTTGGCGGGTAGGCTCTCAACGGGCAGCTATACAGTATGTGGTCAAACGGGGCCAGCAGCAGCAACGAGCAGAAAGCAGCAAGCAAGCAAGAAGTGTCAGGTCCATGAATGAGAGAGGGTGTAGAAGGCATGTCGCGGTGGGACATGTGAAAATGGATTACACACACCACACCGTTTAGAGAGTGTCAAGTGTGTGTCTCTCAGCGGCAGACTGCCCCTCCGTCATATTGTCTTGGGACCGTGAATCCATGGTGGTCAAGTGACAGCGCCTCTCCCGGAGCGTGATCACGAAACGTGCGAAAGGTGGTGGTAGTGGTAGTGGTAGTGGTGTCGGGGCGAGACAAGCGCAAGTAGCATAACCAAGTTCGCCTCGCAGCCAAAGATAAGACAAAATAGTAACGCCGCCATCTCCATCACTTGATCACAGTCGAGAACCCCCGCTTGCCTCCGTCAAGTGTGAGCACTCGTATAGTGAATGACCGGATCTGATGGTTGCAGAGTCGCAACGGCTTCGCATTCAGCGCCATTGGGGGTGGGGTCGAGTTCACCCACCAGTTCGAGGAGGCTCCAAGTCATGCGGGACATTGCTGCATGCCCTCTAACCCCCCCCATTACTAACCCATTCTACTCTAACGTACTCTAACAGAGACGCAGGCGAGAGCCAATGTAGAGGGAGAAACCACGGTACCGGTTGTTAGCGACACTACATTGCCTACCACCATGCTACTACTATGGCGACATATGAGGCGGGGGGTGGCGTCGGGCCAAGCTTCAACGACGACGTTCGCCATCGTCGTCAGTTCAGCTGCAAACTGATGGGGGACTGGGGATGATATGCAACACCCATTTCTACGGTTCCCACGCACGCCGCAGGAGCTGCCCATTTCAGCACTGCTCACAGTGGTGCTCTCTGAGACTTGCCTCTGGTTCTCCAAATATCGCATCATCTGGTCAGCGGGCAGCAGGGGGGTAATGAAGTCAACCCAAGTGGCTTGCGCAGCGAAGTTTCCTGCCAAGCTGCCTGCCTGTTTTCCCGGATAGAGAAAGAAGACGTAAGCGCGACCCATAGCGGCCTGTGGACAGCCATCTAGGAAATCCAATGGCAAGCCGCAATGGCGACAGACAAGCGAAGTTGGCGACGATGACGACGACGCCACAGCCCATATGCCAATGCTGCCAACCTACGTAGATCAGGAAACCCCCGGGCTGTAACTCTGGCTCTGGCTCGGGGCCCCGGAGCGACTCCCACGAAAGTGACCAGGACGAAAGTCAACTTTATTAACGCATATCACTTCGTCTTCCATCGTAATACTCGTGGCTGCTCTACGATCAATGCGGACCTAGGGGGCGTATTGGATTTACCAGAACGGATGGTGGCGTTCCCTGTTCCCCGGTGGGAGAAAGAGGAGGCTTGAGCCATGGCGGTGGGGATCCGATCCCAATCCCCATACGCCATCCCCCCAAGAAGTCGCCGGGCAACTCCTGCCTGTCTGCCGGCCGAGGAGTAGTCGAGCCAGCGAGCCTTGGTGGTGGATTGAGGGAATTGGCGGTAAGAAGCACGGTCAGGATACGGATTGACACCAAGCAAAAGAGGAGCAATGGAGAGGAGAAGCGTCGGGTCAATTGCGATGCCGGGATTTCCTGTCCAGAGGCCCGGGCAAATACTGGCTACCTACACCTACACTAGCATGGAGGGATCATGGTTATGATGGTCTATCAAGGAAACTAGGTAGCACAATTGTACAGGCAATTGATGACGCCGCCCGGCAATTGGGCTCCCGCAGAGAGTCCTCTGAGAGTCCCAATCCCGACAGGCAGCACTTCCTCAGATAGATTGAATTGACTGACACATCTCTTTTGCATGATCACCTTTTCGGAAGCAATTGGTGACACAAGAGTTGGATATGCATCGCATTGTACCTACTTCTTGCTCTCTGACGACTTATACCGCGTGCTGCACGCCCTATACTGGGCACCATGTATATATATAGCATTATCGATAAACTAGGTGTTAGCTGGAAGGTGGGTTGCGGAAGCTCTGAAACGTGCAAGCATCTTTGACGGCACTTGAGCTGGCCGATCATCAACATTCTAACCTATTCAATGCCATGCCATGCCCATTGAACCCCATTGATTGCGATAGCTACCCGCCCCAAGCCTCCCCCGAAATCAATTGAAACCGCCAGAGAGACCAGCGCGGAGACGCGACGAACAAACATTAACGAGACAAGCGCGCCATCCTGCCTTTTCTCTCTCTCCAATTCCGTCCATCATCAGCCAAGGTATGCAAACATGTTGTTGATCTCTATTCTAGTGTACTATGTAGCGTAGTAGCGTCGTAGTGGTAGCGAAAACAAGCACAAAGAAGAGGCTAAGAATACATCCTGTGAGCCATCCACCCTCCACCAACCTGCCGATAATGCCACACCCCCCTGCTGCCCTGCTACCCACTGCCGTTGGCTTGTGATTGATACAGATGACGCCCGGATCCCAAGGTATTTGTGGGTGCCCGGCCTTTGTACAGTACAAATCGCCCGACGGGGAGGACTTCTGGAGATCAAATTGGGCGCCTCTAAGCCGCTTCAGGGCAAATCTTGCTCCCTGGGGCAGATCGCGCAGGTAGCGGTCGAATCAACGGCCGCACAACGGGGATAGGCCTGCGTCGGCCATGCGACTTCTTTGGCCGTTCCCGTCGTCTTGTTGCTCTAGCACCTAGGTAAACGTTTTACCCTACCTCTCGGCGATACTATTGTTTCTTTCGTCCGCCGCCTTCCATCGCCAGTTTTTCCTCTGACCGAGCGAGCCCTCTGAGTCTTCGTCACTTACACGTCGTCGAGAAACTGGCACCACCTTGGACATCGTATGACTCACTGGCGCTTCTGGGCTCTTCTTCGATCTCCCCGACTAGCCCCGGCCTGCAGGACCCTGAAAAATTGAGACCCCTTCGGCCCAACAGCGGCAGCAGTCTGGGAACTGACCCGATGAGCGGATCTCGTTCAGGAGATGCGAAACGCAACGAAAGCCACCGCTCCGTCTATGTCCGTCTAGGCTCGCGAGGCAATTGAGTTGGGTCGCAGCAGTGAGGACCAGCCAGCTCCCTCCCTCCCTCTCGGCCAATTGGCCCCGCTGATTGGCCAATTAGCACTCTATTCTGCCGAGTCTGGCTCGGTTCAATTCGCCTCTCCTTCGCGATCGTGGGATGGAAATCTCCTCATGATCATATCATCCCATTCTCAATCGACTTTCTTTTTGGCTTTGCTTGTTCCTTGCTCGGCCTTTCTTTCTTCTTTTCCTTCTCTGGCCGTTGATGAGGAACCCACCAAACAGAGACTGCCGCCCCTCTCTATATTCTCGTACCTGACTTGACTGACTCCCATCCCTCAACATCTTCGTGTTCTGTGTACCACTTGGGGCCAAGTACATTGCGTTAGGTTAGGCTTCCTGGCTGGTTTGACGACGAGCTAATGTAAGTACTGTAACAAGCCAATTCGTTGAGTGCTCGCTTGCAACCAGGGAAAACACGTTGTACTTCTCCAATTGACTTCCTCTATCCCAACTTATCCGTACCTGGAGTCGCGCACCTTAGGGTAATTCTAGCAAAAAAGGGGCCGGCCCAATGATACGAATCCGTTCGGATCCGGACATTATGGCAATGAACTGTAGATCAATCGCGTAGCCTGACGCGGCACGGTATGTATGGCATTGGAAACAAGGCTTCAATGTTGATGTGCAATGTCGTATGAAGATGCAACAGGAAAACAGTGGATATTGACGCCTCGACCAGTGAATGAGTGAGTGCACAGCCCAACAACATGTTCGTTCGCTCACCCGTAATCGCTTCGCCCATGCGTTGTCAAGTCTCTGTATCATACTTCTCGGTATATCTGTTGTCCCTCAGTAATTGGGCGCACACGAGTCCTGTATGAGGTCCCAATTGCCTCTGTGGTTCAGTCCTATGAGATGACAGCCGCATGACGCAGCACCAGAAAGCAATTGACACGACAGCTGCACAATTGCATTGCTCCCCTCCAGGGCGCCGGTGTTTCTTTGGGCCTCAGCCCATCCATCTACGTAGACCCAGTCATAGAACAAGCCAAGCTTCTGTTGCATTTCGCCCCCTTTTGGATGGCTTGGTGTTGTTGCTTATGGACTTATGGAACGGTTTTTTTGGGGGTAGTAGTAATCGGCCGTGGTCGTCGTTGTTAACGGCGATACGGCGATAACGTCCAAGAGTCCTTACTTAGATAGCCTCAAACTCAATCGGCACGTTAGACCGGCCTGCCATCTCCCATCTTTCAACAAACTATGTCAAATTGATCAATTGAATGTTTTGGTAGATGCGTGAGTTAATACATTGCAAGTTGTACCTTTCTACCCAAAAGCAGGCTGCAATTGACCAAGCGTCTGCCTGCTGACTTGTCACTTTGCCAACTTGCTGCCTTCAAGTCGTCGTCATTGTCTTTGCCTGGCCGGGCTGGGTTTCGGTTCTTGTGAATATGCAAGTCATAAGTCCCTGAGTGTGTTCACCCAGCCCGGGGCAAACCGCACCCGCTCTGCAGTTCTCGAACGTGCATCGTCATTGTCACCTTTTTTCACGAGACAAGTGTCGAAGTGGGAAAAGTGAAAGCGTGTGACTCTATGGTTAGCAGCAAAGCAGCACCACTAAGCACGGGCAGATTGGGCTAATTCGCCGTCTTGATTGGTGCCATGCCATGCTTCAGGCCGGCCTACAGCTATGTACAGACAAAGACCAGACAACAGCTCGCAGGCAACACAAGGTTGGGTGTGACAAACTATTGGGCGTCAATTCCTCAGTGCTGGACTTCAATGGATGTCGTTAACAGAGATGCACACGATTATTGTAGGTGTGCCTGGATGTATGGATGTACTTTGGTATGTTTTCCCATGCTAACATACCAACCCACTTTCACATCTTAACCCACAGATGATCCACGCGAGGAAGTCTACGGCAAGGCGGGGGTGGTGTGCGTGTGTGAGGCAGCAGACACTTGTGCAGAGTGCGCATCACACGCCTACGGTTTCTGAGACAGACCCCCCTCTTGTTTGGCCAAAAGACCGGGTTTGGTGCTCTTTGCCAATTGATCCAATGATCACGACACCCCAAGGATTATCTATCTACCCGCGCCTGCTTGTTATTGTTGTTGTTGTTGATGTTGTTATCGTTTCTCGTGCGAGGCATTGGGGACGGTGATTGATCATCATCCCATCTGGACCACCAACGTCCAGTCCACGTCCAGTCCAATTCCAGCTCGGCATTGGCTCGTTCGGTGTCGTCACAAGCCAGCCCTGCCTGCCTATTCGCCTGCTGACTGCACTGCACTGCAAGCGGCGAAACATAACAGAATATGGAATGCGGTTTGCTCTTACTCACTTGCCCCTCCTTTGTCAATGGCAGTGTTCGCACGCGCACGTACGCACTTGTGTCGCTCCGGCTCCGTCTCACTCTGCCACTATCGCATTCCAGTCGGCGATAACCCGCAAGCTGGTGCATGAAACGAGAGAGAGAGTTATTAATAATAAGGTGAGTCTGAAGGAGGGGCGTGCACGCAGCGCAGCTTTTGGACGACGGCTTGCTGATGGGCGCTTCGGATTGGCCTCCGTGGTTGGCCGAGAGCGCAGTGTAGCGGGCGCCACGAGGGACGCAGAAAGTATCGCTGCACCCAAAGTACCTGGCGATACTTTCTGTCGCATTGCATTTTACAGTTTGCCTGTGGCAGCACAGCATGACTTTATCTCACTCTCTCTCCCAGCATCCCAATTAAGCCAGAGGGCTGCCAAGGCCCCATGGGCTCAGACAAGATCCCAGCGCCCACTCACACACTCGCGGCCGCGTCTGCCCTGCCTTATGATCTGGGTGTGACTGACTGACTTGACTGGGCTGTCTGAATGACTGACTAACACGAACTACCTCGTCTTTCTCGCCCTACCTAACTGCCTCCTAACCGGCTTTACCAGACCAGACCAGACACTGGGTGGGTAATCTCAGTAGACACTGGAGGGGTGATGTCTGTACTGTCCGTATGCCTACTACGGCTATCTGAGATAGCTAGGTATGTACTTTGATGGTGGTTTGCCTGTGTTAGAGGGGATTGTGGGAGGGTGAGGGTGACTCCTCGACGACACACACCACTACCACAGCATGCACACACACAACTCCATCAATACGTCGTCCATGATTCCGACAACTTGAGTGTGATAGTGTGTACCTGCCCAAGTATGGGTAATGCTTGGTCTTGATAGTTCTCGACCACCATCAGCTTCCTGATTGCGGTTCTTCGGGCTGCCTCGTCTCGCTCTCTCTCCCGGATGACTGACTGTCTCCTCATTGGTTCCCCCCTTCTTCCCTTCCCTTTTCCCTTCATCACTCTTGTTATTTACACTGGATCGATCAGTTTGTTCGGGGATCTATCTATTTGTCTGTCTGCCTGCGGTTTATTAGAGCGGGACGTCGTCCTCTATATCCACTCTCCTCTTCCGTTTTCTCCTCTCTTTTCGACTTCTACTTCTCCCGTCTCTCCCCGCCTCCCCTACTTAGCCTCTCGTCTACCTACTCAGCTACTTCAATCACCCAATCAAGTGGACAACGCCTGCTGACCTGGGACAAGTGATACCGACGCAGACCTAGATTTCTACAATCAATTGCCAATTGCTCGTCACTTGACTTGACCTGGAGGGGCTATTTCTTGTGTGGCTTCTCTCCCCCAAACCAACCTTCTGCTATACTTTTAATAGATAGCATTCAAGTTGTCAAGTCTACTTGTTGCTATTTACTCTGCGCCGGGTTTCCCAATTGAGAGATCGATCGGCAACCACTTACACGTCGTCTTACACGCACATACCCAAAAAGCCCAATCCCACCCCGCACTAAGCGCTACTGGCGTTATCGATCAAGGCCCTACCGCCTAATCCCCAATCCCCAATCCCCAATCCCCCAACCAGCGTAATACCTTAGGTACTACCAACTACAGCGCGTGCCCCAGATTGATACAGGATCTCACTGGCACCAGCACCAACACCAGCACCAGCGCCAGCGCCAGACATACCAGACACACCTGCAACCTGGGCCAACGACAACAATCGGCATTGACGCATTGGGCATAATAATCAAAAGCAACTCCATTAAGCTGAAGCCCCCCAGCCCAGCTACTATCTTCCTACCCAAAGGCCTGAACATAAGTACATGCATACTCAAGTATAGCGTGGTGTGTGTGTTGTATGCCTTGGCGACATCATTCCGTACCTTACTTTTACATATCCCCGCTTGTCTCTTGTCTGCCTGTTGTTGCTTCTTTTGCTCAGCTGCTCGTTCGCCCGAAGCAGCAGACCAGAGAGAGAGACGCCAGTTGGTTCGGTCACAGCACAGCCTGGGGCGGGTTTCAATTAGACAAATAATCCAGCGAGACACAACCGCATATCCTCCCAATCGAATTGGCATTGGCATTGGCATCTTCTGGCAACTGGCCACCAACCATTCTCTAATACTTTTAGGCTCTGGTGGATATTTCCAACCCGAGCATCGACACAATTGTTTGCTGCTTTCATCTTTTTTCAGCAGCATTCCATTCCTGGGGCTCTGTTCGCCTCTACCAACTCTCGCCTAACACTGGTTTGCGCGTTGCCCGTTGCGGTCGCAAGTTTCCCCAATTCACGCCCCCCCCGACGGACCAAACATAACAACACTGGCAGAGCGTATAAGTCTCGCCTGTCATCCGCCATCCGCCATCCGCCCCCCGTTCGAATTGGAATTGGAATCGGAATTGGAATCCCAGGAAAGCAAAGACAGACCATTATTTCGATTTTACTTAACCAATTGGCCTTCAACACCGCCACTCTTAGCTTTCTGGCTACGGAACCAAATAGAAGAAGACGACGAACGCCCCAGAAAAGGCCGAGGATTCCGCCTTCTTTTTCAATTGAAGATCAATAGCTGGCTGTGTGACTCAATTGACCGATTTGTCAATTGACTCAATTCGTGGCTTCTGCCTGGCATTTCGCCACCCTTCTCCCAAGGGCCAAGACTCACTCACTGCAATCAATTGCCTGCCTGCTGCACCCAGTCACTCACTGTCTGAGAGGGAAGACAGACCAGACCTACACCTACCTACATATAATACTCGCACCCCCCTCCTCCGCCCGCAAAACCACTTATACTACCCAAGGTTACAGCAGTTCAGCACGGCCTTCTGTACTTTGCTTGTCTCACCCTTTCCGATTGTCCCTTCTCCACATACAAGTACCTTCATCCACAAGGTACTTGACCGTCAAAGGGGTCCATCCTCCACTTTCTTGTCGTTCCTCACCCCATCCATCTACCACTACCGCTATTAGGAGGTTACGGGTAGTAGGGTATTAGTAGATGGCTGACAAACTGTCGCCCTCGACTACAACAAGACGCCCTTCCACCACGTTCGATGGTTATAACCTGAACTCAATGGCTCACGCTTCTTCGCAATTCCCTTCTTCTGTTTCTTCTTCGCCATTTGCATCCACATCCAATAGCAATACCAGCAGCAAGAACAACAACAGCAACAGCAACTACAACCATCACTACACCAAGACACACTCCATGTCGGCCATGGCTACTACTACGCCTACGTCGCAGAAGGAGTCCAAGAAGCCCTTCGACATCAGCAATCTCATGTCGCCGCCCGAGCTGCCTCCCTATGAGAACTTCGCTCAGTCCACCATGGCCAAGTCTACCAACCATGTCACTTCGGATGTGCGCAAGGTCCCCGGGCCCAATGCGCCCATCTCGCCGCCCATCTCCCCCGAGACTCGCATGCATGACAACGCCTTCAGCCCCTCGGTGTCGCCCAAGACGACCACACACTGCAAAGATCCCATCTTATATCCGACACATGATCTGATCAACTCGCCGCCGCAGCGACCTCTCTTTGCTCCCGACGACTCGGTGGCCGCCCAACGCATCGTCGACGAACATGTACATGCGCGCTCCCACGCCCTCTTCAGACAGGCCTCGCCGCCTCATCGCGAGGACTACGAATTGGCGCTGTTCTTCAAGTCGCAAGTGATGAAGAAGTTCATGGAGAACCCCCGGGGCTGGCTGCAGAGAGAGCGGGCACAGCTGCTTGAGGATAGAAGAGCTGGGGCAAGACACAACCAATTCCGCTTACACCCAATTCTGGCGGCGAAGCCCCAGCCCATTCGGCAACACATCCAGCGCGTCGTCAAACCGGCTGCCCCTAAGCCCGCCAAGGCGCCCCAGCATCAACAGCATCAACAGCACCACCACCACCAGACGGCAACTGCCGCTGCTGCTCCAGTTCCTCGCCCCATTCGGTCTAACCCGCCCCCTATCCGCGCAGTCCCAGCTCCCCGGGCCAAGAGCCCGACCCCTGAGGCTGCGTCTCGGCGGATCGTGGCCCCCAACCGCGAGGACAAGGACTTCCTGTCGCTGCCGGACATCTGCCCGCCCCTGAGCACGCTCCCTCCCAAGTCCAACAGCATGAAGGTGGACTGGAAGGGCGCGCCCATTGATCTGAGCGCCGACCCACACCGCGACCTGCTGCACCCGGACGAGCTCGCGCTGGCGGCCAACCTGCGGCTGGACTGCGCGACGTACCTGACGAGCAAGCGTCGCATGTTCATGAAGCGGCTCGACTGCCTCCGCATCGGCAAGGAGTTCCGCAAGACGGACGCCCAGCAGGCCTGCAAGATTGACGTCAACAAGGCCTCCAAGCTGTGGACCGCCTTCGACAAGGTCGGCTGGCTCGAGAAGCACCACGTCGCCTCGTACGTGTAATGGGTCACTCACTTCTACCGCGGACACCGAGAACCTTAATCGGCCCATCAGGTATGGGACTTGAACTGTGGTTCTACCATCACCCCACGATTTCTTACGCTTTAACGACAGCGAATTTGTTCTTTTATCCTTTCTTACGACTCGGACTCACATGATTGCATTGCGATTGGTTGAATATCTCTGTTGTTCGCATCATCATCATCATCATCATCATCATCATCACCACCACCACATAGGCGACGCCGCAAGATTGGTTCGGCCGGTTAGCGATCTTTCTCACCTTTACACCGCCTCGACTCGTCGGCGCGGCAATTGGTTTTCATATTGGTTTTGTCTTTTATTTTCCTAAACCCCGGATACACGATACAGCAGCATCAGGGTTCGACTACAATTGTGATACCCGGAGTGCGATACCACCTACAGTCCACTCCAAACTCTCCTCCTCCCCCATTTTCAGGTTTATTTTTCTTTTGTTCATTACGGCTCCTTTACAGAGAGTCGAGGGAGGGATACTACTTATTGCATTTGTTCGGCGTTGCCTGGCCACTCTACCCTCCCTATCTCTCTGATGAGTAGGCGACTAGAGCTGAGCCCCCCCTCTGTTATTATTTGATTTGGATGGACGATGCTTTGAAGAGGTCCAGATACCCTCGGACCCCCCGGACGGCGTAATTGCGGGGTGGGGGTCTCCTCAGCGAGTTTGATAAGCGGATACGGATATGGATATGCGCCGACGGGGGAGAGAGAGATTTCTCATAAAGGGAGTCCTCCACTCTGTCTGGCATGGGAATAGAGATATTGAGAGGATCATGGTTTGGTGGATTACTACATACTATGTGTGTCTATATCTGACTAGCAGGTCAGATTTACCATGTAGCTAGCTTTCACGCAAGCAAATTGATAAGAAACATGATCCCGATAAAAATCCCCAATTCCCCAGATTGATCTACAAGTATCCGTACTTACCCCAGTGGATTGATTGATTGACCGCGCCGTTGCTGCTGCCATCTAGTGTCTCGTGTCTCAAAAAAATGCAATGGTGTACCCGTGCCGCTCGTTCGTTCGTCCACTTACTTAGTTAATTAGTCCCGCGATTTCACATGCCAGAAACCCAATACGGCGGTTCTGCCATCTCAATTGTTCGCAGCGCTCGCTTGCAGCAGCAGCAGCAGCAGCAGCACCAAGTTGACCGCCTTCGCCCTTGCTTTAGCGTTTCGCGCCATGGCAGGTCGCTACGGGTGGGAGTTTTAGCTGTCGATCATCCCAAATCGGCGAACCCCCGGCCTCCCCAGCAAGGGAGGGTAGCAGTCCGTTTCTCGACCAGTCAGCGGTCTCTTATTATCGAGTTCTGTGTTTGCTACTCCAATTGATTACTATCCATTGAATGTCAACAACACCATCGATTGAGGGAGAGAAAGTATTGGAATCGCTAGCCAGAGGGGTGCCTGCGTACATGCGCGACTGTCTGTCCCGCCTGCTGCAGCAATTAAAGAATGCCTAGAGTTTCTCTCCTGCGGTCAAGATGACATCACGAAGAAACAAGTGAGAGGTGAGATGGTGAAGCAAGAGGATAACGATTAAGGTTATCGATAGGATAGCGTCGGGTGCAAGCGAGAGTGGCATCCCTGTGCCGTTCGGTTTTTTTTTCCTTTAGTAGCAATGTACATGGCCATTCCGAGTACTTTGCCTCGCATCTGCATGACCATCCAGTATGGGCCTTTTTGAGTATGGAAATGCAGCAAGCATCATGTCCCTTCCAAAGGGTGGAATCAGATGTGACTTGGCCTTAGACACCTCAGTTTTCTTTTCTTTTCCCTTTTTATTCTTCGTCTGCTGCTGTCCCAACTTGGTTCCCGACGGAGAGGCCGAAACACTGCCAAAAGGAAAAAAAAGTGAAAACGGACAGCAGTAGAAATCCACTCTTTCCTGTAAGCAACGTGGCTTGCTGCATGACAAGTTGTTTCCCGCTCCTGCAAAAAGGGAAGAACAAAGACAGTTCAGTTCGTCTTGGCCCCGTCATGCCTTTCTCTTTTCGGTTCATGGTTTTCTGTTTGCGGGTGGGTTTTTGACTTTTTTGGGGGCAGAAAGCTGCTTCCTAGGGCTAGGAGCAACGGAAGGGGACCGAACACATTTCTCACTGGCGAATTCGAACAAACAGCCGTTCCTTGCAGTGTGCAGCCTGCTAGTTGGTGGTTTGCAGTCCGCACGCAGCCTGCAATGCGCAGTGTATCATTTATTAGTGCTTACAGCAGCAGCCATGACGAGCGAGCATGGCGAATTTGGTGCTACAACTCCTTCTTCGATCCTTTTCCAGCCCTCTTCTTGACTTGGAGCAATAGGAGACCGTTTCAATACCCCCTATGCAAAGCGAAGATGGGATCTAGCGCCGGCCGGCCCTGGCGGATCATGGAATCGGCTTTATCTGGGATTGGCTCTCTCTGCTCCCCGACATTGACGTCAAACCCAATCAACCAGCCATCCCAATTCGCGAGAACCTTGTATTGTTTCCAGTCGTTACGTTACCGCCAAAGATGTTTGAGTGTTGAGTGTTAATGTGGCCGTTGATGTCGCCGTGAATATTCCAAAGTCTAATATCCCATCTTTTGATATATGTGGGGCCGTAATGGATGACGGGGTGCCGACGCTTTTCGGAACTGAATCTACTTGGGACTTGGCTACTGTACGTATACCTGCAGGCCCCAGCTTGTGTGTGAGTGAGTGCATAAGGCTATTAGAGTTTGGTGACACGGCACCCGCACCCGCACCAGCATGCGCACGTCGCGGAGATCCTCCGAGATCTTATGGCTGTCGGTATCTGACTTCTTCGTTGGCTGTAACGTAGCGTGGCATTGACTGACAGCTTTCCTTGGCCCTCGGGAATGCCACAAAACAAGTCTCGCACGCAGATACTTCTTGGACGGTGAGCGGTGTGCCCGTGGTGGTACGTCTCAACAGCATATTGTCGAGCACGCGAGCATGTATGTGAGCCGTGGGTTTAATTAAGGTTGATGGCTGTATGTCTGTGTTCAGGCACTCACACCGATTCGGGATCTGTAGTTCGCGCATGGCAAAGTCCAGTCGAAGACCTGCCAAACCAAGACATACATGTTCGTCCCGGACCACATTGGTCCCAGAGGACTTGCCTTGTGGATGAGAAAAGCGGTCAAGCTGTATGAAGGCAATCCAGGATGAAATGACTAAAAGCTGAGCTTGGGAAGTTGCAAGTTTGTTCATTCATTCGTTCGTTACTGTTACGCTACATTTGGTATATGCGTTTTGCTTCCCCCGAATGCGTGCCTTGTCCTTCAGGGCGTGTATGCCTTTCTGCTTTCTTACAAGCCCGCGGCCAGGGTGTACCCTCCGTCCACGGCGACCGTCTGGCCATTGAGGTACTGGTTGGCGGCGAAGAACAGCACCGCCTGCGCCATATCCTCGTCCTTGCCCGGGCGGGCGGCAGGGACCTTCTCGGCGTACTTTTCCTTCGGGATATGGCTCTTCTGGTCGCCGCCGGACTCGCCCGCCGTCATCTCCGAGGGGAAAACCCCCGGCGCGATGGAGTTGATGCGGATCTTGAGCCCCTGCCCCGCCACCTCGGACGCCAGCATGCGCGTCAGGTGGATGGCCGCCCCCTTGGACGCGTTGTAGGCGAAGTGGTGCTGGCTCGACTTGATCATGCCGCTGATGCTGCTGATGTTGATGACGGTGCCCGACCAGCCCGGGTGCTTCTCGCTGCTCTTTTGCAGGAGGGGCAGGAAGGCGGCGGTGGTGAAGTAGAGCGAGGCCACGTTGGTGTTGTAGCTCTCGCGCCACTCCTCGAACGTGGCGTTCTTCGTGTCGAAGAGGTTGCTCTTCATCTCCTCGGCCGACTCGCTCTCGACGGAGACGGTGGAGGTGCTGATGCCCGCGTTGTTGATGAGGATGCACAGAGAGCCCGACTCGCGCTGCTCGATCTCCTTGACGAGCTTGGCGATGTCCTCTTTGGAGCCAACGTCGCACGTGAGGGGGATGATGCTGTCCTGGCCTTGGGAGTATTGTTCTACGACCTTGGCCAGCTTCTCCTGCGTGCGGCCGGTGATGTAGACTTTGGCGCCGTTGGCGACGAGGGCTTGGGTCGCCATGAGGCCGATGCCGGAGCCGCCGCCTTTTGATTCACTTGTAAGTCACACTGACTTGGAATGGAAAGTGAGAGCAAGGGAAGCTTACCAGTGATGAGAGCCACGTGACCACTCAAGTCAAAGAGCTTGTCGCGGCTGAAGTGGGCATTGGCGTTGTTGGAAGCCATTCTGATGGTTTGTAGTGGGAGTGTGGTGTGTGTGTTGTTGTTGTTGTTGAGCTTGATGCGTCGGCTTCGTGTGATTGCGGCTGAGGCGAGTTGTCGTATTGGAGTCGAAGATGTTTGAGAATATGGACGACAGAATGCTGTGAGCAGTCGACCTGTCTTATGAGTCCTGCTACGGAGCGCAGCAGTACTGCGAGAAGCGACGGGTGAGATCATGACGTTGCTGTACATTGATTGACTGAGGGGCAATTGCAATTCCGGCACAACACAGTTGCAGGATCAAAGAGGCAATCGGGAGAAAACACGCCATAGTTGTGAGTCCCTTCTCACCGATAAATCTCGATCTGGGTGAAGTATGATATATTGTTTGGCAGCTACGAATTACCATCGATGAAGTCATGACGAAATGGCTGGAGCAACCTGGAGGAAACATGGGCTGATCGCCGTTGCTGTTTGTCGTCAATTGACTTTCCTTATTGGGTAGGCCGGGCTGTCGTTGACGTTAACACGCCGATTGGGGGGACCCGCCTCCCCTGTGGAAACCCCCGAGTCCACTGAAAGGAGCTACAGCTGGAGCAAAAGTTCCGGGGGCGAGAGCCGCAACATCTGTCCCGCTGTTTTAGTCAGCGAGCGGCCAACGACGACGACGACGACAACGACAACGCAATGCTTTGCTTGCGATGTCACATTTCATAGTCGCGTCCTTTGCTTTGGTACTCCAAAATTGCTAGCACGTGTTCTACGATCACGGGCTACGTTGAATAGCAGACTAGTGTCAGATCGGCTTATATCCCATTGCGAAGCCCGAAGATGATGAGGAAACAGTTGGTGACCACCTACCCTGGGTCGCCGCAGAGCTCACGACCACATCGACTCCCACAGGGAAGGGGAAGTCCAATCCAGTGTTGACAAATCCCGGCCCCGACCACGGCTGCCATCGGCGAAGGGCGTGGCCGACGCATTGGCTCCTGTGTTGGAGCGTTTCGCGCCCGTCGCGCCCGTCGATGTTCATTTCGAACAGGTAAGTTCCTGCACTTTCCATCTCTCATCACACTTACCATCTGCTCGTTTCCCTTCCTTCTAATTGTTTTCCTCTTGTCATAACCTTAAACGCTTCTTCTTATTTGTATTAACCTGCGTTTATAAGTTCTTAGCACTTGACCGAACCCCCGTTAACGGAGTTGATTAACTGCTATGTACATATCGCGAGGGAGAAGGAGGCTGTATAGGCGAAGAAGAAGTCCGTAGAGGTAAGCGACTTTTAGTGTTTTTTTTCTTTTTTTCTTCCAGTGTTTATTCTTATTTATTCCACGTTACCCTTTTTTCTTATTAAAGATAAAATAACCGCTTATTCGAGAAAGTTTTTCTTATTCTAATAAGAGTAATTATTAACGCCAAGAATCGATAGGGATACGCCGCCGCCGCCGCCCCTGGGTTCAGGCTGCCCGCACCGTGTTTCCCTGCGACCAGGCAGTCCTGAATGCCATCAACAGCGTCTTCGCTCATAACGAGGACGTGTTCGGCATCCAGTGGACCAACGACCTGTTCGAGATCCCCGATGCTGCAGCAGATGCAGGTATCGCCAACGATGGCGGAAACCAAGGCAAGCTCACATCCATACATTTCTTCTTTCCTTTTCCCACCTCGCTGACGCCTCCCAAGGCAATAGAGATTAGCAGCCTCCTGCTTCTGGCAACGGCCCAGTCAACGCGGAGTTGCTTGCCGAGCAGCTCATTCTCGTCGTAAGTATCCCATATTGAAACATCCCCATCCTTCACCAGGAGCTGTTCGGGTGGCTCACCCTCCTTTCCTATAGGCCTATGGACCACACTGATACTTGGTCTGTACTTCCACAGTGGTATCCAGGGGAACGTTAGCCAACTGGCCTGATGACGACTTACGGTTATCGTTTCTTACCGAAACGATACTTATTTCAGGTAAAAGGAAATAAAAAGAAAATAAGAAGTATTAAGAGCAGTATAACCAAGTTAGTCTATTAGGATTCGGAACTCCGTATAATCCAGGCGTGAAGCCATAAGGAGGCATGGACCTTGTCGAACAGCACAGCTGATACGCACTGCCAGGCAAGACACGCAAACTCTCCATGTGTATGAAGTGTATATGCTCATCGCCTTCGTTGCGGACCGCCTCTCTCCAAACTTGGAGCCGGAGCTCGGTTGCAAGTCTGTGGAATTTGATAAATGCCATCGTGAATTGTTGTGGGCAGGTAGGGTTTATAAGTGCAGCGCGGTTGGTGCAGACGTTCCTCCGTGCGACGTGAATATAAGAGGAGATTGCAGCTGCTGTTTCCGAGTACTTGGCTGACGCCGATTGAATAGCCGTGGATGTCTTTCCCCCTAGCAATCCGAACAATAATCGTGAGGATGGGCAGGGTCGGGATACTGAAAGCTCTCTCCAGAACACCACTCTGGGTGAATCTGACCACCAGGAAACGATTTTCTAGTCACTTCAGGCATGGTTATCCCAATTTCAGCCAGCCCGTTAAGTGGCAGCAACGGAATAGCGACGGTGGGATAAGCGGAATAATGACAGTGGGATAGCTGGATTATTGGGCTATGGGGAAGTCCCAAGCCTTCCTTGAATCCATCCAAGGCCTTGCGTTCCAAATGCTCGTCTATCTCGGACCGTACAACATACAGGAACCGATATTCACTGCCGACTTCCAACTCCTAAGTACTGCTGCAACCTAGGGCATGATGGCCAAACGGAGGGTAGCTATGTAGCCTAGGGGCGAGATACCAGAGAATGGGAGCCGCCTATCAGAGTCACAAACCGATTCTGCAAGAACGAGGTTGAAGAAGAGGTTCCTCTTGGCACGCCTTCACATACCAACAGCCCAACCATCTCAACAGCAGTTGCAAGTGTAACTCATGTAGTAATATTGAGATCTGATATGTACTTATCTGCCGCCAACACTCAGCCAGCCCAGAACGAATCTATATACATCGAATCGACCGTCCCAACCCATGCCATATAATGCTCACACCATATCCTTACAAAGCCCCAATCAAGTTGTTGTACGCCTGCTTCGGCTTGTAGCTCGAGTCGAACAGCAGCGGCTTGTCGCTAGAACGCCAGCTGTCCTTGTCGGAGACGCCCCAGACGGTGATGCCCACGCACTTGGAGACCTGGAGGCAGGCGTTCATGACGGTCAGGTAGTCGTTGGCGGCGGCGCCCGCGATGTCGAGCTCGGTGATGGCGACCTCCTTGGCGTTGGAGGCGGCGAGCGCCTTGAGGGCGGCGGGCACGCCCGACGCCGCGTTCCACCCGCCGGACGCGGCCAGGTGGCCCTGCGAGCCGATGCCGTCGATGGGCACGCCCGCCGCGATCCACTTGTTGACGTGGGCGACCATGCCTTTGGTGACCTTGGCGTAGTTGGCGATGTCCAGGTTGTAGTCGTTGATGTACAGCTTGGCGGCCGGGTCGGCGGCGCGGGCGGCCTTGAACGCGATACTAACAAAGTCCTCGCCCAGCACCCGCGAGAAGACGCTGTCGCGCAGATTGCCGTCCTCGGCGAAGATCTCGTTGACCACGTCCCACTGCAGGATCTTGCCCTTGTAGCGCGTCACCAGGGTGGTGACGTGGTTCTGGATCACCGACGTCAGGGTGTTGCGGTCGCTGATCTGCGACACCCAGCTGGGCAGCTGGCTGTGCCACAGCAGCGTGTGGCCGCGCATCAGCTTGCCGTTGGCCTGGGCGAAGTTGACGACGGCGTCGGCGTTGCCGAAGCTGAAGGAGCCGCGTTGGGCTGGGGATGTTAGCTTTGGTTTCATCTCACAGTTCAAGGATAAGACTCACGCTCGGTGGCATCCCACTTCATGCTGTTCTCGCAGGTGATCTGGCCAAAGTCGCTCTTGACAATGTTGGTCAGGGCGGCGTTGTTGAGGTGGTAGTTGTCCATCTCGGTGCCAAAGTAGAGCTTGCCCTTGGCCTTGAACTTGGCGTCGAGGCCGGACGCGCTACCACTACCACCGCCGTTGCCGTTGCCGCCCGTGGGCGCCGGGTTGCTGGCAGTGGTGGTGGGGTCGGGCTGCGAGGGCTGCGAGGGCTGGCCGCCGCCCGTGCCGGGAACGCACTGGGAGTACCAGTCACTGGCAAGCAATGTTAGTAAGGGTCTGTGGACATTGTCGGAGGTGGTTTTACTTGGACTTCTGGCAGACGGCACCGGAGACACAGGTCGTCGCGCCAGACCAGCCTTGACCGCCGCCTGTTCAAATAGGGTTGTTAGTAATCTTGGTTTTGATCAGTTGGAGGTGGGCGATCACGACTTACACTGTCCGTACATGGGGGCCTGGGCCAGCGCCGCCGCAGGGGCGAGCGCGAGCACGAGAGAAGAGGTATGCATGATTAAGGATCAAAGCGGAGGACGGGCGATATGGGGCTGAAGCTGAAGCTGAAGCTGGTGCAGGAGCGTGTCGAGCAAGAAGAGTTGTCGATCATCGAGGGCTTCGCTCCTGTGTTATATAGCTGATCAGGATGCATCTACATATTTGGGAATGATAATGGCCCCCTTGTAACACATCATCAGTACCCCAGAAACAGCTACTGTGGTCTGCCAATAAGATGATATGAATCGACTGCGCTCGTCCGGGACGCAGCCCAGCTTCACGATGCAGGGGCCGCTAATGGATGGAAGATTGTCGCGACGCTACGAGGCTCCGAAGCTAGATTCTTTGGGTAATCTTGGCATCTCAACTTCGTCCCAACATTCCGGCCCATATGAGGTTAGCTTGTGTCTGGGCGCTGGCAAACTTGCTATCATCGCCTTTTTGCGGCCTGGTGGGCAGGGGTAGCAGAGACCTGTCATCTGATATGCCGCAGGCTAACTCGCCATAAATGGCCCGGGGAAGCTGGTCGCTAGGTCGTCGTATCATTGTCGCACCGTCTGTCGCGCCCGGGGATTAAGGAGACCGGCTGCACCGTCCATAATGCGTTCGCCGACTGCACAAAAGTGTTTGGTTGATGTTGTAGGTGTGACGCAGCTCTAAACGGTGGGAGGGAGTGCGGGCCAAACAAAATCCACCCACGGGAGTCGGCCCACGATGTCGCACTTTGCCAAGCCACGGCCCCAGACCAGGGCAAAAAAAACCCACGAGTGACAAGCCTGGAAATGTCGCGCCGCCTCCGCAATTCTTACCGCCTTAGGTCTAACCCACGATTTACCTCGCATCGCATGGCGACGTAAAGTCAATAAACCTCCGGCTCGACGCTTTAGGTAACCCCATCTTAAGTTGCACTGCATGCCATAGGAGAATCCCTGATCTGGTCTCCACGCGATCGTGTTGATTGATCAGATAAGTTGTCGTGGTTTGGAGACACCTGGGCAGTTGTCATGTCAGGCTGATGCCACTGCACCAAAACAACACGATCGGGTGATTCTACTTGTCGCCCCACCCCAATACGGCGATCGTCAAGCGAGAAAGAAGGCTGAGATCGAGCTGAATAGTTACGGTATTGCTCAAATCCGGCGGCCGTGGCCGTATTCAGTTTATCCCATCATATCAGACTGTAATGTGCAATGGAGGAAGAAGTCTTACATTCATCTAGCTAGGTGACTATAGTTGAGTCCATGTTATGCGGGCTTCCTCATCTTCAATAGCAAACCATCGATCGAGTTACATACATCTTGGTAATACTATTAATCTGCAATGTAACCATCTTCATACTGCGCAAGGGCTTGTAGGCCATCAACTCGACCAGACTCGACTTCCCTGACTTCGACAAATTTCGCGGTATATCCGGAAACCTCAAAGCGGCCGATACCGCGCGGGAAAAGGCTTGGGGAGGTGATGGCTCCTCTCCGTATTGAGAAACGGGAGGGTACGGCTCGCTGGACACAGAACATGTGCCCCGGAGGGGAAGATGATTCCGACGGGCGAAGCGATTCGAGCGTGTTTACGTGTGGGAAGAAGGCTTGGATCTTGTCCCAGTCTTCTTTTGGTTAGACCGGGCCCGACGCCGCGCCTCCGCAAGGTTGAGAGGCGCGACTGGATCATACCTTCAAGCTGTCTCACGCCAGAGGCAATAGCGTTGGCTGCCTCTTGGAGAGGCTGACGGTACTGGGCCACATCATTGTTGTTCCGATGTGCATCGACGTGCAGACGATATTCGGTGAACCGTTGTGCACGAACATGATAGAACTGTTTCCGAATCTCGGAGTGCTTCTCATAATATAATGGGAAATCATACAGATCCGCGAGCGGTAGCGCGAGGCTGGCCAAAGTGCGAATATCCTCAAGATAGAGAACGTGCTCAAAGACTTCTTCTGCGCTCAGAGAATATGACACGGCTGAGGGATCACGAAGCAATGCCTCCGGTAGAGGAGCACTCTGTTGTTCAACCCCTTTACCCTTTACAGATGAAGATGAGACATCAGGGTCAGAAATGGGAACTTGGGGCTGATGCTTGGTGGCAGAGGATGAGGGACCAGGAAGCGATGCCTCCGGTAGAGGGTCAAGTTTCTTGCGAGAGGAAGACACCTCCTGTGCACGAGGACGCTCAGTGTGCTTGGACTTGACCCGAACACGATCTGCATGTTTGGTAGTCTTGATTCCAGCACGAGAATGAGACGTGTCGTGGAACACCCCATCATCGGGAAGGGGTGAGTCAGCTCGAACAGTCGCCGGTAAAGATGGACGAACAGGCGATGGAACACCTGCCCCAGAAGCACGAACTCTCCGAACTTTGGTATTGGCTGGAGGGTTCTCTGGTGCTGATCTCTTTCGTGTAGCAGGGGGTTGGGATATGGATGAGGTACCGCGGGGGCGGCCCACTGGTGACGGTGTAGAATGGACTCGTAGCCTGAAAGAAGTATCATTAGTACAATGTCGAGAACTCGCTTTCACGAAGATAACACACCAAGGCGGGCTGAGTTACTCCAACGATGTCTTCAAAGATGGAGTGTGGTGGTAGTGCGTCAGGATGCAAGACAATGATGGTGTTGTTGATTGTGTCGGCCAGCTGGCTCAAGTTATATGTCATCATCTAGCAAGGCCCAGTTAGAAGGACGACAGAATGGACAAATGCAAGAGGTTGCGTAACTTACCTGAGGTTGGTATTGCTGGTAGACAGGCCTGTTACGAGGTGCCCACAGGCCGGCAAGATCGTGACTAGGAGCCGGCTGCCGGCGGACAATCTCCACTGGCTACGACATAGGAGAAAAATTAGCAACGGAAGAAAGAGTAGTAGAAACATGACAGGGGAAAGATAGACTTACGGGAGAATCATTGGTCCCGGTAGCGATGCTGCGGGAAGGCGTACGCAGTGGACTTGAAGTCTATAATACTGATGTCAGTACGCCAGAATCCCAACCAAACGATAAAGACCAGACTCACAGCTTGGCTCTCTGGTTCGGGGGCCGACTTGCTGTCCTTCTGGGACGAGAACAGACCGAAGAAGCTGACCATGATGTGAAGAGATGTGCAGTGCAAGAGGTATGCTAAATGAGTGCTTCGAATCTATCGATCGAGGGGAATCGGGTGCGAAAGATGGAGACCACACCCAGGGAGGGTGGGTTGGGTAGCATGGGAGATGTGAAGAAGAAGAGAAAGGAAGAAAGGTTGCGAGGAGAATCTGGGATCGAGAAATTCTTTTAAGGTCGCAGGACAAGACCCAAGATCACTCGTGCACCGCAAGAGAAGGAAGGAGCAGCATGTAATTATCGAATGGCAGCGGGCGTCAGTTATTATGCCACAGATGTGGGCCGAATCCAGCAATGAGCCAAGTTGGTTGCTGTAGATGGCAAATGATTTCTTCAAGAGACAAGGTTGGCACACATCTTTGGCTGCCAGAGATGCTGGCCATGCATTGTGCACTTAGATTCCAGGGCCCAATGGTCAAGCAATTGGACATGTAATGATCCATGGGAGCCCAAGGGTTAGATACACTCGTGTAGATTTCTAATTCTGGCTGGCTGATGCAGGTGGAAGGCATACATCTAGGTCTGTGTGCTGACTTACACGAAGATTGCATCCGATTCAACGGATGATTTTAGTGGGACATGACCTTAATATCGGGAAATAATGCACATCTGATAACGAACGAATCTACGTATAGTACAATTCTAAGGGCACATCGAGAACGAGTCTTGATCTCAAATATCATCCATAGGAGATGTGGTCTAGTCAAGTGTTAAGTATTCCATATTTGTCACCAGACGAAGTTCGGACGAGCTCTTGTAGATATTAGGCCGCTGAAAGCCATTAGGGAAAGGCACCATTCCGTCGGGGCTTCACAGCAAATGGCGCCAGTCAATGGGGTGCTCGGCGTCGTAGTCGGACAACAGAAACAGCAAACACGGATTGTGCGTTCCCAGCGACTTCTATACTTGACGACTATCCGACCCACAACTTATTGATCAGTCTAGACCCTGATCCTCTCAGTACTGCTTTCTCCGAGACCACCCTCGACCCCGGGCCCCATTTGTATACCATTGGTAAAGACTGGAGTCTCGTATCCCCGGGCTTGCCCGTTTGTGCCTTGAGACGAGAACAGCGAGCTGCTCAACGTTCTCGGCTTTATTCTTCGAGGTCTCGATGGGAGCCCTTTGTCTGGCCTCGCCGCTTTGGAGTCCGCCGTATCCCTTCGTCCACAACGCAACACCCCCAGAGTCGGGACCGTAGCGACGAGAATGCCACTCGTCATTTCGGACACAATAAAGATGTTGTTGATGAGAGTGCAGAAGGCAAAATCGTCCTTGCACCTAAGCGTGTAGACGAGACGGGCAAGGTTCACTCCGGCAGTGCTGGGTGGTGATTAGTGAGCCTATCCTCATATCTGCTTTCGTATTGACTAATAGATGGAAGATGATTCTTACCACAACCCAAAGGAGAAGGAGACAGTTACGGTCCATTTCTTCCCTTTGGGCAGCTGCAAGTCCCAGATCATGGGCAATGGGAGGAAGACCACCCAGAGATCAAGCACCATGTTAAACGCACTGGAGAATTTCTCAATGGCTCGCTTGTCCCCGCAGGTACCGTCCAGGTTTTGGTCCCAGTCGAGCTGGATCGGGCGGCACAGCAACAGGATGGTCAGAATACAAGCAACCCAGTAGAGGGATACAATGGCACCAGTGGCCATGGCTGCTCTGCGGAATGTCCTCGTGGGAAAGATGCCTACATAGAGCAGGCAAATTGTAGATCAGTGTCGTCGAGAATCAAGATTCCTGGGAGTCGTCTACAGTTATCGTTGCATCTACGATTGCGTGTGACATTTACACAAGCAATGTAAAGTTGTGCGCACTCTATACGACATATATCACAAGGCGCTTATACCGGATGATCGTTGGTGATGCCAAGGGTGACAGTTTCGCAGCCGCCCCCGCCCCCCTCAGGATACCGTGGGATTTTGGAGTAGGTGAAGGCTGTTATTAATACTGTGACGCCAATTGGATGCTTGTCTTTCGCATTACTGTGGGTAAGAATCTAGCCTGTACCGGTACACAGAAGTAGGGCAGGGATCCATGATCCCCAATCTGTTGGAACCAATCAAATCAAATGATTGGCCAAAGCAACACCAAACCGAACCAACTGTGTCTTGGTGAGCCACTTCCCGTCACACCAGGTACCAAATCAACACATCTAGCATCATCCCCTCACACTCCAGATCAAATCACCAATATCATCCGCCATGAGCATCCCCAACGACCTCGCCGTGGTGATCTGCCACGGATCCTACCACTCGCCCAAACCATATGGACCGCTGGTAGACGCATTAAAGGCCGCCGGCACCGACGCCTACTGCCCCCAGCTCCCCACGGCCGACCTCAGCAAGCTCGACGTCGGCGATGACGTCAACAACCCGGACTACGACCGCGAGCCGCCCGCGGGAGGGTACCCGCAAGGCGACGAGGACGTCGAGGTAATCCACGGCGTGCTCGAGCCCGTCATCTGCTCCGAGGGGAAGAAGGTCCTCCTCGTTGGCCATTCATCCGGGGGCTGGGCGGCCACCCAGGCCGCGAGACCCGACTTGCAATACAAGAACCGACGGGACAAGGGGCAGGAGGGCGGCATTATCGGGATTCTCTACATGGGGGCCTTTGTGATTCCCGTGGGCGAGTCCATCAACAGTTTCTTCCAGCCCAAGGACAAGCCGGCAATGATACCGCCCTTTATGGAGTTTCACGTAAGCAGGCAGACCTGGCCCCAATTGTGGTAACGACTTTGGCTCTCTTCGATACTAACCATGTGCCCATCTTTGATAGAAACACGGCGCAGCCGGACTGGGCACCATGGTCAAGCCGAGGGAGTTTCTGTTCAACGACTTGGAGAGCGACGACGAGGCCGCGAAGTGGGTGGCGACTTTGACCGCGTCCCCCATCCTGACCACGAGGCTCACCAATGACGCGTACGCCGCTTTGCCTTGTGCCTACCTGGTGCTCGGACAAGACCAGACCCTGGCCAAGGAGTACCAAGAGGGAATGGCGGCACTGCAGGGGCAGAAAACGGGAGAGTTTATCATGTACCAATGCGACGCCGGCCACTCTCCTCATCTCACTTGGACCCAGGGCGTAGTGGATACGGTGCGGGATTTTGTGTCCAAGGTCGATATCTGATCTAAAGTGGGTTGAGGAGTCTTTAGTTAAGCAACTTTGTCGACGCATCTCTCAAACCTTCGCTGTTTAGTGAATAGACGGTGTTCTAGTCAATCAAAGCCACATTTCCAATGATCATCAATTCTTCCTATGGACTTCAACATCATCCAGTTCCAACTCCCGACCAGCCCAGCCCATAGTCAGCAGTCGGGCGATAGTTACTAACGGGTCCTACTTCTCGGCGACCGATGCGTCCGATGTGACCCAATCTCAGTCGTCCCCAATCGATCTTGTCAAGGGCTTAATCGTGAGCTCATCGTCGGATGCGCCACTCGACATATCTGTCGCCTCCCGTATGCTGCGAGTTGCAGAGATCCTGGAACTCCTCTTTGGCTCCGGCCTCGTCGGGTCGTTTCTTCAGTCGCATGGGCCACTTGTCGACGATTGTGTGCGTTTCCTTCATCTCCATGCCCATCGAGTGGAGGACGGGGACGAACTCGATTCTCTCTATGTATCTAAGAGCAGCAACTGGGAGTCAGCAGAGGCTGACCAACAGGGAGGGACACGACGTCGTCCCGATGATCATGGTAATATGGGGTTAAGTTCACTTACTTGGCAAACAGACCATCAAAGTCCTTGAACATCTTCATAATGGACATCATGCGCAACACACCAGCGTCAAACTCATGCAGGGGCGGTGTATGATTATTTACGCCGCTTAACGTCGCTATGTCGTGTACCGCGTTCATGAAGAGCGTGATGAGTGTCGCGTGCGGGTTCTCGCTCGGCGGCTTGAGTAATGGGCCGAGCCGGCTAACGGCGCCCACTGGGTTCAGGTAGGCCAGGTCCGCGATATTGGACGTCTGAGTACTTGGTTAGTAGGATGCAATATCGGGACTTTCGTTCGAGGACTTTCTTCTTTTTCTCTTCTTAGAAAGGAAGAAGAAAAGACGGAGAGAAGAATAAAAGAAGAAGGGGACAAGAAGGGGACAAGAAGGGGACAAGAAGTGGATAAGAAGAAGAAAAGAAAGAAAAAAGAGGACTTACTTCAATGCGATCGAACCGGGTCTGTCTGGGGCCCAAGTGGCCAAACAGGTCGTTGGCGTCCATCTGCATCATCTCTACCCCGAGATTGGCGGAGGGTAGACGTTTGTGGACGTCCACAACTAACTCGACGACGTGGTAATAAAGCCGGCCAAAGACGTCGTTGACCGCGGCGGGCGATCCCGCCTTCTTCCGGATGCGCGACATCCGCCAGCCATTGGTGGGGTCGGCCGAGTCCATCGTGTGCCAGCCTCCCGAGTTGGTGAACATGGTGCTGTGCGTGCCGTCTTCTGTCAGCACGTTTCCACTGCCTTGTTGTCGAGACAGGGGAATGCTGCAACTTACGGATTGGGTACAGTAAACGCCTCGCTGGAAGCTCCCATCGGCAGCAGGATCCCGTGTTCCCGGAACTTGTGGGCGCCGAAGCGCGTGGGCGGGTCTTCTTGGAAGTAAGCCCTTTCCCGGTAGTCGATCCGAGAAGGGGCCAGCATCACGGCGCGGCGCGCCTCTTGGGCCTTGGCCACGGTCACATCCGGCACCTTCGTGTAGTCCAACAGCGCGTTCCAGGATTGCTTCTTGAGGAGGACCCGGAGGGTGCCGCGGGGCGTCTCGAAGGTCTTGCTATGCAGGGCAATGTCGCATCGGTGCTCGACTTTGGCGCATACGGCGTGAATGAGGGGCTCGATTTCCATCTTCAGGGTGTTCATGAGTGTGGGGGTGATGAATGCGGAGTACCACAGGTGGACGATGTTCTGGGCGGCGATGAGGGGGTCCTTCTCAACCAGGAGGAGCAGCCACATGAGTACGTTCCGTGCCACCATGTCGAGGTCGCGGTCGTTGACCATGATGTTGAGTTTGCCGCCATAGGTGCTGGGAACCCCCACGAGCGTCTCCAAGACGTTTCGTAGGTCACCGGAAGCTGGATGGGGTCAGTCAGCGCATATCTTAGGTATATACCCAATGTACCATATGACAAGCTGGGAGATAGCATACCGGCGAAGAGCAAGTCGGGATCGGACTGAATCTTGGTTCCTTCGTTCTCCGCAAGGTTCAAGATATCGCAGGCCGGCATGTTGCCCCAGAGATACTTGCCGTCTTTGAAGTTGAAGGCAGACGAGGAGGGCACATTATGGCTAACAAAAGCCGGAGCACGCCTCTGGATGTTCCACTGCGGCAACCATGTGGGCTTGAGCAGATCCGATTTACAGTCGGTTTTATGCTTGACCCAGTGCTCTTTCTGGCATTGAGGACCGCAATACAAAACCATAAGACAGCTCCCACACCATGCCGTGCCCGGCTTGCCGCAGGGGCGGTTGGCGCATATTGGCTGTAAACTCATATTGCCGAGTTTTCTATGTAGTTCTCAGGATAATGAATCTTATTTGGATAGGAAGATACGAAGAAATAAATTTCATCTCGACGGATTTTGAAGCGAACGAAATTGGAATTCCGTCTGATCTTAGGCCTCTACGCAAACGGGCAACCATGCTCCTGACTAGCAACGGCTCATTGCAGCGTGCTGGTTGCCTGGAACACTGTGACACCAAGTGGAGGGCCTCTTGAGCAAACGCAATACCATACATGCCTAAGTTCCCCGATGCCAGGCGATGCCTCGACGAGCGGCAAGCATTGAACAGGATAGTATACATCGGTCTCCTCGCTGGCCTCTTAATCACCAGCAAAGGCCTTGCATCTCGTAGTCAAGGGCAATGGCGCCACGAACAATACCCCTACGAACAACGCCCGGGAGAGCAACCCCACCAAGGCCGACAAGGCTCAGACGGCTGTAGCCCCAGTCGAGCAGACCAAGGCCAACGGTTGGGTACCCCCTCAGTTGTGTGTGTGGTTCCCAGAAGACGACCCCTACTATTGTTCTAACAAACGAAACAGCAGTCCCGCCTGACGGTCTGTATGGATTAGCATCGGCCCAAGCATTGCGTCGAGCCTTGCAGCAAGTTAATGATGAGCCGGACGCCAACTATCCAGGCGTCAGGCTGAAGTCCCCTTTCCCGTTATCATCCAACTCGAGCATCTTCTGGATCGCACTTGTCCTTTCTCATGAAAGTCCTGGTATCCCTCACATCCCAGCAGCACTTTTATAGTCTAGGCATCTGTTCACGTTTGTAGCTCCTGGAAATCCGCCGACGACTGGCATATTAGCTCGGACAAACGACCAGGGCGGGTAAATGTGGATACTGTATAGCAAAAGCAGCTACACCAGATCAGTCCTAGATTCTTGATCCGCCAAGTGGGTTCTCGGGACGGGGTACCTATTCATACCTGTTTGGGAAGATATGGGGACACAGCTTAGGTTCAGGTACTTATATACATCGTAGTCCGCAAGAGGGGCTGTTGTAAGATGCTCCTTAATGACAAACGTAGCCAGCTATGTAAGAGATTGCAATGCATTCACCCTCATCTCCAAATTCACATGCAGTAGGACGCTTATGTCAAGTCGTAAGTGTTGCTGTTGCTGATTTGAACTGCATCCCAAAACCACATTGCCCAAACATATCTGCTCACATGAAAAGCATCCAGTTGCTATCACAGAAAAATGACCGACACGCTAATAGACATCCAAAAAGACAAAATAAAATAGCAACGCAAAAGCTTTCAACGTAAACAGTCCAGATACTCGCAATGCCCATGCCCATGCAGCTCTTACTCGAAACGAGCGCGCTTCTCTGCCTGCTTCAGAACCTCACCCCGCCCTCCGTCTTCATCCACGTCCGACTTCTTTTCTTTCTCCTTATTCTTGGGCGAGGGCGGCGTAAGCAGGTGCGAATCGTCAATGTCCCCAAACACGACCTGGCTATCGTCGACCATCTCGCGGTTCATGTGCGCCAGGAAGCGCTCCTGCTCGGCCAGGAAGGCCTTGAGCTTGACGGTGGCGATGTGGCGCTGGTGCCCGTTGGCTTCGCGCAGCAGCCGCAGCTGGCCCCGGACCCGCTCCTCGAGCATTTCCAGGCGGTACTCGCAGAACTGGTTGTACAGCTCCGGGAGGTTGCTGATGGGCCGGACCGTCGTCAGGACGGTGTCGTCCCGCACGATGGGGTTCTTGGGGCGGAACGAGGTCACCATGCTGATGCGCTCCGCGGTGCCGAGGGCGCGCAGGGCTTGGTGCTCGATGTAGCGGCCCTGGAGGACCACGGCGCAGCCCTGTTGATGACATGCAATCAGTACATATGTACCAAGCAAGAGTAACAGGTATCGGGAGACAAAAACTTACCATCTGGGGCCCGCGAACCTTCATAATCTCCCCCGTCCCCGTCCTAAGCGCCGTCTCCCCGCCAATCATGGTGGTGCAGTCGCTGAGCATGGTGACACAAACGAAGGGGTAGCTGTCGGTGTGCCAGTCGACGATGGGCTTGTCGTCCTCCCAGGGGCATCCCGCGATGCCCTCGTCGGCCTCGTACTGGGCACGGTCCTCGAACGCCTCGAGCTCCTCGCGACGTTCTTGTTCGGACTTGACCGAGATGTTGATGTGCGCAATCTCCAGGTCCATCTCGGGCACCAGCTCGATGCCGGCGATCTTGGAGATGATGGCCAGGGTATCGGGGCTCTTCCAGGCATCGTACACAAAGGGGGCGTATCTGTCTTGGGTCAGCATCTTTGGTCGGTCATAACATACGACAAGTAAATCTAGTCGTGTAAAATGCTAAGGTCACCCACTTGTTGGCAAACCCCCGGAGCTGGCACTGGGCCAGGTTGCTCGAGTACTTGCAGTTCTGCAGCACCTCGGGGCAGAGCACCTCCTTCCTCATCCGCATCACGGCCTCTTGCGTGAAGAGCGGGAAGGGCTCCGACACGGCCACGGGGGAGATGCCCGTGTTCTCGGGCAGGCCCAAGTCCTTCATGCTCCACACCTTGGGCGTCTTCTTGAAGCTCAGGTGCTTGCTGCCATTGAAATCATCATTACCCAGGATGGTGGCCTCCTGCTTCTCCGGTTCTACAATGATGGGCTGCCAGCTCGTCGGCTTGGGGTCGACAGCAAAGGGCATGATATCTGCGGCCGCCATGATGGTAAAGGTAGAATGTCTTATATTAAAGTGGTAAATCTGATACGTGTGGGTATTGTGTGCAGGAGGCAAGATACCAATAAAGGCTCTGTCTGATGTGGTATAGAAGCAAGAGAGAACCAGCAAAGCAGGAAGGTTGACGATGATGATGATGGGGGATGGGTATATATAATAGATATTGGAGTGTAGCCTGGGAGGTTTGATGATGGTGATGGTGATGATGATGGGGAGGAACTGGAGTCAACAAGGTGTCATAAACCTTACTATCGACGTCCCTTTTATCCTTTTCCCTGAAGATTTTCTACCACGGATGCGTCTAGGCCTTATCTATGATGAACCGCCTGTTAGGTGTTCGCATGTGGCCCCCTCCCCAGCTAGTCCCGGTCCTTTCGTGGCGCCCAGCGTTTGTGCCGGGGACGTACTGCCATTTCCTGGTGACGATGGGACTAAATCGTCGATGACCAGCCTCCGGGAACGATAGCAGCAGCCATTGAGCAAGAGGGAAGTCGGCATTCCCTGGTGGGAAAGGGGAAAGAGACAGGAGGAGGCAGGAAACAAACCATCGTCGCAGAGTGTGTAGGACTAAGCGAGGGGTGGAGGACGCAAAGTGCAAGTGCACAGTTGGAATGAATGATGGGATGTGTCAGGTTCAGGCATGGTGACGAGTGTAAAAGCAGCACTGCAGGGCGGTCCAACTTGACCCAGGGAATTCAAATCGGACCCGTGGTGGGAGGAGCCTTGGCTGGGCTTCCTCGACGCTGCTTCGAGGAGAGGGAAACGAGGTTCGTGAACTCTATTCTCAAAGAATATGGTGGGAGGAGCCTTGGATGTGGGAGCGGACGAGCCAGAGCGAAGCTGACTCCATCCCCTTGCCCCGTGTCGAGACTCGAGAGCAGCTATCATCAGGCGGCTCCCCAATGTAGGTCGAGGTGTGGAGGGGCGCAGGGAAAAGCGTTACCGGCCGGGGTCCTTGGTGCTGCTTTGGAGAGCGCGTGTCTGTTTTTAAAGCGGCATCCCAACTGCGCGCCGTGGTGACACCTCAGCTTGGCTGGGGGCACGGTTTAGAATGGTAGCAAATTTCATGCACCAGTGCCTTATTCCACAAATACCAAACACAAAAATAGTAAAGAGGGAGAATTGAATGGATAGTAGATAGTTTGGGTATACGCTTGCTGGGTAATCTCTTGCCAGGATGTCGTCCTGCAAAAACGGAGCTATCTATCCGTCCCGGGAAAGCTGCTGATCAAATGTGGAGACCCAGCTACTGGAGATAGCAGTCAGCCAAAAGATAGGGAACCGACAGACACGCTCAGCGGTAATGGGGCCTATCTGGATGATGCATCATCTGGGGCTTTCCCTTGCATATCTTGGGTTTCTAGCAAGGCCAGCTAGACCCTCATCTGTTGCAGTGTTAGGCCAATAGATTGAAACTAGAAAACTAGGCGAGGTAGGTATACACGGGGTTTGCCACCATGCCAATGGCAGCGCTGGTCCTGGTTTTGGTTTTGGATGCTGCTGTAAACATTAGGTTATCTGCAGTGGACGGACGAGGCCGGGAGGAGGATACCAGGGTTCAGGCCTAACATGGTGGTCCATTGATGGTCTCAAGCACGCGCAGCAGACACTACTTACTTACTTGCTACTCCAACTCTCGCTGGTAAAACGGCATGCCTCCCAATCTCCGCTGCAGCAATTCATGATGATGACAGACAGACGGACAGTACGTGTGGATGCATATGTGCATGCGTGCGTGTGCGAGTTCCGAGATTAGATGCGGCAACGAGCGAGGGAGCTGGTTATTACATGAGCGAAATCCCTGGTTTGGTAGGACCAAGATCGTCCTATGACCCATGTGGACGAGGAATGTGGCGCCAGCTTGGTGGCTATAGACGGCGGCAGTTGGCAAGCAGGCTCAGGCCAGGGCGGCGGGAGTCAAGGTCCCAAGAGGAGAGGGAGACCCGAAAGATGGAGATCCCAAGGTCTAGGCACACCGATAACGGAGATAAAGGGCCGGTCGGGGCCAGCGTAATCCGAGAAGCTTATCACATGTTGGGGTAAAACACGAGATAAACCCCATCCTTCAATGGTTATCTCCGGCATAGACAGACAGAGGGCGAGCTGGCTGCACGGCGCAGCATTGCAGCAAAGCAAGCCTGGCCCGCAACTCAGATCAGGTACCTACAGGCAACTGTACCAACTAAATTCTGACATCTCCATTTGCGACCAAGAATCCGCTGGGCAGGTGCATGAGACTCCTCTATACAAGCCCGAATATTCGACACCTCGACTCTCCGTCTGCCCGTTTTCTCACGCACGCCCAGGCAAAGCGACGCAATAGCACCCACCCTCACATTCACCTCGTTTCTCGAATGGGAGCGCTGGGTTGCACAGTTCATTTATTGAGTCGTTGGAAACTGCGTCCGACTTCCCCGTCGCAGGCCGTGTACCCCCAGCAGCCGAAGCAGCCACCTCGGATTTGTGCATTTCGAGAGATGAGATACGTCAAACTTGACCAGACAGATAATGGAACCCCAGATGCGACTGTCAGCCCCTCTTTGGGCCTGGCGCCGTCAATTAGCGCTGCTCCGGGCAAGCGCTAGCAGACCGGCGGAACTGGGGTAAAGCTTATTCTTTCCCAGTCGGGCAATGCGAGCCTATCAGATACAAGTATACCGATGATGCACCTCGGGGCCACTCCACACGTCACCTTTGGCAGAATAGAGAACCGAAATCACTCGTCTCATGCATCGGCGGCAGTAGCAAAGCGCTGCAGGTTCGTTGTTTGGCAAACCAAATTGAATGCATGGTCATATGGCCTCTGCCGCATCCTACTGCCTCGGGTATCTAGACCCCTTGGCACCCGTGGCACCCGGGGGCAATATGACGATCCCTAGATGCAGCGTTGCGTAGAGGTGGTATCGCCAGAACAATATTGGATGGCAAACTTCAAAGGCACGTTCCTCCATGCACCACATGTCCTGGGACGGACCGGTACCCATCCATTCCCAAGCCATTTTCGAGGTGACAGGCGATGCAGCATGCAGCGACACGAGTCGAGACCATTACCATTGACACTGCCTTCCTGGTTTGGGATAAGGAGATGGGGTCCGATCCGACTCGGCGACGAGGCAAGTATGCGTAGGGGATCCAACTCCTTATCAAATATGGATTTGGCAACATTGGCGTAGAGACATCGTGATGAGTGTTTCAATCTCACAGCAGGTCCTGTTTCGTGAAGCGACATGTGTGAAGGACATATTGGGGAGAAGTAGGGAACTTGCCGCTCCCCTCGAGGGCAAGCTGACGTGGCAGGCTCTGAGAAAGAGACACTATTGCGGGCAATACAACACATCAAAGCCTGGCCTTCGGTAGATGATGACACTCCTCATCGATGCACTGTAACGGTATATGTCGAGCTGTAAGGCAAGGCTTCGGTCGGGGGCCGAAACACAGTTGATCTCTCGGCGGTAGGACCGACAGACAGACTGAGACTGTTCGGCGGTAGACACAGGGCAGCGGTCACATAGCCACCTACAATGAGGGAACGACGACAATCAACGATGGAAGAAAAGAAACAGGCTAGCGATCGCCGGTTGGGCTTTGCCATGGTCCCCATACCAGGGTGCCAGCCGATAGCCTGCCTACCCGCTTCTTGCTTTCTTGCTACTGTACGAACGAACATCAAGTCACCGTCGACAGCAAGCCACATCCTGGTTGGTCATACACATCTAGTCTTGACAGGCCAGGGTGACGGTCACAGCGACGCTTCTCCTGGTCCCTCGCGCGAGTCTACCCATAAGTATGGCCCCCTGCTGGGCTTATCTGCAGTCCCCTGAGTCCTGAATCATTGACCTGCCTCGTACGCGGGGTGGCTGGGCCTCATTCACCGTCGGGCCCTGATCAGCCTGGGCCTAGACTTCACTTGTGCCTCAAGCAGTGTAGCGAGTCATGCAAGAACCTGAACAAGAACACAGTTAGCCAAAGAGTTCACGATAAGAGGCAGAAGAAAGAGCAGCGGTGAATGGTGGTTAGGTAGATAGGTAGATAGGTACTGTAGTCAGGCATGATGCGAAGCGACGGCATCTCCCGCGACGTCACGAGGTCCCGACGTGAAGCTGGCGGCAAGCGGCGGCATAGACGACGATGCGTGCCACCCCAATTGCTCTCCACCGTGGCCACATGCACAGATGCCCCAATAAGCCCAGGTTGAAATCGGTACAGCCATCATCATACAACAAGTTATGAGCTTCTCATAGCCCCTCTGGAGGTTTCCTTTACTCATACTTCATCATACTGTGCCCAGCGTTGAAATAGCACAGCGGTCGGGTAGCGCAAAGACCTGGGCGACTTCATCCCGCAGTCTTGGGGACCGTTGTAGGCCTGACTGGGACCCCAGCAGTACAGCATCATCTCGAGCATGGTGATCAGCAATCTTGAGCAGTCCTGGGCTTCAGGTAGCGGATGACGATCAATGAACCCATTGCTCTATTCTTGGTGGGCAGAGATAGAGAGGTAGTTGCAAACAGCCTTGCCCAAGCCCAGCAATGGCGCCGGGTTGACTGACATGAGCTAAAAGACCGGTCAGTTGATTGGAAAGGAACGAGGGACAGCTCGTCCCCGGGCTGTATTTATCAAAGGGGCCTGATTGATAGCGGTGGGGTACAAGATACGGCTATCAGATGACTAGGCCTAGAGCAGAGAGATCTGGAGGGAGTCATGATTCTTGGCGCAACACGACGGAAAGAGGCAAGAGAGGCAGCGATGTCATCGGGCTTGGGGTGTCAAGATGTCAAGCTTGATGTTGACGCATTAGGCAGCAAGCGGTAAGCGTCCTTTCCTTTTGGGGCTGCGTACAATTGATGCAAGACACGACGCCCCAGACATTTCTTCCCCAGCATAAGTACGCTAGAACGACCGGCATTTGAACTCGTAGAATACCACCATCGAATAGATGCGCCCGACACCAAAGAACTATATATCAATTGCGCATATTCCCATCTCTAAAAAGACTGGTTGATGGCGGTATGAAATGGAGGTGTTCATCATCTGTGACAATGACGCTTGTACAAGTCCGGACGAACACTGCTAAAACTTGGGGTAGCTGTCAAAACTGGCCCGAGCGCAGCCAGTAAACAGATGCCGAGGCACTTCGAGGGAGTCTGGCAGTTGCGTCGGCGTTTCGGGACAGGGCTGAACTTCGGCTTGCTCAGTGCTCAGGTTCCTGGTTGCCAAAGAAAGCCCACTGCAGCCAAACCAAAAACTGGCACTGAGCAACAGCGCCGCGCATCATCGTCACCGACACTCAATACCCAATACTTTGACCGACTGATTGATTCATTCATTGATCGATTGACATCCACCCGCAACAGTGTGATGCAAATGCGACGCGACGCGACATGACATGATATAAGCGAGACCAACCAGCAACATTCTGCTCTACTCGACTCGACCTTAACGCCCGGGTCTGCTGCAGCGCTTCCTTTCCTTTCCTTCGGTGGCGCCTGAGAAGATGCTGCATCTACAATCGACCATCCATTCCTAATCCACACACCATCATGGCGACGCCGGCCGATCCCCTGCGTGGCAGCAGCAGCCACAAAAGTAATGGCAACCATGCCTCGTCCTCCAGCAAAAAGCCGACACCCTCGTCGAAATCCAAGAACCCGATCCAAGCCGTGCTCTCGCTGCCGCCGCGCTTCCTGCACATGTACAGCGACTTCATCACCAAGAACAACCACCAGGTCTCGCAGATCGAGAGCGCCCTGCGGTCCCTGACCTACATCATCCCCGGCCGCTTCCGCGACTCCGAGATCGCCTCCGAGACGCTGCACTCGGGCGTGCAGCTGCTCTCGCTCTACCACGACACCGTCCTGCTGCGCGCCCTCTCGCAGCTGCCCGGGCTCTCGGTGCGCATCCCCGGCCCCCACGCCCGCTACACCCGCTTCTGGACCGCCCGCAGCGCCTTCTACCGCCGCGTCGCTTTGTTGTTGCAGGTCGTCCAGTACACCGAGCTGCTGTGGGAGATGGCGGCCAAGCGCCGCGGCGAAAAGGTGCGGTGGCGCGTCATCGTCGTCCTCGAGGCCCTGAAGGCGTTCTGTCGGCTGTTATTGCTGCGCATCACCCGGTCGCGGCCCCTCGTCACTCCGGCCCTGCCCGAGCGCGAGCCCATTCCCGACACCCCCACGGCCGCGAGCGACGACGGTGCCCTCAAGGAGCTGATGGGCGAAGATGACGACGCCGCCGAGGAGGCAGCCATGCTGCGCGAGATGAACGGCGGCGCCGACAAGAACAACAAGAAGGCCGGCCACGAGAACGAGTGGACGATGCCGCGCACCGGCAGCAGCCTGCCCAGCCTCCCGAGCCCCAGCGACATCAGCTCGTACCTGCTGAGCCGGGTCCTGACGGCCGACGACATCAAGCCCGCCACCAAGCTGCTCAACATCCTGCAGGGGTCGGCCCGCGCCGCCGAGATCCTGCACATCCTGGCGCCGCTCATCTACGCCGTCTCGCTGGCCCGCAGCCAGAAGCAGAACAAGCGGTCCTGGACGCCCTGGCTGATCGGCCTGAGCCTGCAGCTGGCGGCGCGCCAGCTGCGCGACCGCAGCAACAACAAGGGCGGGTTCGGGTTCCGGACCACGGCGCTCGAGCGCGAGGAGTGGACCAAGCGCGGCTGGGCCCTGGGCTGGTGGGCCATGCGCGGGCCCGCCTACGATCACCTGGTCAAGGGGTTCGTGGGAGGAGTCAAGAAGCGGGTGCCCGGCATTGTTGGGGGTATTCTGGAGGACTACGAGTACCTGTGGGAGAACTACTACTTTAGCACCAGTGGTTGAACGAAGCGGGACTCGGTCGAAGGAGTTTGGGGGAGTGGGAGTGGGAGTCACGAAGAGCTGGCGAGGCCAAGTGCACCATCGAGGGGAGGAGAAGAGCAAGGGGGCTGCAACTGGTGATCACCCCCAGCCCAGCTGCTGTACAACAAGATCATGTCATATGTAATTTTTCCTAATCTTCCACCTAGCGATACCTTATATAGTAATGTGAACAAGATGCATTTTTCTAATGGAAGTGTCCCAATTTCTGCGTCAGTTGATGCAAGTGACCTTCCTAACCTGCGACAAGACTTTGAGCAACTGACGTGATCCGACCCAGGGGTCATCTATTGCCACAAGGAATGGCATGTTGAAACTGGATGAACAAGACAAGCATATCTCTGTTTACATAGACAAGCCCTGTGATTGAGATGATGGAAGTAACTCTTCAATGACCTATCCTCTACTTGAGCTCTCCAACGCACGCAACCGTGGCTCTGCTGCGATTCCAGATTGCCTACTCTCTGATAGTCCAAAACGTTCGCTTGAGAAGCTGGCCAGGTTAGCCAGTCCAGACATCCGGGCCGGGACATTTGTAAGTCGTGGCTTTGCCTTGGTAAATGTCGACCTGGTTTCGACATTGTTAGCGCCAACACACCTGATTTCCAACCAGTCCATCCCACTTACCATGATGCCCGGGTCGCTCTGGGCCGCGTAGGCCGGGATGGAGGCCAGGAACGAACCACTGGGAGTCGCAGACCCAGACCCGGTGACGTCGAGCTGGGCGCACTCCGGGTAGAACTGCGGCGTGTTGGTCTGGTGCAGGGCCAGCAGCTCGTGGCGGATGAGGTACTTGCCCGGTTTCAGGGAGGCGGGGATCTTGCTGGACCATTTCAGGGACTTGTACACGATGCCCGTGCCCCAGTCGTTGCTGTTCAGGGAAGCACCGTAGAGGCCCATCTGGTCGATCTTGAACCAGTTTTCCCCCTTGCCGTCGCAGCCCGAGAACCCGCTAGAGGGGCAGGGATACATCCAGACCATGACGGGCCCCTGCTGGTGCGTCCACTGCTTCCAGACGGCGGTGATGTTCTCGCCGGCGGCGATGGTGGCGGAGAGGGGGGCCGAGGTGCCGCCGTTGCAGGTCATGCGGCGGTCCGTCACCGTCATGATGGGGTTGTAGTCGGGCCACTGCCGCTGGATGATCTGGGCGTTGGGTTGCGGGGAGAAGCCCTCGTAGCCCGGGTACGTCTTGTCGCCGATGATGTAGCTAGTGACGGCGCCGTGGGCCGCGACGAGCGAGGGGGCCGCGGTGAGGAGGAGGGGGATGAGCAGCTGCATCTTTGGGGTTGGCTTTGGTAGGTACTGGGGATCGATCTGCTTGGTCACGGCAAGTCTGGATCTGGAGACTGAGGAAATGTCTTGGCATTCGGTGGTGAGTGGTGCCGACTCTGCTTTATATCACATAGGGGCCAGGGAGAAAGAAGATAGATGTATCGGTTGCTCCTTGATATGTATGCCAAAAGGTGAAAACGGCACGGCAGATCTTGTTAGGGCTAGCCATGTCACTCGGAAAATCCAATCCAGATTGCCCAGTCAATCTCAAATCGCCGTGTATGCAAATGCCCATGTTGGCGACAAATGATCTTGGTAGTCATCCAACCTTGAATGCGGGACAGGTAAATTGGTCAACCCTCCGTTGGCCACGCACACCATTGATGAACCCAATGACTGTCTTAAGCAACTTGCCTAGAGTGGGATAGCGGTCACCCAGGAGACGTGGATGAACGACGGCCGAAATTGGACATCTTTCGTAAGTCTATAGATGACGCTTTGGTCCCGTGATGAGGAACTCATTGGATGGCGAGCCACACGTTTGTTATCGGCGTTAGCACTAGTATCTGGGGTCTGGGGAAACGATGCGGGTGATGTTACATTGAGACGAGCGGTACTCTAGGGTCCGTCGTGCTACATGCCAACGTTCCATTGTGTGGTGCAATGGCTACAGGCTATTTTGGGTAAATACCCCCATATGCAGCTGCCAGATCGGGAAACCGTGGAGGGCAACGTCGCGCCGTCGCCCAATCCCAGTAAATGGCTCTACGATGCGGGATTGCATTCTGCATACCCTTGTCGCCAGGATCGAGTACGTCTCAATGGGGGTTAGCTTTTTGACAAGTTTCGGTCCGTCTCTATGCTCCTGAGCTCCAGGGCTCCGGGCCCAGATGATGGAGATATGTGGATCATGGCTAGCTGATCCAGATCCATCTCCGGCGTATGGCGAGAAGTTCGGCCAAAAGTGGGTTCAAGTGGACTTCATCTTACAAGGAGAATCCCTCGGAGTCCCTGACAACCTGACAACCACCACCGAGAGCGTCATCTTGCCAACATTAGCCAGTCCGAACTATGATAAAATCAACACTTGCTACTCTTGGAGGCGCACACTGAGCAATTATTAATCTGAAATGCCGTTTCTCATAATTCTTCCCAAACCAAACCTGTAACTCCCTGAAAACCTCCCTTTTTCTTGTTCCACCAACCGTTAACCATCAACCCTCACCCAACGCGCAAGGCCCTCGCCCAGCAAAGTCCCTCTCCCCGCCTTGCCCGCCACTGATCTGGACCGACGGGTACCCCTTGGGACAGGTCCCGTTCGCGCCCTCCCCGGGATAGTCGTAGACCACACTACACAAGGAATTGATGAGTCCCCAGCCGTTACAGCCGCGCGGCGGCGTCAGCTGTACTGGTAATGCTTGCGGCTGGCCAAGGGAGAAGCAACGCCGGCAGCAGTCGACCGCGCTCCGGGCGGCGACGATGGTGAATTGCGGCGAATTGATGGCCGGGTTGTAGACGCCTACGTAGCCGGCGTTGGCGGTGAAGCTGCTGGGGGCGCACGTTGCGGAGGGGGGTGGGGACGGTGTCTGTGCTTGAATGTCAGTCAGAACTTGATCCAAGGGATGGCGGGAGTGGGCGCGGGCTTACTGTCTCAGTGCTTGATCTCGTGCTGGCCATCGTAGTCTCTGTGGTGGTTGTGGTAGCAGGAGCAGCAGCAGTGGTGGTGGTGGTGAAAGTAGTCGAGGAGGAAGAAGAGGTGCTGACTGTGGGGGTAGGGCTCGTCACGATGGGTTCCAAGGTCGGGGAGCTCGGCTGGATCTTGGCGCCGCCGCCACTTTGGCCATGCTGGCGATGCATCTGGATCATCGAGGGGACGATGGCTGTCGCGGTGACGGCGAGGACCAGGATGATGGAGAAGGCGATATAGAATCGCTTGTAGTGGCGCGCGTGGACACAGGCTCGCTTGTACCACACATTCCTGACGGCGCGGATCGTCGTGTTCCTCTTTCCTCTGTGGAAAAAAGCAACGCCATCTTCATGCTGGGATTTCTCATCCACGTCGTGAGACATCGTGATGTCGTGGTGGTACTACCAAGCAAGCTTGGCAACATACTTCAAGGCTTGCTGATTGCGTTGTGCCGTCGAATGGCGTTTGATTTGGGAGGGCGGCTACGGAGAGGGGCACCGCGCATCTGGGCCGTATCTCGAAACACTGTATCTCAGGGATACGAATAGGGTCTGACGCTGTTGGTGGTGACGTGAGGCTGTCTTGTTTACAGTTTGGCGATCAGACAAGGGGCGATAGCTTTGCAGCGGATGCTGGGATGACGGCGCCCGGCGAGCTTGGGGGCCAATGAACCAGCAATGGTCTGTTGACACCCGAACTCAAAAACGTGTCTGGTGAGGTGCAAGTGATTGGCAATTCCTGTTGCGCTTTTGCATTTGAAGTGCCTTACTTCTAGATAGCACTCATAACAAGCCGATGCCTGCCAATGACCGATTCTCAACACTGCATTGCTATCTACAGTCTCTAACACTTTGATTACTTGACATTAATGAATGTAAATAAATCGATATACGTAACTCAATTTAATGGCCGTGAAAAGAGATAAACTAAGGAAGAATTGAACAAGTCCTTGTCCGTGATGGTTTGCCCCCTGCCGGTTCTGTTGTTGTCTGGAATGGCCAACTTTGGACTAGTTTCGGATTAGCTCCGGACTAGCCCCCAGTGTGATCGGGTTGGTGAACGGAGCGGGATCGGCAACGGCAGCGGGATTCTCCTCGATCAGAGACACCTGTCTCTAGTTGGCCACTCATGCTCTTCTTCAGCTGCCAAGGGATTGGGAAAAGTATATGGGTTGCCAGCTTGCTCAATTGAAAGCTCTTGGCTAAAGTATGGCGGCCCCTCAAAGCCAGGAGGTGGTGCCAGTGGGCGTCCACGGCAGCCTTGCCAGCAATGCCACGCTATGTCAAGAGGGTGCATTGGTTGGTGCTGTCACTTTGGAATTGGGCGCTGATATCAAAGAGGTTACCAAATGGCATTGATCGCAGACTTGGTCGAATTGGCCTTTATATACAATGCTTGGGCTGTTACAGGAGTCACGTTTTGTCATGCACAAGTCACTCATCTGGCATACATCCATTGAAGCTTTTGAAACGTGAGTATATGTATTTAAGTGAGCGTGAGTTGTTTTCTTGCGTCGTAGTCTGTGATCAAATGAATGACTTGAACAAAATCTCCGTCAGATATCTCCCAAGGAACACATAAGGGTGCCACCCCTCTCATACGTTGCATGCTCAGCGTGGCTTCAGGGCAGGGGATTCCCGCTCACCACCCACCGTTTGGGCAATGGGCAGAATCACCATCAGTGGGCCAGCCACAGCACGAGCCATCACCGCCACCGTTTCCGACCTAGAATGTCGCCGACCTATTAGTGCTGCATTACGAAAGGGAGTGTCTAAATGTCCGTGGACACATGTTGATCTAGACAGATAATGCAGCTTCTGTGAACTCTACTTACGCACTGTGATCGGTCATGTTAGCAACTGTGTTAGAAGGCTGTCAGGGAAGCGTAGCAACTCACTGAGCCTACGACACATGGGTAGTTAATCAAGCCCCATTGACATGATGTCCCGTTACAAGTCTGTATCAGCCATTAATATATCGTGACACGGAGTACTGTAGGTTGGAATAGTCTCACTCCTGTCGATGAGTAGTAAGAAGGACACTCCTTTCGCTTGAAAATCTGGCTTGGATGATCTGACGGCGAAGTTTGCAACGAAGCCACCGGTGCAGCAGTGACGGTAGCAATCACGGATGTGAGGGCGAGAAGTGAGGAAATTTGCATTGTAACCGGGATGCTTTAAGTCTTTCAAATCTGGAGAGCTTGGTATTGGTTTACAGAAATATAATAGCCAGGAAGCACATGGCAGGCGTCATATATCTAATATATATACGTAGCCAGCACCGATTCCAGTCTGACTGAATGCTTCCAAGTCGTACTGGTGGGCACATGAGCTCTCTAAACAGACAATATCACATGAACTTGGAACATGATCAACGTGCTTGCAGCTAATTATTGATTCTTGTAGTATGGATATAACGTAAGATTCTGACAATATGCCAGCCTGACATGGTTCCTACCCGTAACAAGTGGCTGGCCTTCAATGTTTCTGCATTACGCCCACTATTTCTCGATATTTATGAGTCAACCTCTGTATCGGTGGTCATCTTGACATAGAGCCAAATATGTTACTGGTTACTAGCTACAGTAGCGCTCACTTCATACTGATCTATCGTGCGACTTGCCGATCCCTCCTCAACCGAGACATAGGATTGAAGCCTTATACGCCGTATATGTATGTTGACGCGGGTCTCCCACCATCCCACCATTCCGCGACGTAATGGGGTGGGTTCCCGGAGCCTTTATGAAACTAGCAACAATTCAATCACGTGGAGGTTCGAAGACGAAGTCGGAGGCGGGAGGTGCGATGGTGTTCCCCTTTCAGATCCCGTTATGTAACTAATACGCCGAGAACAACGGTTCTGATAACCCGCGCAGCCGCCACCCTATCTCCAGCGTGACTCCTACGAGCAATTGATTCCATCTTCCCCGGTGCTCCTACCATCCCTGTAGTATGGCCTGTAGCTTCACTTCTACACCCCCAACGGACAGAGGGTCAACAAACTGTCACCCATTTCGGACGTCAGGAGAGAAGCAAGAACCACATACTGGCTGATGGCAGACTTGCGAGCATACAGTGGGAACTGGTTTAGATATAAAGCATGGGTGCACAGAAGTTTCCGGTGAGCTCTGCGAAAAGAAGTCGGATATCTGAGGGTCATGGTAGCTAGTAACCATCAAGCACGCAGGCGCCGCCGCCGTTGGCGATGCACCATTTGGTAGTTACCTCCACTCCCTTAACTACCCCGAGCTTTGCCATTCTACTTGATTGATGCCACTTGAGGCGGTCCCCATTTCTCGCAGGTCCCGATGTGGCTTACTGCTGTTCAGTTGACTCTACCATTTGCCCTTTTTCCCTGGCTCCATATGATTCTTTCCAGAACCAATCAATGGTGCTTGGCAGACCTAGACCTGCAGAAAGGATATATGTTTCTCCAAGTGCGTGTTATTGCAACTCCAAAAGTCCAAATATGGACAAGATAGCTTTGCGGTGTCTATATTTAGCATCCTCAGGTGCCATGCTTGTCCAATTGCCCCCGAGGCTTGGCACCCGGACCATCCCTTGCGACTCAGCCTTGGCTCTCCTGTCGAAATTTGGTTCAGCGAGCATAAATTAATATGTTTGCTATGGCTGGCACATTTATCCCTCCTATCAGTGCGGTCCAAACGGCCGACGGCTAAATGCCCGCGTCTCCGCCGCGTGACGTCCATGCAACCTCGTGCAGTCAATCCGCACGCTTCCCATCACGTCCATCGGAGGTAAATCTGGCGAAAATGATTCTCGAGCGCAAGCGACTTGTATACCTGAAGCGGCAACAGCTCCCACGAACCCGAAGACCAGCTATGGCCACCACAGGCTGGAGAGACCTGCCTCAAATAGAGCCCCCAGGGACGACGGATTGAGCCGTGCAGCTCGTTTTATGAAGATTTATCTATTCCACGTTCCCAGGAGTTTCCATTTGAACCAATCAGCCGAGACGGTTTTGAAACCCAGTCGGCAGTCAAAAGAACGCCCTGCATCTGCAGAATGTGAGTAGATAAAGCATGATGTAACTGCGGCGGCCACCTCGCAGCCAAACACGACTCGGTCGAGATGCATGACCATTACTAACGTTCGCTTGACAGTGCCATTGACTCTTCAACCTGAGAGAGAATCTCAATTGGGCCCTTCGCTTTCTCAAGTCACGTCCTCTCAATCCCCATCTCTTCCAATTCGCATCGCCAATCGGCCCAAGATGCTATTCAACCTGGGCGCTGTATGCGCGGCGACACTGCTCGCTCTAGGTAACCATACCCCGCGCCGTCCTCTTCTCTTTGCCCAAATTGCCCTTGACTAACACGATCTTCCCCCGCCACAGCATCACCAGCCCGCGCCGCCGACTCGGTCGCGTACAAGGACCCCGAGACGGGCTTCACGTTCGCGCAGTTCAACGCGCAGTATGTCATCGGCAAGTACATCACCTACCGGATCGCGACGCCCAGCAACGTGGCCCAGGGCGCCGCCTACGACGCCGTGGTGCAGGTCGCCGCGCCCGTCGACGTCGGCTGGACGGGCCTCGCCTGGGGCGGCTACATGACCTTCAGTCCTTTGACAGTGGCCTGGCAGAATGGGAACTCGGCGACCGTGTCGTCGCGCTACGCCACGTGAGTTTTCTTCTTTCCATTGATTTTTCCCTGCCCGAAGGCAAGGCATCCTCACTCCCTTTACCGTCAAGTCCGCTAACCTCGATTACCGGAACCAAAACAGGGCCCACCAAGCCCCCTCCATCTACGCCGGCGCCACCCTCACCCTCCTCAAGAAGGGCACCCACGTCAACAGCACGTACTGGCAGTACACGGCCAAGTGCACGGGGTGCACCGCCTTCAAGGGCTCCAACAACCGCAACGTGACGCTCAACCCGACGGGGGAGAACCGCGTCGCCTTCGCCTACTCGCGCTCCAAGCCCAGCAACCCTGGCTCCAGCAACTCCAACATCAACGTCCACGACGTCACCGCCTCCTGGACCGTCGACTTTGGGTCGGCAGCCAATGCCAACTTTAACGAGCTGGTGCAGAGGAATGCTTGATTGGGGAGGGAGGGGGGATTGGAATACGGGTGCTTGTGGTTGGGGGAGAGAATGAGGGAAAGGGATTGGAGAGATCATAAACGGATATGCATCACATTAGTTTCTTATTGTGCACCTTTCGAGCAAGATTACTCGTGATGCCTTTGGAGTCTCTACGTGTCCTTGCCACTCGGCCATCTCACCCATTGCGGTTTCATCAATGTAGTCGTGAAACCATCTGCCTATTTGGGAAATCAGGTGAGATCAAGTCTAAAGTCTGTATTGAGCATCCATATGTGATACTACGTCCTAGTGAGCGACAAACAATACCCTCAGCCATTGGAGCATTTCGTACGCTGACGATATCTCCCACACGTCTTCTAGCACTCTTTCTCAGTGGTTCCCATGGCCAAAGCACCTGCCATCACTTTGTAGGCCTTTATGCATCATCTAATCTGGATTCATGCCTGCTCAGAGGCCATTTCGCCCATGGGGATGGATTTCAGATCTGCCACGGTACGCGTATCAGTAGATATCCTAGGCAGTGGGTACTGAATAATGGGTGTGTACTTACATCCATCAACTGCCTCTGGAGCCTGCTGGGGCTTGACGCAGGCGTTGTACACGGCCGGCTGCTGCTTGTGGATGCCGGCCCGCGGGCAGTCGCGGTCGAGGTTGCAGTTGTTGTCCATGGCCTTCTGCAGGGTGTCGTCCTTCCAGCCGAAGAGGTAGTCACCGTGTGCAGCGGAGCCCCTATTTACATCTCGTTAGTCACACGCCCATGTCTCCGAAGTAATCACCATTACTGTACGGCTTTGACTTACCCGAGCTGCGTGCTGTAGACGAAGGGGTTCTTGCCGTCGCTGGGCCACATGCTCTGGTCCATAAAGGTCGACGTGTTCCACATCAGCTCGTACATGATCTGCGGCAGCTTGACGGGATGGGTCGAGGGGCAACGGCCGCCGCCCGAGGCCCCGGTGCCGCTGTAGGCGACGTGGCTCTGGTGGTCGGGGCTGTCGAGGTTCTTGCCGTCCCAGCACGTGGGGAAGATGATGGTCTGGCGGACCATCTTGCACTGGTTGCCGTAGGGGATGTCGACGGTGTCGGCCCCGCTGCAGGGGGCGCCGCCGGTGAACTGGTTGTCGTTGGTCGACTGCCAGCAGCGGTGGCAGATGTTGCCCCGGTTGACCTTGCTGTTGTCCGTGTTGGTGGCCGAGCCCGCCAGCATCCGGAAGCCCTGTAATGTTCATGTCAGTAAGCGAAACCCCTCTGTTCTCAGCAGTGCAGAACCCACCTTCTTGAACGCCGTCACCTTGCCGCTGGGGATGTAATACACATCCAACCCGCCCTTATTGACGAGCTGCCCCTGCGGCCCCCGTTGCCGACCTGGGGCACGCGGATGACGGAGCCGTTGCGGTGCCGGAAGAACATGACGGCGGTCCAGTAGTTGGAGAAGTCCTCGGCGAAGCTGCAGCTGGTGCAGGTCGAGAGCGCGGCCAGGTCGTGCGTCTCGGGCGGCATCGACACGTTGAACGAGTTGCCCCCGACGATCTGGTGCAGGTGCGGCGTGTACTTCATCCCCGGGTTCACGAGGGGGTCCGTCCGCTCGACGACGAGTTGGGAGCACGCGAACCGCAGCATGTTGAACTGCGCCGCGGCGTTTTGGGTCAGGGCCGCGGCGGCGGCGAGGGTGGCGAGGAGATGCATGGTCTGGAAGTGAACTGTCGTTAGGCTTCTCTCGTTAGGCTTTTGAGTGGTGAGAATTGAGTTTTGATTCAGATCTTTCTATGCTAGATGCAACTTTGAGCTTGACCCTAGAAACTCAGACGAGACCCTCGAGTCGATGAAGGCGGGCCGGAACCTTGAGCCTATTATCAACTTCCTAGACCAAATCGTCCCCCAATTGCCGACCCTTTCCAGAATCACCACCAAGCCTACCTAATATCGGGCAATCATAGAGCCAATCCTCCCTAAAGATTTGTCGACCAATAGTTGCCGTACTAACGAACTGCCGATCGCCAGAGGGTTGATTGGCGATCCCCAGCCAAGCCCGGCGGTCCCCTCGAACCAGATATGGTTTACCCGGCGATTTATCCTCCGTACCAGAAGGGAAAACACACAACAAACTTCTGTCAACCTAATTTTGGTGCACCGCAATGCAACGCTGGAGGCTCTCTCGGTCACACGGATATACACTACTTTACCGCCCATGACTCTTGAAGTGGCCATGATCGGCACCAACGCTGTTGCTCTAGGCACGTGGCCCTGGTTGACGGCACGCGCACGCAACCTTGAAGCGGGTGTTCGGAATGGTACCAGCCTAGCTTGACACGTGCAGTATCCGGGATGTGGCATAGCTCACGACGACTCTAGAGCTTGTGCAACAGGCGTAGATTGAGAGACAACTTTCACGTCTGGGCGTCTTTCTTATTGCTTCTAGAAGGCCCGAAGCGCAATATCTTGCCATTTTGTGTGTAAATTAAAACCACGTTGGTGGATGCAGGTGATTCGCAATCGACCATTCTGATCATGTGCACTATATGAAAGCCAAGACTCGTCGAGATATCGAGCTTCCTCTTACAGGTTCCTTCATGACTGCCCGTGCAAAAAAAGAATGGAGAGGCAAAACGACCGTCAATCGTCTCATCGTGCCCCCCCTGAAGACACTCAGGGTTGCAAAAAGAGAAGTTGTTGTAGGTCCGCCTGGGGCTCGAACCCAGAATCTCCTGATTCGTAGTCAGACGCCTTACCATTGGGCCAACGGACCCTTACAATAGGTAGTTGTTGTGGATGTGTAGTACGCAGCTTATTGTCTTGCTTCAGTAGGATGGCCCACGAATGCGATGGGCATAGACAGGAGATACTTTGTCGTCTACAGCACGAAAAGGTCGGGCACGAACGCCTGACTCAGTGCAATATAAGGGGCGCATGGCGTGAGAGGTGTGGTAGTCCGGCTTATGATGTACCTAGTTGAGGCTGCTGGCAGAAAGATGATGGAAGCCAGGCAGTCAAAGCAACCACTGGATTTGAAGCTACAGTCATCAGACTAGCCACGGTGTTTGTGCGAGCAGCGCCCTCGCCTCCGCAGTCTGGACACAGCCGCTACTCCCTCCTTTGAAAGTCCCCTTCGATCAAAACCGCCAATAGCCCTACTGTCGAGTTGCCTGATCATGCCACCACTCTGATCCGGTCCATTCGTAAACGTCGGCGCAACCCCAAACGCCGCCCGCGCATCCTCCGTCGCAAAGACCACCTGCCCGCCCACCATCGCCAGCCAGTCGCTGCCATACACAGTCGGCCTCCCCGCCTCCTCGATCCTCCGGTGCGCCTGCAAGTTCCCCCGGCGGTAGTCCCCGAGCGTCGCGAACGTGGAGGGGATGTAGAAGGAGCTCAGCTGGGCCCACTGAAAACTCATGATGGGGTCGACGCCCAGCTCGTCGAACCGGGCCCAGTCGTCCTGGTGCGAGAGCTCCTCGTGCGCCAACCCCAGTCTAGAGTCGCCCTTGCGGTCGGGATGCTTCTCGAGATGCTTCTCGAGGAAGGCCTGCGCGGCGTCGAGGCCGTAGCGCACCGTCAGGTCGCAGTCGACGTGGAGCTGCGCGTCGGTTCCCGCGAGGAACAAGCCCTCGAGCGTGGCGGACAGGATATCCTGGCTCCAGTAGGGCGCGTTCAGGGTGCTGGGGTCCAGCGCCCACTCGCCACTCTCGGGATCCGAGGCGTTCAACGGGTTCCAGTATGCATCACCACGGCCGCCGTCCTGGGCGGGTACGTGATGACCCCGTCCAGATACCCCTTGACGGCCTGCCACTTCGGCGTCGGCTTCGGGCCCATCGTCGCCTTGTCGTGCATCGACCTGATCGCCGCCACGGTGCTGGCGACGAATTCGTTTACCTCTTGCAGCGACGCGGGGGGCTCGATGGTGTAGTCGAAGTAAGCGTGGGCGGTCAGCTCGCCACTCGCCCGAAGCTGGCTGAACAACACGGAATGATCCGGGCCCGCCGATGCTTTCTGGAAAGTGGTGATGCCGGCCTGGCGCAACAAGCGGAGAGCGGCCCGGCAAGCCTCCAGCCTCACTGCTTCGGTCGGCGGGGGATCTTGACCAGCTCGCGTGCTGCGGCATCTTGCAAGACGCCGGAAGGTTCTTGGCCACCTGCCGACCTGCCTGCCCGCTCTTGGTGACCAGGCTGGGGTAATCCAGATTGACGACCTCGACCCAGTCGTCGTCTGCGTTCTCGCCGTCGCTGTCAATGCAGCCCTGGATGTGAGCAAGGGGCTGGCCGATGTCGACAGGCTGGTAGTTCATGTCACAGTGGAGGAGCCCCAGTCCGCCCGTGAGCACGTGCATGTGGGAATCGATGAGACCCGGCATGAGCATGCGCCCCTGAAGGTCGATGACTTTGGTGTCGGCACCGATGAGCGCCTCGATATCCGCATGATTCTGGCCAATGGAGGAGACGTAGCCTCCTTTGACAGCCAATGCGCTTGCGACGCTTGAGGCGGCGTCGAGGGTGTAGATGCTGCCATTGCGAAACACGAAGTCGGCGGCGGGCGCGGGGTTTGCTGCGCCGGCAATGGAGACGAGACAAAGTCCGAGAACCGCGAGCCAGCTAAGGCTGCCAATGGGCCTCAACTTCTGGAACATGGTGGTCGCACAGGAAGTGAGTAATCTTGGTCGAAGACCACCGTAATTTGCCAGGTTCCGAACACGAGAATGAAGCCCCTTTCGGGTTTCTTGGATCGCTGGAGACCGCCATGAAGTTCGCCTCAAGGGACAATACTGTATGAAGCTTGGCGATCAGCCAGTGCACCCCAAATACTTACATATTACCCGGCATGGCGTAGGCGAGCTGTCCCATTTTCGCCGTCGTTGATTGATGTCACTGTGATGCTCGCCTCGGGGGCTTTTTCCCGAGGCTCTCTCTTAGCGTTCCCCGCAGTTGACTCCACCTGGGGAGATAAGCAATTACAGGGGACAGGCCCGCTAATCAGCGACCCCCTTTCTTGGCAGCTTGGGGATCGCTTTGTTACTGACGTGAGCAACAGTTGACTGGGCATCTTCTACTGGCTCTTTATTTGGCGCATTCACATCAATCACATGTATACCTCTCTCGTATCTCGTATTGGAAGTTTGGACGTGCATCAATTGTGTCATTAGCCCTGATAGCCAACGCCTAGATGTAACCAAGTTTCAATCATTGGAAATGCGCCAGAAAGACCAAAGGAAACCTCTAAGCTCTAGCCGTTGGGGTACCGAAACTGGATCCCGTCTCCATCGGAGCATATTTCTTGTGTTTCATGACGGGCCAACCTCTCGCGAGTCCAGCTCGACAGGTGCCGTGATCTCACCGGGGTTGTCTGGCTGCATGGGAACAGCGCGTGCGAGATCAGGCCTTAGCTCGTCCCCTACTTCACCGTCTTGCTGCGTATATGGCCCAGCCACCGCATTGGGGCCATAGTAATCGTAGACAAGGCCGCTGCGGTGCGGCGGCCCGGACGGACCTGATGGTCTCCAGCCACCGAGCAGCAGCCTGTTGTTGTTGCTGTTAGCGGGTGGGTGCGCCTGGGAGGTGTCGTGTCCGACATGGAGGGTCTTGTTTTCGGAATGTTTGTCTCTCGTTCTTATTCGCGGTACGCGACAGGCTGTTTTCCGCATGGCGGTGATAAAGAGAACCGTCTTGCGTCTGTATCTGGTGTCGCCCTTTCGCAGAGGAATCCCTCCACTATCGGGCATGTCTGTTTCCAAATAAGGAGCTTCTTGGAGAGCACGAGCTACCAGGTCCTTATCTCCCGCTGTGTCGCCCGAGTCGTAACCTGAATCGGTCTCGAACTCTTGGTCCTCGAGGTCTCCTGTCGTCTCACTTGAGTCCTGCCTTGCAGTGGGATTTGAAACACTAATAGATCGATCAGGCGTCCCCGTATTTGTGCCCTGTGGATATACTGTTGGGTTATAACGTGTCGCAAGGAGCTGCGGTGATAAGTACGCCATCAAAGAGTCCAAGGGGCTGTAGTCCAGAGGGAGCGACGAAGATGAGAGCGCTTCAAGGGGCCCGGTAGTTGCTGCATAACAATTATCTCCCCGGCACAATGTCCGGCAAGTCTTTTCCTCGGTAGGAGGCTCGACTTTGGGGTAAGCTGAAGCAGCATCTGGTAGCCCGTATATCGAAGTATCCCACAGCTCAGCCAGCACCATCTCGGATGACTGACGCATCGCCTCGAACGCCATGCTAGGTCGTGTGAAGGTTGGGGTTGATGGCATCCCTTCCCAGCTGAATCTTCGTCTCAGAGGCGCAATCTCAGAGGGGCTTTCGACAAGGGTTGTGGCAGTGCTTGGACTCTGTTTTTCCTCGCGGTTGCTCTTCTTGGCCACGGGATTTGACCATGCTCTCAGCAGGCCGACTACACTTCTCCCTGTTGCGCCGGTTCTTCGCAGGTACCGAACAGTAGATTCGTCGGTCTTGGCGTCTGTTGGCGCTGCTTTCTTGAGTGTGCGTCTCCTTCTCTTAGCCATCCGGTGTTCGGTATCTTCTGGGTCGGATTGGGGGTTCTCCTTGGCGCAAGAGGTTCTGAGGGCTTCAGATGGTGTGGTTGTACTACGAGATAACGACACGCGGTGCATGAGCCGCTTGAGATGGACGAGTCTTTCTGAGCCCTGGCGACTAGGTCCACCACCATTAGACGCATCGAGAGCGCATGTCTTGTTATCTGAATGCTCGTCCAAGTCGACATCGGCAATCGCAGAATCCCCATCAGTGTCCTTTTCGTATTGAGCCAAGCGTATCTCCAGTGGTGTGTCTCGGACCGACCCGTACTGGTCCCAGAACCTACGCACAAGAAAGGGCGTTTGGGGCTCGTTCAAAGTCCCAAAAAGCTCGCCCAGCAGGTCTGGGCATCCTCCCACAAACGTCCCGGCAGTCGGGAGACTCTCTTGGAGTGACGGTGTGGGATACTGCTCCTCAATGGCACTCGCGAGGAGCTCTTCGCCCGAGAGACGGTACGAAATGTAGAACAACCTCAGGATATCTTGCTTCCCAGGATACGCCGAGACGTCCTTCCTGTTTGAGGTGGATCCGACAAGCTTGCAGATATTTTGGGCTTTGGAGAAGTGGAGAGTATGCATGTAGCTCAGTGCCAATGCATAGAGAAGTTGATCGGCAACCGTCCGCTTGGTGCCTCTATACTCGGCGATGTCGATGACGGACGCTTGGAGATCATCCGACTGTTTGCCTAGCAAGATTCCGCAAAGAACATGCTGCGTGCGAAGGCGGCTGTGGTGGGCGTCTTCGGGTCCCGTCATCTTGTACCGTGCCAGCGCCTGTTCCAGCATGTCTTCGGCTTTGGCGTAGTCAAGCTCCCGGATCGCCTTCTGGGCCATTTTCACCAGTCCGGCAGAGACTAGGTGATCAAAGTCCGCGTCGAATTGGAGAAGATGGTCTTCGTCGGCCACCAGCTGAGCGTCGCCAGGGCTCTCGGTGACCATATCTGTTTCGTCAGAGGCATGCGAAGCTGATAGGGAATTGGAGCGACTCAGGTATCCTTGACGCTGAACAAAGGACTCCATCTGGCGCCGTTTTTCAATGGTAACCCGGGGGACAGAAACGGAGTCAGTGGCAGTATGGTATACATCAGCTTCAACATGTTGGCGAGTATCCACACCACCGTATATCGTGCTGGCTTTGCTGCTTGCGTTGCTATGGAAGTCACGTGCTGCGCTGAGAAGACCCTCGAGATTCCTGAGCAGATGCTTGTCAGATCTGTCGATGGAGTAGGAATCAAAGTCGCGCGCGGCACGGTCCGAGCTCTCCAGGTCTTGCTTCAACCGCCTCAGCTCACGAAGGGTCCGATCGTGCGAGGTATTGCTCCGAAGAGATAAAGATCTAATTTGGACAGTTAGCAATCACATACATGAAGTGTTGGCCGTGTTGGCTAGTTTCCAGCAAATTGGAAGACTTACACGTTGATGATCTGCAACAGCGTCTGCAGCGACAAGGTCGACACATGGATTTTATCGCAGAACGATGCAGCTTCCGCCGAATGCAGGTGCATCTGCGTCGACATCTTGGCCCTCCGAAAGATGGAGTTGCTTCGAGACAGGCCTCCTATGCGCCCAACCAGTGCGTCCAGGTCGTCAATCGTATGCTGGCAGCCGGTGATGGCAAGACGACTTTGGTCCCATACGGTCTCGTCTATCGCGGCCAAGGCGAAGGGGTGACGGCGGCAATCTTGAAATGTCCGGCTGATGGACTGGAGGAACCCGGTGAGGGCGCTGAGCTCCATGCAGAGAGCGGCATATCCAGCGTCGGCATGCCGGATCGATTGCAGAAACCGGTAGACCTTGACGGTGGTGTCTACCAGCGTGATAACCGATGTGGTTATTGATAGAGGGTCCATTTTGGAGTCTGGCTTGATTCAGCTGTCGTTGCGCGTATCCTGACGTCGAAAGCCGAGATCTGCAAGAAACGCTGCGCCAACGAGTGCGACGATGTTGATCCAGTACTTGGTAATTGAAGAAACGACAATCTCATGAAAGGCCCCAGGAATGGTGTGACTTCTCAGCTGAGCGCTGCAACTCCCTGGGGTCACGATCTAGATTGCGGCTGTGCCGCGGCGCATGCTGACTGTGCCTGGCGGAAAAAGCAACGAACCAATCACAATGCAGCCCGCAATCGCCCCTGCATGAGGATACAACTGCAACGGGCTCGATTGTGGTGATCAGAAGGCTGTGAGCCAAGGAGGGAACCCGTCCAATTGTTCAGTAGTAAGTTCGTATATCTATCTGGAAGCCAATTGAAGCCAAATCCAGCAAACGTCATTGGCACAGAAGTGTTGCTTGTGTCATGGAGTTACATGCCAGTAGCTGATATGGGGTAAGTGCTACCTTCTCCACAGTATATGCTTATCTATCCCCTGTCGCAAGATATCATGGATGCCACTGGAAAGGGATGCATGTCAGAAGAAACCACTTACATGGGGCAATGGAATGACAGTTGCATCATCGGCGAGATGTTCAATGGTAGTAGGGCTGCCAGAATGGAACCGCCTGCACTACATCCCTGAGACAATCATGGCCTACCACAGAAAGATGTCTCGGGTCCTTGTGCAACGTCTGCTTAATCGGGCTCTCCCTGAAGCTTCCCCTCATTGCCTCTCCCATCATCATCTCCTTTCAATAGCCTAACGAACCAGCATCCCATTTCCTAACACCCACCCCGCAAGGAAAAGATGCATCTCTCGGCCCACAACTGGATGCGCCCCGAGCCGCTCGAGCACAGCCTGCAGCGTCTTTCCAAACTGGGCTACACCAGCATCGAGCTCGCCGGTGAGCCGGCCTGGTACCCCGTCGACGAGACGCGCGCCCTGCTCCAGAAGTACAACATTCGGTGCTGGGGCACTGTCACGATCCAGTACGGCACCCGGGACCTTACCTCGGCTGACGACGAAGAGCGCCGCGCCACGGTCCAGTACATGAAGGACGTCGTGGCCCTGTCGGCGGCGCTGGGCGGGGAGATCACCACCGTCGTCCCCGGGCGGGTGGGCAAGACGGTGGCGACGGCGGGGGCTAAGGAGGAATGGAAGTGTGTGGTCGAAGCGCTGCGGGAGGTGGCGGCGTTCGCGCAGCACCAGAAGATCCGCATCGGCATCGAGCCCCTCAACCGGTTCGAGACGCACTTTCTGAACCGCGTCGACCAGGCGCTGATGTTGGCCGACGAGGTCGGGTTTGACTGCGGCATCGCCTTTGACCCGTTCCACCTGGCGCTCGAGGAGCGCGACATGCTGGCGGCGATGCGGGCGTGCGAAGGGCGCATCGTCGACTTCCACGTCGCCGACAACAGCCGGCGGGCCGCGGGCGATGGCTCCTTCGACTGGCCCGCCATCGTGAAGACGCTGGCCGAAACGGGCTACGACGGCGGGCTGGCGGTTGAGTGCATGCCGCCCATCGACCGGAGCCCCCTCGGCCGGTTTGGCGCTGCGCAGCTCGAGACCAGGCCCGTCGACGTGGCGGCGGGGCAGCTGCAGTTCATTGTCGATCACGGGTCCGCGGTGCTGTCCGACGAGTACTACACGCAGCTATTGAAGACGTCGGCGGAGACGATGAGGAGATTCATCTAGATGAGCACCCTGGTTTATACGCAGTTGCCAAAATGGAAGCAGATCTCATGAGAATGGTCATCGTGTTTTATTCGTCGAAAGCAAAAAAGAAAAAAAGAAAAGAATGACGCTTTCGGTGGGATTCGAACCCACGCCAGATATATTATATCTGGCTCCTTACCAACTACGCCAGCTGGTACGAAAGTCAGTGGTGTGGTATTATGTGTGAGATGAAGACTAAGGAAGTTATCTAGTACTATACACACGAGACTTACAAATATAACAGGGTAGTTAATGGTGCTCTTCATTACCAGGACGATTTCCAAGGTCCGCTGGTGAGAGGTGGAGGTTCGTCAAATCCCGAAAGCAACAATTTGCTTGCCGCTTAGGCTACGAAAACTTCACTCCTCTTCTTGATCTTGCAAATGTAGCCATAGTTGTTCTCCCGTGAAAACTCGTAGTATTAAGTAACACCTCTTCCAATGCTCTTTCGCGCAAACAAGAACCATTGTTGCTTGCGGCTGTGACCCGGCCTCTTCAGCCCCTCCCCCACCGCCTCACAGCCGAGACATCCAGACTAGCTGGACTGTGATGATGCCAAACTAAAGTGCGAGGACTGTCATCCACACCAAGAAAGCTGTGCATATGCCATATGTATCACGAAAGATAAGTCAATAGGCTGTTGCTTACTTCGGAAAGCCCCGACTCATCACAGCAGAGCAGGCTCGGTCAGGCCATCGGTTGACGACCAACCACGCGCCGGGCACCCAGGGTCTCGACGATAGTACGGGCCCGCGGTTCCATCCCAGGGCCATGCCGATGATGTAAGGGTCACCCCTCGACTAGCTCATCCCCAAGAGAAGCATCATAGCGACGCAGGTCCTGCTGCCTGTGGCGAATGCGCTCTCGAGGTTGTACGACGAGAGGAGCTCCTTGCGGTATCCCCTGTGTACCGCCACCGACGTGACCGGTGATCGTGGTACTCGTTGCGAGGATCTCGGCATGACTCGGACGTCGTTAGGTCAGCTTCCTTTCTGGTCAGCATTCGGTTAGATGTTCGTCGAGAAGGCCATTGTCGTTCTCAATTCGCGCTCGACAGTCGCCGGGTTATGGAGAAGGCCCAAGCCTTCTACCAAGGACGATGTGACGGCCCATCGAGTTCATGGACAAGTAGAAAGAGCCCCAGCCGCCGATCACGTTTGGATATGGATAAACATTTTGTATCCTGGGGCACTCCACAGACAGCGTGTCCAGCGTGTCGGCGCTGGGAGGATCTGTGGAGGCTGGGCATAACCGCCGACCGAAAATCCTCTGCAGCCTGTACTCGGAGATAGGCAGCAGCGTGGGAAACAACGGAGCCGCAAGCATGTGTCACCACCTGCAGGCCAAGATTTCGCAATGGAGAGACGTCCTGCCACCGCACTTCTCGGGCAACTTGGACGCTGTTCTGTTACCGGCCGATGAAAGCGGTGTGCAAGTCAGTCTAGCCTTACCCCATATTCTTTATCTCTGATGTTAGTCGTACCTCGATCGTCGGGTCCCCAACAAGCGTGTTCTATATGCATGACATAGCCACGACTTGTCGACCCAGTATCACGCCTTGGCCAGCCTCCTACACCGACCCTTTGATGCGGGGAGGTTGGGGGCCATCAAGAGTCCAGGAAGGACCCAGTGTTCGCACGTGATACTGCTGCCCACTCCGACGCGGCGGTTCACGAAGATCGACGCCATCCTGCGGCCACCAGATGCACGCTCGCTCTACTGCAATCCAGTCACCGCTGTAGTAGTACTTCAAAGCGTACATACATACATATGCGACTTGCATTTAGCGCGCTACGATCTACGCACGCATGTCGCGGATACGAAAGAAGTCGGGGGCCGGGCTCGAAACTACTCGGTCGCACACCGACGCCTGCGCAACTACTGCCTGGAGATCCTGTCGGGAGGCACCAGCAAGTACGGTTGCCAAGTTGCGTTGCCCCGCCGCACGCCGAGAATTCCCCTGAAGCTCATGGCGCCATTAGGAGTCCAAGTCGAACGAACGGGTCTTCGTTGCCGATGCGTCACGCACGCAGCAGCAGTAGCAGTAGCAGCCGTGCCACACTTCGAGGACGGGCGGACGGGGCGGACGGGGACCAACCTCGACCACCAACAAACAGTCTTGTTCGGCTCGGAGAGTCATACATACTCATGGGTGGTTTCTCGTACTCGTACGACGAATAGGAGCCACGCGAACTCGACGGTCGAAGACACCGGCAGCGCGGCCGGCCCCCCATCCCCATCGCTGACTGGCCGCACCGACCGAACCCCTCCAGTTCTCGAAGGATGCCCAAAAGAGACGAGGAGCCCATAAGTTCTGGCGCCATGACGGGGCCAGGATTTCCAAGTATAGTGCCTCGGATCTGCCAGCTTTTTATTCTAAAAGGAGGATATGATCTCAGCGGATGGCCTTTCGCGCTGGATCTGGATCCATTGTTTGGTTTCGATATTACCGAAATGGGACGGGGACACGGTTCGGTACGAGCAAACGAGCAAGTGGGATGGGCAGTAACGGTAGCAACAGTGGTGCAGGCCGGGCAAAGGCCTTCCATTGCGAGTGGGCAGGCGGTCAGTGTCCTGGTCCGTCCCTCAATGAATGGATTGAACTGACCCAGCAAGAGGCAGAAGGGGGTCTTGAATTCAATATTCCACCCGCGCCCGGGCCTCTCTAACTAAACACCAATCCATTGCGATTGGTCCAATATTTGCGGAACACGGACACACGGTGCTTTTTCCCAAGGAAGACAAGATCAATATTGACATCAATTGACAGTGATTGACAGGCAGATTGGCAGGCTCAATCAATCTTGTCAATCTGCATTGCTTTGGCAGATCTCTTGCCTTGGCCACATCACAAACTTTCATGCACATCTCGACCTTGGCAGGCTTGGCTGGTCACGCAGTAACGCATTCTTTCCGCAGTTGGGGTTAGTAGGTTACACATTCCGTAGCAGAGTTGGTAGTGAATCAGGCACATACATTGCCTACATTGGATTTCGCTGCCGGCTGTCAGAGGTGAGATTGAGGGTGGTCGGGCATGCCGACTCGTGATGGGCAGATGGGAGGGGACTAGAGGGGACATCCTTCAAGGGTTAAGGGCTGAACTGGATCGAGATGCGGATTGGCGGGACAAGCAACCGGGGGGTTTTTATTTCAATACAATTTTCCAGAAGGTCCTAGGCTGCTTGGCCCTGATGCTCTCTGCTCTCTGCCTGGGAACTACCTAGGTCCGAAAGCAGATGATGTTCTGCCTAGGCACAGATCCTAGTTGGGACAACGGGGACTAGTCGAAGAAAAGAGAGGGGCTCTCTCGTGAATCCATCACCCACAACCCACTCGCTGGCGTGTGGTTCGTGCCGGGCGGAAATCACACACAAAAGGCCGACGACGTGCAGACTGCGTGCAGAGCTAGCACCGCGCAGTAGTCCCCTGGCCAATGCAGGAACCAGCAGGACCTCATTTCGTGGCCACACGCGAACGAGCGAATGACTCGACTTGGTATCTACGTCGCCAATTTCCACAGTGTGCCGCTTAACCCCTCCACCGTAGTACAAGTAACCGTAGCCTTCAATGGACGATAGGTAGCAAGTCAAAACAAAACAAAAGAGGGCGGGAATCCTGACCGTTCCTGCCGTTAAAGTGAAGTGGCCGCGACATGCGACGATGGGACAAGCCACCGGCGAAACTTTGCAGTTGCCCATTTGCGACAATGGGCAAAAGGCTGGGTGTTTGAAATGGTTTGAAGCGGCCTGAGCCACCATTGCTCCGGCAGCACCACTGCAGAATCCAAAACAGCAGTTGCAGCAACGGCCAGGAGAGTCATGGTCTCACGTACGTCGTCGGAACAATTGAGAGTGAGCGACGCAACTGGCTTTGGATGTAACTGGCAACTGGCTGGGTTGGATTGGCAGCAGTGGGGTACAGGCGGAGACGTAATGCCCAGGCTGCCATGCCACCAGGAGCTATGGCTTTTGGGATTAGGGGGCCCAGTAGGCCCAGTAGGGGCAGTAGGGGGCACCAACTGGGGGGCACGCCGACAGCTATTGTCTGCAAGCTTTTGGGTTGGTGGTGGTATTTTTAATATGAAACCCAGGGGCCAGTTTCATGCGGGCACGATGGATTGCAAAGTAAAAGTGAAAGTGAACAGATTCATTCCAATCCAATCCAATCCAGCACGGTTGCTGTCCATCGATTCACACCAGTTCCCATGACCACAAATCAATTGATACCTCTACTCAATCCATTACGCATTGCACGTGATCTCATCTCATCTCGCAGCTCACGGGGTTCCCTATCCAATCCCAATCCAATTCCAAGCCCATCCATTCTATCCTTCCTGCTGGGTTGATGGTTGCTTGTCTTGATTGATTGCTAAACATTCCATCCACCCACTTTCTGTCTCTCTTCCCTTTTTTTCCAGTGTATCATTCGTCGAACAACAAACCCAATATCACCATTGTAATCTGATTCCTTCGTTTTCCTTCATCCATTTTCACCACCTTACCTACATTCGATTCCAAACAAAACCAAGAGCTTCGCCTACGCCCACCCCAGTCCCCATTGTTCGCTAGGGAAGGATGCGACCTGGCTTCAACGTCGACTCCCTTTTAATGTGCTGAGTAAACGACTAACGCAACGACTATCAACAACAACACCACACCACCACCAACCGTCGTCGTCCACTGCCTCGACTTTGTGTCGTGTCAGCCCCATCCATCCAATGGCAGGTAAACACGACTCAGCTACCGTCACAGCCACATCCACCGAACCATCATGGCGACCTTTTGCGCAGAAGCTGTCTGGCTTTATGAGGCATGGATCCACAAAGAACCGCAAGGTGTCACCATCACAACCCGTCCAGAATGTCGGCGACATTGACCGGCGTGACCTGGACCGGCGGTCCGTCTTCAACCTGGGGAGGAACAACAGCTACAAGGCCCCGTCGGCCACCGAGACGACCTTCGAGTTCAAGCCCCTCGAGGTCGACTTATCCAAGCTCGAGAATATGCGCTTGGCGGAGGGCTGGTTAGAGCAAAGGCCGCCGACGCCCAAGAAGCCAGCGCCCGACCCGGAGCAGCTCAAGAAGAAGCCCCTTCCCAAACCCCCGCCCTCATCCTCAACTCCTATTGCCGACCTGTTTGCGTCCAAGGCGGAATTCGACTCGGGATTGTCGCTGTCGACCCGTCGGCATACGCACCTGTTTCTCGACCGTGCTGCAGGTGCCGCTAGTGGTAGTGGGGGTTCGTCAACCACTAGTAACGACGCCCTGACGATTGCGCGTAAGCCCGTCCCCACCTCGCCCGCGCCCACCACCACCACCACAACAAAAACAACAACAACAACCGAGCCCGCGAAGCAACCACCAGCCACAGTGCACCAAGCCACATACAGCATCTTGGAGCGCGGCCGGCCAATTGAGCCCAAGGACGTGATTCCGGCCGAACCCGTCGCCGCTCTTCCCAACGAGTCTTCAGCCAGTATCGCCCAGAAGAGGCGGTCTCTGCAGTCGAGCCAGAGCAATGCGGGGCCCAACACCTCGTGGTCCAGCGCCTCCAAGCCCGCCACAGTGGACAACCGCCACACCATGTTCGCCGCGCCGGTCGCCGCGTCGACGACAGGCCGGATAGAAGCCGGCGAGCGGCCCACCACCCAGAGTGCAGCCGCCAACCCGCTGGACCGGATCCAGGCGTGGCAGAAGTCCATCACCTCGGCCCCCATGGCCCCGCCCCCTTCTAATGCTTTGGGCACCCCGCAAGCCTCGGCGCCTGTCCGCAAGGTTTCCCCGAGGGGCCTTGCCGGCAACCGCCTCGCGTGGATCCGGGAGCTGGAGGAGAAGAAGTCCAACGACCTGCGCAAGGACATTGGCGTCCTCAAGAAGCAGGCGGGCGGCGTGTCGAGCAAGCTGGCCATGTTCGAGAACAAGGGCGGCAGCAGCGCTGCTCCTCCCACGAGCATCCCCCGCGGTCTCCCCCCGCTGAGCCGGTCCAACTCGACGACGAGCCGCATGTCGTCGGTGGGGCTCAAGTCCACCACGACCAACCAGGACAACGCCACGGTGACGCCGCGCACCTCGATCGACACGACCCAGTCCAGCGTGCACCGCAACTCGGGCGTCATGAGCTACTACGACGACTCCTTCCGCGAGAAGATGGAGGGGCTCGTGTCCCAGCTGGCCGAGAAGGACGACGACAAGGACAAGGCGACCGCCGCCGCGCCTAGGAAGCGCCGCATCACGGCCTCGTTTGTCTCGGTCGAGGGCGGGCGCAAGGCGGCTCAGGCCATGGCGGCGGCGATGCTGTCGGGCGAGAAGCCCCAGGTCGTGGCCGACTCTGATGCCAAGTCCGAGGAGGAGAAGAAGGAGTCGGTCGAGGTTGAGCCCGTTGTGGCGGCCGCCGCGCAGGAGGAGGAAGCCAGCATCAAGGCCGGAGAGGTCGCTGAGCCCACGCCCGCTGCGGTCGAGCCTGAGCAGGAGGTCGAGGCGCCCGTTGTTGTGGAGGCCGAGAAGGTCGAGGAGGAGGCCGCTGCTCCGGCTGAAGTTGAGGAAGTTGCTGCCGCCGAGACCCCGGTCAAGGCTGAGGTTGAGGCTCAGCCTGAGGTTGCCGCCCCTGAGGTTGCTGAGGAGAAGGTGGCCGAGGAGGTCCCCGCTCAAGAGGAGCCCGTCGTTGCTCAGCCCGAGCCCGAGGTTGCCTTCGAGCAATCTGAGCCCGTTGTCGAGGCTGTCGTCGCGGAGCCGGTTGTGGTCGAGCAGGAGAAGGAAGAGAAGATTGCGGCCGCTGTGGAAGTGTCCCTGCCCGAGTCCGACGATGACGACACGGCCACCATTGCCGACGAGAAGAGCAACTACGTCGAGAGCGTCTTTGAAGATGCCGTTGAGGACCAGCAGGCCAAGATTGATATTTAAAAGCGGCGACTTTTTACAATTTTTCAACATCTCGGGACAACAACAGCGGCGCAAGCAAATCTTTTTTTTTTTTTTTTTTACCAACCTATACCTTACGTTTGAATGACCATCTACCTACCCCCCAAGCAACCTACCAAGCTACTACTACCCACACACACATTACCGCTTTTTTATCCTCTTTATAGCTGTATGTATATACCCAAGACCTTCTAAATATACAGCCACACTACCACTACAACCCACTACTACTTGTACCACCATTACCCCGCGTTTTCACCGGGCTCCTAGTGAGCATAGATTAATAATAACGGAAATGGAATCTACCTGATGAGTGCTGTGTGACGTTCTGGTCTGTTGCGACAATCTTGTCGCACATGAAGTGAACTTGATGCGATTGCTGATTATGAAGCCTACTAATGACTATGGGCGCTCCCGTCTTCTGACATGTGCCACCTATTCGACTATGTACTAGATCTTGGTCCTTGAGCCCATCTCGACACCTCATTGCGTCACGCGATCATCTCAGCATTGGAAGACGCTGGGCCCGGCGGGCTGGTAAGCCCTGCCGCCCGTGTTGTAGATGTTGACCGCAAGGCCCGGGTCGGACGCCTTGTACGCCCCCGGGAACGAGACGAGGTTGCTGGGGGTCTTGGAACCCGAACCGCCCGTGACGTGCACCTGGGCGCACGAGATGTAAAACTGGGCGCCGCCGGGCTGCGAGGCGCCGTGCAGGGCCACGTGCTCGATGCGGTAGAGGTAGTCGCCCTCGGGCAGGCAGCGGGGCACGGGCAGACTAAAAGAGGACTGCCCCTCGGTCGTCCATTTGTAGCCGCCGTTGGCGCTCGTGGGCATGTCCTGGTACACCTTGAACCAGACTTGCCCGCTGCCGTCCCAGGTCTTGACGTCGGCGCCCGAGGGGACTTTGGCCATGTAGGCCGACATGGCGCCTGGGTGGAAGAGGCCCGGGGACGAGTTCCAGGTCACCGAGGAGCCGGCCTGGACGTTCTGGGTGTTTGAGGCGCCGCCGGAGAGTTGGTAGCACCGGATCGCGGTCGAGGAGACGTCTGTCACGGGGCCGTTGCTTTGCCAGTTTTGGGTCTTGCGGACGACGGCCCAGTCGGCGGTGCCCGAGATCTTGGGGAAGGTGTCTAGAGTTGGGAGAAAGGGGGTTAGTCCTGAATAAGAGAGAGAGACAGAGACAGAGATGGAGGGAGATCACAAGCAAATGTGATTACATACAGTGTGCCGACGCCAGCGAGGCGAACAGCGCCGTGATGGTGGCCGACTTCATGCTGGGCAAGCTGTAGAATTCTCGGGTTGCGCGAGATGCAGACCAAGTCGGGTCGTGTGATAACTTGAGGATGGACAAACAGGGAGATGCACCGAAGAAGAGCATTGGGGGCATAAGTAGCTGGCAAGAGACACCCTTGGCACGGATCTGGAGAATCTCTTGGCTTTCCTAATCGGGACGCTGTCAAAGGGTCTTGGGTCCCGAGAAATGCAACGTCCTCAGGGTGGTAATGGATCCGGCTAAATACCAGTTCCCTCTTGGCATGCAGCCGGTGAGCCAATCACGGAGCCTAAGCTCGAAGTCAAGGGCATGTTGCGAGTTCTATCAATATTCCGCATCCAATTTGGCCTCGCTGTCACTATCTATCTCATGATGGCCGGTCAATGCCCAACAAGCCACCCCGTTCGGCCAGTCTCTGTCGCACTGGTTGCTCATAGAGCAGCTGACACCAGCTCATCATGGTGGTATCTCCCTGTCGCAGACAGCAATGTCAATATGCGACGTGTCGGCTCCCCTTTTAGCTATTATGCAAGCGATGGGGCAGCTCCGTATCGGAAAGCCCAACATACCGGTTTGGACCTTGCATCCTGATTGGGTGGCAAGGAGCAGCATGTGCCGAAGTAGGCAAAGAGGCTAGCTACAATCTTGTGTCATGGCTTGGCGCCGAGAGTATGAGGCCTTGGCTATTTGGACTTGACGAGCATATTTCCTTTGACTTGATACATAGACATTAAACTTGGTGGTAGAGTTTGTACGCATTGCCATTAACTCAAGGTCGTAGTTTCAAGGTGGTCATGTAATAGCAAGGGGGTTCCATCATGGACTTGAGACAAATCAACATATTGATTCAATCAATTAAACCAAAGACATATCATCCCTTGATGAGGCCTCTATCAACCAACGAACCCAATATTTGTCACTAGACCGCCCAATCCAAAATTAGGTAGTGTAGCCCAGTACCAACATATGTTTGAATTTGATATCACATATAGACATAACACCGCCCCAACTCCGTCGTCGGCATCCCCTCCTTAGTCAAGGGCCGGAACCCAAGCCCCATCTCCATAGTATCCTCAATAGTCGCCAGCGACGGCGGCACGTTAGGGGCGTCCTCGAGCGGGATCCCGAAGAAAGTGCGATTCCCCGCGATGGCGTATGTGCGACTCTGGAGGTCTTGCCCCTGCCAAATAGCCCACAGCCGGTCGATCTGGGCATGCAGCAGGTAAAACACGGGATCGTTGGTGGGCGAGAAGGGGTCCGCGCCGTCGCCGCCGATAAAGGTGTGCGACTGCCGGTGCCACAGCTGCTCGATCCCCGCGCGGAACGCCGCGATGTCGTTTGCGCTAACAATGGAGGTCGCGTTGGCCCAGGTCAGCGAGGCGCCGCCCGTGTAGCTCGGGTCGAAGCTCCGGGAGAGGCAGCGCGGCGTCGGGAGGTAGCCGTACTTGTTGTTCGGGTCCCGCGCGGGCTTGGCGACGGGGCCCAGGGTCAGGGTGAGGTTGGTAAAGGGGCCGGTCGTGACGCAGCCGCCGCCGGTGCCCAGGGGCATGGATAGCCAGAAGTCGATGGCGAGGCCTGGGAGAAACAGTTGGCGGGTGCTGTTGGGATCGTCGTTACCACCGCCGGGAACACGTGGGAGGCCGTTGCCCCCGAATGAGGTCTCTGCGTTGCCGTCCCAGACTCGCGATTTGGTCTGGTCTGCCGAGAACCGGGCGTTGTCCCAGTAGGGCAGGTAGTCGCGGTAGCCGCACTCGTTGCGCAGTGCCTCTTCAAGCTGCCACAAGAAGAGACGATGCCAGGGGAGAAGGTAGCCCTAGGATGAAGAGACATCAGCACGAACTTGGAAGCAACTGGGCCACTACCTACCGACTGGTGAATGATGTTGGTCTGGTTGATGTGGATGTACGTGAAGTCATCCAGGCGGTTGACGGCGCCGGGCGCTAGCGACATATCGGTAAGAGCAGGCTTGTTCGCCAAACAATGCACCGCACGGATATAGTCTTTCCTGGTCTCATCATCTAAGTCGTCCCTGGTTGATGGATTAGCAGACGTCGAACCTTTGGCTTGCCGTGTTCAGGTGCGGTTGATCTGAACTTACCAAGACCGCCGCTTGGCGATGTTGTCTTTTGTGCAACCTTCCGTCCCCAACAACCCCAAGATCTGATCATGGTATCTGTCTTGTAACACCTGAAACTCGGCCGGCATGGGGATCCCCATGCACTGTGATTTGGGGGATGATGCCACTAGAGCCATACACCCACCAATGAAAACCACCAGCTGGGCCCAATGCATCTTTTCCGGGTTCGGGTTCCGATAGCTCGATACGAGAAGAGCAGGTAGCCGAAGAAAAGACCTGACCGGGCAATGGTTGGCTTTTTATATATCGCTCCAAGTTGCCGAGCGGATGCAAATGACCTGATGTATATTCGGAGTTTGCCACTTTTCATTTATCGTGCATGTTGCTTTCAACATGCAACGAGTCGAGTTCCTATTGATTCGGTCTCAATACGCAAGGGGGCAGTTTCGCTCGAAGTTGGATCAGTTCGGAGATTGGCCAGGGTAAAATTGGCGGCCAATCCCAGAGCGCGGGGGGCCGTTCTTACATAAGTCGCGGACTGTCCGGGGCCGAACCGTGGGCTCGCGAGGTGATTAAAACCGCATGCTTACTTGCCATCCTTTGATCATTCCTTCGGTGATTATGACAGTAGGGCGCACCCATCGAGGCATAATCGGGGCCAAAGGACGGCACCGAGAACCTGCTCAGACACACTCTTGTTGCGAAATTCAATGTCAGCAGGATGGGTTTGGTTTGGCGGTGACTTGCTATCGGCCCCGAATGTGTCACATCGTACCCTGGACTGAAAAACCAGTCGAGGTTGTGCTTCACGACCTGTAACATCCCGCCCTTCGCGGATTCCAGACCACAATCCGTTGGCCACGCAGGCTACACGGCGTAATCGTTCAGCTGATCGACACGTCATGGCTGCAGGTGACGGGCGCCATGTTGTACGACGTGGGCCGCGAGGACCACCGACTTTCGTTTCTCCGATGGGTCACTTCACGTGCCAACACCCCGAGAGACCCGAAATGCATGCTGTTAGCTGGTATGCTTTATCGTGGATGATTGCTGCTGACATCCATTTACGCTTGCTATTGAAATACTGGCTAAAAGGTGGTAATATCATCATGCTAGATAGAGTGTGGCAGTGACTCCGTAGGATCGATCCTCCTTTTCACTCCTTAGCCACCTGGGCCCTGGGCTAGGTGACCAAGATTCCCGAGAGTCTGACCACCCAGGCACCAATACGGCATGCACAGCACACTCGGGGACTGCCATGCAACAATATAAAAGCTAGTGACAGTCTTGTGGAACGGTACCTGGATGAGCCACAGAAAGGGAGCTTCCCCCGGACTAACTCCACAACATACCGTCACGAGCCCGGCTGTTGGTCCATGAGGTACGCGAGCCGGGCAATCGAACTTCTGAACGGCGATGGAGTCGATGAAGCTTTCACCCGCAATGAATGGGTCGGATTCTGTAATGGCTATACCACGATCGAGTTCACAGAGGACACTGTGCGGGGCCATATCGACGGCGGGCATGCTGAGTAAGACAATCTGTATCGTCACGACGTAAGCATTGGTTTCGCCCATCTGCCTGGCAAAAGAGCGCGGCGAATTGGAATGATGTACAGAATCTCGCTCGAAGACACGGTCCCGAACACTTGGAGAATCAAGCGGCAGGCCGACTCTCGCCGTTTGTCGAGGTAGATGTTGATAATCGCTCGGCTTCCGGTGCGGGCAGCTTTTATAACCTAGGTGACCCGGCAGAAGAAGAAGAAGCACACCCCGAAGACCAAGCCCGGGCTATATATCCAGGCGAAGTTATGGTAATCAGTGAAGATGACGGCGGTGTACACGTCCCAGGGCATGCGGTATTTGCACTGGTATGACTTGGTATTGGTAAAGAAACCGCTGCTTTGGGCTGGAAGTTGAACATCTATGTGTCGTACGGGAAAAGGGGTACCCCTTTTTGCAGACGAGGTCTGTTAGGCGGGGATGGCTGGGTCCTGGGGCCGTGCCGGGTACGTACAGCAAGACCTCCCGCGAAATCACCACAGCTATGTTTCCTGCGTTCTACGGTCCTGTACTTTACTACCTGCAGCCCTGTCAAGCTCGTCTTCAGGTACGTGTTGCTTTGTCCATTGCCGGCTTTTGAACGTATGAGCCCCTGATAAGAAGGCCCGGCCAGCCTCTGTTCTCCTTGCTGACACCATTTCTCCTTACTCTTTGTTAGCCCCTATCCAGGACTCGCCGCTCTTCCGGTCTTCGGCAGCGACCCAATACCCCCGAAGGGCTGCTTCCGTCGCCGGCCGTTGGGAATTCCTGAATGCCTTCGTAGAGGACAGAAGGTGGCAGATGGACAAGCAAACACCCCCAAAGTAGCGCGAGTCCAATGAAATATGCCGACTTAACCACTTACTCATAACAGAAGGACGAGTGTGCTTCTACCAATAAGCCGCCGCGCATGTCCCGTATTTCCAGCATTTTCATATGTCGCCGGTCTGGCAGGCGGAGAAGGAAGCCGCCTCTATGCCAGGAAAGGGGGCAGGCGTATGAGACGCAATCATTTTAATTTATTGTCTACTTCGCTGTTCAAGTTACTATACTAACTACCAAACGCACGCTGTAGTCTGCCAGAAGTCCTGCCCCTATTCAAAAAGCACAAGACAAATACATGCCGTCAGTATAGTCCGCCCTAGAAGCCATTGGGCAGTGTACAATCAATGCAATTGGCCTGCCTTTCCGGTAGCAACAAGAAAGTCAGCGAAAGGAAAAGTAGATTCAGGAAGGGATGCGGGTGGGCAGCAACAAGACAGCCTCTGGGAAAAGGAGACCAACCAGAATCTGCGAATAGAGGTCAGGGGCACAAAGGGCACACCGCGAGCATCGACAACCCTTAGAAGCAGGGAGTCTTTGTACACTTGAGCAAAGTCGCGCTGATCGCTAGTTAGGGAAACAACTTCTAGAAGTGTCGTATTCATGCCCACTGACTATGTATTACGCAGAAACAGGGCCTGTCTGCACTCAAAGGGGCAGACCACTGCCAAGAAATCTATCTTTAGGTAAACAGGGATGATCGCTTTTGGTACAAGGGGAGGACACGGGGGAAGGGGGCACTCCTACTGTGTATCACGCGGAAGAAAACAGGCCATAACGATCTTCGCGGTTGGGAGAAACGCGGTGGTCATCGCCCTTCTTAGCAGCCCCGTCGCCGAGGGTGGGTGGCTTGCGCTACTGCTACGGGGAAGGGTTCTCGTCGCTTGGCTCGTGGCCGTGTGCTATCAGAAAGTTGGAGGGCGACATTTGTACTAGTCATCGCCTAGACGGTCTATTCCCGGTCGGGAAGCGGACTCGGGGCTGCTATGGGTGGTAGGTTGGGAGCACTTGGTCTGGCGAGGTGTGTTTGTCGACGGCTGGACTTTGGTATTACGGTTCGCCGGGGAAACAGGAGGACAGGGGCGGATAAGGGGGAGGGACTACCCCTGCCACTATTGCTCGAATTGTTGGTAATGGCGAAGGGCTAGCAGTCGAATCGGCAGTAGGTAAAGATGTGCGCTTAGGCAGTTCACATGGCTACAAGCAGACAATTCTTCTCTTATTACTATCTCTAAACCCGAGCAGGCCAAGCCAATACCCTTGAGCGCTAGCAAGCAAGGCGCAGTACTTGTAGAAGAAGGAGGCGGGGAAACGGTAGACAGATCGTATCGGCAAGGAGGCGGCGTGTACGAGCAAGGGTATCGTTCGGAATGTATATCGGTCGTCGGTTCGAGCAGTAGACTGCCAGGCGCTAGAGGGTTCTTCGTGGGCGATAGGATCGGCTAATTCAGGGCTCGGCAACAACCTCGCATCGGGTAACGAAGGGATGGTAGGAATGCGGGAGGGTATATCGTCAAGTAGGCTAGAGCTTCTGCTGTTTCGTGTCTGCGAAGAGGCGCATTCTCGCCTTCGGCTGCTAACTTCGAAAAGACTGCGAGGCTCTCAGAACGTTCGGCAGAACCTAGGCAAAGGATCTTCACTGGCGCAAGCAATAGTAGAACTTGGCGCAAAGGATTCTCACTGGCGCAAGCAATAGTAGCAACAGAATGGCTCGGCCTGCCAGACGGGCAAAGGGGGAAATGTATAAAGTGTCACTCAGATTCGGACAGTATGTCAGAGCACCAGAGCTTAGACAGAATTGGCACGCCCCAGCGCATAGGACAAGCCGCCCATAGCCTCCAGCGGAGCCAGCAGCGTTTGCGCGAATGCTGCCCAGCGCAAGTAAAAGAGTCAGCCAAAGCAGATCTCCCTCAAGCAGACACAGCCAAACCAGCAACAGCAATCCGTAGCGCAAAGAAGGGTAGTGCTTTGCATTCTGACTGTAATCTTCCGAGCAAACCGTGGCCAAACAGAGTAAGTAGCGACCTTCCAACCGACGGCTGAGTGGTACTGACTGTTTTGCGCTGCCAGGATTCCACCCGAACCGACAGAGCCCGAGATCCTTTCCTTTCGAACGAGCGAACATAACGACATCACGACCGGCGGAACGAATACCCTTTTGAACGAGCGAACGAACCTACATACAGAAATGCAAGAACCCCTCGAGCTACATACGCTCCTCGTCCCTCCACGACAGCTCGACATACATACGGTGAACTGGAGCCGCAGCGCCAGGCGACAGCCCCAGCCCACGTTGAGACCCCGAATCAAGACATACAAGCACCGTTAAAGATTGGGAGGAAGCTCGTGGCCATGATTTGGACGATCTTGTCTCTGTAGCCAGCTCTGTTCATCCGCCTGAGCAGCCTGTCGTGGTTCCTAATCCCCAGCCCGGCCCCATCCCTCTGCCTAAGCAGCCTGTCGTGGTTCCTAATCCCCAACCCGGCCCCATCCCTCCGCCGGAGGAGCCTATCGCGGTACCGCACAATAATTTTAAGTTAGATACTAATGTTTTAAGTAACCAGGAATAGCTTCCGTCGTTTAAAGAGATAGAGGCCTATCGGAAATACGATAATAATAACAATATTAAATAGTTCCTGGACTAGCGCAACCTATCGTACAACGGGCAATTACTCCGAGGTAACGTCGAGATGCTATAGCAACACTATCTCCCGATCTCGGGCCTAAGCATCCGTAATTACGGTTGTATAATTAAGGCGTATACTAAGGATAACGTGGATATCGCCAGCGGAGGATGTAATTATACCACGCTACTGCGCGCTGGTCTAAAGAAATCACTCCCTCTGTTCGATCCGGTATATGTTATCAGCCGGGCGGTCCTTGCCCTAGAGAATGCTCCATAGCCTGAAGACCAGCCTCCGGTGATGACGCCCGAGCACCGCTTGGTCAGACAGTATAATAATATCTTGAAGGCCGAAGACCAAGATCAGTTTACGTTCAGAATCAGGCGCCTGCTGATCGCACACAGAACCTTTACGAGAGTGAAGAGGTTGATCAACTTGGACGAGGCAAATAATCCAGCCCCGCTTCCCAGCCAGGGATCGCAGGCCAATAAGCGTCTCGATAAGGCTCTCAAGCAGTTCACACAGCACAAGAAGGGTCGTAATGACAAGACTATCCATGATAGGTGGAAGCTTGTGCGGGGAATGGGTGAGGCACTCGATAAGCTCGTTCGCATTTACAGCTTCGGAGTGATCGCGGTCTTCCCGTTCTATAAGATGCATGGAGCAATAGGAGGCGGCGACTTTGCCTGTTGTTTTAAAGAGAGAATCTTTAACTCCATTCGGGATGTCATGTCAATGGCACCTGTCATTGAACAGTTCTTCACGACAATGAGCCAGAATGTTGGTGTGCACTTGGTGGCCATGTTCAGCACCGAGGGCCTGACGCCAGAAGAGAAGGACGAAAGAATCGCCGCCATCCGCCCATTCTTACAGGATCAGGCCCAACGGTTCCTCTGTATACCCGGACAGGCCTTCGATATTCCTACTCGCGCTATGTCACACATGGCGTCGATCCATTCGGACAGCTGGCTTGCCTACCGCCTTTGCCTGCCGGTGGGCTTCGAAGCCCCATTCCATGGAGCAAGCGATTAACGTATCAACTTCAAATGCAATATACTGGATTGCTTTGCAACCGGTGCTTTCCTGCGGGCAGATACAATCCAGGCCCTCCTGATACATAATAGCAACTAAGAATGGACGGTGCTACACCCTCTTATAGTTGACGACAACGATATTCACCCTTTATTAGAAAGATAATAAAACCTTTTAGTTATACTATATATAACTTTGAAAGAATTAATTTAGATTTATATAAAGGTTAACATGGGTTATTATAAAGATAAAAGGGTAGAATTAATTGAAAATTAAAGGGTAGAGTTTAATAGTTTATTAAAAGTTAAATTAGAAATAATAAAAATAAATAATAAAAATAATACCCCTATATTTATATATATAAAATATAAGGTAATTAATTAAAATATTATATAATAATTATATTTAAAATTATAATCATATTATTCCATTTTAATATAATAAAGTTAATTAAAATAAAATATAACTCTATTCCGCTTTTAGTTTAATATAATATAAGAATAACCGGTAACGTAGTCCATAAGCGAAATGACCATATAAGCGAATTAACCACTTTCGTTAAATTTCGTACGAATAACTTTTATAACTTAATTCCTTTACTATTTATTATAATTAATATTTAGGAAAAAGGGTAAATAATTCTAGCGCTTTAAGCGTTTAAGAATAACCTAAAATTAAGTCTTTAACGCGCAGCCCGAACGTACGAAGTCCTTTATACGACCTTTTATAACCGATAGTTCGGTATTTTTACGAAATATAAAATATCCGTTAATTCTTAGAAGTTAATAGATTCCGAAGAAAATGTAATCGTATAATATATAATCGAATTAAATTCGTGGTTATTTCCTCCCCGAATAAATAACGTTAAAGATATAACGAATCGATTATTCCGTTAACGCGACGCGGGACGCGTCGGCGTTAATTAGGCCTTTAACTTCGTATAACGGTAATTAGACCTCCGGATACGTTTTAATCGAAGAATTAACTATTAGAGAGTCTTTTACGAAAATCCCGATATATATTATATATAGTTTATTTTCGTATAAAATATAATTTATAAATATAGGATTTAAAAGGAGGATATTTATAATTTCGATAAAACCGGCTTTTTTATAAGTTAAATCTTATCCGAAATAATCGTTATTACCTTCGATCGACGCGGAAAGCCTAGGATAATATAATAAAGGAACCGGGAATAGGTTATAATTATTTAAGGTATCGGATTATCCGGTTACGTTATCCCTCTATATATTATATTTATTAGAAAAATATACCTCTTTTTTAATATAAAAACAATTTATTATTAAAGGATTAAGTAATTATAATTATTAAAAATAATTAAATTACGAATAAGAAAGGTAAAGATTAAATTCGATATTTTAATAAATATATAAAGTTTTATAAGAAAGGTATTTATTATTTATTAATTTTAAACGGTTATAAAAGTTATTATTCGATAATTTCTAAGCTTTATTATAAAAAGAACTCGATTATTATATTTTATATACTTTTTTATTTATTATATAAGCTTTAACCTTTTAATATCGGTTGTTTTCGTATATTAAAAAGGTTATATAAGAAAGAAATCGAGGGTTTTATATAGGCGTATATTACCTATATTTTAAAGGAGGATTTCTTATTAACGTTTTTAAAAACGTTTTAAACGACTTTTATTATTTTAAATATTTAAGGAGGTTTCCGAGGGATAGGATTTATATCGTATAATCCGGAATTTATTATTTTATAATTAAATATAAAGCTATATACGTTAACGCCGCCGGCGACCTCTTCCGGCTTACCTATACCTTAGGAATTAAAGACCTTAAATAATATAATTAAAGCCTAATCTTAAACCGAGTACGTTAAGAATCGAATCGCGTAATATTAAAATAGCTCTCTAATATTAATTTTTATTAAATTTAATTAAATTACGAAAAGTACGATATAAGTAATATACCGGCTCGCTTTATTAAAAGGTAAGGTAACCGTATTACGAGAGGTAAATAAAATATTTAATTAACGTCGCCGTACGAAAAAGAAACAGTTATAGGATAAAAGATTATTTCGTATATAAGCTAAAGAAGATTTATAGTTTTAAAGAGACGTTAATAAATAATTATAAGATAAATCGCGTCGGAATAATAATCGTATAAAAAGGCTTAAAACGCGCCCGCGGCGCTATAAAATCTGCGGGGAGCTTAGGTATAATACGCGTATTTATTAAAATAATATAAATATATTTAAAGATAAGGATTCCGATTAATTTTAATATATTAAATACGTTATAGCGGAATTAATTTATACTTTTTTATATAAAATACTAGAAAGTAATTAATTCGCTTATATAGTTATTTCGCTTATAGATTACGTTATATATAAAGTTTATATAAAATATAATATAATTTAAAATTTAATATTATTTAAAGAAAAGGAGGTTTAAATAAAGTTTTTAATATACCTATATAAATAATTATATAATTATATACTATTATTTAAAAAAGAAAATACATTTTAAAAATTCTATATATAATATTATATTATAAATATTAATACTTATTATTATTATAGCTATTAATAATATTTAATTATTTATATAATTTTTAATATATTATATTATAATTTATAAAAAGTATCGATATAATATTATCGCCGGTAAAATAATTATATATTTAAAGGATTAATATAATATATTATTAGCTGAGCGACGGCGGATTATATAGATTGTTAAGGAATTACCTACGATTACTATTAATTAAATTCAATTTAATAAAGTTCTATTTTTAATATTAAAGAATATAATAAATCCGTTATTAATAAAACCGGTATACGACGAGTTTATATATACATAATATTTATATATTAATTATTATATTTAAAAGATTTAAAGTTATTACTATATTATTTATAATTAGGTTAATTTATAAAAGCGAGGTTGTATCCGGGTGGCTAAAAAAAAGAAGATTTAAATTAAAGTTTTATAATATAATAATATATAATATTAATAATTCTTTTTTAACCGGAAAGTAAGTAGCTGATTTAAAATAAAAAGTACGACGTTATAGATTATCGCCGAACCGGCGCCTATCCCGATATTAATTTTAAAAGCCACGCTTTTATTAAAATTAATTAAGCGATAACGAAAGTAATTTTATATAATATAATAAAAAGCTATTAAGGTAATAGACGATTAATTAAAACTTAACGGTTAATTATTATATATTAACTAATAGGAACATTTATAAAGTTTATAACGGCTGGTATTATTAATATTAATTTAATTTATTAAAGAGAATGAATTTATATTAAAACGGTTATATAAAAGCTATTTATATATTACAATATAAGCCCGGGTTTAAATATTTCGGAATTTAAACGATTTAATAATATTATTTAAGATTAATTAAAAAGATAATGAAATATAATAAAATAAATTATTTATTAATTAGATAAAGCCCGATAATTAAATCCGATAACGTGGTTTATTATTAAGCCGGCTATATTACTAAGTCGGCTACCTTTTCTATATTTTATTACTTTAATATAAGTTAATTTAATTATAAACCGTATTTCCCATTACGTAATATTATATAAAGGACTTTATAAATCTTTACGGCTTATTTATTACTTAATTTAAGGTTATTTTTAAAGGTTTAAAATATTAAAATAAGGCCCTTTTCTTTATATTTCCGTGGTATTTTATATTATTAGAAAATTTATGCTTTAATATTATTTATATAAAAAAAAATAAAAGTGAGCGGTTCGCTTATATAAGCGGTTTGTTTATAGATTACGTTATTTATTATATTTAAATTATTTAAAATAGGAAGTTAATTATTAAAGGAGGTTAGAACTTTATATATTACCTTATAAAGCGATATATATTCCTTATTAAAATATATATTTATTACATTAAGTTATTTAAAATAAGAAGTTAATTATTAAAGGAGGTTTAAATAAATATATTATAAACGTTATATTTTTAATAATTAAGACTTAAAAGTTAATAGCTTAATTAAATATCCTAAGACTTTTTAAAAAGTTTTAAAAAGGAAATAAAATATACCGCCGGGAACTCCCGCCGGTTTTTAAAAGTAATCGGTTTAAAGATTAACCTTTAAGAACTTTATTTTAAGAAATTAAATTTAATTATTTTAAAAATTATAAAAAAGTATAATCTTAATATAAAAGACTTTAAATTAACGTTTTAAAGTATTAATTATATTAACTCGTTATAATCTTAAATTAATTTAATATAATATCGTAAATATCTTTATTAACATTAAATGTAATAATATTATATATATATAAATACCCGTTAATTATTAAATCCTTAATATAATTCTCCCTTTTAATAAAGCTTTTTATAGATTACGCGAGTTTTTATACCTATAATAAAAGGAGCTTTTAAAAACTTTAATAAACCTTAAATATTATAAAATATTAAAGAAATAATATTACTTTATTAAAAGAAATAGAATAATATTATTTTATATTAATAATATAATATATATTTATAAAACTTAAAATAAAGAATAAATCAATTTAAACGTAAGTTTATTATATAGAAAATACTAATTAATTAGAAAAGATAAAATTGAATAATTCCTCGGGATCGAGATTATTAAAAATAAAATAAAAAGATTTATTTAATTTATTTAAGTATTTTATATTAATAATTTATATATTTTAATTAAATTTAATTAACGAATATAACCTCGAATACCTATAATTACGGTTAAACTTTTTTTATATAACGGCGCTATTATAAAAGGAAATTAAATTATATATTTTAAGAAAGTTAAATTAATTTTATTTATAATAAGTATTACTTATTTTAATATAACCTTTATTACTTTTTAACTTATTTAATTTAATTCTAATTTTAAACCTTAATATTAATAAACCGCCGATCGAGTATTATATTTTTTATATAAAACGTATTACCTCGCTTTATAACTCGGGGGTAAGGATAACTTTATTATAATAAACGATACCTCCTTTATTAATAATCCTCTTAATTAAAAGAGTTTTTAAAAGTACGTTATTAAGTTATTTAATAATATAATTAAATAAAAGGTAGGAAAATAGGATATTATTATTGTATTTATTACGGAGGTAGAATTATTAACTTTTACTTTTATAATAAAAGAAGGATTAATTATATAACGTTTAACGAAGGAGTTTAAAATTCGCTTAAATTAACGATTTATTACGGTTTAATATAATAATAAATAGATTATATATTTAATAAATACTAAGGTTATTATATTATAAATTAAGTTCTAATACGTTAATATATATAATTTTTAATTTCGTTAAAAAGTAAGAGAAAGAAGGATTAAAGTAATCTATTAATTTATAAAGGATATAATTATTAGTAAACTTATATAAACTCTTTTAACCGATTTTTATTAAAACCTTTATCGATAAATAAACCTCGTAAATATTAATAAAGAGTTTAAAAAAGAAGAATAAAAGAATTAAACCTAACGGAATAGGAAATAAATAAAGATTAATTAATAAAAGGAGAAATAGATTTATTAATAGAATAATTTAAATATTTTATTAAGCCTTTTTAATATAAAGATAACGAGTTATAATATAGTTTTAAACGATTATAGACTATCTTATAATATACCTTTAAATATATTATAATATAGATTTAGGCTATTTTAAATTAATATATAATAATTAAATATAATAAAATATATATATTAAAAAGGACTTAAAAGGGTATATTAAATAGGAATAATAATATATTACTCGCTTTTATTAATAAATAGCCGAAACAGCTCTATAGATATAGTTTTATATTAGAATAATTAGACCAGGCTAAACGTGTATAAATTATTTAATAATAACACTTTTTATATTTAACACTACCCCCTTTAATTATAGCCCGGCCGCGGGGATTAACTGTATTCCTTAACTAGATATTATAAGTACCGCTTAACGTAAGCTAATATTAATAGTTTATAATAAATACTTTATATTATCTAGCCTCACTCGCTTTAATAATACCTTTAACTCTTTTTAATTCCCTTTATTTATATTTTAACTAATAGTAAAAATACTATATACTATATAACTTACGCGGTTATATATAATCTCGATAAATAAAGAAAATTAAGTATTAACCTTACCTCGCCCCTTTTTTATAGTATGTCTTTATAGGTAAAGTATAAGTAAAATATAAAAATACCTCTTTTTAAGTTATGTTAAGTTATTTTATAAAAGAATTAATAAAGATATTATCTTTAACTATATAATTAACTTTATTTAAACGTTATTAATAACTATTATTTTATTATTATAAAGCATTAAACTTTATTACTTAATATTTTATATCGATATTATATAGATATAAGCCGTTATAAGTCTCGTCGTTTATAACGGACGAATTTGAGACAGCCAAGTCGGTACTCACTCGGGATGACCTCATTCTAACCTGATTGGGGGACCTTGAAAAACATGTGACTGCCTTTGACCTGTTGGACGGTAGAAATTGTAGTACAGAAGTGTTGTATTCAGTCTGTTCTCTCAGAGTACCTAATCTCTGCTGTTCAGGTCCTTTGGCGCAGATGCACCGATCCACCGATGTGGCTCAGCCCCACCAGCCACCAGTCAAGCCACGCAGTGGCCTTCCCTTTCAACATGACCTCATCGTTTTTCATCTAGGCTTGTCCGAGCTCTTTGCCCTGCTCCTGCCAGTCCCTACCCTCCAGCCAAACCTCAAACGGCCTCTTCGCGACAGGGTTTCTCAGCTGATGGGGCTCCATCAAGTCGGCGTAGGCGGCGTACTTGCCCAGCGCATTGCAATGGTCCATGGCGTCCAGGAGCTCCCACGGCACGCCCATCTCGTCGTGAAACTCCCGCGAGGTCCGGACGTTGAGCACGACGTCCCGGAGGCTGGCCCGGCCCCACTTCTCGGCCACCTGCCGCGACGTCAGGATGTCGTCGTACGCCAGCAGCTTCACGCCGGCGTCCTCGTCCTCGACCAGGGCGCGGACGAAGGGTCCCATGGACGCGTGCGGGTCGAGGACGGGCATCGGGAAGTCGTCGCGCACGGGCGACGTGAGGACGTACTGGCCGCGGCCCGGCTCGAACCGCGGGCTGATGATGGCGTTGGTCATGTACGCCCCCGGGATGACGAAGGACGTCTTGCGGCCGAGGCCTGGCTGCTTAGTCTCGATGTACTCGACGATCCGCGCTTTGGCCAGGGAGTGCTTCGACCGCGTGGTCCGGCAGGCCGGGTCCGCCGGGTCCAGGTTTAGGGCCGAGTAGACTAGCCGTTCCAGGGTGGGCACCGCTGCGGCCGCCACGATGGCGTTCCGGCCATTGGTGGTCTCGCGACGGAACGCTTCGTCGCTTGCCGGCTCGGGCGATTCCCCCGCGGCGAGCCGTGCTTCCTTCCTGGGGACATAACTGGTTCATGATAAGCCCAGTACATCTAGTAAGAGACTGGGTAACGGTTTACTTACGTTTCCCAAAAGTCCGTGTTGAGAAAGATGGCATGGGCGCCCTCGAAGGCTTCGATGAGGGACGCCGTATCTTCCAAGTTGCCCTGCACCACTTCAGCGCCCGCATTAGAGAGCCGTCTTGCCTCATCCGACGCCGGCCTGCGGGTCAAAGCCCGGACATGCCAGCCCGGCAGCTGCAGAAAGGTCCGCACGACCGAACCGCCCTGCTTCCCGGTCGCGCCCACCACCACTATGGTCTTCTTCCCCGTTGGAGGGCTGTTGGCGAAAACTTGGTCAAAGTCCCCCTCGGCCCACCGGAAGTCGGGACGTAGCCCCGCGAACTTCCACTCGCCGCCCAGCTTCTTGTATCGCAGGGTACAGGTGCTGTGGGCGTGCCCCTTGACGGCCACTTCGGCAATGGTGGGGTCCGTGTATCGCTGATGCGCCGAGCGGGTTTGGTGCACGCCGACGACCTCGTCGGGGCCCACCGCCTCCCACTTGGAAGCTCCGACGAGGTGTTGCGTCTTCAGGAGCGCATTTCCCAAGACTTGTGGGCTGGAGATCATAGCGACGAACTCGTCGGCTGGCATGTCGTTCCATCGCTTATTAAGAAATGCGCTGTAATCGATCTTGGATAGGAACTGAATCAGTACGGTGTGGGCTCTCTGTCCATGTAAAAGGCCCATACGCGAAAAGCAAAGTGCTTACTTGTAGCTCGGGAGCGAGACAATTACGCAATCTGACCCAGTCCTTTCTATCGTAGCTCTCCACCCATTCCAGCAGACAGGCATTAAGACCAAGATAGTCTGTCCCCCTTCTTATCAGCACACCATAGCTTCGTGCTTTTCGCAAATAAGATCCTTACCGTCGAATGTTAGGTTGGCGTTCCCCATTATTGTAGATCGTTCTGGTACCACCGTTGGTTTGATCGTCGAATTCATTGAACCGATAGGAGGTGACGGATCAGTGCCGTCTTTTATCACTCCCTATCACACTTCCTTCATGAGCCATCGGACGGGGACACAATAATGGGGTAAACGGCGGGTCCGGACATTCGATCCTAGACAAAGTACATCATGTCGCACAAGAGGGCCAAACCATGTCTCTGTCTTGATTGGCACTTAATCTTACGAGTCGGAGGGGCGGAAAGGGATAGCAATATTTCACCTTCCGGCCGCGTATGGCTTGCCGTCCGCGTCTCATGGTAGCATACTCGTGGTTGACATGGGCATGAGTACATGCAGCACTCTAAGGCCACACAATTAAAGCTCCATTCAGGTTTTGCACATGCACTGATTGTGTAACGGGACGGGCAGTCGGAGAAATGATCGTCGTGGCTTACGTGCTTCCACCAATGACGAAGCTGATATTTCCTTTTTCCCCTCGCGGGTCTCACACATCCTAATGCCCCTACCACACCCGCGTTGGGTAATAAGTAAGCCCCACTCGTACCATGCTTACTTCTATCCTATGCCCTCGTATAAACTGTTGAGATCAGGCCTGCATTGCCGGGGACCCAGGCCACATACCCGCAACCTTCTGTCTGATGAACCGTGCAATTGCCTCGTTTGTCTCGTCCGGCTTTTCCGTCTGTACCCAATGGCCGGCTTCGATTACCGCCTCTGTCAGGTCGGTGCAGGCCTGCCGCATGGGTTCCGCCAGCCGCGACGTCATCGTGTCGCAGGTATAGTCGTAAGTCGCGTGAATGAATAGGGCCGGCTTGTCCAGCTTTCCGTCGAGCCTTGCATTGTACCCGTGGTTGCGGTCGTGATTGACGTAGTACGCTATAGACGGCCAGAATCCCGTCTCCTGCATGGCGCCAATCACCTCATCCAACACGTCGCCGTACTCGGGCTCCAAGACGGTAGTAGTGGCAGTAGTCAGTGGACGCCCTTCGCCGGTGGGTGGCTTGCTCTCCAGAAGATCACTGCTAGGCTGTTTCCTCACTGTGGCCCAGTGCGACCGCTGGTCGGAATGAGGTTTACCCCGTTGGTATAGTGCTCGACACGCCGCTGGAATGTTCCGGTTATGCCTGCCCGTAGTTAGTTTTGATGAGACCCCAACAAAAATAAAAAAAATAAAAAAATAAAAGACAGGGAAACTTGTGTTACCATTCAACTACTTTCTCGAAGGACTCCTCGAAGTGCTTCTGGTAGTCCCACTGCCCGTAGGGAAACTCGGTCTCGGGATAGACTTCGCGGTTCACGAGAGCCAACAGTTGAGAGAGCCCCAGCTCCACTGTCCTGTACGGGACACAGATGTTGACCAGCGCCGCCACGGCTTCTGGATGGTGTGCTGCGATGGAGGATGTTACACCCGCGCCATAGTCATGCCCAACCCAGATGCCGCTCGGGCGTCCGGTGTCGGCGAGCAGCGCGAGCATGCCTGTGTTCTTCGAAGTTAGCTGGTAACTTTCTTGTCTTGCTGTTTGTCTCGGCACACCAGAGCCAAAATGCGAAGCAAGTACCTTTGACAAGCTCCTCCATGCAGTAATCGGTGGCTACCTTGCGAGCAGTTGACTTCCCGTACCCGGGCATGTCTGGAGCGAGGACCCGAAACCCTTGAGCGGCAAACGCGTCGATTTGGGGTTGCCACGTTCTGGCTATGGCGGGCCTGCCATGGATGAAGAGTATCAACGGTCCTTCTCTTGGCCCTGCTGCGAGATAGTGGATCCGCTTTGGCTGGTCCTGCTCTCCATAGGTGATGTTGTGGGATGTGGTGGCATCCATCCCCTTAGCTGTCTTCATTGCGGAACCGCGTAGTTGGTGTAGCTGAGCAAATTTCAGCATGGGCGAGTGTGGAGGCTAAATAGTCATGTCCGCTGGCTTCATCAGTGGCCTACTCTGAGGTGCTCACTTGCAGCATGCCACGTAAGACTATGGTTACGGTGACGTATTATGATTCAATATGTTCCAGAAGATGCAAAGACTCCAAGGACTAGTGGCTGGCTTTGACAATAAGCATTTTGTGAAGCCCCGGTATGTATTGGTATTTTCTACCCTTCGGTCTTTGGCTTGGTACACGGAATCCTGGCTGGATTTACAGACAGCATCAGACCGATGGGCCCCCCTGGTGACAGTACAGTTACAGTATATGCCCCCTGATCGCTGGCATACTGGTATCATGCTGGGTGGGTAGATTGAATGCCCGGCCTTGTTTTGCTAGTATAGACTTTACCAATATGGGTGTATTGCACATAGAATGGATGTAAGGAAGAGCCATGAATATTACTGGCAAGAATCAGAAAAAAGAACAAGAAACTATAGTGCACAAGCATGACGGGAATTGCCCCCTTTTTCTACCGTCTGGTGACCAATTCCCCATCGCCAGAACCCATCACTAAATCCCATGACGTAATGAGGTAGCTAAAGCCGGCCAGCTTGGCCTTGCCGAACCAGTCCAGATACGGCAAGCTATGAAGACTCTTCATCGACGCGTCACTGTACAGGCGGACCTTGAAACAATCTGCCGGCACGCCGAGCGTGGCTGTGTGGTTCACAATGGAGAAAGGGACCTCTTCCTCTGTTCTTGTCGCTTCTGCCCCCGGCGCCGCCGTCGTTGTCGACGTCGACTCGTGGACGATACGCTGGATCGTCTGGACCACGCCGTCGATCGGCAGGACATGTACCAAGCCCTTCACGTCGTTAAACGCGGGTCGCAGGCCGAGATGGACGGCGATGGCGGTGAGCTCATCGAGCACGGCGGCCGAGCTGCCATCGGCCTGCGCATTCCCATTCGCATTCGGGCCCCACGTGTCTTGGCTCCTCATGATGTTGGCGGCCGGCGCGGCGCACGGGCGATGGATGTAGATAGGCGTCCTGGTCGCCTTGGCCAGGTTGCGCAAGAAAGTCTCGGCAGCCCACTTGGTCGAGACATAGCCATCGCTGCCGTCGCGCGGCGGCAGCGCCGTTCTCCTGCCGAGCGTGCCCTCGTCCTTGTTGTCGTCGTCGTCGCCGTAAGCCGCCACGGCCCCCGAGGACAGAAAGTGCAAGGGGAGACCGCCGTACGCCACGGCCATGCGGGCGAGCTCCCGCACGGAGCCGTAGTTGTCCGGGCGTAGGACCTCGTAGCGGTCCCAGAAGGACCGGTTGCCGGCGCAGTGGATAATGACGTCCGTCCCTACCCCCAGGGCGTCAAAGGCCGCGGCCGAGAGGCCCAGGCTCGGTTGCGAGAGGTCACCGTAGATAATCTTCACCTTCGCGCTGCTGTGCTGCTGCTGCTGCTGCTCGGTCCGTCCCCTGACGAGGCAGTAGATCCGGGCGACCCGGGCGTCGTCGACTAGGCTGGCCAGTAGGTGGCGTCCGATGTAGCCCCTGCTCCCCGTAAGCAGAACGGCCACCTTGCCATTCGGACGAGCATCGGCAACGCGAGCTTCGCGGGTGCTGAGAGCCTGCTGAGCCCAAGGCCTGGGCACTGCTGTCTCTTCTTCCCAGTCGATTGCGACGCTGATGGACCGGCTGGTTTCCATGACGGCGGCCATAGCCGACAGCCTCGGAGCGCCCATCAGTTCCACGAGCCTCGGCGCGTTTTTGAACGACTTTCTCAGAATGGCTTGCAGCTTCACCAGGAGGACCGAGTTTCCTCCCGCCAGGAAGAAATCGGAATCCGCCATCAGCGTCCCCGGATCAAGCGGCATAACCTGGCGCCAGAGGTCGGCAAGCTCCCTTTCTTCCTCGCTTAGAGGCCGGTCGACCCCTGTGTCGGCTCCATCTCCTGATCCTTGTTTGTCTTCGTCGCTGAATGACAATCCCCGGATGAAATCTCGGTCGGGTGTCCCATCGGCGGCGGTAGGGAGCTCCTTCAGCGTGGCGATTGTGGACGGCCGAAGGTGTGGGGGGACAGGTAGGCTGTGCCGGATCGACCGAATAACCCCATCCCTATCCTCGTGGGGAAAGTCGTGGGAAAAGACAAGATGAGCCACGAGGTGTTGCCGTTCGCCTTTCTGCGACTCTTCCCGCGCCGACACGACGGCGTACAAGAGGGCGCCGTCGGCATGGCGGACAATGGCTTCTTCCGTTTCCAAATGCTTCGGGTCGACGACGTGACGCTCGATCAAGCTATCGTACGCCAGCGAGGCCGTGGGCGCGTCTTGTGTTGACCACCTGGGAACCTCGCCCGCCGTGCCCTCGGGGCTGGCGGCCACGTACTCCAAGACGCCCAGGTAGGAGCGAAGCAGCAGCTGCGCGCTCTCTTCCGAGTACAGGGTATCCTGCAACCGGAGCCGCAGGACGGCCCCCGCGTTGACATCCTCGTGGACCTCGAGCGCCACGTCGTAGCCCGTCGCGGCGCTGCGCCAGGCCTGCTCGCCCACGGCGCACCCGAACAGGGTGGCGCGCTCCTGGTAGATGCGCTGGTAGTCGATGAGGACTTGGAAGAGCGGCGTGTGCCGGTTCGAGCGCGGCACCTGCAGCTCATGGAGCAGCACGTCGAAGGGGACCTGCGACCGGGCCAGGGCCGCGTAGGCCGTGTCCCGCGCCGTCTGGACGAGGGACCCCATCGTGGCGCCCGCCCGGCCCCGGCGGAAGCGCAGCGGGAGCAGATTGAGGAAGAAGCCCAGGCTGCGCGCGAAGGTGTCGTCGGCGCGGCCGGCATCGGCCATGCCGATGTAGACGTCCTTGGTCGTTTTCGGGAGGAGCCGGAAAAGGAGGACCTGGAGGGCGGCCAGATAGACGTGGAACGACGTCGACTGGTTTTGCCGCGCGAGCTTGCGGAGCTGGCCGGCCAGCTCGGGTGTCACTGGCATATCGACCTCGAATTGGCTGTAACTGGTCAGGGCCGGTCTTGTCGTGGCCAGGGACTTGGCAAACGGCAGGAGCTCAATGGGACACAAGGCGGCAGGGAGTGCCAGCGCTTCCCGGTAATGCGAAACCGCTTCGTCCATCTGACCTGACTCGTACAGCTGCCTCTGCCCGTTTGCGAAGGATTGGTATTGGCCCTCGACAGCCAAGGGCGGCAGCCTCTTGGACTGGTAAGCCGCCTCGAGGTCCTGCAGCAGGACCCCGACGCTGGAGCCATCGAGAATGGCATGATGCATGCCGATAATGAGGAAATGGGCCTCGTCGGACACGCTGAGCAAGGATATCTTGACGGCCTTTCTTCCTGTGAGGTCCCAGGCCTCCATCTGGGTCCGTTCTAGTTCCTCCTCCGCATCCGTCTCGGACAGGATGGCCTGCTTGCTCAACACCAGAGATGGTTTATCAGATATACCCTGCAGCGAATCGCCTTGGTCATTCCAGAGCAATCGTGTCCGAAGGATTTCATGGCGGTCGGCGACCTGTTGCACGGCCCCCTCGAGGCTCTCGACGCGGATGCGCCCAGTGAGCCTCAGCATCAGAGACATGTTGAACGCTTTCTTGTCGGTAACGTACTCGTTCAAGAACCAGAACCCGCGCTGGCCGAAGGACATGGGGCACGTGGCGACGTCATCGGCAGCCGGGTCATGGCGGAGTAGAGGTGTCATGCTGGAGGAGGGTGTTGGTGCTGACCCAGGCGATGGCACTTCGTCCGAGTTGGGCGTGCCGCTGTCCTCGGCAGAGCTGTCCCGCCTGGTGCCAGGAGTCGAGGCCATCGGGCTGACATCGTCTTTGGTGCTGTCGGAGGCGGCGCGTGGACTGGCAGGCGTCTCGTCCAAACTCGGCATCTTCACGGCCGGGTCTCTGGCCTCGCGACCGTCTTCCAGCTGGCTCATGTCCACGATGGAACTGGGCAGGGACTTGGCCGCCTCACTCAGGAGCTCGCCGATAGAGCTTCCACCGAGAATCTTGAGGACGGGGAAGTCGACTTGCAGCTCCTTGGCCAGCCAGGAGCGCACATCGACGGCAATGAGCGAGTCCACGCCATGTCCGACAAACGTCATCTTCTCGTCAATGGTCTCTTCGGAACCAAGCGCCAACAAGCGACGCAGCTTCCGCAGGAAGGTGGCTTTCACAATCTGCGCCACGTCGGCTTTCGTCTTGGCGGTGGCGAGCTGCGCCCGGGGAGGCAGGAGCGAGGAGTCGTTCTGGCCGGCCGCGGCACCATCGTCGGTGGGCCTGTCTTTGACAAAGTGGCCGAATTTGACGTCTTTGAGATGGTCCGAAGCCGGATCGTCTGCATACAGGGGCCCGACACCCGTCACCAGCTCCGTCGAGCCCGGAGAGCCGACTCGGCCGACCAAGATGGCCTCGGCAAAGGCCTGGTGCAGGTCATGCGGCGACATGTTGCGGTAGCCCAGCTTGGCGTACGTGTGCTCGCTGAAGCCGTCGGTGCGCTCCACCCAGCCGGCGCCGATGACAGGGCCGATGTCGACGGTGGAGGCCACGACGCCGCGGGCCCGGCGCTGGTTGGCCAGCGCCGCCATGAACTGGTTGCCGGCGATGTAGTTGCTCTGTCGGCTGTTGCCCAGGATGGCGGTGGCCGAGGAGAAGAAGATGAAGAAGTCGAGCGGGGCGTCGCGGAACAGCTCGTCGAGCAGCTGCGACCCACGCATTTTGGGCGCCGTGGCCTTGGCGAAGTCCTCGAACGACATGTCTTCGAAGAGGGCGTCTCCGAGCACCATGGCACCGTGGGCCACACCGGCGATCGGCGGCATCTCCTGGACGACGGTCTCGTGGCAGGAGCGCAAAGAGTCGCGGCTGGTGACATCCATGGGGAGTATCCTCACCGTGGCACCCCTTCGCTGCAGCGACCGGATGAATTGGGGATGCACCTTGGGTTTCCTGCTGGTGAGAACCACGTATCTGGCCCCGCGCGACACCATCCACTCGCAGAGAGATTGGCCGAGCTCCCCCGACAGCCCGACGAGGAAATAGGTCTTGTCGGCCTGGAAAATCGACCCCTTGTCGATAGCGTGAATCACCGCGGGCACCTTGGGGGAGGCGCAATCCACAACGGTGAACAACTTCCCGACTGCAACATCCTGGCTGACGTCCGACACATCGCGCAGCTGAATCACGGGAGCGGTTTCGGCCGAAGGGGAGGACACGACAGTGGACAGCCTTTTCCAAGCTTGTTCAAGCACACTGGTTATGTCGGCCAGCGAGACAAACGTTCGCACCTCGGGAGGGCGTGAACTGAGCAGGTCCCCGACTCTCACGGTCTCGCAGTTCTCGGGCAAGTGTTCCCCGAAAAGCATTCTTCCTCTTTCCGTACGACGTGAGAGGTCGACGAACTTGGCAACGCTAGACGAAGACAGAAGTTTCCGGACCGAGTGGCCAGGCGCGTTCTGGTCCATGCACTGCCAGTCTCGGCCCGGGACGTTGCCGTCTACCAGGATGGTAGCGTGAACCTTTGCCGTAGTCGCCTCGGCGGCGACGGCTAGCTCCTGGACAAAATCCCCAACCCTCGGGTCGGGGTTGAGCACGACGAGACCATCGCCCGGGTCTGTCTGCTGGAGGATCCCTCGGGCCAGGAGATAGCTCGCGGCGACGGAGAGTGCAGCCACGGGGTCGGCATCCGCTATGGGTGCACACCAGTCCACGGGAACAGACGTGGCCAGCGCAGATGTGTGGGCGGCCGCGAGCAGCGCCTCCTGCGAGGCCGTATCTACGCCGACGCAGAGCCGGAGACGCGCCCCGCGTGCGATGGGAAGAGATCCCAGCAGGAAATGGGTGACCCGGATCGTTCTCTTCTCGCAGGGAAAAGGGAGGGGTCTCTGTACCGCTAGTGACGAGGGTTTCTGCACCTCCCACACGCCGTCCTCGTTGACCGTGACGGCAAGCCCGTTTTTCTCGGGGTCGAGGTCCTGGGTGACCTTGCGGCGTCGGGTGTTGTAACGGCCGTTGCTGTCATGGCAAGGATACAGCCGAGGAATCACCGCGGCGTTATTCTCCACGTAGATTTCGGGCTCCAACGACCATAGCAGCTCGTCCGGCTTGAGCTCTTGGGACCATTTATCGAGCATCTCTAGACGGAGGAAATGCTCGGCCACCAGCTGGGCGGTCCCTTGGTCGATGCAGTCCACATCTAGCTGCTGAAACGACATACTGGGGTGCTCCTGTCGCAGGCAGCGCCCGACGCCGGTGGTCATGTTGGAGTGCGGATGGGCCGTCCGGGCGTGCCGCGTGACCCAGAGGATATTCCGTCCGGGGCGCCAGACCTGTTGCAACGCCTCCCACTTGCCGGCGCCCATGTCGGAAAACAGAGGGCTGTCCAGCTCTTCGAGAGACAGGATGGCGCTGGTTTCCGTCAAGGCGGCCGGGTCCAGCGCCTGGACATGGGCGGCGCGCACCACGTGGCGGAAGCGGGGCCCGAGCAGCGAGACCAGCTGTTCGACGAGCCGATGGGTCTCGAGCGTCTTTCCCCCGACCACGACGAGCTGCGTCGCAGGTGTCCCGCGGGCGCTACTGGTGGGGGGACTACTCCCTGTCGCTGTCGCTGTCAGGTGGTGGTGGTGCTGCACAAGAGGGGCCCGCAGCATCTCGACGCGCTCGTCCACCGCCTGGGCGCAGAAGACGTTGAAAGGGAAGACGGGATGGGCCGGCGGCGTCGAAGCCTCAATTCCGCCAAAACCGCACCGGCGCAGGAGACGGTCCCACTCGGGCAAGGTCTGCAGGGGGCCGTAGGGCCGCCCGTCTTCGGCGCCGAGCCACCAGCCCGGCAGGCCCCCCATGGGCAGGGCGAAGCGGAGGCAGCCGTTGTCGACGATCTCGAGCATGACGAGGTAGCCGCCGGGCTTGAGCAGGCAGCGCACATGGCGCATCATGGCCTCGAGCCCGCGGGTGGCGTGCAGCACGTTGGACCCCACCACGACGTCGTACGCGCCCTCGGCGAACCCCTGCGACGAGGGCGGCCGGTCCATGTCGAAGGTCTGGAAGGCCATGCGCTCCTCGAACTCTCGGAAGTGGTCCTGCGCCGTCGGGAAGAAGCTGCTGGAGATGTCGGTGAACGTGTAGCGGGAAAAGGCGGCCCCCAGGCGCTGGAGGATCCGCTTGGTGGACCCGCCTGTCCCGGCGCCGACTTCGAGGATGTTCATGCGCGGGTAGCGGTGGCTGATTTGCCCCATCATGTGCGCGATATGGTCGTTCTGCTGGTCCAGGCCGTACCCGTCTTCGTACGTCTGCTCCCACATGCCGTCCTTGACCATGTGCTCGAGGATGCCCGCCCCGTCGCGGATGGCCTGCGGAAGATTCTGGCCGACCGACGACAGCAGGCGGATCGGCCCGTTTCCACGGTGCTTGTGCTCCAGCCCATCCACGACGTCGGGCGTATCCCGCATCGCGTCCGGTGGCACAGTGGGGTGCTGGCCCGCGGAAACTTGGTCGGCGATGTGGGCGGCGTGGTCCAGCAGGTGCCGGTAGTGGGGCAGCGCCCCGTCCTTCTCCTGGGCCGTCATGGTGTCGCGGAGCCGGCGCAGGTAGTAGAAGCAGATCCGGTCCGAGTCCAACGCCCTCTCCACGTCCTCGGGCGTGTAGCGCGCGCTGGCCGCGGCGGCCTCGCCGTCGGGACTGGCCGGCGCGTACTCGAGCCGGGAGAAGAGCACCTGGTCGTCGCCGGGCTGGGCCGGCGCGACCGGGATCAACTCGAGCCCATGGACCTGCAAGAAGGTGTGGCTCGGGTCGCCGTCGGCATATAGCTCGATGTCGGCCACGAACCGACCGCTCTTCTCCTGCCTCGTGGTTGTCGAGAAGCCGAACTCGGCCTGCTTCCCGATGCCGAGCGGGGTGAAGTACGGGTTGATGAGGACCGAGCGGACGCTCTTGGGGATATGGAGGGACCACAGCCGCTCGTCCCCCGGGCAGCAGAAGGCCGCGAAACAGGTCTGCAGGGCCGTGTCGAGCATGCCAGGGTGTGCCACGAGCTGATCTTCCCAGCCGGATCCCGAGAGGTCGGCGATGGTCCCCATGGCGTAGTCGGCCTTTCGCCGGATGCTGGTGATGCCGGGAAAGGGCCCGGTATACTTGTAGCCCATCCCGGCGAGGAACTTGTAGAAGCGCTCGGCGGACACGTCGACGAGGCTGAGCTCATCCGTCCCGACTGGAGGCAGACTTTCGGGCGCGGGGGGCGACGAGAGGGCCAGCTCCACGATGCCGGTAGAGTTGACCGCCAGCGGGTTCTGGAGGTCGTGCGGCGCCCCCAGGTAGCACGAGTAGCTAGCAGTGATCAGCTCGTCTGACCGGTGGAGGATCTTCAGGTCCACCAGCGTCTCGATCTTGTCATCGGCATCTTTGAAGGCCAATGCCCGTTCAATGTGGAAGTCGCGGATTGCGACCAGCCCAGTCTCCGACTTCTTCTTCCCGGCATAGGCGACAATGGCCTCGACGGCCATGGTGAGATAGCCAGTAGCCGGGAAAACGATCTGGCCCTGAATGGAATGATCGGCAATCCAGGGGACCTCGCTTGGGCTGAGAATGTTGCGCCACTGTACGCCACTGCTTGTTTCCCGATCATGGCATCTTCTGCCCAGCAAGGGGTGCGGCGGGGCTTGGATGGTGCGGTGGAGCCCAGAGGTCCTGGATAGCGCCATGAACGACCTGGAGTGGTCAAAGGGGTACTTGGGGAGATCCGCCAACAATCGTCTGGGCGCAGCATTTCCGGATAGGGCTTGTTCGACGGCGTCGAAAGATACCGACCCGGCGCCTAGGTGGGTCCAAATCTGTCCCAAGGCGTCGGAAAGAGCCACTATGTCGTCTTTGCCCCGCTGCAGCGTACCGGAATAGGACGGGCGCTCCCCCGTGACCTCCTCGATAGTGTCACTGCAGGGCGTCTTGAGGGCCGGGTGCGGCCCAATCTCGAGGACCATGTCAAACGGGCCGCTCTCCGTGCAAGCTTGGGTCACGGCTCCGTGAAACAGGACGGAGCGCTCCATGTTATCGACCCAGTACTGGGGTCCCAGGTCGCCTGGTGCCATGGTTTGGCCCCGGCGTACGCTGGAATACCAGGTGGCGCCAGTGGGGGCAGCGCTGCCGCGGCCGCAGGCTTCCAGGGCGCCCTTGTACTGCTTGGAGCAGGGGATCACATGAGACGAGTGATAAGCCGTGTCGACCTGAAGCTGACGCGCGAACTTGCCCTCGTCCTTGAAGACGGCAAGCGCCTCTCCGATGGCGTCCGCGTCTCCCGAGAGAGTCACGCTGGAGGCCGAGTTATGGGCCGCGACCTGGATTCTCCCTTCGAACTCCTCTAGACCGCAAATCTCCGAGGCGTCGTCCATGCTCGTCCCGACGGCCATCATGGCGCCCGGTTGGCCGTTGGGCGACTTGGCCAGCTTGGCGTAGGTGCCTCGGTAGTACGCGATGCGAATGGCGTCGCAGGCGGTGACAAGGCCCGCGGCGTACGCGGCTCCAATTTCCCCGGACGAATGCCCGACGACGGCGTGGAGATGGATACCGGCGACTCGGAGCACGTCCACGAGGACGACCTGCACGGCGGCACACAAGGGCTGAGAGATGGCGGCTTCCGTCATCCGCGAATCCCCGGCCTCGGCCAAGATCATCTCGCTCAGAGTCCAAGAGGGCGCGTCGCCGGCGGGAGCGGTAGCTAGCGCCTCGTCGAGCTGCGCCAGCCTTGCTGCCACGAAGGCGGACCCCTCCAGTAGCTTGGCACCCATGCGCGCCCACTGGGGGCCCTGGCCAGTGAAGACACCCAGAATCTTGGGGGATGCTGGCCCAAGATGACGTGTCCCGACGATATCGTCCTTGTCACTGCTCAGGAGGCGGTCAATCTCCGTGCGCGTGTCTTCTATTGTGACGGACGGGATGGCCACACGGTAGGCCAAAGTCGAGCGGCGTGTCTGCAAGCTGTAGGCCAGGTGGTGGAGCGCATCACGGTCCATTGTTTTCACATAGTCCGAGTACGATGACAGAAGCGCTCGAAGAGAGTGTTCCGAAGACGCAGAGAATGTCAAGGGAGTAAATAGGGGGCCCGAGCGCGGGCTTGGTCGCGATTCCGGGGCGTATGCCTCCAGGATCGCATGAGCATTGGTGCCACCAAACCCTAAGCCACGTGGTTAGCAATCGAATATGTGCGTGGGGGCGAACACAAACCGAAACTGTTCAAACTTGCCCTACGAGGCGTTCCAGGCAGTGTCTGCGGCCACGGCAGGCTGCTCGTAGGAACCTCGAGGTTGTCACAAAACGGAGCCAATTTCGGATTCAAATTCTGGAAGTGCAGATTGGGGGGAATGATCGCGTTCTGAAGGGCCAGGGAGGTCCCGATCAGACTGGCCAGACCCGCAGTGCCCTCTGTGTGGCCGATGATGGTCTTGAGCGAGCCAACGTATAGCTTGTCATCTTTCGTCTCCGAGTAGAAGGCCTCGGATATTGCCTGGGCCTCTTGGGGGTCGCCAGCGGCCGTGCCCGTTCCATGAGCATGGAAGAATTGGGGTCGGTCTTCGGGTTTGTTGATGTCAAGACCAGCCCGGAGATATGTGTTCCGGATCAGCTCGGCCTGTGCCTTGCCACTAGGCATGGTCAGTCCGGGAGTTCGTCCATCCTGGTTGACGGCGGTGCCCCGAATGATACATTCGATATGGTCGTTGTCCCGGACCGCTGCACAGAGAGGCTTCAGGACTATGGCGGCGATTCCCTCGCCGCGGGCGTAGCCATCGACATCCTTGTCCCACATGCGTGACCGACCATTGGGTGAAAGCATGGAGAGCCGGCTCTCGGCAAGGTACATGGCTGTGTGACACAAGCAATTGTCAGTGTCAGCAAAGGAAATACCAGTCTGGACCCGGATGGGTCAAGGGAAAAGGCTTACAAGGGCTCAGGATCAAATTGGCACCGGCCGCGATGGCAATCTCGGACTCGCCGTTGTGCAAGGTCTGGATAGCCTGGTGGACGGCGACCAGGCTGGAAGAGCAGGCGGTATCGATGGTCATACAGGGGCCATGCCAGTCGAAGAAGTAGGATATACGGTTCGACATCAGGCTTCTCCCCGAGCCCGTCACACCGTACTGCGGGTAAAGCTCCATGTCTCGGGAGAGCATGTTGGCCCAGTCGTCGCACATGACGCCGACGGCCACCGACGTTTGTGAGCCCCGAAGCCCTTCAATCGTCTGCCCCGCGGCACAGAGGGAGTCGTAGACGGTCTCGGCCAGGATCCTCTGCTGTGGGTCAATGGCCTCGGCCTCTCCGGCGGGTATGTTGAAGAAGCCATTGTCAAAGACGGCGATGTCTTGGTCCAAGAAATAGCCTTTGCGGACGTTGATGGTTCCATGGTGTTTGCTGTCTGGGTGGTAAAAGGCCTCTGCATTGTAACGGTCGCCAGGGACCTCGCGGCGCAGATCCCGGGGGCGGCGGAGAAGCTCCCAGAGCTTGGAGGGTGTGTCCGTCTCGCCAGGGAACCGGCAAGCACTACCGATGAGGGCAATAGGTTCGTGTGGAGCCATGTTGTATGCTTTTTATATCTTAAGGCCAGAGAGAACAATAACACAAAACGTTCTTCCTTTTATTCCGTGAACTTGAGGCTAGCCGCCGGACTTGGTCTGGATATCAAGCTACTTGTATGGTTTCTTGCTGGTACGACAAATACCACGGCTATCTTCCATCGCAGTGTACTACTGACATTCCCTCTTTGTTTAGCCTTCACCCCGACAAGCGATTTCGGCGTGGTACTTTGTTATTCGTCTCGGTGAGGAGCAACGCGGAGTCTCACACCTGTTGACTTTCGATTCCTCAACAGACGTGCCGTGCCGGTCCCTGCAGGTCTTCCGGGATGACCATCTAGCCAACCCAAAGCACAAGGCCAAGTCTTCGACAGACTATGATTTTACAATGTGATTTCTTTTGAGACACCGGGTTCACCTTGGATTCGTCTTGGATGATGTGACGATTTGGGAGTTCCACTTGGTGTGTTTAATGTTTCGTAAGCACCTGCCTGCTACGTCGAAGTATCAAATTGTATGCACAAGGTACCTTGGACCTCTACTACATATTGACGCGTCTGCTCTTTGGTAATGAGGCGGGCCGACTCGCTTCGTAGGCCTTATTCAGAAAGTGTGCAATGGCCAGCATGGGTCCTCGACAGCAAGCCGCATTGGTGGGGACATCAGACGGGGCCATATGCCTTGTCCAGGATGCTGCAATGCCGCAAGTGCGCCACGATGGCGTGCTCGTGAAAGTCAAGGCCATTGCAGTTAACCCCGTTGACTCGAAGATGGTTGGCAGTTACGTTACGGCAGGTGCGGTTCTGGGATGCGACTTCGCAGGGGTGGTGGTGGAGTCTGGAGCAGACAGCAAAGAGGCAAGCGTGGTCAACGATGTGCACATTGGAGACCGCGTTTGCTCATTCGTCATGGGCATGAACCCCCGCAGGCCTTCTGTTGGTGCATTTGCAGAGTACACATCCGCCCAGAAACACCTCTTGCTCAAGATGCCGCCAGCCATGAGCTATGAAGAGGGCGCAGGCCTAGGGACCAGCTTCCTGACCGCCGGCATGGCCCTTTTCCATAGCCTACGTCTTGACGGCCATCCGCTGGACCCACGAAGCGTCCCAAACTGTCCCGTCCTGGTCTACGGTGGTTCCTCGGCCACTGGCACCGCCGCCATTCAGCTCCTCAGGCTTGCCGGCTTCGACCCGGTGACGACCTGCTCGCCGCACAATTTCGTCATGGTCCGCAGCTACGGCGCTGCCGCCGTCTTTGACTACCATGGGCCCGACTGTGCAGAACAGATCAAGAAGCACACCAAAAGCGGCCTCCGTTACGCACTGGACTGCATCTCGACGGTCGCCAGCATGAAACTCTGCTATCAGGCTATGGGCCGTCTGGGCGGCAAGTACACTTCTCTCGAACCGTACGCCGAGTCCATCGCCCAAGACCGGAAGCTCATCAAGGCAGACTGGATCATGACTCCACAGCTGCTGGGGGACGAAGTTGCGTGGCCCGAGCCACACTATAGGCCTGCAGATCCAGCCGTGGAGCGGTTTGGAGCCGTGTGGGTGGAAACCTTGAATAAACTGCTTGAGAAGGGCTTGATTCGATCACATCCTGTCGAGGTTCGGCAAGGCGGTCTAGACCGAGTTCTGCAAGGTGTGCAAGACGCCCGATCGCAATCGGTGTCTGGCAGGAAACTGGTATATCGCCTTGGATAGGTACAGAACTGCAAGGGGGTGTCTGAGACTCAGCTTGCTCGGGTGAACGCCAAGCGTTGGGAATAGGAAGTGTTCAAACAGAGCTTCGAACTAGATTAAGATATCGGAACAAGTTTGAATTCATGCATTGGAAACTCACAGGAGCAAAGGTGGCAGGATGCGAAACGGCAGAGTTTTCTTCGGCGTTATGACGAATCTTGTCTCTGTCATGCCGTTACTGTAATTGAAACCTGGCAAGGTCCGTCACCGTCGATGGTCATTGCGTATTGGGTCGGGATATGCACGTACAATGTCGATCATTCAGTGATCATGCCACGTAACGGTGACGATCGAGTAAAGTCATAGAATGGCGAATGTTGTAAATTGAGTGCGAGATGCTTCCGGTGGAAGTAGGTGAATGTGAGACTCGCGGCACGAAAGGCTAATTAAAGCTGCATCTCCTTTCGTCGTACTCGGCCAATGGAAAGCATCAAACGCCAACTCGTCCAGCTCGTCGACGTTACACGACCTTAGCAAGGCGTTTACCGTCCTGTGCGCCCATCTATGCACAGCGTTGATTGGGAGGACGGAGTACTCCAGTTGGAAACAAGCGATCCTATCATAATTCGATATGGAACACGGGTCTGGTACTTTGGATGAACGAGCCGCGCCCTATTGTTGAGTTGGCACCATGTTGCCCCCTGATTGCGTTTGAACTGCAGGGATCTCTAACTTGGTACCCTCGGGCGCGCGCAGTAAGACATGCATCTCGGCCGAGGCCACCGCATTTCGGCTAAACCAAATCCATCAGACCTCGTCTTGCCGCTGCTGACTTGATCGATGGTACTTGGTCATGACGGATTGCTTTTCATAGCGGATGACCCCGTTTGACCATCTTCAATTCTGCCAGTGTATAATGCGCGGGGAACAGGACCATGTTACCCAGCATGGAGTTGTCCATTGAACAAACCAGCACCTGGTTCGCTCACCAGGCCCTCGTGAGAACCAGTCCTGCAGCATTCAATTCTTCCATCTCTTGCCGTATCAGCGGACCACTACCGGTCGAACGGCTGATACGGGCAATCAGTCTCATAGCAAAACGGCACGATGTCTTTCGAACACGCTTCTTCTGCTCTGATGACGGCGCACCTAGCATGGAGGTTGCCAGCAAACCAATTCTCCGTCTTGGTGAGAAGCTGATCTTTTCTGAAGAAGAGGCTGCCCAAGAAGCACAGGGCTTGCAGCAACGCCCGTATCACCTTGCGTCGGGAGGAATACGTTTGCAGCTCCTGACACTATCGGAAACGCTGCATTTTCTACAAGTCGGATACCATCAAATTGCTCTCGACCGGGCGGGTGCGGCGGCTTTGTTCAAGGAGCTAGAAGAGGCAACCAGTGACGAGGGGCTCAATCCCGTGGTCTCGTATTGCCAAAGCGACTCTTCCCTACAGCGCCTCCCGCATGGTTCTGTCGACATGAGTCAGAACATCAGCTACTTTCGCGACCTCTTGAAGGACAATGGTTCACCCGTTCAGCTGTTACCGTTTACCACAGCGGGACAGCGGAGACCTTTACAGGAATTCAGGTATTTGGCCAGCCGTTGGAGCCCCTGTCTCTACTAGCATTAGCTGATATCCATGGCTCTCAGGCTACACCGGGCAACAATGTCTCTGCAACGGGCCACTGCTGCGAGAATAGAAGACTTCGTCCAGTCGAGCCCGGGCTGCACCAAATTGCACGTCCATCTGGCAGTGCTGCAACTTATGCTATTCAATGTCCTACCCGAGACTGAGAGCCTGGTGATAGGTGTTAGGGATCCCAGTCGCGACCAGGGTCTCGCAGGCGCGATGGGTTCCTTGGCGAACTGGCTCCCAGTACGGTTCGACAGAGCGGACCTCGAGGCTTCGAATAACCCGCAAAGTGCAGCCATAAAGATGGTGCGTGACTCGCTTGGTGGGGCCGTGTCGCATTCTGTGCCATTCTACGCACTCGTCGATGCGCTGGGAATTGCCCCCTCCCTTGAGCATCACCCTGTTTTCCAGGTGCAAATGGACTATCGCCATACCGAGATCAAGCCAGCATTTGCAGAGTGCAACAGCCAGATCGAGATGATTCCCTCTAGTTCAAGCTGCGACATGGTCTTGGAGATCACCGGCGGGGCCGAGCAGCAGCTCATCACCGTGGGCTTGCAGGCCTCTCTCTACGACCAGAACCATGCCGACCTGTTTCTGCGAGCCTACCATCACAACTTGGAGTATTTCCTGGGCCATCCGGACGAGAGCCTCCTAAACTCCCCGATTTGGCCGCACCAGGACATCCAACATGCGTTGGAGGTTGGACGAGGGCCGCGGATGGAGTTACAGTGGGCACCGACACTGGCTCACCGCGTTGACGGGATCGTCAGCACACCAAACTGCCGAAGTCGGGTGGCGCTCAAGGACGGCCACGGCCATGCACTGACGTATAGCGAGATGGGAGACCGTGTCAACACTATTGCCACCCAATTGGCGGCGCAGGGGATCACCGACGTCGAGAACCCGGTGGTAGCGGTATTCCAAGAACCCAGTGCCGATTGGATTTGCTCGATGCTGGCAATTCTACGGGTCGGAGGTGCATACGTACCGCTCGATCTCAAGAACGGAGTTGACCGCCTTGCCCGCTCCGTATCCATTGCCCAGCCATGCGCAATCCTGGTCGATACGCTGCGTGGCCAAGGGCAAGAGACCATTCAAGCGCTGCAGGCGAGCTGCGGCAGCCACCCGGTCGTCATCAACGTCTCGGACATCGAGACTACCCCCGACTGCGCCCAGGTCCCCATCACGGCGACACCGTCCACCGCGGCCGTGATACTTTTCACCAGCGGCTCTACTGGGCGGCCCAAGGGCATCACTCTGCCTCACTCCTGTCTTTCCGCCCACGCTGAAGGCGTGGAGCGTGTCTGGAGCGTCGGCGGCAGTGAGCAACAACAGATGCGGCCACCGCTGGTGGTGCTGCAGCAGATTGCCCTCAGCTTCGACTTCTCGCTGCACCAGATTTTCACGGCTCTCGCCAACGGGGGCACCTTGGTCATTGTACCGTCGGCGGCCCGCGGCGACGCCTATGAAATCACGCAAATGATGCTCCATGAGGGGGTAACACATACTTGTAAGTTCTTTTCCCGCCTCCCGGACAGGATGAGAAGAGGCTCGCAGGAACACTGACGGTTGGTGAATAGTGGCCACGCCCACCGAGTACGCCATGTGGTTCGCGGCGGGTTCTGACCTGCTCGCTGACTGTGCCCGGTCCTCTTGGCGGTGGGCGTTGACCGGAGGCGAGGCCTTGCCCAAATCAATTCTGCGTGACTTTGCTGCGTTGGGCAGCCCGGAGTGGCCCAGGCTGTACGACTTTTACGGCCCCATCGAAGCCACCATCGCCATCACCAAAGGCGAGGTGCCGTACCGCGATCCTGCCAACCTGAAGATGGGCCAGGCCCTGTCTGCTGGCCATGTGCTTCCGAACTACTCGGTCCACATCCTGGACGAGAAACGTGGTCTGCAGCCCGTGCCCGTGGGCGTCTCGGGCGAGATCGTCGTGGGCGGCCCTGGCCTGGCAAATGGGTATTTAGGCCTCCCGGAGCTGACGGCCGAAAAGTTCATCCCGACGCCGTTCCACGACGAATACGCCGAGGCACGCGGGTGGACCAGGCTCTACCGCACCGGCGATCGAGGGCGCCTGAACGAGGCGGGCGAGCTCTTCTACGAAGGCCGCATCGACGGGGATACCCAGGTCAAGGTCATGGGGGTCCGCACCGAGCTCGGCGACATCGAGAGCGCCATCCTGGCCAGCCCCGGCGCGCGGGGCACGGTCAAGCAGGCGGTCGTTGCCGTGCACGGGACCGGTCTCGACCAGATTCTGGCCGCCTACATCGTCCTGTCCAGGCCTGGTGGTGGCCCGGATGAGACGTCCAAGCTCCTCAGGGACCTCCACGCGGGGCTCCCTCTGCCGCAACATCTGCGTCCCTCTGTCTTCGTCCCCGTGGCCGAGATTCCCACCAACGTGCATGGCAAGACAGATCGCAAAGCCCTCCTCCGGGATGTACCCCTTCCTGGCCGCAGCGACGACCGCCACGGTGAAGACGCGATCCGGAAGCCTCCTGCCCTCCGATGCCAGACTGAGAAGCGTCTAGCGGCGCTCTGGCTGGCTGTCTTGCCTCCCAGTGACGGCCGGCAGCTAGACAGAGAGGCGAACTTCTTCCAACGGGGAGGCCGGTCACAGGGGTTGGTGCAGCTTCTACGGCTGGTGAAATACGAGTTCAACCTGTGCTCCGTACTGCAGTTCTGCGATGTCGTAGGCTGCACTACCTTGAGGGAAATGGCCGAGATGGTGGATGCTGCTAAATCTATGCCCAGCCCTACCACTACTTTGCCAGCAAGACCCTCCAATGCAGTGGTAGATCCTGTCTCCGTATAACACTAGGTCCCGGCTTGGACCAGCTTCCGATCCACCATTGCTTGTATTTATTGTAGTTGATTTATTAGTTTATAATGCAGTCAAATCCTCTTGAAATTCGCCAAAACCTATCTATATAAATGCTATAGGAGCCCTGCTCTCTGACTATAGTGTACAACTTCCTGTTATCTCTTCAGAACACCCTTGCGCCAATGTACCTAATTCATGGTCTGGAGTGTTGAGGTGGCGTGCTCAGGCTACTGCAAGTACTCGCATCTTTGTACAGGGGCGGCTCGGCTCGTTGGACCGATACTAGTCAGAGTGTCTTACTCAACGAATGGCCCGTCCCGTGCCTACGCAATGCAAGATGTTCCCGCCGCTCCCTACCGGCGTCATAAAGTGACAGCGATGAGCCCCTGCTTAGCGCATGTTTCGGGTTTCGGTTCTCCATGATGTCTCAGTGACGTTCTTTAGAGGCTACCTTGAACCATGGTATATTCGCAAGATTGGAGACACGGGTACGTACCTAGGCTCTCGGGTGTTTCGTGGAACACTTCTACCCAACTTTCTGGCGTGGACAATTCTTACCCCGTACGTACCAACAAGCAGCACATCATCACCATAACGCTTGCGCTTGGCCGTCCCATTCTGACCATGTCATCACTCAAACCCCAGATCATCATAGCCGGCGGGGGCATCGCCGGCCTGGCGTTGGCGAATATGCTAGAGAGGTTCGGCATCGACTACGTCTTGCTCGAAGGGCACAAGGACATTGCCCCGGCCGTGGGAGCCAGCATCGGTCTGTTTCCCAACGGCCTCCGCATCCTCGACCAGATAGGGTGTTACGAGCCCATCCAGGCCCTCGACCTGGAGGGGCTCGACGGCCACTGGAGCCATATCAGGGACCGTCACGGGAAACCCGTCGAGTCGGTGCAAGACCGAGTCGGCCACATGAAACGACGGTGAGCAAGTTTTGATCCGCCTCAAGGGCGTAGCGGGCAAGGCAAGGGCCGAAGTTTCGATCTGCTAATTCTCACCGCGCCTCTAGGTTCGGCTACCCTCTGTTGTTCTTTGACCGACAATGGCTCCTGCAAATACTGTACGATCAGCTCAAGCATAAAGACAAGGTCAGAGTGGACAAGAAGGTCGCCAGTGTGTCTCTCCGTGCGGGAGGAGTGGAGGTAACAACTACGGATGGCAGCGTCTTCTGCGGCTCCTTCCTCGTAGGAGCAGATGGCGTTCATAGCACTGTGAGACGGGAGATGCTCCGCCTCGGTCATCAGTCACAACCTGGATATTTCGATGCGGAGGAGATGAACCAGGTACCTTGTCACTACAAGTGCAGCTTTGGCATTGCCCAACACGTCCCCAACTGGAAACATGGAGAGCAGCACGCTGTTCTGGGGCGAGGCCGATCACAGCTCGTTGTTTCTGGCCCCAAAGGCAAAGTCTACTGGTTTCTCTTCGTACGCCTGTCGAGACCGCGGTACGGGAAGGATATTCCGCGCTACACGAAGGAAGACGAAGCACGCTTTGTCGGAGACCACATCAGCCTCCCCATCACCGATAATGTCACATTCGGTCAAGTGTACTCCTGTCGCATCTCCTCTTCCCTGACGCCGCTGCATGAGTTTGTCCTGAAGAAGTGGTTCTACGACCGGATCCTCCTTTTAGGAGACTCTGTCCACAAGGCGGGTCCACCCATCCATCGAATACACAATAGAATCCCCTCCAACAGAGAACTGCTGCTAACACAGCCTCGACGCAGCCGAATCCCATCGGTGGTCAGGGAGGCAATGGTGCCATTGAATCTGCAGCCGAGCTTGTCAACGCTCTGTTGGATCAGATGGACAGCCTTGGCCCTGGTACCGGCTTGGCCGAATTGACGGATCGCGACATCGGCCACATTTTCACCAAGGTCCAAAGCTCTCGTTTCGCACGCGCCCAGCAGATTGTCGCCCTTTCCCATCGGATGCAAGCCTTGAACGCGTACGAGAAACCACTCCTCTCCACATGGGCCTGGCGCGTCGCCTCGCCCTTGTACGGCGACGAAGCCGCGTTGTCCAAGCTGGGCCTGGCCCTGAAGGACGGAACCACGCTGAAGAGGCTCCCCGTCCCGTTCAGGCCACGGGCCATCCCATACACGGATGAGCTACCCGAAAGACCCCTTGCTGCTCAGCTCGGTGCGCGAGTGAGGCTCTTCTACCTCGCTTTGGTGGGTCTGCTACTGCTACTGAGCTTTCGCAAATTCCTAGGCCTTTTCCCCTGGCTTCATCAAGTTTCGTTGACGTACACCATGGGTGAGGGTGGTGCTCCTGGCTCATACGGAATATGTATTGTCTTGTCGCAACTCGTCGCGCCAGCGTTGAAGTATACCATCGAGGGCTATCGCACTGGGAACCGAGGATGTTTCATTTCAGTGCCCTGGCTTTTCACCGCGCTGGTGCCTGTCATGGGCTTCGGTCGCGTAGCATCGTTGCATGCACTGATGAGTGTCCTCCAGGGGTTCCATCTACCGACCGGGCGCCATGTTCCTCCGGACGTAGTAAACTCCATTCTCCCCGCTCTAGTCGTCGGTTACATCGGCCCAATGGCCATGATGGAATCACCAAGACGTCAAGTCATCGGTGCGTTCGCGGCAGCAACGGCTCCCTTCGCCCCGGGGACCCTTTGGCCGGGCGTTTTGTTCCCTCTTTCTGTCCGCCTGATTTCGACGTACAAAACGGGGAGAGAACGCACGACGGTGTCCAGAGTCGACGCGGACGCGGACAAACCTCACTTCGACCGATACCACGCCCGGGATGTGCCCGGACTGAGGGCACTCTACGCTAGTACAGCCGCTGCTCAAACTCTTCTGCACGTCGCGACGCTGGCATACCTTGGTGAACAAGCCGGAATGTCGTTACTCGAAGCAATTTGGTCAGCGGGTGCTCCCTCCATCGCAATGGAGAATGGCACATTTGACTTGCGCTTGGGCATGACGGTGTTTGTCGCCAGTAATCTGTTCGCCATATGGGAGTTACGAAGCTACGGGTACATCACCACGATTCAGGTTTGGAAAGCAGCCCTCGGCGTGGTCGCCGGCCACTTCCTCGTTGGTTCAGGTACGGCCTGGGCTGGTCTCTGGTATTGGCGTGAGCAGGTCCTCTGTAGTCTGGGTCGGTAGTTCAATACCCCATTTCCACGTTACCCAGGGAACTTGGCGGTTCCTACCGCGCCGATTTTACGTAGATGAATCAGAGTTCAATATTATATGACGCAATACAGGCCACATGATGACAAAATCGGGCCAGTGAAGAAGACTTGGTTGGCTGCAGTCTAATGAACGCATGTACAATTAAGCTGATTCAATCTCATCTGTTGGGAATATATTGGTGCTCACCAGCCTTTCGCACATACCCTGCAATGACTAAACCCTGTCAGACACGACCACGTCAAGGCGGCAGACGAGCACATGCAATACCACATCCATACAAGTCTCTCCCAAAACGCCGAGAAGCATCCGTGATCCTAGACGAGTTTCAGCTAGGCGAAGCAACTTGATGACGCTTCCAACAATCCATTCTAAAGGCATAAGCCAAAGGAAAACCGTGGGTTTGCGTCCGAGTACATGAGAAACAAGTGTTCAGGTGGCTTACTGAAATTTGGCCAATGAAAAGTAGGGACTGGGTGGCTTACCATGACTGAACCAATCAGAAGACAGGCTGGCTTATGCCTCTTTTGGAGGGATGGGACGGCACGGCTGGACCTGGGATGCTGGGAAATGAGTACTTGCATAAGTACTTGTGGGGACATCCCGTGAGTTCGACGCGCATCGTCCACGGAGATCGTCATAGTGACGAAACATATCGGATTTAGAAAAGATAAAGTCCGGTCTGGCATCTGCTGGGGAGAACTCCACATGTAGTAGGTAGCTGGTATTCGAGGGCTATCGCTCTCACGGTGGCCAAGGTATACTTTTGATAGAGTAATCAGGAAACAGAAAAGGTGATTAGAAAATTGCGATGATATATTGAGCTAATTCGCTCAAAGCATACAATCGGGGTCGGCATCGAAGCATCACTTCTCACAATTGTTGCCCCTCATGTCGTCGCTGCATCTACAGTCTACCATGTTTGGCCAGCTTATGAGGCTGGCGTCTGGCAATAGGTTGTTCAAGTACCCCGACGAAATCGACCCGAGCTTGTGGAAGCAGGCCGTCCAACCAAACGAGTCTGTACAATCCGACCAGTCCCGCGAACCTTCGACCCCGTCAAACAAGGAGGACCTGCCCGACCATGTTTCTCCAAACGAGCATCCTGATGGAAGTGGGGATGTTGTGTTGGTGGACTGGTATGGACCAGACGATCCCGAGGCAAGACTCCCTTTCCTCCAAACAGTAGTCATGCTCATGGCCTTGTCATGGCAGCTTGCTGACCTACTTGGTATGGCAGAACCCACACAACTATCCACGTCACCTAAAGGTCCTCATCATGATGCAAATGTGCATTCTCAATTTTGCCGTCTATATCGCCAGCTCCATCTATGTCCCAGGCGAAGAGTTGTTGATGGAGGAATTCGGCGTCAGTGTCGAAGTGGCCACCTTGGGACTTTCCCTTTTCACATTGTATGTCCCGATCCGGTAATACCTGATGGAGATGGCACAAGCGCTGATTGAGGACCGACGTATAGAGGGTACGGAATGGGCCCCATGCTATGGTCCCCCTTGTCCGAGATGCCCAGGTTCGGGCGCAGCGGCATCTTCTTCTGGACACTACTGGGCTTCATCCTCTTCCAGCTTCCGGCTGGTTTCGCGCCCAACATCGCCGTGTTCCTCGTCTTCCGCTGGGTCACCGGGTTCTGCGGCAGCCCGTGCCTAGCCACGGGAGGCGGAACAATTACGGACGTATTTGACCCGACGGTCGTGCCCTACTTGCTGTGCACCTGGGTTTCGACTGGTATCTGGGGCCCGGTATTCGGGCCCATCATCGGCGGCTACCTTGCTCCTGCGCGGGGTTGGCGCTGGACCATATGGTTCTTTACCTGGCTTTGCTCACTTGTGCTGATCGTCATGTTCTTTCTCTTTCCGGAAACAAGCACGCCAAATATCCTGCTAAAGAGAGCCCAGAGGATGCGTAAGGTGATTGGACCACGCCCCCTCCCCCCCTTTCCGTATTTGCATGGGGAATTTGGGCTGACTGATAGTGCCAGCACACCGGGAACACGCGCCTGAAAAGTCGTTCCGAGATAGACCAGGAGCATCACACGATGAAGGACTCTCTGATGATTTTGGCGAGGTAAGCAGCAGAAACAGACACATGGCCCGTTGCAGTGGAAAAGCTCGTCTGACCCCGGCCAGGGCTTTCACTCTTTTGCGCGAGCCAATTGTGCTACTAGTGGATCTTTATTCCGGTCTCCTTTACGGCATTCTGTTCACCTGGTTCGAGTCATTTCCGCTGGTCTTCGGCAGCGTGTACGGATTCGACCTGGGCCCCCAGGGCCTCGTTTACCTCAGTATCTTCGTCTTCGCCGTGCTCACGCAAGCTTGTTATGTAAGTGAAGCCTGGTCGCCTCTCCACATAGGATGAGTTCGCTAACCCTCGCGCACTGTGCACAGTTACTCTGGCAGAAGTTCACCATTGTCCCGCACATGAGAAAGGGGGACTTCAAGCCAGAAATGGTCCTCCCACCCACCATCTTCGGGGCCGTCACCCTGCCCATCTGTCTGTTCTGGTTCGGCTGGAGCGCCAAGGCCAGCATCCACTGGATGGTGCCCACGGTCGGCTCCGGCCTCTTCTCGATCGGCGTCATCACCTTGTACAACGCACTCTATACGTACATCGGCATATGCTACTCGCAGTACGCGGCGTCCCTGTTTGCAGGGGCAACGCTGTTCCGTGCCCTTTTCGGTGCTACGTTCCCCCTCTTCGTGAGTCTTCTCCCAAGCAACTATGGATGGCGAATGCCCCTCTCTTAGACGTCAACTGGGTGAGGCTAATAGCTTTTTCATTGCGGTAGGCAAGGGCGTTGTTCACAAATCTCGGAATCGGGCCTGGGAACTCGCTCCTGGGTGGAATAGCTGTTTTGTTCATTCCTGTTCCCTTCCTTTTCTATTACGTACGTATGAACCCATGTATGCCCCTTACCGAATTGGAAATCTGATCAAGTATCAGTACGGCGAAAGAATACGAGGTGTCAGCAAGAATGCGCAGTGAGCCGATGTCGGACTATTGGGTATATGATCGCTAAGAAAATCGCTTGTTGGAAGAGTCCACTCGTTGCGTAGCAACAATGCTTCTAACATAGGGGTGTCGCCCCCTTGATTTATTAAAAGCTGCTTTTAATAATTCGATGCTTTACGTACTGCTATCTCTATTTATTAAGTTGCTTTATGTTATCTAAGCATTTATAATATTATAAGGTATTTAAATTAATATTCGAGAGTAATATAAGAAATAAGTTTTTAAATAAATCTTATTATTAAAATTATAACTAAATAGTTATATAAAAACGTTAGATCTATTAAATTAATTAAGTATATAAACTTTCGCTTTAATTTTATAAATTTCTTTAAAATTATATTATTATAAACTAACCTATTATTATTAGTAGAACTAGTTATATATAATTAATTTTACGGTAAATGTTATTCTTTATATTAAAGTTAAGTTTTATTTATTATTAACGTAATCCACGGTTTAATTATATATATAGTCTAATTATATATACGGTCTAATTAAATATTTTCTAAAGCTTTATATAATAAAATATAAATTAACGTGGTTTACTACCGAGTAGGCCATATTATCGAATAGGCTACCTTTTCTATATTTCACCACTTATATATAAATTAATTAAAATTACTCGCTATCTAATTCGTTATTCGATTTTATATCCTTTTTATATATTTATATATTATAACCTGTCTCGCTGTAAATACTATAACGCCTGCCGCCCGTCGCGCGCCTCTTTAACGAATTACCACTTTCGCCTTTATTAGCCGTTAGACGCTTCCCTTTTACTTTCTCGTTTTATAGCTCTTAAGATTCCTATATAATAAAGGCCCCTTTAAGCTGGATACGTACCTTTTTAACTCTCCGGCGTTTAAAAAGTATTAAATTAACCTCCTTTAATATATATATCCGGTCGCGTATAAAGGTTATTTTATAAATTATTCTATTTATACTATTCGTTATTTAATCTATAATATTTAAAATAGATATTAAGGAGTTTCTTTAATAAATAGAGACTTTACTTTTAATAAAGGTAAAGTATTTAATCGTTTATTAAAGGTTAGACGGCGTTTAAAGGTCGTAAATATTAACTATCCCCGGACGCGACGGGTTAAATATAAGCGTTCGAAGATATATATTTAATTTATTAATTACCTCGTCTAAATAATAAAATATTAAATTAAATACATTAAATCTAGATTTAATATTATTTTCCGTAAAAATAATAAAATATACAGCTTTAAAGGCGATAAAGAACTTTAACTTCGTAATATAATTTATCGACGCTTTAATAAATAACTCGATTTATTTCGAATACGCACGCTTTAACGCCTAATAAAGTACTATATTTAAAGGCTAGAGTAGGTAAAATAAATAGGGAGGTATATTAATTATAATAATATCGTTATCTTTATAACATACCTCGAATTCGGCCGAAATATAGCTTTTATAGCCGTCTAGGATTAAAAGGCGATAGCGACCCTTTATTCGCGATTTAATATACTATTATATAATATATATAGAATTATACGAAAATTCTATAAAATATATCCGTACAGCATAGGGCAGCTAGATTTATAAAGGTACGATTTTATATAGGAATCGTTATATAATTCTATAAAATATATAGAGGTTTAATAAGGTTCTATAAAATTTACCGTATAATATTAAAAATATAAGTTTATAAAGGATAGATTTTAATTAACTTATTATATATATTATATAAAATCGTATAAATCCGTATAATATAAGGTAATTATAAAAATAAAAGTATAATTTTATAATAGAATTATATTAGAATTTTATATTAAAATTATTATTAAATTCTATATTAAAATCGTTATTAAATTTTATAAAAATTATAAAACTATAGTAGGGTTTTATAAGATAATTCCTTATTATACGATATTAAGATTATAGTTCCTAATAGATTTAATAATAAAAGATTTTAAATATAATTAAAATAAGGTTAAGGTAGAAAGGTAGGTTATAGCATGGCGGTGCTAAAAACGTTATTAAGTTAATTAATTATTTATTATACGACGATAATATTATAAAAAAGTAATATTAAAGGGGATTAAAATAGGTATTATTTATTTGTATTAGGTTCTTTAGCTATTTTTAAAATTATTATTTAGGGTTAGGGTTAGGGTTAGGGTTAGGGTTAGGGTTAGGGTTAGGGTTAGGGTTAGGGTTAGGGTTAGGTTA